>JAHIAL010000021.1:0-1405912 GCA_021605145.1 Aegilops bicornis | reverse complement strand
CACCTGGCCACGAGGGTGGAGGGCGCGCCCTACCCCCCTGGGCGCACCCCCTGCCTCGTGGGCCCATGGTGGCTCCCCTCCACTTATTCCTGCACCCACACACTCCTTCTTCCTCCCAAAAAATCACCGTCCTGCTCAAGCATGAGTTCTAGCTCATTTTGCTGCGATTTTCGATCTCCTTGCTCCCTCTCACAAAACTGCTTGGGGGGATTGTTCCTTGGTATGTGACTCCTCCATTGGTCCAATTAGTTTTTGTTCTAGTGCTTTATTCATTGCAAATTTGTGCTGCCTAGGTGACCATGTTCTTGAGCTTGCATGTCAAATTTATATGGTTCCAAGTAGTTCTAATGCATGATATAGGCTCTAGGCACTTGTAGGAGTAGTTGTTATCAATTTTGTTGAGCTTGGTTTACTTTTATTTGAAGTTACTAAAAATTTCAGAAATGTTTTAGAGGAAGAAACATGCTTAGGAAAATGTTCCAAGGTGGTTCTTCAAGGAAGCAAGGACCCGATCTTGCAATGCGTGATGTCGGATTTATTTGACGAGCCACCAAGGGACGCCTCCAAAGGCGGCCTTGTGAATGGCCTTCGTAAAACTTTATGGATCGGCGGAATCAAGGAAGAATTTAACGATATTTGCGTAACGCTGATCTTGTGAGCTTTGAGGCAAGAGAAGTGCCGCCAATACCACTATCTCACTAGTTCATTTGTGAGGAGGTTTGAATTTTCATCTTCACGTAATTCTCCAACCGTCTGCTTTGATCTCTATGAAAAATCTTATACTATGGACTTAGAGGATTTTACCACTGCTTGCAAACTTCCACAATGGGGTAGTGCTAGTGAACCCCGCAAATCTGAGTTTAGAAATTTTCTTGCTAGTATAACTATGGGGGAATCTAGAGATATAGCACAAGCTACCATAGGGAGCATTCACTTTCCTGCTATACATTATTTTGCTCTCTTCATAGGTAGGTGCATAAATGGTAAAGATGAAGCATGTCATATGTGTGTTCCTCGACCTCGTTATTCTTAGGAGTCTTTGTGTTAGGAGACAAGTCTTATAATTTGGAGCCATTGTTGCTGCGAGGTTGCATCATAATAGATTTAATGGAGATTTCTTTGGAGGAATTTATGCAACCCGCTTAGCTGATTTTTCTTGGTGTGGACATTCGTGAGGATGATATTGAGTTGCCTCCTACTTATTTAGACTATAATGCTATGGTCCACCACCAGCTTTGTCGAGAGGAATGAATCACCTCTCCGGGTATCGCTTAATCTTTGACAGATGTCGGTCGTCTCAGACATTACTCTCCATGCTCCACGCCTTCTTTGATTATCAGGCAAAAGGAAGATATGTTATTACCAGAGAGGAGGCAGATGAGTATGAGAGGAGGCGGAGGCAGCCTGGCCGCCACGCCTGCAGCTCAAGAGGCAATAGCTGCACGCAGCATTTCAAGACTGACCCGGCTACAACTATGGATATCCGCCAGGCCATCCGTGGCAATAAACCAACTTAGGCCAAAAGCCTAAGCTTGGGGGAGTACATATTTATCACCGACATTACATTTATGTTCACACACTCATTGCTAGATGTCGGTGCTCATACTCTTTCATTGTAATATCCATGCTAGTTTATTTTCTTTTTCTTGCTTTCTTCTTGTGTGTTTAATAAACCTTAAGAAAAACTAAAAAAATAGTAGTAGCTTTTAGCTAGTTTAATTTCTTGCTGTAGTAGTAATAATTAAAAAGAAAACCCAAAAAGATTTCCCGTTCTTCTTTTGCTTGTTGGGAGCTTTCCTGTGTAAATAGTTTTATTTCTTTTCTTTTCTTTTATTTGGTGGTCGATAGGAGAATACCATAATTAAATTATTTGAAGTGGCTCTTATATGCATTATTGTTGATTTAACCAAGAGCCCATATTGCCTTGTCTTCTCCTATTTATTGAATGCTCGCATGATTTCAACTTAGTCCAATGCACGTGCACTCTTATTATTTTCACATCGCTCGTCGTGCAAGTGAAAGGCAATTATGACGATATATGATGAATCGACCGAGATGAGAGAAGTTTGGTATGAACTTCTAATTCTCTTTTTTTGTAAATATGATGAGTTTATCGTTCCTGATTCAGCCTATTATGAATAAACATGTTTGCAATGACAATTAGAGATCATAGTTGCTTATGCCATGCTTGTTAGCTATGAGTTATAATGGTTTACCTTTATGTGCCAACATGCTATTAAAAATGGTTGTGATGTGGTATAGTGGGGTGGTATCCTCCTTTGAATGATTTAAGTGACTCGAGTTGGCACATGTTCACACATGTATTTGAAACAAATCAACATAGCCTTCACGATATTTATGTTCATGGTGGATTATATCCTACTCATGCTTGCACTCAATGTTTATTATTTTTAATGCATGTTCATGACTGTTGTCGTTCTCTAGTTGGTCGCTTCCCTCTTTTTGCTAGCCGTCACTTGTACTAAGTGGAATACCGCTTGTGCATCCAATCCCTTAAACCCCAAAGTTATTCCATATGAGTCCACTATACCTTCCTATATGCGGTATCTACCCGCTGCTCCAAGTAAATTTGTATGTGCCAAACTCTAAACCTTCAAATGAAATTCTGTTTTGTATGCTCGAATAGCTCATGTATCAACTAGGGCCGTCCGTATCTTCCATGCTAGGCGGGTTATTCTCAAGAGGAGTGGACTCCGCTCCTCACTCACGAGAAAATGGCTGGTCACCGGGATGCCCAGTCCCATGCTTTATGCAAACTAAATCAAAATAATTGCAAAAAAAACTCCCCCTGGGACTGTTGCTAGTTGGAGGCACTCATTGTTTCGAGCAAGCCATGGATTGGTGCTTGTTGGTGGAGGGGGAGTATAAACTTTACCATTCTGTTTGGGATGTGTAGCATGGAAGATATCGCCATCTCTTGGTTGTTATGTTGACAATGAAAGTATGCCGCTCAAAGTATTATTTATCTCTATTTCAAAACCAAGCTCTGGCACCTCCGCGCAAATCCCTGCTTCCCTCTCTGAAGGGCCTATCTATTTACTTTCATGTTGAGTCATCACCCTCTTATTAAAAAAGCACTAGCCGGAGAGCGTCATTGCTGTCATTTGCATCCATTACTATTAATTTATATTGGGTATGACTATGATCGATCTCTTTTACCATGAATTACAATGTCTAGTCGGTCCTTGATCTTTTAAAGGTGCTTTCTGCATTTATGTTTTGCGGTCTCGAGAAAGGGCTGAAGCGAGATACCATCCTGTTATATCATATCATGATTGTTTTGAGAAAGTGTTGTCGTCCGAGATTTATTATTATCGCTCGCTAGTTGATTATGCCATTGATATGAGTAAACATGAGACCTAAGAGTTATTGCGAATGTGGTTAGTCATAATCTTTGCTGAAAACTTGAATGCTGGCTTTACATATTTATAGCAACAAGAGCAAACAGAGTTTGTAAAGTTTTTCTTTATGACTTTTAGTTTATCAACTGAATTGCTTGAGGACAAGCAAAGGTTTAAGCTTGGGGGAGTTGATACGTCTCCATCGTATCTACTTTTCCAAACACTTTTGCCCTTGTTTTGGAGTCTAACTTGCATGATTTGAATGGAACTAACCCGGACTGACGCTGTTTTCAGCAGACTTTCCATGGTGTTATTTATGTGCAGAAACAAAAGTTCTTGAATGACCTGAAACTCCACGGAACATCAATTTGGAAAATAAGAAAAATTTGGTAGAAAAGCCACGTCAGGCCCACACCCTGTCCACGAGGTGGAGGGCGCCGCCCCCTAGGGCGCGCCCTCTACCTCGTGGGCCCCGACGCCCACCGACCTCAACTCCAACTCCATATATTCACTTTCGGGAGAAAAACAGAGAAGTATTCATCGCGTTTTACGACACGGAGTCAGCCGCCAAGCCCTAAAACCTCTTGGGAGGGCTGATCTGGAGTCCGCCTGGGCTCGGAGAGGGGAATCCGTCTCCGTCGTCATCATCAACCATCCTCCATCACCAATTTCATGATGCTCACCGCCGATGCGTGAGTAATTCCATCGTGAGGCTTGCCGGACGGTGATGGGTTGGATGATATCTATCATGTAATTGAGTTAGTTTTGTTAGGGTTTGATCCCTAGTATCCACTATGTTCGAGATTGATGTTGCTATGACTTTGCTATGCTTAATGCTTGTCACTAGGGCCCGAAAAGCCATGATTTCAGACCGTAACCTATTATGTTTTCATGAATATATGTGAGTTCTTGATCCTATCTTGCAAGTCTATAGTCACCTACTATGTGTTTTGATCCGCAACCCTCGGTGACAATAATCGGGACCACTCCGGTGATGACCTTAGTTTGAGGAGTTCATGTATTCACTATGTGTTAATGCTTTGTTCGGTACTCTATTAAAAGGAGGCCTTAATAACCCTTAGTTTCCATTAGGACCCCCGCCACGGGAGGGTAGGACAAAGGATGTCATGCAAGTTCTTTTCCATAAGCACGTATGACTATATTCAAATACATGCCTACATTACATTGATGAATTGAGCTAATTACATGTCACCCTATGTTATGATTGTTACATGATGAACCGTGATCCGGCATAATTCTCCATCACCGATCCAATGCCTACGAGCTTTCCACATATTGTTTTTCGCTTATTTACTTTTCCATTGCTATTGTTACAATCACTACAAAACACCAAAAATATTACTTTTGCTACTGTTACCTTTTGTTACCGTTACCACTATCGCTAATACTTGAGAATATTCTTTGGCTCCCCTTGTGTCGAATCAATAAATTTGGGTTGAATACTCTACCCTCGAAACTGCTGCGATCCCCTATTCTTTTTTTGATGATTAAAATAAAGAGGGAGAGGCTCCTACCCAATTGAATTAAAGAATATAAAGTCTATTACATGATTTTATTTACAAGCCATTCACTTTGTGAATGGGGGTTGGGGGTTCTACAAAGTTGAACTGATAAAGGAAAAAGGAAGTCTTTATGTTTGTCTCCCAATCTATAAGTGAGAAGGGAGAGGTCTTCTTTGAGTCTTCAGACGCCAAGAATCTTGTGATGGAAGAACTCCTCACGAAGTGCTTATTATTTCTTTCCTTCCAGATGCTCCAGATGCCAAGAGGAAAATTTCCATGAACAAAGGTTGGCTCCAGGAGGCTTTTTTGGCCTTGTCCACCCGGGGCCTAGCCGATTGTCAATTTGACGTCCCATTATTTGAAGTTCATTCCAAAGCATGCAAGGTCAAGGTGCACTCAAAGAAGAGGTGTTCTACGCCTCATCTTGGCATGCAATTGCATAGAAGGCAACCAAAGTCCGTGCCAATGTTATAGTGTCTCCTCTTCAACATATTGCGTAGTGTTGAGTCTATCCGACAACAAAGAGCTGACCAAAACTTTAATTTTCATCGTTGATCTTGATTTCCATATCCATTTGTATGTACGGTGCGCTGGACATCTTTAAAGTAGAAGGTGTAGAATCATTGGCGAGTATTCTGATCCCCATACATGGCTCCATTCGGCTCATTGGCCGTAATTAGGGTCCATAAGATCAAGCTGCATGGTTTGTTGTTGTAGGTCACGGGTTTCATCAAGAGCTTGCGGCGGAGAGGGGTAGGTGGAACGTTTCACCAAGTGACGTGGTCGCAAGAAATCCCTCACAGATATATCTTCCACCACAAGAAGGAGAAGGCTCTCGGGATGGGTGTTGGCCAGAACATCACCAACCCATACATCTTTCGAGCAATGTAGCCAAGACCCATTTCAATTGTCACATTGGTGATCCCACGGTAGATTGGCATAAGTTTAGAGACATCACGCCACCGTAATGAGCCACATGGGTCGGATGCTTGTGGAATTTTGGTGGTGTAGTATGTGTTCCAAATCAATTCCACCCAGGGCAGGTCCCAATGATTATAGAACTTGTGGAGAAATTTGAGGAGCAAAGCATCACTTTGCAGTTGGAGGTTAATAATGCCAAGTCCTCCAGACTCTTTGGGCTTGCAGATCATGTCCCATGATGCCAAGGAGTTGCACTTATCACCTTGATCAGTTTTCTTTGTCCAGAGGCACTTTCTGCGTATTTTGTCAATAAGTTCTATGATGCCTGCTGGGAGTTTGAGTGTGCAAAGAGCGAATATGATGAGAGAAGTTATGACTGAATTCAACAATGTGAGTTTTCCTCCATATGTAATCATGTTGAGGGTGGCGAAGACGTCTCTCCACCACGGCTGCAGACCGGAGGCATGAGGTCCAAAATAGTTGGTTTGGTGGTGCCCATGGGTAGGCCAAGATAGGCAAATGGTAGCTTGCCAATAACACAGCCAAAAATATTTGCCAATGTGTTTGTGACCTCCGTCACAGTTGAGGGGTATGATAGTAGATTTACGGAAATTGATCTTTAAACCTACCGATGTGGCATAGTCGGAGAGGATAGTTTTGATGGTCATGGCTTGTGCAGGACATGCAGGCATAGCTAGAATAGTATCATCCGCGTATTGAATCACCGGGTATTCTTGTTGTGTATTTCAAGGAAAGGGCAAACTGATTTCCCCCCTATTAAAAGCATCATTGATTGCAGCTTGGAGGAGGTCAGCGGCAAGAACAAAAATTAGTGGGGACAGAGGGTCACCTTGTCTCACACCGCATTTGCAATGGAATTGTCTGCTAGGGACACCGTTTAGGAGAACCGCTGACTTGCCCGAAGAAAACATACATTGAATCCAGCCTAACCATTTATCGTTAAAACCCATGTTCTTCATAATGATGAGCATTGCTTCATGGTCAATGGTATCAAAGGCCTTAGCAAAGTCGAGTTTCGAAGTACAATCTCTTTCTTGGAGCTTTAGCCTTTGGTAAATGTATTCAAATGCCCAAGCGAGACATGATCCGGATAGTCGCGCCTTTGAGGAAACCGATCGTTACGGTGAATTATTTTCAGAATGACTTTTGCAACCGGTTGGCCAAGATTTTAGTGATCACTTTGAGACAAAGCAGTTCAATAGGGTGATTGACGGAAATCATTGACGGTGCTAAGTAGCGCATTGTTTTTGGGATCGAGTGATGTAGCCGTCGTTGATGCTTTCAAGATTGAGATTTCCATCAAAGAATTGAGTACACAATTTATAAAAATCCTCTTTGATGATTGGCCAAGAAGCTTTGAGAAATGCACCATTGAAGCCATATGGTCCTGGTGCACGATCCGGTGGCATCGATTTAATAACATGATCTATTTCAGCATGTGTGAAAGGGACAGTTAAAGCATCTAGGCCTTCAATTCTCTTGATAATACTTGGAAGATCAAATTTGATATCTTTATGAGAAGAATTGCCAAGTCTCTGTTTGAAGGATTGAAAGTGTATTGCTTCTTTGCCCGGCGTGATCCTCCAATACGTATACCATTTTCGATATGCAGAGGCTGCAATGTTATTCCTTCATGACGCTTCCCGAGGCCATAGCTTGAAAGAATTTAGAATTTTCGTCACCAAATTGCACCCATCGAATGGTACACCGTTTCTTCCAGTACATCCTTTGATAAGAAAGTAGTCTGATGAGATGAGCCTTTAGTATTTTCCTGAAATTAGCTTCGGGTGTGGTTAGCTATCTTTTATTCTCCAACCCATCAATTTCCAAGAGGGCCCTGTTTGAATTTTCTATGGCAATAGTCAGTTTTGAGATATTTTTACTCCAGTATTTAAGATCATGTCGCAGGGTTTTAAACTTTCTGCATAAGATAGTCGCCATATTCTGAGATTGCACAGGCCTGGCCCAAGCGTTTTGAACTACTTCCATAAAACCTGGGTGTTGGATCCGTATGATTCAAACCTCGAATAACTTTGATCGTGGAATGGAAGTTTCAATAGTAATCACACATGGGATGTGATCTCAAATGTGTCTCCGAGGGGTTTAACCACGTTGTTGGGGTAGGGAGCTTCGTCCAATTATTACTAGTGAAAAACCAATCAATTTGCTCGAGTAATGGATCAGATTGCATGTTACTCCAGGTGTATTCGTGACCTTTAATGGGCAGTTCAATTAAGGCTTGTGCTCGGATGAAGTCATTAAAAGTAATCATATCGCCGTAATTGCCACCGGGCTTGTTGCGATTCTCTGGGCATCAGATAAAATTAAAGTCTCCAACCAAAAGCCAGTCTTCATTAATGGGAATATTCAGAGCCATAAGCCAATTGATAAAGTTAACTCTAGATTCCCCTTGGCAAGGGCCATAAACATTGACCAATGTCCAAAAATGTGCCGATTGGGTTGATTGGAATCGTGTAACTGTGGCAAAATCTTCTTGAGCAATAGTAGTTGCGAGAGAAAATTGAACTATTCCAAATCGTGGACAAGACCTCCCGACGCCTCTACGGAAGGGATAAAATCAAATTGATCAAAACGCCTAGGCAGCGAGGATTTAACAAAAGCATGATCAAAAGAGGGTTTTTTGTCTCCGTAGGCAAATTACAGCACAACCGTAAGAGTTGATTGCATTTGAAAGCGCCGGCTACTTTGCATCGAAATTTAAGCCTCGAGGCGTTCCAAAGAAAGCACGTTCCAACTAACACGAAGTACCATAATCTGGTAGGATAAAATAAAACTAGGAGTAGATAAACCCAGAACAGAGGAGCTAAGAGTTGGCCAAGGATGGCCCATCATCAGAAGAAGCCTGCAGGTGCTCGTCCGTGAGTTCTTCAGCTGGAATTCCACACATCACCGTGCCAATGTGCTGGATGACTGGAATAGCAGTAGGGGGTGGGATCTCTGGGGCTTCAGACAGAGCAGAGTCTATGTTGGCCGAAGTTGCAGAAGGAATCACTCTGGGTTTGACCTTGGAGGTTTTGGGCTTGGTGTCACGAAGAGGTGGCACTTGAACCCATCATATTTATTGGGCGTGCATCTGACGCAGAGTAATGGTTGATCTGTGAGCGGTCGCTTTACCCTTTACTCGTTAGAGGAGTCGGCAACAACCGGATCGGAGGGAATAATAGGTTGTAGCGGAACATGCATAGACAAGTCCTGCCGAGAGTCGTGATGATCCGAACCTCCTCAATAGCTGCAGCCATAGGCATAGAGCTGATCTCTCGTAATGCGTCTGTTGCAAGGCGATCATAGGTGCGATAAGGTTCAACTCAGGCGAAGCAAGCTGCAAATCAGAAGAGCTGTTTGCAGGCAGGGCAGGCAGCAGTGTAGCGTTATCTGACAGTTCAGTGATGCGAAGGGTAGATGGAGCATCTAGCACAGCAGAGTGAGGGTGGTGATTGTCCAGAGCAGTTACAGTCTGAGTGGCTTGAGACACAAGGAGTACCCCATCTTCTTCCGTGATTTGCATCTTCATTTCAAGTTTCTCAAATTTGAACCCATACCCGGTGCTCCAAGGGCCCTAAGCTGCAACTATGGGCATGATTGCACCAGAAAGAAAATTGAGATGTCTGGCGGGAATACCTTGGTTGATCAACATGGAGGACATTATATCACCATTGGCAGTCATTTCCAGGTGCAAACCAGCAGCAGAAATTGAGATTTCTAAATCAATAGAGTTGTTCTGGACATTCCTGGCAGCTGATTGAGAGCTCTCCCCCACTTCATAGTTTGCTGCAAGATTGTTGAAAATGTTGCAAGGAACTAGAACATATGTGTCAGACAGTGTAGCACTAGAATCAGAGCTATCAAACGCGGAGATGGAGTCATTCCAGGCCATGCCAGGGCTGTCATGTAGATTGTTGGTCGGGAGGATACCATCTTGTACATGTAAGCCCTCAGCAGCGAGCCACGCTTGGTAATTATAGACAGCCGGAGGTGGGGAAGGTGGCCAGGCACCCCAGTTTGCTTGGAAGTGGACATCGTTGCCTTGCAGTTGAACCTCCTCATTGTTACGATTGGGTGCAGCATTCGGGCAAGCCAATTGTGCCATTTGTGTTCGATACATACGCTCACCGCCAGATCCATCACCAAACAGAGGGTGTGGGATCCCGTCGGTAGGAGGTGGTTCATAACCCATAGGAGGAACATCCGGAATGTGTGCATTCAATCATCGCTCATGCAGATCGTTTACTACTGAGCAGATCCAATGGCGCTCTCCTCCAAGCTGATGCATAACAAAACTCTTGGGCACTCTACTTAGATCGAAAGCACGCGGGCTTTGATTAGAACAAACTTTCTATCTCCGCGCGGGTTATTCCAAGTGATTAATTCACCAAACTTATCTACGGATTTGTGGATATAATGAGAAGTCTGATAGTCATGGGGAAAGCCAATGTATAAGATCCAAACTTGGGGACCAAAAGAAGTCAATCTCATATTGATAGCAGCATCATGAGGAACAAACGAAACTACAGTGCCCAGATTATCCTCGCCCTAAATCAAGCTCAAAAGGTGGTTCCAACAACAAGATTCTAATGATAGAATCCGCAAAACAAAATATGCCAATGCCTAGCGGATAGTCATCCACCTCAGTGGGGAAGAAATGCGACTCATGGAGCAAACCTTCAATGGAGTGTAGCAGCGCAGCCTTCTGATGGAACGGAACAAAGCAATTGACCTCCGCCACCGCCAGAAAGTCATGGCGCAGCGGCGGATTGGGGCTGACGACCATCTCCATCCTCACCACGCGGTCATTGGGGCCCAGCTCGATGGTCATCCCATGCGGCAGGTACGGGACGACATTGACGGGAAAGTTCGCCATAGGCGAGGACGGGCGAGGAACCAGAGGTGGAGCAGGGGAGGTGGGGGAAGCAGAGGAGGAATGCGTATCGACGGGTCTCTTGTTAGTCTTTGGAACCCAAAATCTCTGAACTGTCACGAGCCGCCAAATAGGAGGAAATCATCCGTGTCCTGTGGTCACCTTGAGGATTCCACAACGAAGACTAGTCCTCGCTTCCACAGTGCACCAGGGAGGACTAAGGTGAAGTGTATCAATAAAATCGACACGTTGATTTCTGCCATGCCAAGTAGGTGGCCAACAACGGTGCCATAGCGGAAAGAGAATTATTTATGATCGCCCGAGGATTTGTAGTAGAAATATTCGCACAATTATGAAGCAAGAGATCCCTCGAGTCACGGTCTTTCCCTAAAATGGGTATTACCTCATCAGATGGGCCAGTAGGGGCTGTCGAAGATGGGCCTACTGGTCGGCCGATTCTGGTGGCTTCGAGAATAGAGTGGGAGTATTGATAAGCCACGGTGCGCCAGCATATGTCCCAGCCAACCACATCGATTGCAAAGAAGCTGGGCTGGGCAATCAAAGGAATAATGTTCCGTGGATCTGCAAGTGTGACAGGAGGAAGAACCAGTCTTTGGAGCTGTTGGAGCACTAGTAGAGTGAATGGTGGCATCATCCTCGTGACTCGTGAAACCAGCAGTTGGTGCTGACATTGGATCAGAGTGATGCTCCTGATGATCGCCATGACAAGAAAGGTCCAAGCAAATATTGCATGTCTCATGGGGACAAGAAGCAGCTAGGTGACCCATAAGAGTACATTGAGAACATATGTTCAGGCGGTTATATATGTATTCCAATGAAGTTATAGATGACAGAGACCATATCGTGGCAATGTGACTACTGGAATAACCAAATTTCAACTGGTCAAGGATATGGAACACCATAAATGTTGGAATGCTGTCCCAATAAAGATGCTGGAAATTCTGACCGTGAAAAATATGCCGACTGCCCTCCTTGTGAGAAGATAATTCAAAATTAAAAGCCCCAAGACATAAATCCTTTGGCAATGAATGCTGATTGTCATGATTGGTAGCCTTGCTCTGTGATTCAGCATGTTGTTGGAAACTCCCAAAATGTATACCGACCACGTCATTAATATTGTCATGAATGCCATTAATCTGATTGATGCTGGGATTTGGAATTGCCGTAACTAGCTCTCCAAAGTGCGGTCAGCCCGGAGAGCTTGCAATGCGATGGAGCCATGTAAGTCCGGTGAGGATAGGTAGACGAATCCAGCACACCCCCATGATCATTCGTGCGTAAAAAATTCAAATTTGATCTGATAGCCATACGTGATCTTGAGGACGCCTCAGGGATGACCTCATCAGAATGCCAATGAAGATCATAAGGCGTATAGGAAGCCTTGGCCGAACGAAAAAGTTGAAAATGGCATACAAAGTCCGGCCAAATTCGATCCTTGAGATGATAGATAAAATGTCCAACCTTATTAGAAGCCACCGAAAACCGAAATCTTCTTTCACCAATAGATTTGACATTGAGTCCCGAAGGTAAACCTCCAATGCAACATTGCAAAGCAACACCCACAGATTCCTCAGTAAGAGGGAAGGAGGCCGAGGAGAGGTAGACGACCAAGAAGAACTCCTTGGTACCCAGAGATGGAGAAAAATGCACTGGAGAAGCAAACCTTCGACGCACCTGATCTGCAATTGATAGGCCAGGCTTGAAATCCCAGTGAAGCAGTCCTTCCATGGTAGCATAAGGCTACAGATCGCCATTGGAGGGGTGGGTGGGCAGGTGGAGAGGAGAGGTGGAGAGGAGAGCCATTAGTACTAGTTCTGCCTCGTTTTTATTCCAGAATAACTTTGGAGGACTTCGTGCGATCCCCTATTCTTGTGGGTTATCAACATGTTCGTTGCGTTCGAAGACTATTTTGGAGTATTCATAAAAGGGAACCCGCCTTGCAATGCCGAAGACAATCTGCGCACCGGACACCTCATCATTGAAGCCTGGTTCAGGGGCTACTGAGGGAGTCCTGGACTAAGGGTTCCTCGAGCATCCGGCCTGTTAGACATGGGCCGGACTGATGGGCTGTGAAGATACAAAGGCCGAAGATTTTCTCCCATGTCCGGATGGGACCCTCCTTGGCGTGGAAGGCAAGCTTGGCATCCAAATATGAAGATTCCTTTCTCTGTAACCAACTTTGTACAATCCTGATCCCCTCCGGTGTCTATACAAACCGGAGGGCTTAGTCCATAGAGACAATCATAATCATACAGGCTAGACTTCTAGGGTTTTAGCCATTACGATCTCGTGGTAGATCAACTCTTGTAATATACTCATATTCATCAAGATCAATCAAGCAAGAAGTAGGGTACTACCTCCATAGAGAGGGCCCGAACCTGGTTAAACATTGTGTCCCCTGTCTACGGTTACCATCGGTCTTAGACGCACAGTTCGGGACCCCCTACCTGAGATCCGCCAGTTTTGACACCGACAGTGGATCCTGAAGCAGTTTCCTCAAGATTACCTCTCAAACTACATGATTGGCGGCCAGCCATTACAAGGGGTTGGACTAGAGTCATGCATGCCTTCTGCATCCAGGAGAGCATAATAGGGTCATTCCGCTTCACCTTGTTCAGCAACTGGAATGCATGTCCCCTCTTTCTTTACCATCTGTAATAGTACAAGTATAGAACCCTGGTACATCATTCTTTATTTGGTGCTTATGTAATTCTTAAACATATGTACCGTGAATCTAATAATGCATTGGTTGTTTGAACCTGATGGATATGAATAAAGCTATAGCCTACTTTCAACTTTAAATTAGGTACAATTTTAAATAGCAGCAATTAAATTAGGGCGAAATTATGTTGTGCAGGTCATTACGGCACACACGGTTGCTAAATCACAAACGTTTGCGATATACACCATAATCCGAGATGATTCACACAGAGGAAACATGTGCAAGCATGCACACAATTGCCGTTTGCAAAGCATGTGTGATGTCAGACACTATCACATACGGTGCAGGAAAACTAAATGTGTGTGATTGTCTACCCATCGTACACGGTTTATAATCATGAACTGTTTGTGATGTGCCAGTCATCATAAAACTCCCGTGCCTAGAATCTGCACGAAAACTCCGTGCACGAATCTGCCTAGTTTTAGGCAGAACCACAAAACTCCGACTGCGATGGCAATGCGAGCACAAACGAGTAGCAAGGATGAAGCATTTGGGATATTCAAGATATCGGAAACGGTTATATAGGGACAACTGTATGCATCAAGGCTCCCTATCCCCGACGGTTTCTGGGTCGTGTGGAAGGACCCCCCCTATCGCCCACACTCACTTGGCGACAATTCCAAATGCCGTCGCGGAAAGGGGTAAAAAAATTGTTTGTTTAGGACCGACGCGCACTAGTGTCTTTATTATTTCGAATCGTTTTTCAATCCCCCGTTTCACGTTTCGAGACGCAGCCTCCGGTGACACGTCTTGTCAAAGAAGAGATCATGTCCCCTTATCATGGGATTCTCATCAATACGGGTTTGGGTAATCCAACCGTGCCGTCCGCACGACCCCTTGGGAATAGGAGAGTTTTAAGGCCCCGTGGGGGAGACGCTCTATATTCACTGCGTTTATAAGGAGATAAGAATCCACCTTTTCACCCCGCACCTTGTTCTTCCCTAGCCCATCCACCCTCGAGCTCCAGCACCCAAGCTTCAATCCTTTCCGTCCCCAGGAAACACTCTAGCCATGTCCGGGTCTGGAGCGCAGGGTAAGTGGATGGCCTCCTCCGTCACGGAGGAGAACATCAAGGACCACTGGGAAGCGGGGTACTTAGCCAAGGAAATCGCCCACCGGTTTCCGGCCAAGAGGCAGATCGTCCCTACTCCGGAGCCCAACCAGAGGGTAGTATTCATCCCTCATTTCCTTCGCGGATTAGGGTTTCCCCTCCATCCTTTCGTCTGCGGCCTCATGTTTTACTACGGGCTAGATTTCCACGATCTAGCCCCGAATTCCTTCCTCAATATTTCGAAGTTCATCGTCGTGTGTGAGGCATTCCTCCGCATCCCTCCCCACTTCGGCCTATGGCTCAAGGTCTTCAATGTGAAGCCAAAAGTGGTGGATGGTCAACACGCGGAGTGTGGCAGCGCCACGGTGAGCAAGCTCCCTAACATCACCTAGCCCAAAGGCACCTTCGTGGAGACGGTGAAGGGATGTCAGCAGGAGTGGTTCTATGTCACGGAACCCCGTGACACCACATGGGCCGCCTCCCGAATTCAAGTCCGGGCCTCCACGCTGCGGTGGCATCACAGCTCAACAAGGGCCTGGACTGGGCATCATCCGACGAGGTGACGACTCTGCAGAAGCGCATCAACAGTATAGTAGACAAGAATACCAGCCTCGCTAGCGTGATCCAGGTAATGCTCTTTCGCCGAATTCTCCCCTGCCAACACCGGACTCGGTACATGTGGGAGTTCGACCCGGCCGGTCCCCGGATCCTGCAACGGTTCTTCGGCATGAAGCACGAAGACATGTGGAAGCTGCTAATCAAGACCCAAAAGACGAGGCCGAAAACGACCGATGACCTCGGCCTCGACCGGACTCACGCAGCGTCTCCCGTAAGTTTTTGCGATAACTTTACTATTTGTAAATCCAAGGGACATACTAAGCCTTCCATTCTTCCGACAGGGCTGGACGAAGAAGGCAGAATGGATTCAGTGTCCGGCTCCGCTACCCAAAGACCCAGCCATCTCTCTGTTAACGAGGATGCTGGTTCCGGCGCAATATCAGGCGCTGGAAAAGAAGGCCAAGAAGAAGGGCAAGGAGGCCAAAAGTGGCCCCCGCCGTAAAGGTGCTTAGGACGTAGTGTTCGAAGACACCGAGACTCACTCCTCCCCTGACGAAGACGAGGGGGAGGAAGAAGAGAGTAATTCTCCCCTTAAGGGGGGTGTCGGTGTCAAAACCGGCGGATCTTGGGTAGGGGGTCCCAAATTGTGCGTCTAGGCAGATGGTAACAGGAGACAAGGGACACAATGTTTTTACCCAGGTTCGGGCCCTCTCAATGGAGGTAATACCCTACTCCCGCTTGATTAATATTGATGATATGGGTAGTACAAGAGTAGATCTACCACGAGATCAAGGAGGCTAAACCCTAGAAGCTAGCCTATGGTATGATTGTTGATGTTGTGTCTCACGGACTAAAACCCTCCGGTTTATATAGACACCGGATAGGTTAGGGTTACACAGAGTCGGTTACAATGGTAGGAGATCTACATATCCGTATCGCCAAGCTTGCCTTCCACGCCAAGGAAAGTCCCATCCGGACACGGGACGAAGTCTTCAATCTTGTATCTTCATAGTCTTGGAGTCCGGCCGTGACGATAGTTCGGCTATCCGGACACCCCCTAGTCCGGGACTCCTCAAAGAGCCCTCGAACCAAGCTTCAATGACGACGAGTCGTGGCATATATTGTCTTCGGCATTGCAAGGCGGGTTCCTCCTCCGAATACTTCATAGAAGGTTTTGAACACAAGGATAGTGTCCGGCTCTGCAAAACAAGTTCCACATAACACCGTAGAGAGAATAACTTTTGCACGATCTGCTGACGTATTCCGCGGCGTGACATGACACCACGGCCAGGCCTTTACATGAATCATTTTTACTGTTCCACCTCCGCGTGTCTAGCGAGGCGGTTTCCTTGGCACGTCTTATCAAAGCATAGATCGTGCCCCCTTATTCCGGGATTCTCATCAATACGGACGTGGGTAACCCATCCGCGCCATTGATTATGGCGCTTGGGGAATAAGCGAGTTTTACCAGGCTGGTGGGGGACGCATAGCTTCGTCCGTCCATATAAGGGGATAAGGATCCACCTTTACACCTACGCCTTCTTCCTCCTTTGCTTATCCATTTCACAAGACTTTTCGAGCTCGGTAGCCCAAGTCCGCACATCCCACCTCGACCCTTCTCCAACCATGTCGGGAGGCGGGAGGCGGTGGATGGCCTCCTCCGTCAAGAAAGGGCACATCACCAAAGCTGCGGGAGGCGGATACTTGTCCCGGCAACATCGCTCAGCATGAGCTGCCTGATGCGGGCAGCTCATTCCAACCCGGGCCCCATGAGAGGGTAGTGTTTCTACCCCACTTCCTCCATGGACTAGGTTTTCCACTTCACCCATTTGTCCGGGGCTCATGTTCTACTATGGCACGGACTTCCACGACCTGGCCCCAATTTCATCCTCTACATCTCGGAATTTATCGTCGTGTGTGTGGCCTTCCTCTGCATCCAGCCCCACTTTGGCTTGTTGCTGAAGATTTTCAACGTCCGGCCGAAGGTAGTGGGCGGCCGCCAAGCGGAGTGCGGAGGTGCCATGGTTGGCAAGATGGCCAAGGTCCTATGGCCCGAGGGCGCCTTTGTGGAGACAATAAAGGGGTGGCAATCGGGGTGGTTCTACATCACCGAGCCACGTGACCTGAATGGGCGGCGGCCCTCGAATTCAGATCTGGCTTCCCACACGGCTCTCGTCATGGAAGAAGCGGGCGACATGGGGGATTCGGAAGAGCTATCCGGACTCCGGACATGCGTCCAAAACCTGGTGGACAAGAATCTCAAGCTTGTCGACGTAATCCGTGTGATGCTCATCCGCCGGATTCTCCCATGCCAACGACGGGCCTTTAATTTGTAGAAGTACGATCCGCACATCACGAACCTTGAGCAGCTCTTGACACTCCGCATTTAAGATGCTGGAAGGTGCTTTATTCAAGGACGCCTTGAAGCCCGGCATCCGCTACCAAAGATCGCGGGTACAGCGCACGGCGTCCAGCCGGCGAGGTAAGTTATTTTACCCTTTACGGGACTCTTTTTTTCATAGATTGACTCTATGCGGGATCTAAAACTCCCTAATTTTTGACAGGACTGGCTGAAGACGGCCGGACAGATTAACTGTCTGGCTCCTTTGCCGGAAGACCCGGAGGACGCCCGATTGACGGGGCTGTTGGCTCCGGCGCCTCATGTGGTGCCGGAGAAGAAGGCCAAGAAGGAGGCCACGGGAACTCGAAGGAGCTCCCGACGCCAGGTGTTGTCGATTCTGGCAGAATCTTCTCCACGAGGACAAGGAGGAAGAAGAAGAAGCTCCTCCCGGTGGGGGAGGAGAAGAAAAGGAAGGCCGCCCCAGCAGAGGCCCGAGGGTCCAAGAAGGGAAGAACCCTTCCTCCGGACTTCTCCACCAACGCCGATTTATTTATTTGAGGAAGCCCGGCCAACAAGGGCCAAGCCCTGGCGAGATCGTAAGTGTCCGGATACCCATGGTTTTTCATAATTGCATAATGTTCCTTAACGTCGAACGATCATGCAGCTCGCCAAGGGCGGAAGCTTCGCCAATTCATCGAGCGGGTCCTGGCTCGCCGGGAAATGGAGAGTACTCGCCTTCCGGCCGCCTCGCCTTCACGCCATGGACGGACGCCGCATGATGGGGCCCCAAGGGGCTTGGTCAAGAGGAGGTAGCGCAGAGGCGCCACAAGGCGGCCTCCCGGACTCAGCGCCTTGTGAGGCAAGACCCCAGGGCTCTAAGCCCGACCCTCGTCCGGACTCCATGCCGGAACCATCGGCGTTCGAAGTCCGGACAGCGGATCCTTCATAAGAAGGGTAAGACGCCGTGTCCTCCGTCCCAACCGGAGGCACCGGATAGCTTACTGGAGGCGCTCAACGGCGCCTCCATCAAGGAGGAGCACCATACTATTATGAGTGCGGTGGTCCGGACAGTTCAGTCCGCCAAGAGCGGACTGACCGAAGCCTGTACCAGCCTTCTAACAGGCTTTGAGGTAAGTTTAAAACATATAAAAATATTACCGCATAGGCGGTGGCCCTCGATGCTTAGTTCGGTGTTCGGAAAGAAAAGCCGGACTAAGGATCTAAAAGATATCTGCAGGAGTCTAACATAAGTATGTCAATATGGGAATGCAGGCTCGCGACATTGACCTGCCCGCCTTATTGCGGAGGTCAATACATTGAAGCGTAACCTCGAGCGGTCCGAGAACCCGAGCTCGGACAAGCCAAGAAGCAGCTCGAGGACAAGGAAGGTAAGAAATACCTTATTTAAAATATACCTTATGGAAAAGGTTTTGGTTGCAAAAATAACAGGAATAACATGGGTACCGCAGGAGCCACGAACGAGGTGGAGGCCACGAGGGAAGCGGTGGCAGTGGCTCAAAACAAAGCGGTGCAGAACGCACCGAGCGAGAGAAAGGGGGCGCAATTTGGCGGAGGTGCGGCAAGAGCTCCAGATTCTCGTGAAAAACACGAGGGTTTGGAGGCGTGACTCAAAGACCCGAGAGTCCGAGCTTGCCTCGCTCTTGAGAAGTGCCAAAGCTGCTAAGGCCGAGGCCAAAAAAGCTCTCAAGAAATCGAAGCACTAAAGAAGATAGCGGCGGGTAAGGCATTCTTTATGCAAAGCAAGAATGTAAAAGTCAATTACCTATTACTTACCCGGATTTGGAGCTCTCGAGGAGCATTTGCAGATTTGCCTCAGAAATGGCGCTCCGATGTTGCCGCATTCTACCGCGCCAGGAGGGAGCTCCACGGAGAAAGGTGTTCTGGTCTCAATATGCCGAGGCGGACATCCAGTGCCCCTAAGCGACCAGCTGAAGCAGCTGGTCGAGCTCCACAAGGTCGCCGAACTGGCCATGAGGGGCCTTATAGAGCGGCTGTGGCCATTGGAGGCCATGCCTGGGAGCTACTTCGGCTTGGTGCAGCGGCTGGTGGATGCATGTCCGCGGCTTGAGGTTATCAAGAGCTCGTGCGCATTGAAGGGGTCCGTCAGGCCCTTGCCCGTGCTAAAGTGCCTTTGGGGCAAGCTGGATCTGTGAAGCTTGTGGCCAGACCAGACCACGAAGGGCCATGAGCATCATACGCCGAAATGTATTATGAGGGACTCTAAAGGGTGCTTTCGCCCGAATAGCGGATGAGTGCTCCAAGGATGTAATTTTGAATAGACTTCGCTGCTTTGTTATGCATGCGGCAAAACTTGTTCATATCGCTAAGCAACGCTTATTAATTTAAAATATTACCTTCGTAGGCGACCGTTTATTAAATTTGAGAGATGGCAAGTCGTTGGCTTCAGCCCCTATGCCACGAAGTCTTTGGGGTGTTCGGGATAAACTTGAGCACTCTTGTTCCCATTCTTGGGTCCGTCTAGGAGGCGCTCAACACAACGAACAAGGCAACCGGACTTATAATGCTTGAACACTCTCACTTTGCCATAGAATTCTATAATTTTAAATTTCGTGAAGCCCCTAGTATTCGAAGACCGAGTTCGGGGCGCTATCCACGCCTTTGGCCGGATAATTCCGGTTCCTCGCTCTAAAGCGGCATAAGTCTTTAGGGACCCGAAAAAACCTCTCGAACAGCGACCCGGCTCTCGCCTTATCATGACGGTCAGTTTAGCTTTCTCCAGCGAGGTGCTCGACCCAGAATAAGCTGAGGCACAATCGCGATGGTTCTCCGGTGCTACCTTAGCCGATATAAGCGGGCGTAAGGTACCAAAACACGGAGCAGGAAACCCAACTATTGACCCAAGACATGATTCGGAGCCAATTCATATAATGCTATAAGTTCGGGTGCCGCACTTGTGAAAGTGTTAGGACTTTATCACACCATAATTTTGGGATACTTAAGCCCTGGTGTATTGGCCGTACCAAAGTGTACACGGTTGCAACATGTAAATGAAATGAACATATGTATATATATAAAGGAAGTAAAGCAATAATAAGCAAGAGCTATGTATTGTTTATTCAAAAAGGTGCTTGCAATGGAAGCAAAAGCGATACAAATAGATGCGGTAAGCAAGGGATGGGACTATCTAACATGTCCCCTCCGAGGGTAAGCTGCGGGATGGTATGTAAAACAGGTATAATGCTCAGAATGAGAGACCACTGAGCACTTGACGTGGCTTTCCGCTACTGGCTGTTGCATCGTGAGTTCGGCGATTCAAGTGCCAGACAGGACTGCTCGAAGGCGGAGTCCTGAAAGTAAAAAGAAAAGAAAAAAGGAAAAAAGGAAGAAAGGAATGACATAAGCGGGGCCCACAGTGCGGTCGAGCCGCATTCTTGGCGCAGCCGTTGTCTTGCCCTCCCCATATGCCCATGGTATCTCTAGAGCGTAATTATGCAGCGTAATACTAGTTCGCAATTTCGCGAGTGGGGTTGGGGCCAGATTGCTACTCGTGCTTGAATCGTGCGGTGGTCTTGTTGCATGTTACTCGGTAGCGCTTGGCGGTGTCCGGACGCTTAGTGGCCGGGACTCGAGAATTGTCGTGAGAGGCTGCTTTGCACCTCCGCCGCGAGGCCGCCGTATGCTCCTCCGTTCGGAGAGAGGCGTTCGGTGTTTCCATTGACCGTGGTTACTCCTCGAGGGCCTGGCATCTTGAGCTTGAGGTATGCGTGGTGCGGCACCGCATTGAACTTAACCGTCGCGGTTCGTCCAAGTAGTCGCGTGATAGCCGCTGCGGAATGGGGCGATGTCGAAGATTAACTCTTCGCCCGGAAGTTATCCGGAGATCCGAAGACCACTTCGAGTGTAAGCGAGCCCGCATAACTGGCCTCTACACGGTATGGCGCCTTTAAAGGTCGTCTTTGTAGGTTTAATCCTTGAGGGTCAATGCCCATTTTGCACATTGTATCGATAAAGCAGGTTCAGGCTCTTGCCGCCCGTCCATCGGGACTGCGGTGAGGTGAAATCCGTCGATAATTGGGTCAAGAACCAATGCGGCGAAGCCGCCGTGTGGATGCTAGTGGGGTGGTCCTTCGATCGAAGGTGATCGGGCAGGAAGACCATGGGTTGAACTTTAGGCGTGGCTCCATCGCATATCACGTCCCTTAGTACGCGCTTCCGCTCCCTTTTGGGTATGTGGGTTGCGTATATCATATTCACCGTCCGCACTTGCGTAGGAAAACCCTTCATCCTTTATTGTTCGGGCGGCAGGGCTCTTCCTGCGTCATCGCTATACAGCCTTGTTATTGAGTTCGGCACTTAAATTGCACTGCTTGCTTGAACACCCAACAGTCCTCACTGTTGGTGTGATTAGCTGGAGTTTCGGGGTGCCATGTATCCGCACAAGCGATCGATATTCGGTCCAAGTTGGGCCGGGCCTGGGTATTTCTTTTGAATGGCTTCTTCCGCTGACCGGGTTTAGAGCCTCTGAATCCGGCATTGACGGCCGTATCTTCAGTATTATCGCCCGTTAATGTGGCGCTTATTCTTATTCTGCAGCGACGCCGACCTGCAGTGTTGTCCTTGGTATCCGGACTATCAGGATGTTTAGCCAGATTGTTTCTTGAGCTAGCGGCTGTCCTCTCCCGCGCATAAGAGCGAGTCATGAGGGTTGTGAGGGCTGCCATAGATTTCGGCTTTTCTGTCCTAGGTGCCGGGCAAGCCACTAAATCACGGATGTTATGTTTGAAGGCTGCAAGGGCCTGCGCATCCGGACGATCGACAATTTGATTTTTCTTTGTTAGGAACGAGTCCAGAACTGTCGGCCAATTCTTACAGGCTGCTGAATTATGTGGCTAAGGTCATCGTCTGGTGGTCGTACATATGTGCCACAGAAGTTATCAAGGAATGCGGCTTCGAGGTCCTCCCAACAACCAATTGATTCTGGCGGCAAGCTGTTGAGCCAATGCCGAGCTGGTCCTTTAAGCTTCGGGAGGTATTTGATGGCATGTAGGTCATCACCTTGGGTCATGTGGATATGGAGGAGATAATCCTCGATCCGGACGCAGGATCTGTAGTGCCATCGTATGATTCGATGTTCACGGGCTTGAAGCCCTCGGGGATTTGATGATCCATTACTTCATCATGAAGAATAGTGGGTGTGCGGCGCCTCTGTATTGGGCTATATCACGACGTAGCTCATATGAGCTTTGTCTACTGTGTTCGGCCCGGCCGGTTTTGCTATATCCGGCGTGACGGTAATCATCCCGTGTTGCTGGGCGCCACGTGATCCGTAGATCGATCTTGTATGTTTTGCCTTATCCTCCAATATATCTCGCAAGTCCGTCACGTTTTCCCTTGCCTTGGTACTTTTTGAGCGGCGTCGGGGTGTGGCTTGGCGGAGGGCGAGAGGCTTCTGCAGCCATGACCGCAGGGGTGGCAGTCTGCCATGTCGTCTTGTTGGCGACTTGGGTGCTTCCTCCTCTAGTCGAGGCAGCGGCCTGCGTTTGGGGTAGCTTTTGGAGGGCGTTCGAGTTCAAACTCTTGGCTGCAAGGACTTGATCCATCATCGCCGCCTAGCGGTCTTGATCAGCTCTAAGCTGTTGCTGCTTTTTCTTGAGGCTGCTTGCCGTGGCTATAAGCCTGCGTTTGAAACGCCCTGCTCGGTGGGATCCTCGGGCCACGACAAATTAAATGCGTCGTCGAGGCTTGCCTCATCTTCGGAGGGAGGCGCATAATTATCGATCCTCGACCTCTCTTTACTGCCGCCTTGCTGTCATGCGGACTTGCTTCCTCTCCTCCTCTGCGTTGAGTCCTCTTTGGAGGGGTTCTCCTCGCTTTGTCCGGGGTGCTATTATCTCCCGTGCGGAATCACCGTTTTTTATTGTGGCCAGGGGGTTTAGGCGGCGTGCCGCTTGACGTCGGCGCTTGGCTGTTTCTTGGAGGGGTCGTCCTCCGTTGTTCCATCGTCGTTCCCATCTTTCGGGATGTCCACCATGTATATGTCATATGACGAGGTGGCCTTCCAGTGCCCTATAGGCGCTGGGTCTTGGTTGTCTCCGGCGTCGTCGTCCATACCGTCGATGTCTTCGGAGTCATAGTCGAGCATGTCGGTTAAATCATCGACAGTGGCTACAAAGTGGGTGGTGGGTGGGCGTTGAATTTCTTCGTCGTCCACATCCCAACCTTCCTGTCCGTAGTCCGGCCAGGGCTCTCCGGATAAAGAGAGAGACTTTAGTGAATTCAGGATGTCGCCAAAGGGCGAGTGCTGAAAGATGTCCGCGGCAGTGAACTCCATGACCGGCGCCCAATCGGATTTGATTGGCAGGGGCGCGGAGGGTTCGAAGTCCGGAGAGGAGTACGGCACCCTGCAGTCGAGGTCTTCGCAAAGGACAGGGATGGAGTTCGGCTCGATCGTCGTAGAGATTGTATCCCCGAGGCGGTGTCCAACCACTCGTCCTTGATCGGGAATCCGCCCGGATTAAGGGTCGGAGCCGGATACTAATGCGGCCTCCGTGGCAATGTTACGCTGCAGAGCGAGATCATGCCCATCGAGGACAAGGCGGCACGCTTGGCTGCGGCTCGAATCCGTCGAAGATCAAGTCTCCACGGATATCGGCCGTATAGTTCAAACTTCCAAATCTGACACGATGGCGGGGCGTAGCTTTTCGATCTGCTCCGGATGGCCAAGCGAATTGGCCGCGTGATGCAAAAGCCGCCCGAACACGAAGATCTGTCCGGGAGAAAAGTCTCACCCTGGACCGCGTCGTTATTGATGATCGAGAAGGAGCCATCAGACCTATCGGTGGCGACACGGAGGAACTCTTAATGAAAGCACCAATGTCGGTGTCAAAACCGGCGGATCTCGGGTAGGGGGTCCCGAATTGTGCGTCTAGGCGGATGGTAACAGGGAGACAAGGGACACAATGTTTTTACCCGAGTTCGGGCCCTCTCGATGGAGGTAATACCCTACTCCTGCTTGATTAATATTGATGATATGGGTAGTACAAGAGTAGATCTACCCACGAGATCAAGGAGGCTAAACCCTAGAAACTAGCCTATGGTATGATTGTTGATGTTGTGTCCTACGGACTAAAACCCTCCGGTTTATATAGACACCGGATAGGTTAGGGTTACACAGAGTCGGTTACAATGGTAGGAGATCTACATATCCGTATCGCCAAGCTTGCCTTCCACGCCAAGGAAAGTCCCATACAGACCACGGACGAAGTCTTCAATCTTGTATCTTCATAGTCTTGGAGTCGGGCCGTGACGATAGTCCAGCTATCCGGACACCCCCTAGTCCGGGACTCCCTCAGGGGGAAAGAAGAAAAGGGGGGCCTCAGCGGATCTGGAGGCGGAGGTGTCCAAGAAAGGGATAATTACTCTCACAAATGACTCCGAATCGGACGCCGACGAGTGGCACCCCAGGCCGAAGCCCCTGGCCCGATTGTAAGTACCCCTAAAGGCACTTGTACTTATGTATCAATCCGGTTTTCCGCCTTATGATTTTAATATATTACGTGTTGCAGTCCGGCTCGCGTCCTCCCCCAGCAATCCTCATCTTTGGGGAATTTGCTGGATCCGAACGTAATGGACAGAGGGTCACCTCCGCTGGCCTCCTCCCCCAAGGCTACGGACAATGCCGAAGTGTTGTCTTGAAGGACCCTTCCGGGTCAGGGAGAGGTACGGGAAGCCGTCGAGGTGGCGCTAGGGGGTGATACCTCTGCTGCCGGAAACATGGGGGAATCGACCCCCATGGAGACTGGCGATGGGACCATACCCAATTTGGCCCCCAACCGAACATTATTCCGGAGACCCATACGGCTCCGGAGTCAGGTAACCAGCCTCCTTCGAAAGAAGGGGGTGCACCAACTCCACCGGCGACCTCCGTCAATCCGGAGCCGCCGGATACCCTAGTGGAAGCGCTTCGAAGTGCTTCCATTGTGGAGGAACACCGTATCTGTAACAGCCTGAATTTTGGCCCTTTCTTTTTCTTTTGTTTTTCTGTGGTTTTTGCCTGAGATTTCCTTTTTCCGTGGCTATGTGGTGCAGGCTGAAGAAGATGCCCTCTTCTTTGTTTCCGAGTGGCTTGTCATTCCCAAATCCTTCCCTAGACCTGTCATTTTCATCATAGCCCAAATCCCAATATTATTTTTATTGGGAATATTCCTTTTATTAAAGGAATAACTCAAATTGCCCTAGGTTGTGAAGCAACCTTTATTTCCATCACTCCTAAAATTCCCAAATAATTCTCATAGATTGTTTGGGTCATATATTTCTCAAATACGGAAAAATATTTCATTTGTCATGTTTATCATCATGCTCAAATAATTCATTTCCTATTCTGCCCTAAATGGCACATTGTGAAGCAAGTTCTATTTTCCTTTTCCCAATTGACCTCAAACTCCTTGGACACCTTTTCCTGTCCATATCATTTGCCACACATGCCAAAAATGCAACCTCATTTTCCTAGTTATTATTTAATTATGATTTTCCAAAGTTTCTATCCAGAAAGAAGCTTTGTGAAGGAGGTGCAAGCTAGGCATATCAAAATGAGTTGCCATTTTGCATGGTCCCTCATATCATCATATCATAGCTCTCCACCAAAGTAGAGCTCATGTCATGCCTCCATGTGAGCTCATCTTCAATTCTTTGATTCTGTCCAAAATTTTAGTTTGTGAAGCAAGTATATTTTATCTTGCTCCATTATGGCTGCCAATTTTTCTAGGCCTTCTATTATCCATATAAATTACCTCCACTCATTTTGGGCATGTTTCATCAAGCTATTATTTATCTAGAATGTTTGTGAAGCAAGTACCAGTTTGGCTTGGCCAATTGGTATGAGACTTTTTGAGCATCTTCATAGGACCAAATGACTCTGCCATGCCCAATTTGAGCTCAAGTTGATGCTTCATCAGAGTGCATCATCCAAATCTTGATTCTGGACCATATTTGGCAGTTGCAAAGCAACTCTGTTAAATCTTGATCCAAACCCCTCCATAGTTACCAGGATGTAAGTCCTTCTTTACCTCAACCTCCCAAACAACTCCATTTGACCCAATCACCTCCCTATTGAGCAGCAAGTACACGATCAAGTTCTTTCATCGCAGTAAACTTCAGTGTTAACTTCGCCATTTAACCATGTCACTTTTAACCAAACTACCACCGCAGTTGCAACCTCCCGGGAAGGACAAGCCCCAGCACATTGTTCGGCCGGGCCGTGTGCCTTGTGCACCTATGCACGCAGTGATCATGAGCTTTGTCATGCAATGCCTTGGCGCTCTATTTGGCGTTGGCAGCGTCGAGGCGTGTTCTTGCTCGGGCCCCTCTCCCTCTCGTGCGCCTTGGCGTTCGTGAACCTGTCCAACAGCTGGCATGCGTCGTCACCGTCCTCCTGGAGCTCTCTTCCCCTCCGTCAGCCCATCCGTCCGCTATCGTCGCCACGCACCCACGGGAAGCCTGTAGCCGACCAAGCATTTATGGCGTTCGGCCTCTTCTCCTCTTGTCCATGAGCTCGGTCTCGTCTCCGTGAGCCCTGCCCCTCGTCCGTTCCCTCTCCGTCGCCTTCCCCGAGCTCATGCGTGTGGGCACGCGTCCGCGGCGGTGCCAACTCAACCTCCTTCCCCGCTGGCTATTTAAGCCATCCCCGAGCACTCCGAGCTCACCACTCGTCTCACCCACATCCCAGTGCCCCGCCTAGCTACTTCCCCGAGCTCGAGGAGCTCTCATTCCCTCCCATCGCCGCCTCGGTCGCCGCCTCGGGTCCCTCCGATTCCGGTGACCCTGACC
Source organism: Aegilops bicornis (assembly GCA_021605145.1). Classification (NCBI taxonomy): domain Eukaryota; kingdom Viridiplantae; phylum Streptophyta; class Magnoliopsida; order Poales; family Poaceae; genus Aegilops; species Aegilops bicornis. Next base: position 1,378,709 of record JAHIAL010000021.1, on the reverse strand, counting down.
TTCTCCCTCCACTCCACCACTTCCCGAGGCCTCCACCACCACTACCGAACCACCTCGTCACCTCTTGTAACATCCCAAATTTTCAATTTGGCATGTTATACATAGGTCATCCATGCATATCATATTTTATTGCCTTTTGTTTGCAATCCTCGAAATCCTAAGCAACTCAAGGACCCTCAGAGAGAGTTGGGGATTTTTCGATTTTCATATTTGATTTTTATCAAGTAGTGAAGACGAGGATTTTTGGTTTGAATTATTTTTCTCTCGTGAAAATATTTCATTTTTTAAATAATAAATGAGGGAGATAATATGACTTCTCCAAAATAATTGTAATATCGGAGGAAAAATGTTAAAATCATTATTTGGTTTTATTTGATTTATTTTGGAATTTTATTAGCCTAGAAAAATTTGCATGTTTTAAAAATTGCATTTTAGGGGGCCAAGAAAAGTTCATCCTGTTCTAAATATTCCATTTAGACGGAAAAACTTATTTTGGTATTTTTAAATTTTTATTTATTTTTCTAGGATTTTTCTAAGTTTCATGAACGCTTAAAAAAGAGATCGCGCTCGATCGCCTAGGCTCCCAGCTCGAGCAGGCCGGCTCAGCCCTTGCCCGCCGCCGCCGCCTCCCACGCTTGCCAGGCGCCCGCCGCCGCACTCGGACCGGAGTCCGAGTGGGACTCCGCCTCCCGCCGCCTTGCCCCCTCCACCAAGCCGCCGCCCCCCCCCCCGTTAAATACGCCTGCCTCAACCACCACCACTCACCACCGTGAGCCCCTTCGAGCCGCCTCGAGCCCCGAGCCCCGCCGACGACCTCGGGCCGAGGTAGCCACCACGCCGGTTTTTGGAAAAACCCTCGGTTTAAAAAAAACCTAGTTCGTTTTTTTTTATAGATCAGTTTTATTTATTTTTCCGGTTTATTTGTTTAGCGAGCGTTCGCTCGTTCGTTCGTTCTAAAGAACGTGTTCATCGTCTAGTTTCTGCTAACGAACGTTCGTTCGTTAAGCCGTTCGTCGTTTTTCTTTTATCTGATTTATTCCACGATTTTCCTGATCGCGATTTCTGATCCGATTTTCGTTCTAGTTTAACTTTTCGCCGTTTTAACCGAATCAGGCGATTCAAGCGCCTGGAGTTTCATCTCGAAACCCTCTTCCGAATAGCCAACTCAAACAAGTTTTTGCCTCTGTAAAATTTGACCCTAGTTCCAGATTAGTAAACGGATCTTGTTTCTTTTCGCCCGTTTGAGTTTCGTTGTTCCATTTGGTTTGATTCTTTTTGTGAACCGGAGTTCTTAAGTTGAACTCTCCGGTCAACCTCTTTCAGTTGAAGTTTCGTTTGTGCATCTTTGTTTGTTTCTTATGTATGTTATTGTTTGCTTGCGATAGAATTCCCGGAGTGCGAAGCGTGTTACTACGAGTCTCTAGGATTCCCGGTTCGTCAGCAAGGCAAGTCACACTTTGATCATACTCTTTTCTTACCCAGTTTTTATGCATTAGTTTCAACCCTCACACAATGCATGATTAGCATGTCATTAACTTGTGGGTTGGGAAGTAGTAGTTGAGGTAGAACCTATTGCCATGTTATTATCAAACCTTGGGAGTTACTTCTACGTGTTGCTTATATTGCTATGCTATGCTCAGAGACGTGGTTGGGTTTGAGAGTTATCCATGATGTATGTGAGATTGTTAATTAATGGTTAACTTAAGGTGGCAACTTTAATACACATCCTGGTGGATTGAGGCACCGGGGAACCCAGTGTTGTCTGTTTTGTTTGGAAATCGGGTATCCGTGGTGATCTTCCTATGGACCGCCACCCAGCTCAAAGGGAATCGAGATTATTCATGCTAGAAACTTCCGTGTGCAGCCACAAGCTATTATGGGCTCTAGCATAGTTGAGTAAGTTCACGTGAAGCTCTTGAAGAAGTAGATCACAGGTAGTGGGTTTTGTAGGTTTGGTATGGTCTACGGAGTAAAGAGTTAATGTTTCTGAAAGACTGTGTCTCGGTCATCCGTTTCTCAAACACCATGCAGTACGAGAAATCAACGGAGGCGATCGAGTCTTGTGGGGAAAAGTGCGCAAACCTCTGCAGAGTGTACAATCTAATCATGGTTAGCCGTGTCCCCGGTTATGGACAATTAAAGTATCTAGTACTTGAGTATTCACATGTATCTCATCACTCTAAATTAATATTGCTTTGGGATGTTAACTACTTTAATTGGGATTGAGTTGGGGTTATACCTTCTCAATGATGTTTCAACCACCATGATAGTTAAATTAAAATTTATTCCTTTGTTGTAGGGAAAAATTGGCTTTCCGCAAAATCATGAATCAGTAGAGCTTTCCACCAGCCAAATATGCATGTAGTGGTAGCATTTTTCCGTTATTGCTCTATTGTGTTACATTGCCAAGATATTCCATGTCTTGACTTGTTCTCGGCTGCAACGTATTATGTTGCAGACTTTTCAGACGAGGAGTAAGGTTCGATAGGTCGTTGTCGTGCGGCTTCGGCTATCTGTTGGAGTTGATGGACTCACTTTATCTTCCAAGCCTTCCGCTGTTATCGTATTAGACGGCCTTAAGCCATATTATTGCAATAAGTTCTCTTTTGAGACATTCGATGTAATAAGTGTGTGATTGCTACTGTTATAAATCCTTCGAGTCTTGTGTGTGTCGGCATTATCGATCCGTGGATTACAGCGAAACACGGAGACTTGACCATCTGAGGTCGGGTCGCTACAGGATGGTATCGAGCACACGCCGAGTGTAGGGACACGACCACTAAGATAAACCGTAGGTCACTCTTCTCTACTCATTTCGACTCCTCTCCATTTTTCCACTCTTTAGGATGATGGAGATGAAGAACAAGTTTGCACAACCGGATGAAGACACACCTTTTGGACGCCACTTGAAGGAAGTCACTAGGTACCTGAATATTGGAATACCAAGCTTCACCGGGACGTACAACGCCACTTTACCAGAAGAAGAGCACTGGATGATTCGAGTACAAGTTCCAGGAAGGACATTCTCGCCAACTACCAAGCCCATAGAGTTTTCTTTTGAAGCACCCACCTGGAGTCTAGGCAAGAGCATGGAAGCTCACATTACCATGGGACGCATTGGAGAAGTCTACAGCCGGGAGCTTAAAGACACCATATATCAAATATGTGGGCGCCGAGACAAGCAATGGGAAGTAATCAGCACCAAGAAGGATAGATCCATTGCAGCTTACATCCAGGAGCTAAACCCAAAGCACATTCGACGTCGGGAGAACCCGGATGTCGCAGAACATGATGGAGTTGAAGAAGGCGAAGACCAGGATCATCGAGCTGGAGGAAGAACTCAAGTTTACACGATGGATATGAGGAAGAAATCAAGACACTCTTTGGAGAAGAATGACGACCTAGTTAAGAAGATCGGAGTATTCATGGGAGGATCGACACCGAAGAAGAGGAGGAAGATCCCACTTGCGGACAACTACATCATCATCGGCATTTACACCGAGTCCGATCCAAGTGATGATGACTACGAAGACGAAGCTATAGCAGACATCATGGAGTCTTCCACCGATCAAAATTTCTAGATGACCACCAAATATTAGTAGTATTTCCCCCATGTATCTAGTAGTAGTTGAGCACTTTTACGATAGTCCTAGACCGTTTTGTATGCCCTTGCTTGATTGATTGAGTGAAATGATTGTGTTTGCCTCATATGCATATGGGTAGTGTTTTCTCATTAGACCTTTTTCTATTCTAATCTCTTCCATCTAAACCCATCAGATGCCTCCGAGACGTGACACCGGTTTTGTTTTCCCACCGGAGCTCACCCAGTTGATCCAGCAGAAAGAAATACCTTGATGCAATTGCTAGTTCAGAACCAGGGCAACAACAACAACAATAACCCACCGCCAGTGGACAACTTAGCCCGTTTCCTGAGGTTACAACCGCCGGTGTTTTCCAGTAGCACCGAGCCAATAGTTGCTGATGATTGGCTACGCCGTATTGGAAGGGAGTTAACCACCGCAGGATGCACGGATGTTGAGAGGGTGCGCTTTGTCAAGACATCAATTGGATGGACCGGCAGCCGCATGGTGGGGAGAATTACACGGCTACTTTTCCTATAGCCAATGTCACTTGGGACCAGTTCCAACAAGCTTTTACACGGCCCATGTCTCAACCGGAGCCATGCAGATAAAGAAGCGTGAGTTTAGCAACTTACGCCAGGGGAACCGTGCATCAGGCTCCAAAGACGTGGATGAGTTTAGCAAGTTATCACGCTTATGCCCCTCGATGATGTGGCCACAGATGCTGTGAAGGTGAGAAGTTTATGGAAGGGCTGAATGATGATATGAGTATGCAGTTGATGGTGGCAACTTTCAACAACTACCAGGAATTGGTAGATAAGGCCCTAATGATTGAAGGAAAGCAACAGCAGATTGAGAGCCATAAGAGGAAGTATGGACAAGGGAAGTATAACTCAGGAGCTCACCAGAAGCCTCGCTTAACCCCGAACTCGGGAGGACTTGTTCATAACCATGGAGGTCATAACCATACTCGAGGAGGATCTCATAATCAAAATGGTGCGAAGAACGGGAATGGGAATGGAGTCAACAATAATCGAGTCGCTCTAACCCAGCTACACTCGCCAAGAGACTTAAGCCAAGTTATTTGCTTTAAGTGCGGAAGACAGGGCACTATGCCAATGACTGCCCTCAAGGAAAGAATGGAAACGGAAATGGGAAGCGCCGGGAAGAAGCCCAATCCATTCAACAAAGGACAAGTGAACCACGTTAACGTGGAGGAAGTTGAAGAGCTTGGACGCGGTAATAGGTAAGTTTTTGGTTCACCATTTACCGCTCTTGTTCTTTTCGACATCTTGGTGCATCGTGATTCATACATATCAAGGGATTTGTGGAAAAGTTTAAGTTACCAACCCAAACCCTTAGGACCCCTCTTCTAGTGAGCTACTTTGGAGCGAGTACATGGCTAGCGATGGTGCACCAGATACCCCTAATCATTGGCACGCATGTTTTCCGTCTCGACCTAATTATCTTGGAGTCGCAAGGATTGGATGTGATATTAGGTATGGACCGGATGTCAAAGTATGGAGGAAGTATTGACTATGCTAGCAAGTCAATTTATCTTACCACCCTGTGGGGGAAAAGGATTAAGTATGTATCTAGGCATGTGCCTAGGAGGAGCTAAGTGAATGCCCTCACGGAGTTGTACAGGAGGAAGTACCAGAGTAAAGGATTATCCGGATGTTTTCCCAGAGGAGTTACCAGCATGCCACCGGATCGAGACATCGAAGTTCGATAGAGCTATTGCCATATGTGGGGCCAATATCCAAGAGACCCTATCGGATGCCCGCAAATGATCCGGAGGAAATTAAGAAGCGTATCAAGGAGCTATTGGAGAAAGGTTACATTCGGAGAAGTTCATCACCTTGGGGAGCCCCAAAGTATTTTTGGTGGAGAAGAAGGATAAATCCTCGAGGATGGTTGTTGATTATCGAGCTCCGAATGAAGTAACGATAAAGAACAAGTATCCTTACCGATGATTAATGATCTGTTTGATCAGCTTGCAAGGAGCTAAGGTGTTTTTCCAAGATTGATCTACGATCGTGATACCATCGCTTGAAGATCCGAGAGAAGGATATACCAAAGACAGCATTTACCACACGGTATGGATTATATGAGTATACGGTCATGTCATTTGACCGACTAACGCCTCGCCTATTTCATGAGTATGATGAACAAGGTGTTCATGGAGTATTTGGACAAGTTTGTTGTGGTGTTTATTGATGATATTATGGTATACTCAAGAACGAAGAGGAGCACGCGAACACTTGTGTTTGGTTCTCGAGAAACCTGTGGAACACCGCTTATACACCAAATTCAGCAAGTGCGAGTTTTGGTTGAAGGAAGTTGGATTTCTTGGGCATGTTATATCGGAGAGGGTATAGCAAGAGATCCCAAAGAAGGTTCGGTACCATCCGAATGGTTGGCACCCACTTCAGCTTGGCGAGATCCGCAGCTTCTTGGACTGGCAGGATATAATCGGAGATTCATTGAGAATAATACCAAGATTGCTAAGCCACTGACTGAAATGCAAAAGAAGTATACTAATATCAAATGGACAGAGGATAGCGAGACAAGCTTTGGAGTTGAAGAACGGTTGACTACAGCCCAGTCTTGACATTGCGAGATATACATAAGGAGTTTCAAGTGTATTGTGACGCCTCTCGCTTGGGACTTGGATGTGTTCTTATGCAGGACGGAAAAGTTGTTTCAGTATGCCTCATGACAATCAAGCCACGTGAGTTGAACTATGCCACGCATGATTTGGAGTTAGCAAATGAGTACATGCGTTGAAGACACGGAGACATTATCTTATTGGAAACCGTTGTGATGTGTACACGGATCATAAGAGTTTGAAGTACATTTTCACACGTATGAGTTAAACCTCGACGAGAGGAGATGGCTGGAACTTATAAAGGATTACGACATGAAGCTACACTATCATCCAGGAAAGGCCAACGTCGTAGCAGATGCTTTGAGCCGGAAGAGTTATGCTAATATCCTTGAAAGCAAAGGATTGCCAAAGGAGTTAGGTGCGGAGATCATGGAACTTTGATTGGAGATTGTTCCAAGAGGTTTTCTTGCAACAATGGAGGTTCAGTCGACGTTGTTGAACAAGATTCGAGAAGCTCAGAAGGAGGACAAAGAGATTGCTGAGATAAGAGAGAAGATGGGCGAAGGAAAAGCCAAAGGTTTTCGCGAGGATGAGCACGATACCTTGTGGTTGGAGGACCGGATTTATGTGCCCAACAAGTCGGAGATCGAAGTTAATATCAGAGGCCCATGACTCACCATACTCGATTCACCCCGAAACACCAAGATGTATTTGGACTTGAAGGAACGCTTGGTGGACTGGTATGAAGAAGGATATTGCTTAGTATGTAGCCGTATGTGATGTATGTCGAGAGTGAAGGCAGAGCATCGGCCGGCAGGATCATTATGACCTATGCCAATACCGAATGGAAGTGGGACAAACTTGGCATGGACTTTATTACCGGATTACCTAGAACCAAGGCAGGATATGATTCAATATGGGTAGTTGTGGATCGTTTGACCAAAGTAGCTCATTTCATCCCAGTGAAAACAACCTATACAAGTGCAAAGTTGGCCAAGATATATATGACCAGGATCGTATGTTTGCATGGAGTTCCGAGGAGCATCAGACGTATAGAGGAACGACTTTACTTCAAAGTTTTGGCATCACCTACACGGACTTTGGGTACCGAGATTGAGTTCAAGATCGCATTCCACCCGTGAGACGGATGGATGTATGCAGAGAGTCAATCAGATTCTCGGAGGACATGTTGAGAGCCCATGCGCTAGATTATGGATCTAGTTGGGATGACAATTTGTCAGACGCAGAAGTTCTCATACAACAACAACTACCAGGCCGCTTTGAAGATGGCACCGCTCAAGCTCTGTATGGACGCAGATGTAGAACACCATTGATGTGGGATGAGGTTGGAGACCGCTGCTTATTTGGACCAGATTTGATCAAGGAATCGAGGAGAAGGTTAAACTGATCGAGAGATGTACTAAAGATTGCTCAGTCTAGATGTAAGAGTTACGCAGACTCAAAACGTAAGGAAGTAACTTATGAAATTGGAGACAGAGCCTATCTCATGCAGTATCACCCTTTGAGGGAGTGAAACGCTTTTGGAGTAAAGGGAAAGTTAGCCCCAAGATTTGTAGGACCGTATCGTGTTTTGGAACAGATGGGAGAAGTTGCCTACAAGTCGGAGTTACTCGAGGGATTGTCGAGGAGTTCACGATGTGTTTCACGATCACGGGTGAAGAAGTGCCATCTTTGAGATGGCCGATATACCGTTAAATGGTATAAAGGCCCTTGGAGGCGATTCAGCTTGGATAGTAATCTAACCTATGAGGAGAAGCCAATAAAGATTCTTGATTTCGACAATGAGTCACTCATGACAAGGTTATCAAGTTTTGCAAAGTTCAAGGTGGAGCCACCATACCGAGGAGGAAGCCACCGGGAGCGAGAAGAGGATATTCGCAAGGACCATCCGCACCTATTTTCTAGTTAACCCGAATCTCGAGGGCGAGATTCATCTTAAGGGGTAGGTTTGTAACATCCCAAATTTTCAATTTGGCATGTTATACATAGGTCATCCATGCATATCATATTTTATTGCCTTTTGTTTGCAATCCTCAAATCCTAAGCAACTCAAGGACCCTCGGAGAGAGTTGGGGATTTTCCGATTTTCATATTTGATTTTTATCAAGTAGTGAAGACGAGGATTTTGGTTTTAATTATTTTCTCTACGGAAAATATTTCTTATTTAAAATAATAAATGAGGGGAGATAATATGACTTCTCCAAAATAATTGTAATATCGGAGGAAAAATGTTAAAATCATTATTTGGTTTTTATTTGATTTATTTTGGAATTTTATTTTCCCTAGAAAAATTTGCATGTTTTAAAAATTGCATTTTAGGGGCCAAGAAAAGTTCATCCTGTTGTAAATATTCCATTTAGACGGAGAAAACTTATTTTGGTATTTTTAGATTTTTGTTTATTTTTCTAGGATTTTTCTAAGTTTCATGAACGCTTTTTAAAAAAAGATCCAGCGCCTCGATCGGGCCTAGGGCCCACTGAGCAGTGACGGCCCAGCCGCCGCCGCCCTCGGCGCTGGCTGGCGCTGGGCCAAGACTCCTGACCGAGTCCGAGTGGCACCTCCGCCTCCCGCCGCCTTGCCCCTCCTCCAAGCCGGGCCTCACTTTAACACGCCTGCTCTAACCACCACCACCACGACCGGAGCCCGGAGCCGCCCCGAGCCCCGAGCCCCGCCCGGACGACCTCGCCGGAGGTAGCCACCCGCCGCCCGGTTTTGTTTTGGAAAAACCCCTTCGGTTTTTTTTTTAAAAACCCTAGTTCGTTTTTTTTATAGATCAGTTTTATTTTTTTTTCCGGTTTATTTGTTTAGCGAGCGTTCGCTCGCTCGTTCGTTCTAACGAACGTGTTCATCGCTTAAGCTTCGCTAACTAACGCTCGCTCGTTAAGCCGCTCGTCGCTTTTTCTTTTATCGGATTTATTCCGCGATTTTCCCGATCGCGATTTCTCATCCGATTTTCGCTCTAGTTTAATCTTTTCATTGCTTATCTAATCGTGCAATTCAAGCTACAGGAGTTTCATCTTGAAACCCTCTTTCCGAATAGCCAACTCAAACAAGTTTTTGCCTCCGTAAAATTTGACCCTAGTTCAGATTAGTAAACGGATCTTGTTTCTTTCGCCGCTTGAGTTTCGCTGTTCGCTTGGTTTGATTCTTTTGTGAACCGTAGTTCTTAAGTTGAACTCTCCTACCAACCTCTTTCAGTTGAAGTTTCGTTTGTGCATCTTTGTTTGTTGCTTATGTATGTTATTGTTTGCTTGTGATAGAATTCCGGAGTGCTAAGCGTGTTACTACGAGTCTCTAGGATTCCCGGATCGCCAAAGAAGGCAAGTAACACTTTGATCATACTCTTTTCTTACCCAGTTTTTATGCATTAGTTTCAACCTCACACAATGCATGATTAGGGATGTCATTAACTTGTGGGTTGGGAAGTAGTAGTTGAGGTAGAACCTATTGCCTTTTATTATCAAACCTTGGGAGTTACTTCTACGTGTTGCTTATATTGCTATGCTATGCTAAGACGTGGTTGGGTTGGAGAGTTATCCATGACAGATGTGAGATTGTTAATTAATGGTTAACTTAAGGTGGCAACTTTAATACACATCTGGGTGGATTGAGGCACCCGGGGAACCCAAAGTGTTGTCTGCTTTTGTTTTGGAAATCCTTGTGGCATCCGTGTGATCTTCCTATGGACCGCCACCGTGCTCAAAGGGAACCGAGATTATTCATGCTAGAAACTTCCGTGTGCAGCCACAAGCTATTATGGGCTCTAGCATAGTTGAGTAAGTTACGTGAAGCTCTTGAAGAGGTAGATCAGCAGGTAGTGGGTTTTGTAGGTTTGGTATGGTCTACCCGGAGTAAAGAGTTAATGTTTCAAAGATCGTGGTCTCGGCCATCCGCTTCTCAAACACCATGTAGTGCGAGAAATCAACGGAGGCGATCGAAGTCTTGTGGGGAAAAGTGCAAACCTCTGCAGAGTGTACAATCTAATCATGGTTAGCCGTGTCCCGGTTATGGACAATTCTCGAGTATCTAGTACTTGAGTATTCACATGTATCTCATCACTCTAAATTAATATTGCTGGGATGTTAACTACTTTAATTGGGATTGAGTTGGGGTTATACCTTCTCAATGATGTTTCAACCACCATGATAGTTAAATTAAAATTTATTCCTTTGTTGTAGGGAAAAATTGGCTTTCCTCAAGAAACTGTGAATAAAGAGAGCTTTCCACCAGCCAAATATGCATGTAGTGGTAGCATTTTTTCTCGTTATTGCTCTATTGTGTTACATTGCCAAAGATATTCCATGTGTCAATTTATTTCTCGCTGCAACGTATTATGTTGCGTATTTTCTTTGACGAGGAGTAAGGTCTGATAGGTCGTTGCCGTCAGCTTTCAAATTATGCTGTTGGAGTTGATGGACTCACTTTATCTTCCAAGCCTTCCGCGTTATCGTATTAGATGGCCTTAAGCCATATTATTGCAATAAGTTCTCTTTTGAGACATTCGATGTAATAAGTGTGTGATTGCTACTCATATAAATCCTTCGAGTGCGTGTGTGTCAAAGACATCGATCCAGTGGATGACATCAAACATAGAGACTTGACCATCTGAGGTCGGGTCGCTACACCTCTCCTCCTCCTCAAGTGGCTTCTAGCCACGAGCCCAGCGGTGGCCGACGGCATGCTCCACCGCGGTCGACGTTCCGCTCTTCCCCAAGCTCCACGGCGGTCGAGACCTACATGGGCGCAAGGCGCGCTTTGGTCTCCCGGAACCCGCTCACGGTAGGTCAGCGCCGTTCCGAGGTGACCTGTGCCGCCGGCAATCATCGTCGGGGTCGGCTCTGCCTTGGCCAGGCGCGGGCGAGAGCGAGGAGAAGGAGACGCCCCCTCCCTGCCAGCTAGCCGCGGGCCCCGCGTGTCAGCGAGACTAGGCCGGGCCCCGCCCCTACTGACTGCATTAAGTGGAGGTGTAAACACGTGAGTACGCTGCTTTCCGTAAAGCGTATTCTCCTCCTCGCCTACCAAAGTATGTTTTTTACCGAAAGCGATTTCCTCTCTGCTTTCAGCCCAGAATCGCGCTTGCAAATGTAAAAGCTTTATTTCTAACTTTGCGCTTCTCGCCTTATCCACTGGGGACTTGTTTGTGGTGATATTTTGCGTAAAAGTCCACGAACTTCAACCCTTCATATCTTTTAACCATAACTCCAAATGAGGTGATTCCAAAGCCCATTTCTTTGTTTCAAGCTTGTTCTGTTGGTTTCATTTTCACTATGGTTTGACACTGTGAAAATGACCTTTTGTTTCTTGCACGTAAAACAGCCCCTCCGAGAGAGAACTCGCTTCCCAAGAATCTTTCCGCGGCTTCACCGCACTTCTCCCTGGTGCCTTCTTCACCCCCAGGCAAGCCACAATATCCACTTGCATGATAGTCATGCAATAGCCATGGCTTTCAACTTTAATGTTTATTAAATGATTGCTTGTTTAGAATATGGTTATCGTTGTTTCGGTAATGCTTCTGGGTTAGTGCTTACCTTCTTGCTATGTTGTTATGCAACTGGTTATCATGCCCTACTAGTTGCTAGTATTCTTTCATATGCTTATGCTTGCTAGTAGTACCTGTTGATGTTGGTGATGGTCTTCGGTGCATAACTGTCGTCTGTCCCAAGTACCGTTCTTATACATATTTCATTGCATCCTGTTGGTTAAATGCTTGCCTTGTTGTTATGTTCTTGCATGATATTTATTGTTGATGCTAGTGGCCATGCTATGCTTCTGAGAAGTATGTACTTGTGATGTTCATGTTAGTCAGTATGCCATGCTCAATTGGATATGATTCATTGTTGATATGGTGGATAGTTATGTTGCATTCCGTGCTTATGTTGATATCATGCTCATGCTTTGTAAATGCATCATGTTATTTTATCATGGCTCAGCATATTGCATTCAAGTTTAACCAGATTAAATTGAACTTGAACAACTGTTGGCTGAGTCATGGTGCCACCATATCGAAACTGACCAGTGCAACCACGCTTACCTTATGGGGAGGTCCTAACTGGGTCTATTGTCGTGCCTCTCGCCGGTGCCTCAAACTAGGGAAGGTTATGGGCGTGCTTACCCTGATCAGGTAGGCGGACATAACCTTGTGTGCCTGTGAGGTTGGATGATAAGCGCTGCCGTCTCTGTTGGGACGGACCACGCAAAGATGGTCGTTGTGTCTTTGTAGACACGGGCCACCTGTGACTAGCCCAATGGGGAGTGAGTCGAGTGGCCGGAGAGTGTCATGGCAAGAGATCGGGTTTGTCGAACGCCGCTGGTCCACCCGAATGGGAATGCGAGGCCATGGGTTCCAGAGTGTGGGTACTGTGGTACTAACCTCTCATGGAGTGTATATTAAATCTATCGATAGTCGCTACACGGATAAGGGCCCAGTTCGTGTCGGTCCCACCATGAGTCAATAGTATTAATAATAACTTGATTAATGACAACCCCGGTTCGATGATAAGATAAGTTGGTTGTGATCGCTGGAAAGATCACCGTTTGAGACCAAGTGTTGGTCATGGTTGTGATCGCCGGAATGATCACCGTGCTATCGGCGATTTATACCGAGTTGTTGGATACTCGTGATATTAAAGCGAGAATCATGGGTAAAGATCAAGCTCCTTGTGGTCATTTAATGATTACTACAGTATTGTTTATACCAAGCTTGATTTGATCCTGAGATGATCGTGTGATGTCCGAGGTTGGTAAGTGATGCATGTGATGGTTACGAGGTAAACCGAGCAGAATAAATGGTGCATGTAGTGTCATCATGTTGCATGCTAGTATCATCAGATTTATATGTTCATGCCAGGATCATATATTGTCCTAGCGATATTATGTTCGTATTGTTCATGCCATGTTATCCTGATGATCTCATGATAATCCCTGATTAACCTGTAATTGCCATGCTGTTGTTTGTCTTGAATCCTTCTGGTTAATTGTGAGCTTACAAGTACATTCCATGTACTGACCTGGCGTGTCATGCCAGCTTGCAGGTCGTGCCTTGATTGCATGCTTGGTTGCCATGGATTCTTTGTTTGCGAGCTAGGATAAGCGTTCGTACCAGTCCTCATGGAGTGGAGTTCACCACCGTTGTCGTTGTTCATTGCTAGAAATTTTTTCACGCTTGAGTTGTTCCGCCGCTTGCATAGAGCAAACCGAGGATGGCGAGTGTCGCTGCGTGTCGATGTTATTCATTGTAATATCGGAGACCTTGTATTCATATTCGTGTAATAATAGAAAGCTGGTTTGTTCTATGCTAAGCAGTGCCATATTCCAGAAGACTTCTCCTCGATCTCTAGGCTGGAATATGGGGCGTTCCAGTTTCCTCTGAGCTGGGGTGCCACAGTATCCTTATCGGTACAGTGGTTGAGAGGGTTCGGTCTGTTAAAAGCGGATTGAACGAGGCCTTTGCTAGCCTTCTAACGGGCTTTGAGGTATGTGATGTAACTATATAAAAAGAATGCATGTGTATAGATAGTAGCCCTTGAGACTGTCCGGCGTTCTCGAAAAAAGGCCGGACAGAGGATCAAATAGTTTTTGCAGGAGACTAACGTATATGTCTATTTGAACAAACAGGCTTCAATTCTAGCGGCAACCTCCCATACTGCCGAAGTCTCCGAACTAAAGCGGAGGTTGGAGCGGGCCAATGAAGAGCTCACCCGTGCCAACAAACAACTAGAGGACAAGCAAGGTATGCAATACCTATTCATATATGAAATGATATGAGTTGTTGTGTTATCTTGCTGATCGTGTTGTTATGATGCTCATAGGCGACGGTCCGAGGTCTAATCCCTCAAGAACGCTACCGTCAAGCCCGTAAGAAGGCGGAAGAGGAACGAGCCGCCCGCCAAAAACACGAATCAAGGGTGGAGGAAGTCCAGCAAGAGCTCAAGGATGCCATAAGTAAATGTGAGTCCTTGAAGCGCTAGGTTGCGGATCGAGATTCCGAACTTTGCTAAGGCTCTCCAAAGCGCATAGGAGGCCCGGGTTGAGGCCCAGGGCGCCCTCCGGGAGATCCAAGAGGCAAAACAAATCGCAGCGGGTAAGGCTTTTAATATGCATAGCAAATTTTTGAGGAGAAGGTACTTCATCGACCCGGTTTGGAGTTCTTCAGGAGCGTTTGCGGATCTGCCCCGGAGTGTTGCTGATGCTGCGGAGTTCTTCCGAGCCGAAGAGGGTAGCTCGACGGAGAAGCTATTCTAGTCTCAATACCTTGCACCAGAGCATCCAGTGCCCTCAAATGATCACCGAAGAAGTCGGGTCAATCGCATAGGATGGCCGAATTGGCTATGAAGGATTTTATAATCCGTCTGTGGCCGGCCGAATCCATACCCAACAGCTACTTCGGGCTCGTGAAGAGGCTGGTCAATGCCTGCCCCCGACTTGATGCCGTAAAGCGGTCGGTCTGCATCGAAGGTGCGCGGATGGCCTTCGCCCGTGTCAAGGTGCAGTGGGCGAAGATGAACGCCATCAAGCTCGCGACCGAGGGACCGCCCAGAGGGAAAGAGCACCGCACACCGGAGCGGTATTTTGATGATGCCCTTGAAGGATCCCGCATTGTAGATGGCCAGTGTTCGAAGGACATCATTTTTGAATGAATGTATCTATGTTGTCTGATCCTGTATTATGGAACAAGGCTTATGTATGATACATTGCTTGTTTTACTTTAAAATGTTTCCTCCTGTGCGGCCGTTCACGAAATCTGAGAGTTGGTCACTGCCGCCTTCAGCCCCACGAGGTAGTACTTGGGTGTTCGGGATAGCACCTAAACACACTTGACCCAACAGTTTGGTCCTTGAAGGAGGTGTTAAAAGCGGCCAACCAGTGCAATCGGACTATGTGGCTTTATCGCCTCACTTAGCCATAGGAGTTTGACAATGGGGTGTAGGCGCAGCCCCTAGTATTATTTGATTATCCGAACTAGGGTGTTGTAGACACCTGACAAGGTGAAGGCCGGTCCGTCGCATAATGAGGAAAAAATCACAAGAGATTTATACTTAGCCACCGAATAGCTGACCAGCTCTCACCGCATCATGACAGTCAGTTTTCGGCTTTCTCTACTGAGGTGTTTATTTGGATGAACCAGAAACACAATCGCAGTATTTCTCCCTTTATTACCTTAGCCGATCAAGCGAAACGTAAGGTTGTAACCACAGGAGCCGGGCAACCCAACTATTGACCAAAGACATGATTCGGAGCCGATGCATATAATGCTATATTCAGGACACTTAATTGTACTGTAAAAAATGTTCGGACTTATTGTATATTTAGTAAGTGCACGGGGCTCAATGGAGCCCCTGGCGATTTAGGTCGTACCAAGGTGTACATGACAACAGGAAAATATGCATTAAGAGGCAAGCCAATACCACATATGTTGGGCTAGAAACTGTTTCCATTATAGTCTGAATGATACGTCAAAACGTATTTGTACAAATAATGCGACAAGGCTATTTTACATGCCGAGCCCAAGGGAAGGCTGCGTACGGGTCCTGAAAACAGGCAAGGTGATCTTAAAAGACCCTCTAGATACTCTGCCACACGTCTATGCTGCTTTTCTCCTTGGTGTATTATCCTTCGAAAGGATTGACGATCGGGTTTTCATGATGGGCCCAGGAAAGGGCCCTTGGTACCGTCAAAAAGGAATCTGGAAAAATAAAAAATAAAAGAAAAAGGAAACATGAGTGTCCGGATAGGGTCTAGCCGTATTATGGACTGTATTTGCTATGCCTCTGTGTTTGCCCATGGTATCTTTAGTGCGTAGTTATGTACACGTGGTACATATGCCGCAGTTCGGTTGGGGCTAAGACGGAGGCCGAATTGCTAGTCGAGCTCTTGACGAGTTGGACTGTCTCGTTGCGGAATGGTTCAGACTCACTTGACAGTGTCCGGGGGCTTGGCTGCCGATATGGTATTCGGTTTGATAAGGCCGCCCTATACTTCCATGCTAGGGCCGCGGTGTGCTCCTTGGTACGGAGGGAGCGTTCCATGTTTCCATTGACTGTTATAACGCTGCTTGGTCCGGGCATCTTAAGTTTGAGATAGGCATAGTGTGGGACCGCATTGAAGCGAGCGAATGTTGTTCATCCGAGTAGTGCATGGTAGCCGCTGCGGAAGGGGATGATGTCGAAGATCAAGTCTTTGCTTCAAAAGTTGTCGGCGAACCGAAGACGACCTCCAATGTCATTGAGCCCGTGCAGCGGGCCTCTCCACCAGGTACTACTCCTTTAAAGGTAGTTTTAGTGGGCTTGATTCTTGAGGATCAATGCCCATCTTACGGACTGTGTCTTGATAGAGCAGGTTAAGGCTGCTGCCGCCGTCCATGAGGACTCGTGTAAGGTGGAATCCATCAATGATTGGGTCGAGGACCAGTGTTGCCGAACCTCCGTGACGGATACTGGTCGGATGGTCCCTGTGATCGAAGGTGATCGTGCAGGCCGCCATGGGTTGAATTTTGGGGCGCTCGCTCTATCAAGCATAGACGCCCCTCGAAAAGTGCGCTGCGCCCCTCTTGGGGATATGAGTAACGATATCATGTTCACCGCTTTGACTTCGGGGAAATTTCTCCGTCTCCCCTGGTTTGGTGGGTGAGGCTCTCGTCGCCGCCCTCGGCTTGCCACTTTTCTCCTTATGTTTGGTATTTAACTTACCTGCCTGTTTAAAGACCCAACAACTTCGTTAGTATGATTGGCGTGCTTGTCGGGTTGCCGTGAATCTGGCAGGGTCGATCGAGTATTCGTCCAAGCTAGAGGAGCCCGCTCTGTTTCTTTTGAATGGCTTCTTCCGCTGACCGGACTTGGAGCCACTGAATTTGGCATTGACCGCCGTGTCTTCGTATTGTCATTGTTGCTCCAACGCTTGTGTTTGTTGCATCGGGGCCCGCCGTTGTTATTCTTGGCTTCAGAAGTGCTAGGTTCGCTTGTACTGTTACTACTACGGGCTAGCCATCTATCTTCGCCCGCGCAAAAGCGGGTCATGAGTGCTCTAAGGGCTTCCATGGACTTCGGCTTCTCTTGGACGAGGTGTCGGGTGAGCCATTCGTCACGAATGTTGTGTTTAAAGGCCGCTAGGACTTCGGCATCCGGACAGTCGACAATGTAGTTCTTTTTAATTAGGAAGCTAGTCCAGAATTTCCTGGCCGACTCTCCGGGCTGCTGGACTATATGACTTAGGTCATCGGCATTCGGAGGCCGGATATAAGTGCCTTGGAAGTTGTCTCTAAAGGCGTCTTCCAAGTCTTCCCAGCTTCCGATAGAGTTTTCTGGGAGGCTGTTTAACCAGTGCCGGGCTAGCCCCTTAAGTTTTAGGGGAAGGTATTTGATGGCGTGTAGATCTTCACCGCGAGCCATGTGAATGTGGAGAAGAAAATCTTCAATCCATACTGCGGGATCTGTTGTGCCGTCATATGATTCAATGTTCCCGGGTTTAAACCCTTCTGGGAACTGGTGCTCCATCACCTCATCGGTGAAGCATAGGGGGTGTGCGGCACCTCTGTATCGGGCCATGTCATGACGCAGTTCGGATGAAGTCTGTATGCGGTTTTCGGTCCTGGCGTGGTTATGCTCGTCGCGCCAGGCTTGATAGCCGTCCTCACGTGTCGGGGCACGCCCCCGTGATCCGTAGATTGATCTGGTCTGACCTGCTCTATTTTCCAGGTCCTGTCGTAGGTCATATGTGTATCCCCGAGCAGTTTTTCTCCGCTTACTTGCGCAGGTGGTGTGGGCTGGTGTTCGCTTTGAGTTTTCGCTCTGTCTCGCCACGGTGGTCGGTCAGTCCGCTGCCGCTTTTACACGTTGATGGTATGGGCCCAGCTACCATCATCGAATTGGGGTAGTAGCTTACGCCTTGCAACTCTTGGTTGCTGCTCGAGGCCATATTCTTCGGCTGCCAAGACGTTAGTCCATCTGTCGTTGAGCAGATCTTGGTCAGCTTGAAGCGACTACTGCTTCTTTTTTAGGCTTCTTGCAGTGGCTATTAGCCGGCGCTTAAAGTGCCCTTGTTCGAGGGGTTCCTCTGGCATGATAAAATCTTCATCGCCGAGGCTCATGTCGCCCCTGAGACCGGTAGATAGTTGCTATCCTCCCAGTCTTTGTTCCCATCTGGCTCATCAGGTCAATCTTGCCCGGCCCTCCCAATCATCTTGTTCGGATGTTGGTTCGATGGGGTCTTCTTGGTCTTTGGCGTTATCCGAGTATTATTGTCTCCGCGGCCGTATTGCTGTCTTTTTTCGCGACGTGATTTGGGAGCGGCGCCACGACGTCGACACTTTGGTGGTATCTCGTGAGGTTCGCCTCGATCGGATATTTCTCGCCATCGCTGTCGCTTCTTCTTTAGGTGTGTCCACCATGTACACGCCGTATGAGGAAGTGGTCGCCCAGTCCGTCCGGTGAACGGCGGTTTTGGGCCTGCTCCTCTCCGGCATCGTCGTATATACCGTCGATGTCTTCAGAGGAATAATCGAGCATGTTGGTTAAATCATCGACAGTGGCTATGAAGTGGGTGGTGCATGGGTATTAAAATTCCTTGCTTTCAGCACCTAGTTCGGGCTGGTGAAATTCGGAAGCGATTCCTCTATGATGGCGAGGGGTCGCATTAAGTATAAAGCCTCGTTTAAGAGCGACGTTTGAACGGGGAAGCGAGAGTCTGTGGAGTAGGGCGGGAAAGAAGTTCCTTGGCCGAGCTCACATGATGCGGATCTCGAGGGTTCGGAGCTAGTGTCCGGAAACTAGTCCGGCTTTATGATTACTGCGAGTGACACTATTCCCTCCGGTTCGCCCATGTTGAGTTCTATAGCCGCAGAGAGTCCGGCGGGCTCTAGACTCCCGTCTTCGGACCTGGTGACGCGCTCCAGATCTAGGGGCAGAGCGGTGGTTGGGGCCGCGAACCCTTGGAAGATAAAGTCTCCTCGGATATTAGTGACAATTCATATTTCCAAAACTGATCTGGTGACCAGGGGCGAGTCCGGTTGCCTCGTTTAGGTGGCCAAGCGAAGTTGGCCCAGTAGTGCGGTCATGAATACAAAGATCTGGCCGGGGAGAAAAATCTCCCTCACGGCAGCGTTGTTGTAGATGATCGATGGAGCCATCGAGCCTTTCGACGACGGCATAGTGGAACTCTCAATGAAAGCACCAATGTCAGTGTCAAAACCGGTGGATCTCGGGTAGGGGGTCCCGAACTGTGCATCTAAGGATCGAAGGTAGCAGGAGACAGGGACACGATGTTTGCCCAGGTTCAGGCCCTCTTAACGGAGGTAATACCCTACTTCCTGCTTGATTGACTTTGATGAATATAGGGATTACAAGAGGTGATCTACCTCGAGATCTTGTCTAAACCCTAGATGTCTAGCCTGTATGATTATGATTGCCTCTACGGACTAAACCCTCTGGTTTATATAGACACCAGAGGGGCCTAGGGTTGTACAGAGTCGGTTTACGGAGAAAGTAATCTTCACATCCGAACGCCAAGCTTGCCATCCACGCAAAGGAGAGTCCCATCCGGACATGGGGGAAGGTCTTCTATCTTGTATCTTCACGGCCCATTAGTCCGGCCCAGGTCACATAGCCCGGACGCCCGAGGACCCCATAATCCAGGACTCCCTCAGGGATCGCAACAATTTTTAGGGTAGTATTTAGCCCAAATTTATTGATACGATACAAAGGGAGCAAAAGAATATTTGCAAGTATTAGTAGTTGAGTTGTCAATTCAACCACACCTAGAGAAATCTGCAATAAAGTGTTTAGTTGCACAATAATATGATAGTTTGATAGTGGTGGTGACAGTAGCAATAGTAATGGTAACAGTAACAGTAGCGGTTTTGTAGTGATTGTAACAGCACTACCAACGAAAGTAACTTAGCAAAGATCAGTATGCAAAAAGCGTAGGCATTTGATCAGTGATGGATATTTGTATTGGATGACTTTCATCATATAACAGTCACAACCTAGAGCGATACACAGTAGCTCCAATTCATCAATGTAATGTAGGCATGTATTCCGTATATAGTCATATGTGCTTATAATAAGAACTTGCATGACATCTTTGTCCTACGCTCCCATGGCAGCGGGGTCCATAAGTAAATCTAAGGGATATTAAGACCTCCGTTTAATAGAGAACCGGAAGAAAGCATGAAAGTTTATTTTGTCCAATGATCTTCATGAAAGTTTTTATTATATCCTTCTTCGATATCTATCACTTTGGGACTAATTTTTCATGTGTTGCTTTTGATAATCTCAAACAAATATAAGTGAAGATCATGAGCATAATTTCCTTTCTATCAAAATAATTTAAGTGAAGCAAGAGAGAATTTCTTGAAAATTTTACTAACTCTCAAATAAATCTAAGTGGAGCATACAGAGCAATTCTAACAAGTCATGGCATAATTATGGCTCTCTCAAATAGGTGTGTCCAGAAAGGATTCATGACTTAGAACACAAATCAAAACAAGTAAAGACTCTAATCATACAAGATGCTCCAAGCAAAACACATAGTATGTGACGAATAAAAATATAGCTTCGAGTAAAATACCGATGGTCGTTAGAAGAAAGAGGGGATGCCACTCGGTGCATCCCCAAGCTTAGTTCCTTGCTTCTCTTTGTATAATAACTTGGGGTGCCATGGGCATCCCCAAGCTTAGGCTCTTCTTACTCTTTATTCCTTCATCCATCGTGAAGATAACCCAAAACTTGAAAACTTCAATCACATAAAACTCAACAAAACCTTCGTGAGATCCGTTAGTATAAGAAAGAAAATCACTACTATAAGTACTGTATAAAACCTATTCATATTTTACTCTTGCATTAAATCTATTGTATTCCAACTTTTCTATGGCAAAAACTCATCAAAGAAAACCATAGAATCATCAAAACAAGCACATAACGCAAAGAAAACAGAATCTGTCAAAAACAGAATCTGTCAAAAACAGAACAGTCTGTAGAAATCTGGATATTTAGAATACTTATGTAACTTGAAAAATTCTGAAACAATTAGGTCCATGTCGGTGTCAAAACCAGCGGATCTCGGGTAGGGGGTCCCTAACTATGCGTCTAAGGCGGATGGTAACAGGAGGCGGGGGACACGATGTTTACCCAGGTTCGGGCCCTCTCGATGGAGGTAATACCCTTACTTCACTGCTTGATTGATCTTGATGATATGAGTATTACAAGAGTTGATCTACCATGAGATCATAGAGGCTAAACCCTAGAAGCTAGCCTATGGTATGATTGTTGTTGTCCTACGGACTAAACCCTCCGGTTTATATAGACACAAGAGGGGGCTAGGGTAACACAGAGTCGGTTACAATGGGAGGAGATCTACATATCCGTATTGCCAAGCTTGCCTTCCACACCAAGGAGAGTCCCATCCGGACACGGGACGAAGTCTTCAATCTTGTATCTTCATAGTCCAACAGTTCGGCCAAAGGATATAGTCCGCTGTCCGGAGACTCCCCTAATCCAGGACTCCTCAAGAGTCTCTCGAACCAGGCTTCAATGATGATGAGTCCGGCGCGCAGATTGTCTTCGGCATTGCAAGGCGGGTTCCTCCTCCAAATACTCCATTGAAGATTTTGAACACAAGGATAATGTCTGGCTCTACAAAACAAATTCCACATACCACCGTAGAGAGAATATACCACAAATCTAATCACGACACATTTTGGCCTCGTGGCATCACGCCACGGCCCCGGTCTTTATTCGAACTGCTTCTTCACCGCCACAACAAGAGCATTAAGTGGGCGGCTTCCTTGGCATATCTTGTCGAAGCAGAGATCGTGTCCCCTTATCACAGGATTCTCATCAATATGGGTGTGGGTAACCCAACCGCGCCATCAATTACAGCACTTGGGGAATAAGCAGGTTTACCAGGCAAGTGGGGAGGCGTACAGTCCTACCGTCTTTATAAAGGGATAAAGACTCCTCCTTTTTTACCCACGCCTTCTTCTTCCTTGCTCACCCATTCTTGCGCACTCGAGCTCCAGCGCCCAAGTTCGCATTTCTCTCCCCAAACCACTCCAAGCATGTCCGGAGCAGGAGGCAAGTGGATGGCCTCCACCGTTACGAAGGCGGACATCATCAAGCGGTGGGGAGCCGGATACCTGGCTGCGGATATCGCGCGCCGGCTCCCAGATGTGGGGCAGATCATCCCTACTCCCGAACCCCATGAGAGGGTTGTGTTTCTCCCCCACTTCGTTCGTGGACTGGGATTTCCTCTCCACCCTTTTGTCCGCGGGCTCATGTTCTACTACGGGCTGGACTTCCACGATCTGGCCCCCAATTTCATCCTCAACATCTCGGCGTTTATCGTCGTAGGCGAGGCTTTCCTCCGTGATTGTGCCCCACTTCGCCTATGGTCAAGACCTTCAATGTTAAACCGAAGGTGCTGGGTTTGGCCAAACAAGCGGAGTGCGGAGGCGCCATGGTGGGCAAAATGCCCAATGTCACATGGCTCAAGGCTCCATGTGGAGACCATAAAGGGGTGGCAATCAGTGGTGGTTCTACATCACCGAGTCAGCGACACCAACCGGGTGGCGGCCCCCAAATTTCGATCCGAATCCCCATGCGGATCACCTCCGGAAAGAGAAGGGCCTGTCCTGGGTGATTCGGTAGAGCTGACCAGACCTGCATATGTATCAAAACATGATGAGCAAGAAAATCAAGCTCACAACGTAGTCCAAGTCATGTTGTTCTCACGGATCCTCCCGTGGTCAAAGACGGGCAATCACCTTGTGGGAGTTCAACTCGGCCGAGCACCGGACGCTGCTAGAGTTTCTTCGACACGACGCACAAGGACGCCCGAGGGTGTTGTTCAAGGGTGCCGAGGTACCTCCTCCCTTACCGAGGACTGTGGACTCCAGCCGCAAAGCTACCGCCAATCCGTAAGTTCTTTTGCATCTCGAAAAGATGTTTCTTTCCCGTATAATCCTCGTGAGGGATCTAAGCCTTCATGTTATTTTAACAAGACTGGGTAGAGACATCGGAGCGGATCGATTGTCCGCCTTCCGCCGAAGATCCAGCAGATGCTCTCCGACGAGGATGCTGGTTCGGCGCCTTATGAGGTGCCGGAGAAGAAGGCCAAGAAGAAAGCCACGGGACCGGACGGGTCTCCTGCCAAGAAGGTTATATCGGACTCATTGTCCGAACACACCGAGGCTCTCTCCTCCCCTGAAGACGAGGAGGAGGTGGAAGAAGAAAGCTCTCCCCCACCAGCCGGGGGGGGAAAGAAGAGGAAGGCCGCCCCATCTGGGGAGGCCGAAGGGTCCAAAAAGGAAGGACCCTCCCTCCGGACTACTCCACAACAGCCGCATACACATTTAGGAGTGGTTGCTCAGGGACAAGCCCCCGGGCGAAGTCGTAAGTATGCGGATACCATAATGGTCCTTGTATATTTTGCATTATTGATTATTATATCTTGTCGAACATGATTGTGCAGTCCGCCCTATGCCCTCATTAATGTATCCTCGTCGGTTGGTTCTTTGGACCCATCGGACATGGATAGCGATTCACTTCCGACCGCCTCCTCCTCGCCACGGGACAACGCCGAGGTGTTGTCTAAAAGGGCACCGAGCCGGGGAGGTAGTCTGAGGCGCCTCGAGGCGACCTTCCGGACCACTGGGCGCAAAGGGAGCAAGACCCCCAAGGGCTCCAAGTTCGCCCCTCACCAACACCGCGCCGACCCTCCGGTGGTTCTGCATTCGCAGCGACTTCTCCGTTAAGGGGGCAAGCCGCCTCAAGGCCGTGGCGTCTGTCCGTCGAGAGGCACCGGAAAACTTGCTGGAAGCGCTTCGCGGCGCTTCCATCGACGAAGAGCACCGCAGTATCATGAGTGCGGTGATCGAGAAGGTCCAGCCGCCAAAAGCGGACTAACTGAAGCTTGCACCAGCCTTCTAACAGGCTTTGAGGTAAGTAATCAAATTATCAAAGATATTACCGCATAGACAGATGAGTCTCGATGCTCTATTTGGTGTTTGCGAAGAAAGGCCAACAGAGGATCAAATAATGACTCAGAGTCTAATCAGAATATGTCTATGTGCATATGCAGGTTTCACCATCGCCACCGCCAAGATGCATCATGCTGGAGGTCGCCAGACTAAAGCAGGACCTTGAGCAGTCCAAGGAGGAGCTCGGCCTTGCCAAGAGGCAGCTCGAGGAGAGCAAAGGTAAGTAGTACCTTATCTATATATTAAAAAGAAATTTGGTTGTAAAATAATAGGATCGTCATGGATTTGTCAGGGGCCACAACCGAAGTGGCGACTTCTCAAGAAGGCGCCATCCGGAAGTCAAGACAACGCTGCCAAGGAGCGCCGCCGAGCGAGAAAAGCAAGAAGCCCGGTAGGCGAGGGTGCAGCAAGAGCCTGTGTTCTCGCTAAAAACACGAGTCCTTGGAGCTTGACTCTAAGATGCGAGAGTCTGAGCCATGGCGCCTTCGAAGCGCTAAAAACGCCAAGGCTGAAGCCCACAAGGCCCTCCAGGAGATTGATGTGGTGAAGAAGGTGGCAGCGGGTAAGGCATTCATTATGCAAAGCAAGCACGTAAAGGAAACTTTTCTTTTACTTACCCGAGTTCAGAGCTCTCCAGGAGCATTCCAGATCTTCCCCGTAGTGTGTCGGATGTCGCGGAGTTTTACCGAGCTGAGGAGGGGAGCTCGACAGAAAAGTTGTTCTGTCTCAAAGATATCGAACCGAACACCTAATGCTGAGCGACCAGCCGAAGCAACCGGGTCGAAGCTTCACAAGGCGGCCGAATAGGCCATGAAGGGTCTTATAGTCCCGGATGTGGCCTCGGCGAGCCTCACCGGGCAGCTACTTCACCGGTGAGGCGGCTTGTGGATGCTCGCCCACGGCTTGAAGTCATAAAGTGGTCCATTTGCATCGAGGGTGCGCTACCGGGCTTTGCCCGGGCGAAGGTGCACTGGGCGGCTAGACGCCGTGAAGCCGCGGTGAAGGAGGGCCGCCGAGGGCAAGGAGCATCGCCGCCCGAGATGTATTATGGCAAAGGTCTCGAAGGGTGCCCGCCTTGTGGCGGAGGAGTGTACCAAAGATGTAATTTTTGAATGAACGTGTTCATGTGATCCCGCAATGTGAAAATTAGTTCATTTGCGCTATGCAACGCTTTTGAATACGCTTTTGGAATTTAAAATCCCGCAATCTGAATTTAAAATAGAAGTCTACAATTTTAAAGGCCTAAGTCGGACAAGACCGACTCCTCGCCCGAAGAGGAAAAAGTCTTTAAGGACTTGAGACCTCTTGAACAGCGACCAGCTCTCGCCTCATCATGACAGTCAGTTTTGGCTTTCATCGAGGTGCTCGTCCTAAGAACCGGACACAATCAAAGTAGTTCTCCCAGTGCTACCTTAGCCGATATAGCGGAATGTAAGGTACCAAAACATGGGAGACAGGCAAACCCAACTATTGACCCAAGACATGATTCGGAACTGATGCATATAATGCTATAAGTTCGGGGTGCCGCACTGTCGAAAGTGTTCGGACTTCTCGTGTCGTATTATGGGTTATAGAAAGCCTCGGCGCATCGGGCCGCATTTAGAATGTACGGGTGCTGATTGTCGTGAATAAACATATAAAAAATAATAGATAATGCAATAATAGACTAATGATGTGCATTGTTATTGAAAGAATACGTTGAAGCGTATTTATACAAGTAGCGCAATAAGCAAAAAAAATAGGACTATTTGACATGTCCTATCCAAGGGCAAGCTGCGGACTGGTATTTAAAGCAGGTATTTCGGGTCATATCAGAGACCACCTGGGGATTCCTTTGTACGACGTAGCTTCCTACCTCCTTGGTTGTTGTATTATGTGTCCGGCAATCGCACTGCCGGATAGGGCTTCCAGAGAATAAGGTCCTGAGAGAGAGAAAATGATAAAGGTATTGATGTAGGGCGAAACCCTATGTGGGCGATCTTTCACGTTGGAGCGGATCCTACGGTGAATCACGAAGAACACGCGGAAGAACAAGAGGGGAAACACGGGGAAGACGAGAGAGAAGTCACTCAACCGACAAGAGATCGATCACACAAGTGCTAGATCGATGAACACATAGAGTGGCACAAGATTCAAGAACAATAAAGGTAAAGATACACGAGTAGCCGTTCTTCTCCAAGAGGAGGTCTTGATGGGTCCACCCTAGAAGGGGGTCTTGAATCCGCTTGGGAATCTTCTCCTAGAGGTCCTGATCTCCGAGGAGAAGTAACTAAGTGGATGAGCAAAGCTCTCACACAAATATGAGCTAATCCTTTGCTAACCCTAACTAGGGAGATGGAGGGTCCTATTTATAGTCCTAGTGCAAATGGAAGTCAAAACGAAGGGGTACATGGGCTTCAGCCCGCATCAGCGTCAGTCCGGAAGGCGCCGGACGTCCTGAGGCTTGGGAAGGTCCGGCCGTCTCGGACCTGCTCGGACGTCTGTCGATTCTTCTCTTCGCTGTCGGCGTGTGGGTCGTCGTCCGTAGGGGCCGGGCCGTCCGGCTTTCAGGAGGGTCCGGACGCCCGAGGCCGCCGGTCGTCCGTAGTTTCGCCGAGTGATTGTCGCTCGACGTCCGCCGCCCGGCCGTCCATAGATCTGGTCCGGTGACGAAGTTCCTGACGTCCGGAGGGCGCCGGACGTCCGTGTCTCGAATCGTTGGACGCCCGGAAGGGGTCGGACGTCCGTGTCTCAGAAGCTTCAGCTGCATCCTTCTTCCTCTTCGATATACTTGGGGTCCTCGCCGTCTTGGCTCTTGCAAGTCAGAGATCCTTGGCTCACCTCCATGTACATGATTACACATAGAGTTAATGAATGAGGTAGTATCCATGTCTCATGGGTAGAAATAGGAAGTCCGAAGAGGAGCGAGTTCACCTTATCTTAAATAGCCTTAGCTCGGGCTCTTGTCATGGGTCCAGGAGCTGATGAGGGAGATGTAGGCACGTCCTACGGGAAGAGTGAGGGATGCTCCGCATCATCTCCCCTTGGGAGAGATCCGACTGGATCAAGAGGATCATCTCCATGGTAAGGTGCAAGGTCCTTGACGTTGAAGATGTCGCCACGTTGTACTTGTGTTGAGGTAGGTCGAGCTTGTAGGCGTTGTCGCTGTAGCGTGCATAGCACCTTGAAAGGTCCGTCTGCGCTCGAGGGAGAAGCTTGGACTTGCGTTCTTTGGGGAAGCGGGTCCTTGCAAGGTGCAAAAGCCATACTAGATCGCCAATGTTGAAGACCATGGGTTGCTTGTTGATGTTGAGCTTGGTCGTTAGTCGATGAACTTGGCATGCTCGATGGCATGTCTTGTATCCTCATGTATCTTTTGATGTAGCTTGTCTGCTCACTCCCATCCATGTTGGTGCGCTCTTGTAGAGGAAGAGGTAGAATGTCCAATGGTGACAACGGGTTGAAGCCAGTAGACGACCTCAAGGGGGACTTGCCGTAGTCGAATGTCTTGCACGGTCAGAGGCGCATTTCGCCGATGGGTAGACATGCTTCCCACTCCTTGATGTTCTTTTGATCAAGACACGGCGCAGAGTGGATAGTGTGCGGTTCGTCACCTCCGCTTGGCCGCCGGTTTGAGGGTGGTATGCGGATGAGAACAATAGCTTGATTCCGAGCTTGGCGCATAGGGTCTTCCAAAAGTAACTCAAGAACTTGACGTCACGATCGGAGACGATTGTCTTTGGTACTCCATGGAGTCGCAAGATTTCCCTACAAAAGAGATTTGCAACATGTGAAGCATCGTCTATCTTGTTGCAAGGAATGAAATGTGCCATCTTAGAAAATCTATCGACAACAACAAACACGGAGTCCTTTCCCTTTTGAGTTCTAGGCAAACCAAGTATAAAATCCATGCTAATGTCTTCCCAAGGATGATATGGAATAGGAAGGGGCATGTAAAGACCATGAGATTGAGCTTTAGACTTAGCTTTGCGACATATAAAGCATCGTTGGTGAAGCGTTGCCAATCGTCATGAACATCTTGGGCCAAAAGTAGTTGTTGGCGAAAGCGTATAAAGTCTTGTCGCGTCCAAAGTGTCCCATGAGTCCGCCTCCATGAGCCTCTTCTTGCAAAAAGGAGCAAACGAAGAGAAGACTCTGGAATGCAAAGTTTGTTAGCTCTCATAAGATAACCATCCTTGATGTAATATTGTTCCCAAGACGACAAAGGCCAAACACTTAGCATAAGGAGAAGCAAAAGATGGATCATGCTCATACAAGTCTTTTATATGCTCAAAACCAATGACATTCAACTCAAGTTGAGTGATAAGCATGCATATGCGTGAAAAGGCGTCTAAGAAACAACATTTTCTTTACCCTTAATGTACTTGATCACATAAGGAAAAGATTCAATAAATTCACTCCATTTGGCATGACGCTTGTTTAATTTAGTTTGACCTTTGAGGTACTTAAGCTGTTTCATGATCGGTATGGATGACAAACTCATGAGGTCTAAGGTAATGTTCCCAAACATGTAGCACACGCACTAAAGCATACAATTCTTTGTCATAGATGGGATAATTAAGTTGAGCAATCGGAGAGTTTTTCACTAAAATAAGCAATGGCTCGCTTTTTCTTGCATCAAAACTCCGCCAATTTTACCACTTGCATCACAATGAACCTCAAAAGTTTTGTCAAAATTGGGCAAAGCAAGAATCGGAGCATGAGTAAGCAAAGACTTGAGCTCATCAAAAGCGGTTGATTGCAAAAGTTCCCCAAACAAAGGGAGTATTCTTCTTGCTCAAAGCATGCAAGGGAGCGTAATTGTGCTAAAATCTTTCACAAAGCGACGATAGAAACCCGCAAGACCGAGAAAACTTCGCACTTGTTGCAAATTGGTGGGTTGGGGCCAAGTTTTAATTGCTTCAATTTTAGATTCATCAACATGGACACCCTTTGAGGAAACAACAAAACCCAAGAAAACCACTTTGTCAACTCCAAAAGTGCATTTTTTCAAGTTTGCATAAAGGCTTTCCTCATAAGAGTTTGCAACACAGATTTTACATGATTGATGTGCTCTTTCATGGTTTTGCTAAACACAAGAATATCGACAAAGTAAACCACAACAAAGACTCCAATGTAAGGACGAAGCACATGATGCATAAGACGACAAAAGTACCGGAGCTTCCGAAAGACCCATAGGCATCACTAACCACTCATATAAACCAAATTTGGTTTTGAAAGCAGTTTTCCATTCATCACCCTTTTGTATGCGGATTTGATAATAGCCACTTTTAAGATCAATTTTTGAGAAAAAGTTGGCTCCATTAAGTTCATCAAGCATGTCATCTAAGCGAGGAATGGGATGCCTATATCGAACGGTAATAGCATTGATAGGTCTACAATCGGAACACAAGCAGAAACTTCCATCGGGTTTAGGCACAAGAATAACCGGAACGGCACAAGGGCTTAGGCTTTCACGTACATGGCCGTTGTCGATGAGTTGTTGTACTTGCCGTTGAATCTCCTTGGTTTCTTCCGGATTGACTCGGTATGGAGCTTTGTTTGGTAGAGGCGCCCGGATGAGGTCGATTCGATGCTCAATGCCTCAAGAGGAGGTAGACCCGAGGTAGCTCATCGGGGAAAACATCTTGAAATTCCTGCAAAAGAGATTGAAACACCACAGGTAGCTCGTGGAATGGTGTTAGTGTTTGGTTCTCCATCCTTGCACACAAGGACAAAGTGCATCACGGTAGATGGGTTCTCACACATCTCTCATCTCACTTTGGTGGCAAATAGAATGAGGTTTTTCTCTCTAGGCTAAGAGTCGCTCAAATTTGGCTTGTGGCTCTCACTCACTTTTGGGTGGATCACTTTCTCACTCTTTTCTCTATGATGTGTGGTTTGCTTGTCGGCTATCACTTGAGTAGGAGACATAGGTCGAAAGCACATATTCCTTCCCTTTCATCTTGAAGCTATAGTGATTGGTGCGCCCATTGTGGATGACACCACGGTCGAATTGCCATGGTCGACCTAGAAGTAGGTGGCAAACGGTCATAGGGACCACATCACATTCCAAAGTGTCTTCGTAAGCACCAATTTTGAAGGAGACTTGGACCGTATGCTCGACTCGTATAGTGCCGGAGTCACTTAGCCATTGAACCTTCTAGGGGTGTGGGTGCTTCCTCTTGACCAATTGTAGCTTGGAGCATAGTTCTTCACTTGCCAAGTTGTGGCAACTACCTCCATCGATGATGACCTTGACGGACCTCCCATTGATGTCGGCCTTTGTGTGGAAGATGTGGCAGCGTTGGTCTTCTTCTTGTTGATGTTGGAGAGTCAAGACCTTGGAGACAACGAGAGCGGGGCTCGGATCCTCATCACAAAAGACTTGGTCATCTTCATCTTCGTTCACTTGCCGGTGCATGGCCACTTGCTCAATAGCTTCCATCTCCTCTTCACTCATGGAGTCATATGTGCCATCGTCGTTGAGGATCATGGTGCGCTTGTTGTTGCATTCGTATGACTTGTGGCCTCGGCCGCCGCAAGTGAAACACTTGAAGGAGCTTGTCTTGATGATCTCATTGGTCAGAGTAGAGGATGAAGCACGCGGCTTGAGGTTGCTTGTAGTAGGAGGAGGACGACTTGAATTTGTCGATGTCTTCTTGTAACTTGACTTGTCGTCGTTTCTTGAAGAAAGCTTGGTCGAAGTAGGTGTTGGAGTAGTTGTTGAAGCTTGGTTGTTGGAGAAGTCAGAGGTCTTGGATGAGTACTTGGCGCATTTGAAGTCATCTTGCACTTGGCGCTCCGCCTTTGTAGCTTGATGCACGAGCTCAATGAGGGTTGAGTATGGTTGGAAGCCGGCGATCTTCTTGATGGGATGATTGAGTCCATTCAAGAAACGTGCCATAGTTTGCTCATCGTCTTCCTTGACATTGGCTCGAATCATGGCTATCTCCATCTCCTTGTAGTATTCTTCAACACTCTTTGTTCCTTGCTTGAGTAGTTGGAGTTTCTTGAAGAGGTCGCGGTTGTAGTAGGTTGGCACAAAACGTGCTCGCATGACATCCTTCATTTGAGCCCAAGTGGTGATTGGAGGTTCACCTCTTGCTTGTCGTCACTCAATGATTTGTTCCCACCATATGAGCACGTAATCTTGGAACTCAAGTGATGCCATAGCGATTTTCTTCGCTTCATCGTAGTTGTGCAAATGGAAGATTTTGTCAACCTTCAATGCCCATGAGAGGTAGTCTTCGGGGTCATTACTTCCATTGAACTTGGGCATGGTGAATTTTACCTTGCCGTAGCGTTGCTCTTCATTGTGTTGTTGGCGATGTTGATGATAACGTCCTTGACGTGGATTGTACTCGTCTTCATGTTGCTCTTGGCGCGGAGGACGACCATGCTCAACTTGCTCTTGTGGAATTTGATGTTGAGGTGGAGCTTGACGAGCTTGTGGAGGAGCTTGAGGAACTTGACGTTGTACATGATGAGGTTGGTAGTTCCTCTCTTGTATTTCTTCTCGAAGGGCTTCCTCTTGATTGCGCCTGCTCATGATTGCGGTTGGCGACGGCTCTACTTGATTCTTGAAGGGCACGCTATACGCCTCAAGAGCTTGCGCTTCACGTTGTTGTTGTTGAAGACGTTGTGCCTTGGCGCCTTGTTCGTCTTGGTGACGACATGCTCGTTCTTCCTCTTGTTGGCGCATTTAAGACGTTGTCGTTCTTGAGCTTGGAGCAAAAGCCTCTTGGTTTGATTGAGGACGAGGAACTTGATCATCAACATGCTCTTGTGAGTGCTTGTCATGTAGCGGGTTGCGAGATGCATGACGGTCTTGGCGCGCGGCTCGTCGAAGAGTGTTCGATGACGGTGTACTTGAGTCGTAGAAGTTGTCGTCGGAGTGTCGACTCGAGCGGCTCCGTCTTGAGGATGAAGAAGTGGAGTGATGCCGGTTCCTCATCAAGGCACGGATCTCGTCCCATTCTTGCATCATTCTCTTGCTTGTGAGCCTCGAACTTGTTGTCGAAGTAGTCCCTTGTACGCTGCTCGGAGAGTCGCAAGTCGGTGGCGAGGTTGTCGATGCGGTCGCCATTGCTTGTTGTTCTTGGTGCAACGCCGTTGTGCACCAAAGAGGTGGTTCTTGGTGACGATGAGGACATGTCGCCGCGTCTTGCTCGATGAAGTGTGGGTTGGTAGAAGAACTTGGCCTATCCATCATTCCAATCAAGATGTGAGTGGTAGAACGGAAAAGAACTTATACCAATGTACCTTTGACCGATGTTGAAAATGAATCAAGTTCACTCAAATGCGGACAATGAAATAGCACTCTTGGTACCGATTCTTGTCGGTTCTCACACCTACACAAATAAAAGCTTATGGTGGAGCTCGGTTAGGATGGTGGCACAAAATTTGATGCAATTGTAAGTGAGACTCAATAAAGTTGGAAATGATTCACAAATTTGCAAATGCAACAAGTAGACCAAGCAAGATATGGTACGGAAACACACACGCAAATAGATAATATGGGGTTATGCAACCAAGGATGAGCCAAAATGTGGAATCACCAAGATGCTCTTGTTGCACAACACTAGAGAGACGCTTAGCACGATTGCAATAATAGGCAGATACGCAAACTTGTGCACTACCTACTAGGCAAAAATGCAACTATCTCTATCCCAAATTTGCTATATGTATGGTATTTCGTGCAATGATCCAAGATGATCCGATATGACAATCTTAATGTAGTATGATGCTATGGTTCTTGTGCATAAGTTCTTTGCTTATCTTTTCTCTTTGCTTAAAAGCTTGGGTGGCTCTTTCACTTTTGAGCTCTTTTCTCATGCAAAACTTCACGAACCAAGATAGCAATTGTGTATGATATGACAACCTTGTGACACACAAGTGGATCCCAAGATATGCACCGCTATGGTATGGTATGTATGCTATGGAGTATGATCACTAAATGTGCACAAGTCACGCTGTCGGCAATACTCAAAAGCTAGTCTCGATGGGTAAGCTACATAAAATGAGGCAATGTGGGTTATCAATGCAATTGCAAGGTATGACAAAGATGTCGCCGGTTACCGTCCTTATGGCGATGATGACCGGTCGATGTAGATGAGCGGTGGTGATGATGACTTGAACCGCACTCTAGATAGCCGAAACACAATAGGATACGGGAAACCACAACTCAAAATCTCAAGGACCAAAATGTGTCAAAATCGTCATCGGAGGAATCGTGGAAGATTTTGGGGTATGTGGGTTTGGGAGATGTGGAGGGAGGTGGGGTTGTGGTGTTGGTCGAACTGAAAATTCAGTTTGGTCAGGGATTTACGGACGTCCGTAAATTTACGGTCGTCCGGACTTCGTCGGACGTCCGGCCTTTTCCGGATGTCCGGAGCCTGGGCGAAAATCGGGCTCGGGGAGAGGACCTGCAAAATTCCGGGGAAGAAGATGATTGCGAGGTCGAAATCGAGGAGTTTGGTGGATGGAAAAGGGTGGGGAGGATGGGGAAAGCTAGATCCACACGTAGCAACACAAATCCATGGACCAAATCCAACAAAATCTCAACTCACAAACAAATCACACAAAAAAAATTTGGGGCTATTTTTGGTGGGGATTTTCGAATTTTAGGACGAAAAAAACAAAATCAAGCTAGAAAACACGGTGTAGGGGCTCCAAGAACGTGATCAACCTGGCTCATGATACCATATGATGTAGGGCGGAACCCTATGTGGGCGATCTTTCACGTTGGAGCGGATCCTACGGTGAATCACGAAGAACACGCGGAAGAACAAGAGGGAAAACACGGGGAAGACGAGAGAGAAGTCACTCAACCGACAAGAGATCGATCACACAAGTGCTAGATCGATGAACACATAGAGTGGCACAAGATTCAAGAACAATAAAGGTAAAGATACACGAGTAGCCGTTCTTCTCCAAGAGGAGGTCTTGATGGGTCCACCCTAGAAGGGGGTCTTGAATCCGCTTGGGAATCTTCTCCGTAGAGGTCCTGATCTCCGAGGAGAAGTAACCAAGTGGATGAGCAAAGCTCTCACACAAATATGAGCTAATCCTTTGCTAGCCCTAACTAGGGAGATGGGAGGTCCTATTTATAGTCCTAGTGCAAATGGAAGTCAAACGAAGGGGTACATATGGGCTTCAGCCCGCATCAGCGTCGGACGTCCGGAAGGCGCCGGACGTCCGGAGGCTCGAAGGTCCGGCCGTCCGGACCCGCTCGGACGTCCGTCGATTCTTCTTCGCCGTCGGCGTGTCGGCCGTCCGTGAGGGGCGGTCGTCCGAGGCTTCAGGAGGGTCCTGACGTCCGGAGGCTGTCGGTCGTCCGTAGTTTCGCTCGCTGATTGTCGCCCGGACGTCTCGGTCAGCTCCGGCCGTCTGTAGATCTCGTTCCTGGGTGACGAAGTTCGGACGTCCGGAGGGCGTCGGACGTCCGTGTCCTGGGAATCGTCGGACATCTGGAAGGGGTCGGACGTCCGTGTCCTGTAGCTTCAGCTGCATCCCTTCTTCCTCTTCGATATACTTGGGGTCCTCGCCGTCTTGGCTCTTGCAAGTCGTAGATCCTTGGCTCACCTCCATGTACCTGATTACACATAGAGTTTCTGAATGAGGTAGTAGCCATGTCTCATGGGTATAAATAGGAAGTTCGGAGAGGAGCGAGTTCACCTTATCTTCAATAGCCTTAGCTCGGGCTCTTGTCATGGGTCTCGGTGGTGTTGAGGGAGATGTAGGCACGTCCGTGGGGATGAGTGAGGGATGCTCCGCATCAGGTATTCAGCCCCTAGGGTGGTTGAGCCGCACTGTGGGACGTGCCATGGTCGTGCCCCCGCCTATGCCCATGGTATTTTCAATGCGTAATTATGTACGCGCGGCACGGATTTCGCCGTTTGACTGGGACTAGGGCGGGGGCCGAATTGCTAGGCGAGCTCTGAACGTGCCAGGCGATCCTGTTGCAGGTTACTCCGGACTCGCTTGACGGTGTCCGGGGGCTTTATCGCCGAATTGGTGGATTGCCTTAAGAGGCTGCTTTGTGCTTCTACTGCGAGGGTCAGCAGCGGTGCTCCTCCGTGCGGAGCGAGCGCTCTGTGTTTCCATTGACTGTTATGACCCCCCTAGGTCCTGGCATCTTGAGCTTGAGGTATGCGTAGTGCGGTACCGCATTGAATCTTGTGAATGCGGTTCGCCCGAGCAGTGCGTGATAGCCGCTGTGGAACGGGACGATATCGAAGATTAACTCCTCGCTTCGGAAGTTGTCCGGAGATCCGAAGACCACTTCCAGTGTGATTGAGCCCGTGCAATGGGCCTCTACACTGGGATGACGCCTTTAAAGGTCGTTTTGTGGGTGTGATCCTCAAGGGTCTATACCCATTTTGCGACCGTATCCCGATAGAGCAGGTTTCAAAGTTGCCGCCATCCATAAGGACTCGAGTTAGGTGAAATCCGTCAATGATGGGGTCTAAGACCACGCGGCAGATCCGCCATGACGGATACTAGTGGTGGTCCATGCGATCGAAGGTGATCGGACAAGAGGACCATGGGTTGAACTTTGGGGCGACGGGCTCCATCGCATAGACGTCCCCTTAGTGCACGCCTGTTCCCTCTTGGGGATGTGGGTTGCGTATATCATGTTCACCGTCCTCACTTGTGGGGAAACCTCTTACGTCTCCTCCGTGTTCGGGCGGTCGGGCTCCTCCTCGTCGTCACTATGCAGCCCCTTGTCCTTGTTTTCGCATTTAACTTGCCGGCCTGCTTGAACACCCAGCATTCTCTGCTGGTGTGGTTGGCTGGCTTATCGGGGTGCCGTGTATTTGACACGAGCGATCGAGTAGGCGGTCCAAACTAGACGGGCCCGGAGTACTTCTTTTGAATGGCTTTTTCCACTGACCGGATTTAGAGCCATCGAATCCGGCATTGACTGTCAGATCCTCAGCATTATCGCCGTTGTTGCGGCGCTTGTGTCTGCTACGACGTGGTCTGCCGTTACTATCCTTGGTATTCGAAGTGCCAAGGTTCCTTGAAATGTTGTTGCTGCGAGCCAGCTAGCTATCCTCTCCCGCGCAAAAGCGGGTCATGAGTGTCGTGAGGGCTGCCATAGACTTCGGCTTTTCTCTCGCCGAGGTGTCGGGCGAGCCACTCGTCACGGATGTTATGCTTAAATGCCGCTAAGGCCTCGTGCATCCCGGACAGTCGACAATTTGATTTTTCTTGGTTAGGAACCGTGTCTGTAACTGCTCGGCCGATTCCCCCGGCTGCTGAGTTATATGGCTCAAGTCATCGGCATCCGGTGGTCGCACATAAGTGCCTTGGAAGTTGTCAAGGAATGCATCTTCCAGATCCTCCCAACAGCCAACGAAGTCTGCTGGCAAGCTACTCAGCCAATGCCGAGCTGGTCCTTTGAGTTTTAGTGGGAGGTACTTGATGGCATGAAGATCATCACCGCGGGCCATGTGGATGTGGAGGAGGAAATCTTTGATCCATACCGCGGGATCTGTTGTACCATCATATGATTGGATATTTACGGGTTAAAACCCTCCGAATTCATGATCCATTACTTCGCCGATTGAAGCATAGGGGGTCTGGCGCCTGCGGCCGGGCTATATCACTGACGCAAATTCATATGAGTCTTATGTTCGCTGTGTTCAGCCAGGCCGGATTTACTTTTACTGTATCCGGCGTGACGGTCATCGTCCCGCGTAGGTGCGCGCCCCCGTGATCCGTAGATCGATCTTGCATGTTTTGCCCTACTTTCCAATTCATCTCGTAGGTCCCGCGTGTTGCCCCGGGCCTTGGCATTTTTGTTTGTGTGGCGGCGGGGTGCAGGCTGAGCTTCAGGCTGAAACGCCTCTCTATCTCGGCCACGAGGCGGCCGATCAGCCGCATCGTACGCTGGTGATGTAGGTTTCAATGCTTTCTCCTCGAGTCGGGTAGCAACCTGCACTTTGGGTAGCCCTTGAGAGGCGCTCGAGTTCATATTCCCGGGCCGCAAGGACTTGACCCATCTCGTCTCGCTAGCAAATCTTGATCAGCTTCGGAGTTGTTGTTGCTTTTTCTTCGTGCTATTTGCTGTGGCTATAAGCCCGCTTAAAGCGCCTCCGCTCGATGGGATCCTCAGGCATGATAAATTCTTCGTCGCCGAGGCTCATCTCGTCTTCGGAGAGAGGCATGTAATTGTCATCCTCTGCTTCTCCGTCTGCTGCCCGCTCAGGAGGGCTGGCTTGTTCGTCCTCCCGCTCTAAATCTTGCTGGAGGGGATTGTCAACGTCCTCGGCACTATCCGGAGTGTTATTGTCTCTTGTGCCGGTGTCATTGCTTTTCCTATGGCAGGACTTAGAGCGGCGCCGCTGAAGTTGGTGCCTGGGTTGCTTCTTGGAGGGGTCATCCTCCGCTGTCTTGTCGCCATTGCCTTCTTTGGGGGTATCCACCATGTATATATCGTATGATAAGGTGGGGGTCCAGCCGCCTCGTGGGCGGTGGTTCCCGTTCTTCTCTCGCATCGCCGTCCATACCGTCAATGTCTTCGGAGTCGAAGTCGAGCATGTCGGTTAAATCGTCGACAGTGGCTACTAAGTGGGTGGTGGGTGGGCACCGAATTTCTTCGTCGTCCGCGTCCCATTCTAGCCGGACATGGTTCGGCCAAGGTTCTCCTGATAGGGAGAGAGACCTTAACGAATTTAGCACGTCGCCAAAGGGCGAGTGCTGAAAGATATCCGTGGAGGTAAACTCCATGATTTCCTCTAGGGCATATTTCCTTTAGTTAGTACCAAAAAATGATATAAAATACTATAAAATGATTATGAAACATCCAAAAATGATAATATAATAGCATGGAACAATCAAAAGTTATAGATACGTTGGAGACATATCAGATACTAGGGATCAATCCCTAAAAATGACTGACATTACATGACAAATCTCATCCAACTCCATCACCGGCCCAGCAAGCCTACAAAAGAATTACTCACTCGGCGGTGAGCATCATGAAATTGGTGATGGATTAGGGTTGGTGATGATGATGGCGACGAATCCTCCTCTCAGAGCCCCGAACGCGGACTTCTAGATCAGCCTCCCGATGAATAACAGGATGTGGCGGCGGCTCAGATCGTAAAATGCGATGAAACTTATTATCTTATTTTTTTCTCAGGGAAAAGGAATTTATAGGCCTGAGATTAGGGTCTACGGAGCCACGTGGGCCCCACAAGGTAACAAGGCGCGCCCTGTTGCCTTGTGGGCAACTGGTGGGCCCCCTCCGGTGGATCTTCACTCCAATATTTTTTTTTATATTCCATAAAAAATGTCCAAAAAAGTTTCGTCCAATTCCGAGAACTTTTATTTCTTCACAAAAAACAACACCATGGTAGTTCTACTGAAAACAGCATCAGTCCAGGTTAGTTTCATTCAAATCATGCAAATTAGAGTCCAAAACAAGAGCAAAAGTGTTTGGAAAAGTAGATACGACGGAGACGTATCACCAAACCACGCGCACGCCTCCTCCAAGAAGTGTTTAGCATGTGAGCAGTGAATCAAAGCATGTTTCAGATCCTCATCCATAGCTAAACAAACTTTGGCAAAGGACCAATGTCTGCAATATGACGATGCTTAAGAGTGCTTTCATCCAGGAGAATGCCACGAAAAACTCTCCACCAAAACACTCTTACTATCAGAATGACGTTTAATATCCATAAGGCTTTCCACAAATAATGATCATTCCCTTAGGTCCCGGTAGCCGTCCCTTCCTCTAGAGAAAATCGCTTTTTTTGAGTCACTAGAGCACGCTACATCGTCTTGATAGTGTAATTGCCAGATTTCTCAAATGCCCAAGCAAGGGAATCCTCACCCCCTCCCCGCCGAATGGGGATGTTAAGTGTTGGGTAACGAAGCATGCAATTTCAAAAAAAATCATAGACTCACGCAAGATCTATCTAGGAGATGTGTAGCAAGGAGAGGGGGACAGTGCGTCCACGTACCCTCGTAGACTGAAAGCGGAAGCATTTGACAACGCGGTTCATTTAGTCGAACTTCTTCTCGTTCCGACCGATCAAGCACCGAACGTACGGCACCTCCGAGTTCAGCACACGTTCAGCTCGATGACGTCCCTCGAACTCTTGATCCAGCAAAGTGTCGAGGGGGAGTTCCGTCAGCACGACGGTGTGGTGATGGTGATGGTTAAGTAATCCGTGCAGGGCTTCGCCTAAGCACTATGTGAATATGACCGGAGGCATAAACTGTGGAGGGGGGTGCCGCACACGGCTAACAATTGTTGGTGTGTGTTCTAGGCGCCCCCTCCCCATGTATATATAGGTGGGAGAGGGAGGGGAGCAGCCTTGGGGCACCCCAAGTAGGAGGAATCCTACTTGGGGGCCTCCTCCAATTCGGCCTCCCCCTTTCCTTATCTCCGGAGGGGGGAAGGAAAGAGGGGGGAGGGGAACGAAGGGGGAATCCTATTCCCTCTATTTCCTTTCCTCCTCCCCCTTTCCTTTCTCCACTTAGATCGGCCCATATGGGGGCGCACCAGCCCACTAGGGGCTGGTCTGTCCCGCCCTTGGCCCAATAAGGCCCATATCTTTGCCGGGTGCCCGAACCCTTCCGTGACCCGACACGTACTGCACCCCTGAACACTTCCGATGTCCGAATACTATCGCCCCTATATATGAATCTTTACCTATCGACCATTTCGAGACTCCTTGTCATGTTTGTGATCTCATCCGGGACTCCGTACAACTTTCAGTCACCAAATCACATAACTCATATAATACAAAATCGTCATCGAACGTTAAGCATGCGGACCCTATGGGTTCGAGAACTATGTAGACATGACCGAGACACCTCTCCGGTCAATAACCAACAGCGGAACCTGGATGCTCATATTGGTTCCCACATATTCTACAAAGATCTTTATCGGTCATACCGTAATGACAACATACGTTATTCCCTTTGTCATCGGTATGTTACTTGCCCGAGATTCGATCGTCGGCATCTTCATACCTAGTTCAATGTCGTTACCGGAAAGTCTCTTTACTCGTTCCGTAATGCATCATCCGGCAACTAACTCATTAGTCACATTGCTTGCAAGGCTTATTATGATGTGCATTGCCGAGAGGGCCCAGAGATACCTCTCCGATACTGGAGTGACAAATCCTAATCTCGATCTATGCCAACCCAACAAACACCTTCGGAGATACCTGTAGAGCATCTTTATAATCACCCAGTTACGTTGTGACGTTTGATAGCACACAAGGCATTCCTCCGGTATACGGGAGATGCATAATCGCATAGTCAAAGTATGTATATGACATGAAGAAAGCTATAGCAATAAAACTAAACGATCATTATGCGAAGCGAACGGATGGGTCTTGTCCATCACATCATTCTCCTAATGATGTGATCCCGTTCATCAAATGACAACACATGTCTATGGTTAGGAAACTTAACCATCTTTGATTAACGAGCTCGTCTAGTAGAGGATTACTAGGGACACGGTGTTTTGTCTACGTATCCACACATGTATCAAGTTTCTGGTTAATACAATTCTAGCATGAATAATAAACATTTATCATGATATAAGGAAATATAAAATAACAACTTTATTATTGCCTCTAGGGCATATTTCCTTCATAAGAATAGCCTCAAAGACTGGGCAATGAAGTAGAAGCACTCAGTTTCAGGCTTAGGTCTAGCTTTGGGCTTCTTCACGGGACTGGCAACTTGCTTGTCATTCTTCTTGAATCTTGAAACTAGTGGTCTTGTTAACCATCAACACTTGATGCTCTTTCTTGATTTCTACCTTCGCCGATTTTAGCATCGCGAAGAGCTCGGGAATCGTTTTCCTCATCCCTTGCATATTATAGTTCATCACGAAGGTCCAATAACTTGGTGATAGTGACTAGAGAACTCTGTCAATCACTATATTATCTGGAATATTAACTCCCACTTGATTCAAGCGATTGTAGTACTCAGACATTCTGAGCACATGCTCACTGGTTGAGCTATTCTCGTCCATCTTGTAGGCAAAGTACTTGTCAGAGGTCTCATACCTATCGACTCAAGCATGAATCTGAAATACCAATTTCAGCTCTTGGAACATCTTATATGCTCCGTGGCGTTCAAAATGTTTTAAAGTCCCGGTTCTAAGCCATAAAGCATGGCGCACTAAACTATCAAGTAGTCATCATACCGAGCTTGCCAAACGTTCATAACATCTGCATCTTCTCCTGCAATAGGTCCGTCACCTAGCGGTGCATCAAGAACATAATTCCTCAGATCACGGACCCAGTCCGCATCATTGCTACTATCATATTTCAACTTATTTTTCTCTAGGAACATATCAAAAATAAACGGGCAGCTACATCGCAAGCTATTGATCTACAACATAGATATGCAAATACTATCAGGACTAAGTTCATGATAAATTAAGTTCAATTAATCATATTACTTAAGAACTCCCACTTAGATAGACATCCTCGAGTCATCTAAATGATTACGTGATCCAAATCAACTAAACCATGTCCGGTCATCACGTGAGATGGAGTAGTCTTCAATGGTGAACATCTCTATGTTGATCATATCTACTATATGATTCACGCTCGACCTTTCGGTCTGCAGTGTTCCAAGGCCATGTCTGTACATGCTAGGCTCGTCAAGTTTAACCCGAGTATTCCGCATGTGCAAAATTGTCTTGCACCCGTTGTATGTGAACGTAGATCTTATCACACCCGATCATCACATGGTGCCTCAAAGACGACGAAACCGTCAGAACGGTGCATACTGTGGAGAACACTTATACCTTGAAATTTTAGTAAGGGTCACCTTATAATGCTACCGCCAGATTAAGCAAAATAAGATGCATAAAAGATAAACATCACATGCAATCAAAATATGTGACATGATATGGCCATCATCATCTTGTGCCTTTGATCTCCATCTCCAAAGCAATCATGATCTCCATCGTCACCGGCTTGACACCTTGATCTCCATCGTAGCGTCGTGGTCATCTCGCCAAATATTGCTTCTACAACTATCGGTAACGCATAGTGATAAAGTAAAGCAATTACATGGCGTTTGCATTTCATACAATAAAGTGACAACCATAAGGCTCCTGCCAGTTGCCGATAACTTCTACAAAACATGATCATCCAATACAACAACGTATATCACATCATGTCTTGACCATATCACATCACAACATGCCCTGCAAAAACAAGTTAGACGTCCTCTACTTTGTTGTTGCAAGTTTTATGTGGCTGCTACGGGCTTCTAGTAAGAACCGTTCTTACCTACGCATCAAAACCACAACGGTGTTTCGTCAAGTTTGTTGTTTTAACCTTCAACAAGGACCAGCCGTAGTCAAATTCGATTCAACTAAAGTTGGAGAAACAGACACCCGCCAGCCACCTTTATGCAAAACTAGTTGCATGTCTGTCGGTGGAACCGGTCTCATGAACGTGGTCATGTAAGGTTGGTCCGGGCCGCTTCATCCAACAATACCGCTGAATCAAAATAAGACGTTGGTGGTAAGCAGTATGACTATCACCGCCCACAACTCTTTGTGTTCTACTCATGCATATCATCTACGCATAGACGTGGCTCGGATGCCACTGTTGGGTAACGAAGCATGCAATTTCAAAAAAATTCCTACGCTCACGCAAGATCTATCAAGGAGATGCATACCAACGAGAGGGGGAGAGTGTGTCCACATAACCTCCTAGACCGAAAGCGGAAGCGTTTCACAACGCGATTGATGTAGTCGAACTTCTTCTCGTTCCAACCGATCAAGCACCGAACGTACGGCACCTCCGAGTTCTGCACACGTTCAGCTCGATGACGTCCCTCGAACTCTTGATCTAGCAAAGTGTCGAGGGAGAGTTTCGTCAACACGACGGCGCGGTGACGGTGATGGTGTAGTAATCCACACAGGGCTTCGCCTAAGCACCACGTGAATATGATCGAAGGCGTAAATTATGGAGGG
The DNA here is from genome assembly GCA_021605145.1 of Aegilops bicornis. Taxonomy (NCBI): domain Eukaryota; kingdom Viridiplantae; phylum Streptophyta; class Magnoliopsida; order Poales; family Poaceae; genus Aegilops; species Aegilops bicornis. The sequence goes on along the minus strand of JAHIAL010000021.1, from coordinate 1,335,573 downwards.
GGCGCCGCACACGGCTAACAATTGTTGGTCTGTGTTCTAGGCGCCCCCTCCCCATGTATATATAGGTGGGAGAGGGAGGGAAGCAACCTTGGGGCGCCCCAAGTAGGAGGAATCCTACTTGGGGGCCTCCTCCAATTCGGCCTCCCCCTTTCCTTATCTTCGGAGGGGGGAAGGAAAGAGGGCCGAGGGAGGGGAAAGGCAGGGAGAATCCTACTCCCTCTATTTACTTTCCTCCTCCGCCTTTCCTTTCTCCACTTAGATTGGCCCATATGGGGGCGCGCCAGCCCACTAGGGGCTGGTCTGTCCCGCCCTTGGCCCAATAAGGCCCATATCTTTGCCAGGGGGTGCCCGGAACCCGTTCCGCCGATACGTACCCGGTACCCCGAGAACACTTCCGATGTCCGAATACTATCGTCCTATATATGAATCTTTACCTCTCGACCATTTAGAGACTCCTCTTCATGTCCGTGATCTCATCCGGGACTCCGAAAAACATTCGGTCGCCAAATCACATAACTCATATAATACAAAATCGTCATCGAACGTTAAGCGTGCGGACCCTATGGGTTCGAGAACTATGTAGACATGACCGAGACACCTCTCCGGTCAATAACCAATAGCGGAACCTAGATGCTCATATTGCTTCCCACATATTCTACGAAGATCTTTATCGGTCGTACCGTAATGACAACATACGTTATTCCCTTTGTGATCGGTATGTTACTTGCCCGAGATTCGATCGTCGGCATCTTCATACCTAGTTCAATCTCGTTACTGGCAAGTCTCTTTACTCATTCTGTAATGCATCATCCGGCAACTAACTCATTAGTCACATTGCTTGCAAGGCTTATTATGATGTGCATTACCGAGAGGGCCCAGAGATACCTCTCCGATACTCAGAGTGACAAATCATAATCTCGATCTATGCCAACCCAACAAATAGCTTCGGAGATACCTGTAGAGCCTCTTTGTAATCACCCAGATAGCACACAAGGCATTCGTCCGGTATCCGGGAGTTGCATAATCTCATAGTCAAAGGAATATGTATATGACATGTAGAAAGCTATCGCAATAAAACTGAATGATCATTATGCTAAGCTAACAGATGGGTCTTGTCCATCACATCATTCTCCTAATGATGTGATCCCGTTCATCAAATGACAACACATGTCTATGGTTAGGAAACTTAACCATATTAATGAGCTAGTCTAGTAGAGGCTTACTAGGGACACGGTGTTTTGTCTATGTATCCACACATGTATCAAGTTTCTGGTTAATACAATTCTAGCATGAATAATAAACATTTATCATGATATAAGGAAATATAAAATAGCAACTTTATTATTGCCTCTAGGGCATATTTCCTTCATTAAGATTAGCCTCAGCACCTGGGGCAATGAAAGTATCTCTAATCACCTCTTGTCGCCAGGACCAGTTATCTGAATCAATAAGATCGAACCATTTGTCAATGTTTGTGTTTGGTGGCTTCAAGAGTGGGGGCATAGAGATTGTCCCTCGGATCCACTTATCATTCCACACTGATATGGTACTACCATTTCCCACTCGTGAAATCAACCCAATCATTGGCGCCTCTCTTCCCGCAATGATCGCCTTCCACGTGGCCGAGGCCGACTTCGGGGCGGATGCTTGCATGAAATCAGTGTCACGAAAGTGTCGGCCTTTCAAAACTCTTGTATAGAGGGAGTTCGGATTTGTTAAAAAACGCCATCCTTGCTTTCCCAACATTGCATGGTTAAATTGGTGTAGGTCTCAGAAACCCATACCACTGTTGCACTTGGGTGTAGCTAACTCTTTCCTTGACACCCAATGCATAGATTTCTTGTCAAGAGAACTACTCCAGAAATATTTTGACATGGGAGAAGTCAAACTCTTGCAAACCTTCATTTAAAACAAAAAGGTACTCATTGGGTAAGTAGGAATAGCTTGAACAACATATTTCAAGAGTGTCTCACGTCCTGCACAAGATAGCAGCTTTTCCGACCACCCCTGAATTTTTCCACGAGCTGTTTCACTGATGTGATCAAAAGTGCCACTCGCAATAAGCCCCATAGCTGTGGCAGCCCGAGATATTTCTCACTAAATGCCTCCACCTGGATGTTTAGTGTCGTCATCAAGGCTTGCTTCAAAGAATCGGTCTTAGTACTAAAGAAAATAGAACTTTTATCACGATGAACACGCTGACCTGAAGCATCCCCGTAGATTATTAATATATCATTCATCCTAAGAACACTCTGGTCTTTTGGATGATGAAGATCAAGCTATCATCTGTAAATAGTAGACGGGTGACCCAAGGTGATCTGTAGTTGACTCTTGGACCTCTCTCAATAGTGCCTCCATTGTAGAACTTCAACAACGAGGAAAAACCTTTCGCATAAAGCAAGAGCAAATATGGCAAGATAGAATCACCTTGTCGAAGCCCCCTGGATGGGGTAAAAATGGTAGGATCTCGCCATTTACTTGAACGGAGAAGTTTAACCGATGATACACACTTCATAATCAATCTGACAAAAACCATACTAAACCCAACCTTGGGCAGTACATCTTCGAGATAGTGCCACTCAACACGGTCGTAGGCCTTCATCATGTCTAGTTTAACCGCGCAAGAATAATGTTTCCCTTATTTCTCCTCTTCATAGTGCATACACTTTTATATACAACTAATACATTGTCAGTGATGAAATGGCCGGGGAAAAAATGGTATGTTCTTCACTAATTAGCTCATCCATAATGCATCTCATGTGATTGGTAATCAATTTCGCCACAATCTTGTAGAGGAGTGGACATATAGCAATAGGACAATACTGAGATAATGGACTGGGGGTGTCTTACCTTTGGGATAAGTGCAATAGAAGTGTCATTCATAACCAGAAGGTAGCTCCCTGCCATTAAGAAATTCCAAAATTGCTCGGGTTACATCATCACCCAAGAGATCCCAGTGATGCTGATAAAGCCCCGCAGTATACCCATCAACACCGGGGGCCTTCAATGGTGCCATTTGGAAGAGTGCACTCTTGACCTCTACTGCGGTATATAGTAAGCTCCACATTCATCTCCGGCGAGAGTTTGGCAGGAACTTGAGCAAGCAACTCACTAGCATCAGCAAAGCCTTGTGACTGGTACAAGTGCTCATAGATCATCTGTACTTCATCTTTGTCCTCATTTTCATCCACACAAACCGAACCATCAGTCCTCAACAGACCTTGTATTTTGTTCATTCTCTTACGTTGTTTAGCTTGTGCCTGGAAATAGGAAGTGTTACGATCTCCCTCGCGAGGCCATGGTACACGTGATCGCTGCTGGAACCATACCTCCTCCTGGTGTAGTACATCTTAGTTTCTTAACCGGGCTCTTCTCCTCCTTCGAGGGACCACGTCCAATTGAGCGACATCGGATCGGATCAAGCTTCTTTTGAAGTTGTCTCATTTTCCTTGTTAAGCATCTAAACTCCCTAGATCCTCAGGGTTCCAGTGTCACTTGAAGTTCCCCCAGCATCGTGGCAATGCCTTGGAGCCCGGGCTCGTGGTGTATGCCTCGCCAAGTTTCAGCTACCACGCAATCATAATCAGTGTGAGTTTGCCAAACATTCTCATACCTAAAATGCTTCTTGGCCCTTGGCCTAATTGATAGATTTTCCTAACTTCCGCAACAACAAAAGCGATTGGTCGGATTCTACCGAAAAAAGATGGCTCACCCTTATGTGCTGGAATTGTTTTCAGAATTTTTCATTAGCAAAATCTCGATCCAGCCTTGCTTTCTCGTTAGCCACTCCAGATTGATGATTATCCCATGTATAAGTTGTTCCAGACCAACCCAAATCCTGGAAGGAAATCTCATCGTGACCTCCCTAAAAGCTCTGATTTGACTCTCAGGGCGAGCAGCCCCGCTGAAGTGCTCGTTGTAGTATAAAGTCTCGTTGTAATCTCCCATACACAACCATGCGGCATGTGGTATGGCATTCAGAGTATGCAAGAACTGCCAACTGTGGTGTTTATCTTCGGCATGCGGTGCTCCATAAAAACCGGTAAACCTCCACACATTAGAGTTTTGAACTTTATTACGAACCAAATCATCAATGTGAAAAGGACTGAAATTTTTAAGTTCAACAGAAAAATCCTAAGACCAAAAAAGACCAATGCCGCCACTAAGGCCGACACTGTCTATAGCAAAACAACCGCCAAAACCTAAATTATTCTATAAATCCTCTACTCTCTTTGCTTTAGTTTTTGTTTCCATTACGAAGAGCAGAGCAAGACCTTCCAGCCTCACAATGCTGCAAAGCTCTCGAACTGCCTCGGGGTTCCCAAGCCCCCGGCGATTCCAACTGATACAACTCATTGGGATGGGCAGGACCGCGTCGCAGTCTCTGCCGAATTTTCTGGAGTAGTTTTCTTCTTCTTAGGATCACGGAAAAATTCACCTCCCCTCCCTTAGTGATTGCTGTCGTTGTATCAATCTTATTCAGACTAGTCCCGCCATCAACAGCCCTAGGTCCTCCATCAGTAAGCATCAAGGTAGAGTTTTCCACAGGCCGATGGACTTGATTTGGTGCATCCTACTGCTTATGTTGTTGTTTATTTTTTATGGGGGAAACAACTTCCTCATCGGTATCTTTATTAGTGCTCGAGTTCCTCGTAGCGCGCTTGGTACTGACACTTGAGTTTTGTTCCCTGGAGGAATTTTCTCACGACGCCGCCTTTCTGAAGTCATCTGGCGCGCGCAGTTTAGGTCCAAAAGGGAGTTCTCCTTTCTCATCACGAGACCCCGGCATTGGACAATAGAGTTCAGAATGTCCCAATCTACTACAGGAGAAACAAAAATATGAAACCCGCTCATGCTGAATATCATACATGTCTACTTTCATCCTCCTCGCATGAGTCAACGAGGATGCACCTCCTTAATGGCTTCTCAACTTCAATGGTGATCCGAGCTCGCAAGAACCCACCATTATGATCAAAACTTACAGAGTGGGCATTCTTGTCCATCTGTTTAGTTATTGGAATCCACCAAAATTCATCCCTCAAGTTGTACGGTAGATTCACTACCCTAGCCTAGATTTGAAGCCAGTCAAACTTGAGTTCATGGGCCTCATCACGGTCATCAAACTTCTGCTTTGCCGCCATGGCATTCTTGCTGACGTGCCATGGCGATCCATCCCATACTCGATTTATGTCTCGCTGATTTTCAAATTCTACCACAAACATATTGCTACCAACTGATCTGAATTTCAATACTCATGGGTTTCCCCATGCTGGCCGAAGGGCATTGGTTATAGTCTGTATATGGAATTGATTTCGATGAAGAATTTTACGGGCCAGTAGCCACTTCGTCGGTCCTCCCTCGACGCGATCATCGATCACCAGGGGGTAGCCTCTTCTTACGATATGTCGAGTTTTCCCAAGGCCTCCTCCAACTTCTTCCTGGACGTGCCACCCGCCTGTGCGTCGTCTCCTCCCCCGCTCATGCGGCAGTGTTGGGAGCAGCCATTTGTTTCCGCCTGCAGCGCGCTAGCTCTCAGCCCCGGCAACGTATCCCCGGGCAAATAGCGAGTTCCACGGTCAAAACCCTAATCGCCAGAGGCGCCGCCAAAGGGTTTTACGGTTTTGGGGAAAACTTTTCAATGGATTGGATTTCTAATCCAACTCTGAGTTCAAATACTATTTTATCTGAGCTTGGATTTACTACGTGAGGTCAAAGCATCACCCTGTATTCCCTGGCATTCGCTAATAAACGCCAATCCATGAATTTCAAATGGACAGATCCCTATGAAAAAGCATGCGGGCAGATAGCAAGCGTGGCTTGTACTCCCTTCCCTACTTTTTAGTTCGCATATAAGATCTGTCGGAAAGTCAAGCCTCGTAAAGTTTGACCAACTTTTTTTTAGAGAAATTTCTAATCTATTCATCAATCATGGCAGTACAGTAAACACAAGAGGTAATAAAAATTACAACCAGGTCTATGGACCACCTAGCAATGACTACAAACACTGAAGGGGGCCGAGATTCTCCGCACCTCCACAGGCCAAAGGCCATGGGAGGAGGAAGAAGACTTTTCTTGGGAGGAGGAAAGCAGACAGGGGTTTGCTACAATATGCTTCTTAAGTTTGACCAACTTTATAGAAGAAAAAAATACCAACATTCACAATATGAAATCAATACCAGTAGATGTGTCATGACTTAAATTTTCATATTGTATAACTTTAGCATGGTAGATGTTAATATTTTTTCTATAAATATGGTCAAACTTTATGAGGTTTGACTTCGGACAATTCTTATATTTTTCGTATAAATATGGTCAAACTTTATGAGGTTTGACTTCAGACAATTCTTATATGCAGAGTATAAATATGGTCTAACTTTATGAGGTTTGACGACTTCAGACAATTCTTATATGCAGAGTAAAAAGGATCAGAGGGAGTATGTTTCCTCACCATTTACATCTTGATGTTCTCAGCTTGTTCTAACTCTCTTAATTAATAGAAAATGGTTTTGCCTCCTTTTTAAGAAAAATAATAATATATTCAATGTTTTACGAATATTCCATTCCAAAAATATTTTCAGAACTGGTGGGAGTATTTCCGATCTAACGCCAAACCATGTTGTCTGCATAATGTAGCGCAGGACACAACATGTCAACACAAGCTCCCTTGGGCACTAAATGGAGAGAAAACGAGGAGTTGCACACGAGCAAATACCCTTTGTTTGCCAAATTAAAATACAGTACAAACAACTAATTACATTTAACAACCACATCAGCCGTTTAGCTGGGCAGGGAAGCCATATGAACCAGGCTGCATATATCATCGTATTGCCAAAACCACATAGCCTATTACCATGTAGATACAAGTGCCGTTCAAAATATTCAGACATTTCATACCAACAAAGAGCTCAAGAAAATCCCATGTGCAAACTACATCCTCCGAAAATGGGGCTGATCACGGTCTCCGTTGATATCATCAAATTCCGTAAACGCAACCATTGCATGAGCATCATGCCCACTGGAAACCTCATCCTCCGAGTGCAGCTCCATGGCTGCCATCCCACTTCCAATCACATTAGCACCCCAAGATGAGCCAAGAAGTAGGTCGTTGCGATGGACACCAACATGCATGTTCACCTATTAAAGAGAGAAAGGAGAGATAAGCCACGTGAAAAGACAAAATCAAATTAATCTGGGCTACAACATTCCCTGGACTTACATTAGGAGATCGAGAAATATTTTCAGGCACATCAGTAAGGACTGCAGGGAGAATGTTGACCAGCTGGGGGTTGCTTGATGGTGGTGTTGAAGCTAAAAGCCTCATTAGTGTTTCCCTAGCACTCCTCTCAACCAACGATTCGGTTTCTGGAATCAGAGGCTTCAAGCTAGGGAGCAGGGGTACAGGTGAAGTTATAGAAGGACCACAACTCACCAAATAAGCCTGACCGGAGGAACACATATCAATGACTGGGACATGCACAATAGGATCCGACATCAATGGTGTAAATGTTGGAACCTGTGAGCTATGCAATGAAACAAATGGTGAAGTAGGAAGTGGCAGGTGAAGCAACGGAAATGTTGGAACCTGCGAACCATGTACAGGAACAAGAGGTGAAGTGGGAAACGGCAGATGAAGTAACGGATATGTTGAAACCATAGAACCATGCAGGGGAACAATTGAAGTAGGAAGCTGGAGGTGAAGTGAAGGATCGTGCAGTATCGATGGAAGATTAAGTGAAGGTGAATTAGTTGTATCCAACTTTGCAGAAAATGACGAGACAGATGATACTTCATTTGATACCAGCGAGCCCAAAGGTGACTGGGGAAATGGTTCTACAGATGTAACTGGCATATGCAGAGGGGTTACACTGTACTGCAGTGACGATGGGCATGGCGGACACCAGCAATAGTAAGGCTTAAATGGATTCTCTGAAGAACCCTCTGGGAGTGGATAAAGAGGTGGCAGCAAGGGAAATGAAAGAGGCAAGTCTAATGAAGAAGCGGGAGTGACACTGTTTTTGAACAGTCCCTATCACACACCTCACTGGTTGAATCAGGGTTAACACTCTTTGCTATCAAAGGATTTGCATCGATCAGAGCAGTTGATGGACCCAACCAGTCCCCACGCCGCTTCAGCTTCTCTCTCCCAACAACCTTTGCACAAGAGGTCCTTGGAACCCCATCTTTAAAAGTGCTGGATCTGGGACTCAGACTGGCTTGATAGATCGAGCTTGCTTTTGTTGCATTAGCGGCAGAGGTGCGAGACCTTGAAGACCTGGAAACGACTGATGGGGGCTGTAAATGTTGCCCTTGTGAGCTTGAATTACTGAGGAAGTCAGTAGATGATCCCAACAATTTAGCATCTCCAATACTTGGTGCAAGAAGATAAGCATGTAAATTAGTAACAAAAGCATCAAGTCGGGAATTGGAGATGCCTGTGAGATCAGAGAGGGTTGGCCTGCCCTGAAGTAGATTTTTCATCTGTATCAAAAATTTGAGAGAGAATCAGCATACCATGGTACATGCGATTTTGCATGAGGATTAAATTTATATTGCAATTGCAGTTCATGTGGATAGGCTCAAGTACATGGAGTTTGCTCTCCACGTTACATGTGGCAACATCACAGTTGAGATCGCACATGGTTCATGGTACATTTACACTTAATTTGGCAGCCACTACAAAATACAAACCTTTGCAAGAAGCTCCATTCCACATTCCTTCGACTTTTCAGCGCACCAGTAGTACAATCTTTTAGATTCTGAAATCCTGATAAGGAAAGAACGTCCAGAATTATCAGCTGATATTTCTTCAATCACAGCTTCTGAAACTTCTAGGCCATCGTTCAACAGAGCCAATTCCTCTGAACAACCATCGTCCACCGGAGAAGGTAAAGGCGCATGCTCGATGAAGGCAGAAGGCCAAGGCTAAGCTTCCCTCTGTACAAAGGAAATGAGTTCATGTAAGATCTCTGACTTTCTATTCTGACAAATAAATAACAAAGGGTTTCTTTCAGTATCACAACAGTTTTTTGGCTTGCTACCAAAAAAACACTGTAAGAAAAACGAAAATAATACATTTCAATCAACTAAATGAAATCGGATCAGAGGAACTTCAATAGAAATTACTATAAAATTACATATAGACATTCTTGAATGCAAGGAATAGCCGTGGGACAGAGCACATAGTTAAGTAAGAAGTGATAGAGCATTGAGACCTAAGCGCGCAAATAGGTTTCCACCAGAGACACTGGAGGATAGTGCAGAACCTAAGTTGCTCAGCACCATATCATTGGCAGACTTTCATAAAATAACCACCAACATACAGTACTTGAAGATGATTTTTAAGGAAAATAGCAGATTTGCCTTTTAATAGGAATAAGTAAAAGAACTAAATTTAAATAACAAATTACAGTATCAGACAAATGTTTCTTTAAGAAAAGCTGCAGCTTTGCCTCATGATTCGTACGAAAGAATCATGAATCATCTAATGATTTTTCCTTTGCAGGTGATAAATCAAGAATTAAATCTCCTTAGACAAGTTGTGCCAGATCATGGCACTGACGAGTTGTGATTTTAGTTGCACATGAGCAAATCTACAACAAATTCCAATGAGTGGGTGATTATATTGCGAAAATTTAGGGCAAAGTAATACGAACCATCCATAGTCAATTATAGTCAGTGACCTCCATTTTAAGGGAAAACCTCAATCAATTTGAACTGAAAAATGGAAAGAAATGATTGCCGATGGTAGAAATGTTGATAAAAACATCCATGGTGAATTAAAGGAAGGCGTATGTAACAAAGACTAGACAGGGTACATTAAGTACACAACATGGGTAGAGAGCGAGATAGAAACACGGCTATAAGACATAAAACAGTTTATAGATGGAACAGCTCATTAGGCATTGGATAACTGATTTTAGAATGAGCATTGGTGTGAACACATTTTGTATTGGCTCATGTCACAAACTGTCTGCAGTGAAACAAACAGTAAACTACTGCATAAACTAACACTGGAGGAGCCTGTGATAAGCTAACTGCAACCACAAAACATACACAGGAAGTATGTGAAAACATTAACAAATGAGCTATCAAACTCTTTGAAGTATCAATAGAAAATTTCATCTAAAGCATCATATAGTCCAGAATCCTATAGATCCAATCTCATCTAAGACTGCAATTGTGATGTGTGTGATTAGTTATTATTAATGCAGGTAACATAATACCGTAAGGCATGAAAGGAACTACCTTCTCTTTCCTCATATATCAGAGATTATGACACATGCCCAAATAACCTACAAATGGAAACATATATTTATTTGGTAGATGAACAATGCCATCATTAATAAGATGAAACATGTAATCCTAGAATCAATAATCTAGCATATGATACGTCCTTCTTAATCAGGTCAGAATAGCTGAAAACACCTCCATAAAAAGCAATTATCATGTATCATTTAGTACAAGAACAAGAAGGGATATCATGTTCATAATGAAAGCAGACGAAGTTCTTAAATAGCAGAGATAATCACAAGAACAAAATAATATGAAGGAAATACATGTTACAACATTCTGCAACACAGCAGAGTAGCTGCATGAACAAAATTCTAACTAGGCTGTGACAATGATGTGAAAAGGGTGACTACAGAAAATAGGAATGTTCAGTTTGTTATGGATTGGAAATGATAGTATTGAGAAATTTACTGAATCATGACACTTGAATGGCATACTAATTCCCATGCAACTAAGAGGAGGTTCACCACTTAACCAGGCTGACCTGTCTGACAAGACTCAAGTAACATGAAATGCAACAATTTGACGACTTATGTTGCACCAACATGGTGCTAAGGGAAAAAAATGCTGCGATGAATTTAGAATGTGCACAATATTTACCACATCACACAGATACATTCCAAAATCGCCAGTACAACTACATGATGATACATTTCCTTCTAAATTTTCCATTCTGTCTGGTTTTGTTATTTGGTGCACTTCATTCAGAACAAAAAGTTTGTCAGCAGAAGTTTAGTGTCCGGCTGAGGGGCAATTTGACAGAAGACACAATATCCTCTAGCAGGTATAAAAAGTATCTGGCTGCCTCCATGCTTCATACGCAGCAGAGATGCTAGACAGTTAGCAAACGAGAAAGCTAGCCATGCCCTACAATATTAATCATTTCATGACAATGTGCGGAACACACAACTGTGGCACGATCTAAAAGAGAAGCCATCATGTGCGTGCTCCTCTGGTAGCTTGCATAGTTGTGGTGCGAAAGCAATCCAATCTTGTGGATGAAGTTAAATTTGTGGGTGGCTACCTGATGGTTGTTGGGCAGAGGAGGGGACCGTGGCGGTCAACCTTGCCGACGCGCAGCGAGACGAGGGGAACGCAGAGACACCTTGCCAGCATGCCCACCTCCGAGACCTCGAAGTGCTGCACCGCCCGACTGATGAGGTCAGAAGAGAGGCAATCGAAGGCCCTTGTCACGCACAGAGGGTAGGAAATGTCACCTGAGAGAGGTGAGATATGAAGCGGTTCTCGGCGGCGGAGCATGAGACGTTGAGGGTGAGGAGGCCTGAGACGGTCGTCGGCGCGGCAGGCCCCGACGAGTTGCTGCTGGCGCAGAGGCAGCGGGCGATGAGCATCCTCTCCTCCTCCTCCCGCTCCTCGTTCCGATCCGGAGGTCTCCGGCTCGTCGTCGTCGGAGTTGGGGAAGGAGGAATAGGATCCCTCTCGGCTCGGCGGCTCACCCATCGGGAGAAGGGCAGGAGGAATCCTAGGGTTTGCTCGAATCTGGTGGGAGACAGGATTGGGGAGGAGAGAGCGAGATGAGACAGGAGACGGGAGGGGAACCACGAGACGAGAACCAAATCAATCGCAGACCGAGGGGGAGCGGAGGGCGGAGGCAGATATTTTTCCAAGCGACTGATTGCAATTGCGCCCTCAGGGGGACTGGGATCAGGTGACATGCCTCTTGGCAGTCACCGGGTAACATGCGGCTAGTCATCCAGCGTTCCTTCTTCATCCAACGGCTACCAATGACCAAAGTGAAAAAAGCCAATACTTAGCAGTTTTTAGCCTGAACAGGCAACAACGGAGAACTGAAAACTGATTTATATGAGATGTTTCTGTACAGGAACAACTAGACTCGACGTGCAGAGACATCAAAGAACTGAAAACTAAACAATTTAGTAACACTTGTCATTACAATTTACAAGTAATTAGCATAGAAATTTCTATAGCCAGATCAAGCGCGCGCACACACATGCGTATATCAGCCCTAAACCTATGCATAACATGGCCCGCCACGGCGGCGTTCAACTCGACCCAGCACACGTTCCGCCACCCCCGGTGGTGGCGCCGGAGGAGCAGAAGGTGGATGCAGCCTACCGGGCCGCACTAGAGGAGGCGCTCCAGCGCGCCCTGGAGGAGAGCCAGGCTTGGAGTAGGTCCTTGCTTTGTCGGCGGCCGGAAGACTGCGTCTATCCCCCGGCGCCGCCACCGCCGCATGAGACCAAGGCCGAGCACGCCTCCACACCCACGCCGTCGCCGGCGGACCTCGATGAGCGATACAAGTGGCAGGGCTGCCTTCGCAAGTAGGTGAGCGCCCCGCCCGTGTGGCTGGGGGCGACGTACCTCGAGCAATGGAGGGCCCACGTGCTGGCAGAGGAGCGGGAGGACGACGAGCGACACATGCAACCATAGAGTGAGGAGGAGGAGACCGCGCGCAGCGCTAGGCACAAGGAGGAGGGGCGCGTGCCGTGCAGCCGATCCACCGGCGCCGCAGACCGATGAAGAGGCGGCACGGGCGACGTGGCGCAGCAGGTCTTCCCCTAGGCAGGGCCGCCACCGGACTCCGTCGACCTCACCGACCCGGACGACGACACGTAGGGCAGCGTGGTGGGTGGCAGTCTTTTTAATTTTAAATTTATCTTTAATTAGGTTTATGTGGACTTCGGCCGGTGGTTAACTGGCCGGTTTAATGTTTAATTATGTTGACTTTATGTATAAATATGCGCATGTTTTGCAAAAGATTTATTTGGATCCATGCGAAAAAATGTGTCGGGCATCATTCCGTGCATCGGTCGACTCAAGCGAAAATGCAGATAAATCCGTCCGCTTGGCCGATCCAAACGGATAAAAAATGAACAAAATTTGTGTCCATTTGCGCCGACGCGTTGGAGTTACCCTAACAATCCCTCGTCCCCTTTTTTCACTTTGGTCGCTTATTGACCTGAACGAGCCCGCCTATTCCTCTTTTTCACCACGTCGTTAACGTTGCTCTGAAATTGCTAAGTGTTGGCTTACTTCGCTTTGCTTGCTGACGGCCGTTGGATGGAGAAAGAACGCTGGATGGCTAGCCGCATGTTACCCGGTGACTGCCAAGAGGCATGTCACCTGATCCCAGTCCCCCTCAGGGTGTGGCCCCGATCTATCCTCTCTGCCTCATCCGTCCAATTGCACGCCCTGCAGTTTGGGTCCCATATCCTCCCCGCACAAGGAAACCACCACCTCTCGGCCTGCGGGCACCAGACTTCCTCTCGGCCTCCGTTCAAACGCCTCCGGTTTGGTAGGCTTAACATAGATGCCATGTTAGCAAAAAAAATCGCGAATACGCAAAAATGCGTATCATTTCATTGATAGGAAGGAGAGTATAGCATGAGGGGGGGAGGGGGGTGCAGCTCAAGCCTCGTACACAAGAGGCAAGGCATGGAGCCGCAGAGCATTGGTGACGGGGTGTTCGGCCCGTTACAAGAAAGGGCCTATGCTATCAAAGTGCCAAGTCCGCAGCAGCGCCAGCCTCTAGCTTGGCGCAAGCCTCGTCCTGGATCGATGAGAAGAGTCGTGAGGGGGAGGGGTTCTCGCCGTCGAAGACGCAGCTGTTGTGGTAGCGCCATAAAGACCACGCCGTGAGCACCGCCAGCGTGGCAAGGCCCTTGCGATGGCCGGTGGGGGATCTCCTGATTGCGGCCGAGCACCAGGGAAGGAAGGCTTCATCACCAGAAGGGGGGGGTAGTAGCACGAGCCCAGGCGAGAACGTCGTGCCAAATTTGCCGAGAGAAAGGGCAGCCGATGATGATGTGCTGCATGGTCTCCCTCGACGATCGTCTGAGCACATCGATCATTGTGCGGCAGGCCATGCCGAGTGAGCCTAGCAGAGGTCCAGCAATGGTCGAGGTCGGCGAGCCAAGTGAACATCTTGACGCGGAGGGGAGCCCAGCATCTCCAGGTGAGGCGCCAAAATGGCGCAGAAGTGGATCCGGAGTAGAGTGCACGATAGCAGGATTTGGACGAGTACTTGGTGTTGGCAGTCCATCGCCAAAGGAGGTGGTCCGGGTGGGTGGAGAGGGTGGTGAACCGGAGCAACCTCCGTGAGCTAGACGACTTTCGGCCGAGGCGGTGGGGTTGAGCACGCACCGTGTAGGTCAGCCGATCGGCGGTTGATCTGAAGAAGCGTCGGCGACAGTGCGTTTTCGCAGACACCGCGGTACAAGGGGGAGCGGAGACGGTGCCAGATCAGAGATAGTGTGACCATTGAGCCAGTGGTCGGTCCAGAAGAGACACGTCCCGGCCGTCCGACGGCTCCAAAGTTGTAGAGGCCCGGAAGATGGCAGAGACGTCTTGGTCGCTCGGGAGGTGGAGGTGCGCCCAAGGTTTGGAGGGATCCGTGCGCTGCAACCAGAGCCAACGGACACGCAAGGCAATGCCACAGCGATGGAGGTCTGGATGCCAAGTCCGCCAAGCTCCAGAGGGCGGCAAACACGTTGCCAGTAAATGAAAATAAAGTAAATAGTTAATGAGAAGAGATGCAAATAGAGTAACATAATATGTTACTATCATCACATAGCGTTTTCCAATGTAAAATGAGTCTACAAAGTAATAAATGAAAACATATATGTTACCACACATATGACACCACCCACTATGAAGGTAGTAACATAGGTCGGCGCCGCCCGCCTTGACTTCGGGTCGCTTCCTACCGCTCGATGAAGCGAACCGCGTCTGTCCGATCAACAGGTGAGGCCGACCAATGCTGGTTGAAACAAAAGCAACCCACCCTTTTGTTGCAATGGTCAATCCCCCATTCCCGCCCATCGCTGACACCCAAGAAAAACAGGTGAGCTGTGTCCCCCACGTCAGCCAATCCCCTACGGTGGCCGGATTCGTCGGTGATTTGCGTTCGACCCAAGCTTGGATTCCGCAAAGGCATGGTTTACATCCGTGGAAAACTCGCTGCTCCCATGGATCTGAGCTCGAGCTCATTCTTTGAGGGTGAGCTCAGCGCCATTCATCGCCGAGTTCCTTAGGGTCCGCTCGACACTGGCTGTAGTGAACCGGTGTTGCAACGCTACATGAACCTTGCGGTGATTTTCAATTTGCTTTGGGTAGTCCTTTAGGTCAACCCGGTTGAAGGATGCAACATTGACATTAAATTCATCAAACTCTTATGCAAGAGTTGTAAAGTTTGTGATTTACCAATACACACAAAAGGTTTAAAATACACGTAAATATGAGCGAGAAAATTAAGTAGCTGGAGCGAGGAAAAGCACTAATGTAGAAGACAAAAGAGCTGACCAGGTTGTTGGCCCGCCTCGACATTTGATTTCCCCTTTGTGAGAGAGTCGAATACATTTCATTGCTTGTGAAGCAAGTTTGTGCAAGCGACTATCAAATGACGTTCATGAACAAATGTGAAGAGTGGTTGAAAATAGAAAAAAGCAAAAGTACACAACTCATAAAACTTCTACGGCCCTCGTATCGCCGGATACACATCCGAAGCATTTGTGTTATGAAACAAAAAGGTGCGAGGGAGCTTACTAGGTCAGACTTCTAAAACTTGTACCTATTAACAGCCCTTTGAAGCTCAAAAGTGAGTACTCTTGGCTGGAAACTTGATGAGTCTCTTATGAGTTGATCCTGCTTGAAAATTACAAAAGAAAAATTGATGTGTCTTTGCATGAAGCAAAAAAGATAAAACATTGGTTGTTTTTACAATCTGATCGACACATAGACATAAAACATGTTTTTTTGACGGCCCTATTGCTTAATCCAGGAGTCGCAAGGTCAAACTTCTCGATACATAGCGTAGTTTCCACCATAAGAATCACCTTCCAACAACATTTACACACGCTATTTTTATTTTTCACTTTTATTTAATTTCAAAAATACCAAAAATATTTATCTCACATTATCTTTTGGTAGGCTTATTATCTTTTGGTAGGATTGTTCAACTAGCAAGACTAGCAAGGATTGACACGTGTGCTAGAATTTTTGGGGCACAAAAGGGTTTTATTTGTGTTATACGACATTCAACTATTGCAAGCACTTGTATCTCCATGATTGATCCATGGTTTCTCATTGTGGGAAGGCTTCTATTGCTTGCTAGAAACTCCCATACGGTGAGCCTAACATTGCACCTTTAGCAAATGTCAACAAGTCAGGTTCCCTAGGGGATATCATCAATAACGGGGATGCCCGCAGGTCGGATCATGAAGTGGGCTATCGAGATGCTACCTTTTGAGATCCAATACCGGTACCGTGAAAACACAAGTGTTTCCTGGGTGATTTTGGTAATTAATGTCAACATATCTATTGTTGGACTAATTGTTTTATCTAGTATATCTCACATAAGTTCAATAGTGGAGTGGCAACGACAAGTGGATGTGGAAACCCCTCAAAATGATTAGGACAAGGATTGGCAATAGCTCAAGACTTTACATTTTTTGTTTAAGTGATCCAAGATCACATTGAGTCCATAGGAAAGCCAATACTATTAAAAGGGGATGAGGTGTTGCTTAATGGTCTTTTCGCTCGAGTGCTTAGTGATATTGCTCCAAAACCCTCAACCACTTTCTCTATCCAAATATGTCCAAACCCTATTTTCTAACTCGGCTCCACCGATATTTCCTACTCGGAGCCACTGAGTTCATCTGGACTTAACCACTGCAAAAACCCTAACAATTCGGTCCCACTGAGATGGCCTTGCCGGCTCTGTGTGACTTGTTGCAATCACTTCGGTCTCACCGAGATGTTGCAATAGGTCCCACCAAGATGGCTTGACTGATTCTCTGTTGCCTTGTTGTTTCACTTTGATCCCACGAGATGATGTGATCGATGCCCCCGATATGAGGTTTGCCCTAAGCCGTTGCACATCGGTTCCATCGAGTTGTTCCCGTCGGTCCCAGCGAGATTCCTAACGTTAATATTTTTGCACGCGAGCGGTGCCACCGAAGTTTTCTAATCGGTGCCACCGAGATGGGTCAAAAGATAATAATGACAGTTGAATTTTGTGTGGAGGCTATATATATGTAACAATCTTGATAATTACGCTACAGTAATTCTATGCTAATGATGCCATGTCATCACATCACTATTGCTAATCCTTGCTTGATCCAAATCTTAGTTCAAACTCAAATTCAAATTAAAGCCCAAAATTAAAGTTTCTCAAACATGCAAAATAAAATGTTCAAAGTGTGACAAATATTCCATAACTAATGATGGTGGTGACCCAACACTTTTGTAAAATATTTAAATGCCCTTTTCTGAATATAACAGTGGCTAAAAACAATTGTTAAATGATTTTAAATAATAATAAAAATGTAAAGCTATTTTATTAAAGTGTTAAACTTTTTTTGGTAGTGGGCTAGTTATTGCTACTATTTTTTATGCTAAAGTTATAATTTATAAAACTAAAAATAAGAGAAACTAAAAAAAGAGAAAAACAAAACAAAAACAAATGGAAAGGCCCCTGCCCCCTCCGGGCTAAGCCCACCTGGGCCGGCCCATCTTCCCCTGCACCGGATGCCCCCCCTCCTTCCTGTTCCTCCGACCGCGCGCCAGGGCGTGCCTGGTCGCCACTGAGCCGGCTCGCCGTCGGCGTCATGGGGATAAGGCCGAGTTCCCTCGGCTTCGTCAGCTCCCCCACCAGATATTTTCCCCACTCCACTCCCCTCGCGCTCTCTCTGCATGCCCGCCCTCCCCCTCCTTACTTGAATCCGTCGCCCTAAATGCCTTTGGTCATCGCCCTCTCCGTCAACTCCGACCTCTCCGGCAGCTACTAAACCTTCGCCGGCCTCCGTCTGCCACACGGTGAGCTCCCCGTCCCCGCGTTAGTTCCCCTGTCCTTTCTGTCCCGTCGTAGAACGTCGTTCGTCGCGTTCCACCGCTCGGCTCCCCATGCTGCTGCTTGTTGCGCGGCTGCTGCGTACTGCTCCTGCTCGCGCTCCTGCCGCCCGCGCCGTCCTCTCTCGCCACCCGCTAGCCGCTGGCCAGCAAGACCTCCAACACCGCAACATCGCCGCAGCAGCCGCTTCGCCGCTTTACACCGCAGCCGCCTGCGTACGCCTCCTCCACTTGATGCGCCGCGCCCTCCATCTATTGATTGCTACTGCACTTGCGCCGCTTCGTCGCCCCCTCTACTCGCCGTTGCCGGGGCCGCTTCTGTCGGCCCGTCGCATTGCCAGCGTCGGCGCTGCTCTCTCTGCCGCTCTTTCGCTCATCGTCCGCCTCCGGCCCACTCGGTGAAGCCGAGGCCGATTCGCCCTCGGCCCCCGTCTTTGGCGGCCTCGGTGTGGGCGTGAGTGCCCATCTTCGCCCGTTTAAGCCAACGTCTTTGGGCCTTTGGGCCACTGCCTAGTGGGGCCCCCACGCTCCTATTTAATAAAAAAAGAAAGGTAAAAAATAAAATGAAATAAATAATATTAATAAAAATAATAGTTAATTAGTTAAATGATTAATTAACTTAATTAACTAATCTTAATTAACCTAATGAATTAGATTAGTTATTTTAAATCTGTTAATTAGCTATATGAGTCAATGACAGGGGGCCCCACACCCTGTTGACCAGTCAAACATTGACTGGTCAACTGGGACCCCCTGGCCTACCTGTTAGCCTCTGGTACACTTCTGTGTATGCAGAGCTGGGTGCACCTAGCATTTAGTCTTTAATTTTGAATTAATTATAAATCCAGAAAATGTTTTAATCTTTGAAAATTAATATAGATTAATCCATAGCTCGGATGGAAAAGTTTTCTACATGAAAGTTGCTCAGAACGACGAGACGAATCACAGTCCATTCGTCCGACACAGTCCCTAGCATAGCGAACATGCAACCGCCCCCCTCTGTTTCATCTGTCCGAAAATGCCTAACTCCGGGAAAACTTTCCCGGATGTTATCCCCCTTCGTCGGTATCGTGTAATACTATGTTAGAACACCCCTAGCTCTGCCTGTTGACTTGTCATGCATCTGTTTGCTCTGGATTTACTGTTTCTTCCCCTCTTCTTCTCCGGTAGACCCCGAGACCGCTGCTGATGTTCCTGTGATCGACTACATCATCGACGACCATTCTTCTCTTTCAGCGAAGCTTCCAGGCAAGCCCCCCCTTTTGATCATCCCGATATCGCCCATTCCATTCTCTCATGCTTGCATTAGATTTTGCTACTGTAATTGATTGCTCCTATTCTGATGCTTAGCATGCTTTTGTACCTGCTATTGTTACCTACCTGCTTATCCTAAACTGCTTAGTATAGGTTGGTTGGTGATCCATCAGTGACCCCCCACCTTGTCCTTGTTTCCTCTGCTTCATCATCGATGACTTGAGCAACGTGATCGACGACCAGAGCCCGACACCTCACATCACATCACACCCCCTTTGTTGCTCGACTCTGCAGAGGTACTATCGAGTGTCGAGGGTGATACCTCGTAACGCACTCCTGATGATAACTCTGTAGTGTAGCTATTCGGTCGTGGTCATCGAGGGTGATTCCTCCTACACCACTCCCGATACGACTCTGTCGTGCAACCCCTCAAGTGTGGACCTCGAGGATGATTCCTCCTACGTTCATCTTGATGATTACATCGAGTGGAATCCAACGAGGGTGATTTCTCGGGTTTTCCCCTTGATGTTTTGGACAAACGGTTACCCGGACTTTACTTGAGACCTTTGTTTAAGTCGGGTCGGCCCTGAGGGGTACCCACGAGTTAATGTGAAAGTCGGGCGGGCCCGGAGAGCACCCGTGAGTTTCCTACGAGGCATGCCGGGCATTCTAGGCCCTTGTCGTAAGTCCACGAGACGGGGTGACGAGTTCACATTATCGTCAGTCTCTGCTCGTCTCCGCGAGCCCCCAATGCACTAACAGGTTTAGGTATTTGTTCTGAGTTGGCCTTTACGCACTAACCACCATGCGAGAATAGTTATCGGCCTCGGCGTCGTAGTATCAGCTGAAGCTTTGTCAGATGTCGAGTTCAGCATTGCGGCACGGCTGGGCCGGCACCCTAGAGGTGGAGCCTGGTCCGCCCTGCTCACAACGACCCGGAGTGCAATGGGCGATGGGCCCAAGACCCCGGAGTGCTTAGGATGTAGACCGGCGGGAACCTCTCTGCTGAGCCTAGGTAGGGCTGCGACGTGTTGATCTTTCCGAGGTCGGGCATTGACTCAGAAAAGTGTGTCCGGCCAGAGTAATCAAGCGTGTTGAGTAACGTGGTGCACCTTGCAGGGAAGTTATCTATTCGAACACCGTGTCCACGGTAATGGACGTTCAGACTTGTATCCTGATCTATTACAACTAGAACTGGTTACTTGAGACATGTGAGGGATTGCTTTCTCATAGGGAGTCGAGGAAGGACCTCTGGGCGTTAATGCTACAACATGTTTGTTAATTATAAACTGTTATCTATACCCTTCTGAATGCTGCAAGATGCTTGGAGCTGCTTGAAGATGCTAGTCTTCGATAGGCTAGGCCTTTCCCTCTATTCTGGCATTTTGCAGTTCAGCCCACAGATACATACCTTCCTTTGACACCACTGCATACTTAGTATAGATCTGATGCTTGCGAGTACTTTGGATGAGTACTCATGGTTGCTTTGCTACCCCTTTTCCCCCTTCTTCCTTCTTTCCGATTGTTGCAACCATATGGTGAATCCCAGGAGCCAGATGCCACCCTAATGTCGCTTGAAGCTACGCCGGTATTTCCCCAAAGAGGAAGGGATGATGCGACAACGGCGGTAGGTATTTCCCTCGGATATGAAACCAAGGTTATCGAACGGTGGGAGAACCAAGCAACACCGTGGAGGGCTGGATGAGCAGGGACCACCCGTGGAGGGCTGGATGAGCAGGTAGATGGTGGAGGCTGGATGAGCGATAGCAGTGGAGGGGTGGTTGAGCAGGGAGCCCGTGGGAAGGGCTGGTTGAGCGAAGACGGTGGAGTAGTGCTCGGTGGAGGCTGGATGAACAGGAGCCCGTGGATGAGCGATCGCATGTGGAGGCTGGAGGAGGTCGACGGTGGATGAACAAGAGCTTTGTGGAGGCTGGAGGGTCGACGGTGGAGATGAACAGTATCTCGTAGAGTCTCGTTTTGCGGTACACCACACCCCTCTCGATGAACAGGACCCCCATTTTGACCCCCATTTTGGCCGTAGCGCTCCAACACAAGCCTGTTTCCTCCATTTCGCGGTACGCCACACCCCTGCCGATCAACAGGACCCCGTTTCGACCGTAGGAGGTCCGTTTCCTCCGTTTTGCAGTACGCTAGACCCCTCTCGATGAACAGGATCCTGTTTCGAACGTGGCCGGTCGAACACAAGGCCGCTTTCTCCGCTTCCTGATACGCTGAGCCTCGCTTCCATCGGTTGTTCCATCCAAGCCCTCCCGATGAACACGACAACGCATTCCGTTCTGACCCAACCGGTTGGCTCCCCATGAACACGACGATGATGCAGTTTCTCCGTTCCGACCCAACCATGTACACGAGCCCCGCCAGACGTATGCGCGCGTAGTAGGCGTTCGAGACCTCGCCGTATGTACGTGACGCGGGTATTTTCTTTCTTGCACACCGGCGGCTGTATGCGTGTACATGCTATGTCGCGGCGCCTCTACTACGACACGTGCGGCGCCTCTACATCGACCAATATGTACGTACTGCGTTCGCGACGAGAATGACAATGCTACGTATGCTTCGACGGTGGGTCCGGTTGTCGAGCACTTCCTTGCTGCGAAGATGTAGCTAGTGGGTCCCGGCGGTCGGCGAATCATTTTTTGCCGGACGCACTTCCTCCTTTCAGGCGAAAGATGTAGGTGGTGGATCCCAGTGATCGAGGAAACGTTTTTTGTGAAATACGGTGGCCCGTCCGGTGGGTCCCCACCGCCGGTGGAGGAATAATTATTTCGTGGCGTAATAAGGAGGCACTTCCTTGTCATGTCAGTGGACCCAAATTTGTTAGCCTCTCCACATTGATACTCTTCCGATGGAAGTCGATTGTTGACCACATTGACCACGCCACCGAGAGCACCACGGCGGTGGACGACGGCGAGGCCTAGGAAGAGACGGACGCCGAGGGAAGACCCGGCGGTGGATACCCACGCGAGAGGAGTACGAGGGTTCTTGGTTCCAGGCTGCGGTGTGAGGCTGCCATCACAGAATAACATGGGGTGTGGGTGAGTGGAGGGATGGCCTAGCCGGTGGTGGGAGTAGTAGGGGCGGTGAGGCCTCATGGCCTGACAGCCACCAGGGAGGCAGCGAGGCAAGCGGCGGCACCGAAGCGCTGCTTTGGGCGGCTGGAGCAAGAACACCAGAGGTTGAAGAAGCACGACGGCCGTTGGATGGACATCGTACGGATTTTTTGAAATTTGTGAATGTTTTTTGAAAAAAGGAACATTTTTTGAAATCCATGTCATTATTTACAAATGTTGTAAAAAATGAACAAAAATAAATCAAATAATTTTTGAAAAAACAGGAACATTTTTTGAAAATTCGTTTATATTGACTAAGTTGACAAAGCCCTTGGTACACGTCAACTTAGTAGGCCCACAGCCAGCTTAAAGCAGTGCGGCCGGATGTCGGGGAGGAATCATTTTTTGGCGGGTGAAGCTAGAATATCCGAGATTGAAGAAGAAGCACGACATCCGTTGGATGGACATCCATCGACCACTTCTTGCTAGAACCGTGTGTTGACTATAAGTTGACAAAGCCTTGCATCTGGCGTCAACTCTCTTTTTTAGGGACGCGTCAACTTAGTAAGGCCACAAGTGTGTGGCGAGAGAACTTATAGCCCATTTGAGATATTGTAAGAATGTGCAGCCAATTTTTGAATTCTAATGGAATTTACTACAGCCCATTTACAGTTTGTTAAAAGTGCAGCCCATTTCAACCAACCGTTCAAAACAGAATTCAATAAAATTTCCCACATTTTGATGGGATTCGAAATTTTATCCCGAAATTTCTAGTTAGATTAAATACAATTTCAATATAAATTTATATTACATAAAAATCCAACGAAACATTGCGCTCACAACAATTAATGAAATTAAAATTTTCAATATCCAAAAATAATATTTTGTAAAGTAATTACGTGTTTGGTGCATTTTTTATAGTTACTGCCTAGTTTTTATAATTACATCCCATTTATTATTTCTTAAAGCCCATTTTCTTGTTAAGCCTAATGCATCCCTCCTAGGAAAGATTTGCATGACCCAACAGGGAGAATAACAACTTGACCTTGCTCGGTATTCCTAAAAAAAGTATAGCTGGGCAATAGCCATTTTTCGACTTGAAAAAAATTAATATCCGGAATTTTGGATATTCGGCACAGGCTAGACGGGCCACAGCCCTTGATTAATAGCTGCGATGATGTTTTCGTTGTTGTTCAGAGGAGAAAAATTAATATCTGGACTAAACATCGCTCAAGAAAAACTCTGTAGTGCTCACATCTCAAAAACACAAATACTGCTCAAGCTGCTTGGTCCCAGCTGTCGGCTGATACGTCTCCAACGTATCTATAATTTTTGATTGTTCCATGCTATTATATTATCCATCTTGGATGTTTATAGGCTTTATTAAACACTTTTATATCACTTGTGGGACTAACCTATTGACCTAGAGCCCAAAGGCCGCCTCGCTTTTTTCCCTTGTTTGGTGTTTGAAGAAAAGGAATATCAAACGAATCGAAACAGAATGAAACCTTCTGGAGAAGTTATTTTTGGAAGGAAAGCTACCCGATAGACTTGGAGTGCACGTCAGGAAAGAAACAAGGGAGCCACGAGGCAGGGGGCGCGCCCACCCCCCTTGGGCGTGCCCTCCACCCTCTTGGGCCCCTCGTGGCTCCCCTGACGTATTTCTTCCGCATATATATATATATACCAATATACCCTAAAAACTTCGGGGAATAGAATAGATCGGAGTTCGCCCGCGCAAGCCTCTCGTAGCCACCAAAAACCAATCGGGACCCTGTTCGGCACACGGAGGGGGAACCCTCACCGTGGCCATCTTCATCATCCGGCGCTCTCCATGACGAGGAGGGAGTAGTTCACCCTCGGTGAGGGTATGTACCGATAGATATGTGTTTGATCTCTCTCTCTCGTGTTCTTGATTTGGCATGATCTTGATGTATCGCGAGCTTTGCTATTATAGTTGGATCTTATGTTTCTCCTCCCCTCTACTCTCTTGTAATGGATTGAGTTTTTCCCTTTGAAGTTATCTTGTCGGATTGAGTCTTTAATGGTTTGAGAACACTTGATGTATGTCTTGCCGTGCGTATCTGTGGTGACAATGGGATATCACGTGATTCACTTGATGTATGTTTTGGTGATCAACTTGTGGGTTCCGCCCATGAACCTATGCATAGGGGTTGGCACACGTTTTCGTCTTGATTCTCCGGTAGAAACTTTGGGGCACTCATTGAGGTTCTATGTGTTGGTTGAATAGATGAATCTGAGATTGTGTGAGGCATATCGTATAATCATACCCATGGATACTTGAGGTGACATTGGAGTATCTAGGTGACATTAGGGTTTTGGTTGATTTGTGTCTTAAGGTGTTATTCTAGTACGAACTCTAGGGCTATTTGTGACACTTATAGGAAAAGCCCAATGGATTGATTGGAAAGAATAACTTTGAGGTGGTTTCGTACCCTACCATAATCTCTTCATTTGTTCTCCGCTATTAGTGACTTTGGAGTGACTCTTTGTTGCATGTTGAGGGATAGTTATATGATCCAATTATGTTATTATTGTTGAGAGAACTTGCACTAGTGAAAGTATGAACCCTAGGCCTTGTTTCCTATCATTGCAATACTGTTTACGCTCACTTTTATTACTTGTTACCTTGCTGTTTTTATATTTTCAGATTACAAAAACCTATATCTACCATCCATATTGCACTTGTATCACCATCTCTTCGTTGAACTAGTGCACCTATACAATTACCATTGTATTGGGTGTGTTGGGGACACAAGAGACTCTTTGTTATTTGGTTGCAGGGTTGCTTGAGAGAGACCATCTTCATCCTACGCCGCCCACGGATTGATAAACCTTAGGTCATCCACTTGAGTGAAATTTGCTACTGTCCTACAAACCTCTGCACTTGGAGGCCCAACAACGTCTACAAGAAGAAGGTTGCATAGTAGACATCAAGCAGTTTCTGGCGCCGTTGCCGGGGAGGTGAGTGCTTGAATGTATATCTTTAGATCTTGCAATCGAATCTTTTAGTTTCTTGTTTTATCACTAGTTAGTCTATAAAAGAAAACCACAAAAAAATGGAATTAAGTTTGCCACATACGCTTCATCTTTTTAATATATTTCGTGAGTATGATGGAAAGGAAAATTGTGCCAAAGTGTTAGAAGAAGAATGCATTAAAATGTTTGGCACTAAATCTTTGAATGATGAGCATGATTGCAATGTTGTTAGTATGAACTCCTTGAATATCCATAGTACTAATGATGATTTCACTAGTTATGATGAAAATGTCTCCTATAAACATGTCAATTTTTGTGGAGTGCATTGGGTTTGCAAGTGCACACCGAATAGGGAAGATAGATATTGCAAGAGGCATATGCACTTAGAAACTAAATTGTTGCAAGAAAGTCTAGATGTTTGTGCTGAAGATTTAAATTTTCTTGGCCGTACTTGTGGACTTTGCAATGAAAGTGGTCATTTAGCTATCCGATGCAAATTGTTTCATGGTCTAATCATGTTCAAAAATTGTGATGAGTTGATTTCCCTTGCACATTATAATGAACTTAGCTTGCTTATGGGTTGCGAAGAAATGAAATATATAACTAGTCATCTTCCAGAATTTGCCCTTTATAAACTTCTTGGTTTTGATCTAGAAGAAATTTATGTGTATTGTGTGGTGAATTGCGTTGAAAATCCTTATATTTCCAATTACATAAAGAAAAGAAAACAAATAGAAGATGAAGAGAATACTAACGAAATGGAAGAGACTTCCCAATATCCTCCTATTATTTCTTATGATGAATTAGGTAACGAGGAGGAGCCTTCTATTCAACCAATCTCATTAATAAGGAGCTCCAAAAAGTGGATTGCACCCACATATGATGTGGTGAAGAAGATGAACAGAAAAAGGAAGAGAGGTAAAAAGATATCTCTCCCAAATAATGTTGCTCATATTATTGATGTGCCTCATGAAAATGAATCAAAAATAATTGTGGAAGATGATGCACTTGATGATGATCTCGTTATGCCTATTGCTTGTTGTGATGATTATGATTGGGAAGATAATAATACTCCTTATGATCTTGAAAATCTTTTGGCACTTGCTTGGAAGAATATGATAATTGCTATACTATTGGTGCTATCCATACTATTAATGATGAGAGTGATTATGCTTATGATATGAAAAGGCCCAAGCTTGGGATGCTATGTTTGATGAAGATGATGTTTTTGAGAATGTATTTGCTGCAATTAATTTTTGTCCCAAGCTTGGGGATGCTATGTTTAATGAAGATGATATTTTTAGCCTCTCAAGTTTCGATATGCAAATTTATAATGATGATAGCATGCCTCCTACTTATGATGATTATATTGATGAAAGTGGGTTTGGAAGAGTGTCAACTTTAGGAAGTAATGATCCCACTATTTTGGAGGATGTTGAATCTTATAATATTTATGAAAGTGGATTTGGAGAGGTCATGACTTTATTTAGTGATGAGTCCACTATCTTGGAAGAGGTTTCAATCGATTATGATGAGAACAAAGTTGCTACTTATGATGATTATTGTGATGAAAATTATGCTATAAAAGTAGTGATGATTATATTTATAGAACTTGTCATGATTATGATTACCCTTTTTCTGAACATTACTCTTTTAATGTGGAAACAATTTATAGTATTCAAGTCTCTTATGATACTCCCACTATTAGAATGAGAAGAAATTTTGCTTATGTGGAGTAGTAAAATTTCTATGCAAGTAGATCATGAAAAGAATGATTTAGTGCTGGTTATATTGTTGAATTCATTCATGATGCTACTGAAAATTATTATGAGGGAGGAACATATGCTTGTAGGAATTGCAATAATATCAAGTTTCCTCTCTATGTGCTTAAAGTTTTGAAGTTATGCTTGTTTTGCCTTCCTATGCTAGTTGATTATTGTTCCCATAAGTTGTTTTCTCACAAAATCCCTATGCATAGGAAGTGGGTTAGACTTAAATGTGCTAGTCATATTCTTCATGATGCTCTCTTTATGTTTCAATTCTTATCTTTTATGCGAGCATCATTGAAATCATCATGCCTAGCTAGGGGCGTTAAACGATAGCGCTTGTTGGGAGGCAACCCAATTTTTTTTAGTTTCTTGCGTTTTGGTTCTGTTTAGTAATAAATAAATCATCTAGCCTATGTTTAGATGTGGTTTTATGTTTTAATTAGTGTTTGTGCCAAGTAGAACCTTTGGGAAGACTTGGGTGAAGTCTTTATCATCATGCTGTAAAAAACAGAAACTTTAGCGCTCACGAGATTAGCTGAAACTTTTTACTGGAGAGTGCTATTTAGTTGATTCTTTCTGCAGATGATTACTAGACAAATTACTCAGGTCCACCGATTTATTTTAGAATTTTTGGAGTTCCAGAAGTTTGTGTTAGTTACAGATTACTACAGACTGTTCTGTTTTTGACAGATTCTGTTTTCATTGTGTTGCTTGCTTATTTTGATGAATCTATGGCTAGTAAAATAGTTTATAAACCATAGAGAAGTTGGAATACATTAGGTTTAACACCAATATAAATAAATAATGAGTTCATTACATTACCTTGAAGTGGTGTTTTGTTTTCTTTCGCTAGCAGACTCCACGAGATTTTCTGTTAAGTTTTGTGTTGTGAAGTTTTCAAGTTTTGGGTAAAGATTCAATGAACTATGGAATAAGGAGTGGGAAGAGCCTAAGATTGGGGATGCCCAAGGCACCCCAAGGTAATATTCAAGGACAACCAAGAGCCTAAGCTTGGGGATGCCCCGGATGCATCCCCTCTTTAAATCTTCGTTCATCGGTAACTTTACTTGGAGCTATATTTTTATTCACCACATGATATGTGTTTTGCTTGGAGCGTCATTTTATTTTCTTTTGTTTTGCTTGTTGTATGAATAAAATACCAAGATCTGAATTTCTTAAATGAGATATAGTCTTCACATAGCTGCATAATTATTCGACTACTCATTGATCTTCACTTATATCTTTCGGAGTAGTTTGTCATTTGCTCTAGTACTTCACTTATATATTTTAGAGCACGGTGGTGGTTTTATTTTGAAGAAATAGATGAACTATCATGCTTCATTTATATTATTTTGAGAGCCTTAAACAGCATGGTAATGTGCTTAATCCTAATATGCTAGGTATTCAAGACTAGTAAAAACTTTCTTATGAGTGTGTTTGAATACTAAGAGAAGTTTGATGCTTGATGATTGTTTTGAGATATGGAGGTAGTGATATCAAAGTTGTGCTAGTTGAGTAGTTGTGAATTTGAGAAATACTTGTGTTGAAGTTTGCAAGTCCCGTAGCAGGCACGCATTATGGTAAATGTTATGTAACAAATTTGGAAACATGAGGTGTTCTTTGATTGTCCTCCTTATGAGTGGCGGTCGGGGAATGACGATGGTCTTTTCCTACCAATCTATCCCCCTAGGAGCATGCACGTAGTGCTTGGTTTTATGACTTGTAGATTTTTGCAATAAGTATGTGAGTTCTTTATGACTAATGTTGAGTCCATGGATTATCGCACTCTCACCCTTCCATCATTGCTAGCCTCTTGATGCCGTGCATTGCCCTTTCTCACATTGAGAGTTGGTGCAAACTTTATAGGTGCATCCAAACCCGTGATATAATCGCTCTTTCACACATAAACCTCCTTATATCTTCCTCAAAACATCCACCATACCTACCTATTATGGCATTTCCATAGCCATTCCGAGATATATTGCCATGCAACTCTCCACCATTCTGTTTATCATGACACATTCATCATTGTCATATTGCTAGCATGATCATGTAGTTGACATAGTATTTGTGGCAAAGCCACCGTTCATAATTCTTTCATACATGTCACTCTTGGTTCATTTCATATCCAGGTACACATTCGGAGTCATTAATTTAGAGTCATACTTTGTTCTAGTATCGATTTGTAATCATTGAGTTGTAAATAAATAGAAGTGTGATGATCATCATTTTCTAGAGCATTGTCCCAAGTGAGGAATAAAAAAAAAGAGAGAAGGCCAAAAAAAAGAGAAGGCCCAAAAAAATGAGAGAAAAAGAGAGAAGGTACAATGCTACTATTCTTTGCCACACTTGTGCTTCAAAGTAGCACCATAATCTTCATGATAGAGAGTCTCTTGTTTTGTCACTTTCATATACTAGTGGGAATTTTTCATTATAGAACTTGGCTTGTATATTCCAACAATGGGCCTCCTCAAGTGCCCTAGGTCTTCGTGAGCAAGCAAATTTGGATGCACATCTACTTAGTTTCTTTAGTTGAGCTTTCATACATTTATAGCTCTAGTGCATCCGTTGCATGGCAATCCCTACTCCTTGCATTAACATAAATCGATGGGCATCTCCATAGCTCATTGATTAGCCTCGTTGATGTAAGACTTTCTCCTTTTTTGTCTTCTCCACATAACCCCCATCATCATATTCTATTCCACCCATAGTGCTATGTCCATGGCTCGCGGTCATATATTGCGTGAAAGTTTATAAGTTTGAGATTACTAAAGTATGAAACAATTGCTTGGCTTGTCATCGGGGTTGTGCATGATGAGAGCATTCTTGTGTGAGGAAAATGGAGCATGACTAAACTATATGATTTTGTAGGGATGAACTTTCTTTGGCCATGTTATTTTGAGAGGACATAATTGCTTAGTTAGTATGCGTGAAGTATTATTACTTTTATGTCAATATGAACTTTTGTCTTGAATCTTATGGATCTGAATATTCTTGCCACAATAAAGAAGATTACATTGATAAATATGTTAGGTAGCATTCCACATCAAAAATTCTGTTTTTATCATTTACCTACTCGAGGACGAGCATGAATTAAGCTTGGGGATGCTGATATGTCTCCAACGTATCTATAATTTTTGATTATTCCATGCTATTATATTATACATCTTGGATGTTTATGGGCTTTGTTAAACACTTTTATATCACTTTTGGGACTAACCTATTGACCCAGAGCCTAGTGCCAGTTCCTGTTTTTTTTCGTTGTTTCAGTGTTTCAAAGAAAAGGAATATCAAACGGAGTCGAAACGGAATGAAACCTTCTGGAGAAGTTATTTTTGGAAGGAAAGCTACCCAATAGACTTGGAGTGCACGTCAGAAAAGCGAGGAGCCACGAGGGCGAGGCACGCCCCCCTGGCGCGCCCTCCACCCTCGTGGGCCTCGTGGCTCCTGACGTATTTCTTCCGCCTATATATACCAATATACCCTAAAAACTTGAGAATAGAATAGATCGGGAGTTCCGCCGTAGCAAGCCTCTGTAGCCACCAAAACCAATCGGGACCTGTTAGGCACCACGGAGGGAGGAACCCTCACCTAAGTGTGCATCTTCATTGTAACATCCCAAATTTTCAATTTGGAATGTTATACATTAGGTCATCATGCATATCATATTTTTCTCGCATTTTAGATCCTAGAAAATTTCACGCAACTCAAGGACCCTCGGAGAAGTTGGAAGTTTCATTATTTTCATATTTGGGATTTCTCAAATTTTGAAAAGCAGGATCATTGGATTTATTTATTTATCTTCATAAAGTTTTCCTATAAAAAAATTTAAGAGAGGAATAATATGACTTTCCCAACATTTTGGAAAAATGAAGATATTATAAATAAGTCAATTTGGCTTTTGGAAGATTTATTTTGCTTAGGCAAAAATGAGCATTTTAAAAATTTATGCATGTTTGCCGTTTTTAAAGTTCATTTTGTTCGACTCATTTTTAGGAGTCGGGGAAAATTTATTTTATTAAATTGAGTTCGTTTGGTATTTTTTAATCCGTTTTGTTTTGTTTTAAAAAAAACAGCGCTTCGGGGCCGAGGCCCAAGCCCGGCCCAAAGACCTCGCCACCTCTCTCCTCTCATGTGTGTGATCTCCCGCTTGCCCGCCCGAAGTCCGCTCGGGGGCAGACGCCACCCGCCGCCGCCCTCCGGCTTGCCCTCCCCAAGCCACCCGGCCCCCCTCTTAAATACCGCCCCCTCTCTCTCACCATGGCCCGCCTCCCCAAGCCAGGCTACTTGCCCGCCAAGGGCCTTGCCGCCGTTTCCTCGCCCGGCCGGGATCCCGCCGCCCTCGCCGCCCTCAGGCCACTTGGGACCCGCCGCCCCCAGGGCCATGGGACCTCGCCCGGCGAACCACCGAGAGTAGCCGCCCGCTCGTTCCGATCCGGTTTTAAAAAAAGGATGTTCGGTTTTTAAAAAACCTAGATTGGTTTTATTTGTTTCGGTTTTCTTAATTATGACGTTCACCGAACCGTTCGTTTCAATGAATGTTCGTTGGATTAGTTACATTAACGAGCGTCCGCTATTTAAACCGTTAAATCGTTTTCTTTTAATCGGATTTAATCCGTTATTTTTCGATTCGATTTAGAACCGATTTTCAAATCTGTTTTATTTCTTGCTCGTTTATCGGAATCGGGTGATTCAAGCGCACAGGAGTTTAGATTCTGAAACGCCGTTCCGACTAACCTACTTACACAGAGTTTTGCTACTATGAAATTTTGACCTAGTTTCAGGTTGCTAAACCGAGTCGTTCTCTCTCGAGTTTCGACTTTTCGATGCTTTATTTGATTCAATTCTTTTGCAACCGGGGTTCTTAAGTTGAACTATCTGGTTAGATCTTTTATTCGAGATTTCCCTATGCATTAGATGAGTACTTATTGTATGCTTGTTGTTTGTCTGTGTTAGATCACCTTGAGTGCGCCGCTTGTTACTTGAGTCTCTAGGTTTCATGGATCATCGACAAGGCAAGTAACACTTGATCATACCTTTTCTACTACCGGTTTTATTGCATTAGATCAAGCCCTCAAACACTTGCATGTTTAGGATCTAATTAAATTGTGGGTTTGGGAAGTAGATTGAGGTAGTACCTATTACTGTTTTAATTATGAAACCTTGGGAGTTACTTCTCGTTTGCTTATGGCGCCATGCTATGCTAGTAGGCGTGGATTGGGTGAGTGAATATCCATGACAGATGTGAGATTGTTAATTAATGGTTTTATCTAAGGTGGCAACCTAAACACACATCTGGGTGGATTGAGGCACTGGTTTCTATCGAGGACTTGCTGTATTTCTTGGACCGCCACCAGGGCTCTAAGGGATCATAAGATTATTCAAGCTGGAAACTTCAGGTAATGCGACCACAAGCCAATTATGGGCTCTGGCGTAGTTGACTAAGTTGTGCGAACTCTTACGGGTAGGCTAGCTGATGTAGGGGATGTAGGTTGGTGCGGTCTACCCACATGTAAGGTGCTAAGCGCTTACGAAGACTATGTCTCGGTCATCCGTTTCCCAAACACCATGTAGTCACGGGAACCAAGCGGAGGCGATCGAGTCTTGTGGGGAAAAGTGCTAAACCTCTGTAGAGTGTATAAACTAATCATGATTAGCCGTGTCCCCGGTTATGGAGCGTTTTGAGTATCTGGTAATTGAATATCATGTGAATCTCAACATGTTACTTCTAATAAAAGTTATTGGGTTTTAATGAGTACTTTTAATTGGGATTGAGGATCTTGTCAACCATTCTCAATGTTTAACAACCACCATGATAGTTAAACAAAATTATTCCTTTGATGTAGGGAAAAACTAGCTTTATGCAAAAATGTAACCGTAGAGCCTTACCACCAGCCAAATATGCATGTAGTATAGGCGTGTTGCTTCAATACTCTCTATGTGTTACATTGCCAGCATATTCCATGTGCTGACCCGTTTTGGCTGCAACTTTCATGTTGCGGACTTTTGAACTGACGAGTAAGGTGTTTAGGTCGTGGTTCTATACTCGGTGATGCCGATGGAGTTGATGGACTCACTTATCTTCCAAGTCTTCCATTGTTATCATTATTAGATGGCTTTAAGCCATATTTATTGTAATAAGTTCCCTTGTGGACAACGATGTAATAAGTGTGTGATTGCTACTCTGCTATAAATCCTTAATCTTGTGTGGTGTCGGCATTCTTGATCCAGGATGACACTGAGCCGCGATGACTTGATCCATTCAGATGCCGGTAAGCTCTGAGAGAATGGTATCGAGCACCTTGTTGTAGAGACCACGACCACTAAGTTAAATCCATAGATCACTACTCTCTTCTCATTTTCTAACTCCTCATCTATTCTACTCTTTAGGATGAAGGGCCTTGAAGATCAAGTACACCCAACCGGATGAAGGCACACCATTTGGATTTCACTTGAAGGAAATTACCAAGTACACGAACATTGGACTACCAAGTTTCACCGGGACTTTCAACGCCATACTCTGCACGAAGAGGGCTATTTGGAAGATTCAAGCTCACGTTCGGGAAGGACATTAGCCCCAATCACCAAGCCTATAGATAGTGTTTTCGATTGCACCAACTTGGAGTGCAGGAAAGAGCATGGCAGCTCACATCACCATGGGACGCATTGGAGAAGTTTATCAAGAAGACCTCAAGGACACCATCTACAGTTGCGGACGGCG
Source organism: Aegilops bicornis (assembly GCA_021605145.1). Lineage (NCBI taxonomy): Eukaryota > Viridiplantae > Streptophyta > Magnoliopsida > Poales > Poaceae > Aegilops > Aegilops bicornis. The sequence goes on along the minus strand of JAHIAL010000021.1, from coordinate 1,301,638 downwards.
AGATGAAAAATGGGACATAGTCGGCACCAAGAAGGATAGATCCATTGCAGCTTTTATCCGAGAGTTAAACCCGGCACATTCGACGCCGGAGAACCGGATGTGCAATGATATGTTGGAGTTGCAGAATGCAAAGGGAAGGATCATCGAACTTGAAGAAGAACTAAAAGACTACGCATAAGGACTACATGGACGAGATCGTAGCTCTAAGCGAGACACAATAACGATCTTAAGTACGAGATCGAAGAACTCAAGAAGAAGTTGGCGCTCGAGGAATGAAGACCGGTATGTCAATTACCCAAGCGACTACATCAACATCGACGACCCGATTAGGATCCAAGTGAACCCGATTTTGAAGGCGAAATTTGGGAAGCGGACATCATGGAGTCTTCCACCGGTTCAAATTAGTAGAAGTCCCCCACATATTAGTAGTATTTCCCTCCATGTAAACATTGTAGTACTGCACTTTTGCGATAGTTAGATCGTTGTAAGCCCTTGTTTGATTGAATGGAGTGATTTTGTGTGCATTTGCTCATGTGCACTTGGGTAGTGATTCCCCTTAGACCTCATTCTATTCTTATTTTCTCTCCTTTTCTAAACCCATCAGATGCCTCCGAGACGCGACCCCGGATTCGTTTTCCCTTGAGAGATCACCCAAGCGATCCGGCGAGAATACCTGATTCAAACATTGGTGCGAGAACCGAGGGCAACAACAACAACAACCCACCACCACCACTGCGGATCATTTGACTCGGTTCCTTAGATTAAACCCGCGGTGTATTCCTGGCCAGCAAGCCGATTGTAGCAGAGATGATTGGCTCCGCAAAGATAGGAAGGAGTTGACCACTGCGGGATGCACAGATGGTGAAAGAGTGAAGTTTAAGCACATCGGCTTGAAGGACCAGCGGCGACATGGTGGGAGAATTTCACAGCCACTTACCCGGTGAACCTTTGTTACATGGGATCAATTTCAGCAAGCTTTCACTTGCCCATGTTTCAAAGCAGGAGCCATGGCCATGAAGAAGCGTGAGTTTCGCAACTTACGCCAAGGAGGAAGGGCTGATTGGCGATGCATTGGATGACTTTAGCAAATTAGCACGTTATGCCCCGGATAGCGTTGCTACCGATCTGACTAAGCGGAGAAGTTTCTAGAAGGTGAATGATGAGTTCAGCATGCCGTTGATGGTAGCAAGTTTCAACAACTATCGGGAGTTGGTAGGCCGAGCCCTCATGATTGAAGGAAAGCATGACAAATTGAGAACATAAGCGGAAGTATGGACAAGGAAGTATAACTCTGGAGCTCATCGAAGCCTCGTTATACCCCTAAATCAGGAATTCGGTTTGACATACCCATGGAGGAGGTAATTCGCACAACCATAATGGCACTAAGAATGGGAGCAGGAATGGAGGAAGCAGCAGACGAGAATCGCACCAACCGTCAACACCATCCAAGGTAGACTTGAGTCACATTACTTGCTTTAAGTGCCGCATAAGGTGGGCATTATGCAAATAATATGACTGTCCGAAGGCGAGAATGGAAATGGCAATGGAAGCTCGGAAAGAAACCCAACCCTTTCAACGGGGGACGGTGAACCACATTGATGTGGAGGAGGTTGAAGATCAGCCCGATGCGATGTCGGTAAGTTTTTGGTTAAGTCATTTATCGCAGCTTGTTCTTTTTCGATCTTTGGTGCATCACATTCATACATATCAAGGGATTTGTGGATAAGTACAAGTTACCAACCCAAGCCCTTAGGTCACCCATGCTAGTAACCTCACGGGCGTGAGTACATGGCTAGTAAATGGTGTGATCGATTGCACATTAAGGATTGGACACTATGTTTTCCCCTCGAGACCTAATAGTTCACGGAATCCCAAAGGATTGGATGTGATATTAGGAATGGATTGGTTATCAAAGTATGGAGGAAACATTGATTGCACCACTAGATCAATTTTGCTCACCACACCAGAAGGAAGAAGGATTAAGTATGTATCACGGCACGAGCCGAGGAGAGCTCATTTAAATTGCCTATCGAGGTGAGTGCGGGAAGAAGTACCGGGTGGTGAAGGATTTTCTGATGTATTTCCGGAGGAGTTGCGGGGAATGCCAGGATAGAGACATTGAGTTTTTGATTGAACTATTGCCGAGAGCAGGCCCGATGTCGAAAACGACCATACGAGGATGCGGCCACGAGATTTGGCGTAAATCAAGAAGCAGATTAAGGAGCTATTGGATAAAGGTTATATACGCCCAAGCTCTTCACCTTGGGGATCACCCATTTTGTTAGTGGAGAAGAAGGATGGATCTTTGAGAATGGTTGTTGATTATCGTGAATTGAATGCAGTAACCATCAAGAACAAGTACCCACTACCTATGATAAATGATCTATTTGATCGTTTGCAAGGAGCTAAGGTGTTTTCCAAGATCGACTTGCGATCAGGGTACCATCAGTTGAAGATTCGGGAGCAAGACATACGCAAGACAGCATTTACCACGAGATATGGGTATGCACGAGTATACCGTTATGTCATTTGGATGACTAACGCTTTTGACCTATTTCATGAACACGATGAACAAAGTGTTTATGGAGTTTTGGATAAGTTAAATACGTGGTGTTCATAGATGATATTTTGGTTTTCTCGAAGAATGAAGAAGAACATAAGGAACATTTGCGATTGGTTTTGGAGAAGCTAAGAGAACACCAGTTGTATGCCAAATTCAGCAAATGTGAGTTTTGGCTAAAGGAAGTTAGTTCTCGGACATGTTATATCCGGAGAAGGAATAGCGATTGACCCCACAAAGGTTGAGACCGTAACCAAATGGGAAGCACCAACGACAGTTGGAGAGATTGAGTTTCCTTGGACTCGCGAGGATACTACCGAAGATTCATTGAGAATTTCTCAAGGATTGCAAAGCCTATGGTGAATTGTTGAAGAAGGATAACAAATTCATATGGACCGAGGCTGTGAGGCAAGTTTTCGGGAGTTGAAGAAAAGGTTGGTTACCTCACCGGTTTGATATTGCGGATCGGACTAAGGATTATGAGGTGTATTACGGACGCTTCACGTCGAGGACTTGGAAGCAGATGCTTATGCGAGGAAGGAAGAGTTGTTTCGTATGCTTCCACGACAACTTAAGCCCCATGAGTTGAATTATGCCACTCATGATTTGGAGTTAGCAGCCGTTGTTCATGCCTTGAAGACGTGGAGACATTCTCTCATTGGAAATCATTGTGAAGTATATACGGATCACAAGAGTTTGAAGTACATCTTCACACAGAAGGAATTAAATATCAGACAAAGGAGATGGTTAGAACTTATTAAGGATTATGATATGAGATTGCATTATCACCCCGGTAAGGCTAATGTAATGGCAGACGCATGAGTAGTAAGAGCCACGTCAATACCCTAATGATGGGAGGAATACCCAATGAGTTAGCCGAGGACCTTGAGAGCTATGTTTGGAAATAGTTCGAGAGGCTATGTAGCAACATTGGAGATTGATGCGACGATGGACAAAATCGAGAAGCCCAAAAGGCGAGATAAGGAAGTTGCCTCTATAAAGGAGAAAATGGGCAAAGGAAAGGCTAAAAAGGATTCGTGAGGACGAACACGATACCCTATGGTTTGAAGACCGTGTTTATGTGCCCAATGACGGGAGATCAGGAAGTTGATTTTGCAAGAAGCCCATGATTCACCCTATTCGATTCACCGGAAATACCAAGATGTATTTGGATTTGAAGAATACTTTACGGTGGACCCGGAATGAAGAAGGATATTACTTGAGTCGTAGCAATTTGTGATGTATGTCGAGAGTAAAAGCGAGCATCGAAGCCCGGCAGGGACTGTTACAACCATTGCCGATACCGAATGGAAGTGGGATAAACTAGGCATGGATTTCATCACAGGTTTGCCAAGGACTCGTTGAGCTATGATTCGATTTGGGTTATAGTCGACCGTTTGGCGAAGGTAGCTCATTTCATTCGATCAAGACTACCTATAAGCGAGTGCTAAGTTGGCAAAGATATACATGACCAGAATTGTGTGTTTACACGGAGTTCGAGGAGCATCGTGTCGAGATAGAGGAACCCGGTTTACCTCGAAATTTTGGAACGGTTACACGAAACATTGGGAACGATTGGAATTGATGACTTTCCACCCACAGACCGATGGAGCGGTGAGAGAGTCAATCAGATTTTTGGAGGACATCTTTGAGAGCTTGTGCACTAGACTATGGATCTATTTGGGATGATAATTTGCCATATGCAGAATTTTCCTACAACAATGATTACCAAACCAGCTTGAAGATGGCACCTTCGAGGCTCTGTATGGAAGGAGATGCAGGACACCGTTGTCATGGGAATGGCGGAGATCGTCGATTGTTTGGACCAGATTTGATTAGGAGCACGAGCGAGAAAGTTAAGTTGATTAAAGACGAGGCTCAAGGTAGCCCGATCGAACATGAAGAGCTATGCGCCGATTCAAAGTGCAAAGCGATTGAGTATGAAGTTGGAGCAGTATATCTCGAGTATCCCGCTTGAGGAGTTAAGCGTTTTGGAGTTAAAGGAAAGTTAGCACCCGTTTAGTTGGACCGTATAAGATTTTTGCAACGCATGGGAGAGATTGCTTATAAGTTGGAATTGCGGAAGAATATCGAGGAGTTCATGATGTATTCCATGTTTCTCGATTGAAGAATTGTCACCTCGAGATAGCGGAGGTACCGTTAAGAGATACAATTACCTGGAAGCGATTCGATTGAAGGATGACTTGACATATGAGGAAAAACGGTTAAGATTCTCGATTATGCCAGAGTTACCCATGACAAGGTTATCAAGTTTTGCAAAGTTGATGGAGCCACCACTTGAGGAATGAAACCACACAGGAAAGAGAGGAAGTTTGCTCAAGGACCACCCTCACCTATTTTCTAGCCAACCCGAATCTAGAGGGCGAGATTCATCTTAAGAGGTAGGTTTGTAACATCCCAAATTTTCAATTTGGAGATGCTATACATTAGGTCATCATGCATATCATATTTTCTCGCATTTTAGATCCTAGAAAATTTCACGCAACTCAAGGACCCTCGGAGAGAGTTGGAAGTTTCATTATTTTCATATTTGGGATTTCTCAAATTTTGAAAACAGGATCATTGGATTTATTTATTTATCTTCATAAAGTTTTCCTATAAAAAAAATTTAAGAGAGGGAATAATATGACTTTCCCAACATTTTGGAAAAATGAAGATATTATAAATAAGTCAATTTGGCTTTTGGAAGATTTATTTTGCTTAGGCAAAAATGAGCATTTTAAAAATTTATGCATGTTTGCCGTTTTTAAAGTTCATTTTGTTCGACTCATTTTTAGGAGTCGGGAAAATTATTTTATTAAATTCGGAGTTCGTTTGGTATTTTTTTAATCCGTTTTGTTTTGTTTAAAAAAAGCGCCCCACTAGTAGAGCCCGGCCTGACTCACCTCCTCTCCCTCTGTGTGATCTCCCACTTCGCCGCCCGCCGAGTCCCGCTCGGGGGCAGCGCCACCGCCCGCCGCCCTCCCCGGCTTGCCCCTCCCCAAGCCACCCGGCCACCCCCCTCTTAAATACCGGCGCCCCCCTCTCTCACCGCCCTTGCCCTTGCCTCCCCAAGCTTGAGCCTTCATGCCCGCCAAGGGGCCCGCCGCCGCCGTTTCTCGCCCGGCGCGGAACCCGCCGCCCTCGCCGCCCTCCCGACCGGACCACCGCCCCCGGGCCGCCGGACCTCAGCCGTGAAGACCACCGGAGGTAGCCGCCCCGCTCCGTTCCGATCCGGTTTTAAAAAAAAAGGGATGTTCGGTTTTTAAAAAAAAAACCTAGATTGGTTTTATTTGTTTTCGGTTTTCTTAATTAACGAACGTTCACCGAACCGTTCGTTTCAATGAATGTGTGCGGTGGATCAGTTATGTTATGAGCGTCCGCTATTTAAACCGTTAAATCGTTTTCTTTTAATCGGATTTAATCCGTTATTTTTCTCGATTCGATTTCGAACCGATTTTCAAATCTGTTTTATTTCTTGCTCGTTTATCGGAATCGAGGTAATTCAAGCGCTTACCGAGTTTAGATTCTGAAACCGCCGTTCCGACTAACCTACTTACCACAGTTTTTGCTACTATGAAATTTTGACCTAGTTTCAGGTTGCTAAACCGAGTCGTTCTCTCTCGAGTTTACGACTTTCGATGCTTTATTTGATTCAATTCTTTTTTGCAACGAGGGTTCTTAAGTTGAACTATCTGGTTAGATCTTTTATTCGAGATTTCCTGTGCATTAGATGAGTACTTATTGTATGCTTGTTGTTTGTCTGCGTTAGATCACCCGGAGTGCGCCGCTTGTTACTTCGAGTCTCTAGGTTTCGCGGATCATCAGCAAGGCAAGTAACACTTGATCATACCTTTTCTACTACCTAGTTTTATTGCATTAGATCAAGCCCTCAAACACTTGCATGTTTAGGATCTAATTAAATTGTGGGTTTGGGAAGTAGATTGAGGTAGTACCTATTACCTGTTTTAATTATGAAACCTTGGGAGTTACTTCTACGTTTGCTTATGGCGCCATGCTATGCTAGTAGACGTGGATTGGGTGAGTGAATATCCATAGCGAGATGTGAGATTGTTAATTAATGGTTTATCTAAGGTGGCAACCTAAACACACATCTGGGTGGATTGAGGCACTGGTTTCTATCGAGGACTTGCTGTATTTCTTGGACCGCCACCGGGCTCTAAGGGATCATAAGATTATTCAAGCTGGAAACTTCCGTGTGCAACCACAAGCCAATTATGGGCTCTGGCGTAGTTGACTAAGTTGTGCGAACTCTTACGGGTAGGCTAGCTGATGTAGGGGATGTAGGTTGATGCGGTCTACCCACATGTAAGGTGCTAAGCGCTTACGAAAAGACTATGTCTCGGTCATCCGTTTCCCAAACACCATGTAGTCTGGGAACCAAGCGGAAGCGATCGAGTCTTGTGGGGAAAAGTCGCATAAACCTCTGTAGAGTGTATAAACTAATCATGATTAGCCGTGTCCCGGTTATGGACGTTTTGAGTGTCTGGTAATTGAATATCATGTGAATCTCAACATGTTACTTCTAATAAAAGTTATTGGGTTTTAATGAGTACTTTTAATTGGGATTGAGGATCTTTGTCAACCATTCTCAATGTTTAACAACCACCATGATAGTTAAACAAAATTATTCCTTTGATGTAGGGAAAAACTAGCTTTATGCAAAAATGTAACGTAGAGCCTTACCACCAGCCAAATATGCATGTAGTATAGGCGTGTTGCTTCAATACTCTATGTGTTACATTGCGGCATATTCCATGTCTTGACCCGTTTCGGGCTGCAACTTTCATGTTGCGGACTTTTTGAATTGACAGTAAGGTGTTTAGGTCGTGGTTCTATACTCAGTGATGCCGATGGAGTTGATGGACTCACTTATCTTCCAAGTCTTCCGCTGTTATCATTATTAGATGGCCTTAAGCCATATTTATTGTAATAAGTTCCCTTGTGGACAACGATGTAATAAGTGTGTGATTGCTACTCTGCTATAAATCCTTCGAAGTACTGTGTGGTGTCAAGACATTCTTGATCCGGGGATGACACACGAGCAGAGACTTGATCCATTCGGTCTGCAGTCGCTACATTCATCATCCCAGCGCTCTCCATGACGAGGGAGGGAGTAGTTCACCCTCGAAATTTGAGGGTATGTACGATAGCTATGTGTTTGATCTCTCTCTCGTGTTCTTGATTTGGCACAATCTTGATGTATCGCGAGCTTTGCTATTATAGTTGGATCTTAGGTTTCTCCTCCCCCTCTACTCTCTTGTAATGGATTGAGTTTTCCCTTTGAAGTTATCTTATCGGATTGAGTCGTTAATGATTTGAGAACACTTGATGTATGTCTTGCCGATGCGTATGTCTGTGGTGACAATGGGATATCACGTGATTCACTTGATGTATGTTTTGGTGATCAACTTGCGGGTTCCGCCCATGAACCTATGCATAGGGGTTGGCACACGTTTTTGTCTTGATTCTCCGGTAGAAACTTTGGGGGCACTCTTTGAGGTTCTATGTGTTGGTTGAATAGATGAATCGAGATTGTGTAGCGCATATCGTATAATCATACCCACGGATACTTGAGGTGACATTGGAGTATCTAGGTGACATTAGGTTTGTGGTTGATTTGTGTCTTAAGGTGTTATTCTAGTCACGAACTCTAGGGCTGTTTGTGACACTTATAGGAATAGCCCAATGGATTGATTGGAAAGAATAACTTTGAGGTGGTTTCGTACCCTACCATAATCTCTTCGATTTGTTCTCCGCTATTAGTGACTTTGGAGTGACTCTTTGTTGCATGTTGAGGGATAGTTATATGATCCAATTATGTTATTATTGTTGGGAGAACTTGCACTAGTGAAAGTATGAACCCTAGGCCTTGTTTCCTATCATTGCCATACCGTTTACGCTCACTTTTATCGCTTGTTACCTTGCTGTTTTTATATTTTCAGATTACAAAAACCTATATCTACCATCCATATTGCACTTGTATCACCATCTCTTACGCGAACTAGTGCACCTATACAATTTACCATTGTATTGGGTGTGTTGGGGACACAGAGACTCTTTGTTATTTGGTTGCGGGGTTGCTTGAGAGAGACCATCTTCATCCTATGCCTCCCATGGATTGATAAACCTTAGGTCATCCACTTGAGGGAAATTTGCTATTGCCCTACAAACCTCTGCACTTGGAGGCCCAACAACGTCTACAAGAAGAAGGTTGCGTAGTAGACATCATCGGCCGCTTCTTGTGCAATTCTCTGCGTTTATTGACTACATAGGTTGACAATGGTGTGGGGCCGTGATGTCGAGGAAACCAGGAGGAAGCAAAAAAATATAGTTTTATATACTAATAAGGAGGCACTTGCGACGTCATGCGGCTATGTACTGGTGGGTCCCCACTGTCATCCTCTCCAAGTAAAGTCATCTCCTCATCCTCATGGTGGTTGACCATGTTGACAACGATGAAGACGGCGGGCGCCACGGCGAAGCGCAACAACTCGAAGGATAGCCGGAGAGGGCCTCATGAGCCCTACGGATGGTACGATCTGGCGCCCGCTGCTCATTCGGGAAGCAGGGATCATAGGGCCACATGCTCACTGACAGTATTGTCGTTCGCTTGTTCGCCGGTGCTCGTTGAGGAGGCGGAGGTTGTAGCTACAGGTCCTCTGCGCTGGAAGCTCTTCCGCCGATTAGAGGCGTCGAAGTGCGACCGCACTTTTGCTCTATAATTGAACAAGGCATGGGCGGCTTGGACAGTGGCGCCCGGCTCCTAGTCGGAAGCTTCGTCCATCGTCGATTATCGTAAGCTCGGCTCGGCGAGGTAGGTAGTGAACCCGGCATGTCATTCTTTGGGTGACCCGTACCAAACCGCAGTCGGCCCGCCTGGCCCACCAGACGCCTCCCTCGCCCGCGCGCTTTCCGCCCGAAACGGTCAGCGCCGCCCGCCCCGCTTCCCGGTGCATGCGATTGCTCCGCCTTCAAACGACACAAGTGCCATCCGTCCGTCCGTCCTTCTGCCGCCCACATTAATGATATGCGTTTGCCGAGGCGGCTACTCCGGTGTCACGTCCGGCCCTCCGCCGCCCACCATTGCTATATAAACTGTTGCGCCATCCATAGCCGCAGTCATCCGCATCCGTTCCTATTCTCACATCCACACCCTCGCCCACCATGGCTTCCTTACGCTCAGCGCTCTTGGGGCAGGCGGACGACGGACCACAAGAGATGGCAGCCATTCTTTGCGCGGGCGTTGGCGGCGAGGAAGCCGGAGAGGGCAACAGCGTCCCAATGGAGAACATGGTAGTCGATGATCGGCGCCAACCCCTCCCTCCGCGCCATCCTCGCGGTGCATTTCACCATGACCATCGGCCGAGGCCCATGCCCAATATATGCACGGTGAGGCGAAGCATGAGGAAAGCGATTCACGGAGGCGCAGCCGGCGCCGTCTACAACCACCATCTCCTCGAGGAGCACTGCAGGCGGAGGAGCAGATCGCCCAGGCGGGCGGGCGAGGCGCTGCTCGACTCGTCTGCCGCTCACTTGCGAGGAGCCACCTCGGCCCAATGGCGGTACCGCATCACGGTGGCGGAGGCTTCTGACGGCCGCCTACAAAGAAGCGATGAAGTGCGCTTATTTGGCGGGCCGAGGGCGAGGCGAGAGGACAATGCCGGCTCGGCGAGGCCCGCTCCACTAAGCGTCGTGAGGCCCTGCTCCGCTGAGGCCCCACGGTGCCAGCAACGAGGCGGAGGACAGCCGGCTCATGAGGCCCCACCCTGGCTGGCAATGAGGGAGGATTTCCCAGCTCACCAGGCGCCGCCCGCCGACAACGTAGCAGGAAGGACCCGCAAGGACATCGCAGCTCAGCCGAGGCCCGCCCATGCCAGCGAGGCCGCCGCCACATAGAAAGCGAGGAAGAGTAGAACACGGTAGGTCATGCCGCTCGGATCCAAGTAAGGCCTGCTTGCTACCCTCCGGTTCTTTGGCAGGCTTTGTACATCATGGAGCAATCCTATGATTACGAGAATGATTGAAAAGCGCTCGCGTGGTTGAGCAAGCTCATGAGATATAGTCATTTGCTAGAGAACTTGAGCACTTGGGTTGTATGCTACGGACAAGTTTGTTGCCGGAGGTTTCATCACTAAGCTTCCTCCTTCGTGGATCTCATTGGCACTCTTGATGTGGAAGAAAAGGCGAGAGCAAAGGACACATGTGCTCGAGGAATTGAGGGAGGATCTAATGCCAATGCAGTGCAGAAGAAGAACTTCCCGACCCCACAAGTTCAAGAACAAGGGCAAGTTTGATGGTAAAAGCAAAGTTTGATGGGAAGAACAAGGCTGTGCAACACATGAACTTCAAGAAGAAGAATGACAAGAAGAAAGGTGTTTGTCATGTGGGGATCACGATCATTGGGCTCCTAGTTGCCCTAATACGCTATGACAAGCTAGTGGGTTGACCACTAATGGCGGTTAGCTTATTGGCGGCGACGTGGAGTTGGAGAGCTATGTAGGAGAAGGACTGCTTCTACTTAGCTATTGGTGCGATTGGTGGTGACACGTGGGCCCAACATGCATCTGGGCCACATGTCGATTCTGTGACAACAAAGACTTGATTAAGTCATGAAAGCTTCTGTTACGGCTCGGTAGGACATAGGTGGGTAGCTTTGGTTAATTAATTATACCTCCAGTGCACCCCTTTTTAGTTGAAGAATGTATGAAATGTAATGAAATCCGGCATGTTTATATGAAATCCGACCGTGTATGAATGAATTTATTTCGATTAGTTTGAATTCTTGTATCACTGGCATTGGATGAACATGCAAAACAATACGTACTAGCATTATTCCCAGGGTGATCACCACGTTTGTAGCAGTTTCACATGTACTCCCTCCGGTCCTTTCTAGTCTGCATACAAGTTTTGTCTGCAGTCAAAGTATCTCTACTTTGACCAATCATATAGAAAAAAGTATGCACTTTCACAATGAGCGAAGTAAAATGGAAAATAAGTTGTACAAAGAGTTTGAGCAGCTTTTTAGCGTTCCTGTACATTGCAATCACAGCGATTCACATGTCATAGAGAACATTCAAAACAATCGATGATTATGCATCTCAGCGATTAACATGTCAGGGCCAATATTTACTTCACAACTAAAGAATAAATAAAAAATGGATCAACGCTGCTGACAGCAAAGGGTATCCCATTCGAAAATATCAAAGGCATGTCTTCTTGCTAAAATCAATGAGCAAAATTTGACAAGGTTTTCCCATTCCAAAATCTCAAATGCCTACGATTGTGGAATGGGTGCCATCGGTCGGACATTGACATGGCACCGTAAGCTAAATAAACCAGCTACTATTCTTTTGTGCGGTTCCACCAAAATCAACCAAATTCGCGCATAGCTTGTATGATTCGCCCTTATATGTTGCAACACCTTGAACTTATCGGCACCTCCTTTCTTGTGGTGGAATGAATGATTTGATATATTCATGAACATTTTGTGCAGTTCCTATTGCAATCAAGCTGAGCACCCTGTTTGCACAAATACAAAAAAAGTGATTAGTATAAAGCAAAGCATTTGTACTATGAATTGACAGCTTTAAACAAGCACCTACATGGTCCATGTAGAGCACACTTTTAGAAAAATGGAACTCACCGGAAAGAATCCTAGAACAACATTGTAGTCGCAAGCATCACGGCAAGAAAATGGAGATTTGTCGGTCCTTCCGAGCTGAAGTTAGTTTGGTCTCGTGGGGGTAATGTAACCATCCTTCAACCGCCTTCCTCGATGAGAAGATAGACGGGGCTTCTTCATCACAGCATAATCGGAACTAGTCACTTCACGTACTCCATATTCTTCTTTAGAGGAGGATGATCCTTTGTGCAAAGACAAGAGGATAACTAAATGGTAGCATCCACTGTTTGCTCGAAAAAAAGGAAAGGAAATATTTAAAAGCGACCTGAGATGAAGCACTTCTCAAGGACAATACCACTTTTTGATGACAGTATCTAAACAGTAGCACAACACCAATAGAGATGACAAAGCTCAATCATATGGATGAAATCAGTGGGCAGTACCAACCTTTGTCAGGAGGCTTATTTAGTAGAGCATATGGATATGAAGCACTTCTTGGAACCATCTGTTGCTATCTACTGCATGGTGGCGGGCTTACTAGATAATCCTCGATTAGATTAATGTTTCCAACATCTTCTTGTGCAGTTCCACTAAAATATATGGTATCTTCAAAGAAGATCCCTGTTTGCATAAGTAGAGATAATTACGTATTAAATTAAGAGTGGCATCAAATCAGTGGCAAAACAACTGCTCGTTCCAGCCATAGCAATAAATTAAGATGCAAAACTATATCATTACTTGTGTCATCACAGTTCGGTGCTTCATTATAGCACCAGGAGTTGATTTTTGTTTTTCTTCCGCTTGTTCTTCCCCTTCATCACTTGGTTCAATAACAGACAAGCTTCGCCTTCAATGTAAGATTTGGCTTGCCAATTAGGTTGCACAAGTATAGCACTAAACAACGACATTAATTTTCTGATGAAAGTGGCAAAATATAGGCCAACATTTGTGAAATATCCTTATCTTACCTCAATGGGATATTGCGGTGCACATCTGATTGGAAGTCTTGTCTCCATTTGTGCAGTTCACTAAAATCAAGCAACATTACTGCACAAGTAGCACAACATATGAAAGCACACTGCAAAATCATGTGAAAGAAGGCTAGTGATCGACCTCTCATGACGCTGAATTCAAACAACTCACAAGAAGAAGATCCGAACCAAATTTGCCAACATGAATAGGAAGTAAGATCTCCTCTTGTGCTGATTCCACTAAGATCAAGCAATCAAGCTAACATTGTCGGTGTGACATTTTGGTTGAACTGCACAAAAACACTCTTAAAACAAAAGTGTTTTGTGCAGTGCAAGAAAAGGTCACAATGACAACGAAGGTGAAGTAGATAACCTCATTTACACAGAGGTGCAAAGGAAACAACTAGTGGTCGATAACGATGGATGACACGAAGCCAACAAAAGAAGCATCTACCTTATCTAAATGGGAAAGAAAGCAAGACGGTAGCATTTTTCAAGCGGTGGCATTGATTAATATTAACAGAGATATTATATTAACAATAAAATTACGTTAAACATGTAATTTGCTTTTAACCGTGGCATTGCATCAATTTTCCAAGCGGCATTATTAGATGGTGTTTGTTTATAGGGACATTTTGGTGGAGGGACTAAAAACTCCGTGTCGGTCCCATCTAATCCAAATGTATGGGACTTTTAGGGACTAAAAGTGGGCATTTGGGACTAAAGAAAGAAGACCCCAAGGGAGAGTCTTTCGGGACCTTTTCCAATGATTGCCCCGCCACGCATCGCACCTTGTCTCTGTTAGTTCATTACTAGGGGTAACATGGTCTTTTAGCATGTAATTTAATAACCTCTAGTCCATGTTTAGTCCACGGAACCAAGCGGTAGGGACTAGGAGTTTTAACCAAACAGGGCCTTAGATTAACAACAGACTAAAGAGTTGCAGGGATGGACGACCTTTTGACACCATGTGCATCTACGATGTCTTGGGGTGATGCAGTCTGTTGCAACAAAGAACAAACAACCAAGGAGCATATTTGTGTTGGTCCCGGTTTTGTTATCTTTAGACACCTTTCCCTATGTGAGCGCAGCAAATCTAGTCCTGCTCAAACTCTACAGCCTTGTCCCCCAAAACAGAAAGATCAGTTAAATTCTTGATGTGCGATCTGCGTTTGTCATTGTTTTCCTTTTCACCAACGAGGTGCTTTGGATAGCTTGATATGTACTAGTACTTTCTCCACTTCCTTTTCTCTGTGAACCACGTCCTAGATTTATGCTATACAACTTTCCCCACTACTTTCCCCCATTCATGTCCTCTTTGAACCACGTCTTAGATTCATGCGATACAACTTTCCCCACTACTTTCCCCCTTCCTTTCCTTTTTGAACCATGTCCTAGATTCATGCTATACAACTTTTCCCACTACTTTCCCCCATTCCTTTCCTCTTTGAACCACGTCCTAGACTCATGGTATACAACTTTTCCCACTACTTTCCTGTTTAATCCAACACCTAGATTCGAGTGCAGAAGCAGAAAATGCCCACATGCAGCTAGATCAATGCATGTGGAATAAGTAAATTATACCTTAAGGTTCTTGGGGTGTGGTTAGAATTGAAGGCTGACCAGGAGGCCACGTTCGACCCACACTATGTACGGCGGCGAAGAAGAAGGGTTCGTGAGCCCTCAAGGCCGGCCATTGGGTGAAAGTGAACATCTACGCCGGTAGTGGATTCCTTCCTCACGACTGGCCGGCAGTTAAGCCTCCTTCCCTTCCGTAGACGGACGATCATGTCGGCTCTTTGACCGATAGTGAGGGGAGAGAGAGAGGCCAACCAAATCTTGTTTAGATCCGGAGAGGGTGAGAGAGTGTGAAGAGAGCAACTACAAGCAGATCAAAGGAGGGGAGAGAGAGAGGCCGTATCAAGTATTGTTTAGATCTGGAGAGGGTGAGAGAGTGTGAAGAGAGCAACTATGTTACCGAGGCTCCAGTGTGTATATATATACTGGAGAGTGTGAAGAGTGCAAACCCTAGAAAACAAGCGCCGAGGCTGCAGCTTATACGTGATGAGGTGATTATACGGTCACTACGATATCGTATAGCTCCGTATCCATCCATTTTGACCAGTCAAAGAATCCTCCTGTCACGAATTATGCTCAAGTGTAGTTATCGAACTCGAGACCTCAAGTTTGATGAGCGAACAGGCTAACCAGCTACACAACCCTCCCGTTATGTTCAACGAGAGGAAAATAACCTTTTATACATTCCTGCATTCGTGTGACAAGCATGCATGCCGTGTTTTTTGTGTGTGTGGGAGTCATTGGGATTTAAATCATAATCGTGTCATGTGGCTTTGGTGGTAAGACTATCCACAGTGGTGCAGAAATAATGCAGCCTTAGTAACCTTACCTCTCTCCACGTGGTAGAATGCGTTGGGTCCCACCAATGAGGGTGAAACAAACAAATTAATAAGAAAATTAGAAAGCGCCAGTGTGTATCTTACCTCACACATCTCGCTACTTCGCCGGGAACCTTTGTCCAATTGATCCTCTCATTCGCTCACGTACTATTTTAAGTGAATCCTTATTATAACATGCACACAATTTTGGGTACTTGTATTTGACCTAAGTCGGTGTGCCACCAAGTATCTCATACGACTCTCCGTCTAGGTGTAATAAGTCACGTTAGAAGGTGCAGCGGGACCAAGGTGCAAGCAGATTGGAGGAGAAGGAGAAACTTGACCGTCATTCCTCCAATCAAAGCCCTGATTTCTATCTCTAAACGCAACAATTAATACAATCAACTAAGAGATGCCGTTTAGCTACCATGCAGGGCCACGATTAACTCGCATGCAAGCCGACTTTGATTTCTTGACCGATCAACGCATAGTTGCGCTCCATGCATTGGGTTTTGGGAGATAACAAAGGCAAGAGTAAGGAGCGTTTGGTTACATTGCTTAGGCTGGTCATAGTGGTGAGTAACTTGGACTAGTAACATGCATATGTTACTAGTCTATGTTACTACTACGCGAAGTTTGCCGTCGGAAGCGAGCCGATATGGCTCTCCTGAGCTAGCAAGGTTTTTCTAGCCCACCCAAGCTAGCTGGCCCACAAAAGCTAACATATCTTAACACTAACCTTGCCCGGCTATGCTATAAGCTGTTCTTGCTAAGGATCCAAACGCTCCCTAAGTAACAACGGTCGCTAGCAACGAGGCAAGGAGGGGATTGAGATGCGAAGTTAATGGACGGTGTCGGTGTCAAAATCGGCGGATCTCGGGTAGGGGGTCCCGAACTGTGCGTCTAGGCGGATGGTAACAGGAGACAAGGGACACAATGTTATTACCCAGGTTCAGGCCCTCGCGATAGAGGTAAAACCCTACTCCTGCTTGATTAATATTGATGATATGGGTAGTACAAGAGTAGATCTACCATTTAGATCAGAGAGGCTAAACCCTAGAAGCTAGCCTATGGTATGATTGTTGTCCGTCCTACGGACTAAAACCCTTCGGTGTATATAGACACCGGAGAGGGCTAGGGTTACACAGAGTAGGTTACATTGGAAGGAGATCTACATATCCGTATCGCCAAGCTTGCCTTCCACGCCAAGGAAAGTCCCATCCAGGACACGGAAGAAGTCTTCAATCTTGTATCTTCATAGTCCAGAGTCCGCCAAAGGTCATAGTCCGGCCATCCGGACACCCCTAATCCAGGACTCCTCAAGAGCCCACGAACCAGGATTCAATGACGACGAGTCCGGTAGCGCGATTTGTCTTCGGCATTGCAAGGCGGGTTCCTCCTCCGAATACTTCATAGAAGATTTTGAACACAAGGATAGTGTCCGGCTCTATAAAATAATTTCCACATAACACGGTAGAGAGAATAATATTTACACAAATCCAATCTGCTGACGTATTCTGCAGCGTGTCATCACACCATGACCAAGCCTTTATTCGAATCGTTTTCTTGGCCCCACCTCGCAGCGTTTAGCGAGGCGGTTTCCTTGGCACGTCTTGTCAAAGCAGAGATCGTGTCCCCTTATTCCGGATTCTCATCAATACGGACGTGGGTAACCCAATCGTGCCCGTTGGCACGTCTCCTCTATCGGGCGAGTCCCCAAGCGATCCGCAGGGGAGGGCTCTTGGTATTCAACCTCTTTATAAAGAGACCAAGGCTCTACTCCTTTCTTTCAATCTCAACCGAGTCCGCCCCTCGCCGAAGTTCCTACACCCAAAGCTCCAGATTCAGCGCTTGACCTTCGATGATGTCCGGCTCCGATCTTCAAGGTCGGTGGATGCCTTCCTCCGTTACGGAAGAAGACGTGCTAAAGCCGAGAGATGCAGTATTTAACGGCGAAATCTCGCATAGGCTGCCTGCTCAAGGGCAAGTTATTCCCACTCCCAAGCTTTGGTGAGAGCGTGGTGTTCGCGCTTACTTCCTTCGGGGTTAGGCTTCCCGACGGACCCCTTCGTGAGGGGGCCTATGTTTTATTATGGGTTAGAATTTCACGACTTGGATCCGAGTCCATCCTCCACATCTCATCGTTCATCGTCAGGTATGCGAAGCCTTCCTCCGCATTACCCCTCGACTTGGATTATGGCTCAAGACCTTCAAAGTAGAGGCGAAGATGATCAAGGGCGGCAAGCGGAGTGCGGAGGGGCTGTTATAAGCAAGAATCTTGACGCCCATGGCCCGAGGGCTCTTTTCAAGAGGAGTTCAGCTTATGGCAACGAGAGTGGTTTTATATCACAGCCTGGGGCACCAAGTGGGTGGCGCCTCCCATCTTTCGCCGGGTCCTCCCCACGGTGGCGTCATGGGTCAATAAAGGGCTCGGACTGGGGCCGCCCAAGGACGTGCCCTTGTTGCAGTAGGCCGCATTCAAGATCTCCGGAAAGAGACATCAACCTGGCCATAGTGGCACGAGTCATGTTGATCCGCCGCACTTTGCCACCTGCAAACGCCGCCCCTCCGCCTGGGAGTTTAATCCGGAGGGACCACGAAGCTCTCCAACACTTTACGGGCATGACGCCCATGGAGATGCATGAATTGTTCTTTGGATCACAAGCAATGTGTGCCGGACTTGACCGAGGACGCAGGTCCCCTAAGGCCTGCAATCGCTGTGATACTCAAGTAAGTAGCCCCGCACTGTGGACACGCTATCCGTGATATTCGTCATAAAATTGCCCTTAAAGGAGCTGTCCCTTTAAATAGGAGTGGATAGTGAAAGCAAAGCTGATCAGTGTCCGCCCCTTCCCCGAGACCACGCCGGGATCCCATGTTAACCAGGATCTTTGGAGGTTGTGCCCTTGGAAGAAGGCGAAGGGGGAACAAGGAAGCTACCGTCTCCTCGAAGGAGGCTATCCGGAAAGGAGGGATCGAAAATCCCTCCATCCAGGGAAATAAGAGGACCGCCTCTGAAGACCCGGAGACCATGGTCTCAAAGCGGGGGAAGAAATCTTCGTCAGAGGGTCCTGCGCCGAAGTGCCTCGGCCGCCTTTGTGCCCTCAAGGGGATCAGCCCTCCAATGAGCCGTAAGTAGAGATGGGAGTTTCCAAATAAGAGACATCCCTATTTTATTCTGAGAAAGACAACTGAATTTTTACCTTGTAGTTCGGATCTCCGCCCCTTCGCAGCAGAGCTCATCTTGAGGGTCTTCGTCCGAGATGATGGAGAGAAACGCCTCCCCCTCTGTAAATCAGCCTTGCAAGGCGGGCGACCTGAGGTGTCGCCTGGAGGGTTTCTCCGAATCGGCAGGGAGGCGGAAAGCAGCGTATGGCTCCCCGAGCCCTTCGTGCGGACCTTCGAAAAAGGCCATCAGACAAGTTTGGCACTGTCCGGTGCACGGTCGGAGGATTTGAAGGATCTGCTCGGGCGAGCGTCTATCTCAGAAGAACGTCGTGCATTGATGGGCACGGTGATTGAAAGGATTTCATCCGCGGAGAGCGGGTTGCTCAGGCCGTCGAGTTTATTGACAGGTTTTGAGTGCACGCGAAATGATGTACCTTTTGACGGTTCGCATATAAAAAGATGCGCCCTGTATAGATAGTAGCCCCGAGACTCGGTGCGTTGTCAAAGATGATGTACCGAGGATCATAATCCAGTATAACATGTCGCTTCTTCCTATGTAGGTGGCGAAGTGTCCGGTGGCACGCCGGATTGATGAATTGGCTGAGCTAAAGCGGCAACTTGACATGGCGGATGTCGACATCGCGCTTGTCAACAAGCGTTTGGACGAGTCGCAAGGTATGAAATTTTCTCCGCGGACACCGGTAAGGGGCTTGATGACCTTGCCTTACAACATGTATGCTTGATGCGAGATGGTGCCGGCTGCCATGGAGAACCTTGAGGCGGAACTCGCCCGAGCCAAGGAGCAGGCAGAAAAAGTGATGCGGCTGCCTTGAAGGCGGCCAAGAGTCGAAAGCCGAGCAGGCTGCTTCTTGCCGAAGCAGAAAGGAAATGGCCGAGATGGCGGTGAAGTTGAAGGATCTGCCGACCGCTGCAAGCTTCTTGAAAAGAAGATCGGGCGGAACAAAAGGACCTAGAGAAAGCCAGTACCGAGGCCAAGGATGCTCACTACGCAATGAGAGCCATGAAGCGGGAGCTACGTCGGTAGGAGATATCGCTTTGTAAAAAGCCCTTTATGCTGCGGATGAAGTTCGGGATCCTAAGTATGCTCAGTTGGACCAGGCGTGTGGACTGCGGCGGATACTTATCTGGATTTGGCGGCAAGTGCATGACGGGCCGAACACTTCCGGGATCAAAGGATCACGAAGTGGAAAAGCTTTTGGTCGCGATTCCACAATCCGGGCGCCCACTTCCATTATCCGGCGATTGGCGAATGGGCGGAGCTGAATAGGTTATCCGGACTCGCCATGAAGGGAGTCGTGAGTCATCTGTGGCCGAGGGCCTGAGCCAAGAGTTATTTTGGTTTGGTGCAGCAGTTCCTTGGTGCGGTGCCCCATATCAATGCAATGAAAAGCTTTTTTGGTCATAGTTCCACAATCCGGGCGCCCACTTCCATTATCCGGCGATTGGCGAGCAGGCGGAGCTGAATAGGTTATCCGGACTCGCCATGAAGGGAGTCGTGAGTCATCTGTGGCCGGAGGGGCCTGAGCCGAAGAGTTATTTTGGTTTGGTGCAGCAGTTCCTTGGTGCGGTGCCCCATATCAATGCAATGAAGAGGTCAGCATGCATAGAGGGTGCGCGGATGGCTCTAGCCCGTGTCAAGACATACTGGGCGGAGATGAAGACCACCAACGTTGCATCCCAAGATTCGGACGGGGCCGAATACTGCCGAGCACTATTTTCGGGGAAGTTGCGGGGCGCTCATTTAATAGAGACGCAGGTTGCTCGAAGGACATCATGTTCGAATAACATGTATAATTGTAAGACAATGTTTCGATGGAATATAAAAGCTTTTTATACTTGTGCCTGCAAGAATTAAAATTCCTCCTCATGCGGTCATAATGTATATGTGTATATAACACGAAAGATGGCAGGTCTTGACCAAATTTCACACATATAATGCGGGGTGTTCGCAAAAGGTGCATTTTCACACTTGATCCAACGCCTTGGTCCTATAAAGGAGGTGATAGCGTAGCGAACTAGGCAACCGGACTATAATGCTTTATCACTTTCACTTAGCCATAGGAGTTTGACAGTGGGGCTACTATATAGCCCCTAGGGGCACCGCGCCGCCTCAACCGAGGCGCTGTGTGCTCGACCGAAACGCCCTTCGTTAATGCGGAGGAATCCTAAAGATTCCGATGGGTCATCGAAAGTGGTTGACCAGTCTCACGCTACATCATGACGATTAGTTTTCGGTTTTCTCTCGAGGTGCTTTCGCCCGGCGAACCGGGCACAATCGTGATAGTTCTCTGGTGCCGCCTTAGCCGATAGAGCGGAACGTAAGGCAGCAAAACACAGGAGCCGGGCAAACCCAACATTTGACCGAAGACATGATTCGGAGCTGATGCATATAAGGCCAAACTCGTGACGCCGATCACTCCCTAAGGTATTCGGTATTTATGAAAACGGGCTGAACAACGCCCTTATTAATAAGCCCTGGTGTCCAGGTAAGCGCAAACGCCTGACGTGGCCGATGGCAAGACGCCAGCCTTCACCTCGGTTATAGCAAGAAACCGGGGGATGTGTATCAACAAGAGACAGTAAAAAAGGTTTACGCATGGTCTTAATATGAAAAGAATCCTTGCAACGGGTCCCTACTGCACGCGATCTGGCGTGTGTCTCCATTGTGCCGTATCACGGGCCGGGTGTAGCACGGTGTCCATCCGTAAAGAGAGGAACTTAGTTGAAAAAGATCATGCGAAAATGTACGTTACATTAAATAAACAAAGTATGTTTTTTTTAAAATGAATAAAATTGAGCTTTATTGTCTCTTGTTGTACATGTGCGGAGCCCCTTGAACGGGGGCATGCGGATAGTAAGCCCTTACGCCGGACTCGTCTAGCCATGTCAAAGTGCGAACGACTGTTTAGGTGCTTTGCCTAATGAGGCCGGTTTAGTGTGTGGCTGTTAATGCAGCCGCACAATCTTCCGTGCTCGAGGGACACTCGATATTTCCTTTAATGAGATGATGCCTCGTGGACCGGGCATTTTAAGTATAAGGGATGCATAATGCGGTATTGCGTTGAAGCGAAAGCTTGGCGTCCCAAAAGAGTGCTTGATAGCTGCTTGTAAATGGTGCGATGTGGAAGGTTAGCTTTTCGGCGGAAGTTGTCGGGTGAGCCGAACATAACTCTAACGAGGAGAGAGCCCGTACAATGGGCATCCGGGCTCAAGCGCCACCCCTTGAAAGGAAGTGTTGCTTTGGCGAATTGTTGTTGGGTCTATCCCGGTTATGGATTGTGTCACGATATATCAGGTTTAAATCCTTGCCGCCGTCAATTAGGACTTGTGTCAAGTGGAGTCCGTCAATTATCGGATCTAATACCAAGGCAGTTCAACCTGCGTTCTGGATACTTCTGGAGTAATCCTGATGGTCGAAGGTGATTGGTTTTAACAACTAGTGGCGGGACTCCTGCAGGATAGGCCGTGTGGTAGCGTATCTCTATGGGCGCCACTATTTTCTCCCTTTTGTCACGTGAAGTGAATTTACTGTTTTGACTTCTTGTGGGAAGTTCTTTTGTTTTCCGATTGCTCTACTTGTGGGGTTCGTCATCGTCCTCGCTTGGTGTGTCGAGCCTTGTGTTCGGGCGTTGAGTTTGCGGATTGCTTGAAGACCCAACAATCTCTGTGGGTATGGTTTGCGGGCTTCCGGGAATCTTGTGTATTTGACATATCTTGTCCAAGATTTTTTTAAGTTAGCTAGCTCGTCCTTGTTATCTTTTGGGGGCAGCTTTTTCTGATTCTGCCGAGGGCTTTTGAATCCGGCGTTGACTGCCGTGCTCTTCGGGCTGTTTCGCTTGGTCCGGCGCTGGTCCTTGCTGCGTCGCGGTTTCCCGTTTCCATGCCTAACTTCGGATGTACTTGGGTCGCTGGTACCGTGTCTTGCCAACCGGCTGTCCTCTCATGCGCAAAAGCGGGTCATGAGGCTTGGTAGTGCGGCCATTGTTCTTGGCTTTTCTTGGCCGAGGTGTCTGGCGAGCCATTCGTCTCGGACACTGTGTTTGAAAGCTGCTAAGGCTTCGGTGTCCGGACAGTCGACTATCTAGTTCTTTTTAGTAAGAAATCTGTTCCAGAGTTTCCGGGCTAATTCTCCGGGTTGTTGAGTTATGTGACTTAGATCATCTGCATCCGGAGGTCGGACATAAGTCCCTTGAAAATTTGCCCGAAAAGCATCCTCGAGCTCTTCCCAACTTCCGATGGTGTTTTCGGGAAGGCTTTTGAGCCAATGCCGAGCTGGCCCTTTGAGTTTGAGTGGTAAGTATTTTATGGCGTGGAGATCATCTCCTCTAGCCAGGTGTATGTGGAGGATGTAATCCTCAATCCAGACTCGAGTGCATGTTGTTCCGTCGTATGCCTCTATGTTTACGGGCTTGAATCTCGCTGGAAATTCATGATCCAGCACCTCATCGGTGAAACATAGGGGGTGTGCGGCGCCCCTATATCTGGGCGTACCGCGATGTTCGGATATTTGATGTGTTGCATTGCTTGCTAGAGCTTGCTTTCTTGGCCCATAGATAGATCTGGCTGGGCCATCATTTTGATGCGAATCCTTGTGCGGATTGCGTGCCGGCTTGTGTGCAGCGTCCTTTGCCGCACTGTGTTGGCCATGGGGTCATTTGTCCGACGGGGTGGCTTCCTTATTATTTTTTGATTGCGGGGGCTCTAAGGCCTCATCATCGAATACCGGCAATAATTTTCGCTTTGGATAGCTCTTTGTGCGTATTTATCGCCATATTTGTCTATGATGTTGAGTACTTTGCTCCATCTAATTCTAAGTGCATCTTCCGCTGTTTTGAGCTTCCGCTTCTGCTTTTCAGGGCTACGCAGTTGATGGCGGCGAGCAGCCTTTTGGAGGTTCTTCTGCTCCGGCAACTTGTCCGGCGTGGACGTCGTCCGGATTGTCTTCGCCGGAGACCAGGTTGTTTATCCAAGTTGCCTGTTCGAGGCGGTTGCTCGATGGCATGTTCTTCGTCCGCCGGTTCGCCCTGCTCTATGGCTGGGTCTGTATGGCTGCTTTCTCTGTCGAGGTGGGGTTTGAAGCGGCGCTTACGCCGCCGCTTTGATTGCTTCGAGGAACGGTCCTCGTTCGTCCCTTTGTTCCTCGTCGTCGTTTCCTTTAGGTGTATCAACCATGTATACATCGTGAGATGGGGTGGTTGTCCAATGGCCTATAGGCGCTGATTCCTGTTCGTCTCCTACATCGTCGTCCATACCGTCGATGTCTTCAAGTCGAAGTTAAGCATGTCGGCTAAATCATCGACAGTGGCTACAAAGTGGGTGGTGGGTGGGCATTCAATTTCTTCGTCGTCCGCATCCCAACCTTCCTCGACCGTGAAGGTTCGGCCGGGCTCTCCGATAAAGAGAGAGACTTTAGTGAATTCAGAATGTCGCCGAAAGGAGAGTCTTTGAAGATGTCCGGCGGTGAACTCCATTATCGGCGCCTAATCAGATTCGATTGGCGGTAGCGGAAGGTTTGGAGTCTGGAAAGGAGTCCGGCACCTCGGAGTCACGAGCCGCCAAAGGGACAGGTATGGTGTTCGGCTCGATCACCGTGAGAGATTGCAGCCCCGAGGCGGTGTCCGACCACCCGTCCTCGATAAGCAGTGATCGGCTCGAGCTAAGTCGGGCCCGGACCGTGAAATCGGTGACCTCCGGGACCTTTGTGACGAGCTAGATCATGCCCATCGTAAAGCGATGTGGCGCTTGGGTGGCTCGAACCGTCGAAGATCAAGTCTCCCGTGGACGTCGGGCCGTAGTGTAGTTCAAACTTCCAAATCTGACCGATGGCGAGGGCGTAGCTTTCAATCTGCTCTAGATGGCCAAGCTTAATTGGCCCGCGATTAAAAGCCGCCGAATATGAAGATCTGTCCGGGAGAAAAGTCTCACCTGGACTGCGTCGTTATTGATGATCAAGGAGCCATCGGGCCTAAAGGTGACGACACGAGGAACTCTCATTGAAAGCACCAATGTCGGGTGTCAAACCGGCGGATCTCGGTAGGGGGTCCCGAGCGTGCGTCTAGGCGGATGGTAATAGGAGACAAGGGACACGATGTTTTTACCCAGGTTCGGCCCTCTCGATGGAGGTAAAACCCTACTCCCGCTTGATTAATATTGATGATATGGGTAGTACAAGAGTAGATCTACCACGAGATCGGAGAGGCTAAACCCTAGAAGCTAGCCTATGGTATGATTGTTGTCCGTCCCCACGGACTAAAACCCTCCGGTTTATATAGACACCGGAGAGGGCTAGGTTACACAAAGGTCGGTTACATTGGAAGGAGATCTACATATCCGTATCGCCAAGCTTGCCTTCCACGCCAAGGAAAGTCCCATCCGGACATGGGACAAAGTCTTCAATCTTGTATCTTCATAGTCCAGGAGTCCGGCCAAAGGTCATAGTCCGGTCATCCGGACACCCCCTAATCCAGGACTCCCTCAGACGGCGTCTAAACATTTTGGGAATATCTGATTTCCGTAGGATGACTTAACACCTAGACGGAGGGAGTACTACTCCTCAGCCCAGGTTTGATGGAATATTCGTCACCTCTTCTCTTCTTGTACGTACTCCATTTGTATCTCACTTCACAGCAACCGCTTTTCGCATGATTTTCCTATTCTATGAACCTGTGTGTGCGTGTGCGTGTGTGTGTTTAACAACATGTGTGTGTTAGAGAGAGCGACAGATCGACCTACTCCTACATAGAGATGGTGTGTAGTGTACGATTTTAGCCGTGAGAGTCGGTGCATCCTCTTGTTTCCGGGCGTCCGGTAGGGATAGGCGGACAGCTGCCACGCCCGCTCCTGACCAGCCTGGCCCATCAAAAGCCCCTCCATCGCTTCGCCGCTTCCGCCAAAGCAGTCGGCGCCGCTCCAAAGAATCGGTGCCGCATTCATGCAGGGGCAGAGCGGATGCGACCTCTCATTAATTACTGCGTTGAAGGGAGAAGCGGATTCAAGAGTGATGGTTGCTTCATCCGTCCAACTTCTTCTTTGGGTCTATGTGATTTGTGGCTCATTGGTCATTATTATCGAGGTGGCGGGGACTGTTGGATGTCCCACGTTTTCGGCGAAAGGAGGTACTACTAGATTACAATTTTCTCCATTCTTCTGGCGGAGGAGTGCAAGAGCAGTGAAAACACGCAGCTCGGTGATTACATGGCCCACCTCACACTATCACCATATTTTACGGACACCGTCGACACCTAACTCTTTACATACTACTCCCTCCGTTCCTAAATATAATTCTTTGTAGAGATTCCACTAGGTGGACTACATACGGAACAAAAAGAATGAATCTACACTTAAAATGCATCTATATACATCCGTATGTGGTTCATGGTGAAATCTCTACAAAGACTTATATTTAGGAACGGAGGAAGTACTTGTATAGTAATCGTCTTGTAATTTATCGTGAGATATTACAATGCTATGAAGTTTCCGACACATTACATGTATCTTGCATCCAAGGTTGCCTGTTGCAACATTTCATCAAATACAAAGGAGACTAACATGCATGATATTGCATCTCAATGATTGTCAGATCATAGCAAATATGTACTCCCTCCGTTCCAAAATAAGTGTCTCAACTTTATGCTACATACGGAGCAAAATGAGTGAATGTACACTCTGAAATACGTCTATATACATCCGTGTTTGGAGTATGTACTAGTAGTTCATATTGAAATCTACTAAAGGACATATATATTCCAAACAATATGATAATCTCTCTAACCAAGGTAGTAGGGACGAGGAGTAAACGGAGGGAGTAGTAAAATTTTCTCCTCGTCCTGCGAGCCACCGTGCTGCGATGGGCGGCGGCGGCGTCAGGCGTACAATACAACTACTAGTAAGCAAGCTTCACCTCATCCTGCGAGCCACCGCGCTGGTGGGCGGGGAGACAGCGTGCTAAGCAAGCTTCTCCTTGTTACGTGAGTTGACGGGATACATCAAAAGTACTCCGATGTATAGAGCCTTGCCTCTAAGGTAGGCCCCACATGGTTTGCCTCTTTTAACATAACGCGTCAAGTCGCAATTTGTTTGTTCACCCGTGGTAGATGATCCTCCCTCCATCTAGTGGACAACCAAGAATGTGTCAAATTACCACGTGGGCTGCCTTTTAAATGCAGAAATGAGCTCCACCATGTACTTTCATGGGTGGGGTTGGGAAAGAGGCAGAATGCGTCGCCGTGCATGCACCTCTTATCTTCGTGCACGTCCCCCACCTACGTGGGTGTGTGTGAGAGATACAAACCTAGACAAATGGTTTGTGCGTTTGTGAGTGTTTTTTGTTTTGGGGGGGAGGGAGGTTGATTTCGTGAATGTATTTGTGGGAATATGTGTGGATGACATCTCAAACAAAATTTTGCATGCAATGTGTGTGAAATGGAGCCTATCCATATCATATATAGAGGGTCAGGCGATCCACGAGAAGAGAGGGAGGGGTCATAGATATCGATAGAGTCGAAGAGAGGATCAAGTGGGTGGGTGCGAGATCGATGAAGAGAGCCATCAAAATTGCGTGTGTGTATGCAAGTCAAAGATATAGGGCGACTGACCTAGCTATCGGAACGTATGTGGGAACATGTCATGTTTGTGTGTGGATGGTTGAAATGACTAGAGCGCTGGTTGTATCGGTGTGTGTGTGTGTGTGTGGGTGGGGGTGGGGAGGGCAGGCGGAGGCCTAACTATAGAGGTAGAGCGACTTCGTATATGTGTTGAGAAGGAGAGACCCAACTATGTCTTGAGGGAGATCGGTCGACATCCATACATAGCAAGGACGGGAAATAGGATGGGACAGAGAGAGAGAGAGAGAGAGAGAGAGAGGGAGGAGAGGGGTAGAGTGCGTTTGGATGGGTGATGGAGTTGCTTCTCGAAGATGGTGGGAGAGGCCTACTAGACAAACCGAGGGTGGAACTGCAATATTATCAATAAGAGTGGGGATGTGTTTACGTGTGTGTGCGTGTGCGTGATAGATCTGGGACACATCCATGGATGATGAAGGAGAACCATGTGTTTGGTAAGCAAACCTAACTAGATCGGTAGATCAATTGTTGTTTGTCGGAGGAAGGGAGAGACATAACTAATGAGGTAGATCGATCGACGCGTGGGGAAAAACGAGTTATAAGGACCTAGCTAGCTATATGTATAGTGGGAGATCGGTCGGTGTACGTCCATTTGTTAGAGGCCAATAAGGCCCAATGAGGCGGATAGACAGGAGAGAATGGAGCTAGGAGGTGGTGCGAGAGGCCCGGCTACTAGCTAGATAGGGGAGGAGGTGTGCGGTTGTGAGAGCTATGAAAAGAGGGTCAAGAGTTTACATGTGTGTGGGACCGTATGAGAGACACGAGGCAAGGACACATAAAGGAGGAGATTGAAGGTGCGTGTGTGTATGTTGTAGGCGGACATCACTGGAGAGGTTATCGATTGGTGTGTGTCGGAAAGGAGTTGTGGAGGCGTGGGAGAAACGAATCTAAAGAAAAATAAATGAATGTGCACGATGGATAGAATGCCGAGGGCGGGGAGGCGAGGAGGCGTGTGCATGCACGAGAGAAAGTTAGTGGTAGCTACATAGGTTAGAGGATTGTGTGGGTGTAAGAGACTAACAAAGATCATAATTTGATATGAATGTGGATTCATATATTTGAATAGGAGATCATAGTGTTTTAAACATATGCATGCATGAATATAGCGGCGATATGCATGTTGTGGTTTTGCACATGTTATACCATAATGTGATAATGCATGGCGTTTGCAACTCACATGACTAAATGTCGAACAATCTAAACCATACTATACATCGAACAATCTCACATTTTATTTGAATTTGTGATAATGTGTGGCGTTTGCAGCTTACAACTAAATATCGAACAATCTAAACAATACTATATATCGAACATTCTCACATTTTATTTGAATTTGTGGTAATGTGTGGTGTTTGCAACTCACATCTAAATACTTGTAGGCGTAGGGGGTGGGGCACCATATATGTGATAAACACATTATACATATGAGACATGGTTTAGTTTGTGAAGATCTAACTAGAGCTTGAAATGTACTATGATTTGAAATCAACATAAAGTGGATTCAAAAAATCGAGTTCGAGTTCATATAGTACACATAGTTCATATGTAACTCGAGACTAATCATGTGGTGTGCTGTGAAGATAATACACAAACGATGGTTTAACTTGACAATAATGACGATTTTAGATCTTATTAAGATAGAGAAACGAATTCAAATGCTTTGACTTCACAACAATCATTATTGTAGGTCTTATTCAAATATAGAAACGAATTCAAATTTAGTTCATATTGAAGCGGTAGTATATACGTTTGGAATGCACTAAAACGTTCATTTGAGTACTAGTGCATGCATTGTACACGTAGCAAAATATTTTAATTGAACATAACATGAATTCAAAGTTTTGAATGACATTTGTAGTGCGAATTGATTTATGCGATTACCACGTTAGGCTTGTAGGAAATTTCAACCAGCGCCTTGTTAGCCCGAAATATTTAAGATATATCTTTGTCTCGTTGTGCCTCGACAACTCCCTCCATCTCAACCCGCCTTGCTATTCCAAAATTACAACGGCGAAAACTCCCACCTCTTGTGAAATCCCGACACGCGAAATGCCCGTGATACCCCTGAACCGAAAGAACCGCCTCAAATTGGTGGGGGTAGTTTTGTAACTTACCCCACATTTCAGACAAGCGCGTCCCTAAGCCATGGTTCCCCACTCCCATCCCATCCGCCCACCCATTCGTACACCGAGGCCGGGAAAACCCGCGAAGCCCCACGCCCTCCTCCGTCCGCCACCCAGCCGGAGCCTCTTCCCCGACGATGTCGTCCACAGCAACGCCTCGACGTCCCTCATCCACCGTACCGGATGAGGATCCATCATCGATCTGGTCGTCCTGCCGGTTCAGCCACCCAGTCCTCCACCTCCAAGGAGCTGCCCCGACGTTCCCCTCATCTTTCACGCCACCTCCATTCCCACACTGTCGTCTTCACCTGCACCACCGGAAGAGCATCATCATCCCCGTTTCCTCGGATGAAGCTGTGGCCTAATCGGCGCCACCAAAGAGGTTGTACACTAATCGCCGCATTTTCTTCTTGATTCGATCTCACGGTGTTGCCGGCGCTCGGTCCCGAGCCAACACGGCGCGGCTCCATCCATGGCGGCGTCGCCGGCCACTTCCTCCATGGCGTTGCTCCCTCGGCGGCGACGTCCACATCAGTAGGAGCTGCTGCTTTAGCTCTCGCTCGCACTGCTGCTTTGCTCTTGCTCTTGGTCCCTTGCCTGGTCTGCTCTTGCTCGCGCTACTACTCTCGCTCTTGCTCTTGCTTGCGATGCTACTCCGATTTAGCTACACTTCAGTCTACTGAATCGACTTTTGGGCCAGTCGATTTTCAGGGGGTGGGGCTCATGGAGTTAAGGAAGAACCAAATGGCGAAGAGGGGGGCTCACGGGAGAGGTACCCACTATCTATCTTAGGGTTCGAGGTGGGGACGGTGGTCGCATGGCGGTGGTGAAGCTGATGGCGAGGATCGTCGGAGAAAAAAGCTTCGGCTTGGCGGCGATCACGGGCGCGACCGGGCGGTGGGGAAAGTGTTTTCGGGGGTGGGCGGCCGGCGCACCGCCGGCATGGTGGTGGCGGGGAGGAGCGGCTGTTTGGCGGTGATGGTGGCGGCTCACGGGGTGGAGGTTGAAGATGAACTGCAGGCCCTTGATTTCGTATCCAACGGCTGCAAAATCGACTAACCAGAGATGAAAAGGTCAGTCGACTGACGTGTAGCCTCACCTCTAGTGCGTTCAGTTTCGATAGTAAAATTCAGTTTTGACAGCAAAATTCAGTTTCGACGATTAAGTTCGGTTTAAACGGTGAAATTCAGTTTCGGCAGTTAAGTTCGAGAGATGAGTTCTTGATTTATACATCTAGCACTTTGTGGTTATGTATTTTACGTCATCTATTGAAGATGCTATTAGAATTCCACTCGGAGTTAACGTTGTCTCTCTTGTCCCGCTTGACCTCGGCGTCGTTACAACTCACCGGGAATTTGCTCCAACGATTTAAACCCTCCATCACAGCGGAGCAGTACCTCGGGCTCCATCTCCAGACGCTGTCTTCTTCCCCTCCTCCGACAGCCAAGTCAGCCGGAGCATCCTCACCGGCCAACCCAATCACGCTGAGATCGACATGGCTTCACCAAAGAGGTTGTACACTTCTTGTGGTTTGACTTAATCTCACCATGCTTCTTTGCATCCTGTGATCTTCCAATTCTTGTGAACCAAACACCCAGATTGGCAGAAATCCCGTGTTTTTAAATTCCCTGTTATGCACGTGCATTCCTATGATATTCATGTCTATTTCCTATCCCTGCATTGTTAGAATCCTCAAATTCAAACAAGCCCTTACACAATTACTTCTATTACAGATATGTGTCAAAGAAAACCTTGTGTGATTTGTCCTGATCCTGCGGTGATGTGTTCCACCCTAGCTCAGCTGCTCCAACAACGGAAGGGTTCACCACAGCAAGGATCCGCTCTCCAGACTATCTTTTGCCGCCTCGGATCTTCTTCCCATTACCGCCACCACGGAATCTGCATTACCGTCATCAAGCGGCAGATGACTTTGAGGACTACGGAGTGCATAGAGAGGTCGCACTCTTCCGTGTATGCCTTAAGTTATGCATCGCTTAATATGATGACATGCTACTTTATCGTCGTGTTCACCTATTAGACTCAGACTTCGAGGTCCAAACTTATCTTTGAAACTTGAGTTTTTAAATGGTTGTGGGGTACATATTGGGGCTGACAATCGGTACCATCATCCGCCTACTATCTAGTTAATCTCGGGTGTCTACTATGAGTTTCATGTTGGGTGCAAACAAACATTAAAGGAGGCATTATCTGTATTTTTTAACTAAAGCTATTATCTGTCTGCTATCATTGGTTTTGGGTCTATCCACAGTTTGCTACCTTCACTCTGGATTTGTGCATGCACTCCTTACATAATCTCACTATGTTTTATTCCAATGCATATGGGTTATTGTACACAATGGGCCCGAACATGTAGAGCAAAGAGACGAGCCTTAGCGTGGCAATAAAATTTCATGCAGACGCAGCTCCATGGTGGGCGCAAAGGCAGCCCCCTCCACCCATTTCGGATCGTAATCAAGAGGAAGATAAGCATTACGAGGGTGATTCGAAGCAGTAAGACCACTCCTATTTACCCCATGAGGTCTTTGCTCTAACTTGGCATCTTGATGTTGGTAATATCATGCATATGGTGCCTTGCATTGCTTCTTGTATACATCAAAGATGTCATGCACCTTAGTTTAGACATGCTTTGTGTCAATGCCATCTGTTTAGTTTCTTTATCCTATATGTGAATCATGCAATGCCATCTTGTTTAGCCAGGCATCATTATGTGAATTTTGCAATGCCACCTTGGTTAGCCAGAAATCTTATATGTGAATTATATCATGACATCATTTTTTATTACGTGTTAAATTTGTCAACAATTTTAGTACATTCAATTACTCTTCGTGTGCATCGACCATTGAGTGCGGTCATGGAAAATCTGGAGTGGAAACAAGGTCTTCACAATGAACATAATGCTATCCGACGAAGCGCATGTCTTCTTTGATTCTGAGATAGCTCCTCGAGAGGAGGATTGAGAGACAGAATGACCAGTCCCTATTCCCCCTCCCGAGGTGCATGCTCTAACTTGGCGGGGTTATGTTGCTCATACCGTGCGTATGGTATCTTGCATTGCTATGTCATTTGCTTAGTTTAGACATGATTTGTGTGAATGCCACCTGTTTAGTGTCTAATTACCATATATGTGAATTGTGCAATGCCATCTTGTTGCAAGACATTATATATGTGAATTATGCAATGCTATCTTGTTGCACGACATTATATATGTGAATTATGCAATGCCATGTTGTTTAGCCAAGCGTCATATATGTGAATTATATCATGCCGTCCTTTTTTTGCATTTCTCATTGCTTTTGTCGACAATGTTTGTATATTCAACTACTCTTCACGTGCATCAGCCATTTGAATTGGTGATGGAGAAATGGAGTGAAAACAAGGTCTTCAGAGCAAGACAATGCTACTGCCGAAGCGAGATATCTTCTTGGTTCTGAATAGCTCTTTAGAGGAGGATTGAGAGGCGTATGACCAGTCCTATTATCCCCGAGGTGTATGCTCAAACTTGGCAGGGTTATATTACTCATATCATGCATATGTTGTATTGCAATGCTTAGTTTTTACATCATATACACGATATTGAATGCCATCTCCTTAGTTGACACATCATATATGCGATTGCCCTCTGCTCACTTCCTTAGTATATAAATCATATATTTGAATTATATCATGCCATGATGTTTACAGGATGCGGCATGTATACGAGTTATGGCATGCCAACCCATTTTCTAAAGACATAATATAGTTATATCATCTCATCCTGTTTACATAGTCATCATATGTTGAATTATGTCATTCTATCCGTGAATTATATCATGCCATCATGTTTCCATCGACGACATGTTTGTGATTTATGGCATGCCAACCACTTTAATAGACACACCGTATAGTTATATCATGTCATCCTGTTTACATAGTCATCATATTTTGAAGTATGTCATTCTATCCTGTTTAGTTAGCCATCATACATGTGAAACTTGTGTCATGCTATCTGTTTAATTAGCCATCATATATTTGAAATTATGTCACTGCTATTCTATTTGGTTAGACAACATAAATGTGAATTATTTCATGCCCTGTTTTCTTCCCTACTATCCATTGCACCCGTCTATCTTACAATGTACGTACATTCAATTAATTTTCTTGTTTATCGACCATTTCAATTGGAGGGGTGATGGTAGTATCTGTGGGAGTAAAACACGGTCTTGAGAAAAGATCATGCTACACATCGATGGAGATAGAACCACGGTTGTACTTGCCCAAGAACCAGCCCCACCACACATAACCCAGACTCACGCAGATTGTACCCCTACCCAGTTGGATGAGAACCAGCTACACCTCTTCTAACCCCAACCCGGCCAGATAGTAACCCGGTTCCGTTGACACAACACTGTCTCCACCACAGAGCACCCAAGCACGATCAGTTAGTAAGGCAAGCTGCGATTGCCCAAAGCACGAGGACCACCACTCCGAACCCCAAGTCAACGCTTAAAGCAGAAGAAGAATTGTTCTCAGGTCAAGTTCCGTAGCTATAGTTCATACTAGTTTGCTCTTGCATCACTGTATTTACTCATACCAACTAATTTCAAATTTGAAGGATGCAATTGAAACTCCAATGGCGCAACATGTATGTTTTAAACCAGTTTCTTTAACGTGTTTGCTTGTTGTAACTTGCTCTATGTTGATTTCATTTTCAATTGAATAAACAGTTATGTTCTCATGCCATGCACATTACAAGTGTTGTTATTGCTGTGTAGTTTCCCACACTTATATTACGTCTATGCTACTTTGTCTTAAATAGATATGATTCGACTGTATCTATCTTGATTTGGCAACATAAACTAGAACGATATAGACCATATAGTGACCATACTACATAGATATATGTTTGTTTCATGCTGTTATCACATCCACCATACTCTTGAACTAGTTTACCAAAATGAGTTTCATTATACTACATTGTAAACCTGTGATGTGTTTGTTTGTTGCTCTTTTAGAACGCGGATAAAATATTGGAGAAGAGTACCCCGTTATGCAATGGTAAAGGAAGTAATGCGAGATAAGGTTCAAGATAGTGAGACATCCTGTTGTTCTCCAAGAAAGGTGATAAAACTATATTGAAGACGCCGAGAAAACCCCAAAAGTCTGTCTTGATGTAGTGTTCGAGAGTTCTTGGCTACTACTGCTGGCACCGGCTCTTCAAACTCATTTGCTGAATCGGTTCGGCTTCTTGAGTCTCAACTTCAA
Source organism: Aegilops bicornis (assembly GCA_021605145.1). NCBI lineage: Eukaryota > Viridiplantae > Streptophyta > Magnoliopsida > Poales > Poaceae > Aegilops > Aegilops bicornis. The sequence continues at coordinate 1,266,870 of JAHIAL010000021.1, read as the reverse complement.
GTTGAAAGACATCGATCGGATGTTATCGACAGGAAGCCAAAGGGCCGAGGAAGTCCTCGCAGAATTCAGATGCATACTTTCTAGTGCAATGTGACAAGTCTTTGGAGGATTTAAGCGTAAACAAGAGAAAGTTAATAAGCTTGCTAAGCATCTTGCCCGACATTATGGGTACCGAGGATATTGTTTCTTGAGCTCTTACGAAGTGGTTTCGATTACGGACTTGTTTCTTCATGGCGTTTATATGCTGCTTTGTTCCCTATATTTGCACTTGTGGCGAACATTGATGCCCAGTGGATGTAATATGTGTAATAGTCGTGATAGCCTAGCGTAAGTTGCTTGCTTATTTATTTTCTTATTGTCTTGTTTATTTGTTTTCTTGTAGTCAGTGCAGTTCTTTTTCCGCGGTTTGCTAGTGGCTGCAATAACCTATTTTTTAAAACTAGGCCACATTATCAATGGACTACATATTTACTGTAGTTAACATGGGCCTCCTATGGGCCGTAGAAACAATGGGCCTTCTAAGGGCCGTAGAAACAATGGGCCTTCTACGGGGCGTAGACACAATGGGCCTTCTAAGGGTCGTATCATCAATGGGCCTTCTAGGGGCCGTATGATCGGTTGGCCAAACATGGGCCAATAACATACCACATTATGGCCATAAATGGGCTAGAGTTGAAATCGTCCGTTCATGGGGCCGACCATAATGGGCCATCGTTAATCGGCCGTATTTGATGACGCTATGAAAACGGCCCAACAAACGGGCCGACTGTAACCACGGGCTGTATTTGGCCTACAAGCAGAAAATAGCGATGAACGGGCGAAAGTAAACAAATCTTTGAAATGAGCCTAAGAATAAATGGGCCCTGAGAAGGCCGAAAGATAACATGGGCTGGAAACGGCCCAACGGAATAATGGTCCGTTAATGGCTATAAAGTGATACACTGTTCATTACGGGCCAATTTTACCACGGGCCGTTAATGGGTCGAGGGTTACTAAGGGCCTCATATGGGCCAAAAGACGTCATGGGCCATACATGGGCCGGAAGTTAAGCAATTTGGAATTATATTGGACGGCCCGATGATGGCGCTACTAGGCCTAATCGGATAGGCCGTAGCTTGAATACTCGGGTTAGCGAGAACGTAAATGGGCTATATCTTGAACAAGCCGATTAACGAGGCTTACTTAGTGGGCCGACCGCCACCTTTTGACCAAGTCAAATGGACCAACATTTCACAGGAATGGGCCTCTGTTGGGCCGTGCCACGTGTCGACGTATCATAGGCTCTTTGGGTCCAATGAGTGGATGACATCTGTCCCCAGCGGTGAGCCAAACCGTGTTTCCTCCACCAATGATGATTTTACCGTGGAAAATCCCCATTGGTCGGGGATGTTAGCAGGTTATCGGATCCAAAACCGGACCCGATAGCTTAACGCGGCGTTCGTTACTGATTGGATGCTGCGTGTCGGTCACCCTTGATTTAAAGCACTTCTATGACGTGTGATTTATCGTCATGGAAGTGGACACTTCCGTGATGATAATTTTGGTAATGTCATGGTACACTTCTCTGACGGCCTGGTATGACTATTTTGATTACATCATAAATTTGTCATGGATGTACATGCATGACAGAAAACATGACCTACTGTGACAAACACGTATCATCACGGAAGTGTATTTTTTTGTAGTGAAAGCACAACGATGGATTGCTTACAGATAGATCTATTATGAGCATTAAAAATTCTATACCAAGCATCTTTTAAATTTTCTCCTCCCCTTTTAAAATTTAGAATCTCGTCCTCGGGAGTGCAAGCAATAGAGGAAGAACTATCCATAATGACGATAATGGCAGACAAGATTACACACAAAAACTGATCCGACAAGAAAACGGCGAACAAAAAAAGAGAGGCAAATAAAACGGAAAATTTTTGTGAGTGGGGGAGAGGAAAACGAGAGGCAAATAGCAAATAATGTAAATTGCGAGGAGATGATATTTGTGATTAGGAAACTGGTATATGTTGAAGATCCTCCCCGGCAACGGCACCAGAAATTCCTTTTGATGTCGCTTGAAGCTATGTCAGTATTTCCCCAAAGAGGAAGGGATGATGCAACATAGCGGCGGTAGGTATTTCCCTTAGATATGAATCCAATGTTATCGAACCAGTAGGATAACCAAGCAACTCAACATAAACAGCCCCTGCACATAGATAACAAATCCTCGCAACCCGACGTGTTAAAGGGGTTGTCAATCCTTTTCGGGGTACGGCACCTCAAGATGGCAAACGGATGTGAGATAAATTGTAGTAGATTGATAGATAAAACACCAAATAAAATAAATAGAAATAAAACGCAGCAAGGTATTTTTGTGTTTTTGGTTTAATAGATCTGAAAATAAATGCAAGGAAAAAGTAGATCGCAAAGGAAAATATGAGAAAGAAGACCCGGGGGCCGTAGGTTTCACTAGTGGCTTCTCTCGAGAAAGATAGCAAACAGTGGGTTAACAAAATATTGTTGGGAAATTGATAAAACTTCAAATAATTATGACGATATCCAGGCAATGATCATTATATAGGCATCACATCCAAGATTAGTAGACCGACTCCTGCCTGCATCTACTACTATTACTCCACACATCGACCGCTATCCAGCATGCATCTAGTGTATTAAGTTCATGGAGAAACGGAGTAATGCAATAAGAACGATGACATGATGTAAACAAGATCTATCTATGTAGAGATAGACCCCATCGTTTTATCCTTAGTAGCAACAATACATACGTGTCGTTTCCCTTTCTGTCTCTGGGATCAAGCACCGTAAGATCGAACCCACTACAAAGCACCTCTTCCCATTGCAAGATAAATAGATCAGGTTGGCCAAGCAAAACCCAAATATTGGAGAAGAAATACGAGGCTATAATAGATCATGCATATAAGAGATCAAAGAAACTCAAATAACTTTCATGGATATAAAAAGATAGATCTGATCACAAACTCAAAGTTCATCAGATCCCAACAAACACACCGCAAAAAGAGTTACATCATATGGATCTCCAAGAGAACATTATATTGAGAATTCAGCGAGAGAGGAAGCCATCTAGCTACTAACTACGGACAGAAGGTCTACAAAGAACTACTCACGCATCATCGGAGAGGCACCAATGGAGGTGGTGAACCCCATCCGAGATGGTGTCTAGATTGGATCTGGTGGTTACGGACTCTGCGGCGGCTGGATGAATATTTAAATCGACTCCCTAGGGTTCTGGTATTTTGGGGTATTTATAGAGCAAAGAGGCGGCCGGGGGGCACACGAGGTGGGCACAACCCACGAGGGAGCCTCTGGCGCCTGGTGGGTTGTCCCCTCTCAGGGACTCCCCGAGCCGACCGAGGCCCAACATGTTCCTTTCGGCCCATAAAAATTCTCCGTGAAGTTTCGTGGCATTTGGACTCCGTCTGATATTGATTTCGTGCGATGTAAAGAACATGCAGAAAACAACAACTGGCACTTAGCACTATGTCAATAGGTTAGTACCAAAAAATGTTATAAAATGATTATAAAACATCCAAGATTGATAATAAAACAACATGGAACAATCAAAAATTATAGATACGTTGGAGCGTATCACACCCCAGATGACTACTACTACTACTACCCGAGGGTGCCTACTCCTACGTGGAGCCCGCCGACGACCAGGAGTAGTTAGGAGGTCCCAGGCAGGAGGCCTTGCCTCTTCGATCATTGTTGCTTTTGTGCTAGCCTTCTTAAGGCAGTCTTGTTTAACTTATGTCTGTACTCAGATATTGTTGCTTCCACTGACTCTTGTGTATCGAGCTATGTATTCGAGCCCTCGAGGCCCCTGGCTTGTAATATAAATCTTGTATTATTTTTGTTTGTATCTAGAGTTGTGTTGTGATATCTTCCCGTGAGTCCCTGATCTTGATCATACATATTTGCGTGTATGGTTAGTGTACGATTGAATCGGGGGTGTCACAACTTGGTATCAGAGCCGGCTGCCTATAGGAACCCCCTTTCCAACTCCTTGTTCGAAGTTGAGTCTAGTCTTTAGAAAACTTTTACTAACATGGCTGGGTGGCTTACAGGTCCACGCCGTCATTGGGTGGTATTAGGATCTTTTACTCCTCGTCTATACTCTGGGATTCTGATCTCTCTTCTATTCGGGTTAAATGGTTTTGCTAACTCTAACTCTAGGTTCTCATAAATACTTTCTCCCAGAGAGCCCCCTTCATTCCAGATGATGGCCTGCTTCACCAGAAGATTCCAATGATACCCTTGAGTATTTTTCCCGAGACTTTTGTGCTCATCGCTTTTGTAATTCCCTACCTCTGATATATCCTTACGGATAACTTCATACACTTGTTGTTCATACAATCGTTCCAAGTTGCTCTTGTTATTACAAGATACATCGAATTATTCTCCAACTTTTAAGAATCCCTTGTGTCACCGCCTGGCAATTCTTTGCCACGTGAATACATCTACGGATAATTCCTCACCCTTATTGAAGATTTTTTCATTCCTAGTTGATCAAGTGATTCATAAGATACTTCGAAATACTACCCGATCTTCCGATAACCCTCTCCAACTATTGCTCTGCAAATACTTGTCTGCTTGCATTATGGATACTTTCCATCTGGCAATATTCGGTAGTATCCTTTGTCATCGTCATTTTGAACATTTGATTCGATATGTTTTTTGAATGCTTGCAATCATCCATCTCAATTGCAATTCTTCCCTTTCTTTTAGACGTCACCCCAGACATGAGCTAGTGTTCGGTGAATGAAGCCTTGATTGATTGTCATTCTGAGCCTATTCAACTTATCCATTCTTAATCAGAGTGTTTGTTTCTGATCCCTTGAATTGGAAATCATAATTCTGTTGCATTTGAGCTTTGAATTAGTTAGTTGTTTCTATAATTTGTTCTCCTTGCACTCTTTCTTCTTCTAGTACTGCTAGTGCATTACAAGTTCCAAGTCTTCGCTCCCCTACTCCACCATCCCAGGTGCTTGCTCTAACTTGGTAGTGTGATATCTGGTTGCATGTTGCATATGGTGTCTAGCTTGTATTGCTTCTAATTAGTGTAACCTGCATCTGATTAGCTTACACATTATACGTGTGAATATGACACGCCTTCCTATTTTTGGTACATACTATATTTGCCTATCACACCATGTTCTTACATGAAACTACTCTTCTTGTGTGTCTTGCATTAGTCACTTATGACGAGACACCTTTAAGTTGGCAGTGTGATATTGGTTTGCATCTTGAATATGATTTCTAGCATGTAGTGCTTCTAATTTGATGAAGGCCACCTATGACGGGACAATTTTAATTTGGCAGAGAGATATTGGTTGGACCTTCCCATATGGTGTCTAGCTTGCAGTGCTTCTAATTTGTTGATGTGCCTTCTGCTTAGTTACCACATCATAGGTGTGAATATGTCATGTCGTCCAGTTTTTCGTACATATTCCATCCTCGTATCATGAGTTTGCCTTTCATCAGAGTAATGTTTGTCAGTATCATGCATGAATGACTTCTGAAGAGCGAACTTTATTCCTTTTTCTTGTTGGTTTGACCTCACAATACAAAATCAATAAAGTGCAAGGAAATTGGTAAGGCATTGGATGATGGTGGTCCTTCCGAGCAACTGAAACGGAGGGTCTCTACAGATTCTACTCCGCCATTCTCCCAACAAGATTCGCAAGACAACGCAAGGCTAGACAGTCAATGTAGTTGTGTAGAAGATGAGCACATCTCCCCTACTCCACCATCATAGGTGTTTGCTCTAACTTGGCACTGTTATATGGGGTTGCATGTTGCGTATGATGTCTAGCTTGTATTGCCTCTAACTTTGTTGTATTGCATCTGCTTACTTTACACATCATACCTGTGAATATGACACGTGATCCTATTTCTAGAACATACTGTATCTTATCACACCATGTTCTTACATCAGGACCATCGTTCTTGCGTATCCATATCAGTCACTTATGACGAGACACCTTTAAGTCACCACTGTGATATTGGTTGCGTCTTGCATATGATTTCTAGCATGTCTTGCTTCTAATTTGTTGAAACGCTTGAGATAGTTTGAACTTGGCAGAGTGATATTGGTTGCATCTTTCATATGGCGTCTAGTTTGCAGTGCTTCTAATTTGTTGAAACGCCTTCTGCTTAGTTACCACATCATAGGTGTGTTATGTCACGCCGTCCTGTTTTTCGTACATATTCCATCCTCGTATTATGTGTTTGCCTTTCATCCGAGTAGTGTTCGTCAGTATCATGCATGAATGAGTTCCGAAGAGCGAATTTTATTCCTTTTTCTTATCGGTTTGACTTCACAATGCAAAATAAATACAATTGAAGGAAATTAGTAAGGAAGTGAATGATGGTGGTCCTTCGGAGCAACTCAAATAGAGGGCCTCTACAGATTCTACTCCGCCATCCTCCCAACAAGATTCGCAAGACAACACAAGGCTGGACAGTCAACGTAGCTGCGTAGATGATGAGCACATCTCCCTTACTCCACCATCACAGGTGCTTGCTCTAACTTGGCACTGTTATATGTGGTTGCCTGTTCTGTATGATGTCTACTTTGTATTGCTTCTAATTTTATTTAATTGCATCTACATAGCTTACAACTTATACCTGCAACAATCACTTACCCATAAGACACATTTAACTTGGGAGTGTGATGTAGGTTGCATCTTGCATTGTCTTCTAGCTTGTAGTGCTTCTAATTGTTGAAATGGCACTTATGACGAGACACTTTTTACCTGGTAGAGTGATATTGGTTGCATGTTCATATGGTGCCTAGCTTTCATTTCTTCCAATTTTGTTGAAATGCCTTCTCCTTACTGTTTTCATACATATTCCATCCTCCTATCGTATGTGTGAATATGCAATGTTGTAAATCTTTTTTGTATATATTCCATCCTCCTATCATGCGCTTGCCTTACATCAAAGTAGTGTTCGTTACGTATCATGCATCAACCAGTTGTGCAGAGCTAATTTTATTCATATTCTTGTGGTTTTGACTTCAGAAGGCAATATCAAAAAAGAGGAAGGAAAATAGTAAGTTAGGGGATGTTGGTGGTCCTCCGACCAACGCAAATGGAGGCTCTCTAGATTTGCCACTGCTACTGCTACTGCTACTGCAGTTGAAGTCCCAAGTCTACATGATGAGTTCATCTCCCCTACTCCACCATCGCAGGTGCTTGCTCTAAGTTGACTGTGTGATAATTGGTTTCATGTTGCATATGTTGTCTAGCTCATATTTTTTCTATTTTGATTAAATTACTTTCTTGAGTTTAGGCGTTATACATGTGCATATGACATGCCTTTACGTGTCTAGAATACAGTGCATTTATCTATCATACCATGTTCTTACATCAAAGCACTGCTGTTGTGTATCCCGCATAAATCACTATGATTGGACGCTTTTAACTTGGTAGTGTGATAGTGGTTGCATCTTGCATTGATTTCTAGGTTGTACTGCTTCTAATTTTTCGAAATGCCACTTATGACAGGACACTTTTAACTTGACAGAGTGATATTGGTTGCATCTTTCATATGGTGTCTAGCTTGCATTACTTTTATTTTCTTGAAAATCCTTCTGCTTAGTTTACACATCGTAGTTGTGAATATGTCACGTCGTCTTGTTTTTCTCACATATTCCATCCTCCTCATACGGTTGTCTTACATCAAAGTATTGCTTGTCTGTACCATGCATCAATGAGTTCTGAAGAGCGATTTTTATTCTTATGTGTTGTGGGTATGGCTTGACATGGCAAAGTCAAAAAAGATCAAGGAAAAGAATATAGTAGGGAATGGTGTTACTCGTCGGGTGCAACAGAAAAGGATATTCCCTCGAGATTCTTCTGGTACTTATAGTGCAGTAGAAGGTATAAGTCCACCAGCTAAATCTACAAACACATTATCACCTGCTCCACCAGCTGCAACATCCCCTTCAACTGTACCGGCATCTGAACGAGTTACTCATTCGCTTGCTCCACAGCTGGCCTATTCCCAAGCTGCCTTCACACCTAACACTACTTCCGAAGCACTGCTGACACAACAAGACCTGGCAAGATCAGATGAACCTCATGAGCATCAACACCAAGACGGTACCTAACGGAGTCAAGTTGCGATTGCATGCTCCTTTATATGTACTCTCACGCTTTGATGTGCACTAACACTTTCCATATCCGCTGTTGAACTAGCACCACGACGCGCGAAAATAGACATCAGGGATAATGATTGACAGATTAACAAAATCTAAAATAGGAAGAATGGAGGCCCGTTCTGAGGCAGGTTTAAAAAGGCCACGTGATGCTACAGAGTGAGCCAAATTAGTATCAGAGGCAGCCGTTGCCGTTAGGTGTCATGCACGTATCCTCCCAACATGGATCCAGTATAGGAATGAGAAAGAGGATACCCAGTTTAACACCTTCCTTGACCATTTATCCATAAGTAATGTTACTCATCGCAATTTGTAATATTGTCTTGCTCTATCCCATACTTTCTAGCTTCCTCCTAATAAGACTCACATTCTTTTTTCAACAGATGAGGTTCAAGTTGGATCCAAAAGATGATGCAACTAAACAAGCATGCACTCATGTTTTCGATCCGCTTTCTGCATGATGTCGATCACCTTAGAAAAACTCACTTTGAAGGCAAGGCTAACAATGAAATCGCCCAAACATCTCCAGTGGAATATATTACAGATGAAGAATGGACAACCCTTGTTAAGTACTGGTCTAATCCAAAGTATCAGGTAGGGTATATGTATTTGATCAGATCACATATTGAACTCGTATTTACGTATGTGCCTTACAAGTGTATCTTCTTCTAGGTTAACTGTTTGAAGAACAAGACCAACCGTTCTAAAGTGAAATTCCAACAGACAATGGGATCTCGTAGCTATATTGCACACTGCGAGGCTCTTGTAAATAGCTGCTAGTTCCTTCTTTTTTCTATGCTGTTGGGGATATTACTACTGGGCGTAAACCAGCCAGGAGAGGCCGAGTTATCCCCATAATGGTTCACTGTACCTAAAGCCCATGAATACAGACGGTGGTGCTTTATGAAGGCCTAGGGCCCAAAGAGGGTTTAATGTCTATAGACGTAAACTGACATTTATATGTAAACTTGTGTTGTAAGATAGAAAGAGCAGAGACCGAGCCGGACACGTTTATGATCCGGCCTCGGGACCGTGTAAACCGACGGGCATCAACCCATGTATATAAGGGGACAATCCGGCGGCGGTTTAGGGACAACACACAACAACTCGAGACCTAGGCAAAGCTTATTCACTCCCTGGTCATCGAAACCCTAGCAATCCCACACCAACTGGATCGTAGGCTTTTACCTTCACCACAAGGGGCCGAGCTAGTATAAACTCTCTACGTCCCTTGTCCGCTTTAACACCTTTAAGTTAACCCGTTGCGATGGCTTCACGACTAAGTCCTTTCTCTAGGACATTTGCCGTGACAAAACCACGACAGTTGGCACCCACCGTGGGGCTATCGCACGATGGTTTCGAGTTCTTAGAGGGCAGCTTTGAAGGACTCAAGGGATACGTTGTGGCCCGGATGACCAAGAGTTGTCACGGCAAGCTCAACATCAACGACGCAGGCTGGGGCCCCGAGGCCGGCTCAATCGAGTACGGGTACCGGGTCCCCTTCGGTGGCATCCACGTTTTCATTGGCAAGATCGGTGAACCGGGCCCTGAGCCGGACATCTGCACCGACATCGTCGAGATGGCTCAGCGTGCGAGATCCGCCCGGGTTAAGCCTGTCATGAAGCGTGCCTTCGTAGGAGTCATCCACGGAGTGGAATCTGAGGATAGATCGGAATCTGGTGGTGAAACCGTCATTTATTCCGGCGACGAGTCATCGACCGGAAAGACCGAGTCATTGTACCAGTTGCAAGATGGCGGATTGGGGCTGTTCGATGGCGACAGTATTCCGGACCTTTGATCCGTAAACCGGGTTGCGATCTTCATGGCCGGTACAGCCCAGCGCTCCACTCTTCGACCGCAGCGGTGATGATTTACGGATCAAGAGTAACGACGGCCGGCGAGGAGGCCCGTGGCGCATCGCCGGCTCAGGTTTTATCTGATTTATTTGATGCTTTGGCAGCACTGATGGCAGAGGTTAATCCGGCGAATCAAGATGAGCATAATGCGGAAATCGCGAAGGTGAAAGATCAGATAACCCAGGCCAAGGCCGACCTGGCAGCTGAGGATACCAGGATGGCTGCGGAACAGGCCACATTTGATGCACAGGCTTACCGGCTTATGCTGGATCAGAGCGCGTCAAACGATGTCATGAGGAGAAGGTACCGATCTCACCTACCGCCGGTTTATGAGGCCAAGAACCTCTTTAATACCCCAGGAGCGGGGACCAGTAATCCGCCAGTGGTAAACCGGGCGGAGGCACCTGGAACGGGGGTGCCGGTTCAGCCACGTCCGACTAATTCGCCTCGTCAGAACAACCTTTTGTCACAGCACGTCCCAACACCATCGGATCATTACTCTAACCCGATGGATAACATTGTCGCTGCCGCTTCACGACTGGCGGCCCTCCCGATCGAAGGCGAGTCCCTAGTAGCGGTCGAGACGCGATGGGCTAGGGAGCTCCTTCGGCGGCTTTGACTCGGCGGCGAGGCTTATTCATATAGTCGAAAAGGATCCATTCTCCCGCCCAAGCCGGAGTTCTGATGAGGCATATCGATGAGCCCGCCATATCAAGCGGCCGCTGAAACCGTAATCCGCCCCGTGGCCATAACCCGGCGGGTGGCGGTGGTGATGCTCAGGATGTGGTGGATCGTACTAGGGCACGTCGAGAGGCCGAGTTAGTGGTGCAACATGAAGCTCGCCAACTTACTCCGGTTCGCCCAACCACATCGGTGGAACAAGGGGTTACTTCCAGCTCTTTGGGAGTGCCGTGTCTCGTCCCAGCGTTGCGCAACATGCGCCTGCTCAAGTATTTCAAGGGCCCACGTAAAGTGCTGAATTACACCGCCGATTTATCCCCTGAGTCATGGGTTGAAAGCTATGAGATGGCAATGGAGATGCTGGATGTGGACGATGCGGCGTGTGCTAAATACTTCACCATGATGCTAGAGGGGACAGCCCGCACTTGGCTGAAGAACTTGCCGGCTAACTCCATTGGGTCATGGGCCGAATTAAGGGCCCGGTTTATCCACAATTTCAATGATACATGCAAGCAGCCCATGTCAATTGTGGACTTAGCTGCCTATGTCCAGGAGGAAGGAGAATCAACAACCCGTTGGGTGCGCCGGGTTTCGAAGATTTGGCATTCATCGGACCGCATCAACGTTGATACAACAATTTTGACATTAGAAGGCAATTTCCGGTTTGCACCTCTGAAGTTGAAGTTGGGACGACTCAAACGTCATTGTAATGACATGGGAACACTTATGGCAGCTCTGGTAAAGTATGCCGACTCTGATAGTACCAAGGACCCCGAGTCTGACGATGACAAGACAGGGAAGGGAAAGAAGAGCGGCAATACCAAGGGCAACAATGAGAACCGGCTGGGTCATGGAAGCAATGATGGCGTAAGGCGGATAACAGTTTAGATTTTGTGGCTAATACCAACACGCAGGACAAAGGCTAGAGGCATAAGGGTAAACCGCCCCAGCGTGGTGGAGGACCAAGTCCTAATCCGGAGCACTTGTCTTATCTGTTAAACCAGCCTTGCCCAAAGCACGGGACGCAGGACAAACCGTCCACGCACCTCTGGAAAGATTGTTATATCATGCAGGAGTTCAAAATTACGACTTTTTTTCGGTATGATCAAGGACAGGGCGGCGGTTCAGGCCCTGGATCTCATGGGCCGGGTTACGGTGGAGGCAGTTCCGGTTCAGGTTTTCACGGTAATCAGAGCGGACATGGTAATCAAGGCAATCAAGGAAATCAAGGTGGTTATAATGATCAGGGCAATCAGCAGCAGTCGGGCTACCAGAGCAACCCGAAGTAGTTGAATATTGGGCAGTATCATGTCTTCACCACTAGTCTATGCAAGGGCGATCAGAAACTTCATAAAAGGGCAGTGAATTCCATTGAACTGGCGGTGCCCCGTTACTTGCGCTGGTCTGAGCAGCCGATCGTGTGGAGTAGAGAGGATCATCCACCCCGGGTTGATAATCCAGGTCATCTGGCATTGGTGGTGGCGCCTCAGGTTGGAGGTTATAAGTTCACTAAGGTACTCATGGATGGGGGGAGTAGTATCAATATCCTTTATTATGAAACCTTCCGTCGCATGGGGTTAACAGATAAAAATCTTAAGCCGTCCAATACAATCTTCCATGGTGTAGTGCCTGGTAAATCGGCATATCCTGTTGGTAAGATAGCTCTGGAGGTGGCTTTTGGGATGAGCATGACTCGAGATCAGAGACATTGACTTTTGAAGTAGTGAAAATCAAGAGCCCAGATTATGCCCTGCTTGGACGGCCGCTTATGATAAGTTCATGGCGAGGCCCTGTTATGTCTATCTGCAGCTCAAGATGCCGGGCCATAAGGGGGCCATCACGGTCCATGGGAGCCGCAAGATCGCTTTAGAATGTGAAGAAGGTGATGCGGCTTATGCTGAGTCGGTTTGCGTAATAGAGGAGTTGAAGTTCTATGAGGACAATGTTGATCCGGCGGATATGACTTCTTTGAAAAAGCCAACTACAGAGCATGATCCGGCCTTGAAGTTTAAAACGGCTGATGAGACTAAGTTGGTTGATTTTGTTCAGGCGATTCATCCAAGCGGTTTAGCATCGCCGCTAACTTGGATCCGAAATAGGAAAGCACGCTCATCGAGTTCATCCGTGAGAATCGGGACATCTTTGCGTTGAAGCCTTCTGACATGCTAGGTCTACCGAGAGAACTCACTGAGCACACTCTCTATGTCGATCCCAAGTATAAACCGGTCAAGCAATTTCTTCGCTGGTTCAATGAAGAAAGACGCAAGGCTATTGGTGAGGAAGTAGCTAGGCTCTTGGCGGCTGGGTTCATCGTTGAAGTATTTCATCCTGAATGGTTGGCTAATCCGGTGATGGTGCTAAATAAGAACGACACTTGGCGTATGTGTGTGGACTACACAGATTTGAACAAGGCTTGCCCGGCAGATCCTTTTGCTCCCTCTCGTATTGATCAAATCATTGATGCTACGGTGGGTTGTGAGCACTTGAGCTTTTTGGATGCATACTCTCATTACCATCAGATCAAAATGGTAGTTGAGGACCAGGAGAAGACAGCGTTTATAACTCCTTTTGGATCCTTTTGTTATGTATCTATGCCTTTTGGGCTTAAGAGTGCCCAGGCGACTTATCAGCGCTGTGTGCAGAATTGTCTTCATGATCAGATCGGCCGCAATGTTCATGCTTATGTGGATGATATTGTGGTGAAATCCAGGAAGAAGGAGACATTGATAGATGACTGTGTCAGACCTTTGATAACCTCCGGGTTTATAAAATGATGCTTAATCCGGCCAAGTGTGTTTTTGGTGTACCGGCAGGCAAACTCTTGGGCTTTCTGGTGTCTAACAGGGGCATTGAAGCTAATCCGGAGAAAATCAAGGCTATAACCCGTTGGCTAAACCAAGTGTATCAATGATGTTCAACGCCTGGCAGGCGGATTGCCACCTTGAGCCGGTTTATCACCGCTTTGGTGACAAGGCCATCCCTTTATATCGGAATGTCAAGAAAACGGATGACTTCGTCTGGAGTGACGCCGCCAATGAAGCATTTGAGGACTTAAAGCGGCAGCTGGCTAATCCGCCGGTTCTTGCTGCTGCTATTGATAAAGAGCCATTGTTTCTATATGTGGCCGCTAACGCCCGTGCTGTTAGCGTGGCTATGGTGGTGGAGCGCAAGGAGGCCGAAAAGGAGTATCCGGTTCAACGGCCGGTTTATTATATCAGTGAGGTACTTATTGAGTCCAAGCAAAGGTACCCACACTGGCAGAAGCTGGTGTATGGAGTTTTTATGGCAAGCCGGAAGCTTAAGCAATATTTCCAAGGTCATCCCATCACTATGGTCAGCTCTGCTCCTTTGGGGGATATAATTCAAAACAGGGAAGCAACTGGCCGGATTGCTAAGTGGGCTATTGAGCTTGGGCCTCACGGGTTAAAATATATGCCCCGGACGACGATCAAATCTCAGGCACTTGGGGATTTCATCAATGACTGGACAAAATTCTGAGGAGGAGAGAGAAGCCGGATCATACTTATTGGACTATTCATTCCTGCAATTGGAGGCTCGGGGTCGAGTCGTATTAACTTCCCCACGAGGTTTTGTTATGTTCTCCATTTAATGTTCCCTTGCACTAACAATGTAGCTGAATATGAGGCTTTGCTCCATGGTCTTCGGATGGCTAAAGAGATGAATCTAAGCCGCGTTAAGTGCTTCGGTGACTCGGACCTGGTGGCTCAACAAGTATCTGGTACTTGGGATTCCAAGGACCCACTCACGGCAGCATATTCTCGAGAGGTGGATATTGTTGCAGGTCACTTCAAAGGTTATCATGTCGATCATGTGGACCGGCGAAAGAATGAAGCGGCGGACGCTTTAAGCCGGCTTGGGTTCCCAACGTAAACCGGTTCCACCCAATGTCTTCCTGGATGTGCTGCATAATCCATCCGTCAAGCTCCCTGGCAAAGAGGATTTGGTTGTTCCTGATCCGGAGGCTCAGTTGGTGGCGGCTCTTCATGTTATCCCGGATTGTACGGTTCCATATTTGGCGTATATGAACCGGGGCGAGTTACCAGAGGATGAAACTTCGGCCAGGCAGATAATCCGGCGATCCAAGTCCATGACTATTATCAATGGAGACTTACATCATTGCAGTGTGACAGGGGCGTTTCAGCATTGTGTATCTCCTAAAGAAGGCCGTGAAATTTTGCGTGAGATTCATGAAGGAGATTGTGGTCACCACGACGGTTCAAAATCTCTGGTAGCTAAGGCGTTTCGTCACGGTTTCTATTGGCTGATGGCTCATGCTGATGCTGAGGACTTGGTCAAAAGGTGTGACAGATGTCAAAAATACTCACGACGCGCTCATGTACCGGCTCAAGAGTTGAGGATGATTCCAATCACTTGGCCGTTTGTGACTTGGGGGCTAGATATGGTTGGGCCCTTTAAGAGATCCAAGGACAAGAAGACCCACCTTCTGGTGGCGGTTAATAATTTTACTAAGTGGGTGGAGGCAGAACCAGTCAGTAAGTGTGATGCAGCTACGGCGGTTCAATTCATCAAAAAGGTATTTTCCGGTTTGGCTTTCCACACAGCATTATAACTGATAATGGTACCAATCCGTCCAAAGGTGCTATGAAGGAGTTCTATCAATGTGAGCACATCCGGCTTGACGTATCATCAGTGGCTCACCCCCAGTCTAATGGTCAAGCAGAGAGAGCCAATCAAGAGATCTTGAGAGGCATCAAGCCCCGGCTTATGGTTCCTTTGCAACGGACGCCGGGTTGTTGGGTGGAGGAGTTACCTTCTGTGTTATGGAGCATCAATACCACGCCCAACAGATCCACGGGTTATACACCTTTTTTCATGGTTTATGGAGCGGAGGCGGTCCTCCCTAGTGACATCCGTCATGACTCGCCTCGTGTGGTGGCATATGTTGAAGCTGACAATGAGAAGGCACGACAGGAAGCACTTGACCTGTTGGACGAGGAGCGTGACATTGCAGCAGCCTGTTCGGTGATTTATCAACAAGATCTGCGTCGTTATCACAGCCGCCGGGTTAGAACCAGAACTTTTCAAGAAGGCGATCTGGTGCTCCGACTCATTCAGGATTAGACTGATATGCACAAGTTATCCCCGCCTTGGGAATGACCTTTTGTGGTCAGCAAGAATCTGCATAACGGGTCATACTATCTTATTGATGTTCGAGAGCGCAAAGACTCACGTAAATCGGAGGAGGAGACCCACCGGCCGTGGAATATCGCTCATCTTTGGCCTTACTATACCTGAGCCATAGGCTCTGCTTATGTACATAGTTATGACAATGTATATATTATGATCAATATAATAAACCGGAGCCTCACCTAAAGCGGGGTATCTGTTGTTTTTCTTATATCATGTGTGGTTACATGGGGGTTTCTGTTCATAAAGTGGCGTCCGGTTTACACCTTGACTCAGCTTATAAAGCTTTATATACAAATCACTTGGGCGCTTGGTTGTACTTGAACCATAGCTACACCTCTTGATCGGCGCAAAGCCACCAGAAAAATCACTTGGGGGCTTGGTCAGATTCAACCATAGTCACACCTCTTGATCGGCTCAAAGCCAAATTACTTCGGGGCCAAAGAGAGTGTTGCAAAAGAACAACTCAAACATAGGCACCCACTGAGCATAGCTCAAAATATTGCTTGGGGATTCTTTGCTATCACAATGAACAAAGAATCTACACTTGTAATAGACTATCAAGCCACGGCTTGGAAGCACAGTGTATACACCTAAAACCCCGGGTTAGCCTGCCTTTTTAAGTAAGTCACTCCGTCCAGGTAAACCTGGTATGACCCGCCGAACTTTGACAAGTGAATCTGATAAGACACTGAACTTATCAAAGTTAAAACAACGATTGGTTAAGGATTGAGGACCATCTTAAAAGGCTTTGTGAAATAGTTTAACTCAGTGGCCTGGCAGCCCATGAAAAGCCTCAAATTTGGGGCCTGGCAGCCCGTGAAAAGCCTCGACTACAAATTTTTTTCTTCGTATGCTTTTATTTGCCAAGTTTTTTTTTCTTTTGATGACATTTATAATGTTCTGATAAACCGGCGTTCATTCAACCCGGCTTGGATTTCAACTACAAGTTGTCAGTATCTGATCAGTCATAATCCGGAGATTATTAACCCAGTCTGGCTTTGACTATAAGTCTCCAGAATTGAATATGAATAAACCGGTGTTTATCATAACCCGGAACGGTTTTATCATAAACCGGCACAATATGACAGAAGATTAGGGTTATTACCCTCATTACAAAAGTTGGTCAGCCAACATTATGACTCAAGGTCACAGGTATCAATTATTTTCATATTTTATTATCTTTTTACAGCCTTGGTTATAAACCCTGGCCATATATCTGGGCATCATGATCCGTCCGCCGGTACACCGCTAGGACACTATTAACTTTTTGTGCAGGAATAGCTTGAATAAATCGCTACGGATTATGAACATCAAATGTCTTAAGCATGGTGGATTAACAAGCGCCAGGCATAAATAAATATGCATGATGGCATAGCATACCAAGTATTTTAACTAGCCTATTACAAGGCGTTTCAGTGCCCAAAAGGATAATTGTTTCTCGACAAGCATTGCAGCGCGTGGAAGGCTAAACCGGCCACCGAATCATGATTCCTCACCAGCTTGACTTGACGCTTGTGGGTCACCTTGCACCGGTTCATCATCTTCCTCTCTACCCAGTGGCTGGAAGTCAATGGTTGCCCAGTCGACCCCAGTTAGGGCTTGGAATATAGCTTCATCGCTTATAAGGGTGGACGGTTCAATGTCAGGGGCATAGGTGTGCTTATGGATTGACGGGATAAGATTTTGCGCTTCAGGGGTTGGTGCAGCAACCCGTTTGTTTTTGTCGTCATAACTCGCCTGGTAATATGAGAGATCAGCCTCTTCAGCCAGTTGACAAGCCAGTGGACGTACTTCCCGGTTTATGGCTCGGAGGTCATCATTGCCAAATTCTGATCCGTCTTCTTTTAAGCTGGGATAGCCTTTAGCCACTTCCACCGGATCAAGGTCAGGTACCCATGCTTTTGCCCGGGTTAGTGCGATCAGAGCACCCGCCCTTGCAGCAGACCTCTTTAGCTCTTCTACCCGGGCAGGCAACATAGACAACCTTTCTAAGGTTTCCTTGATTAAAGTGGGGGGAGGCTTGTTGTGTGAAGTGGTACAGATGATCCGTCAGGCGCCCGGTATATAAGCTGCTCTATAAGAGTATAGGCAGCCTTGACTTTTCTCAGACGTCGAGCCCAGATGACTAATGCGAGTCCCTGCATATTTACAACCATTAGTAAACCGGCAAAGTATGGGAAGATATGTTGAAAGTGTGAAGCAAGGATGTTTACCAAACACAGTAGCCGTCATGGCATGTATCTGCCGTTTTACGCCAGTCAGCTCATCTACTACCGGTTTAAGAGCTGCTTCTGTGTCCTCGGCTCTTTTTTGCAAAGCAGATTTTTCTGTGTCCCAATCCGCTCGCTCCTTACTAAAACTCTCTTTCAGTTTTTCCATAGCGGCTAAAGCGCTGGTCAGCTCATCCTTGGCCTTGGAGGTTTTGGCTTGCTGGGACTTGATGTTTTCTTGCATATCGGCGGTTTGAGTTTCCTTTTTGCTCAGTTCAGCCTATAAGAGACAGATATATCATGAGTTGACGGTACATATTTTAAGTACCAAGCACACGACAAGTTATGCACCTGATACTTGGGGGCTAATGCATATTTGCTTGTTCTCGGAAATTTCTACAAGTCCCAAGCACAATACACGTATTACTCTTGGCACTTGGGGGCTAATGTATGTGCCATATTATCATATCTACATTGACTTGTTCCAAATACAGAGGAAAGCATGTGCGGACCAAAAAGAACCTGAACCGAATGCAGTGCACATCTTCAAGGATTGCCACACCAAGAAGATGAAGGGCATGAGCACACCAGTTCAAGTCATTTGTTGTAAGTCCTTACTCCTCCCGCCTTTGAACCGCTTGTTCTTGTGACATGTTCATTTAATTGCTTGGTTTGGAGCCAATGTCGGTTACTCTGTTCACTTTATACACGGTTGTCTTAATGTATCATTTCACCTTACATGGTTTAAAAGAGAGGAAGGATATTCTTTTGGTCTTGATCTGTAATCTAGTTTTGATGTTCACATGCCCACACACTGATACAATAGCCTGTTCGTTTGATATCTGTTTGCCCATGATATGAATGTTGTCATACTATGTTCATCATAATTTAAACCATGCCTCTTTATCCTTAGATGTCAATGAATGTGAGGAAATAGACAATACAGTAGGCATGCTACATGGGCATATGTTCCGAAAGTGATTTTATTATGTAGTTGGCACTACAATACATGCTAATTTATTACAGTAGTTCACCAAAATAAGTTATGTATAAACGTGAAACCTATTTTGTTTGTTTTTATCTCATTGGTAACTTATCTGGTACAGTAATCTACAATTTCAAACTTTCAGCAAGCTATGGAACAAATGATTGAACAGCCACAACCACCTGAAGGTGACGAGGCTACCACAGGCACAATGTCACCTCTTCTTTGCAAGGTCGTCAAGATCTCTCCACTAATAGTGCAAAAAGCACCTTCCAGCGTAATTAGGTTGGTTGTCAAGGTAACCTCGTCCAAATCGCCTATTGAACAAAATCTTCTGGCTAGATAGAGTGATATATCTGTGCTCCACACACAAGTCCAATCCCTAATGGAGGTCGTTTCGGAAAAAAGAATAGTGGTTGACAAATGTTGTCAAGATATGAATGGTTTTGAAACCAGACTATCAGAAATTTGCTTTGTTGTTTAAGAGCAATGGTATAAAAAAGGGGAAGATCATGCTGCTCCATTAGATTCTATAGCCTAAAACATTAGCACTCAGGTCAAAATGATTTGTGCTTCTATACACCTGATGGTGCTTTTATCTGCAAGGACTGTAAACTTTATGCCAACAGGCCTTTTGTTGTATGGCTGGAATTTATTTTGTTGTGATACATCATTTATCGTGCTGCAAAAGACTGTAGAAATTACGACACTATTTTTGTATAGTGTAGGTTTATCTTAGTAATGTATTGGTAGGAAGCTCCGTAGGAGCCCAACGCGTATAACATTCATCGACCCATGATTTCAATTGGGCTAAAAAGATTATAGGCCGCAATTTGCATGTAGCCCACTAAAAATATCTGGGCCTAAATCAGCATAAGCTCTCTTATTTTTGGTAGGCATGTGCCCACAGTGGGCCTTTAACAGGCCTAAACATAATTTGGGCCTTCACTAACAACAGGCCGTTAACATGTGTAAATATCTCGAGCCCATAAATAACATGGGCTTTTAATAGGCCGAAAGTCAGATTGGGCCCTGATTGTGCCAAATAACCCACCGGTCATTAGCGGGCCGAAATGTATCTCATCTCCTGGTGGCCCATTTACAATGCAGATCATTCACAGGCCGAAATTCAGACGGGCCGTAAATGCGCCAACCTACTACACGGGCCCTTACCAGGCCGGAATTGCAGTTGGGCTTGATTAGTATTAGTTTTATATGGGCCGTTAATAGGCCCGATGTGGCGTTGGGCCACATATGGCCCATGGGTTTTGTCCGACGTTAACAGGCCGAAAAACACAACAGGCTGGAAGTGGCCCAAATCTACAGTGGGCCTCTAACAGGCCGAATGTCAGACATGGTTGAATATGACCCAATTCCTTCACGGTCGCTTATGGGCTGAAAGTTTCAATGGCCAATAAATAGGCCCAAATGAAGCAGGACCTTTAACAGGCCGGAAACACACTGTGCCGTAATTTGGCCCAAATACTTAGCGGACAATTAACAGGCTAGAAGTGACCATGGGCCGCAATGATGACAAGTCTAGAATGGGCCGTTGACAAGCTGATTTGACACTAGTCATACGGGCCTTAACTGCGAATGGGTCGTCTACAAGCAAGCCGTTAATGGGCCAGTCTGCTACTTTTTACTGGGCTAGCCTTTTTAACCTAAATGGGCCGCTGTTGGGCCTTGCCACGTGTCGACGCACATAGGCGCCTCATCCATTGGGCGGTTGACATCTGTCCTTTCGCAGTGCGGAACATGTGGTTACTACTGACCAATGAGAATTTTACACGTGGAAAACCCCCATTGATCACGGCTGTTAACGGGTTATCGGATCCAAACCGGAACCCGATAGCTTAACGGCGACCTATAACGATGGATGCCATGTGTCGATTACCCTTGACGAAAGCACTTCCATGACGCGCCATTTATCGTCATGGAAGTGGACACCGTGATGATAATTTTGGTATTGCCATGGAACACTTCTACGACAACACATGTATGACTATCTTGATTCTGTCATAAAATCATCATGGATGTACATGCATGACAGAAAACGTGACCTACTGTGACAAACACGTATTATCATGGAAGTGTTTTTTTTCTAGTGACTATTCCCAGATGGCATAACGTGGGCACGTATTCTCGTCCGGGTACATGGCGTTTGCACCATAGGGTGCACCGCAATACGCGATGTCAGCACACGTCTTGTTCCATCAACCGTGCGCGCTCGTTATTACCATTGCGCACGCTTCTTTTAATTAGAACGTGTGTCCGTCTAGCGCACACACATTGATCTGTCTAACTATTTATGTTTTTGTGGCTAATTGCAAACAGTTCATCCATGTGAAGTGTATGCCATCAATCGCAGAGACCTTGATCTAGCTGATCGTTTCTGTTGAGTTGCCTAATCGCAAAATAGATTCATCCACATGAAGCGTATACCATCAATCTCACACACCTAGATCTACCCAACTGTTTCTGTTGAGTTGCCTAATCACAAACAGTTTATCTGGGCGAACTGTATGTCGTATATCGCACACACCTTCATCTGGCTGCTCGTTTTTGCTATTAAGGTCATCGCAAATAGTTCATTCGAGTGAACTGTATGCCACGCATCCCACGGACAACTATAATCTGAAACATGTTTGTTGTCCCCGCCATCGCAAACATTTTGTATCTTTTTTGACGGTTTTATTACATCACTGTTTGTGATTAATGCATCGCACACAATTTCATCGATGGGTCTCTGATTGTAGTGTCGCGTTAGCAGCATCCTGCAGTAGTGATTATTTCATATTTAAAACACATCACCCCTTCCAACGTACATCATTTTGGGAAGCATGCAGGCGGCGCTGGTTTTTGATAATGGTCCAATCTAGTGGCCCAAGCGGTGTATGTATTCTATCCATTTTTTATCAACAACAACAGTGGTCGTTTGATCAAGGGATAGATTCACTCGCCCGTCTTATGGTAGGTCAAGGCAACATGCATGTATGACCAAAGTATCAATACGTGCATGCGTCCCGCCGACACGAAGTGGGGGGTGGGGCAAGCACCCTTGCTAGCTAGCTATGACCTTAGACTGTCATTATAGATACATCCAAGGGGGGCTTTCCGGTTTGTGAGGCAGGTGCCACCAAAGTTGTGCATTTTGTATTTAAATACCACACCCTTTATTCCTACATATATTTGGCCACCTCGAGGTGGTTGTTGACTTCTGGCCCCTCTCAACGATGTTCGACGACGCGCCCACCCATGGGCCCGCGCGGTCAAAGTTGTGGATTGGGAATTTTAACATCACACACCACTCTTTTCATTAATATATATTTGGGCCACATGCTGGCGTGGTTGTCTTTTGACCCTCTCTCATGTTTTCTTTCTACCAAATGGTGCTATATGTGAAGACTCGGATGACGCGCAATGGACACGTGTGCACTGGCTTAACCATGTGCGATCTTTGCTTCGCTTTGTAAAAATCACCATGATTGCATAAGCACGAGCAAGGGTGGAGGTAATTTGGCTTAACCATTTGTGATGCTACTGCGCGTAAAATCACTCAATGCATTGCGCAAGCGCGAGCAAGGGTGGAGGCACTGGCTTAACCGTGTGCAATGCTAGTGTGCTGTAAAATCACCATGGTTGCACAAGCGCGAGAGAGGGTGGAGGTACTGGCTTAATCGTGTGTGATGCTAGTGTGCTGTTAAATCACCACGATTGCATAGCCTTGCGAGCATGGAGAGTCTTTATCTTAACCGTGTGTGATGCTAGATGCATTTGTTAAATCACCACAGCTAGCAAAGCCAGGCATGGAGGTATTGGCTTAACCATGTGCGATGCTAGTGCGCTATAAAATCACCACGACTGCGCAAGCTCAAGGCGGGTAGTTTATTTAGGATGAATTCCACATATGTGTCTGAAAATTAGGACGAACCATGTGCGATAGACCAGCTAGCTAGAAATATAAAAACAAACTAGCCGCCTTGAGTGATGCAAAAAGCGGCGGTTCCACCGCTTTTCTTTATTATCATACACACATATTCTTTTTGGACCATGTGCGATCTTGGTTGCTCCCACCCCACTTCAATTTCTTTACCCAAATTTATGTAGCCGCGGTATTTCAGCAACCGCCCCACTCTAAATCCACCATAGGCCTTATAGTAAAATTAAGTAGCGAGGCATTTGAATTGTCGTCCTCCCTCGTTGATGTCTACTACACAATTTGTTCTTGTAGACTCGTGTTGGAGCCTCCAAGCGCTTGAGTTTTGCGGAGGACAGTTGAAAATTTTCTGAAGTGGATGACCTAAGGTTTATCAATCCATGGGAGGCGTGGGATGAAGATGGTCTCTCTCAAACAACCACGCAACCAAATAATAAAAAAATTCTCTTGTTTTCCCAACACACCAAATACAATGGTAAATTGTATAGGTGCACTAGTTCGGCGAAGAGATGGTGATACAAGTGTAGTAATGATAGTAGATATTGATTTTTGTAATAGTGACAATAAAAAACAACAAGGTAACAAGTAACAAAAGTGAGCACAAATGGTATTGAAATGCTTGAAAACAAGGCCTAGGGTTCATACTTTCGCTACCGCAATCTCCCAGCAATGCTAACATAATTGGATCATATAACCATCCCTCAACGTGCAATATAGAATCAGTCCCAAGTTCCTATTAGCAGAGAACATAAGATAGAAATTGTTTGTAGGGTACGAAACCACCTCAAAGTTATCCTTTCCGGTTGATCTATCGAGCTATTCCTATAAGTGTCACAAACAGCCCAAGAGTTCGTACTAAAATAACACCATATGATACACATCAACCAACTCTAATGTCACTTAGATACTCCAATGTCAGCACGAGTATTCTTGAGTTGATTATACGATATGCACCAAACAATTTCAGATTCGTAATAATCAATCCAACACAAAGAACTTCAAAGAGTGCCCCAAGATTTCTATCAGAGAAACAAGAACGTAAACGTGCATCAACACCTATGCATAGGTTACCCGAATGTCACCTCGAGAATCCGTGAGTTGGGTGCCAAAACATACATCAAGTGCTCTCATATCCAACAAATTATTCAATCCGATAAAAGTCAAATCTCAAAGGTATAACTCAATTCATCACAACAAGATAGAGAGGGGAAAACATCATATGATCCAACTATATTAACAAAGCTCGCGATACATCAAGTTCGTGCCAAATCAAGAACATGAGAGAGAGAGAGAGAGAGAGAGAGAGAGAGAGATCAAGCACATAGCTACTAGTACAAACCCTCAGCCCCGAGGGTGGACTACTCCCTCCGCATCATGGTAGCCAACGGGATGATCAAGATGGTCTCCGGTGATGATTTCCCCCTCCGACAAGGTGCCGGAACAGGGTCGAGATTGTTTTTTCATGGCTACAGAGGCTTGCGGAGGCGGAACTTCTGATCTAGGGTTATTCCTGGGGGTTTCTGTATTTATAGGATTTTTTGGCGTCGGTCTCACGTCGAGATGGGCCACGAGGTGCCCACTACCCACCAGCCCACGGCCAAGGCCCCTAGCGCACCCTGGTGGGTAGTGGCCACCTCCTTCACCTTTTGGTCCTCCCACGAAGCTTCTAATGCCTCTTTTGTTACAAAAAAATCGGGAAAAAGTTTCGATGCATTTGGAGAACTTTTATTTCTGCACAAAAAACAACACCATGGTAGTTCTGCTGAGAACAACGTTAGTCCTAGTTAGTTCCATTCAAATCATACCAAAACCATATAGAATTGTTGTAAACATGTCATGAATACTTCATAAATTATATATACGTTGGAGATGTCAACATCCCCAAGCTTAACTCCTACTCATCCTCGAGTAGGTAAAGGATAAAAGAAATAATATATGAAGTGTGAATGCTAGCATAGTGCATAAGTTTTGTCAATGATGATTTCAATCGTTTTCCTAGCATTATAACAACAACTCTTTCTCATAAAACTCATCATGATAAAGTAGCAATCAATTCACATGTTACAGTTCAAACAATGCCTTCTCTTGAAACTTAACAACCTATGTTCTGGGTCACCAAACAATTGCAATTCAACTTTGCTACTTCGAGCTTGCATTGGTTTTTCCCTTGAAGAGGAAAGGGTGATGCAGCAAAGTAGAGATAAGTATTTCCCTCAGTTGAGAACCAAGGTATCAATCCAGTAGGAGAAACACGCAAGTCCCCAATATATGCACCTACACAAACAATCAAACACTTGCACCCAACGCGAAAAAGGGGTTGTCAATCCCTTCACGGTCACTTGCAAAGGTTAGATCTGATAGAGATAGATATAAAAGATTACTAAAACATAAAAGTAAATAAATTGCAGCAAGGTATTTTTGGTATATAGATCTGAAAATACATGAAGCAAAATAGACCCGAGGGCCATAGGTTTCACTAGAGGTTTCTGCCTTGAAGGCAAAT
Source organism: Aegilops bicornis (assembly GCA_021605145.1). Taxonomy (NCBI): domain Eukaryota; kingdom Viridiplantae; phylum Streptophyta; class Magnoliopsida; order Poales; family Poaceae; genus Aegilops; species Aegilops bicornis. The sequence continues at coordinate 1,241,332 of JAHIAL010000021.1, read as the reverse complement.
AATACGGTGGGTGAACAAATTACTGTCGAGCAAATGATAGAAAAGCGCAAAGTTATGACGATATCCAAGGTAATGATTATGAATATAGGCATCATATCCGTGTCAAGTAGACCGACTCCTGCCTACATCTACTACTGTTACTCCATACATCTACCGCTATCCAGCATGCATCTAGAGTATTAAGTTCATAAAGAATGGAGTAATGCCTTAAGTAAGATGACATGATGTAGAGGGATAAACTCAAGCAATATGATGAAACCCCCATCTTCTTACCCTTGATGTCAACAATACAATACGTGTCTCGCTACCCCTACTTTGTCACTGGGTGAAATCACGCAAGATTGAACCCAAAACTAAGCACCTCTCCCATTGCAAGAAAAACCAATCTAGTTGGCCAAACCAAACCGATAATTCAAACAAAAATACAAAGATATTAAATCAGGCATATAATAATTCAGAGAAGATTCAAATAATATTCATAGATGAGCTGATCATAAATCCACAATTCATCGATTTCGACAAACACACCGCAAAAGAAGATTACATCGGATAGATCTCCGAGATCATTGAGGAGAACATGGTATTGAGAATCAAAGAGAGAGAAGAAGCCATCTAGCTACTAGCTATGGACCCGTAGGTCTGTGGTAAACTACTCACGCTTCATCAGAAGGGCAATAGGGTTGATGTAGATGCCCTCCGTGATCGAATCCCCCTCCAGCAGGATGCCAAAAAAGGCCCCAAAATGGGATGTCATGGGAATAGAAGCTTACGGCGGCGGAAAAGTATTTTGGTGGACGCTTCTGGTGGTTTGGGAATATTTGGGAATTTATAGGCCGAAGAATAGGGTTAGAGGAGCTCCGAGGGACCCACAAGGCAGGGGGCGCCCTGCACCCTTGCCATCACCTCAAGACTCTTCTGACTTGGTTTCCAAGTCCTCCGTGGGTCTTCTGGTCCAAGAAAAATCATCGTAAAGTTTTATTCCGTTTGGACTCCATTTGATATTCCTTTTCTGCGAAACTCAAAAACAAGGAAAAACAGAAACTGGCACTGGGCTCTAGCTTAATAAGTTAGTCCCGAAAATAATATGAAATAGCATATTAATGCATATAAAACATCCAAAATAGATAATATAATAACATGGAACAATAAAAAATTATAGATACGTTGGAGACGTATCAAGCATCCCCAAGCTTAATTCCTACTCGTCTTCAAGTAGGTAAATGATAAAAACAGAATTTTTGGTGTGGAATGCTACCTAACATATTTATCCATGTAATTTTCTTCATTGTGGCATGAATGTTCAGATCCATAAGATTCAAAACAAAAGTTTAATATTGACATAAAAACAATAATACTACAAGCATACTAATAAAGCAATCATGTCTTCTCAAAATAACATGGCCAAAGAAAGTTATCCTACAAAATCATATAGTTTGGCTGTGCTCTATCTTCATCACACAAAGTATTAAATCATGCACAACCCCGATGATAAGCCAAGCAATTGTTTCATACTTTTTATGTTCTCAAACTTTTTCAACTTTCGCGCAATACATGAGCGTGAGCCATGGATATAGCACTATAGGTGGAATAGAATATGGTGGTTGTGAAGAAGAAAAAAAGAAGAAGATAGTCTCACATCAACTAGGCATATCAACGGGCTATGGAGATGCCCATCAATAGATATCAATGTGAGTGAGTAGGGATTGCCATGCAACAGATGCACTAGAGCTATAAGTTTATGAAAGCTCAAAAAGAAACTAAGTGGGTGTGCATCCAACTCGCTTGCTCACGAAGACCTAGGGAAATTTGAGGAAGCCCATCATTAGAATATACAAGCCAATTTATATAATGAAAATTTCCCACTAGAATATGAAAGTGACAACATATGAGACTCTCTATCATGAAGATCATGGTGCTACTTTGAAGCACAAGTGTGGAAAAGGATAGTAACATTGTCCCTTCTCTCTTTTCTCTCATTTTTTTGTGGGATTCTTTGGCCTCTTTTATTTTTTTGTGGGCTTCTTTGGACTCTTTTATTTTTATAAAGTCCGGAGGCTCATCCCAACATGTGAGGGAATCATAGTTTCCATCATCCTTTCCTCACATGGGAGAATGCTCTAATAATGATGATAATCACACTTTTATTTACTTAAAACTCAAGAATTACAACTCGATAAACAGAACGGTGGAAGTTGCATGGCAATATATCTCGGAATGGTTATGGAAATGCCATAATAGGTAGGTATGGTGGCTATTTTGAGGAAGGTATATGGTGGGTGTAAGGCACCGGCGAAAGTTGTGTGGTACTAGAGAGGCTAGCAATGGTGGAAGGGTGAGAGTGCGTATAATCCATGGACTCAACATTAGTCATAAAGAACTCACATACTTATTGCAAAAATCTATTAGTCATTGAAACAAAGTACTACACGCATGCTCCTAGGGGGATAGATTGGTAGGAAAAGACCATCGCTCGTCCCCGACCACCACTCATAAGGAAGACAATAAATAAATAAATCATGCTCCGACTTCACACTACAAAAAAGTACATACGTGATGATACGTGTTTGTCACAAGGTCACGTTTTACATCTTGCATGTACATCCATAGCGATTTTATGATGTAATCAAGATAGTCAAACACAGGTTGTCAGAGAAGTGTTCCATGACATTACCAAAATTATCATCACAGAAGTGTCCACTTCCATGACGATAAATCGCGCGTCATAGAATTGCTTTCGTCAAGGGGAACCGACACGTGGCATCCACCGTTACGGGTCGCCGTTAAGCTATCGGGTTCCGGTTTGGATCTGATAACCCGTTAACAACCTGGACCAATGGGGATTTTCCACGTGTAAAATTCTCAATGGCCAGAGGAACCACGTGTCGGCTCACCGTTGGGGCAGATGTCATCCACTCAATGGACCAAAGGCACCTATGATACGTCAACACGTGGCACGGCCTAACAGAGGCCCATTCCTGTGAAAAGGCTGGCCCGTTTGACTTGGTCAAAAGGTAGCGGGCCGGCCCACAGAAAGCCTGTTAACGGCATGTTCGCGTATAGCCCATTTACAGCCCGCTAACTCACGACCCGTTAGGGCCTATCCGAATTAGGCCCAGTAGCATCATCTGGGCCGTCCCATATGATTCCGGCCCGTTGTAACTTCCGGCCCATGTACGGCCCATGACGTCTTTCGGGCCATATGAGGCCTTTTGTAACTCTTGGCCCATTAACGCCCTTTGTGAAACTGGCCTGTAATGAATAGTGTATCGCTTTATACCCATTAACAGCCCATTATTCCATTGGGCCATTTCCGATCCTGTTATCTTCGGCCTTCTTAGGGCCCATTTATTCTGGGCTAATTTCAAAGATTCGGTTACTTATGGCCCGTTAAAGGCCTTTTTCTACTTGTGGGCCAAATTTAGCCCGTTGTTACTGATCGGCCCGATTGTGGCCCGTTAATCCGTTTAGCCGCTTTTATAGCGTCATCAAATAAGGCCGATTAATGACGGCCTGTTATGGTATGAACAGATGATTCCAACTCTAGCCCATTTACGGCCCATAATGCGGTCCGTTATTGGCTCATGTTTGGCCAATCGATCATACGGCCCGTAGAAGGCCCATTGATGCTAAGCCCCGTAGAAGGCCCATTGTTTCTACGGCCCATAGAAGGCCCATTGTTTCTAAGGCCCGTAGGAGGCCCATGGTCACTACAGTAAATATGTAGCCCATGGTTGTTGTGGCCTAGTTTTAAAAAATAGGTTATTGCGGCCACTAGCGAACCGCGGAAAAAGAACTACACTGACTACAAGCAAACAAATAAACAAGACAACAAGGAAATAAATAAGCAAGCAACTTACGCTAGGCTATCACGGCTATTACACATATTACATCCACTAGACATCAAAGTTCACCACCGTGCAAATATAGGGAACAAAGCGACATATCACATACATCGGTTGTCAAAGTTGGTGACCGGTGCAAATAAATGCCGCAAAGAAAACAAGTCCATAACTGAGACCACTTCAGAAGAGCTCAAGAAACAATATCCTGGGTACCCATAATGCCGGCAAGATGCTTAGCAAGATTATTAACTTTCTCTTGTTTGGCTCTTAAATCCTCCAGCACTTGCTGTTGCACCAGAATATATGTATATGAATTCTGCGGGCTTCCTCGATCCTTGACTTCTTGCCACAAAGTCACGGTGATCGATGCCTTTCAGCTTGTAGCTGAGACTCAGAAGAAGCCGAAGTGATTTAGGAAGCGAGTTTGAAGAGCTTGTGCCAGCGGTACTGGCCAGTAACTCGAAAACTACATCAACGCAGGACTGTGGGGTTGTCTCACTATCTACAAGATCATTTTATCACCTTTCTTGGAGACCAACAGGGTTGTCTCACTATCTTGAACCTTATCTGCTTTACTTTCTCTACCATTGCATAGTGGGGTGCTCTTCTCCAATATTCTATTCGCATTCTACAAGAGAAACAAGGATACACACCACAGGTTTAGCATGTAGTATACGAAACTCATTTTGGTAAACCGGTTCAGTAGTAAGGTGGACAGTATAACAGCATGAAACAAACATATATCTATGTACTATGGTCACTGTATTGTCCATATCATTCTAGTTTATGTTGCCAAATCAATATAGAGACACAGTTCAAATCATATATTTTTAAGACACAGCAGCATAGACAGAATATAAGTGTGAGAAACTACACATCATTGGTAACACTTGTAATGTGCATCACATGAGAACATAATTGTTTATACAACTGAAACTGAAATCAACATAGAGCAAGAAGTTAGAACAACAATCCAATTAAAGAAAAAGGTTTAAAACAAACCAGATGCGCCATTGGAGTTTAAATTGGATCCTTCAAATTCGAAAGAAGATCGTAAGAGTAAATCCAGTGATGCACCATCAAAGGAGTATGGACTATAGCTACGGAATCGACACGAGAACAGGTTGCTCTTACGCTTTAAACGTGGAGTTTGGGTTCATTTGTGGTGGTCTTCGTGCTTTGGGCACTGTAGTTGCTTTACAAACTGCTTGTGTGGGGGTACTCTGTGGTGGACATGGTGCTGTGTCAACTAGAAGTGGGTTACTATATGCTGGGGTTGGGGCTAGATGGGTTGTAGCTGGTTCTCTGTCCAACGGTGTAAGTGTGCAATCTGGAAGAGTTGCGATTATGTGTGGTGGGGCTAGTTCGCGGGCCAGTACAACCATGGTTCTATCTGCATCGACGGGTAGCACCGTCTTTTGTGAAGAACGGGGTTTTGCTACCTTAGATACTGCCATCACCCCCTCCAACTCAAATGGTTGATAAACAAGAAAAGAAATTGAACGTACAGACATTGTATGATAGACAGATGTGGTAATTCACATATATGTTGTCTAACCAAACAGGAATGACATGACACAATTTCACATATATGATGGCTAACTAAACAGGATAGCATGACATAGTTTCAGGATATATGATGGATAACTTAATGTAATATAATGGCATAATTCAACATATGATGAGTATCTAAGCGGGACGACATGAAAAAACTATATGATGTCTTTCTAAAATAGGTTGGGATGAAATAATTCACATACATGTTGTCTAAGTATACAAGATGGCATGATATAATTGACATAATTGATTCATATACTAAGCAGCTGGCACTCGCATGTATGATCTCTAAAATAAGCAGATGGAATTCAATATTGTGCATATGATGTCTAAACTAAGCAATGCAAGACACCATATGCATGATATGAGAAATATAAACATTGCAACTTAGAGCATATACCTTAGGTGGGATATATGACTGGTCATCTGTCTCTGAATCCTCCTTTGAGGAGCTACCTGTAATCATCGAGATATATGCTTCAACAGGTACCATTGTCTGCTTTGAAGACCTTGCTTTCACTCCTGATTTTTCCATAACCGGCTCAAATGGCTGATACACATGAAGAGTAGTTCAATATACACAGATTTTCGACAAATGGAATACGTAATGAAAAATAAGATGTTATGAGATAATTCACATATATGATGCCTAGGAAAATGGCGGTGCATAATTCACATATATGATAAAAGCTGAAAAACATGGCATTGCATAATTCACATATTTAATATAGAAAGCAAACAGGAGGCATTCACACAAAGCATGTCTAATCTAAGCAGATGGCATGGCAATGCAAGACACCATATACATGATATGAGCAATATAACCACGCCAAGTTAGAGCATGCACCTCAGGGGGGATCACGATCGGTCATGTGGCTCGAATCCTCCTCTAAGGAGCTATCTGTAGAATCAAAGAAGAAATCAGCATCGACAGTAGCATTTGACCGCTTTCGTAAGACCTTGTTTTCCTCCATTTTCCCATGACCGACTCAAATGGCTGATGCATAGGAAGAGTAGATGAATGTATAAACATTGTTGACAAATGGAATACATTATGAAAAAAATATATGGCACGATACAATTCACATATATGATGACTAGCTAAATAGGATGGCATTGCATGATTCACGTATATGATGTCTCGCTAAACAAGATGGCATTGCATAATTCCCGTATACTCCCTCCATTCCTAAATATTTGTCCTTTTTAGAGATTTCAAATGGACTACCACATACGGATGTATATAGACATATTTTAGAGTGTAGATTCACTCATTTTGCTCCGTATGTAGTCACTTGTTGAAATCTCTAAAAAGACAAATATTTAGGAATGAAGCGAGTATGATATAGAAACCAAACATGTGGCATTCACACAAAAGCAAAGCTAAACTAAGATGATGACATATAAGATGTATAATGTAAGCAATGCGAGGCGCCATATGCATGATATGACCAACATCAGTGCGAAAGTTAGAGCAAACACGTCCCGGGGGTAAATAGGAGTGGCTCGGCCTCTGAATCCCCCTCTGAATAGTTATCTTCCTTTGGAATACAATCTGGAATGGCGGGAGGGAGGGGGGGCACTTCGCCCACCACGGAGCGGCATCTGCATGACATTATATTCCCACGCAACGGTCTTCTCTTTTTCTCTATATGTTCAGTATGCACTAGTACAACGAGCTCCTAAATAAACGGTTTTTAACCCCTTTCCACGACGGCCTTTGGAACCGTTGCCAAGTGAGTGCGGGCGATAGGGGGGTCCTTCCCACACGACCCAGAAACCGTTGGGGATATGCCCTCCTGGCACACACGCTCGGCAAAATGAGGTCATGTGCAATCGGCGAGCGCTCAAATACGGAAATATGTACAGTAGAGTTAAAAAAATACAATTATACGGCAAAATTGTTTCCAGTCGCGAGTACATCCCACACAGTCAGTCCCCGCTAAACGTTTCTGTTCGTATGTACATCCCACATAGTTGCTCCAAGGAAGACGTTTCCGTTCACAGGTACATCACACACAATTTTTCCCACTAAATCGTTTGCGTTATTGAAAGTATCGCACGCGGTCCGCAGAAGAAACTGTGTGGCAAAGGCTGTCCATCACACATAATTTTTATGTGGTAAACATTTGCGCAAGGTGGCCTAACGCAAACAGTTTTCAAGAGAAAGTCATGTGTGATTGTTCATTGATCCAACACGGTTTATTCCAAGAAACTGTGTGCATTGCCTGAGGTCATCGCCCACGGTATTTTTTCAACAACCGTTTGCAATAGCAAAACCCAATTAGCAGGCTAATTCACCATTAGCAGGATAATTATCCGATTATTCATAATCCATTTATTAATCTAATTGACATTTCATATTAAGCACACAATATATTTCATTTTCATAATTGAAATACATGAGTCTGACATCATATAGCTTGACACTCAGCTACCCCATTACACAACTACACCAGGACCAAGTTTCACATGCAACATCTATAACCTTTCGAAATTAGCATCATAAACGGTACATCGACAGATGTATCTCATCTGGAAAACTACTGAAGCATAAGGCGAATATTGAGCCTTCATTGATGTTGAAGGTCTTTCTAACTTTAGGCTAGTGCGTGTGGATGATTGACCGTCCATCCTTCGTCCTCTTGAGGAACACTTCAATATTGAACCGTGGGTGTTGTATAAAATAACTTCCTCACCTCCTGACCATATAGGTGGTTTGAGAGGTAATCATCAGTGAGCTGCTTTGGAAAGGCCTGAAAAGAAGGATGTGCATAAATATCTTCTCTATATTGGAAATGGGGCAAAGGAATAAAAAAGGCAAGTTATAATAGTTATTACCATCCGTAGTGAATCGATGTCTTCTTCATTGTGCGGAACAAAGATCTTGTTGGTTTTTGTCGCTGATTTCTTTATCCTAACAATCTTTACGAGTTTCTTGACTTGACTGATATTCATGGACAACTCATTTCCCCATATGCAAAAAGGGTCGGACATTGGGTCAAAACCTCGGCAGTAGGACCTACATGTGCAAGACCAAATTGTTAAAAACCTAAATATTAGAATGGTTCACGCAATTGCACAATAATGTGCCATTAGACAACGGACCATGCACGTGCTAACCTCGATTGTAAACCTCGGTGCTTCCCATTGTTTCCACTGCAACACATATAAGGTAGTTAGTCATCGGGTTAAGTAAGGGTTCACATGCTATCAAGAAAATATGTTGATGAAAAATAAGCACATTGCAGATTCATCAGATTAATTCAGGCCACATGGAAAACCCATTTATCCAAACCAAGCATGATTAAGAACTAGGAAATATAGCACTTGTATATGTTTCTCATGTATTAAGTGCAGCCAAATTCGATTTATTCCTCACATGCACAACAATACAAAATTCTACCCACGACATTTGGACATCGCAGTGTAGAATTGAACCAAGCTGTTAGCTAAACACCACAACAAATGAACCAAACATTAACTGAGCACCACATTGCACAATATAACATACTCCTAATAGAAGATCAGAATGATTAACCAAACCAAGCATGCTTAACAACTTGGAAATATAGCAATTGTATTTGTTTCTCATGTATTTAGTACAGCCAAATTCGATTTATTTCTCACATGGTATACAATAACGAGAATGCAGCCACAACAATTGAACATCGCATTGCAAAATTGAACCAAGCGATTAACTAAACACCACAACAAATGAACCAAACGTTAATCGAGCACCACATTGCACAATATAACATACTCGTAATAGAAGATCAGACGATTAACCAAACCAAGCATGCTTAACAACTTGGAAATATTGCACCTCAAGAATTGAACATCACATTTGCAGAATTGAACATCACATTTGCGAGAATTGAACCAAGCGATTAATCGAACACCACATTGCACGACATATAGAACATATACACTATAGCAGAAGATTGCATGGTAAAAGTAGATAGCACAATTCACTAGAATTTGTTAAGGAAAGGCAGTAGCTAGAAAACGATGGCCTCGAGAAAACGCCATGAACTGTCGTTTAAAGCAGCCAACCGCGTTGTGGCGTCGACGCACGAGGCGTCAATGGTGGCCTCAACGGCGAGGTGCTGCTCCAAGATCTGGGGTCGGCACGAATGACAACCATCGCGACCTCATCCGCGCATGTCTGACGCGATTCTTCTCTGTTGCCGAATGCTCCTTAAGATCCGGCTATCTGCGTGCACCATGGCTTAGGCCGGCGCTTATTTGGTGGAGGGTCGGTGATTTGGGTGGAAGGTGCGATGCTTTCGCGCATGACCGGGGGCATGTGGGATGTTGAAGGAGGAGGAGGATGGGGGTCGGTGTGGATTACTGCCTGGATAGACGAGGCCGAGCGGCGTGAAGGAGGGTCGTCGACGAGGAGGCAAGCGCAAGCAAGGAGTGAAGGTTTCAACTTGGAAAAGGAAGGTGGAAAGAGGGGAAATGTCGCTTTTGGTAAGGGGAGGCGGGGAGGTAGATATTTATGCGGAAGCCGAAAATTTCGAATCGCTTCACCAAAAAATCATGCCAAGAAGTGTCATCTGACACGGTCCCTTATTTAGAACTGTGTATAATATGTGGACATCACAAATGATTCAGATAGCTTCACCCGTGTGTGATGAGTTTGAACGTCAAAAGTTTTCGTTCGAATTTCCATGGTTACAGTGGTCATCCATGTCATTGCATAATTTGGGTACACAAAGGAGACTACAGCACACCCACACTTCTTATGAGCAAGTTCAACAATTAAACAGAGCTAGCTGACCTAAACATTACTCTAACAAATTAAAGAACAATGCTCTTAATTAAACAAAACAAAGAGTACTACTACGGCTGGTACTCGTCGATCTCCGCCGCCGCCTCCATGTCCAGCTCGCGCCCGACGGTCTCCTGGGGAAGGGGCTCCATGGCATCCATCGCACCATACTCGGCAAGCATCTCGCCATCTGCATCCGCCATATCTTTGGAATAGGCTGCCATGAGCAGGGCGTGGGCGGCCGTGATCTGGGCTTTGGCGGGCTCCATCGTGGCAAGGTATGCCGCCAGGAACGGATGGCTGCTTGAACTCTCTCAGCGATTGCCATCTCTTCGCCGTGGGTTGCCGACCGTTGTCGGAGAAGCTTCCTTCGATTTCTGTGGTGAGCGCCACGAGCTGGGCATGGACGGCCTCGACATGGTGGCGGGCGGCCTCCATCAAGGCTAAGGCCCCCGCTGCAGAACGGACAGCTGTTGTGCCGCTCTCGCCAGTTGCTATCCCCAAGGCAGATGTTGCTGCCGCCGCCTGAGAAGTAACAGCGGCCGTTTGGGATGCCTTGGCCGCCCGAACGCAGATTGCGGTCGCCCTCACGAAGCTTGTTAGCACGCGCCTGGCAGCTGCGGCCGCGGTCTCGCCGGAGTGGGCCGCCAAAATTGCCCACACGACGCGGGTCCACATCCCCATCTTTCACCGAAGACGATTGAACAATGAAATGATATTTGGGGAGTGAGCTAGTGTGCTTGAGACGCCGGCTGTGGACTGTAGCCGACGCACCTTCTCGCGTAAGCCATAGGCATACTATACACCGACGGTGCTCCATGATATTTTGTGCTGCATCTCACACGGTTGCTGATAATAAACCGTGTGAGATCTACTTGATTTTTCATCTTGATTTGAATTGCATAATGGGGTCACAGCGGCAATGGACGGTGTTTGAATTGCTTGACCATTTATTTGGAGTGAACATGCAACTATATGTGTGTCGTCAAAAAAAATTGGAATTATTCAGGGTTCGTTTGGACGTTTTTATACATTAATTTGGTTTTATAGGCATTTCAGGTGCATAATTCAAATTTGAACTACAGGCACATGCTCCAGTGCATATAAACTGGTTGAAAAATCAAATCTATGTCCATGGTTGCATGCTTAGGTCCCATGCAAGAAATGGGAATGAATGTCAAACACCCAGCCACCGTCACTCGGCTGCAAACATTGAGATACTTGGTTTTTAAATTCTAGTAAGTCCAAAACTCTTCTGAAATTCATGAAACTTGGCATGCTATCATGGAGCGGCATCAACATGCCGTGGTAAAAATTTTGTCCCATTTGGGGCAGGTTTGGGTATAAGCTTCTCACAAACCAGAGCTTCTCATGACAAGCATGATGGTTTCGGTAGGGAACGCCCCACCTTTGGGGCCGAAACAATATCTGTTGCCTCTTATTGCTTCCAAAAAATTCTCGTGTCAACATAGAACAACAGGAGTGTTGTGTTATTTTTTGTGATTTTTGGGGTTCGTTTGGACATTTTTATGCATTAAGTGAATTTTCAATGAATTTATGTGCATAATTCATATTTGAAATACATTCACATTCTCAAGTTCATATATATTGGTTGAAAAATCAAATCTATGTCATTCGGTTCATGATTAGGTCCCATGCAAGAAATTGGATTGAATTTCAAACACCCTGCCACCGTCACTAGGCTGCAAACATTGAGATACATGTCTTTTAAATTCTAGTAAATCCAAAACTCATCTGAAATTCATGAAACTTGGCATGCTATCATGAGCGGCATCAACATGCCGTGGTAAAATTTTTGTCCCATTTGGGGCAGGTTTGGGTAAAAGCTTCTCACAACAAGCGTGATGGTTTCGGTAGGGAACTTGCCACCTTTGGGGACGAAACGATATCCGTTGCCTTTGATTGCTTTCAAAAATTTTGAGTGTCAACATAGACCAACAAGAGTGTTGTGTTCAATTTTGGAATATTTCGCGGTTCGTTTGGATATTTTTATACATTAACTGGGTTTCCCAAGCATTTTATGCGCATAATTCAAATTTGAACTACATGCACATTCTCCAGTGCATATAAACTAGTTGAAAAAACAAACATTTGTCCTTGGTTGCATGCTTAGGTCCCATGCAAGAAATGGGAATGAATTTAAACACCTTGCCACCGTCACTCGTCCGCAAACATTGCGATACCTGGTTTTTAAATTCTAGTAAATCCAAAACTCGTCTGAAATTCATGAAACTTGGCATGCTATCACGGAAGCGGCATCAACATGCCGTGGTAAAAATTGTCCCATTTGGGGCAGGTTTGGGTATAAGCTTCTCACAAACCAGAGCTTCTCACAACAAGCGTGATGGTTTCGGTAGGGAACGTGCCACCTTTGGGGACGAAATGATATCTGTTGCCTCTGATTGCTTTCAAAAAAAATCGAGTGTCAACATAGAACAACAGGAGTGTTGTGTTCAATTTTGGAATTTTTCGCGGTTCGTTTGGACATTTTTATACATTAACTGGGTTTCCCAGGCATTTTATGCGCATAATTCAAATTTGAACTACATGCACATTCTCTAGTGCATATAAACTGGTTGAAAAATCAAATATGTGTCCTTGGTTGCATGCTTAGCTCCCGTGCAAGAAATGGGAATGAATTTCAAACACCTTGCCACCGTCACTCGTCCGCAAACATTGTGATACCTAGTTTTTAAATTCTAGTAAATCCAAAACTAAATGAAATTCATGAAACTTGGCATGCTATCATTGAGCGGCATCAACATGCCTTGGTAAATTGTTTGTCCCATTTGGGGCAGGTTTGGGTATAAGCTTCTCACAAACCAGAGCTTCTCACAACAAGCGTGATGGTTTCGGTAGGGAACGTGCCACCTTTGGGGACGAAACAATATCCGTTGCCTCTGATTGCTCTCAAAAAATTTCGAGTGTCAACATAGAACAACAGGAATGTTGTGGTCAATTTTGGAAATTTTCGCGGTTCATTTGGACATTATTATACATTAACTGGGTTTCCCAGGCATTTTATGCACATAATTCAAATTTGAACTACATGCACATTCTCCAGCGCATATAAACTGGTTGAAAAATCAAATATGTGTCCTTGGTTGCATGCTTAGGTCCCATCCAAGAAATGGGAATGAATTTCAAACATCCTGCCACCGTCACTCGGCCACAAACATTGAGATACATGGCTTTTAAATTCTAGTAAATCCAAAACTTGTCTGAAATTCATGAAACTTGGCATGCTATCATGGAGCAGCATCAACATGCCGTCGTAAATTTTTTGTCCCATTTGGGGCAGGTTTGGGTATAAGCTTTTCACAAACCTTAGCTTCTCATAGTAAGTGTGATGGTTTCGGTAGGGAACCTACCATCTTTGGGGACGAAACGTTATCCGTTGACTCTTATTGCTTTCAAAAATTTTCTAGTGTCAACATAGAACAACAGGAGTGTTGTGTTTACTTTTGGAATTTTTCGGGGTTCCTTTGGACATTTTTATACATTAACTGGGTTTTCTAGGCATTTCATGTGCATAATTCAAATTTGAACTACATGCACAAGCTCCAATTCATATAAATTGGTTAAAAAATCAAATCTGTGTCCTTTGGGGCATGCTTAGGTCCCATGCGAGAAATGGGAATGAATTTCAAACACCAGGGCACTGTTGATTGCCGGCAAAACATTGAGATACTTTGTTTTTAAATTCTAGTAAATCCAAAACTCGTCTAGAATTCATGAAACTTGGCATGCTATAATGGAATGGCACCTGACATGCTTTGGTATTTTTCGTGTCCATTTTGAGAGAAGGCGCACTCGAATAACAGCCAACAAAGGCATTTTGAAACAAATAGCTTCCACTGTAACATCTCAAACGTTTTATGTAATTTAAATTTTGTGCATTCTGTTCAACATTCATGTGACGGCACGCCTCACTCTTTTAATGGCTAGGAGGTGCCATGCGGACAGGTGCTTGAGTGCTTGACTAAACGGAAGGTGTGCGAGCTGTACTCGAATGCAGAGGCTCAACGGGAAGCGTGGGAGCTGTACGCCGCGCAGGCTCACCGGGAAGCGAGCTCTTTGACTTCCATGGCTGCCCGCCTTGCTTGCATCCTCTCCATTAATGGCGCCCAAGCCGCAGTTTAATTCGGTTTTTAAATATAAAACACTCATCGCAAACGTTTTAGTTAGAACACCAGTACAGAAACCGTCGACTTCCCGAAGCCATAGCGTAAAATGTGCCGAGCAGGATTTGTGCAGCTCTTGATCGCAAACGTTTTAGATAGAACACCCGTATGGAAAGTGAGAGCAGCGCAGGATTTGTGCATCCCTTCAACACAAATAGTTGTTTTGGATGACCCGTGTGCAACCACGTACAAACAATTTGGTAAGATTTGCATCTGTCATATTGGTTATGTTGCCATTTATCAAACTGGAAAGATTTACATTTGCTGATCTAGTAATGTTGCCATTTGTCAATCCTTGTAACACTGCGATTTGTCAAAATATGCAGCTAGAAATCACTAGCACTATCTAATTTTTGCAACTAAAATTCAGTAATTAAGCATAGATTTCATTCATAGATCAAGCAGTCGTTCTTAATTTATACAAACAGTTCAACTCGACAGCTGAACCGACCAAACTTTTCCCCAATTGTTGCCAACCACTTACTGAAATAGCTAGTTCAACTATATATACTAGCTAATTTTAAGTACGTTGTATAGTTCGACCACACATCTATAGTCAGATGAACTAAACAAAATAGCCCCTAAATACTACTACTACCACGGAGGGCTTTGTGCTACTACGGTAGCCTCTCCTCTGAAAGCGTGCTCGGTGAGAGGCGAGGAAGGGAGGAAAACCTACCGACGAGCGGAGAAATGCAATATCTGGTGCCGCTTTTGCCACGTTCAGACGCTTCGCCAGCTCGAACGCATAACGCCGCTCAGACGATCCCTCTTGAAGTGGCCGGGCTACTCGTAGATCTCCTGATTCCCCGCCTCTGCGTCGGCGTGTGCTGCGGCCACGGCTATGGTAAGGCTCTTTGCGTGCTCGAAGAGGCGCTCCTCCTCCTCCCGCAGGAACTCGATGTAGCGCGCAAGGTCGCTGACACACGTGCGGGCCTCCACCTCCGCCTCACTCCTTCGGGCGGCGGTGGCGGAGCGGGTGATGATCCTGGTGGTCGACGGTGGGCTGGCGGCCACGGTGGCCGATGATGGGGTGGCGGCCACGACCACCACCTCCCGCCTTCAGGCCGCGGTGGCGGAGCGGGTGATGGCCACGGTGGCCGGCAG
Source organism: Aegilops bicornis (assembly GCA_021605145.1). Lineage (NCBI taxonomy): Eukaryota > Viridiplantae > Streptophyta > Magnoliopsida > Poales > Poaceae > Aegilops > Aegilops bicornis. The sequence goes on along the minus strand of JAHIAL010000021.1, from coordinate 1,225,844 downwards.
TGGCGTGGAGGCCACAACAGCCACCTCCCGCCTTGAACGCGCGGCGAGCGGGAGATGGCCCCGGCTTCGACGGTGGTGTGGCGGCAACGGCGGCCGCAATAGCCGTCGGCGACGGCGGCGATGGAGCGTGTGGTGGGTGTTCTGCGCACACCCAACAGGGACGCCACGCGCACTACACTACGCCGGGGACTGTGCCACCGCTGCGGTGTAGCCTCCCAGCTGGAGCTGTCCTCTGATGACGGGGAGTGGCTGAGCGACGACGACGGACCGGTGCCAGTGGCGACTGTGGGAGAAGCAGACGAGATAAGCTACAGGGAGGGAGGGGAAAATGCGACGCGGGACTCGCCGGTCGTGAGAATTTTTATAGCAGGCCAGTAAGCATTGGGATTTTGGGGGATTTCACCGAGTAGGGCGGGAAGCTTGCGCAGGAACCTGCGAGGTTGCGCGGGAACGGGCTCACCAACGATTAATTGGCACCATCGTTTGGCCAAAAGAACGCCCCCGCGCGCTGCGCAAGCTTGCGCTGTAAGCCGTCTGCGGCAGCGGGGTGACAAGACGTGCGAGAGGAGGACGAAAGGACACATACACATACGGTTAATACAAAAAAACGTTTGCGATTTAATTACCTCCTATATACCCCCGTCCTGGTTTATAAGTAGGATTTAACTAATAAAATACGAATGCATGTCCTTATAAGTGTGTGTATATATATGTATATGTTGTTGTTCTGTATGCAATTCCATAGCACAACACACACATCTTATTAGCAGCAACCGTCTGTGTTATTATTGGTCTTCGCACATATTTCTGATTACAGACCTGTTTGCCGCGTATCACACACATCTTGTTATATTGAACCGCTTCGTTCTCTTGTCTCAACACAAATAGTTCATCCGTGTGAACCGCATGTCGATATCGCTTTTACACCTTGAATCTGGCCGACCGTTTCTTTTGTGTTGCCTAATCACAAACAGTTCATCCGAAAGTGAACCGTATCTTTGTATATCGCACACACCTTCATCGGCTGCCTGTTTCTTTTGATCCTCCTCATCGCAAACAGTTAAGTGGACTGAACCGTATGCCCTGCATCGCACACGCAACTAAAACCTGAACATGTTTGATGCATCCGTCATCGCAAACGTTTTATACATTTCTGACGGTTTTCATACACCACTGTTTGTGATTATTGCATTGCGCACAGTTTCTCGAAGGGTCTCTGATCGTAGTGTCGCGTTAGCAGCATCCTGCAGTAGTGATTACTGTGTGTAATAACTGACATGCATAATAGGAAAACATAGTTATATTATGTAAGGCCTAAGGGTGCATGTAGAAATCAAGACCGATGGTAGCAAACGAGTGGATAGATCCAAAACTAATGATAAGGTGTAGATTATAGCTTCAGTTTAAAAAGATAGACAATGGATCATCTACTGTTTGTTGCCCACCCAACATGAACCACATAGAAGACCCCAGATGAACCAGATAGTAGATAGATGATATTCATTGTTGCCTCGATATGTGCCCCACGAGCATTTTAAAACTCAAGTTTGAACGATAAAGTAGCAGGTAATAACAACCGATGTATAACGTAAGCAGACACAAAAGAGTGCGACCTCTCTTCTGGAACTTTGTAGTCCTCAAGTTCATCTGCTCAGTCGATGATGGTAATGCGGTTAAGTGGCTGCCGCAACGGGAAGATGATCCGAGTCGTGAAAGAAAGTACGCAAGGGAATCTCTGCTGCAGCAACGCCTGGCCGATGGTGCACCTCAAGTGGGGTGGATGACGGCATGGCAGGAGCAAGACATAGCACACAGAGTTTTCTTTGACGCCTATTTGAAAATGAATTAAATCTGTAAGGGCTCCTTAGAATTGGAGGATTCTATAAACGCAGGGACAGGAAAAACACAGGAATAGGAAAGGAATGCACGTGTAAAACAGAGCATTTGCGAACATAGGATTTCTATCAACCTGGGTGTTTGGTTCACATGAATTGGAAGAACACGGGAATGGAGAAACATGGTCAAATTAAAGTCAAACCACGTGAAAATGAAAAATAACAATCTTATTATGCCAGTAATGCAATTAGTCATGTTCTTCATGCATATTAATTTGAAAAGGACGCCCAAGTGGATATTAAAATTCCTACTTTTTTTCTTTGAAAGAGACACCAAAGGAAAAATCCTCCAGTTTTGCTTTGCTCCACTCCTTCTAACCAAATGCACGAATAGTAGTACCATAGTAGTTCCATAGCAAAGGATCCCTGAAGGATCGACATGAATGCAGAGTAACAAAGTGAGGCAACGAGTGTACAACCTCTTTGGCATAGCCTTCTCGACCTCAACATCATTGGGTTGGATGTGGAGGATGGTGATGCTGGTGTGACTGTCGGAGGTGGGGAAGAAGATCCGAGGCCTGTGGAAATAGCGCCGAGGGTACTACTCCGCTGTGATGGACGGTTCGTTGTTGGAGCTGCTCAAGTGAGGTATACGGCGCCGAGGCTGAAGCAGGACACGACAGACAATGTTAATCCGAAGTGGGAATCTAATATCATCTGCAATAGATGATGTAAAATACATCACCAAAAAGTGCTAGATGTAAAACGCATCAGCCGTGCCACGGCCGCTCCAACAGATGTCTGTAAATACTGTTCACTCTGAACTTAATCAAGAAATCGAACTTTACAAATAAACTGAATTTTACTGTCGAAACTGATTGAACTAGTAGCACAGATTGCAGTAGAAGTTTAGGGCGTTCGAGCACTAGTAGCAGAGAAGTAGTGATCTAAATCAGCAGCTACTCGAGTAGGGAACACACTAGCAGAGAGCAACTCGTGCAGCAGCACCGCGAGCGACTGCTAAAGCGACAACTCCTGTAGATGCGGGAGCTCGTGCAGCATCAGCAGAAGTAGTGCAAGCGAGACCAAGAGTAGAGAGGCAGCATGAACGAGAGCAAGAGCGGAGCAGCAGCAATAGCAGAGCAGAGCAGCAACACGAATGAAAGCAACAGCAGTGTAGCAGCGCGACCGACACCAAGAACAGAGCCGCAGCGCGAGCGAGAGCCGGAGTAGCAGCAGCTAGTGCTGGTGTGGAAGTCACCGCCAAGGAAGCAATGACATGGGGGAGAGACGCCGTTGATAAAGTGGCTGGCGACGGCGCCGTCAATGGAGACCCTCCATGGCTGCTCGGTATCGAGCACCGACAGCCCCTTGAGATTGAATAAAAGAGAAAATGTAGTGGTGAGTGCAGAACCTCCTTGGTGGCACCGAGTAGGCCTCGGCTTCATCGAGGAATTGGTGAGGGTGCTGCGGTTCCGGTGGGGCAGGTCAAGACGACGCTGTCGGGATGCAGGTGGCGCGATAGACGAGGCGAATGTCGGGGCAGCTCCTTAAAGGTGGAGGACAAGGCGGCTGATCCGGCGGGACGACGAGATCGACGACGGATCCTCATCCAGTGCGGTGGATGAGGGACGGCGACCTATTGCGGTGGACGACGTCGTCGGGGAAGAGTCTCCGGCTGGGCAGCGGTCGGGAGGCCGACGAAGGAGCATGGGGTTTCGCGGGTTTTGGCAGCCTCGGTGTACGAATGGGGGTGAAGGGGAAGGTAGGGGGAGCCATGGCTTAGGGACGCGCTTGTCCGAAATGTATGGTAAGTTATGAACGTACCCCCATCGGTTTTGACCACGCGACGTCGAGGCGGGATTTCCGGCTGAGGGGTAGAAGGGGGATTTCGCGTGTCTGGTCTGCGGGACCGATTTTGAATGAGGAGGGAGTTTTCGCGCGTGTCGAAATTTTGGGATAACAAGGCGCAGCGCGGGTTGAAGAGGCGGGATTTTTACAGCAGAAGAGACAAAAGATACTTGAGGTTGAAAATTTCGGGATAACAAGGCGCGGATTCCATGTTCGGCAGAACAAACTTAACGTGTACAAAAAACAATTCATACAAGACACAAGAGAGTCATGTCCCTTTTACTATATTGCTATAAATTCCATTGAAAAACTACAAGAAAATGTAAAAAATCGGGGAACAAGATTACCTGCATACAAGACGTAAATCAATTCGCACTTCCCTCAACAACAACAAAAAATAAATCAATTCCCACCACAAGAAAGAGTCATGTCCCTTTTTATTTGATTAAAAATGCCAGGATCTCGAATTTCAATTTTTGAATCCACGTTTTGTTGAATTCGAATATATTGTAAGGTGACCTTGCGTTTATAATGTGTAGTCCTACATTTTGATCTTCCATCTTATATGAACATTTTACTCCATTCTATGAACATATATATTGACATCTACCATATGGACTAAATTTGAATCAGATTTCCTTATTTGAATACGATTGTTGTCAAGTTATACCATTATTTAAATATTACCTTGATAACAGAAAACATGCATATAGCAGTAATCATATTTCACTATGAACTACATGTACCATACGATCTCCAATTCAAATATTTGTATCCATTTTATGTTGAATTAAAATCACAGTACATTGGTCTAGGTAGCGAGATGTTCGGGATAATCTAAACCATGTTTTCATATGTATAACTTTTAGCCGGATTAGGACAAGTTTTGGTATAAGCTTCTTCAAACCGGAGATTCTCTCAACAAGCCTCGTGGTTCCGAGAGGGAACGTGTCACCTTTGTGTGCGAAACGATATACGCTGCCTCCCCCCTGATTTTCTTTACAGAGGCAACATAGAAATATATGAGTGCCCTGTTAAATTTTGCAATTATTCCGGGTTCGTTTGGCCTTTTTTATACACTAGCAAAACATGCCCATGCATTGCAACCGGAGGAAAAGAAAGCAGCTTTCATACACACATCCGACAACATCAGCAAACAATATTCTTTAAAAAAAATTTATTGACACAATTTGAAACAATATGAAAATCAACTTTAAGCCACTGGTTTACATAAACTTGTATCAACAGTTTAATGTGCATCATCGTATAGGGGTTGGTAGTACACTGTGCAAAACAGAGAAGATGATTATGTACCTGTTTTAACCTTTTGGAAAATGGTGGTTGATAGGAATCAACATCCCCTATAGTGTCAATTATGGATTATGTGAGAGCATCAAACTGTCATATCTACTAAATTTGAATAGGGTAGAAAACATATATAATAGACATTTATTAAATGCCTCACATAGAGAAGATATTAATTAAGTTTACATTTTGTTAAATTTTGGAATTATTTCAGGTTCGTTTGGCCTTTTTTATACATTAATTGAGTTTCTGGACATTTAATGTCCATAATTCAAATTTGAACTGCAAGCACATGCTCGGATGCACCAAAGTTGGTTGAAAAATCACATGTGTGTCCTTGGGTGAATTTCTAGGTCCCATGCAAGAAATGGGAATGAAATTCAAACATCTGGGCATCGTGACTTGATACGTCTCCAACGTATCTATAATTTTTGATTGTTCCATGCTGTTATATTATCAATCTTGGATGTTTTATAATCATTTTCTATCATTTTTTGGTACTAACCTATTGACATAGTGCCAAGTGCCAGTTGTTGTTTTCTGCATGTTTTTTACATTGCAGGAAATCAATATCAGACGGAGTCCAAATGCAACGAAACTTCATGGAGATTTTTTTTGGACCAGAAGGGACGTATGGGCCCTGGCTGTGCCTGGGGGTGCCCCGAGGGAGGCACAACCGACTAGGGCGCACTAGGAGGCACAGGCGCGCCCTGGTGGGTTGTGCCCACCTCGGGTGCCCCCCGGACCGCCTCTTTGCTCTATAAATACCCCAATATTCCTAAAACCCTAGGGGAGTCGACGAAATATTCATCCAGCTGCCGCAGAGTCTAGAACCACCAGAACCAATCTAGACACCATCTCGGATGGGGTTCACCACCTCCATTGGTGCCTCTCAGATGATGCCTGAGTAGTTCTTTGTAGACCTTCGGGTCCGTAGTTAGTAGCTAGATGGCTTCCTCTCTCTCGCTGAATTCTCAATACAATGGTCTCCTGGAGATCCATATGATGTAACTCTTTTTCATGTGTTTGTTGTGATCTGATGAACTATGAGTATATGATCGATTATATCTTTTTATATCCATGAAAGTTATTTGAGTTTCTTGATCTCTTATATGGATGATTGCTTATAGCCTCGTATTTCTTCTCTGATATTTGGGTTTTGTTTGGCCAACTTGATCTATTTATCTTGCAATGGGAAGAGGTGCTTTGTAGTGGGTTCAATCTTACGGTGCTTGATCCCAATGACAGAAGGGGAACTGACACGTATGTATCGTTGCTACTAAGTATAAAATGATGGGGTCTATCTCTACATAGATTGATATTGTCTACATCATGTCATCGTTCTTATTGTATTACTCCGTTTTTCCATGAACTTAATACACTAGATGCATGCTAGATAGCGGTCGATGTGTGGAGTAATAGTAGTAGATGCAGGCAGGAGTTGGTCTAGTAATCTTGGACGTAATGCCTATATAATGATCATTGCCTGGATATCGTCAGGATTGTTCGAAGTTCTATCAATTGCCCAACAGTAATTTTTTTACCCACCGTTTGCTATTTTTCTCGAGAGAAGCCACTAGTGAAACCTACGGCCCTCGGGTCTTCTTTCTCATATATTTGCCTTTGCGATCTAGTTTTCCTTTGCATTTATTTTCAGATCTATTAGACCAAAAATACAAAAATACCTTGCTGCGTTGTATTTGTATTTATTTTATTTGGCGTTCGATCTATCAATCTACTACAATTTACCTCACGTCTATTTGCCTATCTTGAGGCACCGTACCCCGGAAGGGATTGACAACCCCTTTAACACGTCGGGTTGCGAGGATTTGTTATCTGTGTGCAATGGTTGTTTACGTTGTGTTGCTTGGTTCTCCTACTGATTCGATAACCTTGGTTTCATATCTGAGGGAAATACCTACCGCCGATGTGCTGCATCATCCCTTCCTATTTGGGGAAATACCGACGTAGCTTCAAGCGACATCAAAAGGAATTTCTGGCGCCGTTGCCGGGGAGGATCTTCAACATATACCAGGTTCCTAATCACAAATCTCATCTCCTTGCAATTTACATTATTTTCCATCTGACTCTCGTTTTCCTCTCCCCCACTTCACAAAAATTTGCCATTTTATTCGCCCCTCTTTTTCGTTCGCCATTTTCTTGCCGGATCTGTTTTTGTGTGCAACCTCGTTTGCCGTAACTATGGACAGTTCTTCCTCTACTGCTTGCACTCCTGAGAACGAGTTTCTCAACTTTAAACAAAGGGGAGGAGGAAAATTTAAAAGATGCTTGGTATAGGATTTGCAATGCTCATAATAGATCTATCCGTAAGCAATCTACCATTGTTCTACTTCGTTGTTTATATGTGGGAATCACCACTTGGTATAGATTCATCCTTGATGCGATTACCGGTGGAAATTTCTTGATGTGCCCTTCTCTTGATGCTTTTAATGCTATGGGAAATTTAGTGGGCTCACCACCTCTTATGATTAATGAAACAACTTTGACTCTGGAGCATGTTATGGAAAGACTAGATGCTATAGAAAAGAAAATGCTCACCGAAGATCATATGGAAATTATAGATAAAAAGATGCATAATTTTGCCACCAAGATAGGGTCAAAAGCGGGAGAAATTTTTAAGTTGTTAAAATAAAAGGGCATCGTAATCCATGAAAGAATAGAAGAAAGCCCTTCTCGGATTGATAAATTAGAAGAAATCTTTAGTAATCTAAGCACGGATTTTGCTTCCGCTAAAACTATCGAAAAAACTCCCGTAAAGAATGGCAAAGTTACTCAACTTAACAAGAACAAGGGTGCAACTTCTAGTAATAATAATAAAGAAGATCTTAAGATGATTAGTATTCACCCAGATTTCGTTGAAGTGATAAGAGATCCTTTTTGCAAGAATGAAATCTTTAAATTTGTTCCGAGGAGTATTGTTATTGAAGATATTTATGATAAATCTCTTAAGGATTATAAGTGTTCGATTGAAGAGTTGGACAAGGATGACAAAACTTAGATCCTTGCTTTATGCCTAGCTAAGGGCGTAAAACTATAGCGCTTGTTGGGAGGCAACCCAATGAATAAAATTTATTTTTGTTTTTTACTTTCTGTTTTTGTGTGTTTGCACAATTATGCTCTTTGGTATGATTGTGTTTTTGTGTTTTAATTAGTGTTGGTGCCAAGTAAAGCCTATAGGATCTTCTTGGGTGATAGTTGTTTGATCTTGTCAAAAAATGAAACTTGTGCAGTCACGAAAACAATTGTTAAAAATCACCAGAACATGATAAAGTTCCAATTCTTTTTGAAGCATATTAATATACAAATCACCCTGGAAGTCCTAATTTCAGAATTTTTGGAGTTATAGAAGTATTTGAAATAGTCAGATTGCTACAGACTGTTCTGTTTTGACAGATTCCGTTTTCTTTGTGTTGTGTGCTTATTTTGATGGCTCTATGGTTTTCTTTGATGAGTTTTTGCCATAGAAAAGTTGGAATGCAGTAGATATAATACAAAAACAAAATATGAATTGGTTTGCTGCAATACTTATAGTAGTGGTTTGTTTTCTTATACTAACAGATCTCACGAAGGTTTTGTTGAGTTTTGTGTGATCGAAGTTTTCAAGTTTTGGTTTATCTTATGATGGATGAAGGAAGGATAGAAGAGCCTCAGCTTGGGGATGCCCCGACATCCCAAGCTATTATCGAAAAATAAGCAACCAACTAAGCTTGGGGATGCCCCCGAGTGGCATCCCCTCTTTCTTCTAACGACCATCGGTATTTTACTCGAAGCTATATTTTTATTGGTCACATAATATGTGTTTTTCTTGGAGCGTCTTGTATGATATGAGTCTCTGCTTGTTTTATTTTGTGTTTTAAGTCATCAATCCTTGCTGGACACACCTATTTGACAGAACCAAAATTATGTTATGTCTTGTTAGAATTGCTCTCTATGCTTCACTTAAATTTTTTATGAGCTATGGACTTGCTCTAGTGCTTCACTTATATCTTTTTGAGCACGGTGTCTTAGTATTTTTGAAGAAATGCTCTCTTGCTTCACTTAGATTTATTTGAGAGTTAGTAAAATTTTCAAGAAATTCTCTTTTGCTTCACTTAAATTATTTTGAGAGAAAGAAAAAAATTTATGCTCGTGATCTTCACTTATATTTGTTTGAGCTTATGAAAACCAACACATGAAAATTAGTCCCAAAGTGATAGATATCCAAGAAGGATATAAAAAAAACTTTCATGAAGATCGTTGGACAAAATAAACTTGGTTCTTAGTAATAGTTTTGAGATATGATGATGTGATATGTGAGTTGTGTTGATGAGTAATTATGCTTTAGTAAGAATATTGGTGTTAAGGTTTGTGATTCCCTATGCAAGCACGAAAGTCAATAGTCATGCAATGAAATGGTGCATTATTCGGTGTTAATTATGCTTAATGCTTGCTTATGTGATTATTCGTTTCTTGGTTGGTTGCTTCTCAATCTTTTGCTAGCCTTCATTTTGCACCAAGTATGATCTCTACTTGTGCATCCAAAATCTTTTAAACCAGTTTTGCCACATGTGTCCACTATATCTACCTATATGCAGCATTCTTTTGCCATTCTAAGCAAATTTGCATGTGCCATCTCTAATTTTCAAAACTTCTCTTTTGTGTGTTTGTTTTGCTCGCGGAGCGGTGAGGGGTGGCTAATATTTTCCATGCTGGATGTGTTATTCTCACGATGAGTGTTTATTCAGTCGTCATTGCACGAGAGTAAGGCAAAGGTTTTAGGGATGCCCAGTCACGAAATGCAAAAATGAATTTACTTTATGCTGTCAAATAATAAATTTCTTGGAAAGTGTTGGTATGGAGGGCAACCGTGGATACGGCTAGCCATGGAAAGTGAAAGTATGGTGGAAAAAAGAATAAACTTTATTTTTTGTTTGGGAACTGCCTATGATATATCTAGCATGGAAAGTATTGGGAACTCTAAGTCGTTTTCGTTGGTGGGATGGATACACCTCCCAGAATGTTTTTATCTCTAATTTTTCGCTTTGAGCTCTGGCACCTCTACAAATCCCTACTTCGCTCTGCGAAGGTCCTTTCTTTTACTTTATTCTTTTTTTTGAATTGGAGTCTCCATCTTCTCTTATAAAAGCACCAACTAGGAGGCAATATGATCGTACTTAAGTATTGGGTGTAGCTAATATTCGAGTGTGTTTCATGAATGGGTCAATGGTTGAGCATGATGGGCTAGGGATAACTTATTTTAGCTTGATATTTTGAAAGACATGGTTGCTTGTTGATATGCTTGAGTATCTAAATTATTATGTCAAAACTAGACTATTGCTTTGAATCACATAAAAGTCCAAATGTCCATGCTATAAAGAAAAGAATATGATATTACATGTTAGGCAGCATTCCACATCAAAATTCTGTTTTTATCACTTACCTACTCGAGGACTAGTAGGAGTTAAGCTTAGGATGCCGATACGTCTCCAACGTATCTAAATTTTTTGATTGTTCCATGCTGTTATATTATCAATCTTGGATGTTTTATAATAATTTTATAGTTATTTTATCTCATTTTTGGTACTAACCTATTGACATAGTGCCAAGTGCCAGTTGTTGTTTTCTGCATGTTTTTTACATTGCAGGAAATCAATATCAGACGGAGTCCAAATGCAACGAAACTTCACAGAGATTTTTTTGGACCAGAAGGAACATAATGGGCCTCGGTTGCGCCTGGGGCGCCAGGGAGGCACAACCCACTGTGGCACGCCAGAGGCCCAGGCGCGCCCTGGTGGGTTGTGCCCACCTTGGGTGCCCCTGGACCGCCACTTTGCTCTATAAATACCCCAATATTCCTAAAACCCTAGGGGAGTCGATGAAATATTCATCCAGCAGCTCCAGAGTCCAGAACCAACAGATCCAATCAAGACACCATATCGGATGGGGTTCACCAACTCCATTGGTGCCTCTCCGATGATGCGTGAGTAGTTCTTTGTAGACCTCCGGGTCCGTAGTTAGTAGCTAGATGGCTTCTTCTCTCTTGCTGAATTCTCAATACAATGGTATCTTGGAGATCCATATGATGTAACTCTTTTTGCGGTGTGTTTGTTGGGATCTGGTGAACTTTGAGTTTATGATCAGTTATATCTTTTTATATCCATGAAAGTTATTTGAGTTTCTTTGATCTCTTATATGCATGATTGCTTATAGCCTCGTATTTCTTCTCCGATATTTGGGTTTTGTTTGGCCAACTTGATCTATTTATCTTGCAATGGGAAGAGGTGCTTTGTAGTGGGTTCGATCTTACGGTGCTTGATCCCAAAGGATGAAGGGGAACCGATACGTATGTATCGTTGCTACTAAGTATAAAAAGATGGGGTCTATCTCTACATAGATAGATCTTGTCTACATCATGTCATCGTTCTTATTGTATTACTCCGTTTTTCCATGAACTTAATACACTAGATGCATGCTGGGTAGCGGTCGATGTGTGGAGTAATAGTAGTAGATGCAGGCAGGAGTCGGTCTACTAATCTTGGACGTGATTCCTATATAATGATCATTGCCTGGATATCATCATGATTATTCGAAGTTCTATCAATTGCCCAACAGTAATTTGTTTACCCACCGTTTGCTATTTTTCTCGAGAGAAGCCACTAGTGAAACCTACGGCCCCCGGGTCTTCTTTCTCATATATTTGCCTTTGCGATCTACTTTTCCTTTGCATTTATTTTCAGATCTATTAAACCAAAAATACAAAAATACCTTGCTGCGTTTTATTTCTATTTATTTTATTTGCGTTCGATCTATCAATCTACTACAATTTACCTCATGTCCGTTTGCCTATCTTGAGGCGTTGTACCCTGGAAGGGATTGACAACCCCTTTAACATGTCGGGTTGCAAGGATTTGTTATCTGTGTGCAGGGGCCGTTTACATTGTGTTGCTTGGTTCTCCTATTGGTTCGATAACCTTGGTTTCATATCTGAGGGAAATACCTACTGCCGCTGTGCTGCATCATCCCTTCCTCTTTAGGGAAATATCGACGTAGGTTCAAGCGACATCATGACTCGGCCGAGAACATTGAGAAACTTGGTTTTTAAATTCCTATAAATCCAAAACTCGCCTGCAAATCATGAAACTTGGCATGGTTTCATGTCATGGCACTAACATGCTATGGTAAAAAACTTGGCCTAGTTGGAACAAGTTTTGGTATAAGCTTCTTGCAAACTGGAGCTTCTCTCAAGAAGGCTCATGGTTTTGAGAGGGAACGTGTCACCTTTGTGTGTGAAACGATATATGCTGCACCCCTGATTTTCTTTACAGCGGCAACATAGAAATATATGAGTGTCGTGTTAAATTTTGGGATTAGTCCGGGTTCGTTTGGCCTTTTTTATACATTAATTGAGTTTCTGGTCATCTAATGTGCATAATTCAATTTTGAACTACAAGCACATGCTCCAAAGGCACCAAAGTTGGTTGAAAAATAACATGTGTGTCCTCGGGTGAATTTCTAGGTCCCATGCAAGAAATGGGAATGAAATTCAAACATCTGGGCATCGTGACTCGGTCGAGAACATTGAGAAACTTGGTTTTTAAATTCCTGTAAATCAAAAACTCGCCTGGAAATCATGAAACTTGGCATGGTGTCATGTCATGGCACTAACATGCTGTGGTAAAAAACTTGGCCGAATTGGAACAAGTTTTGGTATAAGCTTCTTACAAACCCGAGCTTCTCTCAAGAATGCTCGTGGTTCCGAGAGGGAACGTGTCACCTTTGTGTGTGAAATGATATACGATGCCCCCCCTTGATTTTCTTTACAGAGGCAACTTGGAACTATATGAGTGTCGTGTTAAATTTTGGAATTATTCCAGGTTTGTTTGGCCTTTTTCATACATTAATTGAGTTTCTCGTCATTTAATGTGCATAATTCAAATTTGAACTACAAGCACATACTCCAGTGCACCAAAGTTCGTTGAACAATCACATGTGTGTCCTCGGGTAAATTTCTAGGTCCCATGCAAGAAATGGGAATGAAATTCAAACATCTGGGCGTCGTGGCTCGGCCGGAAACATTAAGAAACTTTGTTTTTTAATTGCTATAAATCCAAAACACGCATGAAAATCATGAAACTTGGTTTGGTGTCATGGCATGGCACCAACATGTTGTGGTAATTATGCTGTCCGATTTGCGAAGGTGCACACTTTAACAATCAACAAAGTCATTTTGGAACAAGTGATGTCACGTTACAATCGAAAACACAAGTAGTATTATTGAAACCGTTGGCGTTCTACTTACCATTTACATGCCGCCATGCGTCCCCTTTTTTATTAGCTAGGAGGCGCCATGCATGGTAGCTATTTGAGTACGGGAGGCGTGCGAGCACACCCCTGCGCATGCTTATCGGGAGGAGAGCCGTTTGACCTACATCTGCCACCCACCTCTCTCCCAAGGTCTCCATTAATGGCGCCCGAGATCCAGTTTAATGGCGTGGCTATGTCTCACTCGACTGAGATTTAAGAGAGAAAAAAAGAAAATCTGAAAAGAAAATTTTGCACGGATCTTGATGTAAGATCTGATGGACCTATATAGCATCTACTGCGACTTATAGCAAGACTAATGAATATATGAGGACAACGACAGTGGATAATAATTGTCTTACATATTTACGAAGATAATTAAAAAAGCCACATGCGGCTACGCCCGAAACACAAGGGCAAAAGAAGGAAGGCACATACAATGTTCTGGCTCGCTGATCTCTACTTTCTTGATGCGCTGCAGGTCGCGGAGACTAGTTCTCACGACGAGCGGCGATGATCTCTTTCATTAGTTTCATGTCCTTAATACACTGCTTGGTAGCATCCACGGATTCCTCCACCAGCCTTTTGCGCTCGATGCGGAGCATTGCATTCTCGTCCATAAGTTTGTCGACGATGACGCCCGTCCTCTTCAACAAGGTAGCGGTCTCCTCCGTTCTGGTGATCTTCGCCTCGGCAGGTCGCGTGTTTTCGACCCGAGCTTCGCATTTCCCTCCCCTAGTTGCTGGATGACGCCGGTAGCCTGTTCAAACGAGGCTTTCATTTCGTCCTACAACCTCGCCCAGCCGGAGATCTGATCCATCTGGCTATGGACGATCGCATGCATGCGCCTATAGGATTCCTTGCCTGCCCGTGAGACATTTTCCTAGGCCGCCGTGGTGCGGGAGGACATCTCTGCTGCATTCGCGGTGCGGCGAGACATCTTCGCTGGCTGGCGCGGCACCCGGGGCCATCGCATCGACGACGGTGCGGCGGGATCTCCGTGCTGCTTCGACGGTGCTGTGGGACCTCTATGCTGCTACTGCCACGCGGCAGGACATGTCGGCTGCTTTTGCGGTGAGGCGGGACATCTCTCGTGCTTCCGCTTCCGTGCTCGCCTCTCCTTGGTGGTAATCTCTCGACCCAGAACTCACGCTGGCCAAGGCAGACGCAAGGGAAGGATGCTGAATGACTTGTTTGTTTTTGTAGATGAGGAGTTGAGGAGGAATGTGCAGTCATCTTGGCATAGTAGTATTTATAACCGAGTGCTAATACGCTCCTAAGTGGGAAACTGTTTAGGTTGTGATCGGTGTGAACATGTTTGCAATTCAATATAGTGTGGTAGTAATTTGGAATGTGACGAGACGCAAGATCAAAATTTATTGACGGTTCTAGTTTCGAAGTGCGGCACTATTCCCGGATGGCGTAACGTGGGCACGTGTTCTCGGCCGTGGTGTAGCAGTTTTGTAATATGCCATGGTACTTCTTTTTCTACTGTTGTGTACGTGCAATAACTGACACTGTCGGATACATATCTTACGGTTATTGGGGCGTTCGACGGGAATAGCCTCGTGACGAGCTATAGACTAGTCTTTATTTCACACGCATTACATCGACACATATCATCTCTCTCCCTCTTTCCCACGCACACACCTAGCCTCTCAGGACTTCTCGCACGCACCATCTCTAGCTCGCTAGGTCTATGCCACCCACATACACTTGTACTCTCGAGGCGCGAGGTTTTGGTTAATGTGCGGACCGCTTTGCGACCACGAGCTTAAATACGCCCAGTGCGCTTGAATGGGTGAGTACTACTAGTAGTACTACTACTTTGATGTGTCGCGTCAACTCGCACAAGTATGCAACACTTTCTGAAATAAGCATATACTAAGCTGCTTATACTTCTTACCCAAAGGATCTTTATATCCAACAGACACAAAATATCCAGTCGACTGTTGGAAATTACTATAACTGCTGATCTGATGTCGAAGTAATTGCTCCATCGCCACCAAAACCCACCATCTCTTAAGCTAAACTAGACCAAGCTAACCCCTATATTAGCATATTACTAAGATAAACAGAAGGCACTGTAGAATCATTTCGGAGGCGAGCTTGTCAATCTGAATGTGGAGGGACACCGTCCTCGACAACCCAGCCCCGGCCAGCAGCTTTGGCGGAACTGTGAAGAAGGTCAGCTCCTGCACGGCGACGTCGCCGGGATCCTTGCTGCTTGTCACCTTGATTTCCACCTTGACGGCGTCGGTCCTTCCTTTGGGCTCCCCCAGTAGGCCGTTCGCCCACATCTTGGTCGCGTAGTGCGGCAGTGGGTACGCCCCCGCTCTGATGCAAACGACCGACACGGCGATAGGCGCGCCGATGTCCAGCACGCCACCGACCAAGAAAAACGCGCGGTCGTCCTCCGTGAACAGCAAGAGCCGTGGCTCCGACACTGGCACTTGCAGCTTGAGCACCTTGCCGTACTAGATCTTGTGCACGGGCATGGGATGCACGGTGCTGATGTGGTGGGAGAGCACCGGCGGTGGGCCTTCGTAGCCATAGACGGGCACGGGGCATTTGCAGCGCGCGAGCTGACACACACTCTAGTCATCGGTGAGCCTGTGGTAAGTGACGTAGAGCCCACAGCCTTCATGCGGGCACTCCACCCTCACCGAGGAGAGGACGTCGTCCATCACGGTGTTCCGCACGTCGAATCCACCACAAGGCTGCGCGCTGCATCGCACTTGCCGCTGGTTCCTGTGGCGCCGTGGTAGACCGCGAGGGCTGTGTGCCCTCCCTTGCACCGCACAAATCAATCGAACAACACATCAATCAAGAAACCTGCACCTTGCTCGATCGGTAGGAGCGGACGAGGTGTATTCGAACCTCATACACTGGAGGCTTCAAGTGGCAGAGGCACAAGGGGCAGTGGAGCAAGGTGAGGTCCATAGAGACCATAGAGAGCTCCATCGTCGGGTCCTGTTCCATCGGCATGATCTTGTCCTCCTCGTGCACAGCCATCTCTCGCTTTAGGGTCGGGGCATTACAAAGTTTTACCATAAGATATTCATACTACTTCAAGGTGCATTAAATCAACACATGCAAGTATCAAAAGGGAAGTCACGGCATGCATGCATGCGTTGTAATTAATGCATCGTTAAACGCAAATTTTTGAAATATATCGAGTGCCTTTGCGCTTGATGTGTCACGCCAACTTTCATTACAACAAGGAGAAGTTTGATTACAACGCCCTCTCCCTCGCCCATGAGCGTGGTAGCTCGCAGGACTAGAAGAAGCTTTCGCTACATGCTCTCCATCCCGCACGCGGTGGACATGCAGTAGTTCATTCGGTGTCAGATGGCCAGAAGCATACTAGTAGTACTCCACTACAGTAGTACCATCATTGTTCGACTTCCCGAAGAGGCGAAGAGCCAAGCGCAACCTGGACGCTCCTGTGGCAGTTTCATGTGTAGGGGAGGTAGTATAGTGACATAGTCTAGGATAGCTTGTGCCATGCCTCTAAGCTTAAAATCGTTGGAGTCAGCTCCATGCTATGAGGTCTCGAAGAATTTTTTGATTAAAATAATCTTCTGGCCCTACCTGTCATCCTGGTGATTGTAGTTTGCACGCTCATCTGATCAAGACAGGAATATATTTTTTAATTTGTGGTGGGGTAAATGTTAGAGGTTGCAGCAAATATATTGTACACTGTAGGTCTTTTTGCCAAGTTTAGAGGCAAGCATGTGGGGCCAGTGCTATGATGTGTCGCATCAACTCGTATAACGAGGAGAAGCTTGATTTTACTACTACACGCCTTCTCCCTCGCTCATGCGCGTGGTGGCTCGCAGACAAGGACAAGCTTTTGCTTACTACAACAAGCTATCCCTCTCAAGACGCGGTGGACGGGCATGCACGGCTTGATTTGATACTATAGAAGTAGTAACATCACTGTTCGTCTTCTCGAAGAGGCGAAGAGCCAAGCGCAACCAAATGTGGCAGTTGCAAACGCTCACGTGGCAGTCTTTGTGTAGGGGTGGGGCGTAGTGCAGAGCCTTGGAGACGCATATAGCTAGGCTCTTGCATGAGACAAAATTGCCATGTAAGCAGGCTATAAGCCCACTCTGCATTTCTGCTAGTATAGCCCTGTAAACGGAAAGGATTATTTGCCTTTCTAGAGACTTCAATAAGTGACTACACCCTAAATGAGTACATATGGAGCAAAATGAGTGAATCTACACCGTAAATAATACGTAGTTCTCTCGTTTTCCTCTCCACCTTGGTCGCGGTGCACAATATTGAGTATACTACTACTCACTAGTCTCTTTTTGACACACATTTACATTGATACGGCTTAAATGCCAACAACGCAGAAGGTAGCGGTTCCCGAAACGTTGAGCGGTCAATGATGCCTCCGCATTCAATTAGCATGTAGAGGTAGGAGTAAGTAATTGGAGAAGCAGAATGGAGCCAGCACGACGTGAATGCAACGCAGTTTGGCCTCTCATAAAGGCGCCCCACCACTCCAATCCATGTACTCCTAGTATCTGCGCAACACTGCCCACTCCAATCCAAGACCAAGACCAAGACCAAGTGACCAGAAGCCACAAGCACCCATGGCGTCGATGGACGGCGATCGGCTGTCTTGGCCGGATCGTCAAGACGCCGCCCGCCATTCCGCGACCATGTGGTGTTTCCATACGGTCTTTGGCGACCGCCGGTGTCATAGCCTCGTCGACACCAAGCCGCCTCGCATGTCCCGGATGATGGTCGACTCCATCCGCAAGTTCACCTCCATCAAGAAGCGCGTGGGCGACCTTGCCGTCTTGCTCACCACGCTACCTGTGCTCCTTGTTGCCCGCCACCCTCATCGGCCTCCATGGTGACGAACTCTTTCAAGCTCTGGCGGCCCTACAGCGCCGGAGGTCGCGACGAAGAATGTGCACTCGAGGTCGCCGCCGCAGGCCGGCTCGCAATGCAAGAAAACGTCGAACTGCACATCCACGTCGATGAGGAAATTGTCTACATAGGCCACTACAAGGCCAGCAA
Source organism: Aegilops bicornis (assembly GCA_021605145.1). Lineage (NCBI taxonomy): Eukaryota > Viridiplantae > Streptophyta > Magnoliopsida > Poales > Poaceae > Aegilops > Aegilops bicornis. The sequence goes on along the minus strand of JAHIAL010000021.1, from coordinate 1,207,512 downwards.
GGACAGAAAGATGTTAGCCTTCTTCCAACGGCTGGAATCTTTGGATGCCATTGTTCAGAAGCACGTCGACCTGGCCACGAAAGTCGCTGCTACTTAGCCGCCATTCGGTGGGCCGGCGCCCTCAGTCGAGGAGGTGGATGTCGTCGATGGATGCATCTTTTTTCTTGCCTCCTGTAACCAGCACTGCATCGCCTCGTGGCCTTATGTTTTATTAGTGTATGGCATTTTATTCCAGCCGTAAATGACATGCGTGATCCCTTGCTCTTATTTGGCGTTAATTATATGTAGTATCACCGTCTTTGACCTCGCCACAAAGTCGCTGCTATTTAGCAAGTATCAACGCCAGCTTCACCTCTCGCATGTCCCAGATGATGGTCGAATCCATCCGCAAGTTCACCGCCATCAAGAAGCGCGTGGATGACCTTTTGCGCATCGCTTCCAGCCTTCGCTACCAGGCTCCTCATTGCCTGCCACCCTCATCGGCCTCCATGGTGACGAACTCTTTCAAGCCCTGGTGGCCATGCAGGTGTCGGAGGTCACGACGAAGAATGTGCACCTCGAAGCCGCGCTCGCCATGAAAGCCGCTGCTACTTAGCCATCGTTCGGTGGGCCGGCGCCCTGAGTCGAGGAGGTGGATGGCTTCGATGGATGCATCTTTCTTCTTGCCTCCTGTAACCAACCTTTGCATCGCCATTGGCCTTAATGTTTCATTAGTATACGGAATTTTTATTCCAGTCATAACATTTTCACTGTGAGGTTGGGCTGCAGTTGAGCAAACCGACCATCAAGAAATCCCACCCCGGCCCACCGTGTGTTGGCTGAGTTTAGAATTAGAAGAGAGAAACGAGGGAGAAGAGCTAGCGGTTGCACGGACACTGTTGTCAAATGGGACTCGTGTTGATAGAATAGGAGTACCGAGCACTAGTACCTCTTTTTTTGAGGGAAAAAGTAGTCGTACGTCTAGTACCACTAGTTGAGTCGTGCAACCTATACCTGTCATCACTTTAGGTCTCCTTTTCGAACCGCTATGTTACGCTTCATAGTACATATTTTTTTCACGCATTTATCCTCCTATATGTACTCCTAGGCTATTTCCACTTGCTCCCTTTCACTGACATGTGGGACATAGAGCATCTGGGTCATAGTGCATGCACGACTCGAAGCACATGCAACCAAGCCGGGGAACTTTACATTTCAGACCTCATGAATTACATGCAAACCCCCCACGGAAGAATAAATAAATAAATGAATTACTACATGAAACCGGATTATTTTCGTAGAAACCGGAGCACGTTCATTAAATTTTGGACATAACACATTTATAAAAAAGCAGGACCTAAAACCAGTCTAAGGGCCTCTTTGATTCGCCAGATATTGAAAACACATGAATGGGGAAAGTATGATGGCGATGAACCGAGACGAGGAGAACTCTAACTTAGTTAGAGGTTAGAGTTCGATTCTAACCCTGAACTAACTCTAACCAAAGAGGTGTTTAGATGGCAGGGTTAGATTGACAATAAATGCTCTTTCTCAATCATTTGACTACTTTGGACCCTATTTCCTGCTGGATTTTGTGTGGCCGGCTCTTGTGTGGCCTCCTCCCACTCACAATTGACATAAACAAACCATCTTTACAAATCAAGCATGCAAAACATGATAAATTTTATTTTGTCCATACAAATGAGATATCCCACTTAAACATACAAGTCGTCAATCCAGCTTCACAAAAAAAATTACACTCCATGAAACAAAGCATGAGCTAACTCATCACGGAAGGCATTCACGATACGGAGGGAGCCCGGAGCCCCTGACGCGCCCATGGAGGAGCTCGTCATTGTTGCTCTGGAGGAAGGCTCTGTAGAGCCCAAGCCTGGGAACCCCTCCGACGCTGGCGCTTGCGAGTTGAGGTCGAGACCAACATGGGTAGCAGGGCCGCTTGCCGACGACTGCAAACCGAATCTTTGGGCCTCTAGAAATAATGCAAGCCTGAAACTGAAAATACCTAGAAAGGTGAAGCTGAATCTTTGGGCCTCTAGAAAATAATGCAAGCCCTAAACTGAAATACCTAGAAAAGTGAACTCAATCTTTGGGCCTCTAGAAAGATTTATTACCTCCTCAAGCAGCACCAAACAATTCCATGCGTGCACCACAAATCTATACCAAGTTTAATCAGGATCTACTTTTCCAAATCAGAATTAGCGCTAGAGAGAGCAAGATCAATGATATGGCTGTGAGACAAAGAAGGAACGAATAAACTCACCCCTCTCGCGACCTCCCTGGTAGATGCGTCACCGCCGCATGACAGAGGGAGAAAACGACCGGTGAAGGGGGAGGGCGAGCTTCGAAGGTCGGAGGGCGAGGGCGGCCGGAGGAGGGCATCGGAGGCCGGTGGGGGGGGGCGGCCGGAGGAGGGAAGGGGCGAGCGACGGAGCGGTGCTGGGGCGGGTGGCGCGATGGGGAACAAAGAGGAGTCGTGCGAGGGGGGGGGGGTCAGAGGGAGGGATCTGGTGCAGGCAAGGGAGATTTTTTTACTTCTCTTATAGTGGGTCCGAGGAGAACTAACCCAATTAGAGCCTCTCCACCGGGCTAGTTTTTTTAGATGGGTTAGAGCAAACTAGCTCAAACTAACCCCTCCTGTTTGGATACTTTGAGGCTATTTTAGCCCTAACTAGCCCAAACTAGCTCTAACTCAGGGATCCAAACAAAGAGTAGTAGTACTGTACATGCTACAGACTGGACTGTAGCACATTGTTTTTTATGGCCATATCACCATATTGTTTTCTACTGCTGGTTCACTGGCTGCAGTAGTTCACACTCATCGGTTCACCTCGGGGATCCAAACAAAGAGGAGTATGGCCTATCGCCGCCTTTGGTTCACTGGCTGCCGTTGTTCGCACTCCTCCGACATGAGTAGTAGTACTAGTATATACACTATATATACCGCATGATTCTTTGCTCCTTCTTACGTACTTTGCCGACATGTGGGAGAGCCAGCATCCGGGTCGACGTTTCATGCACCAGATTAGAGTGGGGAACGGAAGGGGGCATCACCCCAGTCGTAGCGCTAGTAATTCATGACTATAGTGAGTAGTCATATCACAAGACCCCGTCTTTCCAGCAGTAACGCGCCGTCAAATCGCACAACCCTACCTCTCTAGTAGTAAGTAAGTTGAATCCGCTACTCTCTCACCTCCTCGCCTCTCTGTCAAACCGCCTACGCGAAAACTGCCGCGCGTACTGCCTGGGAAAAGCCCCGCCCTCAACTTTTAACTACGGGAAAATAGATTGAGATTGTTCATTCTATATAAATACTAGAACTATATGTTTATTCACCCGTGTGGTTGTTCAATGAATGGAGGGCCGGGGAGCACAAGTGAACAATACTACTACTAGTAAGTAGGAGTCGTACAGTTAGTCACGTTAAATAGAGAGTTTCTTTTCTTTAATGCCACGTACATAATTTGAAAGCAGCTTGTTGTGGAGAGAAAAAGATAATCACTCCACTATATATGTAGGCAGGGGCCTGAGCGCTTGCTTTACTAGGGTTGCTCTCTTCATTCTCTCATCCTCTCCAGATCTAAACAAGACAGTGGTAGCGACATTTTCTCTCTGCTCACCGCATGTCACAGATCCGGCCGGTGTGTGTAGAGGACTAGGTGCATCATTCACGCGGTCATCGCCGGCGAGGGAGGAAACCCACAGCTGTCGGCTGGTCCCGATCCTCTGCCCGTGCCATTCTCTCCGACACAACGGCAACTCGAGAGGTCCTCCGACCCTTCTTCCTCCCAGCCAGACAGGCGCAGGTCGACTGCCGCCATCGACATCCCGACGACCCTCGGGTATAAGTTCTTTGAAAGCGGCCTTGTTTCATCGCCAGACTCCGCACGATTCTGCATGTGCATCTTTTTCTACTTCCATCAGCTCTTCCAAAGCCACCTAAATTTTTAGTATTATTAGAGGTAAAGCTACTTCACACAGTCGAATCTAGGATTTGGTTCAAACAACGAAGAAAGGGGGAAGTCGTAGCATGAATCTAGGACTTGATTCAAAGAGGAAATAACAGGGGGAAAGTAGTAGAGACCGGATACCCAACCGGTCTCTTGGTTGAAAAGGGAAATAAAGGGAAAACGCAGTACAAACTGGATAAGGAACATATCTATTATTGGTTGAAAAAGGATAGAAAGTGGCGGCTGGTGGAAAAGTCAACAGAGTATGTCCAGGATTAGATTTGGTGCCCTCACATAGTAAAAGGTCTCCAGGATTAGATTTGCTGCCCTCACAGAGTATGAACAAACTCGGCATCACCACTTTATGCCTCATAGTAGGTACATTGTGTTGATCGTCCAATCGTCGCATGTCCTTATACCAACATTTTGGTTGTTGTTAATGTAAGGGCGCATGTAAAATGAAGCGATCACCTCGTTATCCTAAGGACATGTCTAACCAATGTTATTGTTAATCTAATGCCTCCAGTGATATGATGCAATTAAACTATGTTTACAAATGGTACTCCCGCTATTTTCCCCAGTATGATAAGTAAGTTGCTTCCATACGCTGCTGAGTGTACAAGTGTCCCCACGGTCCCATGCCCTTAAACCAACACTTTAGGTGCTGCTGATTTACTGTATCTGGTAAACAAGCAATGCCACCATTAAAGTAATCCCATATTTGACGAATGTAATTGTTGATCGTAATGCTTCCGGTAACATGAAGCATTGCTAACGTTTTAAAAATTTTACTGTCCTTGCGTGATTGCCATGAACATAATTAATATGCTTCTTTTCATTTCGTGTATGTTTTGTATCTTCTTATTAACCAGTAGCTGTTTTCTTTCTATATTTTTATGCAGATAGGGATATCCATTTCACCTTGTTACAATTGTGACCTTTTGGTGAACTGCACAAAACACTTTTTTTGGAATGAGTGTCTTGTGCAGTTCAACTAAAATGTCACGTGGGCAACATCTCTCAATTTTGGTAAAACTGCACAAAATGGTGATTGGAGTTTCCAAAATCTACATCAAATTCTGGCCTTTGGTAATCTCGCAGCAACATTTTATTAGCCTTTGCAAGATGAGCCGTCACTGTCACCATAATGGCACTTTACTTTACTGGAATTGCACAAAAGGATACACAAATTATAGTTGCACCTTACATGAGCAGGACAGCCAACCTTAATGTTGCTCAATTTTTGTGCAACTACTAAAGAAGAACCTGCCAGCTCACGAGAGCAAGTACTTCTTGCTAGCTGAATGATGCAATCTTTGCTTCATTTCAGGTGAACAGCAGAAAAAGTCGCATGAATTGAATCATCGAGTGGAGCTATAGGTTGACTTCAACTAGTGCCACTATTATAGTAATCATGCTCTTTATTATCTGTGTTGTGCAAACAGGAATACTCAACTACATATGTTGTGATGGTCAAGAGCATTCACCAAGTTCTTGGGTTGTTTGACACAACTAGCCAAGATGGATTTAATCCCGATATTCACTTTATCAAAAGGCTCTAATGGGTTGGTTCTGAATCTTGCAAGCTGGGAATCAATGAGATGTGTAGGCATCTTTGTTGTACTTATTATTTGGATCTTATTTGTTGGTTCTGAATCTTGCAAGTCGGGAATCAATGAGATGTGAAGGCATCTTTGTTGTACTTATTATTTGAATCTTATGTGTTGGTTACGAATCTTGCAAGTCGGGGAACACAACATGATGATGTAGAGGACAACAACCATAACAAACAGTTCAAACTTGGTAGTATTATACGTGGTGAAAGTGCGACAAATGTGATGGTCGTAAAAGGCCCCGAGAATAATAATTCTAATTGTGGTGCATGTTAATCCTGTGGCACTGATAGAACGAGCCAATGCATTGCTTGTTTTAAGAATAAATTTCAATTAAAGCTAATTAAATTTAAGTAAAGTGACCGCTAACACTTGTTATTACAGTACCAATACAGACCTGCTCGTGAACCGACGTGTGGCCGGAATAGGTTGCTTAATGGAGGCGTTTGAATGCGCCGAGGGTGCATGTTCTGCCGGGCGTGCAGAAAGCGAGGGAGGGTAGTAATGCTGTTGTCGCTTTGTACACACTCGGCCATTGTTGAATCCAGTTCCCCAAGAGCTGAAAAACTAATTGTCGCCGCTGCCTACCCACTCGCTCACTTGAAGAGACTCCAATGGCGATCCGAGGGGTGAGCCCGCCAGATATGGACTTGACAAGGAGTTCACCTTGAGTTCGCTGCTCAGTCCCCATGGCTGCACCAAGTTGAATGTGATGTACACCAATGATCCGGGACTCGGTGAAGCTACGCCTCGCCACGATTTCAAGCAAGTACCTCACAGACGAGAAAGCACAAGGTCGCAGGACTAGACCTTGTGCCCATCCATTCGTCTCCTGACAGGGACCAGTGAATCGCCGTCGCCCAGGTATGCATGCGGGACGAGGTTCTCGTCTACCACTACTGTAGGGCCATCCGAGGTTCTGGAGCATTCGCCCATTTCATCGGCAGCGCAGACTGCACCTTCGCTATGGTGGAGAGAAGGAAGAACGCGGCGGTTCGGCCATCTGGTGCAACAAGCTTGTCGACATCCAGAAGCAATACAAGATCATCGGCAATGGGTAGGAGAAGGACTCCGTGGTTAACCTTGCCGAGACCATCATCCACCCTTGCTATGCCAACATGAAAGAAGACAATGATACCAAGGACCTGAACATGTGCGAGGTACCTCTGAATCTAGCCTACATAACCTACACGGCCAAGGACGCATACGCATGCTATGACATGTACAGGCAGATCTTGTACATGAGGGCGTGTCTGCTTCCCGTAACCAATGAGTACACGGACAACCGCATCGTCATGATCAAGCGTGCCAGGAAGGTCTAGACGTTGTACTTTATCTGTTTATAAGCACCTTTATCATCTGAGTGTTTCATGCATTAGCCTATGTGTCGTAATTATCTGTTTTGTCCAAAATATTTCTTCTAAGAACCCATTAACATGTTTGCTTTTTTAGTGGCTATTTGCTTATGTATGTAACTAGTTCACTCGGTTGTCGTGCTTTGAATCTCCTTCCTCCCAAAATATTCCCCTTCTCAGGTGGACCCAGCAGGTCTCGTACACAGACATCTGGGACCAACCACCTATCCATTTGTATTTCTTTATATTGTTCAATCTTTCGTCCTCTTCCTATACAATGGTTGGTGGCGCTGCCGCGCACGCCTCGGTGACCCATCATAGCATATGGCGTTGGCCAGGCCATCCCTCTACTCCCACACATTGTCTGGCAGCGGCAGCTCCACCGGCCCACCCTGCACCCGAACAAGTCAACCATCGTACTACCCTCCGCCTGCATCTTCCCCCGCTCCAGTTCATTCGGTCCGAGGTCTCGACATCGTCCTCCGCCTTGGTGCTCTCGCCACGGCCATTGGTCGCTGCTCCCAAATATGGTTAGCAAAACAAGAGGAATCGGAGACGACTGCTCATCGAGAGGCCGACAGTCCCGCCCACAGGTGTCCATGGCCTAGGTTTCGTTGTTTAACATGGGCAGCCCACGACATGTTTAATCTTTTTGGATCCAAGCAGTATCAAGCGGCCTCTGGGCCTCCCAGCCTAGCTTGTCTATAACATCAAGAGTCTGAGTTATGTTTGTTTTTCAAGATGACGTACCGATTCTATTTTTCTATAAGAATGCAAAACTGAACCTATGTTTTCCCTTCTATAATAGTATATATATATATCTTATTTTATTACATATATATAATAGAAACAACATAAGGTTCCGTTAAACCTATCGTTCGTCCAACCATTTTATAGACCTTGCCACTTCCTTTATTTTTCATTTTCATTAATCCTACATCTGAATTTTCTCCCACTTTCTTTTTCGATGTAATCAGAGTTTTTCAAAGATTTTCCCTAAAACCAACTCAACCATCCCACATCTAGCCTAAAAAATAATAATACCCCACGTCCTATTAACTCATCAAATTAAAATGATATTTTATTTCGTAAATCAAAAGTTATTACAAAATAATAGTAATAATTGTTTATATATAACTTGGCAAGTTAACTCCTAGTGATTGCGTACATATGCTTGCAAAGATTTTTACTGACTAATGCAGTAATAGACGTGCAATCATGTGTTTATGTTTTTATGACATCTCCGTCCAGCCCAACATGATATTTTCACCCAGCCAAGCAAGTCCGCGTATTTCGAGAAAAATTCTACCACAATATATAAACGGGATGCATAGACACTACATCATTGTTTCACCTAGCCCACCAAATGGACTAAATAAACAATGGACTGGCTGGCATGTGGGCCAGTAGGTTGAAGTCTAAGCACTTTCGCAAAAAATAAAAATACAAAGGTCGAAGCCTAAGCAAGGCGTTGGATTTACATCCAACGGCCGACATTCTTCTTCAATCTCTCGTCTTCTACTCCTGGCACGCCGGGACCGCTTCGCTCTTCTAAGAGCATCCGGGCCATTGTTTTGCGTTCGCAGCTTAAACGCTACCCCACCGACGGCCAGGCCATCCTTCCGCACCTCATGTTATTCTCTGCCAAGTATAGGCCCACCCCGCACCCGAACCAGTCAAGTTTCCCACTCCTCTCCGTCTGCGACTCCACTGCCGCGTCTTCCCCATCTCCGAGGCGTTCTAGTCTGGGGCCTCACCATCGTCCGCCGGCTTGGTGTAGGGTGTGGTCAACGTGGTCAACAAACGAGAGTCATCGGAAGATGACTGTACGTGGAGAGGCTGACAGTGGGAACGCATGCATGCAACTGCATCCTTTTTACCCTAAAAATAATGGTTTCTCCCCCTGACAGCTGGGACCCACCAGCTATATCTTCGCACGCAAAGAAGTGCGTCCTTATCCTCCCTGATAGCTGGGACCCACCCGGTCGAAGCGTATGTAGCGTTGTCTGTGTACATACAGTCGATCGGTCTGTCTGCCACGATGAACCGTGGCCGAGTAAGGAGCGGTAGCAGTTCAGGCAGTCTAGTCAAAACCATGTACACGTACATACAACCAGATGCCAAAAAATATGGCCACATACGCTTTACATCTGGCGGGTCTCGAACGCAGATCATTTTCGCACATCTGTCACGGCCAAGGCTCGCGTAGACATGGAGAGGCCATGGACGGCAAAGACCGCTGCCCCTGTTTCATCTAAGCCAACCGATAGGGTCGGAACGGAGAAACTGTGTCATGTTCATGGGGAGGCAACGGAATGTGTTGTGTTCATCGGAAGGCAACGGAATATGTCGTGTTCATCGGGAGCCAACCGACTTGGATAGAACAGCCAAAACGAGGTCTGACGTACCGCAGAACGGAGGAAACGGGCCTTCTGTTCGACCGCGTATGGTCGAAACGGTGTCCTGTTCATCGGGAAGGGTCTGGCGTACCGCAGAACGGAGGAAACAGACTTGTGTTCGATCGCGTACAGTCGAAATGGGGTCCTGCTCATCGGGAAGGGTCTGGAGTACCGCAAAACGAAGGAAACGGACTTGTGTTCGGCCGCGTACGGTCGAAACGGGGTCCTGTTCATCGGGAGGGATGTGGCGTACTGCAGAACGGAGGAAACGAACTTGTGTTGGAGCACCTACGGTCGAAATAGGGTCCTGTTCATCCACCATCTACTGCCTCGCTCCAGCCTCCACTTGCTACTGTTCATCCACCGTCGACTTCCTCCAGCCTCCACCTGCTACTGTTCATCCACCGTCAACTTCCTCCAGCCTCCACCAGCCCATCGCTTCATCCAGCCTCCATCGGCTATCGCTCAACCAGCCCTCCATGTGGTCTGTTCATCAACCCTCCACCGCCATCTGTTCATGGAACCTCCACGGGTCTTGTTCATCAACCCTCCACCGGCCATCGTTCATGGAGCCTCCACGGGTCTGTTCATCCACCTCCACCGGCCTCCTCGATTGGGGCCTGTTCATCCAGCGTCCAACGGCCTTTACTACCACGGGATCCTGTTCATCCAACCCACACCGAACTGTTCATCAAGAGGCGCCTTGATCAGCTTCAGCTTAGCGAAAGAGCGGCGAATCACTCGGGTTCGCTTAACGACAAGGGATCGATCGGGTTCAGAACGTAGCTAGTGCAATCGCCGGTTCGATTAGAGCCCAACGTCTCGCTTGGGTTCAGTTAGAGTACAATGTCTCGCACATACGCACGTACGTGTACGAGAGAAACGCGCAAACCTCCATGCATCGCTCGGCCCCGACCACCCACCATAACCGGGAACTCCCCGAAATTTTCCTCGTCCTTGTTTCTACCATGATTTTTTCCGTCATGGACGACCCAAAGAATATCATGCAGGTACGTCTCCAGCCCGTCCAGGACAAAAAGCCCATTTTCTGTCATGATTTTTTGTCATAGAAGTAGGAGCCCACCACATCTATGATGATACCGGGTTTTGTCACAATTATCGTCATAGAAGTGTCATAAGCATACCAGAAAAAAATAGTTCAGCCCAAAATGTCACGGATGTGTCTTTTTTTGTAGTGTCATCACATAATGGTTCGCCATACGTGCATGCTACGGGAATCACAAACTTTAACACAAGTATTTCTACAATCCACAATTACTCACTAGCATGACGCTAATATCATCATCTCTATATCTCAAAACAACATCAGGAATCAAACTTCACATAGTATTCAATGCACTTTATATGAAAGTTTTTATTATATCCCTCTTGGATGCTCATCGTATTAGGACTAAATTCATAACCTATGCAAATTACCATGTTGTTTAGAGAGACTCTCAAAATAATATAAGTGAAGCATGAGAGCTTAATAATTTCTATATAATAATGCCACCGTCGTGCTCTAAAAAGATATAAGTGAAGCACTAGAGCGAAATTGCCTAGCTCAAAAGATATAAGTGAAGCACATAAAATATTCTAATAAATTCACGATTCATGCTTGTCCCTCTCAAAAGGTGTGTACATCAAGGATGATTGTGACAAACTAAAAAGCAAAGACTCATATCACACAAGACGCTCCCAGCAAAACACATATCATGTGGTGAATAAAAATATAGCCTTAAGTGAATTTACCGATAGACGAAGATGAAAGAGGGGATGCCATCCGAGGCATTGATGACCCACAAGTATAGGGGATCTATCATAGTCCTTTCGATAAGTAAGAGTGTCGAACCCAACGAGGAGCAGAAGGAAATGACAAGCGGTTTCCAATAAGGTGTTCTCTGCAAGCACTGGAATTATCGGTAACAGATAGTTTTATGATAAGGTAATTTGTAACGGGTAACAAGTAACAAAAGTAAACAAGGTGCAACAAGGTGGCCCAATCCTTTTTGTAGCAAAGGACAAGCCTGGACAAACTCTTATATAAACAAGGTGCAACAAGGTGGCCCAATCCTTTTTGTAGCAAAGGACAAGCCTGGACAAACTCTTATATAAAGGAAAACGCTCGGACAGATGGGAATTATCGTCAAGCTAGTTTTCATCACGCTCATATGATTCGCGTTCGTTACTTTGATAATTTGATATGTGGGTAGACCGGTGCTTGGGTACTGTCCTTCCTTGGACAAGCATCCCACTTATGATTAACCCCTCTCGCAAGCATCCGCAACTACAGAAGAAGAATTAAGGTAAACCTAACCATAGCATGAAACATATGGATCCAAATCAGCCCCTTACGAAGCAACGCATAAACTAGGGTTTAAGCTTCATCACTCTAGCAACCCATCATCTACTTATTACTTCCCAATGCCTTCCCCTAGGCCCAAATAATGGTGAAGTGTCATGTAGTCGAAGTTCACATAACACCACTAGAGGAAAGACAACATACATCTCATCAAAATATCGAACGAATACCAAATTCACATGACTACTTATAGGAAGACTTCTCCCATGTTCTCAGGAACAAACGTAACTACTCACAAATCATATTCATGTTCATAATCAGAGGGGTATTAATATGCATAAAGGATCTGAACATATGATCTTCCACCAAATAAACCAACTAGCATCAACTACAAGGAGTAATCAACACTACTAGCAACCCACAGGTACCAATCTGAGCTTTTGAGACAAAGACGGATACAAGAGATGAACTAGGGTTTGAGAGGAGATGGTGTTGGTGAAGATGTTGATGGAGATTGACCCCCTCCCAATGAGAGGATCGATGGTGATGACGATGGTGATGATTTCCCCCTCCGGGAGGATGTTTCCCGGTGAACAGCTCCGCAAGAGCCCTAGATTGGTTTCGCCAGGTGCCGCCTCGAGACGGCGGTGCTTCGTCCCGAAAGCTTCAATAACACCCACGATGCGGCTATATCTCCCACGTGTCGAAGCATGACTTAGAGGCATAACCGCATTGTGGTTTTGTCGCAAGAAGGGTCATCTTCACACAATCCCATGTAATGAACAAGACTGGGATAAAGAGTTGGCTTACAATCGCCACTTCACACAATGAACCTATAGTTCATACATCATTCAAAATACACATAGTCCGATCGCGACGAAGCCAAAAGAAAAGAAGATAACCCAACTGCTAGATCCCCGATCGTCCCAACTGGGCTCCACTACTGATCAACATGAAACGATACATAGCAACGACCAAGGTCTTCGTTGAGCTCCCATCTGAGCTCGGTTGCATCACTGACCGGGTATCATCGGCACTGTGAATCGCTGTGGATAGTATCTGGTGAGTCACGAGGACTCAGCAATCTCAAAACCCGCGAGATCAAGACTATTTAAGCTTATGGGTACGAGATGGTAATGAGGTGGAGTGCAGCAAGCACTAAGCAAATATGGTGGCTAACATACGCAAATAAGAGCGGGAAGAGAATCAACGGAACGGTCGTGAAGCTAGAAGTGATCAAGAAGTGATCCTAAAACTGCTTACACACAATCATAACACCAAGACCGTGTTCACTTCCCAGACTCCGCCGAAAAGAGACCATCACGGCTACACACGTGGTTGATGCATTTTAATTAAGTCAAGTGTCAAGTTCTCTACAACTGGATATTAACAAATTTCCATCTGCCTCATAACCGCGGGCACGGCTCTCGAAAGTTTATACCCTGCAGGGGTGTCCCAACTTAGCCCATCACAAGCTCTCACGGTCAACGAAGGATATTCCTTCTCCCGGGAAGACCCGATCAGTCTCGGAATCCCGGTTTACAAGATATTTCTACAATGGTAAAACAAGACCAGCAAGACCACCATTGGCTGTGAACCAAATCCCGATAGGAGCTGCACATATCTCGTTCTCGTGGCACACCGGATAAGCAAAGCGTCATGTACCGACGTAACCAAGTTGCCAAGGAATGGTCCCAAGACGGTGCTCTAGTTTGGACCAATACTCGAGGAGCACCGCCCGTGGGGGTAAATAAAGATGACCCTTGAGTCTGCAGAACCCAAGGGAAAAAGGCTTAGGTGGTAAATGTTAAAACCAAGGTTGGGCCTTCTTTGGAGGAGTTTTATTCAAAGCTTAATCAAGGGGTCCCATAAATCACCCAACCGCGTAAGGAACGCAAAAATCAAGGAACATAACACCGGTATGGCGGAAACTAGGCGGCAAGAGTGGAACAAAACACTGGGCATAAGGCCGAGCCTTCCACCCTTTACCAAGTATATAGATGCATTAATTAAATAAGAGATATTGTGATATCCCAACATAATCCTATCCACCATGGAGCAATCTTCAACTTCACCGCAACTAACAACGCTATAAGAGGGGTTTGAGCAAAAGCGGTAACATAGCCAAGCAATGGTTTTGCTAGGAAGGGTGAAAAAGGTTAGAGGCCGACATGGCAATATGGGAGGCATGGTAAACAAGTGATAGATAGCGCAGCATAGCGATAGAAACGAAGCAACTAGCAAGCAAAGATAGAAGTGATATCGAGGGTAATGGCCATCTTGCGAGATCCTCGCATAAAGAAGAAGAACGAGTCCAAGAAGAAGACAAGCGGACGTGGTCGAGCGAATCCTCACAACTCCGAACGAAACCGAAGCTAACGAGAGAAGCAAACCGGAAAGAAGCAAACAACATGGTAAACAACCATCACATAATCATGGCATGATGCACAACCAAGTATGATGCATGTCCGGTTTAGATAGGCATGGCATGGCAAAAGGCAACAAACGATACTACAAGTTAAGTGGAGCTCAATATGCAACGAGTTGCATATTGACGAAACACCACATTTGAGTTATTTAGTTCGCTCTCGTTTAGGTACACAACAATATTAAATGTGGTTAAACATGGCAAGGGGTGAAGCATAAGTGAACTAACTATTTAGGCAAGTTTAAATGAGGCCGGAAACAACAAACAACAATTTCGGAAAAACCCCATGTCATTTAGCAATTTTAATGCAAACATCAATTTTAAACATCTTAAATGTTGTTATCATGATGCGGATGACATGCACAAGTTTTATGCAATTTTTATGAAAATGTTGACATGAGCAGGTTATGAAGCATTTGTCACCATGGCGGAAAACGAAAGGGGTGCCACGGCAATGACAACGAAAATGGTGCCACGGCAACATTCCGATGATCCGACAACTCGTCGAGATGTCAGTGCAAAAGAAAGTGTGGACATGCATAACATGCAAAAGAAGGTGGGGTGATCCCGGATACCGGGTTCCCACGGGTCGACAACATGGCAAACAAGGAGGAACGTGCAAAGACAACTCGGACACGGTGCAACACGGGCATCTCATACAACACACATTCATTTGTTCACGGGCGTCGTCTCGGGGTTATACCTTCGAAGCGTGCATTTCGGGGCGGTTCGAGTTCGACGAAGGAAGTAGTGGTACACGGGTCGTAGTGGAAGTAGTCGTTCTCGCGGCGGTAGTGGAAGTAGTGGTTCACGGACGTCATGGAAGTAGTCGTTCACGTTTCAAAGAGGAACTTGACGGATTCGAATCCCTTCGGGGTTGTTGTGGTACTTGCGGTCTCGGCGACGGTCGTAGGAAGAAGTGGTACACGTGTCGAAGATGGACTTGACGAATCCGAGGTCGACGGTAGTGGTACACACGTCGTCGGATCCACGGCGATGGTAGTCGTACACGTTACGTAGATGTTCGGGTCGTCGGTAGAGGTACTTGGTGAAATCCACGGGTGTCAGTAGTTGTACATGGCGAATCCCCGCTTGGTGACTGTTGGACTTGGCGTCAGCAACAGCGAGGGCACGGGCGAGGACTTGGCGCGATGCGGTGGGGCTGGTTCCGAAGGACTTGCGCGACAATGGCCAAGGAACTTGGCATGGCGGTCTCATGGCACTCTAGGGAGGCAAGCAAGGCGCTGGGACGGCGAGGCGAGTGCACGGAACCCGCCGAACCGAGGCTAGGGTGGCGGCTTGGGGAGGCGGACGAGCTACAGGACGGGCGCGGCTGGAGGTTGCCGGCAGCAGGACTGGGCGGCTTGCACGAGCGCACAAGGCTACGGGCGCTCTGGTTCTGCTGTCACGATGAGCACACGAGGCGGCGAATGACGGTGGAGACGCAGTGCGCGCTCATGGACGGCGCGCGGGCGGCGACTCACTGCTGTTGCCGTGGGGCGAGACAAGGGACGGCGGAGCGCCATGGCTGAGGGAGCAGAGGAGGAGGCTTGGGCGCTGGAGGGAGCAGCAAGGCAGCGCCATGGAGGGTCCGAGCAGAAGGGAGCTCCTCTCCCTGGCTCGATGCGTGCGTGTGTGTGAGTGGCGGCGCGAGGTGGGGAGCGAGGAGGACGGGGATCGATCAGGAGAGAGCTAGGGTTAGATAGGGGATCGGGCTAGGTTATAGGGATTAGATGGGCTGTGGGGATGGATGGGCCGGCCTGGGCTGTCTCTCTCCTCCCTCTCTCTCATACTTTCTTTACCAGAAAAGAATTAGAGAGAAGAAAAGTAAGAGAGGGTTAGGGAAAGAAGTCGGACATGGGGATTATTTTCCTGGACTCACAAAAATGTGAGGAATTTGACAAAAATAGACTGAGGTTTTTTAGAGGAAGTAAAATCCACACCTGTTGAATTTAACTCAAACAAGTTTGAATTTCGAAACCCATTCGAATGAACTCCAAATGGGCAGATTTATGGGCAGATTTGGAACATTTATGGGGAAGTAAAATTGCAACTCAATTTTACTAAAAGGTCGAAAAGGAAGGATCGAAAGTTGAGTCCGATAAAAGAAGAGTTGAAGAATAATGCAAATGTGTTATGGGTGATTTCCAGTTAATGGAATATTTATCATAGCTCCCTAATAATATTGGGAGTATATGTTATAAAGAGAAATCACCATGTGAATTCCCTCGTTTTAAATGGACCGAAGATCCATGCAATTTATTTAGCTGAGTTATAAAATTAAATGACATGATGGCATGATGCAATGCAAATGATGCAACAAACAAAACAAATCACACGACAAAACTCAGAGTAGCTGGAAGTCTTCTGGAGCGTCGGTCTCGGGGCGTTATAGCTTCCTTCTGATTTTTTCCAGGGCGAAAGACTTCATATAGCAAAAGATGGGCACCGGAGGCCTGCCAGGGGGCCCACGAGGCAGGGGGGCGCGCCGAGGGGGGTAGGGTGCGCCCCCACCCTCGTGGATGGTGGGTGGCCCCTCTCTGATTCTTTATTCGCCCAATATTTTTTATATATTCCAAAACATGCCCCCGTGACGTTTCAGGACTTTTGGAGTTGTGCAGAATAGGTTTCTAATATTTGCTCCTTTTCCACTTCGTAATTCCAAATGCCGACATTCTCCCTCTTCGTGTAAACCTGGTAAAATAAGAGAGAATAGGCATAAGTATTGTGACATAATGCGTAATAACAACCCATAATGCAATAAATATCGATATAAAAGCATGATGCAAAATGGACGTATCAACTCCCCCAAGCTTAGACCTCGCTTGTCCTCAAGTGTAAGCCGATAAGGAAAAATATGTCCACATGTTTAGAGATAGAGGTGTCGATAAAATAAAATACGAACATGAGGGCATCATGATCATTCTTATAACAACAACATATATATATTGTCATATGATTTCTTATGCTAAAGTAACAATTTATACACAATGTCAAGTATGAATCAGAAACTTCATTGAAAACGAACAAACTATGATCTCGGTCATTGAAGCAATTGCAATTTACCATAACATCGGAAAGAGTCAATATAAGAGCTTTTCAAACAAGTCCACATACTCAACTATCATTTAGTCTTTCACAATTGCTAACACTCACGCAATACTTATGGGTACTAAGTTTTACTCGCATACGAGAAGAGCGATAGGGGCTTATAGTGTTGCCTCCCAACCTTTTACCTCAAGGGTAATGTCAACAATAATAGTTCATGATAACTTACATCCAATTGGATATATATATCAGGATCTTTCCAACACAATGTGCTTGCCAAAGGATAAAATGTAAGAAGGAAAGGTGAAGGTCACCGCGACTCTTGCATAAGACATAAGACGAAAATAAAAGATGGGCCCTTCGCAGAGGGAAGCACAGGTTGTCATGTGCTTTTATGGTTGGATGCACAAAATCTTAATGCGAAAGAACGTCACTTTATATTGCCACTTGTGATAGGGACCTTTATTATGCGATGCCGCTTTTATTGCTTCCATATCACAAGATCGTATAAAGCTTATTTTCTCCACACTAATAGATCATACATATTTAGAGAGCAATTTTTATTGCATGCAACAATGACAACTTACTTGAATGATCTTACTCAATCCATAGGTAGGTATGGTGGACACTCATGGCAAAGCGGGTTTAAGGATATTCGGAAGCACAAGTAGTATCTCTACTTGGTGCAAAGAATTTGGATAGCATGAGGGGGAAAGGCAAGCTCAACATGTTGGATGATCCATGACAATATACTTTATTTCAGATATAAGAAAACATAACCCATTACTTTGTCTTCCTTGTCCAACATCAACCTTTTAGCATGTCATATTTTAGTGAGTGCTCACAATCATAAAAGATGTCCAAGATAGTCTATTTATATGTGAAAACCTCTCTTTCTTTATTACTTCCTATTAATTGCAACGATGACCAAAACTATGTTTGTCAACTCTCAACAACTTTTATTCATCATACTCTTTATATGTGAAGTCATTACTCTCCATAAGATCAATATGATCTCTTTATTTCTTTTTATTCTTTCTTTTATTCCCTCAAGATCATAGGAAGATAATCAAGGCCTTGACTCAAAACTAATCTTTATTATATATAGCTCATGAACTTGGTTACATAGAGGAATCATAAAGCAAAACTCAAAACTAGATCATACTAAAACTTTATTCTACTAGATCAAGATATTACCAAAAGGATCGAACTAAGAAAAACGGTAAAGATAGGAGTGTGATGGTGATAAGATACCGGGCCACCTCCCCCAAGCTTGGAAGTTGCCAATGGGAGTGCCCATACCCATGTGTTTATGTCTCTTTCTTCGGAGGTGGTGATGTGATATTCTTGGCGATGATGCCCCTCAGGATACGATTCTCCTCCTCGAGCCATCTTGACTTGTCGCTTGAGGTCCATTATTCCTTACGGAGCTTACCCGTGATGGCTAAATCTCCCTTTCACCCAAGGATGTTGCATAGGCTGCGGAGAACAAGTAACACTATTTTTCATATTTTCATAAGAAAGAAATCTAACATTGGAAGGGATGACCGAGTTTGGAATAGCTGAGCTCTGTAGTTCCCCATCGTGAATCCGGCTCGGAAACGATGAAAGGACATGCGGTGCCCCCATGTGTGGTTTTGGTAATTGATGACATTCTCTATGGACTAATGGTTGCCTTGAGTTTATTTGAAGGTTTTGTCCATAGGCTTTTCTTGGAGTACATGTGTTGGTTTCAAGGAGAGTTTTGGGTGCGACCAAGGTGCTATTCAAGGAATTATCCAAAGTTTGGTCATGTGAGTGTTGAGCTTATTGCAAGCATGTCTTGAAGAATAAGATTGTGTGATCATTCATGTCCACCTTCAAGACATCATCCAAATGAAGAGAGTTGGAAAGATTCAACACACAAAGCGTACAAGATGTACAGAGAGGATCAAGTGATCCCATGGTATGGTAAGCATTGTCCACTACGCTTTGTGTACTAACCCATGGTCTTCGTGAGAGTTCTTTGTGGGGTTAGGTTGCGGTGTGCAAATTCAAGTGAAGCATCACGAAGAGATCAAATGCTTGAAGCTTGTCGTCCATTTGGTGACAATGGACTTGTGAAGATGTCTTGAAGAGTGGCTCACCCATAGTGGAGTATGGGGAGCAATCAACTAGTCTTCTTCGAGCCAACGCCAATCAAGAAAGGTGGTCCAACTTGAGGGAGTCAAGATCGCCATCATCTAGCTCAAGTGGACCATGTGCAAGGCAAAGGTTTGCCCTTGATAGGTTTTCTATTTTACCGGTCTCATGGTAGTTGTGGAAGACCGGGTTATAGGATCGCTTGCCGTACTATCAAGGGGGCTCTCGATGAGTTGCTTGATCGTATCGCTCAGAGAGCTCAAACCATTGCATCCTTGCATCATCTTTTTTGGTTCTTGTTTGGTTCTTCTCCTTGTGAGATTTGGAGCTTATGGTCATTTTTATGACAAGCTCGAGTTCATCGAAAACGGAGTTCTCATGCATCTTCTATGATGTTTTCGATGTTGGAGGGTATGCCGGTTCTTCTCGGTTGGAGGTTTCACTTCTTTGTTTGCTAAGCATACCTCCCCTGCCTCTTCTCGGTTGGAGGTTTCACTTCTCGGTTGGAGGGTATGCTGTTTTGATGCTACTCGTTGTCTTGTTTCAAACAAGCTTGAGTTTGCTCAATTCGGAGCTCATATGAAGAAGTTATGGCAGTTCTGGTTTTCCTTGGAGTATTCTTTGTTTTCGTGGTTGTGGCTTAAGGTTGGTGCCAGTGGTACTGCAAGTGACCCTCGTGATAGTACCATAAGCTCCCAATGTAGTACCGCTCAAGCGGTAGTACCGCTCTCCGAACCAGTAGTACCGCTTGGGAGTTTCGGCCGTAGTACCGCGGTGTGTCTGGGCTACTTCCGCCTCGATTCTCGAACGAAGTTTTACGTGTCGGGTTTTGCGGCACTAAGGGAGTTAGTATGAGCGGTAGTACCGCACTAAGCGGTAGTACCGCTCTTCCTAGCAGTAGTACCGCTCTGGGGCCAGTGGCCTTGACCTCCTCGTCCCTGGCAAGATCACTGGGTGGGTCATGGTAGTACCGCCCTCGTGATAATACCGCCCAAGCGGTAAGTCAGCTCATGTCGAGGATGTTCGATTAGGTAACGGTTGGATTTTCCCCTCCTATAAAAGGGGTCTTCTTCCCATTGAACCTTATCCCTTGAGCTCGTGTTCTTCCTCCATTGTTGACCTTCTCCCGAGCTTGCTAACTCTCAATCCCTCCATGGATTCTTGCTAGTTTTTGAGGGAAAGAGAGAGGAGATCTAGATCCACCAATCACTTTCTCCTCTATGTGAGGGAACCCCTTGGATCTAGATCTTGGAGTTCTTGGTGTTCTCCTTCTTGTTCTTCCTCTCATTTTCCTCCCTAGCATTAGTTGCTTTGGTGGGATTTGAGAGAGAAGGACTTGGGCACTCTGTGTGCCCTTGCCATTGCATTTGTGCATCGGTTTGAGTTCTCCACGCGATACGTGGAAGTTACAAGTTGAGAAGCTTATTACTCTTGGGTGCTTTGTGCCCTTGAGCTTGTTCCTCTTGGGTGCTTGGGCGCCCTAGAAGGTTAGTGGTGTTCGAGCTCAATCATTGTGGTGTAAAGCTCAAGACAGCGTCGGGGTCTCCAATTAGGTTGTGGAGATCGCTTGAGCAATTTGATCTGCAGTGACCGCCCCAAGGGTTGCCAAAGTGTCTGGGTTCGTGACCGCCCCAAGGGTTGCCATTTGTATGCGGGTTCATGGACCGCCCTCAAGGGTCCCTTAGTGGAATCACGGCATCTTGCATTGTGCGAGGGCGTGAGGAGATTACTGGTGGCCCTAGTGGCTTCTTTGGGGAGCATTGTGCCTCCACACCGCTCCAAACGGAGATTAGCATCCGCAAGGGTGTGAACTTCGGGATACATCATCATCTCCGCGTGCCTCGGTTATCTCTTACCCGAGCCCCTTTACTTATGCACTTTACTTTGTGATAGCCATATTGTTCTTTGTCATATATCTTGCTATCACATAGTTGCTTATTTTGCTTAGCATAAGTTGTTGGTGCACATAGGTGAGCCTAGTTGTTGTAGGTTTTGTGCTTGACAAATTAACCGTTAGGTTTATTCCGCATTTGTTCAAGCCTAAACCGTAATTATTTTAAAGCGCCTATTCACCCCCCCCCCCTCTAGGCGACATCCTCGATCTTTCAAACGAGAAGTAACTTCTTGATCCTCCTCCATGGCATCTATCCTTTTCAAGTCGGCCTCCATCTCTTCCTCCGTTGATGGCCCAAAGTGGTCAAGATCATTTGTTGCTCTAGTCCGGTGTGGATGAGACACCCGACCGTCTCCCTCGACCGACTCTTGAGAAGACATCTTGCTCTAATCTGCGGTAGAAACAACTCAAAACAAAAAGCAGAGGATATTTGCATTGGTACGGTGGTCAAAACCTTCTGGAGATTATATAATGAATTTTTACCGACCAAAGAAGTATCGTGCAAGAAAACGGAGTTCGGGGAGCACACGAGGTGCCCACGAGGCAAGGGGGTAGGGCGCGCCCTTCACCCTCGTGGATGCCTCGTGTCCTTTTCGGACTACTTCTTATTTTCCTATTTTCTTAAATATTCCAAAACGGAGAAAATTGCTATTAGAACTGTTTTGGAGTCGGTTTACTTACCGTACCACATACCTATTCCTTTTCGGAGTCTGAAACGTTCTAGAAAGTGTCCCTTATGTATTCCTTCGGGGTTACGGTTTCAATAACATTAGTTTCACCATTTACATTAGTTTCAACATTTATGGGATTACCTGAGATATAATGTTTGATTCTTTGCCCGTTCACCACCTTCGGAATTGTGCCTTCGAAGATGTTAATTTTTATGGCACCGGAACGATAGACCTCCTCGATAACGTAAGGGCCTTCCCATTTAGAGAGGAGTTTTCCTGCAAAAACCTTAAACGAGAGTTGTACAGCAAAACATAATCACCTACATTAAACTCACGTTTTTGTATCCTTTTGTCATGCCATCTTCTAACCTTTTCCTTAAACAGTTTGGCATTCTCATAGGCTTGGGTTCTCCACTCATCAGGTGAGCTAATGTCAAATAGTCTCTTTTCACCGACAAGTTTGAAATCATAATTGAGCTCTTTAATGGCCCAATATGCCTTATGTTCTAGTTCGAGAGGTAAGTGACATGCTTTTCCATAAACCATTTTATACGGAGACATACTAATAGGATTTTTATATGCTTTTCTATAGGCCCATAATGCATCATCAAGTTTCTTGGACCAATTCTTTCTAGATACATTAGCGCCTTTTGCGTAATTAATTTGATCTCTCTATTACTCAGTTCTACTTGACCACTGGACTGTGGATGATAAGGAGATGCAGTTCTATGATTAACATCGTACTTAGCAAGCATTTTACGAAAAGAACCATGAATAAAGTGTGAACCACCATCAGTCATTAAGTATCTAGGGACTCCAAACCTCGGAAAAATAACTTCATTAAGCATCTTAATATAGGTGTTATGATCCGCACTACTAGTTGGAATAGCTTCTACCCACTTAGTAACGCAATCAACAACAACTAAAATATGTGTATACCCATTAGAGAAAGGAAACTGTCCCATATAATCAAAGCCCTAAACATCAAATGGTTCAATAACAAGTGAATAGTTCATAGGCATTTCTTGACGTCTACTAATATTACCAATTCTTTGACATTCATCACAAGACAAGACAAACTTACGGGCGTCCTTGAAGAGAGTAGGCCAATAAAAACCGAATTGCAATACCTTATGTGCAGTTCTATCTCCAGCGTTGTGTCCTCCATAGGCCTCGGAGTGACACTTGCGTAGGATCTCATGTTCATGCTTAGGTACACAACGTCTAATAACACCATCTACTCCTTCTTTATAAAGGTTTGAGTCATCCCAGAAGTAATGTCTTAAATCATAGAAAATCTTTTTCTTTTACTGGTATGTGAAACTAGGTGGAATAAATTTAGCAACAATGTAATTAGCATAATCAGCATACCATGGAGCAGTACGAGAAGCATTTATGATAGCTAATTGTTCATCCGGAACGCTATCATCAATAGGGAGTGGTCATCAAGAACATTTTCTAACCTAGACAAGTTGTCTGCAACGGGGTTCTCGGCTCCCTTTCTATCAATAATATGCAAATCAAATTCTTGTAGTAGGAGAACCCATCTAATAAGCCTAGGTTTAGCATCTTTCTTTTCCATAAGATATTTAATAGCAGCATGATCGGTGTGAGCAGTTACTTTAGAATCAACAATATAAGGTCTCAACTTATCACAAGCAAATACAATCGCTAAAAATTCTTTTTCAAGTAGTAGCATAATTTCTCTGGGCCTTTGCCTAGAGTTTTACTAGCATATTGAATAACATTTAATTTCTTATCAACTCTTTGTCCTAGAACAACACCTACAAACATAATCACTAGCATCACACATAATTTCAAAGGGTAAATTCCAATCGGTGTGGCTGAATAGTAGGTGCATAAATCAAAGCTTTCTTAAGTATTTCAAATGCTTCTACACAATCATCATCAAAGACAAAAGGAACATCTTTTTGTAAGAGATTAGTCAGAGGCCTAGATATTTTTGAGAAGTCTTTAATGAACCTCCTACAAAAACCGGCATGACCAAGGAAACTTCTTATACCTTTAATGTCCTTAGGACACGGCATCTTTTCAATAGCATCAACTTTAGCTTTATCAACTTCAATACCTCTTCGTAAATTTTATGCCCCAAGAAAATACCTTCATTAACCATAAAGTGGCACTTCTCCCAATTCAAGACAAGATTAGTTTCTTCACATCTCTACAAAACTCGATCAAGGTTGCTTAAGCAATCATCAAAAGAAGTTCCATATACGGAAAAATCATCCATGAAAACCTCAACAATCTTTTCACAAAAATCAGAGAATATAGCCATCATGCATCTTTAAAAGGTAGCAGGTGCATTGCATAAACCAGAAGGCATACGTCTATAAGCAAAGGTACCGAAAGGGCAAGTAAAAGTGGTCTTTTCTTGATCCTCTTTTGACACATGTATTTGAGAGAAACCAGAATAACCGTCTAGAAAGCAAAAATGTGTATGTTTGGATAATCTTTCTAGCATTTGATCAATAAAAGGTAAAGGGTAATGATCCTTTTTAGTAGCTTTATTTAATCATGGAAATCAATTACCATTCTATAACCTCGTAACAATTCTTTGTGGGATCAATTCATCTTTATCATTAGGAACAACAAGAATACCTCCCTTCTTAGGGACACAATGGACATGACTTACCCACTGACTATAAGCAACAGGATAAATTATACCTGCCTCCAGAAGCTTTAGTATTTCTTTTCTTACCACTTCTTTCATCTTAGGATTTAACCTTCGTTCGTGATCAACAACCGGTTTAGCGTCTTTCTCCAATTTTATTTTGTGCTGGCATAGAGTGGGACTAATGCCCTTAAGATCATCTAGAGTATATCCAATAGCAAAGACGATGCTTCTTCGTAGTTTTCAATAATTTATCTTCTTCCCGCTTCTGAAAGATTAGCACTAATAATAACAGGATATGTCTTCTTTTCATCAAGATAAGCATATTTAAGAGTATCGGTAATGGTTTAAGCTCAAACACGGGATCACCCTTGGGTGGAGGAGGATCCCTAGAATTTCAACATGCAAGTTGTGTTTCAAAAATAGGTCCCTGCTTAAAGAATACTTCATCTATTTCCCTTCTTTCATTCATAAATATATCATTTTCATGGTCTAACAAATATTGTTCTAAAGGATCATTAGGAGGCACGGCAATAGAAGCAAGACCAATAATTTCATCTTTACTAGGCAATTCTTTATCATGGGGTTGTCTACAAAATTTAGCAAAACTAAAATCATGAGACATATCCCCTAAACCAATAGTAACAACATCCTTTTTGCAACCTATCTTAGCATTAACAGTATTCAAGAAGGGTCTACCAAATATAATGGGGCAAAAGTTATCTTGTGGGGAACCAAGAACAAGAAAATCAGTAGGATATTTAACTTTCCCACACAAGACCTCAACATCTCTAACAATCCCAACTGGTGAAATTGTATCTCTATTGGCAAGCTTAATTGTAACATCAATTTCTTCTATCTCGTAGTGCAATATCATGCATAATTTCTTTGTATAAGGAATGAGGTATTGCACTTGCACTAGCACCCATATCACATAAGCCATGATAGCAATGATCTCCTATTTTAATGTAAATAACGGGCATGCCTACAACAGGTCTATGTTTATTTTTAGTATCGGGTCTAGCAATTCTAGCGAGTTCATCACGAAGTAAATAACATGCCCATCAATATTATCAACCAAGAGATCTTTAACCATAGAAATACTAGGTTCAACTTTAATTTGCTCGAGGGGGGTGTAGGTGTCCTAGTATTACTCTTACAAACCATGATTGAAGCTTTAGCATGATCCTTTATTCTAGCAGGGAAAGGTGGTTTCTCAATATAAGCGATAGGAACAATAGGATCAACATTATAAGTGATAGTCTTTTCTTCAACTTTAATAGGTTCAACTACTTTTACTTCAATGGGAGGATGATATTTGAACCACTTCTCCTTAGGGAGATCAACATGAGTAGCAAATGATTCGCAGAAAGAAGCTACTATCTCAGAGTCAAGTCCATATTTAGTGCTAAATTCACGGAAAACATCGGTATCCATAAAAGATTTAACATGATCAAACTTACGTGTTATACCTGACTCCTTACCTTCATCGAGTTCCCAATCTTCAGAGTTGCGTTTAATTCTTTCCAATAAATCCCATCTGAATTCAATAGTCTTCATCATAAAAGAACCGTTACAAGAAGTTTCGAGCATGGAGCGATTATTGAGAGAAAGCCGAGCATAAAATTTTTGAATAATAATTTCTCTTGAGAGCTCATGATTGGGGCATGAATATAACATTGACTTAAGCCTCCCCAAGCTTGAGCGATGCTTTCTCCTTCATGAGGCCAAAATTATATATATAATTACGATCACGATGAACAAGATGCATAGGATAAAACTTCTGATGAGATTCCATTTCAGTCGGTTGTAGTTCCATGATCCCATATCATCACATAGCCTAAACCATGTCAATGCCTTTCCCTTCAAAGATAAATGAAAGACCTTCTTCTTTATAACATCCTCGGGCATACCTGCAAGATTAAATAATCCACAAACTTCATCCACATAGATTAGGTGCAAGTCGGGATGTAATGTTCCATCTCCTGTAAAAGGATTAGCTAGCAGTTTCTCTATCATACCCGAAGGAATTTCAAAGTAAGCATTTTCAGTAGGTTCAGTAGGATGAGGAGCAACTCTTCGGTCTACTGGTAGGGGTGAAGATATGTGACGCCCCCGATTCAATCGTACACTAATCATGCACGCATAAGCGCAATGATCAAGATCGAGGACTCACGGAAGATATCACAACACAACTCTAAAACATGAATAAGTCATACAAGCATCATAATACAAGCCAGGGGCCTCGAGGGCTCGATTACAAGTGCTCGATCATAGGCAGTCGTGAAACAACAATATCCTCGAGTACAGACATAAGTTAAACAAGTTGCCATAAGATGGCTAGCACAAAGCCCCAGGAATCTGAGATCGAAGAAAGGCGCGAGGCCTCACCTTTGAGGATCCTCCTAAGCTACTCACAGTAAATCGTCGGGCCGGGCTACACGTAGTAGTAGGCGCCTCCAGTAGTAGTAGCCGCCGTCGACGGTGGCGCCAGCTCCTGGGCTCCATCGTGCAGTTGCAAAGAACCGGGTAAAGAAAGGGGAAAAGGGGAACAAGGAAACCGTGAGTACTCATCCAAAGTACTACGCAAGCAAGGAGCTACACTACATATGCATGGGTATATGTGTAAAGGGCCATATCGGTGGACTGAATCGCAGAATGCCGTAATAAGAGGGGATAGCTAATCAGCCGAAGACTACGCTCGCGACCTCCGCCTTGCAAAGATGTAGAAGAGAGTAGATCAAGTCCTCCAAGTAGCATCGCATAGCATAATCCTACCGTGATCCTCTCCTCGTAGCCACAGTAGAGAGCGACCACCGAGTTGTATCCGCACTTGGAAGGGTGTGTTTTATTAAGTATCCGATTCTAGTTGTCATAAGGTCAAGGTACAACTCCAAGTCGCCTCACATCAAGATCACGGCTATTCGAATAGATTAACTTCCACGGAGGGTGCACCACATTACCCGACACGCTCGATCCCATTTGGCCGGACACACTTTCTGGTCATGCCCGCCATGGAAGATCAACACGTCGCAGACCCACCTAGGCACAACAGAGGTCAAGACACGGCCTAAACCTAAGCGCGACAGTGCAGGCCCATCGCCTCTTAGCACACGCATGTTGCGTGACGCTGGCCGGAAGGCAGACCTAGCCTAGCAGCGTTCGATCCAATCCGGCGCAAGGCCGCTTCGGCCGACGTCACGAAATGCTTGGTGATACCACGACGCCGGTTGCCCATATCTTGTCCCACGTGGCGGTTAGTGCGTATAAGGCCAACGACCCAACTCGGATCAAATACCAAGATCTCGTTAAGCGTGTTAAGTATCCATGACGCGAGCAGGCAGGCTCACCTCTCACCTGTGTAGTCTCAACACCCTGACGCTCCGCCACAAAGATCCACACAGAGGGCCGTTGGGACAAAGGTCCTTTCACTTCAATCCGTGAATCACTCATGGGTGCTCCACAAGTCGACCCGACTTTTAGTCACCACATGTATCATGTATAAAGTATAGAGTATATACCCGTGATCACCTCCCAAGTGATCACGGCCCGATAGTATAGCACGTACAGACGGACAAGAATGTAGGGTCAGCGATGGAATACTAGCATCCTATACTAAGCATGTAGGATTGCGGTAAAGGTAACAATGAGTAGCAAGGACAAAGCTATGCATCGGGATAGGAATAACCCGAAAGCAAAGAACATGCTACACTACTCTAATGCAAGCGAGAGAGTAGAATAGGCGATATCTGGTGATCGGGGGGCTTGCCCGGTTGCTCTGGCAAGAAGGAGGGGTCATCAACTCCGTAGTCGATCCTGGG
Organism: Aegilops bicornis; assembly: GCA_021605145.1. Lineage (NCBI taxonomy): Eukaryota > Viridiplantae > Streptophyta > Magnoliopsida > Poales > Poaceae > Aegilops > Aegilops bicornis. The sequence continues at coordinate 1,179,281 of JAHIAL010000021.1, read as the reverse complement.
GTCACCGGCGATCTTGGGGTCTCACGGAAGAAGAAATGAGGAGGGAACACAATAAATAACAAAGCAATCAAAGCATCACAAAGCATAACATGGCAATACGTGGTGCTAAATTGTGCCCTAACGCAGTAGTAGGTGATACCGCGAAGAGGGAAAACATCAGGAAAGTATCCGGTGTTTCGCGTTTCAGACGAGATGAAGCGGAGGTGAAATGTTGCGTGTTCACTATGCTAGGGACGCGTGGCGGACAAGCAGGTTGCGTGTCTGGATTCGTCTCATCGTTACGAGCAACTTTCATGTACAAAGTATTTTCATCCGAGAGTTGCGGATTATTTTATATTATTTTTCAAAGTCCTAATAATATTTTGAATTTTTTAATTATTCAACTCGAAAAAACAAGAAATACTTTTGTCACCTAGTGTTACTCTAGCATGTGTGTATGTGAGTGGGGCCGGTGGGGTTGGGTTGACCCGGCCAAAGGTTGACCGTCAACATATGAATAGTATAAGTGGGTCCTGTGTGTCATTGTATTATACTTCAATTAGATGATTTTAGCCATTTTGTTTAGACAATGAGGGCTGCATCAAGGTGACTATTAGTAGTAGGATAGCACTAAGAGTGATTAGCCTTTAATCTAGTTAAGCCCAAACCCCATAGGTATGGCGTGGCACTAGCTAGCCATGGTGTGGTGTCACGTGAAGCCCTTGCACAAGCACACACAAACGGCGCTGGTAGCCATGGCTACAAAGATCAACAAAGACAACTAAGCGGCACTAGTAGAGCAAAGAATAACGCAAGGGCAAAGAAATGAACAAAGAAATGAGCAAAGACGGGTGGGGGGACACGACCCGGCAGACGTCCGAGGAGCAAGCAAGGGCTATGGGCAAGAGCAAAAGCGGCAGAGCAAAGACGCATACGACAAAGAAGAAGAAGAAGATAAGGAGCAAGCAGAAAGAATCGCAGGGGCGGCGGTCAAGGGCGGCAAAGACTGGCGCCGCTTAGGAGCGGCGCGCATGGGCGAAGCGGACGGCCATGCTGGCCAAGTCCAAGATGGCGAGGCACCTGGCGGGGGATGGGAGCTCGTGATGGCGCGGCCATGGCTTGATGCGGACCAAAGGCGAACTCAAGGTGATGGCTATGGCGGCGGGTCGAGGGAAAACTAGGGGAATCGGATGAGGCCTCACCGCGATGCTCGTGGACGAGGTTAGGAGGTCGGGGAGCTCGGGAGGCTAACCGACGGCGAACGAGCAGTGGTGGCCGTGGGAAGACGGCTTGATCCATGCGTCTGCGGCGACTCCGATTGAAGCGATGCAGGGGATGACGCAATGACGACGAGGAGGTCTCGGCGACCTCCGTCGTGGGAGGCCATAAGGGCCACGGGACGGCGGCGACTTGGACACGAGGTTCGGGATAAGAAGCGTGGAGTGGATAGGGAATTTGGGGCTAGGGGTTTGATCCAAGGGCTCGGGGTCGATCTTATCCGGCTAGAGGAGCTGGGATGGCCGACAAATAAGAACATCCATAGCATGGACGGCGTCAAGTAGCACTTGCCACGCCATGGCCTCCTGTTATGTTCAAGTGGTAGGAGAAAAGCCCACCGATGAAATTTGGGCCTTCTGTAGTACTAGGCTTTTAGGTGAGCAAGTGTTAGGCTTTGAATTTACTTCTCTTTTATTTGTTATATTTTTCTGCATTTAGTTTTTCTACGCTACCTTGCAATAAGTAGAGCCACCAATGCATTTTGTAAAAGAAGAACTTGACAGATCAAATACTAGGCATTATTCGTAATTGCCACAAAAAGGTTTGGTGAGCATTTGAATTCATTTGGATTTTGCATAAATGAAAATGGATTAATGGGGCTGTTTTGGTCATTGTTTTAATTGTTTTAGGGCAATTAAATATTTTATTAAATGTTGAATACTGTTTGTTAAATAGTTAGTGAATGTTTGTAACCTTTTGAACATCTTTAATTCACTGTTTTATGAAACTATAATTTGACTTGTTATTTGAATTTGTATAGTTTTGATCCAACGCGAGATTAGCAACAGAAATCGGGGTGACGTGGCATCGTTAACATGGGATTACTGTAGACTGATTATCCGGGCGTTACAAATCTCCTCCACTACAAGAAATCTCGTCCCGAGATTTAAGTAGTGGAGTAAGGGGGGGATGGTGCCGGTAGCGAAAAACCTAACAAGTCTTCTCGGTCTTGGCTGCCCTTTCGAAGAGGTTGATCCCTTTCGTTGATGTCTTCATTTCTCTGCTTCAAGTCACCACGATCAAGTCGTCATCCTTTCTTCGGGAACTCCATCGTACTTACGAAGGAAAAGAGAGAGAGAAAAAAAAATCCGGGAGAACAGACCTCTGCAAGGTCGACTATCTGGTCGATAACATCGGGGAAGGTGGCGGATGTAACTCTTGAATAGAAACTTAAGAAAACATCGAGAGCAAAGTAAGGAGCTAGCAATCGTTCGATGCCTGGAACAGGGCGTGAAAGGAGGTTCAAAGCAACGGGAATAAGTATTATGTCTGATACAAGAATTGATGATCTCTCAGAAGGTGGCTCGTGAATTACATACGAGGCCATGCGAGGAACAACCTTGGGAACATGAATGTACAGAGAGTTAGGTTTTGATCCTGTGGAACTGTGGGTTATGGGCCCACCATGTGGGTTTAAAGTAGGAAAGGCGGCGACATCTTGTACGGTTATGATAGCAAGGCATGGCGGTGGAATAACTCGCTTGCTATGTCGGCAACAACATCTGCATTACCAAGGGCGAGTGACGACGAGAACCATTTTCTGCTTTCGTTGAACGAGGCGGACCAATAGGCAAAGTTCTCGCCCATCTACGGCTCACGGAATGTCATCAACTAGTAATGAGGTCTTGTCGATTTAAATTGTACACCGAGGTGTTTACATAAGCAGTGAATCTTTACTGCTTAGATTATATAGATCACAAGAAAGGTCAACAAACGAATGAAAAGGAAAATGTGATCATTAGGTTAAACAGAACAATGGAAAGGTAGATGTGTTTAAACACATTTTCCAGAGGTATATCTTTCCCAAGGACAAGCAGAGCATGATATCCATGATAGGATAGAAAGCAGAATAACCTTTAGGTAAGGGGGGAGAAATCTCATGACATTACCCATACAGCGGTGTTTGGATAACTGACCAAGAACATTTAATATCGCGCCTCCAATGTTCTTGTTGATGAGCGGGGTATCATAGTCATGCTTCGAGGTAGCAATGATATGGTGTTTCAATCAAGGGCCGGACTTTGGATACACAAACGATCCATCAGGAGCAACTTATAAAATAAGTCCTACAATTTACTCCAGGAAGAATGGTTATCCTTGCAAAAGAAATTATAATGATAGGTCCTCTAGCCAGGGGGTGCTAGGCATGACATCATATTACCGGGTCATCAAAGGACCAACATCATAACTCCTGGAAAGTTGTCCCAACCATCATATATGTCCGAGATTCAGATCCGATTGGTGTCATGATACCTCAGACTCAATATGTCCGAGAAGAAAAGCGTCTGACACAAATCTATGAAATGACATTGCAAGATTCTCGGGAAATGAACTATGGGAGCGGGTTCCTAAACAAGAGTTCATTAGTAAACCAATGAGAGGATGAGGAGGTGGGTGATGGACTCAAAGAACAATTCATCGAGAATTTCAAAGGATGGATTTCCACAATTATGTGAACAAGGAGATAACATTTATTAGACCAAATGATATAATGGGATATGCTCGAGGAAAACATACATAATTAATCATTGGTTGAAAGGTGCACTAGAAATATAGAATTTGGGTTGCACGGCCAATGTTAGAATGGTGATTCAATTATCGAAAGACTTAGAATGAACTATCGCCCATTCACTTCAAAGCAATAGGGTTGCTAGAAGTTTTGAATTCACACGTCATAGCTCAATTGTCGGTATTAGGTTGAAAACAACACGGGACCAAGGAATAAACGAAGATGGCGAGAAGTATTATGATATCAAGAATTCTTAAGAGGTGATGAAATTCTCACCACATTCTTGACAAAAAGAGATGGTAATACTTCCGAGGTAAGGAAGAACAACTGCTGGGTAGCAGGGATCTCAAGGTATAACACAAAACACGAACAAGTTTGTGTTGGAGAGAAGGCAAGGATGTTGTCGATGGTAACTCAAATTACCAAGGAACAAGGGTGGTACTTATCATCATGAATTGATTGGTATCCTGGAAGGATTCAAAATGTTGATGATGACCACGACAATTTTTGTCGAGAGATTTCATGAGGATGTAATCGATCAGCGATGACATCAAGTCAAAGGGATGATGAAGCAAAAGGTCAATGGAAACACAGGTACGACACAAACTTGAAATCAAGCTTGTTGTTCAAGGTGAAATGATATGACAAGGAAAATCGATGTAAGCTTAGCTCATCGTCGAAAATTGTGCTCCGGGAAGAAAGACCAGGTAGCATAGTTAAAAATTAGTACATTTAATGATATGGCCGATCAAGCTAGCAATGACTTGAAGGATTATTAAACTCATAAGCAATGGGAATTACTTAGGGTTATTGAATCGGAGTGCGGAATCAATTCACTTATGGGTGTTCTCGAGCGACTAATAACTCAGAACCCAGGGAATTTGAAAACGGTGTGAAGCAATACTAGATGAAGACGTTTTCTTAAGCAAACTATACTAGATGAAGACTCATAGGAAGCAACCACGGTGCTTTGATATTCTCGAGATCTGGAGGCAATACTCGAAGGAAGATCAAAATAGAGGTTGCGGAGATGTATCGATTAGCAGAAGACAAGTGATTTAACTTGTCTGAAAAATGGGATCAAGGAGAAATTATGGTCAGAACCATGATTGCAAAGGTATCAATTCCAATTCACAGTCACGAGATGATATTCTATCCAGGGGCAATTATTATTACAAGGAGTTTCCATGAAAGGATCTACATCATTTCCATGGGATGAACACAAAGTCCAAGGTCGACTCCCACTTCTCCAATGCATAACCTTTCACTCACTTCTCGTTTTGATAAAGGCATTAGTGTTGAAAGTTTTACCTTGAGAAATACCGGATGAGTATGACTCGTGAAAACTTCCGAGTTCACACATATTAAGGAAGGCATAGGTTCAACCCGTCAGGGTATCGCGGAAACATATACCACAAGCTTCAAGAGTAAATATCACCAGCTCGAAAGCAGAGCAAGGTTGAGAAAGTAGAGGATACAATTTACCAAAGGCATTATGTATCCGAGGGAAGGCTCACAAGGTTATTGAATATGAAGGACGTTGTCGGATAAAATCCAACAATGGGTATGGCGGTCCTGGCCGAAATTTGATGTGAGTATCGGTACTCAATCAGAGGAAGAAGGAATGCCAAGGCATCAGATTATATAAACAACTGACTAATTCAAAGCTTAATGCAAAGAATTTTATGATTTCCAAATTAAGGGATCAGAAGCAATCGTTCTGATAAAAAATGAATAAGTTCTATAGACTTAGAAGCACAACCGATCAAGGCATTGATTGGTCAAGAACCAGCTCATATCCAAATGACGTCTGAGACGAAAGGATAATCCTAGGCTTCGACTAATGATTGTGAACATTCACAACTTATTGAATCAATGCACTCAAAAATGATAGTGACCAAGGATGCCAATAAGATTATTATGCTTATGGGATTAACCATAATGCAAGCAAGCAAGAATTTCAAGAACAACAGTTGTTGAGGATTTTGAATGATCAAATAGTATTTGAAGGCCTATGTGAAACACACGAACAAGCTCGAGAAGGAGGCGGATACTCGATAGGTGCAAGGAATTATCCGTATGGGTATTCATGTGGTCAAGAAGCGCAAGGCAGTGAGCTCAAAGGATTCTCGGGACAACAAAGAGTATTTCGGGACATCTTGTAATAACAAGATCAACGGGGAATGATTGTATGAATGGCAAGTATATGCAGTTTTCATAGGGGTTGACGGTGGAAGGAAATCGCAAATGCGATGGCACAAAGACTCGAGAGAACATCGTAGAGTAACCCGGAATCTTCTAGTGCAAAGAAAGTGATCATCTCAAGTGAGGGCTCTCGGGGAGAAAGTACTTTCAAGAACCTAAAGTTAATTTTGTTTTTAGCAAAATCATTTAACCCGAATAGAAGAGAGCTCGAGTCCCGGAGTATAGATGAGGAATAAAGATCCTAATACCACCCAATGGCGGCGTGGGCTAAGTAAGCGCATGACCATGTTAGTAAAAGTTTTGCAATGTCTAGACTCGACTTGGCCAAGGAGTGTGGAAGGGGATTCCTACAGGCGATCGGCTCGATACCAACTTGTGACGCCACCGATTCAATCAGACACTAATCATGCACGCATAAGCGATATACGATCAAGATCGAGGACTCACGGAAGATATCACAACACAACTCTAAAACATAAATAAGTCATACAAGCATCATAATACAAGCGAGGGCCTCGAGGGCTCGAATACAAGTGCTTTCGATCATAGGCGAGTCAATGGGAACAACAATATCTCGAGTACAGGACATAAGTTAAACAAGTTGCCATAAGATGGCTAGCACAAAGCTGGGATCTGAGATCGAGAAAGAGGCGCGGGCCTCTGCTGGGATCCTCCTAAGCTACTCACAGTAAATCGTCGTGAGCTACACGTAGTAGTAGGCGCCTCCGGTGTAGTAGTGGTAAATCGTCGACGGTGGCGTGCAGCTCACAGGGCTCCATCGTGCAGATTCTGACAACCGGGTAAAGAAAGGGGAAAAGGGGAACAAGGAAACCGTGAGTACTCATCCAAAGTACTGCATAAACGAAACTACACTACATATGCATGGGTATATGTGTAAAGGGCCATATCGATTGGGTGAGCTGCAGAATGCGAGAATAAGAGGGATAGCTAATCCCGTCAAGACTACGCACAGCGACCTCCGGTCTTCTGGCATGTAGAAGAGAGTGGTAGAAGTCCTCCAAGTAGCATCGCATAGCATAATCCTACCCGTGATCCTCTCCTCGTAGCCACATTAGAGAGCGACCACCGAGTTGTATCCGGCACTTGGAAGGTGTGTTTTATTAAGTATCTGGTTCTAGTTGTCATAAGGTCAAGGTACAACTCCAAGTAGATCACATTCTTAGAAGAACACGGCTATTGAATAGATTAACTTCCTGCAGGGTGCACCACATTACCCGACACGCTCGATCCCATTTGGCGGACACACTTTTTCGGGTCATGCCGTGCCGGAAGATCAACATGTCGCAAATTTCCCGCTAGCACAACAGAGAGGTCAAGACGACGGCCTAAACCTAAGCGCACAGGGTGCGGGCCCATCGCCCTTTAGCACACCCGCACGCTATGCGTCTGTCGGAAGCGTACCTAGCCTAGCAGCGTTCGATCCAATCCGGCGCAAGGCCACTTCGGGCCGACGACGTCACGAAATGCTTCGGTGATACCACGGCGCCGGTTGCCCATATCTTGTCCCACGTGGCGGTTAGTGCGTATAAGGTCAACGACCCAACTCGAATCAAATACCAAGATCTCGTTAAGCGTGTTAAGTATCATGAACGCCCGAAACGAGTACAGGCTACTCACCTCTCACGGGTAGTCTCAACTCGCTCGACGCTCGCCACAAAGATCCACACGAGAGGGCCGTTGGGACAAAGGTCCTTTCATTTCAATCCGTGAATCAATCGCGGGTGCTCCATGTCAAACCCGACTTTAGTCACCACATGTATCATGTATAAAGTATATAGTATATACCGTGATCACCTCCCAAGTGATCACGGCCCGATAGTATAGCAATGAGACGGACAAGAATGTAGGGCCACCGATGGAATACTAGCATCCTATACTAAGCATGTAGGATTGCAGGTAAAGGTAACAACTTGAGTAGCAAGGACGGGCTATGCATCGAGGATAGGAATAACGGAAGCAAGAACATGCTACACTACTCTAATGCAAGCGATGAGAGTAGAATAGGCGATATCCGGTGATCAAGGGGGCTTGCCTCGGTTGCTCGGCAAGGAGGGGTCATCAACCGTAGTCGGCTGAGGGTCAATGCGGCGATCTCGGGGTCTCTAGGAAAGAAGTAACGGAGGGGGAACACAATAAATAACAAATCAATCAAAGCATCACAAAGCGTAACATGGCAATACGTGGTGCTAGGTGTGCCCTAACGCGGTAGTAGGTGATACCGACGAAGAGGGGAAAACATCCGGGAAAGTATCCCCGGTGTTTCGCGCTTTCGGACAGATGAAGCGGAGGTGAAATGTTGCAGGTTCACTATGCTACGGACGCGTGGCGGACAAACGGGTTGCGTATCTGGATTCGTCTCATCGTTCTAAGCAACTTTCATGTACAAAGTATTTTCATCTGAGTTGCGGATTATTTTATATTATTTTTCAAAGTCCTAATAATATTTTGAAATTTTTTTAATTATTCAACTCGAAAAAACAGTAAATACTGTTGTCACCTGGTGTTACTCTAGCATGTGTGTATGACAGTGGGGCCATTGGGGTTGGGTTGACCCGGTCAAAGGTTGACTGGTCAACATATGAATAGTATAAGTGGGTCCCGTGTGTCATTGTATTATACTTCAATTAGATGATTTTAGCCATTTTGTTTAGACAGCAGGGCCAGCATCAATGACTATTAGTAGTAGGATAGCACTAAGAGTGATTAGCCTTTAATCTAATTAAGCCCAGCCCCATAGGTATGGCGTGGCACTAGCTAGCCATGGTGTGGCTGTACGTGAAGCCCTTGCACAAGCACACACAAACGGCGCTGGTGGCCATGGCCAAGCAGCATCAACAGCAACTAGTGGCACTAGTAGAGCAGCAACAACGCAAGGGCAGCAGCAGAACAGCAGCCGTAGCAGTACGGGGCAGGGGACACGACCCGGGCAGACGTCCGCGCGCGAGGAGCAAGCGGGCGTGGCCATGGGCAAGAGCAGGCGGCAGGAGCAGCACGCACACGACAGCAGCAGCAGTACAAGGAGCAGCAGAGCAACTGCAGGGCCGCGGGCGGCTGCGGCGGCGCACCTGGGCGCCGCTAGGGAGCGGCGCGCATGGCGGGGCGCGGACGGCCGCGGCTTGGCCAAGTCCAGTGGCGAGGCACGGTCGGGGGGGATGGGAGCTCGTGATGAGCGCGGCCATGGCTTCGGTACGGACCAAGGCGAACTCAAGGTGATGGCTATGGCGGCGGGTCGAGGGGAAAAACTAGGGGAATCAGATGAGGGCCTCACCGCGATGCTCGTGGACGAGGTTAGGAGGTCGGGGGAGCTCGGGAGGCGACAAATCTGACGACGAACGGCGGTGGCCGTGGCGGGGAAGACGGCTCGATCCATGCGTACGGTGCAGCTCCGATTGAACTGATGCACGGGGATGACGCAGTCGACGACGAGGAGGTCCCTGGACGACCTCCCGGTCGCCGGGGAGGCCAGTGGCCACGGGGACGGCGACGGCGCGTCGACGACAGCTCGGACACAAGGTTCAGATGAGAAGCGTGAGTGGGAGAGGGGAATTTCGAGGCTAGGGTTTGATCCAGGGGGCTTGGGGTCGATCTTATCCAGCTAGAGGAGCCATGGGATGGCCGACAGCGCAACATCCATAGCATGGACGGCGTGCGAGCACTGCCAGCGCCATGGCCTCCCTGTTCTGTTCAAGTGGTAGGAGAAAAGCCCACTGGTGGGCTGGCCTTCTGTAGTACTAGGCTTTTAGGTGAGCAGTGTTAGGCTTTGAATTTACTTCTCTTTTATTTATTTTATTTTTCTGTTTAGTTTTTCTACGCTACCTTGCAATAAGTAGAGCCACCAATGCATTTTGTAAAAGAAGAACTTGACAGATCAAATACTAGGCATTATTCAGAATTGCCACAAAAAGGTTTGGTGAGCATTTGAATTCATTTGGATTTTGCATAAATGAAAAATGGATTAATGGGGCTGTTTTGGTCATTGTTTTAATTGTTTTAGGGCAATTAAATATTTTATTAAATGTTGAATACTGTTTGTTAAATAGTTAGTGAATATTTGTAACCTTTTGAACATCTTTAATTCACTGTTTTATGAAACTATAATTTGACTTGTTATTTGAATTTGTATAGTTTTGATCCAACGCGAGATTAGCACCAGAAATCGGGGTGATGTGGCATCGTTAACATGGGATTACTGTAGACTGATTATCCGGGCGTTACAAGATACCCCGAACAAGCCCCTCAAAGGATTATTTTCCATAGTAACAAGTGACAGTAAATTTCAGCACACTATATAAATTTTTCCTTACCAAATTCCACTTACGAAAGGCGCTTCACTCCCAGGCAACGGTGCAGAAAAGAGTCTTGATGACCCACAAGTATAGGGGATCTATCATAGTCCTTTCGATAAGTAAGAGTGTCGAACCCAACGAGGAGCAGAAGGAAATGACAAGCAGTTTTCAATAAGGTATTCTCTGCAAGCACTGAAATTATCGGTAACGGATAGTTTTGTGATAAGGTAATTTGTAATGGGTAACAGGTAACAAAAGTAAACAAGGTGCAGCAAGGTGGCCCAATCCCTTTTGTAGCAAAGGACAAGCCTGGACAAACTCTTATATAATGGAAAACGCTCCCGAGGACACATGGGAATTATCGTCAAGCTAGTTTTCATCACGCTCATATGATTCACGTTCGTTACTTTGATAATGTGATATGTGGGTGGACCAGTGCTTGGGTACTGCCCTTACTTGGACAGGCATCGCACTTATGATTAACCCCTCTTGCAAGCATCCGCAACTACAAAAGAAGTATTAAGGTAAACCTAACCACAGCATGAAACATATGGATCCAAATCAGCCCTTAAAGCAACGCATAAACTAGGGTTTAAGCTTCATCACTCTAGCAACCCATCATCTACTTATTACTTCCCAATGCCTTCCCCTAGGCCCAAATAATGGTGAAGTGTCATGTAGCCGACGTTCACATAACACCACTAGAGGAAAGACAACATACATCTCATCAAAATATCGAACGAATACCAAATTCACATGACTACTTATAGCAAGACTTCTCCCATGTCCTCAGGAACAAACGTAACTACTCACAATCATATTCATATTCATAATCAGAGGGGTATTAATATGCATAAAGGATCTGAACATATGATCTTCCACCAAATAAACCAACTAGCATCAACTACAAGGAGTAATCAACAGTACTAGCAACCCGCAGGTACCAATCTGAGGTTTTGAGACAAAGATCGGATACAAAGAGATGAACTAGGGTTTGAGAGGAGATGGTCTTTGGTGAAGATGTTGATGGAGATTGACCCCCTCCGATGAGAGGATCGATGGTGATGACGATGGGGATGATTTCCTCCAAGAGGGATGTTTCCCAGTAGAGAACAGCTCCATGAGCCCTAGATTGGTTTCGCGAGTTCCACCTCGAGACGGGCAAGGCTTCATTCCCAAAGCCTTCTTCCGATTTTTCCGAGGCGAAAAGACTTCATATAGCAAAAGATGGGCACCGGGAGGCTGCCAGGGGCCCACGAGGTAGGCGCGCCTCACCCTCGTGGATGGTGGGTGGCCCCCTCTGGTTCTTTCTTCGCCCAATATTTTTTATATATTCCAAAACGTGCCTCCGTGAAGTTTCAGGACTTTTGGAGTTGTGCAGAATAGGTTTCTAATATTTGCTCCTTTTCCAAATTGAGAATTCCAAATTTGTCGGCATTCTCCCTCTTCGTGTAAACCTTGTAAAATAAGAGAGAATAGGCATAAATATTGTGACGTAATATGTAATAACAGCCCATAATGCAATAAATATCGATATAAAAGCATGATGCAAAATGGACATATCAGGCATCCCCAAGCTTAGATGCTTGGTTGTCCTTGAATATTACCTTGGGGTGCCATGGGCATCCCGAAGCTTAGGCTCTTGCCACTCCTTATTCCGTAGTCCATCAAGTCTTTACCCAAAACTTGAAAACTTCACAACACAAAACTCAATAGAAAACTCATGAGATCCGTTAGTATAAGAAAATAAATCATCACTTTTTGGTACTGTTGCGAACTCATTTTTTATTTATATTGGTGTAATATCTACTGTATTCCAACTTATCCATGGTTCATATCCCCCGATACTACCCATAGATTCATCAAAATAAGCAAACAACACATAGAAAACAAATCTGTCAAAAACAGAACAGTCTGTAGCAACCTGAAAACTTTGAATACTTCTGTAAACCGAAAAATTCTGAAAAATTAGGACAACCTGGGAAATTTGTATATCAATCTTGTGTAAAAAATTCAGATCAAAAGCACGCATATGTGATTTTTGAAAATTATTTTGCTGGGCACAAAAGTTTCTGTTTTTCAGTAAGATCAAATCAACTATCACCGTAAGCCATCCCAAAGGTCTTACTTGGCTCAGACACTAGTTTAAAACATAAAAACACATCTAACCAGAGGCTAGATGAAAAAATTGTTGAAAAACATAACCAAAAAAGCAAGAACAAAAAAATTGGTTTGCCTCCCAACAAGCGCTATTGTTTAACGTCCCTAGCTAGGCATAGATCATAGATCTAGGTATTGTCATCTTTGGTATGCGACTCCTCAATTACACCTTTGGACCTTATAGGAGGTTCTTTAATCTTATCTATAATCACACTCCTTGGTAAGAAATCAAGAAATTAATTCGTAATAAAAGGTTCCTTCATGATATTGACAAAATGAGGCTGAACACTTATCATCTTAAGATCTTCACTTTCCCCACTAGATGATTCACCTCTATTTTTAGGAACATAAACAAACTTAGCAGCCTTGTTGGAAGGAAAATTTGGGGTAGTTTTAACGGAAGCAAAAGCGGAACCCAAGTTAGTAATAATATTCCCCAACTTATCAATCCTAGTGGAACCTTGATCTAACTTCTCATTAAGTATTTTTTTAGAAATGGAGGAGGACCCCCGGCCTCTGCATAATACTTCTCATTAAGTATGGGTTCTTTTTCCTTAAGATTCTTCAAAGTAACTCCTACCTTTGATCCATATTGAGTGATGTGATTATAAATCTTTTTATCCAAGTTTTCAATAAGATCTACGGTAGCAATTTTATTCTCAATAATATCAAGCCTTTGCATCACATGTTCCAAATTTAAAATAGCTTCATTAACCATAAGAGGTGGTGATCCTACCAAATCTACCATAGCATTATAAGCATCCAAAGAGTGGCTTACCAAGAAATTTCCCCCGGTAATGGTAACTAGAACATATCTATTCCAAGGAGTAACACCCACATAAAAATTTCAAAGGAGAACAGTAGTAGATTGCTTACGAGTAGATCTATTTTGAGCATTGCAAATTGTATACCAAGCATCTTCTAAATTTTCTCCCTCCCTTTGCTTAAAATTAAGAACTTCATTCTCGGGGGTACTTGTAATGGTAGGGGATTATCCATGAGAGCAAATCAAGCGATCTAGCACATGAGCAAACAAAAGGCGAAACGAAAAAGACGAAGCGAAGAAGAAGGCGAATAAAAAGGCAAATCTTTTGTATTTTACGAAAAGCGATTTTAGAAGTGGGGGGGGAGGAAAACGAGAGGCAAATGGCAAATAATGTAATGCAAGAGATGACAGTTTATGATGGGTACTTGGTAGGCTTGATGTAGATCTCCCCGGCAACGGCGCTAGAAATTCTTCCTGTTACTTCTTGAGCTTGCGTTGGTTTTTCCCTTGAAGAGGAAAGGGTGATGCAGCAATGTAGAGATAAGCATTTTCCTCAGTTGAGAACCAAGGTATCAATGCAGTAGGAGAAACACGCAAGTTCCCAATATATGCACCTACACAAACAATCCAACACTTGCACCCAACGTGAAAAAGGGGTTGTCAATCCCTTCACAGTCACTTGCAAATGTGAGATCTGATAGAGATAGATATAAAAGATTACTAAAACGTAAAAGTAAATAAATTGCAGCAAGGTATTTTGGCATATAGATATGAAAATATATGAAGGAAAATAGACCCGGAGGCCATAAGTTTCACTAGAGGCTTCTCTCTTGAAGGTAAATAATATGGTGGGTGAACAAATTACTGTCGAGCAATTGATAGAAAAGCGCAAAGTTATGACGATATCCAAGGCAATGATTATGAATATAGGCATCATGTCCGTGTCAAGTAGACCGACTCCTGTCTGCATCTACTACTATTACTCCACACATCGACCGCTATCCAGCATGCATCTAGATTATTAAGTTCATAAAGAGCGGTGTAACGCCTTAAGTAAGATGACATGATGCAGAGGGATAAACTCAAGCAATATGATGAAAACCCCATCTTTTTACCCTTGATGGCAACAATACAATACGTGTCTCACTACCCCTACTTTGTCCTTTGGGTGAAATCACGCAAGATTGAACCCAAAACTAAGCACCTCTCCCATTGCAAGAAAAACCAATCTAGTTGGCTAAACCAAACCTATAATTCGAAGAGAAATACAAAGATATTAAATCATGCATATAAGAATTCATAGAAGATTCAAATAATATTCATAGATAAGCTGATCATAAATCCACAATTCATCGATCTCGACAAACACACCACAAAAGAAGATTACATCTGATAGATCTCGAAGAACATCGAGGAGAACATGGTACTGAGAATCAAAGAGAGAGAAGAAGTCATCTATCTACTAGCTATGGACCCAGAGGTATGTGGTAAACTACTCACGCTTCACGGAAGGGAAACAAGGTTGATGTAGATGCTCTCCGTGATCGAACCCCCCCTCCGACAGGATGCCGGAAAAGGCCTCAAGATGGGATCTCACGGGAACAGAAGGTTATGGCGGCGGAAAAGTATTTTGGTGGACGCTTACGGTGGTTTGGGAATTTATAGGCGAAGAATAGGGTTAGAGGAGCTCAGGGACCCACAAGGCAGCCCCACAGGCGCCCTACACCCATGCCGACTTGGTTTCCAAGTCCTACGTGTGTCTTGGTCCAAGAAAAATCATTGTAAAGTTTTATTCCGTTTGGACTCCATTTGAAATTCCTTTTCTGCAAAACTCAAAAACAAGAAACAAATAGAAACTGGCACTGTGCTCTAGGTTAATAAGTTAGTGCCTAAAATAATATAAAATAGCATATTAATGCATATAAAATATCCAAAATAGATAATATAATAACATGAAACAATCAAAAATTATAGATACGTTGGAGACGTATCAAACTTATTCTCAACAAATTCGAAGTAAGAGCTCCACATACTCAATCATCATATAGTCTTCTATGATTGCTAGTACTCACAACATATTTTTAGAACAAATGATATCCATCGAACACAGAGAAAGATAGGGGCTTAATGTTTCACCTCCCAACTCATTTATCATAGAGATAATTCAACAATAATAAATCATGATCAAATATATTTGACTGGTCATATGTGTCCAGATCTTTCCCCACCAGATGTTGCTTGCCAACTAGAGAATAATTGAGGTTGAAATGAGAATGCATACTATTGAATCATGCATAAAAGTAATACTGAAAATTAAAAGATAGACCCTTCGCACAGGGAAGCAGAGGCTGTCATGCGCTTTTTATTTTTGGATGCATAATCCCTTAATGCAAAGGAACGCCATGTTATATTGCCCCTTATGATAGCAACTTTTATTATGCAGTCCATCTCTTTTATTACTTTGCCATCACAAGTTTGTACGATGCTTATTTTCCCTTACAATAAAAGTCAAACATATTTAGGAGCAATTTTTATTGCTTTATGCACCGATGACAACTTACTTAAAGAATCTTATTCAATCCATAGGTAGGTATGATGGACACTCATGGCAAGAAACTGAGTTAAAAGGTTTTTGGATGCACAAGTAGTATCTCTACTTAGTACGATTTTTTGGCTAGCAAAAAATCCTAAGCAAATACCACATGTTGGAGGTCCATATCAATATAGCTTCTATGCAAATATACATAACCATAACTCATTACGTTGTCTTTTTTGTCAAACTTCAACTAATTTGCTCAAGTTTGAAAATAATTAATGGGTATTCACAATCATAGGAGTAGTGCGGGATGCCGGTTGCAGGATCTGCTAGAGATCGCAAGCAAAGTTGTTTGTCTCGATGAGACCCACAACTTTCATGTTAAAGGAGGTCTTGTGTAAGCCAAAATCTGGTGTCAACGAATAGCAAGCAGTATATAACATTTACAACTTGCCACCGGAGCAAACTGGAGTTACTTCTGTTGGCTCCAATTTAATTGAGCATTATATATTCACATTAGGTGCCCATGAATCTTTCTATCTTTCGGGTTGACCAAACTGATGGACTCAACGGAATGGTTGATTGATTCTAGGGCTTGAATACAACGAATCTCCTATGACTGATTTGTTATGGCGGGGGCAGGAGCAGGAGCGGGCCTGAAGAGCCTCGGAACACCCACTGGAGAGGTCTCAGCAGCTGCGATCTCTTCTTGCGCCAGAACCAAATTGCGGCGCTGTACTGCTCGTTCCGAATTTTCCTCGTCGCCGCCTTCCAGCCGAATTTCTCCATCTCCTTCCTGGCGGCCTTCCCCATTGTCTCTCTCAACTCTTCACAGGAGAGCAGGAGTTCAACCTTCCCAACACAGTCATCCACATCACCCGGTGTGTACAGAAAGCTGGTCTTTCCTTCCTGATCCTCAGGTATAATGTCAGGTATGCCTCCAGCTCGAAAGCAGCGACCACCGGGACTCCGGATGACATTGCCTCCAACACAACAAAACCCAGCGTCTCTGACTCAGAAGGCATCACAAACACATCCCCACTGGCATAGGCCTGTGACAGTTCTTCCCCTTGCAATGTCCCTGTGAACACTGCAGGCACTCCTGAAAACATCTCTTCAAGTTCAGGCCTACAGTGGAAGGCACATGTTAAGAATGGCAACAGTGTGTACTCTTCTTACAAGAGGATTTCAGTCTCTCATTACATAGAAGAAGAAGCAAATTTCATGACAATATGTGAGAGTCTCTTTGGAGAATAAATCAGCAATTAGCAAATTTCAACAGTTAAATCAACTCCATTGTTGCTTTTTCTACTGAAGGAAGAAGTTAACTAGTTTCTATGATATAACGATGCACACCTGAATGGGCCGTCTCCAATGAATGCAATTCTTGATCCTGGAAGTCGGTCCATGACTCTGGAAAAAGTAGAACCCAATGTCAGCAGTGAGTGACACTTGGTGAACACAAGATATGACTTAGCTAGATAAAAAGATCAAAAGTAAATTATGCCAACAAAACTTTATATGGTAACAATAAG
The DNA here is from genome assembly GCA_021605145.1 of Aegilops bicornis. Taxonomy (NCBI): domain Eukaryota; kingdom Viridiplantae; phylum Streptophyta; class Magnoliopsida; order Poales; family Poaceae; genus Aegilops; species Aegilops bicornis. The sequence continues at coordinate 1,162,006 of JAHIAL010000021.1, read as the reverse complement.
GGGACACGAGCAGTAGGTAAGGTTTCTATCACACACGCCATTCAGTTTGCACGGCAGCATTACAAATCAGAAACGTCATGAGCTCACCGCTTATGAAAATCCAAGCTTTTCTCAACTCCTAAGCGCCCAACATAGATTATCAGTGGCTTGTCTGGTTCACCATTCCTGTCATAATAGAAGAAGCATACAAGCAACACAGTTAGTCACATGAAAGATATATCTGATCAAATCGATTCATTATGCAGTTTTCTCGACATACTGGGTGATGCAAGAACCCATTAGCATCATTGAAACTGCGTCACAAATGGACCAGCTGAGCAAAGTAGATTACTTACGTTAGCCTTGACCGCATTTCCTGATTACGGAAACGAGGATGGAAGCTTTCTGAGTCCACGCCCTTGTTCCAAAGGCGTATCTTATTGGCTGGAAACATGCACCATGAGAGGAAGATGTTGGAACCTGGAAAGAAGTAATAACATGGAAGCAGTATATATGTTTGTGCAAACCTGCTGTAACACGGGCAGCTTGAAGGTCCCTGCCAATAGCGACTGATGGTACCAGTGTGAGATCCGCAGCTCGGTGCAAGAATTCTATAGCATGCAAAGATTGTATCAGCTGGCTAGTCTGGCAAGAGAGGTTATGCATTTGTGCAGTACATGAGTGAAAACTTACTTATAACTAGCCACATGGGCTTGACAAGCCAGCTGAATGTATACCTTGGAATATAACTGCCATAGATAAACAAGGATCAGCTCGCCTCTCTAGCTGGATAAATAAACCCACAATTCCTAGGATTATACTCTCTAAACACTCTTATATTTCTTTACAGAGGGAGTAGATATCATTCACAATGCAGATAACACCGTGGATGGTGTTTTCCTGCTAGGAGTTGAAGATTAATTAAATGGTCTAGTTGTGTTGGCCAAGATAAGAGAAGATATTTTTTCAGTTTCGTTCAAGTTGTAGTTCTGTTGCTCGCATAAAATTTCTTTTTCTCCTTCAGTTTTCGAAACGGGCGTGCATGAGTTGTAAATTTGTGAAAGATGAAGGGAAGTCAACTCACATTGGAACATGGGTGTGGTAGGACATCACTAGAGGGACGCATAGCAACTTTGCGATGATTAGGGCGCCGAATACCTGTGAATTTAATTCACTTGGTCAAGGTAAAATATGAAATCTCCAATACTGAATACTCCCTCCGTTCCAAAATAGATGACCCAACTATGTACTAATTTTGTACTAAAGTTTGTACAAAGTTGAGTCATCTATTTTGGAACAGAGGGAGTAATACATACTCTTATTGTCGAAATACAGAAAGGAGATTGGTTAGTAGCATACCATGATTCCAGGGGAAGAGGCGTGGATAATGTCGGGCTTGAACCTAGCGACTTCTCCAATGATTCTGGGGCTGAGGGCGAGCGAGAGCGGGACCTTCTGATACCAGGGGCAAGGGAAGCTCCAGGATCCGATGAGCTTGGCGCCGTGGAACTCGTCGGGCACGCCCTCGTGGGTGGTGATGACGATGACCTCGTCGCCCATCTCGCGGAGGTACTTGATGAAGTTCTGGAAGCGGTTCTTGTAGCCGGAGACGTAGGCGAAGGGGGAGGGCTCGACGAAGAGCGCGATGCGGCGGGGCCGTGAGTCGGCCTCCGAAGCGGGCGGGGGCTCCTCCTGGTGGTCCAGCTCGTCGTCCCGCAGCAAGACCGGCGACGAGGAGGAGGAGGAAGAGGCGCTGGTGCTGGTGCTGCATGACGACGACGGCGAGAGTGGGAGGAGGAGGCGGCGATGCAGGTGAAGGGACCACCCAGCCCGGGGGCGTGACGACGGGCCGATTAGAGGGAGAGGAGACGGCTTGGACACGGCGAGGATGGGCGCCGCCCTCGCCATCCTTGCCTCGTCCTTGCGGCAATTTAATCCCCTTCCGGTATTCCTTTGCTTTGGTTGAATCGAATCGATTGAGGCTACTCGCTCACTCGCGCGAGGCGAACAAAGAAGAGCTGGAGCTGGAGAAGGGAGTCAGTGGTTCCCACTTGGCGTTTGACGCACTGGCATATTCGAACGAACCACAGGATACGAGCATATTCGACTGCAAAATTGGATTGATCAAGGCATCAAGGCATCAAGCCATGACTGAGATGAGCGACCGCATCTCCACACACACGCGCGCTCCATCTCTCTTTTGGGTTTCGGTTTGAGAGATCGAAAAAGGCCAAATCTCGGGGAACATTTCGGTCCCATGTTCCACGAGATATCTCATTATCCTATTCCAGCCAATCAGCTCCCAAGTTCTAGCCACTCACCAAAGCAGCAACTGGTTCTCCCCTGCGTCTTCTTTTTTTGTGCGAAAACGAGACATTTATTTTTTGGTTTTTGTTTTCCGGTCCTATGACTCTGAGCTGCGGCGGGCTATTCCGCTTCAAGCAAAAATAAAAATAAAATGGGCCTTGCTTATCTCGCCAGAAGGACATCTTATCTCGTATAGCAACTGGGCAGGCCCGTTTATCTTCTTTTGGTCCGGTCGCTAGCAAGCAACCACTGGTTCGAATCCTTTTTTATTCCCTTTTGTTTTTTATTTCATCTCCGGATTTCTTTGATTTTCTTAGGTTTTTCATTTTTTGCTTTTTCATTGGTTTTCTTGGTTTCTTTCTCAGTTTTCACAGGTTTTTTGTTTTCCTTCGTTTCTTTCTAGTTTTTTTGCTTTTCTTTCTTGGTTTGTTTGTTCCTTACTCAGTTTTATTCTTTTGCATTGGTTTTTTTGTTTTTCATTTATTTTGTTTTCTTTGGTCTTTATTGAGCTTCTTCATTTTACTTTCTTTTGTGTCGAATTTCATTGGCTTCTTCGTTTTTACTGGTTTTTTCTTTTCTTTATTTTTTCTTTATTTTGCTTTTTGTTCCTTTCTCCATCTTCTTGCCCTTTTCTTTTCTTTCCTATTTTCTTCAGTTTTTGTTTCTTTCTTGGTTTTCATCAATTTTCTTTGATTCTCTTTTGTTTTTCTTGGTTTCCTCATGGGTTTTCATGGTTTTCTTCGTGTTTTCCATTTCTCTTCATTTCTGAGATGTTTCTTTTGTTTGTTTGTTTCGTTTCTTCAGTTTCCACCGCTTTTCTTTGTTTTTTCCTTTTTTTCAACACGTCTCTACATTTTAAATGCACATTTATATATTTTACGTATGTATCAGAAAACATGTACTAAAAAGATGTTTTTGATATATACCAAAAATGTACAATTCTTATGATTAAAATAGTCATAAAACACAACTTTTTATAAAATGTTAATCATGTATTTAAAAATGTTAAATATATATATAACATCTTTTTAATATATGTTTAACATGTTCTAAATATATGATTACCATTTTTTATACATGATAACATTTTGTAAATTTATGTTTCCGTATTCACATTTTTAATACGCATTCTACATTTTCCGTATACATCAGTAACATTTTTATACATGTTTAACATTTTTAAATAGATGGTTAATTTTTTTTTCAAATACTTGTGTTCATTGACTACTTGTTTCTTACTCATTGTACATTTTTAGTATACATCAGGAACATTTTTATAGTTTTATACATGTTTAATATTTTTTGAATATGTAATTAAAATATTTTGATACACAATCAACATTTTAATAAAATAATATTTTTATGTTCAATTTCATTAATACATGTTCCACATTTTTGGTATATATCAGGAACATTTTTTGTACACATTTAAAAAATATAGACATGTATTTTTGGATGTCTACTTTTCAAGATACATACTATACATTTTGTATATACATTAGGAATATTTTTATATACATGTTTAACATTTTCCAAATAAAATATTAGCATTTTAAAAACTTAATTTATTTATGTCTACATTTTTTCATAAACATTGTACTTTTTTGTATACATAAAAAACTATTCTCTATACACATTTAATAGTTTTCAAATGCATGACTAACATTTTTGAAGAAAAAAAGTAAACTACGTTTTTGTAATAAATACATTTAGAATATTGGGAAGTATAAACCAAATTAGGAAAAAAAGAAATCAAAAACCAAAAAAATAGGCTTATTGAGCCGAAACTTAATGTGCATGATAATGTTGGGGGCGATTCCTTTGAGTTTAACTTGGACTAATCCTGGAGACATAGATGAGGATTCTTTTACTATTGTGCAACCTAAAAGAAAGATTTAGACTCCTAGGACGAAAAATGTGATTATCTGGCCATTCTGACTTCTAGTAACTTCACTAAACTCCCTAATTTTAAAGCCCTCTCGTTCAATTGAGATTTACTTTGAGTCGTTCAGTTTTGATAGGGTGAAATCCCTTAATCCTTAGAGCCACTATGCTCCACAGGATTGAAGGCCCGAGACGCATATTTCGTTGTGGGCCACGTTGGGCGATGGGTGATCTTATCAATCCGTGGACCGCAACGGATCGTACATCGTATTTTTTGGGTGGATCACGCACGTGAGAGTATGAATTGGCATCATTAACTTAGGAAGACAATTATATATGTATCACCTTTAAAAAAGCATGCCAATAATTTGTGCAGTGAAGCCAACATAACTTTTTTATGACCACTAATACAGCCTGGTTCAGTCAGAGTTTTCAAGCTATTTGCCAAATCTTCTTTTTTTTTGAATAAAAGGGGTTTCCGCCCGCTCCATTTTTTATGGAATGAAGCAAAGCAAGTCTACAACATTCAACCTATATCAGGCCAGAGCAACCACGGGGTAGGCAACCAAATGAATGTCCACCAATAAACATTTTCATCTCCTTATATTACAGACCGACGAAAAAGATGAACAACAAGAGTAGAAATGATGGCCCTAACGAAGAGCTAGTTATGCGAGCAGACTCCAGATGCACATCTATATCGGATGTCCCTCATCACCAAGCGATTTTAAGTAGCTCTCCACGTCGCATGTCCAGCAGTAGCGCACAACGTTGATGGAGCATAGACTGAGTGTTGTTGAAGAGAATGCCATTGATGCAGATACCCACAGAGCTTTGCATGCAGCAAGTGAATGTTCTTCCATGTTTTTTTCCTGAAAACAAAAATTATTTCTCGGTGTCCACAAACTCCACAAGGAGGTAGCATAAACCATATTCAACACGGGCATGTTCTTGTACATACACCAAATAGCAATAACATCACTAAACGACTTGGGAATATCTATCTGGAAAGCCTCGGAAACAACCCCCCACACATTGGATGCCATAATACATTGAAAGAAAAGGTGATTCACTGACTCAGTCTCGTTACAAAAATAAGCAAGTAATGTCCTCTACATGTCTCCTTTTAGCCAAGTTGTCTCTAGTCAGTACTTTGTTGTTCACAATCAGCCAGAGGAAACACATGGATATTCTGAGCGCATAAGATCTTCCAGAAACAACCCCCAATTTTTGAAACCGCACCACCAAAGTTAATAGGTTTGTAAAAGGATTTAACCGAATAACGACCACCAAGTTCTAACATCAAAATTGGTGTGTTCCGCGAACCAAAAAGTGAAAATTGTGCCAACTTCACACAAGAGCTGGTGCCACAATTCTAGCCTAGTTTTGTCAACACATCGCCTAAAGGTTAGATTCAAATCCAAGGCTTGGGCTAGTGAGCAGAGAGGTTGGTTACAAATCTCGCATAAGAGGCCAATATCTAACTTTAAGGGAACAATCCCCAACCAAGTGTCATGCCGTAAACTAACACTTTCTCCATTCCCCACATTCCACTTGTAAAAAGTGTTAAGAGGCACTTAAAGCCTATGTAATGCCTTTCCAGAATGGAGATCCAACCCCATTTCTAGACCACAGTACATTATGGTTTTCTATATTGTATTTATGATCAACCAGAATTCTCCAATCCTCCCCTCACTATCATAATATCTTTTCCCCCAAGAGGCCAGAAAAGCCATATTAAAATCTCTAATATTTACATCCGTTGAGCCATACATAGTAGAACATGTACTCACATTCACACCCAAGCCATGCCCCCACCCCCATGACGTCCCTGAAAGTGCGTTAAGTCAACTAGAGGGGGGTGAATAGGCGATTGTTATGAATTCTTCACTGAGGAATAAGTACTCAGATGCAAGCATAACAGAACAACAGCACAGTCATCATGATGAAATGAAAACAAGCACAGAGTACAGAAAGCGTAAGTATTGTGGATCAAGAGTCAAGACAAACTGACTGAAGAAATTGAACTAAGGAAATTGAAAAAGTCTTCAGACAAAATCTTCAAACAGTAATGATCAAGTACACAACACAGTAATGAGGAAATGAAAGGGTTGAGGAAATAGAACCAGGTAGCTCGGTGAAGACAATGATTTGGTAAACCAGTTCCAACTGCTATGACAGCTGTACGTTTGGTTGGAGCGGCTAGGTATTTAAACCTGAGGACACACAGTCCCGGACACATAGTCCTCACCGTATTCTCCTTGAGCTAAGGTCACATAGACTTTGCCCAATCACTCATGGTAAGTCTTCAGGTGACTTCCAAACCTTCACAAACTCGGTCACTCGGCGATCCACAATTTCCTCTTGGATGCTCTAGACCATGACGCCTAACCGTCTGGAAAATGCACAGTCTTCAAAGGTAAAAAGCGTCGGATCCACACAGGATCAATCTCTTCAAAGGATGCTCAATCACTTTGGGTTTGTAGGTGTTTGGGTTTGGGTTTTCTCACTTGATGATTTTCGCTCAAAGTCCCTGAGGATGGGGTGCTCTCAATGACAAGTGTCGATTTCTCACGGGCGACCAACCAGCTAGTGGTTGTAGGGGGTGACTATTTATAGCCTAGGGAGGAACCCGACATGATAAGACATAAATGCCCTTCAATGATATGACCGTTAGGTGGATAAGATATTTTGGGACAGCTGGCGCATAGCACAACAACGGTCGGAAATTTGAGGTTTAAATTCTTCAGGGCTATCATGATCCTCACTTGTAGACAATCTGAAGTGGCAAATGTCTAACTCCTCAGTTAGAACAAATTCCTCAGAGACCAGAAGAACTTTGTCTCTGTCACTAAGTAAATTGACTAAACTATATGAGATTTCCAATGGCTTCACTTGAAGGGATTGGTAGGTGTAGGATTTTGAGTTGACCATGACATGGAAACTTTTCCTTAGTTTTTCCTCCACCCCCTTTAACAGTACGGTGTTTCCTATGACTCAAGAAGGAAAAAGTGAAACTACAAAAACAAAAATTTTCACGCTTCATGTTCCTCGCATGAATACCAAGTCTTCAAGGCCACACCAATTTCTTCACTTTCAAAGTCTTCAGAAAGCCAAAGTCTTTAGTTGAAGACATTCATTTTTAGGGGTCGACTTTCTCTGTAAATATCAAACTCCTCATAGACTTATAGACCGGTGTATACCCACAAACACATTAGCCCTTAACCTATAAGTCTTCAATACACCAAAATCACTAAGGGGCACTAGATGTACTTACAATCTCCCCCTTTTTGGTGATTGATGACAATATAGGTTAAGTTTTCAACGGGGATAAACATATGAAGTGTAAATACTGATTATGAGGAATTTGATTGCAAGATATAGAAGAACTCCCCCTGAAGATGTGCATATGTGAGGAATTTGCTTTTGAGACGCAATGCACATTGAAGAGTAGAATCATGTAGATCTCCCCCTATATCTTGTAATCCATACACGCATTTAACATATAATATGAAGAATTTGAAATGCATGATGAAATATGGTGACTGATGTAATTTAGCATGCGTGCATTAACATATATGAGGAAATAGCATGCAGAAGAACATAGCATGATAAAGCACTATTTAAGATCACAAATGTGTTTGAACTTTGAATCTTTGGTTCAAAATAGCTCAAACCCATCTGGTTGTAATTGCATTAGCCCAACACACTCATTTTACCATGTCATGATCATGCATCATATTGTGCATTGCATTGATTGTGTTTCTCCTTTGTTTGTCGGTGTTTGTCCCTCTCAAAGAGACGCACGCATCGACAATGAGTTCGATGACACCGACGAAGAACTATAATATCTTGAAGTGCTGTGCAAGCAAAACCCCCTTGTTCATTCTCGATACAATCCCACTCTCTCGCTCTGCTCTTTTTTCTTGCATTAGGACAACAACGATTCATCATTTACTTGCTGCGGTAGCTGAACCCCTTTATCCTCTGCATGACCGGTTGCTCCACGGTAAATAGATGAAACCCACTAGCATGAGTAGGAGTTGTTTGAGCCCCGATGTGCCTACTCATTCATGCTTGTTTGTCGTGCACTGCCATCGCTTAGAGTTGAGTCAGAATTACGATTCATCGGGGATGAATCGGAGGTGTGTGAACATGTCCTACTGCGTGTGAGCTAAGTGTGTGAACACGATTTGGTAAAGGTAGCGGTGAGAGGCCATGTAGGAGTACATGGTGGGTTGTCTCATTGAAGCCGTCCTCAGGAACTGAGTTTTGTGTTTGTGATCCATGAAACAGTTACTACCACACATTGGGATCCTTAATTGACTCTCTCGGCTTCTTAACCACCCTTGTCCTTTGTCCGGGAGTTGCAAAGTAGTTTCGTGTTTGTAGCATCTTTGGGGGCCGCATACGCTGACCTTAGGGGTGGGCTGTGTTGCGGTAGGCACGTGGTCCGGTGTACCGATTCGCCCGTTTGGTGTCTCGGGAACCCTGCACACATTGTTCGGGGCCGTTAGTGGAAACCTCGGCCGGAATCCCTGCGGATGGAACCCGAATAGGCGATAAACCTGGACTAGGGACTTGAGTGTTTAGGTAGGCCGTGGCCGACACCTCGCCAAAGCTTCCGCTTGAAGGTTGCCGAGATACATGACGTGTACATGGCGGTAAGTGGCGAGAGCGTGTGTGAAGAAGTACACCGCAGGGTTATAAATGATCTATTCGAATAGCCGTGTCATGGTAAAGGACTTCTGTGTTGCCTAAAATAGTTCATAGACAAGTGAAAGTGGATACTCTAAAATGCGCAAGATAAGCGTGAGTGCTAAGGATGGCGTTCTCGTAGGAAGACGGGAGCGGATCCATAGTAGTGTATTGATATGGTGAATATGTGGACTCGTGTGCGCCACCTCAAAAGAGTTACTTGCGATGCAAGTAGTTAGGATAGCCACCGAGTCAAAGCTGGCTTGTCAGTCAAACTCCACCACCCCTTTGTTGATATCGATGCATATGTAGTTAGTACGATGTAAGTCTTCTTTGGGTACATTTGTACTCACGTTTGTCCATTTTATGTTTTTGCAAGAGAGACTTGGTCTCACTAGTAGTTCCACGTGGACTTCGACGCTTAGCTTGATACCTCAGCCTACGATCTTGTGCCCTCGGCAGGTCTGGTAGATAGTCGCTTCTAAGCCTTTTCATTTCTAGATGTCCGTACTCAGACATGTTAAGCTTCTGCTTGTGCTTTGACTTGTATGCTTCAATGTTGGGTCATGAGACCCATGTTTGTAATATCTCGCTCCTGAGCCTAATGAATAAACACTTGAGTTGTAGAGTCATGTTGTGATGCCATGTTGTATTTGCACATATCGAGCATATTGTCTCAGATGTTATTGAAATGCTTGGTATGTGTGGGATCCGACAATCTAGTTGTTTATCCTTGGCAGCCTCTCTTATGGGGAAATGTAGTCTAGTGCTTCCTTGAGCCATAGTAGTCCGCTTCAGCCCGGTTCACAAGTCCTGCTAGCCCAAAGACTACCGCTTTCGGGACACTTGATCGGCCGGCATGTGTTTCACTGCTCGTGGTTCGTCCTTCGGGAAATGTCACGCGGTGACATCCGGAGTCCCGCTTAGCCTGCTACAGCCCGGGTTCCCGTGAGTCCTGTTAGCCTGGTTTCTACAGCCCGGGATTCACAGCCGAATCAAACATGCTCGAGGTGATTCATGTATGCTGTCCCCATGGGTTAGTGCCGCTTTGGGTTCACGACTAGCCATGTCGGCCTGGGTTCTCTGTCATATGGATGCTAGCGACACTATCATATCGTGAGCCAAAAGGCTAAACGGTCTCGGGCCATGGTAAGGCGACACCCATGGGAATACCGTGCGTGAGGCCGCAAAGTGATATGAGGTGTTACCGGCTAGATCGATGTGACTTGGAATCGGGGTCCTGACATGTTCATAATAGCCCCTGGGTATTTGATGCTGGTTCAGTTGCTATGATTAGTAACTTGAAACCGGAGTTACAAAATGAACAAAGACTAGTTATGGGCAAAGTGACGATGTGTGTTGGAAATGATTCCAAGGTTGATAAGATCACCATCGCACACTCCCTCTACCTTCGAGATTAGTGTTGGACCAAAATAAATGTTATTTGGTGTTTGCATTGAGCACGAATATGATTGGATCATGTTTATTGCAATAACGTTATTCATTTAAGTCAAAGAATAATTGTTGTTCTGTTTACGTGAATACAACCTTCTATGGTCATACACTTAATATAAATGGTTTATTGAATCTCGATCGTAATGATGCACATATTCATAATATTGTTGCCAAAAGATGCAAAGTTAATAATAATAGTGCAACTTATTTGTGGCACCGACGTTTAGGTCATATTGGTGTAAAGCGCATGAAGAAACTCCATGCTGATGGGCTTTTGGAATCACTTGATTATGAATCACTTGATGCTTGTGAACCATGCCTCATGGGCAAGATGACTAAGTCTCCGTTCTCTGGAACAATGGAGCGAGCTACTGACTTATTGGAAATAATACATACTGATGTATGCGGTCCGATGAGTGTTGATGCTCATGGCGGTATCGTTATTTTCGACATTCACAGATGATTTTAGCAGATATGGGTATATCTACTTGATGAAACATAAGTCTGAAACATTTGAAAAGTTCAAAGCATTTCAGAGTGAAGTGGAAAATCATCGTAACAAGAAAATAAAGTTTCTACAATTTGATCGTGGAGACGAATATTTGAGTTACGAGTTTGGTCTTCATTTGAAACAATGTGGAATAGTTTCACAACTCATGCCACCTGGAACACCACAACATAATGGTGTGTCCGAACGTCATAACCGTATTTTATTAGATATGGTGCAACCTATGATGTATCTTACCGAATTACCACTATCATTTTGGGGTTATGCATTAGAGACAGCTGCATTCACGTTAAATAGGGCACCGTCTAAAAATCCGTTGAGACGACACCGTATGAACTGTGGTTTAGCAAGAAACCTAAGATGTCATTTTTAAAGTTTGGGGTTGCGATGCTTATGTGAAAAGTTTCACTGATAAGCTCAAACCCAAATCGGAGAAGCGTCTTCATAGGATACCCAAAAGAAATCATGGGTACACCTTCTATCACAGATCCGAAGGAAAGATCTTTGTTGCTAAGAGTGGATCCTTTCTAGAGAAGGAGTTTCTCTCGAAAGAAGTGAGTGGGAGGAAAGTATAACTTGATGAGGTAATTGTACCTTCTCTCGAATTGGATAGTAGCTCATCATAGAAAACTGTTCCCGTGATGCCTACACCAAATAGAGAGGAAGCTAATGATAATGATCGTGAAACTTCAGATCAAGTTACTACCTAACCTCGTAGGTCAACCAGAGCATGTTCCACACCAGAGTGGTACGGTAATCCTGTTTTGGAAGTCATGTTACTAGACCATGACAAACCTACGAACTATGAGAAAGCGATGATGAGCCCAGATTCCGATAAATGGCTTGAGGCCATGAAATCTGAGATAGAATCCATGTATGAGAACAAAGTGTGGATTTTGGTGGACTTGCCGAATGATCAGCAAGCCATTGAGAATAAATGGATCTTCAAGAGGAAGACGGACGCTGATAGTAGTGTTACTATCTACAAAGCTCGAATTGTCAAAAAGGGGTTTTGACAAGTTCAAGATGTTGACTACGATGAGATTTTCTCACTCGTATCGATGCTTAAAGTCTGTCTGAATCATGTTAGCAATTGCCACATTTTATGAAATCTGACAAATGGATATCAAAACTGCATTCCATAATGGATTTATTAAAGAAGAGTTGTATATGATACAACTAGAAGGTTTTGTCAATCCTAAAGGCGCTAACAAAATGTGCAAGCTCGGTGATCCATCTATGGATGGGTGCAAGCATCTTGGAGTTGTAATATACGCTTTGATAAGTTGATCAAAGCATATGGTTTTATACAGACTTTTGGAGAAGCCTGTATTTACAAGAAAGTGAGTGGGAGCACTACAACATTTCTGATAAGTATATGTGAATGACATATTGTTGATCGGAATAATGTAGAATTTTCTGGAAAGCATGAAGGAGTGTTTGAAAGGAGTTTTTCAAAGAAAGACCTCGGTGAAGCTGCTTACATATTGAGCATCAAAATCTATAGAGATAGATCAAGACGCTTGATAAATTTTTTCAATGAGTACATACCTTGACAAGTTTTTTGAAGTAGTTCAAAATGCAACAATCAAAGAAGGAGTTCTTGCCTGTGTTGCAAGGTGTGAAGTTGAGTAAACACTCAAAACCCGACCACGATAGAAAATAGAAAGAATGAAAAGTCATTTCCTATGCCTCAGTCATAGGTTCTATAAAGTATGCTATGCTGTGTACCAGACCTATTGTGTACCTCACCATGAGTTTAGAAAGAGGGTACAATAGTGATCCAAGAGTGGATCATTGAACAGCGGTCAAAATTATCCTTAGTGGAATAAGGAAATGTTTCTCGGTTATGGAGGTGACAATGAGTTCGTCGTAAAAGGTTACGTCGATGCAAGCTTTGACACCGATCTAGATGACTCTAAGTCACGATCTAGATACATAGTGAAAGTGGGAGCGATTAGCTAGGGTAGCTCCGTGCAGAGCATTGTAGACATAGAAAATTTTCAAAATACAGACGGCTCTGAATGTGGCCGACCCGTTCACTAAACTTCTCTCACAAGCAAAACATCACTCTTTGGGTGTTAATCACATAGCGATGTGAACTAGATTATAGACTCTAGTAAACCCTTTGGGTATTAGTCACATGGAGATGTGAAATAATCACATAAAGATGTGAACTATTGGTGTGAAATCACATGACAATGTGAACTAGATTATTGACTCTAGTGCAAGTAGGAGACTGAAGGAAATATGCCCTAGAGGCAATAATCAAGTTTTTGTTTATATTATGATAAATGTTTATTATTCATGCTTGAATTGTATTAACCGGAAACTTAGTACATGTGTGAATACATAGACAAATAGAGTGTCACTAGTATGCCTCTACTTGACTAGCTCGTTAATCAAAGATGGTTAAGTTTCCTAACCATAGACATGAGTTGTCATTTGATGAACAAGATCACATCATTAGAGACTGATGTGATTGACTTGACCCATCAGTTAGCTTAGCACTATGATCGTTTAGTTTATTGCTAATGCTTTCTTCATAACTTATACATGTTCCTATGACTATGAGATTATGCAACTCCCGAATCTGGGAGGAACACCTAGTGTGCTATCAAATGTCACAACGTGAATCGGGTGATTATAAATATGCTCTCTGGTGTCTCCGATGGTGTTTGTTGAGTTGGCATAGATCGAGATTAGGATTTGTCACTCCGATTGTCGGAGAGGTATCTTTGGGCCCTCTCGGAAATGCACATCACTATAAGCCTTGCAAGCAATGTGACTAATGTGTTAGTTACGGAATGATGCATTACAGAACGAGCAAAGAGACTTGCCGGTAACGAGATTGAACTAGGTATGATGATACCGACGATCGAATCTCGGGCCAGTAACATACCGATTACAAAGGGAACAACGTATGTTGTTATGCGGTTTGACCGATAAAGATCTTCGTAGAATATGTAGGAACCAATATGAGCATCCAGGTTCCACTATTGGTTATTGACCAGAAGTGAGTCTCGGTCATGTCTACATAGTTCTCGAACCCGTAGGGTCCGCACGCTTAACGCTCGATGACGATCGGTATTATGAGTTTATGTGTTTTGATGTACCGAAGGTAGTTCGGAGTCCCATATGTGATCACGAACATGACGAGGAGTCTCGAAATGGTCGAGACATAAAGATCGATATATTGGAAGGCGTTTGGACACCGGAATGGTTCCGGATGAGTTCAGGCATTATTCGGAGTACCGTGAGGTTACCAAAACCCCCGGGGAGTCAATGGGCCTTATTGGGCCTTAATGGGAGAGAGGAGGAGGCAACGCCCCCCCCCCAAGCCCAACCCGAATTGGGGTGGGGGGCCGCCCCCCCCCTTTCCTTCTCTCCTTCTCCCTCTTCCTTCTTCTCCTACTCCAACTAGGGAAGCGGGAAAACCTACTCCTACTGGGAGTAGGACCCCCCCTTGGGCGCGCCCTATGAGGACCGGCCCTCCCCTCCTTTATATACGGGGTAGGAGGCACCCCATAGACACACAAGTTGACAGTTGTCTTAGCCGTGTGCGGTGCCCCCCTCCATAGATTTCCACCTCGGTCATAACGTTGTAGTGCTTAGGCGAAGCCCTGCGCCGGTAACTTCATCATCACCGTCATCACGTCGTCGTGCTGACAAAACTCTCCCTCGGTCTCAGCTGGATCAAGAGTACGAGGGACATCACCGAGTTGAACGTGTGCAAATCACGGAGGTGCCGTGCGTTCGGTACTTGGATCGGTTGGATCGCGAAGACGTTCGACTACATCAACCGCGTTACTAAACACTTCCACTTTCGGTCCACGAGGGTACGTGAACACACTCTCCCTGCTCATTGCTATGAAACACCTAGATGGATCTTGCGTGTGCGTATGATTTTTTTTGAAATTACTGTGTTCCCCAACACATGAGTACAATATTCTTCATAAATGTCCTCAGGGATCTCAAATGCTGTGTTGACTTCCAGTCTCTTGCCTCCCTTCTGAGGTTTCTTGCCATCTGCCATATTCTTCAGCTGAGGATTTTGAACAATTGATTTCTCTGAAGAAGTATGCAATTTTTCTTCGAGGATCGCTGCAAATGAGTTAAGTTGATGAGAACCTAGTGATTCAGCAATGGACATATGTAGCTGTGAATAGAGTATAGGTGCAAAGAATTTGGAGAGGTCATATGCGTTCTCAGAAGTTTTTGCAAAAAGAACAAGTTTGAGGAATTTAACTAGTGGTGTCTTGAGGAATTTCACTAAGCGTTTTTGACTTAGGTTCCAGAGTTGTATAGATTGAAAATCCACACAATTGAGGAATCTTGAAGAAAAATGTTGCTTAAGAGAAATATATCAAGAACAGATGCTTGTGTGAGGTGTTAGATTGTGGAGATTTAAGAATAAACACCTTTCGAAGATTTTGAAGAAACCAACAGAATCAACAAGGGCAGTGAAAGTAATTTCTAATTACCCTTGATGAAGAACACGACGAACTAGGAATCGTAGATTGGAAGTTTATCAGTCCAGATCTTCCACGCCCTAACTTGGCAGAGGAAGACAGCTACGGCGACGATGGAGTGAATAAATCCGCGACCGGCACGAGTACGACGGCAACGAGGTCGAGGCAGTGAAGCTCTTCCTCACCGGCGACGATGGAAGTAGCGGCGGTGCTAGGTCTGGAGAGCTCGAGTGAGGGAGTGAGGTCGAGCGGGGTAAATGAAGTCTGAGAAGGGAAGGGGTATATATAGCGGAGGTGAAAAACCGGTCGCCCGAGGAAATTGGACGAACGTGCCCCTGACTCTTCTCATCCTAGCGACATGTGTCACCCAAGTACAGAGAGGTGAAGATCGTGTGAGATCATGGGTGAATAGGATAATCATATCGTGGAATGTGGAACGATTTGAGCGGCAAAAGCCAAAAATTCAGATAGGAAAATTTTAATGTTTCATTCGCAAATTCTTTAGGTGACAAGGACACAGTCAAGATTTTGAACGGGTTTCAAATAGAACGCACATGAAGAATTTGTGAATAGATTGGGTTGAGTATAGCATATAGGGGAAGGGTCCGATCACATTCACTTAGCAAGAAAAACAACTTGAAGAAATAACAATAAGTGAATCTTGTATATATATATATATATATATATATATATATATATATATATATATATATATATATATATATATATATATATATATATATATATATATATATATAGTCAATGAAGAACAACGATGGAAAGAGTGAAGACTATGCAAAGTTGAAGAAATTGAACAACCGAGGAATTCCAAAACTGAAGAGAAACTCAAATTGAAGATTTTCAACTTTTGTTGGTGGCGTAACTCCATCAGATAAGAATGATGATTTCATACACCGCGTACAATTGTCGTAGGGCTCTGAGAATCAAATTCTTCATTAATTTCTTCACACTTAGAGGGTTAGTCTTCATTGATTGAAGAAAAATGTTACTTCGTGTGTTGCACATCTAAATCATCAATTTTGCATAAGTGTTAGGATGTGTGTCCTTTTCAAAGGACATTTGAAGATTCTAAGATATTTACCTCACACCGCAACTTGCTAAATCTCTTCTCATCCAAGGGCTTTGTGAAGATATCGGCTAGCTGCTCTTCAGTCTTCACGTGCTCGATAGAGATATCGCCCTTCAACACATGATCATGAAGAAAATGATGACGAATCTGAATGTGCTTTGTCTTAGTCTTTGAACTGGGTTATGAGCAATCTTGATGCAACTCTCATTGTCACAAAGAGAGAGGCACATTCTTCACATTGATGCCGTAGTCCTTGAGGGTTTGCTTCATCCATAGTAATTGAGCACAGCACGAACCCGCAGCAATGTACTCAGCTTCAGCAGTAGAAAGTGATACGTAGTTCTGTTTCTTCGAGGACCAACATACCAAGGATCGTCCGAAGAAATTACATGTACCTGATGTTGACTTGCGGTCCACATGATCACCAGCATAGTCAGAGTGTAAATATCCAATGAGATCAAAAACCGAGCCCTTGGGATACCATAATCCAAGTGTTGGAGTATGAGCTAGATATCGAAGAATATGCTTCACAGCCTTATGGTGTGATTCCTTCAGTGTAGCTTGAAATCAGGCACACATGCAAACACTAAGCATAATATCTGGCCTAGATGCACATAAATACAATAAAGAGCCAATCATGTAGCGGTATACCTTTTGATCAAAGTCAATACCATTTTCATCAGTAGATAGATGACCATTTCTGGGCATAAGGATTTTGACTCCTCTGCAATCTTGCATGCCGAATTTCCTCAATACATCCTTGAGGTATTTCTCCTGAGATATGAAGACGTCATTTCGTTGTTGACGTATCTGAAGACCTAAGAACAATTTCAATTCTCCCATCATAGACATTTGATATTCTTCACTCATCATATAGGAAAATTCATCACTGTAACGTTGGTCAGTATAGCCAAAAATGATATCATCAACATAAATTTCGCACACGAATAATTCATCATCATAGGTTTTGGTGAAAAGAGTTGGGTCAAGTGAACCGGGTTTGAAGCCTTTCTTCATGAGGAATTCCTTCAAAGTATCATACCACGCTGAGGGCTCGCTTGAGGCCATAGAGGGCCTTATTGAGTCTCAAGACTTTGTCGTTGCTTTGGATCTTCAAAACCTGGGGTTGAGCAACATATACTTCTTCCTCAAGCTTACCACTGAGGAATGCAATTTTCACATCCATTTGACATTATGATGGTTAGTGAGGGAGTCCTGGATTAGGGGGTATCCGGACAGCCGGACTATATCCTTTGGCCGGACTGTTGGACTATGAAGATACAAGATTGAAGACTTCGTCCCGTGTCCGGATGGGACTCTACTTGGCGTGGAAGGCAAGCTTGGCAATACGGATATGTAGATCTCCTCCCTTGTAACCGACTCTGTGTAACCCTAGCCCCCTCTGGTGTCTATATAAACTGGAGGGTTTAGTCTGTAGAACAATCAGACCATAGGCTAGCCTCTAGGGTTTAGCCTCTACGATCTCGTGGTAGATCAACTCTTGTAATACTCATATCATCAAGATCAATCAAGCGAGAAGTAGGGTATTACCTCCATCGAGAGGGCCCAACCTGGGTAAACATTGTGTCCCCGCCTCCTGTTACCATCCGCCTTTAGACGCCTGATTGGGACCCTAACCCGAGATCCGCCGGTTTTGACAATCGACATTGGTGATTTCCTTGAGAGTTCCATTTGTGGCCATCAGAAGGCTTGATGGCTCCTTCGATCATCGGTAGCGATGCGGTCCAGGGTGAGGTCTTCCTCCCCGGACAGATCTTCGTATTTGGCGGCTTCGCTCTGCGGGCTAACTCGCTTGCCCATCTGGAACAGATCGAGAGCTACGCCCCTGGCCACCAGGTCAGGTTCGGAAACTTGAACTACACGCCCGACATCGCGAGAGACTTGATCTTCGACGGATTCGAGCCCTTGCCGTGTGCACCGCACAATCACGACAAGCATGATATAGCTCTGCTGTCGGACGGTCACACCGGCAACTACTTCGGCCTTCAATCCGGAGCAAATTGCGCCATCCAGGGACAGGGGGATAGACCCCGCCACAGAGGCCGTACTCTCAGTGGCGATAAAGCCGAACACTGACCTTACCCCTCGCGAGAGCTGTGCTCTCGAACCACTGGATTCGTCCCCGGCCACAGGCTCCGAACCGCCTACGTCCGTGCCTATCGAATCCAATTGGGCACCGACCATGGAGTTTACCTTCGCGGATATCTTTCGGCACTCGCCTTTCGGCGACGTGCTAAATTCATTGAGGTCCCTCTCCTTGTCAGGGGAACTGAGGGAGTCCCGGACTTGGGGGTGTCCGGATAGCCGGACTATCGTCACGGCCGGACTCCAAGACTATGAAGGTACAAGATTGAAGACTTCGTCCGTGTATGCGGATGGGGCTTTCCTTGGCGTGGAAGGCAAGCTTAGCGATACGGATATGTAGATCTCATACAATTGTAACCGACTCTGTGTAACCCTAACATATCCGGTGTCTATATAAACCGGAGGGTTTTAGTCTGTAGGACGACAACTTCATCAACAACAATCATACCATAGGCTAGCTTCTAGGGTTTAGCCTCCTTGATCTCGTGGTAGATCTACTCTTGTACTACCCATATCATCAATATTAATCAAGCTGGAGTAGGGTTTTACCTCCATCGAGAGGGCCCGAACCTGGGTAAAAACATTGTGTCCCTTGTCTCCTGTTACCATCCGCCTAGACGCACAGTTCGGGACCCCCTACCCGAGATCCGCCGGTTTTGACACCGAAAGGAACCTTGGCCGAACTATGTCCGGCTAGAGTGGGATGCGGATGACGAAGAAATTCACTGCCCACCCACCACCCACTTAGTAGCCACTGTCGACGATTTAACTGACATGCTCGACTTCGACTCCGAAGACATCGACGGTATGGACGACGATGCAGGAGACGAACAGGAACCACCGCCCACAGGGTGCTAGACTGCCACTTCATCACATGACATATACATGGTGGATACACCCAAAGAAAACAATGACGAGGAACGGAAAGTAGCAGTGAAGAACAACTCCATCGAGAAGCAAACAAAGGGTCGACGTAGGCGCCGCTCTAAACCTCGCCTCAGCAAAAACAGCGATAATAGCGAAAGAGAAAATAACACCCCGGTCGACTCCAGAGGAAACGACGACCACACTGACCCAGCGGCAGAGCAAAATGAAGCCGCGAACGGCGAACATAGTTCGGATCCAATGTCCGAACACGGTGACGCCGAGGATCAAGCTGACAAAACTACCTCCAAGGAGGAAAATAGTCCGGACGAAGATGTGCACATCATCCCGGAAAAGCACTTGGAACAAGAGAACCTCCGTGGAAGGCTTATTGCCACAGCGAGGAATCTGAAGAAGCAGAAGCAAAGGCTCAAGGCCGCACAAAATACGCTCAACAGCAGATGGAACAAAGTGCTCGACAACGAAGAAATGCATGGTAGAAGTTACCACGCAAAAGAGCTATCCAAAGCGCAAGCTATTACCCGAATTCGACAGCGAGGCCGCAGAGCCCACACAACCGAAAAACAAAACGGCCAACCGGTCGGATCAACCACCCGTGGCGCGATAGAGCAGCTAACGTACGCACATAAGTCAACACATGGCCCATCGAGGACTTTCACCAAAAATCTAGTATGACCAGATCCATCTATGAATCTAGGAGGCGCGCTACGCACAGTACCAAAACCGAATACCACAACCGTCCGAACACCTCGATAAATCTAAATACAGGGGTGTCGCACACCCCCTATGTTTCACCGATGAGGTGCTGGACCACGAATTTCTAGAAGGATTCATACCAGTAAACATAGAGGCATACGATGGGACCACAGACCCTGGGGTCTGGATTGAGGACTTTATCCTCCATATCCATATGGCTCGCGGAGACGATCTCCACGCCATCAAGTACTTGCCCCTCAAGCTTAAAGGACCAGCTCGACACTGGCTAAAAAGCCTCCCCGAAAACTCCATTTTAAGTTGGGAGGAGCTCGAGGATGCTTTTCGGGCTAATTTTCAAGGGACCTATGTCCGACCTCCGGATGCAGACGATTTAAGTCATATAATTCAACAACCCGGAGAGTCAGCCCAAAAGCTTTGGAACAGGTTTCTCACTAAGAAGAACCAAATCGTCGACTGTCCTGCCGCCGAAGCCTTAGCAGCTTTCAAGCACAACGTCCGAGACGAATGGCTCGCCACACACCTCGGCAAAGAAAATCCGAGAACAATGGCAGCCCTAACAAGCCTCATGACCCGCTTTTGCGTGCGCGAGGATAGCTGGTTAGCCTGCAGTAGCACCAGCGAACTAAGCACATCCGAAGTCAGGGATGGCAATGGAAAACCATGACGCAGTAAAAACAAGCGCCGGAATAAGGAAGACAGCCCAGATAACACGGCGGTAAACGCCGGATTCAGGGGCTCTCGACCAGGCCAGCGGAAAAAGCCTTTCAAAGGCAATAGAGATGGACCACCCAGCCTAAACAAGATTCTAGACAAACTATGTCAGATTCAGGGAACCCCCGAGAAACCTGCAAATCATACCCACAGAGAATGCTGGGTCTTCAAGCAGGCCGGTAAGCTAAATGCCGAACACAAGGGGAGGGAGACGCAAAGTGAAGACGAGGACGAGCCTTGCCAGCAAAGCACTGGGGGACAGAAAAAATTCCCACCAGAAGTCAAAATAGTGAACATGATCCATGTGACGACGAGGAGAAGCAAACATGCACTCAAAACACACGAGTAGTGCCCGTCACCAGAAGCCCAACCCCTGGTTGACCCATCCGATCACTTTTGATCGTGACGGATCACCCGACAAACATCTCGCACGGCGATTGGCTGCCTTGATGTTAGACCCAATAATAAACGGCTACCATCTCACACGAGTCCTTATGGACGGCGGCAGAGTCTAAATCGATATATCAGACACTGATTCGCAAAATGAGGATAGACTCGACAAAAATCAGCCACAGTAATACTACCTTCAAGGGAGTAATACCAGCCCAGAGGCCCACTCCACGGGCTCTCTAATACTAGAGGTCGATTCGGTTCACCCGACAACTACCAAGTGAAAAGTTAAACTTTGACATCGCTCCATTCAAGCGGCTATCAAGCACTACTCGGACGAACAGCTTTCGCTCGTTTCAACGCTATACCGCATTACGCTTCTCTTAAGCTTAAGATGCCTGGTCCGCGCGACACCATCACAGTAAATGGAAATATTGAGCATTCCTTACGCGCAGAAGAACGTGCGGCTGCTTTAACAGCCGAACACTAGGCGGCCTCACCAACCAGAACAAATGACCGGTCGTTAAGACCATGGACACGGTTAGACGAGTCCGGCGCATCATTAGATATACTTGAGATTGGTTTGATGGTTATACCCTTATAGACGGTACCAGGGGCTTCCCGCGCGTAAACAGCGCTAGTTCGGCTCAACTTTACTTATCTTGAATTTTAAATGGTTTATTTAGAATAACCAATTTTTTGCACGACAATTTTGTTGGAAATATGCCCTAGAGGCAATAATAAAAGTATTATTATTATATTTCCTTGTTCATGATAATTGTCTTTTATTCATGCTATAATTGTATTATCCGGAAATCGTAATACACGTGTGAATACATAGACCACAATATGTCCCTTGTGAGCCTCTAGTTGACTAGCTCGTTGATCAACAGATAGTCATGGTTTCCTGACTATGGACATTGGATGTCGTTGATAACAGGATCACATCATTAGGAGAATGATGTGATGGACAAGACCCAATCCTAAGCATAGCACAAGATCGTAGTTCGTTTGCTAGAGCTTTTCCAATGTCAAGTATCTTTTCCTTTGACCATGAGATCGTGTAACTCCGGATACCGTAGGAGTGCTTTGGGTGTACCAAACGCCGCAACGTGAATCGGGTGACTATAAAGGTGCACTATGTGTATCTCCGAAAGTGTACATTGGGTTGACACGGATCGAGATCGGGATTTGTCACTCCGATATGACGGAGAGGTATCTCTGGGCCCACTCGGTAATGCATCATCATAATGAGCTCAAAGTGACCAAGTGTCCGGTCACGGGATCATGCATTACGGTATTTAGTAAAGTGACTTGCCGGTAACGAGATTGAACAAGGTATTGGGATACCGACGATCGAATCTCGGGCAAGTAACGTACCGATTGACAAAGGGAATTGTATAAGGGGTTGCTTGAATCCTCGACATCGTGGTTCATCCGATGAGATCATCGAGGAGCATGTGGGAGCCAACATGGGTATCCAGATCCCGCTGTTGGTTATTGACCAAGAGCCGTCCCGGTCATGTGCGCAGATGTCTCCGAACCCGTAGGGTCTACATTTAAGGTTCGGTGGCCTTTAGGGTTGTATGAATATGAGTATGCAGCAAACCGAAAGTTGTTCTGAGTCCCGGATGAGATCACGGGCGCCACGAGGAGTTCCGAAATGGTCCGGAGGTAAAGAATTATATATAGGAAGTGCTATTTCGCCATCGGGTGAGTTTCGGGGTCACTGGGTATTGTACCGGGACCAGGGAAGGGTCTCGAGGTCCACCGGGTGGGGCCACCTATACCGGAGGGCCCGTGGGCTGAAGTGGGGAGGAACCAGCCTCAGTGGGCTGGTGCGCCTCCTTAGCTCCCCTGCGCCTAGGGTTGGAAACCCTAGGTGGAAGCGCGCCCACTTGCCTTGGGGGTACTCCACTGCCGCCGCCCCTTGGGAGATTCCCATCTCTGGGCAGCGCCTGGGGCCTATATAAAGGAGGGGAGGAGGGAGGCAGCCGCACCGCACCTTGGCGCCTCCTCTCCCTCGCTACACCTCTCCCTCTCACAGAAGCTCGGCGAAGCCTGCTGCAGTGACTCGTGCATCCACCACCACGCCGTGTCTGCTTTGGATCTTCATAAACCTCTCCTTTCCCTTGCTGGATCAAGTAGGAGGAGGCGCCACGCTGACCGTATGTGTGTTGAACGCGGAGGTGCCGTCTGCTCGGCGCTAGGATCTCCGGTGATTTGGATCACAGCAATCGACTCCTCAACCCCGTTCTCTTGAACGCTTCTGCTCGCGATCTACAAAGGCATGTAGATTCACTCCGATCACTCGTTGCTAGATGAACTCATAGATGGATCTTGGTGAAACCGTAGGAATTTTTTTATTTTCTGCAACGTTCCCCAACAAAGTGGTATCGAGCGGGTTTATGCGTAGTTCTCTATTGCACAAGTAGAACACAATTTGTTGTGGGCGTAGATGTTGTCAACTTTCTTGCCGCTACTAGTCTTATCTTGCTTCAGCGGTATTGTGGGATGAAGCGGCCCGGACCGACCTTACACGTACGCTTACGTGAGACAGGTTCCACCGACTGACATGCACTAGTTGCATAAGGTGGCTAGCGGGTGTCTGTCTCTCCCACTTTAGTTGGAGCAGATTCGATGAAAAGGGTCCTTATGAAGGGTAAATAGAAGTTGACAAATCACGTTGTGGCTTTCACGTAGGTAAGAAAACGTTCTTGCTAGAACCCTATTGCAGCCACGTAAAACTTGCAAGAACAATTAGAGGACGTCTAACTTGTTTTTGCAGCAAGTGTTTTGTGATGTGATATGGCCAAAGTTGTGATGAATGATGAATGATATATATATGTGATGTATGAGATCATGTTCTTGTAATAGGAATCACGACTTGCATGTCGATGAGTATGACAACCGGCAGGAGCCATAGGAGTTGTCTTTATTTTTGTATGACCTGCGTGTCATTGAGAAACGCCATGTAAATTACTTTACGTTATTGCTAAACGTGTTAGCCGTAGTAGTAGAAGTAATAGTTGGCGAGCAACTTCATGGAGACACGATGATGGAGATCATGCTGATGGAGATCATGGTGTCATGCCGGTGACAAGATGATCATGGAGCCCCGAAGATGGAGATCAAAGGAGCTATATGATATTGGCCATATCATGTCACTACTATATATAATTGCATGTGATGTTTATTATGTTTATGCATCTTGTTTACTTAGAACGACGGTAGTAAATAAGATGATCCCTTATAATAATTTCAAGAAAGTGTTCTCCCTAAGCATGCACCATTGCTAAAGTTCGTCGTTTCAAGCACCACGTGATGATCGGGTGTGATAGATCCTTACGTTCACATACAACGGGTGTAAGACAGTTTTACACATGCAAAACACTTAGGTTAACTTGACGAGCCTAGCATGTACGGACATGGCCTCGGAACACAAGAGACCGAAAGGTCGAACATGAGTCGTATGGAAGACACGATCAACATGGAGATGTTCACCGGCGATGACTAGTCCATCTCACGTGATGATCGGACACGGCCTAGTCGACTCGGATCATGTAACACTTAGATGACTAGAGGATGTCAAATCTGAGTGGGAGTTCATTAAATAATTTGATTAGATGAACTTAATTATCATGAACAATAGTCTAAAATCTTTGCAAAATGTCTTGTAGATCAAATGGCCAACGCTCATGTCACCATGAACTTCAACGCGTTCCTAGAGAAAACCAAGCTGAAAGATGATGGCAGCAACTATTCGGACTGGGTCCGAACACGAGATCATCCTCATAGCTGCCAAGAAACAATATGTTCTAGAAGCACCGCTTAGGTGAAGCACCCATCGAGAGAACCAAGGCGTTATGAACGCTTGGCAGGTCTCATCGATGATTACTCCCTCGTTCGATGCGGCATGCTTTACAGCTTAGAACCGGGGCTCCAAAAGCGTTTTGAGCAACACGGAGCATATGAGATGTTCGAGGAGCTGAAACTGGTTTTTCAAGCTCATGCCGGGTCGAGTGATATGAAGTCTCCGACAAGTTCTATAGTTGTAAGATGGAGGAAAATAGTTACGTCGGTGAGCACATACTCAAAATGTTCAGGTTGCACAACCGCTTTGTCCCATTTGGACATCAACCTCCTGAGACGAGGCGGTCATTGGAGAATCCTTGGTCGCTCCCACCAAGCTACAAGAGCTTTGTGATGAACTACAATATGCAGGGATGGTGAAAACTATTCTGAAGTATTTTCAATCTTTGAAGTCGTGAGGTAGAAATCAAGAAGGAGCATCAAGTGTTGATGGTCAATAAAACCACTAAGTTCAAGAAGGGCAAGGGTAAGAAGAACTTCAAGAAGGACGGCAAGGATGTTGCCGCGCTGTAAGCCGATTGCCGGGAAGAAGTTGGAACAATGGACCCAAGCACGAGACCGAGTGTTTTTATTGCAAGGAAGGGTCCTTTGGAAGCGGAACTGCCCCAAATACTTAGCGCATAAGAAGGCCGGCAACACTAAAGGTATATTTGATATACATGTAATTGATGTGTACCTTACCGATTACTCGTAGTAACTCCACAGGTATTTGATGCGGTGCCGTTGCTCATATATGTAACTCACAGCAGGAGCTGCGGAATAAGCGGAGGCTGGCGAAGGACGAGGTGCGATGGCGTCGGGAATGGTTCCAAGGTCGATGTGATCGCCGTCGACGCTACCTCTACATTTACCTCACGGGATTAGTTTTAAACCTCAATAATTGTTATTTAGTGCCAAGTTTGAGCATGAACATTGTATCGTGATCTCGTTTAATCTGAGATGGCTACTCATTTAAATCCGAGAATAATGGTTGTTCTATTTATATGAGAGATATGTTTTATGGTCATGCTCCGATGGTCAATGGTTTATTCTTGATGAATCTCGAACGTGATGTTACACACATTCATAGTGTTAATATCAAAAGATGTAAAGTTGATAACGATAGTCCCACATACTTGTGTACTTGCCTTTGGTCACATTGGTGTCAAGCGCATGAAGAAGCTCCATGCTGATGGACTTTTAGAGTCGCTCGATTATGAATCATTTGACACATGCGAACCATGCCTCATGGGCAAAATGACCAAGACTCCGTTCTCCGGAACAATGGAGCGAGCAACCAACTTATTGGAAATCATACATACCGATGTGTGCGGTCCAATGAGCGTTGAGGCTCACGGAGGAGAGCGTTATGTTCTCACTCTCTCTGATGACTTAAGTAGATATGGTTATGTCTACTTGATGAAACACAAGTCTGAGACCTTTGAAAAGTTCAAGGAATTTCAGAATGAGGTAGAGAATCAACATGACCGAAAAATAAAGTTCTTACGATCAGATCGTGGAGGAGAATATTTAAGTCACGAATTTGGTACACACTTAAGAAAATGTGGAATCGTTTCACAACTCACGCCACCTGGATCACCTCAGCGTAACGGTGTGTCGAACGTCGTGTCGCACTCTATTGGATATGGTGCGATCTATGATGTCTCTTCTTGATTTACCGCTATCATTTTGGGGATACGCTCTAGAGACAGCTACATTCACTTTAAATAGGGCACCGCCTAAATCCGTTGAGAGACGATACCGTATGAATTATGGTTTGGGAAGAAACCCTAAGGTATCGCTTTCTAAAAGTTTGGGGATGCGATGCTTATGTCAAGAAACTTCAACGAGAAAAGCTCGAACCCAAGTCGGAAAAATGCGTCTTCATCACGATACCCTAAGGAAACCATTGGGTATACCTTCTACCTTAGATCCGAAGGCAAGATCTTTGTTGCCAAGAAGCGGATCCTTTCCGGAAAAAAGAGTTTCTCTCGAAAGGAGTAAGTGGGAGGAAAGTAGAACTCGATGAAGTACTACCTCTTGAACCGGAAAGTAGTGCAGCTCGGGAAAATGTTCTGTGGTGCCTACACCGACTTCGGAGGAAATTAATGATGATCAAGGTACTTCGGATCAAGTTTCTCTGAACTTTGTAGGTCCACAAGGATCGTTCCACACCAGTGGTATGGCAACCCTGTCACCGGAAATCATGTTGTTAGACAACGGTGAACCTTCGAACTATGAAGAAGCGATGGCGGGCCCAGATTCCAACAAATGGCTTGATGCCATGCAATCCGAGATAGGATCCATGTATGAAAACAAAGTATGGACTTTGACAGACTTGCCCGATGATCGGCGAGCGATAGAAAACAAATGGATCTTTAAGAAGAAGACGGACCAGCGGATGGTAATGTTACCATCTATAAAGCTCGACTTGTCGCTAAGGGTTATCGGCAAGTTCAAGGGGTTGACTACGATGAGACTTTCTCTCTCGTAGCGTAGCTGAAGTCCGTCCGAATCATGTTAGCAATTGTCGCATACTATGATTATGAGATATGGCAAATGGACGTCAAAACGGCATCCCTTAACAGCCATCTTAAGGAAGAACTGTATATGATGCAGCGGAAGGTTTTGTCGACCCTAAGAATGCTAACAAGGTATGCAAGCTCCAGCGATCCATTTATGGGCTGGTGCAAGCATCTCGGAGTTGGAACATTTGCTTTGATGAGATGATCAAAGCGTTTGGGTTTATGCAGACTTATGGAGAAGCATGCGTTTACATAAGAAAGTGAGTGGGAGCTACGTAGCATTTCTCATATTATATGTAGATGACATACTTTTGATGGGAAATGATATAGAACTTTGGACGACATTAAGGCCTACTTGAATAAGAGTTTTTCAATGAAGGACCTTGGAGAAGCTGCTTATATATTAGGCATCAAGATCTATAGAGATAGATCGAGGCGCCTCATAGGTCTTTCACAAAGCACATACCTTGATAAGATATTGAAGAAGTTCAAAATGGATCAGTCCAAGAAAGGGTTCTTGCACGTATTACAAGGTGTGAAATTGAGCTCAGCTCAATGTCAGACCAATGATAGAAGATATAGAAGAGATGAGTGTCATCCCCTATGCCTCGACCATAGGGTCTATTATGTATGCCATGCTTTGTGTACCGGACTGATGTAAACCTTGCCGTAAGTTTGGTAGGAAGGTACCAAAGTAATCCCGCAAGGAACAACTGGACAGCGGTCAAAAATATCTGAAGTACACGAAAAGGACTAAGGACATGTTTCTCGTTTATGGAGGTGACGAAGAGCTCGTCGTAAAGGGTTACGTCGGCGCTAGCTTCGACCTGCATCTGAATGACTCTAAGTCACAAACCGGATGCGTGTATATGTTGAATGGTGGAAGCGATGGCTGGTGTAGCCGCAAGCAGAGGCGTGAGTGGCGGGATCTACATGTGAAGCGGAGTACATGGCAGCCTCGGAGGCGCGCATGAAGCAATTTGGGTGAAGGAGTTCATCACCGACCTAGGAGTCATACCCAATGCGTCGGGGCCGATCAAACTCTTCTGTGACAACACCGGAGCTATTGCACTTGCCAAGGAGCCCAGGTTTCACAAGAAGACCAGGCACATCAAGCGTCGCTTCAACTCCATTCGTGAAAATGTTCAAGATGGAGACATAGAAATTTGCAAAGTGCATATGGATCTGAATGTCGCAGATCCGTTGACTAAACCTCTTCCGTGAGCAAAACATGATCGACACCAGAACTCTATGGGTGTTCGATTCATCACAATGTAACTAGATTATTGACTCTAGTGCAAGTGGGAGACTGTTGGAAATATGCCCTAGAGGCAATAATAAAAGTATTATTATTATATTTCCTTGTTCATGATAATTGTCTTTTATTCATGCTATAATTGTATTATCCGGAAATCGTAATACACGTGTGAATACATAGACCACAATATGTCCCTCTTGAGCCTCTAGTTGACTAGCTCGTTGATCAGCAGATAGTCATGGTTTCTGACTATGGACATTCGATGTCATTGATAACGGGATCACATCATTAGGAGAAAGATGTGATGGACAAGACCCAATCCTAAGCATAGCACAAGATCGTGTAGTTCTTATTGCAATAGCTTTTCCAATGTCAAGTATCTTTTCCTTGACCATGAGATCGTGTAACTCCCGGATACCGTAGGAGTGCTTTGGGTGTACCAAGCGTCATAGCGAATCGGGTGACTATAAAGGTGCACTACGGTATCTCCGAAAGTGTACATTGGATTGACACGGATCGAGGCTGGATTTGTCACTCCGTATGACGGAGAGGTATCTGGGCCCACTCGGTAATGCATCATCATAATGAGCTCAAAGTGACCAAGTGTCGGTCACGGGATCATGCATTACGGTATGAGTAAAGTGACTTGCCGGGTAACGAGATTGGACAAGGTATTGGGATACCGACGATCGAATCTCGGGCAAGTAACGTGCGATTGACAAAGGGAATTGTATAAGGGGTTGCTTGAATCCTCGACATCGTGGGTTCATCCGATGAGATCATCGAGGAGCATGTGGGAGCCAACATGGGTATCCAGATCCCGCTGCTGGTTATTGACCGGAGAGCAGTCTCAGTCATGTCTGCCTGTCTCCCGAACCCGTAGGGTCTACACACTTAAGGTTCGGTGATGCTAGGGTTGTATGAATATGAGTATGCAGCAAACCGAAAGTTGTTCGAGTCCGGATGAGATCCGGACGTCACGAGGAGTTAGGAATGGTCGGAGGTAAAGAATTATATATAGGAAGTGCTATTTCGGCCATCGGGTGAGTTTGGGGTCACCGGTATTGTCTGGGACCACTGTAAGGGTCCCGGGTCCACCGGTGGGGCCACCTATCCCGGAGGGCCCGTGGGCTGAATTGGGAGGAACCAGCCCTAGTGGGCTGGTGCGCCCCCCCTTGGGCCCCCCCTGCGCCTAGGGTTGGAAACCCTAGGTGGGGGCGCGCCCCACTTGCCTTGGGGGGTACTCCACCCCCCTGGCCGCCGCCCCCTTGGGAGATTCCCATCTCCAGGGCCGGCGCCCCCCCGGGGGCCTATATAAAGGAGGGGGAGGGAGGGCAGCCGCACCTGCACCTTGGCGCTTCCCTCTCCCTGCTACACCTCTCCTCTCATGGCTCGTGAGAAGCCCTGCTGCTGATGGTGATCGCTGCATCCACCACCACGCCGTCGTGCTGCTGGATCTTCATCAACATCTCCTTTCCCCTTGCTGGATCAAGTAGGAGGAGACGTCACGCTGACCGTACGTGTGTTGAACGCGGAGGTGCCGTCCGTTCGGCGCTAGGATCTCCGGTGATTTGGATCACGGCGAGTACGACTCCCTCAACCCCGTTCTCTTGAACGCTTCCGCTCGCGATCTACAAAGGTATGTAGATGCACTCCGATCACTCGTTGCTAGATGAACTCATAGATGGATCTTGGTGAAACCGTAGGAAATTTTTTATTTTCTGCAACGTTCCCCAACAAATTTACAACTAAGTTCCTCTCTTTTACAGATGACAATCGTGCTACACCCCGTCCAGGATACGGCACAACGGAGGCACAGGCGCAGACGTGCAGTAGGGACCCGCTCAAAGGTTTCTCTTTAGATTAAGACACCTGCGTAAACCTTTTTTACTGTCTCTTGTTGTTCACATCCTCCGGATTCTCGGTACAACCGGGAAGGATACTGGCATTATTGGCATTTGGCCACGTCAGGATATTGCATGTACCTGGACACTCGGGGTTTATTATCAAGGGCATTGTTCAGCCCGGCATACGTTATAAAGACCAAATACCTTAGGGAGTGTTCGGCGTCGCGAGTTTGGCCTTACATGCATCAGCTCTGAAACATGTCTTTGGTCAAATGTTGGGTTTGCCTGGCTCCTGTGTTTTGCTACCTTACGTTCCGCTCTATCGGCTAAGGTGGCACCAGGAGAACTACTGCGATTGTGCCCTGGTTCACCCGGACGAGCACCTCTCGAGAGAAAGCCGGCCCGGCTGTCATGATAAAAGCGCGAGACTGGTCAACCACTCGATGACTTAGCGGAATCTTGAGTTCCTCCGCATTAACGAAGGGCCATTTCCGGCCAGGCATGTATGTGCCCGTGATTCGGACGGTAGCGGAGCCACCGGGGCTATATAGTAGCCCCTTGTCAAACTCCTATGGCTAAGTGAAAGTGTTAAAGCAATATAGTGCGATTGCCTAGTTAAGCTGCGCTATCACCTCCTTAATGGACCAAGGCGTTGGATCAGAAGTGTGAACACGCGTCTTCTGCGAACACCCTGCATTATATGTGTGAAATTTGAAGCCAATAACGCAAACTTTCGAGTTATATACATATATAGACAAGCGGCCGCACAGAGGCATCATAGTACTTTCGGGGCAAAAAGTATAAGCGCAGCCTTTATAATTTAATAAACATTGTTTTTACAATGGGAATACATGTCATTAGAACATAATATTCTTGAGCGAGCTTCTATTGAGCGAGCGCCTTCAAGGACTTCTTCAAAGTAGTGCTCGGCAGCTACTCGGCCAACGGCCGAACCCTGGGTTGCAATAGCGGTGGCTTCCATGTCTACCCAGTATGTCTTGACAAGGGCAAGTGCCATCCGCGCGCCCTCTATGCACGCCGACCTCTTCATAGCGTCGATACGCGGCACAACACCAAGGAACTGCTGCACCAAACCAAAATAACTGTCCGGCCTTGGCCCTTCCGGCCATAGGTGATCCACAACAGACCTCAAGGCAAGCCCAGGCAACCTATGGAGCTCGGCCCATTCGGCCATCTGCTCATTCAACGGAAACGGACACGCTGGAACATTAAATTGCGACCAGAACAGCTTTTCCACTTCACGATCTTTTTGGTCTTTGAAGTATTCGGCCGCATCGGTGACACTAACGCCTTTATAAATCCAGATATGCGTCTCTAGAACTCCACAACCGATCAAGAGGAGCGTACTTAGGATCTCCGAACTTCATCCGCAGCATAAAGGTCTTCCCAGCCGAGATATCCCCGGCCTGACGCAGCTCCTCCTTCATCGCTCTAATTGTAGAGCGGGCGTCCTTGGCCGCCACCGTGGCCTTCTCCAGGTCCGTCATCTTCGCTCGATTTTCATTTCCGAAGCTTCGTAACGCCGGGCGGCATCCTTCAATTCCACAGCCATCTTGGCTATTTCATCCTTTCGGCAATGCGCCTTTATTCGGTTCTCGGCTCTTTGACCGCCTTTAGGGCGGCCGCATCACTTTTCCCGGCTTGTTCCTTGGCTCGGGCAAGTTCCGCGAAAGGCCCTCCACGGCAGCCCCATCTGCCGATCACAACATATTAAAGATACTAGCATTATGCTCCTCTTACTATGTGTTGATCACGGGGAGAAATCACGTACCACTGCGGCCTCGTCCGAGCCGTTCGTTCACAAGCATGATGTCGGCATCTGCCGCATCAAGTAGCCGCTTTAACTTCGGCAAACTCAACAGTCGACTAGACACCGGACCTTCCGCCACTGCATATGAAAGCGGCCTGATTATTACAGGACTATGATCCTCTGTTTGCCGCCCGTTCTCGACAAAGAACCAGAGTCTCAGGGGCTACTATCTGCACAGGGCACACCTAACGTGTGCGGTACCGTCAAAAACATACACTATTTCACGTACCTCAAAGCCTTTCAGCAGACTCATAAAAGCTTCATGCAACCCGGTCTCGGTGGATGAAATCCTCTCAATCACCGTACCCATTAGCGTTCGATGCACTTCTGAGATAGCCGCTAGCTCTAGCAGATCCTTCAAAGGCGTCTGTTGCTGCACACCGGTGCGGACTCTTTCGGTTGCTCTCTTGAGGAGCCGAATCTCGAGGACTTGAGCGGCGAAGGATTACCCTCAGCCTTGCTTGCGGATCAGGAGAAGCCCTTGGCAGCGACACTTCGGGGTCGCCCGCCTCATGAGGCAGGATGGCATGGGGAGGCGTTTCGCTCTCCATCATCTCCGCCAGAAGATCCCCCGAAGACGAACTCTGCCGAGAAGGGCTACGATCGGAACTACAAGATAAATTCTTCGGTTATTTTCCTCAGAAGTAAAGCAGGATATTTTTAGTATTAAGTCCCCTTTTACTTACAGCTCGTTGGAGGGCTGATCCCCTTGCAGGCACTGTGCGGCAAGGGTACCCCGAGGCAGGACCCTCTGGCGAAGATTTCTTCCCCCGTTTGGAAACAATTGTTTCCGGGTCTTCAGAGGTGGTCCTCTTCCTTCCTCGGGGAGAGGGAATTTCAGATTATTCTCCCCGTTTATCCTCCTTAGCGGAGGCACTAACTCCCACGATTTGGATAAACAGTGAGTGAGGTCCGCTTTCGGCCTCTTTATTCCCCCCTTTATCTTCCCTTGAGAGCGCTTGATAAGGCACAAGCTCCAGCATCCTGGCTAGTACAGGATCCGGTGAGACCTCAGGGAGGGGGGCCGGACACCTGATCATTTTCGCCTTTGTTACCCAGTCCTAGTCAAAGAGCAACTTTTTCAGAATAATGTTATGATAGATAAAAAGACAACGTGTTCGGCTACGCGACTGCTTACTTGGGTATCTGGACGATTGCAGCTCAGACCCGCATCCTCGATGGTGTCCGGACACCTTATTTGTGGTCCGAAGAACAACTTGTACATCTCTTCGAGCGTCATGCCGAGGAAGTGCTGAATAGCTCGCGGTCCTTCCGGGTTGAACTCCCACATATGGAGGGGTCGACGCGTTTGCGAGGCGAGGCTTGGCGAACTAACATGACTTGCATTACCGTGACCAGACCGACATCTCTCTCAAGGAGATCTCGGATGCGGCTCTGAAGTGTTGGCACATCCTTTATCGCCCCACCCAGCCCCTTCTTGGCCGATCCATGACGTCGATCGTGGTGGGGAAACCCAGCGAAAGGCGGGCGGCCACCCACTTGGTACCCGGGAGCTGTGATGTAAAACCACTTCCGTTGCCATAAAATTTGGACACCTCCCGGAAGGAGCCCTCACAGCCATGGGGCGTCAACACTTTTGCTTATTACAGCACCTCCAAGACTTTTCTGCGTGTCGCCCCTCGATCATCTTCGGCTCCACATTGAAAGTCTTGAGCCACAGGCCGAAGTGAGGGGTAATGCGGAGGAAGGCCTCACATACGACGATAAACAACAAATTATGAAGGACCGAGTCCGGGGCCAGGTCATGGAAATCCAGCCCATAATAGTACATGAGCCCCTTGACAAAAGGATCTAGAGAGAGGCCTAGCCCTCGGAGGAAGTGAGAGATGAATACAACGCTCTCGCTGGGTTCAGGAGTGGGAATGACCTGCCCTCGAGCAGGCAGCCGGTGCAAGATCTCGCTGGTCAGAAACCTAGCCTCTCTTAGCTTCTTGACGTCCTCCTCTGTGACAGAGGAAGGCATCCACCGACCTTGAAGGTTGGATCCGGACATGGTTGGAGGTCCGAAGCGTCTACCTAAGCCTCGGGTGTTGGTACTCGAAGCAGGGGGGAAGGATTCGATTGAGTTCGAGGAAAAAGGATAGGCCTTGGTCTCTTTATAAAGAGGGTGAATACCAAGCGTCCTCCTCGTGACCGTTTGGGACTTGCCTACAATCGAGGAGTCATACCAACAGGCACAATTGGGTTACCCACGTCCGTGTTGATGAGAATCCCGTAATAAGGGGGACACGATCTCTGCTCCGACAAGACGTGCCAGTCAAATCGCCTCACAAAGCGTGCGGGCTGATTGGAAAAACGGTTCATGTAAAGAACATGCCATGGCATGATGTCACGTTATGAAGGGTCGTTAGCAGATTAGATTTGTGGAATATTATTCTCTCTACGGTGGTATGTAAAACTTGTTTTGCAGAGTCGGACACTGTCCTTGTGTTCAAAATCTTCTATGGAGTATTCGGAGGAGGAACCCGCCTTGCAATGCCGAAGACAAACTACGTGCCGGACTCATCGTCATTGAAGCCTGGTTCAGGGGCTACTGAGGGAGTCCTGGATTAGGGGGTATCCGGACAGCCAGACTATATCCTTTGGCCGGACTGTTGGACTATGAAGATACAAGATTGAAGACTTCGTCCCGTGTCCGGATGGGACTCTCCTTGGCGTGCAAAGGCAAGCTTGGCAATCTGAATATGTAGATCCCTCCCTTGTAACCGACTCTGTGTAACCCTAGCCCCCTCTGGTGTCTATATAAACTGGAGGGTTTAGTCTGTAGAACAATCAGACCATAGGCTAGCCTCTAGGGTTTAGCCTCTACGATCTCGTGGTAGATCAACTCTTGTAATACTCATATCATCAAGATCAATCAAGCAGGAAGTAGGGTATTACCTCCATCGAGAGGGCCCGAACCTGGGTAAACATTGTGTCCCCGCCTCCTGTTACCATCCGCCTTAGACGCTTGATTGGGACCCCCTAACCGAGATCCGCCGGTTTTGACACGGCGATTAGCATAAGCAAGTAATATCACGAATAGCCTCAATTCTAACAGCAGGTGCAAAAGTTTCATCGAAATCAATTCCTTCAACCTATGTGTAGCCTTGAGCTACAAGTCGTGCCTTATTCCTCACCACAAGGCCATTTTCATCTTGCTTGTTGCGGTAGATCCATTTTGTGCCGATGATATTGTGCTTGCGAGGGTCTGGTCGCTTGACAAGTTCCCCGACATTGTTGAGCTCGAACTGATGTAATTCCTCTTGCATAGCTTGAATCCACTCAGGCTCCAGAAATGCTTCATCTACCTTAGTGGGCTCTGTGATAGAGACAAAAGCAAAGTGCCCACAAAAGTTAGACAAATGTGAAGCTTTTGAGCGTGTGAGAGGACCTGGTGCGTTGATGTCGCTGATGATTTTCTCAATCTGCACTTCATTTGCAACACGAGGATGAGCTGGTTGACGACGAGGAATTTTCTCAACATTTTCTTCAGATTCATTTTCTTCCGGTGCACCAGCATGATGTTCTTCACGATCTGGAATGACTTCTTGAGATTCTTGATGGGAATGATATCCTCATGTAGCCTTGAACTTGATGGTTTCCTCGGTGATTTTTATCTAGCACGGAGGTAGGTGCTCTCTTCTTGCAGCCGTTAGTTTCATCGAACCGCGCATCTACAGTTTCAACGACCTTGTGGTGAAAGTTGTTGAAGACTCTGTAGGTGTGCGAGTACTTTCTGTAACCAAGCATAAAACCTTCATGTGCTTTTGGTGCAAATTTAGAATTGTGATGAGGATCTCTAATCCAACATTTAGCACCGAAGACTTTCAAATAACTCACATTGGGTTTCTGGTCAGTGAGGAGTTCATATGCGGTCTTTTTGAAGAATTTGTGAAGATATACCCTGCTAATGATGTGGCACATAGTGTCAATTGCCTCAATCCAGAAGTGACGAGGCGTCTTGTATTCGTCAAGCATAGTGCGAGCCATCTCAGCAAGGGTACGGTTCTTGCGCTCCATGACACCATTCTGCTGAAGAGTATTAGGAGCAGATAACTCATGAGTAATACCAAGTTCATCAAGATAGTCATCAAGACCAGTGTTATTGAACTCAATTCCATTGTCGCCGATGTGCTGGATCTTCACACCTATGTTGGTTGAAGCCTTCGAGGAATATTGTTTGAAGACTTCCTACACCTCACGTTTGTAAGTGACGATATGCACCCATGTGTATCGAGAGTAATCATCAACAATAACAAAGCCATATAGAGATGCTTCATTAGTGAATGTAGAATAGTGATTAGGACCAAAGAGATCCATGTGAAGCAATTCAAATGGACGAGTGGTAGTCATGGCTGATCTTAAATGGGATGCTTGGCCTTGGTCATCTTTCCAGCTTCACAGGCTCAAGACAGTGATCCTTGAGGAATTTGACATTCTCAATGCCAATGGCGTGCTTCTTCTTGGCGGCGTGTGCAAATTCCTCATGCCCGACATCCGGAAGTTAGCCGATGCCATAGCCGATATACAGAAGCTTTTGCAAGTAGACATATAGCGGGTTGTGGTCCTTGTAGAGAAATCAACAATATCTGAATCTCCTCTCCTAAAGCCTTGAAGACTTTGGAATGGTCGACTTCCATGATCACAGCATAGCGATACTTGCCAAAGATGACGACCATATCAAGATCACAAAGCATTGAGATCGACATGAGGTTGAATCCTAAGGACTCGACAAGCATGACTTTGTCCATGTGTCGATCCTTTGAGATCGCAACCTTACCTAGACCCAATACCTTGCTTTTGCCTTTGTCCGCGTAGGTGATATGCTTCAGATGAGATGGGGACAAGGGAGCGTCCATCAATAATTTCTTGTCACCAGTCATGTGATTTGTACATCCACTATCGGGGACCCACTCAGTGGCTTTGGGTTGGTCATCCTGCAAATGAATTAGTGCAGCTTACGGACTCATATACTCAGTGAAGAATATGGCATCAAATTCATCAGATCAATTTCATCAAGCAATAGAACAGGTAAAGTAGTATGAGGACGTGTGAAATGAAAATTCATTTATTCATGATTAGCTTGCGTCCTTTCAAGCATATTCAGGTCTCCAGCAAATTCTTCAGACGTTTAAGTTCGTCTGGAGACCTGACCCTGCATAAGAGATTAGTTATTTTTCTTCACCACCCACATCTGGAGGGGTGGCAAAGAGTTCATCATTCTGCGAGCTCCATAAGAGAAAGGTGGCATAGATGCCAATCCACTTTGTTTCACATAAGAGGGGTTAGGGTAAGCATATGAATAAGCAGAGAAATTCTTCGAGGATTTATGAACATAGTGATTTGAAGAATAATGCACATATTCATAACCCTTAGTCTTTCCCTGCGAAACAGAAGTGTTAGCACGATGATGTTCATATGAGGACTTTGATCCATATGAGGAATTTGATCCACGTGAGGAATGTGGTCCATATGAGTAATTGGGTCCATATGAAGACTTTGGTCCGTATGAAGAATTTGATATGGGGTTCCTATTCTTCACAGGTGGTGTCATGATGACATTCACCTGAAGACTTTCGAGGCACCTTTTGGGAACCCAGATTTTCTTCATAGGGGGACCATTCCTGCAGTTAGTGCCAACATATCTAGCAAATACTTCACCATTCTGAGTTTTGAACAACTTATAGTTGGAGTCAAATGACTCCTTAGTAGAATGAGGAGATTCACATGTAAAGCCAGATAAAGTGGACGGATCTACTGGAGGTCCCTTTGCAGCAACCCATGAGGTTTTGGGATACTGCTCAGGCCTCCAGTATGTTCCATCAGCATTGAGTTTCCTCTCAAAGGCAATGCCCTCTTTTCTAGGGTTCCTGTTGAGGATCTGCTTTTTAAGCACATCACAAAGAGCCTGATGCCCTTTGAGGCTTTTGTACATGCCTGTCATATACAATTCCTCCAGCCCTGCATTGTCAGTGATACTAGCAATGTCCTCAGATGAGGAATCAGTAATAACAGAGACAGGTGAAGAAGTTGCAGCAATAGAAGCATTTGAACTTTCAGGTGAAGAATTAGCTGATTCACGCTCAATGCACTTCAAACATGGAGGAATGAATTCTTCCTGAGCAGCGCTGATTTGTTGAGCAAGTAATGAATCACGCTCCTTCTGAAGATCTTCATAACTCACTCTTAGCTTCTCAAGATCTTGCTTTCTTTGAAGAAATTCATAAGAAAGCTTCTCATGATCAAATAAGAGAGTGTTACGATGACTCTGAAGATTGTCAAACTTGAATTTGAAGTTTCTAAAGATTTTCAGTGAAAGTTTTAGTGCGATCCATTTCTTCACCCAACATATCATCGCTCTCATCAAGCATATTTTTAACTTTTTCCAAAGCTCTTTGTTGTTTAGTGGCAAGGGAAGCAAGTTTGGTATAGCTGGGTCCAAATTCATCACCAGATTCGTCATCACTAGACTCAGATAGGTAGCATTCAGTTACCTTGGCACCTTTTGCCATAAGGCATGGTGCAGAGGATGATGATTCTGAATCGAAAGTCATAGCCTTGTGCAATTCCATGAAATCCTCAAACTAGGGATCATGATGAGTTCGATGACCTTCATAGACCTCAGAGAGTCAGTCCCAGATAAGCTTCACATGGTTGAGATGCATAATGTTCCTGAACTGATTTTGAGACAGACAGAAGCAGATGATGTCCTTTGCCGTGAGGTTGAGAACAGTGTACTTGCGAATGTCATCAGCCTCCGCCATCTTGCATGATCGCTAAGACCAATTTCGTTGACGGTCCACAAATTCGTTGTTCATCGCCATGAGTCGCTTTTTCATCATGAACTTACACTTGGGATAATCATGACCGTCAAAGATGGGGCATAACACAGTCTTCATTCCTGCGGTCGACATAACTAAAACTCATGGCGGTTAAACCAAAACCACACAGAACAAGGGAGTACCTTGCTCTGATACCAATTGAAAGTGCGTTAAGTCGACAAGAGGGCGGGTGAATAGGCGATTTTTATGAATTCTTCACTGGGGAATTTCAGGGTGAGGAAATTCCTAAGCGAAGAAATACTAGCAGTGGAATAAGTACTCAGATGCAAGCATAACAGAACAACAGCACAGTCATCATGATGAAATGAAAACAAGCACCGAGTACAGAAAGCGTAAACACGGGATCAGCAGGCTGAAGACAAACTCACTGAAGAAATTGAGGTGAGGAAATTGAGAAAGTCTTCAGACAAAATCTTCAAACAGTAATGATCAAGTACACAACACAGTAATGAGGAAATGAAAGGGTTGAGGAAATAGAACAAGTTAGCTCGGTGAAGAAAGTGATTTGGTAAACCAGTTCCAATTGCTATGACGGTTATGCGTGCAGTTGGAGCGGCTAGGTAATTAAACCTGAGGACACACAGTCCTCACTGTATTCTCCTTGAGCTAAGGTCACACAAACTTTGCCCAATCACTCGTGGTAAGTCTTCAGGTGACTTCCAAACCTTCACAAACTCGGTCACTCGATGATCCACAGTTTCCTCTTTAATGCTCTAGACCATGACGCCTAACCGTCTGGAAGATGCACAGTCTTCAAAGGTAACAAGCGTCGGATCCACACAGGATCAATCTCTTTAGTGATGCTCAATCACTTTGGGTTTGTAGGTGTTTGGATTTGGGTTGGGTTTTCCTCAATTGATGATTTTCGCTCAATGTCCTCGGAGGATGGGATGCTCTCAATGACAAGTGTAAGTTTCTCTCGGAGCAGCCAACCAGCTAGTGGTTGTAGGGGCGGCTATTTATAGCCTAGGGAGCAGCCCGACATGATAAGACATAAATGCCCTTCAATGATATGACCGTTAGGTGGATAAGATATTTTGGGACGGTCAAGATAGCATTAGCAACGGCCTGGGAAATTTGAGGTTCAAATTCCTCAGGGCTATCATGATCCTCACTTGTAGACAATCCACACTAGCGAATGTCTAACTCCTCAGTCAGAAAAAATTCCTCAGAGAACAGAAGAACTTCGTCTCTGTCACTGAAGAAATTGACTGAACTGTATGAGATTTCCAATGGCTTCACTTGAAGGGATTGGTAGGAGTAGGATTTTGAGTTAAGCATCACATGGGAACTTTTCCTTAGTTTTTCCTCGACCCTCTTTAACAGTACGGTGTTTCCTATGACTCAAGAAGCAAAAGTGAAACTCTGAAAACAAAAGTCTTCACGCTTCATGTTCCTCGCATGAATACCAAGTCTTCAGGGTGACACCAATTTCTTCACTTTCAAAGTCTTCAGAAAGCCAAAGTCTTCAGTTGAAGACATTCATTTTTAGGGGTCGATGTAACGCCCGGATAATTCAGCTACAGTGGAACTCTGCTAATGATGCCACGTCACCTTCGTTACCGTTGCTAATCTCTCGTTAGTTCAAAAACCGGTCCAAAAATCAAATTCAAAATATGGCAAACAACAAAAGTTTTCAAACATTAAAACAAAAATATTCGGATGGTGCCAAATATTACAAAGATAATTATAGTGAAGAAAACACCTATTTAGGAAAATGCTAAGATGCTCTAAAATAAATAAAACAGAATAAGGGAAATGAAAAAAAACAGAAAAACAAAACTAACAACGATAAAAAAAAGGAAAAGAAAAACAACCCC
Organism: Aegilops bicornis; assembly: GCA_021605145.1. NCBI lineage: Eukaryota > Viridiplantae > Streptophyta > Magnoliopsida > Poales > Poaceae > Aegilops > Aegilops bicornis. Next base: position 1,120,826 of record JAHIAL010000021.1, on the reverse strand, counting down.
CCCCCCCCACTGGGCCATCCGGCCCAGCTGGCAGTCAGGCCAGCCCGCTGGCCTAACCGGCCACCCCCACTCCTCTCCTTATCCCCCTGGACCCAAAAACCCTAACCCACCGACACCCATTCCTCCAACTCGCTCCCCATGTTCCCCCTCCCCGATCCAGATCTGGATCGGGAATAATCTGCAAGAACACATGACGACGCCTTGTTGGGGCTGGGCGTCGCCGCCCGAGGACCTCATGGGAGGCCAATCGCCGGAGCCCCTCCTCACGGGATTGCTTCCCCTACGTCGCCCTCGTCCCCAACCTCCTCCCCACGCCCCGCTGCCATTTTCCCTACAGAACCGTGGTGAGGCCCCCGGCCTCTTCCACTCTGCCCCCGTGCACATCATGCCCCCATGCGTGCCCGAAGTCACCAGCGCTCCACCTCGTCGTGACATCGAACCCGGCCATTATAGCTGCGACCGGACCGTCCCTAATGCTGCTCCCTCGCGCGGGCGCGCCTCCCCCTGCTCCCGGCCACGCCTACCCGCGCCCACGCGCGCGTGTGTAGGATTGAAAAGTATGTCTAGAAGGGGGGGGGGGGTGATTAGACTACTTGACCAAATAAAAATCTAGCCTTTTCCCAATTTTAAGTCTTTGCAGATTTTAGCAACTTAGGACGAGTCAAGCAATCAACCTACACATGCAATTCTAAGAGTATAGCAGCGGAATGTAAAATAATTGAATATGAATGTAAAGGGAGGAGTTTGGAGGAGCAAGCATAATGTAGACACGGAGATTTTTTATCCGTGGTTACGATAGGTGGTGCTATCGTACATCCACGTTGATGGAGACTTCAACCCCACGAAGGAGTAGCAGTTCTTGTGAGTCCACGGAAGGCTCCACCCATGAAGGGTCCACGAAGAAGCAACCTTGTCTATCCCACCATGGTCGTCACCCACGAAGGACTAGGCTCACTCGGGTAGATCTTCATGAAGTAGGCAATCTCCTTGCCCTTACAAACTCCTTGGTTCAACTCCACAATCTTGACGGAGGCTCCCAAGTGACATCTAACCAATCTAGGAGACACCACTCTCCAAGAGGTAACAAATGGTGTGTTGATGACGAACTCCTTGCTCTTGTGCTTCAAATGATAGTCTCCCCAACACTCAACTCTCTCTCTCATAGGATTGGATTTGGTGGAAAGATGATTTGAGCGGAAAGCAACTTGGGGAAGGCTAGAGATCAAGATTTATGTGGTTGGAATGGAATATCTTGACCTCAACACAAGTGTAGGTGGTTTTCTCTCAGAAAATGTATGTTGGAAGTGTAGGCATGTTCTGATGGCTCTCTCCACGAATGAAGAGTGGGTGGAGGGGTATATATAGCCTCCACACAAAATCTAACCATTACACACAATTTACCAAACTCGGTGGGACCGATTCAGAGAACTCGGTCAGACCGATTTAGTTCAAAATGTGAACGTTAGGATTTTCGGTGGGACCGATATGTCAAATCGGTGGGACGATTTCGTTAGGGTTAGGGCATAACATAATCTTGGTGAGACCGATTACACAAACTCGGTGAGACTGATTTTGGTAATAGACTAATCAGAGAGTTGGTCGGGGCAAACTCGGTGGGACCGATTAAGCTCATCTCGGTTGGACCGAAAGCGTTCTGAAAGGGAAGCAGAGAGTTTGCATTGCAATCTCGGTGGGACCGATCGCTCATCTCGGTTTGACGAAACATTCTGAAGGGAAGCAGAGATTACAATCCCATCTCGGTGAGACCGAGATCCCTATCGGTGAGACCGAAAAGACTAGGGTTTACGGCGGTGGCTATGTCAAGTGAACTTCGGTGGTCTTGGGATAGATCACATCGGTGGGGCCGAGTTTGACTTTTGGTTTGGGACATATTTGGATGTGAGAAAGTAGTTGAGGGTTTTGGAGCATATCACTAAGCATTTTGAGCAAGAACCTCATTAAGCAACACCTCACCCCCTCTTAATAGTATTGGCTTTTCCTATGGACTCAGTGTGATCTTGGATCACTAAAAATAAAATGTAGAGTCTTGTGCTTTGAGCTTGAGCCAATCCTTTTGTCCTTAGCATTTTGAGGGGTCCACTTTCTAATCCATGCCATGCCAATCATTGAGCTTTCACGAAATATTTATCTTGAAATAGCATTAGCTCAGTGAGCTATATGTTGTTAATAATTACCAAAACCACCCAGGGATAGTTGCACTTTCAATCTCCCCCTTTTTGGTAATTGATGACAACATATAGATCAAAGCTTCGACAAATGGTCATAAGATTGAAAAACATCGTTGCTTTGAGAAGTATGTGATAAGCAAGAGCTCCCCCTAAATTTGTGCATTATTTCAAACTTTGCTTTTGAATGCAAATGCACAATCGATTAGGATCATGGGTTACTCTTCCATGTCACATACATCTTGGTGGAGCGCTCAAAATGATATAACTTAAAACCATGCACTAATCACCAAGCAAGTGAATGATCATATAAGGATATGATATATAATATCATCCAACAAGCATTAAGGTAGCATATGATCAAACACATGATCAAACAAGTATCTCACAAGGACATAAAGTATCTCACACAAGCACACAATCAAGAAGTTCAACCAAAATAGCAAGAGAGATAAAAAAAGCAACACTCTCTCTCGAAGCCTATGATCTATACATTTTTCTGCCCCTTTGGCAACAAGTTACCAAAAAGTTCAAAAATGCATAGTGCTAAACGTCTCTCAGGCTTGATCTTGGGAGGTGGTGTAGAGAACTCTAGGGACGAAGGCATCCGTGGATATAGTTGGAGCTGGTGGAGTGGGCTGCTGGAGGTGGCCTTGCTTCGGGCTGTAGGCTGTTGGCGATCTTTGTAGCTCTAGAATCTCTCACTTTGCTGCAGCACACCTCATCCTCTAGGCACTTGCTCAAATGCATCGATGGTTGCCTTGCCTTTATTCTCTTCGCTTCCTCCTGAAGCTGCTCAACTGTTGTTTGAATCTCGATTACCTTGAGATCAAGATCATAAAATTTGGTTTCTATGATCCTCTCCAAGCTCTCTGGTTTTGAGTCGGGGTGGCCAAGCCCTTCTCAATCCTCGATGTCGATTGGATCAGATATGCAAGTTGATCTTGCTTGCTCTTCAGAAAACTTGAGATGCCTCTTCAACACTTGGCATCTTGGCGACTTTCTCGGCCTTTGCTTTGGCTCTCTTCTCATGTGCTTGAGCAGATGTAGGGGTCTTCCTCATTCATCACGACAATGTTGTCTTCAAAATCAGGATGCAAAGGAAGGTGCTCCTTGTCCAACAGATATGTTCCTGTGCCCATCTTGGAGTTGATGAGCTCCTGAATGTGTGGAGCATACCCACAGCTTCTCTTCCGATCAGCAGTTGTCCTCTTGATTGTTCTACGATCAAACTCATAACCTTGAACTTCTGAGGCACATCAAACAAGTGTAGCAAATTGATAGCATGTCCTCTGATCATCTTGTGATCTCTAGACTTGGGTAGCAATGTGTGCCTAAGGATCCAGTTGATGGTAGGCAGACCAGACAACAAGAAGTGTACAGATCCAAGCTTGTGAGTCTCCAAAGCTTTATCTGGGATCTCCCTGTACATGTGTGCCATAGTGTTGTGGTCTTTCTTCTTGGTGGCATACACATCCAAGTCATCTTCATGTTCTTCAGGGCATTGATTAGCTTGGCCCATTCTTCAAGCGTGGATTGGTACCTAGTACCTTCGACATCCAAACTATCTTCCCATCTAGGTAAAAGTGAGCAGTGGAGTAAAACTGCATGATCAGCTCATCATTCCATTTTGTGAGCTTCTGAGCCACAAATTTATCAACTCCACATGATTTGAAGCTATCATAAAATCCTCGAAAGTGATCTTCATTATTTTTGATGAATTCCCAATCCACCCATCTCATGTCACATACAATGGGCTTCTTGTCAAGCAAAATGGTTTCATAGAAATCTTGTTGTTCCTTTGTTTGAAACCTGTAATCAACTGCTGTCCTCCTCCTCACAGCATAAGGATCGAATGTCTCCACAATCTCAGTCCGGCATCTTTTACGATGTGCATGTCTTGACCCTTTGGATGAGCATCATTGTGGTGCGTAATCTTGGGATTCAACTTCCTCAAAACAAGTGAATCATCTTCTTCTTGACTTTAGGCCTTGGGGCCTTGTTCTTTTTCCTCGGCGGTATACTTCTAGTGTTTCTCTTGGGCTTTGGGGGCTTCTGAGCTGGAGCTTTGGGAGCAGACTTGGGCTTAGATGGAGCGGCCCCTGACTTGATTGCATCTCCCATAAGCTTCTGAGCTTTGGGTGCTGGTGCAGCATCCTCTTCCTCTTCTGATCTCACCATTGCGTGCTTTCCAAGAACTTTAGCTGTTGTAGTTCTTGCCCTCTTCTTCTTGTTGTCCTCACCAGCTTCTTCTTCTTTAGATTCAATGGTGAACTTCATAGTTTCTCCTGTTGCAACCTTCCTTGGCTTTGACATTGGCACTCTTCTTGATAGAGCCTTTGTTTTCATTCCAGGCTTACTTGCAGCAGCTGTGCCATACTCCTTTTTCAGCACCTTTTTCCTTGAAGTGGCCTCATCCTCAATAGGCACATAATCCTCATCCTCAGAATCTGAGGTTCTCTTCTTCCTTGTCCTGGTGGCTGCCTTTGGCAAGATTCTTGGGTGTGCTCTGCTACCCTCATCATAGCTCTTTGGAGGGACTAGTGCCCTCACTCAAGCTGAACCTGCTCTTGGACTTGTTACGGATGTCACTTTGATCGGACATACTGTGCAAACTATCTGATGAGACCACAGTGAATGGATGTAGATGAGGTCGAGTGGATGAGCATCACAAAGTGCAGAGTTTTTGCAAAATAGATGACTTAAAAACTTAGTTTAAGTTCTTCACAGAAAGCATTCCAGATCTACCGATTTGTAAACTCGGTGATACCGAAGCAACTTTTGGAACCTAAACTAGTGAACTCGGTCAGACCGAGTCACAGTTTGGTGGCACCGAGCCTACTAGGGTTTCAAGAGAATTGAACTGGGTCACACCGATTTGTAATTTTTGGTCAGACCGAAAACGCATGTGCAATGGCCTAAGCCAAATCGGTGAGACCGATTTCTACAACTCGGTCGGTCCGAGATGAGTTCGGCGGAGACCTAACCCTAAATTTTCAAATCAAATCTAATCTGCGGGATGTTTTCGTTGGACAGGATGATTTCATACGTGGCAAGAATCATGGCAAAGCAATGTGCTACGAATCAGAGTTAAGGAATAGCACAAAGATCAAGTTCATACCCTAATTCGGCGGTGAACTTGCTTTCTGGCCACAGGGCAATGGCAGATTACCGATTGATGGCGGTGGAGACCGGTGGCGGGAGGTTCTTTGGCGAGAGGACGATCCGGAGACCCGAGGAGGCAGAGAAGGTCATGTGCGGGTGAAAGGTTTTGGAAATTTTTTCCAAAATTTGACCCGTCAGTATATATAACCTGACCCTGTCGGTGTGACCGAGTGGAACAACTCGGTGGCACCGAGATGCAAACTTAATGCGATTCGCAACTCGGTGAGACCGAAAAGTTCTAATCGGTTGCAAGATTGAAAAAACCTAGATCAACTTAGTGATCTCTGTATGACCGAAAAGGGTGAATCGGTCAGACCGAAATGCACAAAGAGGTTTTGGAAGTTTAAGTCTATGACGAATCGGGGACTCCGAGTGCTCCTCACACAGAGTGGTTCGAATCTGACTTGATCAAACTTTGTGATGTAGCATGAATAGAGTTTGAGACGAGGAAAGCATAGATAGCTAGAGGGAGTTCTTAGGCATTCTTGTCCATCCATTTGGCAAAAGAAAAAATCCAAACAATCAAAGCTACAAATGGATGTCCTCGAATGAGTAAAATATGCATCCAACATGCTCACACAATAAAATGGCAAAAGAAATATGTGACAAAGCATGCACAAACACTCTAGCATCTATCAAGCAATTTGGCGATGACTAGGTCATCTATATATGAGTATATTGACTTAGGAGTCAAATGAGAACATTTGATCATAGGTCATACTCATCGTTTAAGCACAAGTGGGGTTGCCACTTTTACATAAAAGCATTGTTGTGCTCACATCATTAGAGTTTCTTTAGCTCAATTCTTAGAGTAAAGCTCCCCCTAGATGTGATATCCCCCCTAAGAGGGATGAACTAACCTTGGGTTTTGTCGATGATGACTTCATGTAGGTGTTGAAGATGTGGACGCTCAATGTTGACATAGATCATTTGGAGCAATCCATTGGAGTGAGTTGCACTTTCAATACCTACTGCAGGTTAGTCCCACAAGGAACAAACAAGGATATCCATAGACATAGAGTGATGTTCACATAGGATGATGTCCATGAAAGCATTAGGTTACCTTGTCCCTTGTCTTACCAACAAGAGGGTTTGTGACTCCTTGAACTAGTGCAAGATATGGAATTTGTTTGCACTTGTCCTTGCCAAAATGATAAGAGTGAAGTATGTTGGCGGAGTCACCCTCAAGAACTCTCTAGTTCTTCTTCTTAGGGATCCACACCATCTTGATGGGAATCCTTGGAGTTGTAGTCGTACTTGATGAAGTGGAACTTGATGTAGTCTTGGGAACCCACTTGACCAAGGCCATAGGAGCTTCTTCAAATGCATCAATCTCCTCTTGAAGCTTGTCCTTGCCTTTTTGCTTGTGGTCTTGTGGTGGAAGATCATCTTGAGCTTGTGTTCCTTTGAAAGAAGTAGGATCATACTTCTCTTGTTGAGGAACAAACTTCGTCTTGGGGTATTGATCTTCTTCCCTCAACTCCATTGGCATTGAACTTTCATTCAAAACCAACACCTTGATTCTTCCAGTGCCTTCCTTGCATGCGTACAATTTCCTCAAATTGCTTACTTCCGGCAAGGCTCTTGTAAACACCTTTCTCTATAATTCCCTTCAATAAGCTATTTTCTTGCTCAAGTGTAACTTGGCTAAGAGAATCATTAGTGGAATCAAGAGAACTACTAGAAGCAACAATATTGGATTTTGCATGATTGTTGTTACTACTAGAGGAAGAATATTTCTTGTTCTTGTTGCTAGATTTAACTTGTGGCATGTAAGTAGACAAGAGTAAACGCTTGGCAATGTAAGAAGAACTTTTCTTGTGAAGATCATCATTGATTGCCTTTAAATACTCATGCTCTTGCTCAAGGTTGAGCTTTTCAAAGCGTAGCTTCTCATGAGTCTTTAAAAGTTCTTGATGATCTTTCAAGGTAGTTTCATGAGCTAACTTAAGAGTGTTTAGTTCTTTAGTTAGACGCTCAATCTTCTTCTTATCATCATCATTCATTTTATCTTTATTAGCAAGTTCATCATAGTTTTCATAACTAGAGTTGTCAACAAGTAATTCATCATCCCCTAGCAAATCATCTTCATCACTATTGAAATCAACATACTCGGGGTGTGTTACCTTTGGACCTTTGGCCATGAAGCATCTCCCAATTCCTTCATTTGGTGAGTCAAATATGTCGTAGGAGTTGGGTGACACACAAGTGCTAGACCGGCAACACCTTCATCTTGAGTATATTCGAGTCGGAGTGATGGTGGGAGTCGGAACGGATACCCATTCACCAACATGAGCTTGATGTCTTCTTTTGTGTAGCTCCTAGATGACTTGTCCTTCCTCTCCGAATCCTTGCCTCTCCGAGAGGGTCTTCGTTCATAACGATCATCTCTACTCCTTCTTCTCTTGGTGGTGATTCTTCTCTTCTACTCCTTCTTTTGGGAGAATCTTCTCTTCTTTTGTAGGGAGCCGTACACTCATTGGAATAGTGACCGGGTCTTCCACAATTGTAGCAATTTCTTTCACGACTTGAAGATCTCTTGTCATTGAAGGATCTTGACTTGGAGTTTCTTTCCTTGCTCCTACTCTTGTAGAATTTGTTGAATTCTTCACCATTAGACTCAATACTTCATTGTAGGTTTGCTTCTCACTTGATGATGTGGGAGCATCACATGAGGCTTTGTAAGCACCACTTGACTTGTTGTGGAGCTCTTCCTTAACCTTAAGTGACATCTCATGAGCAACAATTCTTCCAAAGACTTCCGTTGGCTAAAGATCATTGTAAATTGGCATCAAATGGATCAATGTGCACACGGTATCAAAATTTCCATCCAAGGATCTTAGGATCTTCTTGAAGATGAATCTATCGGTCATCTCTTAACTTCCTAAGCCCGCAATCTCATTTGTGATGACAGCAAGCCTATAGTACATTTCAGCGACACCTTAACCATACTTCATTTGAACTTGTTCAAGTTGACTTTGAAGCACATCAATTTTGGATTCCTTGATGGAGTCGGTACCTTCGTGCATATCAATCAAAGTATCCCAAATCTCCTTTGCATTCTCAAAGGCGGCTGATTTTGTTGAATTCTTGAGGCACAATCCGTTGAAGAGAATATCACAAGCTTGAGCATTGTATTGCAGCATCTTCAACTCTTGGCGGTAGCTTCACGGTTTAGTTCTCTCCCATCAAATAATTCACCTTGCAAGCCAATACACACAATAGCCCAAACGGCGGGGTTATGTCCAAGAATATGCATTTTCATCTTATGCTTCCAACTAGCAAAATTTGTGCCATCAAAGTAAGGACCTCTATGGTGGTAATTTCCCTCGCTAGACGCCATACTCTCCTAGATTGTGAAACCAAGGCTACGACCACCAAAATCTATGGAAATCAAAGCAAATGGAGACCAAAGCTCTGATACCACTTGTAGGATCGAAAAGTATGTCTAGAGGGGGGGGGGTGATTAGACTACTTTACCAAATAAAAATCTAGCCTTTTCCCAATTTTAAGTCTTGGCAGATTTTAGAAACTTAGGACTAGTCAAGCAATCAACCTACACATGCAATTCTAAGAGTATAGCAATGGAATGTAAAACAATTGCATATGAAGGTAAAGGGAGGAGTTTGGAGGAGCAAACGCAATGTAGACACGAAGATTTTTTATCCATGGTTCTCATAGGTGGTGCTATCATACATCCACGTTGATGGAGAATTCAACCCATGAAGGGTAACGGTTGCGTGAGTCCACGGAGGACTCCACCCACGAAGGGTCCACGAAGAAGCAACCTTGTCTATCCAACCATGGCCGTTGCCCACGAAGGACTTGCCTCACCCGGGTAGATCTTCACGAAGTAGGCGATCTCCTTGCCCTTACACACTCCTTGGTTCAACTCCACTATCTTGATGGAGGCTCCCAAGTGACACCTAACCAATCTAGGAGACACCACTCTCCAAGAGGTAACAAATTGTGTGTTGATGATGAACTCCTTGTTCTTGTGCTTCAAATGATAATCTCCCCGACACTGTTTGAGGATGAAAAACAATCATACCATAGGCTAGCTTCTAGGGTTTAGCCTCTCTAATCTCGTGGTAGATCTACTCTTGTACTACCCATATCATCAATATTAATCAAGCAGGAGTAGGGTTTTACTTCCTCCATCGAGAGGGCCCGAACCTGGGTAAAAACATCGTGTCCCTTGTCTCCTGTTACCATCCGCCTAGAGCGCCTGATTCGGGACCCCCTACCGAGATCCGCCCGGTTTGACACCGACATTGGTGCTTTCATTGAGAGTTCCTCTATGTCGTCATCTATAGGCCCGATGGCTCCTTGATCATCAACAATGATGTGGTCCAGGTGAGACTTTTCTCCCAGACGAGATCTTAAATATTGGCGGCTTTGCCTTTGCGGGCAATTCACTTGGCCATCTGGAGCAGATCGAAAGCTACGCCCCAGCCATCGGTCGGTTGGGAGTTTGAACTACACGGCTGACATCCGTGGAGATTTGATCTTCGACAGATTCGAGCCACAGCCAAGCGCGCCGCACTGTCTCGATGGGTATGATCTAGCTCTGCCGCCAAACAGTGTCCTGGAGGCCACACCAGCGTCCGCTCCGACCCTTAGTTTGGAGCCGATTTCGCCGATCGAGGACGAGTGGCTGGACACCGCCTCGGGGACTACAATCTCTACGGCAATTGGGCGAACACCATCCACATCCTTTGCGAGCCCGTGACTCCAAGGTGCGGACTCCTCTCCGGACTCGAACCTCCCGCGCCCCTACCGGTCGAATCCGATTGGGCGCGGTTATGGAGTTCACCGCCGAGACATCTTCGGCTTTTCGCCCCTTGGCGACATCCTGAATTCACTAAATTCTCTCTCTTTGTCAGGAGAGCCTGGTAGGACTATGGTCGGGAAGGTTGGGATCACGGAAGGCGAAGAAATTCGACGCCCACCCACCACCCACTTTGTAGCCACTATCGAAAGTTTAAGCAGCGTGCTCAATTTCAACTCTCCGAAGACATCGACGGCATGGACGACGATGTAGGAGATAACCACGAACCGGCACCTATAGGATATTGGACAGCCACCTCATCTCACGATGTATACATGGTGGATACTCCTAAAGGAAGTGGCGACGAGGAACAACGGGACACAATGAAGGATAAATCCCTCGAAAAGCAGTCAAAACGGCAACATAAACGCCGCACCAAGTCCTGCCTCGACAAAAAAGGCAGCCACACAGACCCAGCCATCAAGCGAGGTCGAGCCGGTGGGCAACGAACACACCATCGAACAACCGTCCGAACAGGACAACTTGGATAAACAACCCGTCCCGGCCGAAGATAACTTGATCCGGACAATCTCACACCGGACAAGTTGTTGGAGCGAAGAACCTCCACGAAGGCTCGTTGCCCGCTGCGGCGTAGCCTGAAAAGCGAAGCGGAAGCTCACAACAGCGGAGGATGCACTTTCGAAGCAGATGGAGCAAAGTACTCAAAACCGCGGACAAATACGGCGTGACGATCGCCAAACAAAGAAACTACCGAAGCGCAAACTACGCCCAAATTCGATGAGGAGGCCTTAGAGCCCCCGAGAATCAAAAGAACAAAGAGGCCGCCCGGTCGGATAGACGACCACATGACAAGCATAGAGCGGCAAGCGGCCCGCACACAATCCGGCACGCGATCCGCATAAGGATTCGCATCAAAAGGATGGCCCATTTAGGTCCATCTATGGGCCAAAAAAGCAAGCTCTTCTAAGCAATGCAACACGCCAAACATCCGGACATTACGGCACACCCAAATATAGGGTGCCGTGACACCCCCTATGTTTCACCGATGAGGTGTTGGATCACGAATTTCCAGCGGGATTTAAACCCGTAAACATAGAGGCATACGACGGAACAACAAACCCGGGAGTCTGGATTGAGGATTACATCCTCCACATACATATGGCTAGAGGAGATGATCTCCACGCCATAAAATATTTACCCCTCAAGCTTAAAGGGCCAGCACGGCACTGGCTTAAAAGCCTCCCATTAGAAGTTGGGAAGAGCTCGAGGATGCTTTTCGGGCGAATTTTCAAGGGACTTATGTCCGCCCTCCGGATGCAGACGATTTAAGTCACATAACTCAACAACCCGGAGGGTGACCAAGAATTTTGGAACAGGTTCCTCACCAAAAAGAACCAAATAGTCCCATTGTCCAGGGCAAAAGCCTTAGCAGCTTTCAAACACAGCGTCAAGAGACGAATGGCTGTGAGCACCTTGGCCAGGAAAAGCCAAGGACAATGGCCGCACTAACAAACCTCATGACCCGCTTTGCGGGAGAGGATAGCTGGCTAGCAAGATCACGATGACCGGCGACCCAAGTACATCGAAGTCGAGAGATGGAAGCGGAAACCACGACGCCAGCACAGGACCGACACCGGATTAAGGGAGCAGTCCAAAGAGCGGCGTACCAACGCCGGATTCAAAAGCTCACTGGCGAACAACAAAAACTGCCCCTTAAGGATAACAGCGATGAGATATCCAACTTAAACAAAATCCTGGGCGAGATATGCCAAATCCACAAGATACCCGGGAAGCACGCAAACCATACCCACAGAGATTGTTGGGTCCTCAAGCAGTCCGGCGAGACTCAACGCCGAACACAGAGGCTCGACACACCAAGTGAGGATGATGACGAGCAGAGCCCGAAAAACAAAAAAGAATTTCCCACAAGAGGTCAAAACAAGTAAACTTACTTCAAGTAACAAAAAGGGGAAAATAGAGCGGCGCCCATTGAATTAGCGCATACAGTCTACCCCAATTGAGTCCCAACCTTGGTTGTCAAAACCAATCACCTTCCGACCATCGAGGACTACTCCGAAAGTATCCAGGAACACAGGATGGACTGCCTTGATACTAGAACCTATAATCGACGGTCTTCAATTTCATGCGTCCTAATGGACAATGGCGCAGTGATTTAAACCTGCTATATCCGGACACAATCCGTAATATGGGGATAGACCCAAACAGGATTAGCCATAGCAACACTTCCTTCCAAGGAATAATGCGAGGCACATACGCCCATTATGCGGGCTCCTTACTATTGGAAGTTATGTCTGGCTCACCCGACAACCTGTCGCGAAAAGTTGGTCTTCCACATCGCCCCATTTAAAAGTAGCCATCAAGCACTCTTGGGGCGAAGCTTTCGCCCGCTTTCACGCAATACCGCATTATGCATCTCTTAAACTTAAAATGCCCGGTCCACGAGGCATCATTTCATTAAGGGGGAGCTGCGTGTGTCCCTCAAGGAAAAAATGTGAGACTGCCTTAACAACCTCACACTAATACGGCCCTTCTTGGCCAAAAGCGTCTAAGCAGGTTGTTAGGACCCCGGACACGGTTGGCGAGTCCGGCATAAATAAACATGATGCTTACTAGCCACGTACCCCTTACAAGGGGCTCACGCATGTACAACAAGAGACAATAAAGCTCAATTTTATTCATTTTTGAATCGTACTATGATTATTTCCAATTACATTTCCGCATACGATCTTTTTTTTTCAAACTAAGTTCTTCTTTTACTGAGATGAACACCATGCTACACCCGTCCGAGGATACGGCTGCTTGGAGAACCACAGTATGAGCGTGCAGTAGGGACCCGTTGCAAGGATTCTTTTCAGATTAAGACCTGCGTAAACCTTTTCTGTCTCTTGTTGATACATATCCCGGTTTCTTGCTATAACCGAGGAGGAGGCTGGCGTTTGGCATCGGCGCGTCGGAATTTTATGCGTGCACTGGACACCAGTGTCTTAGGGCATTGTTTCGCCCGTTTTCATAAAGACCGAATACCTTAGGGAGTGTTCGGTGTCTCGAGTTAGGCCTTTTATGCATCAGCTCCGAATCATGTCTTTGGTCAAATGTTGGGTTTGCCCGGCTCCTGTTTTTTGCTGCCTTACGTTCCGTTTTGTCGGCTAACGCAAAGACCGGAAAACTCACTGCGATTGTGCCCCGGTTCGACTGGTGAGCACCTCGAGAGAAAGCCGAAAACTGACTATCATGATGTAGCGTGAGGCTGGTCAACCACTCGATGACCCACAGGAATGTTTAGAATTCCTCCGCGCCAGAGCGAAGGACCATTTCGATCGAGCACATACGCACCCGCATTCGGGAGAGTGCGGCGCCCCGAGGGCTATATCGTATTAGCCCACCATCGAACCCCTATGGCTAAGTGAAAGTGATAAAGCATTATAGTCCGGTTTGCCTAGTTTGCTACGCTTATCACCTCCTTTTACAGGACCAAGGCGTTGGATTAAGTGTGAAAATGCGCCTTTTTGCAAACACCCCACACTATGTGCGTGGGGGCTGAAGCCAAGGACTGCCATCTTTGAGTTATATACACATATACATTATGTACCGCCAGGAGGTAGTTTGCTACTTGAAGGCACAAGTATAAAAAGCTCTTACATTAAATAAAGCGATGTTTCATAAAATTACATGTCATTCAAACATAACATACTTGAGCACTACGTCTCTATTAAGCGAGCGCCTGCGGAGACTTCCTCAAAATAGTGCTCGGCGGTGCTCAACCTGTCCGAATCACGGGGATGCAACGTTGGTGGCCTTCATCTCCACCCAAAGTATGTCTTGACACGGGCAAGAGCCATCGCGCACCCTCAATACACGCCGACCGTAGCTTCATTGCGTACGTCTGGCTGATACCGCGCAAGGAAGCTGCTGCACTAAGCCAAAATAACTCTTCGGCTGGGATCCGCCTGGCCACAAATGAGTCATGACGTGCTTCATGGCAAGTCCGGATAATAGATGCAGCTCGGCCCATTCGGCCAACCGATCGGCCAACGGAAGAGGACGCCCTGGACTATGGAATTGCGACCAAAATAGCTCTTCCCTTACGTGCCCTTTCGGCCTCGGAAGTGCTCAATCGCGATCCGACTTTTCGCCCGCTAAGTCCATATAAGCATCCTCCGAACTCCACAGCTTATCCAACTAAGCATACTTTGGATCCGTATATCTCCTCCGCGGCGAAAGCGGTTTTCCGGCCGCAATATCCCGGCACGACTCAGCTCCTCTTTGGCAGCTCTCGCGTGAGCAGGCATCCTTGGCTTCGGCGGTGGCCTTTGTCGAGCCCTCTTGTTCCGGCAGCGTTCTTTTTCAAGAACCCCGCAGCGGTCGGTAGCATCCTTCAACTTCTACGGCCATCTCGGCCATTTCCTCTTTGCTTGATGGTGAGCAGCCCGTTCGAACTTCGGCTCTTGACGCCTTTAAAGCAGCCGCATTACTCTTCGGGCTTGCTCTTTAGCTCATGAAGTTCGCGCAGCCTCTCCACGGCAGCAGCGCCATCTGCATCAAGGCATACAAGTAGTAAGGCGTGGGCGTCAAGCTCCCTTACCAGGTGCCCGCGGAGTAGTCGCATACCTTGTGACTCGTCAAACCGCTTATTGACAAGTGCGATGTCAGCATCCGCCCGCGTCAAGTTACGCTTTAGTTGGCAAATTCATCGATCCGACTTGCCACCGCCGCTTCCCCACCTACATAGGAAGAGCGCACATTACACAGGATTATGATCCTTGGCATGGCGCTGTCATTTTGACAACGCACGAGTCTCATGGGCTACTATCTATTCATGGCGCAATCTATATGCATAACTGTCAGAAGGTACATCATCTTTTTTCTCGTACCTCAAACCCGTCGATAAACTTCGGCGGCCGATGCAATCCGCTCTCGGCGGATGCAATTCTTTTCAACCACCCTAGCCATCAGCGCCACGGTGATCTTCACGAGATAGACACTCGCCCGAAAGCAGGTCCTTGACTCCTCAGGGCCAGCAGCGCCAGTTGGCGGGACCTTCAAATCCCGCGGCGGACTGGGGAAACTCTCCGTGGCGACACCTCGTGGTCCCCGCCTCGCATGAAAGCGCGCGATAGGTGGGCGTTTACGCTCTCCATCATCTTGGACGAAGATCCCCGAAGACGAGCTCTGCTGAGAAGGGCTGAGATCCCAGAACTACAAGGTACAATTTCGGTTATCTTGAAATAATCTGAGGATATCCTTTATTCACAAGACCCCTTCTTTTTTACTTACGGCTCATTTGGAGGCTGATCCCTCGGGAAATAGTGCTTGGTTGGGGTATTTCCCAGCAGGACTATCCGACGAAGACTTCTTTCCCCGCTTTGAGGCCTTGGCTTCCGGGTCTTCGGAGGCGGTCCTCTTCTCGCCTTGGAGGGTAGGATCCTTGATTCCTCCTTCCTTGAAAGCCTCCTTTGTGGAGGCAGTTGTTTCCCTGCTCCCCCCTTCGCCTTCTTTAAAAGGCACGGCCTTTAACATCTTGAGTCGACATAGGATCCGGCGTGGTCTGCAGGAGGGGGCGGACACCTTATCAACTTTGCCTTGGCTATCCACTCCTGTTCAAGAAACGGCTCCCTTAAAGGGCATATATATGATAAATGAATGAACAGCCTGTCCGTTCTGAGGACTACTTAAGTATCTGGCGATTGCAGCTTAGTCCTGCATCCTTAGTCAAGTCCGGACACTTCTCTTGTGATCCGAAGAACAATTTATACATCTCCACGGGCGTCGCGCCCATAAAATGTTGCAGAGCTCGTGGTCCCTCCGGATTAAACTCCCACAGACGGAGGGGGCGACGTTTGCAGGGCAGAGGGCGTCGGATTAGCATAACCTGCCGCCACGACCAGATTGATCTCTCTTTTCTGGAGGTCTCGAATACGGCCACCCTGCAGGAAGGCGATCCTTGGGCGGCCCCAGTCGAGCCCGGTTAACCCATGATGCCAGCCAGCTGTGGTGGACCTGAGCGGAAGGCGGGTAGCGCCACCCATTTGGTGCCCACAGGAAGCGGTGATATAAAACCACTCCCGTTGCCACAAACCAAGCTCCTCTGAAAAGAGCCCTCGGGCCCGCGGAGCATCAAAGACACTTGCTTATGACCGTCCCTCCGCACTCTGCCTGTTGCCCCTCGATCATCTTCGGCTCCACCTTGAAGGTCTTGAGCCACAATCCAAAGTGAGGGGTAATATGAAGGAAGAGCTTCACATACGACAATGAATGGCGAGATGTGGAGGATGGACTCAGTTCAAGTCATGGAATTCCAGCCCATAATAAAACATGAGCCCTCGCACAAAGGGATCCGTCGGAAACCTAAACCCCGAAGGAAGTGAGACACGAACACTGCACGCTCTCGCCCGAGGCTCGGGAGTGGGAATGACCTGCCTGGAAGCGGGCAGCCTATCTGAAATCTCGCGGTTAGATACTGGCGTCTCTCGATATAACGCGTCTTCTTCCGTAATGGAGGAAGGCATCCACCGGCCTTGCAGGTCGGAGCCGGGCATTCTCGGAGGTCCGAAGCGCCTAAATCTGGAGCTTTGGGTGTTGGAACTCGAAGCGAGGGGCGGATTCGATTGAGATTGAAAAAAAGAAGAGGGCCTTGGTCTCATTATAAAGATGTTGAATAACAAGAGCCCTCCTGCGGGGTAACGATTGGGACTCGCCTTCGATAGAGGAGGCGTGCCAATGGGCGCAGTTGGAATTACCCACATCCGTATTGATGAGAATCCCGGAATAAAGGGGACACGATCTGCTGCTTTGACAAGGCGTGCCAAAGGAAACTGCCTCGCTAAACGCTACCTTGAGGTGAGTATGGTAAAGCGATTCAAGCGAAGACTTGGCCGTGGCGTGATGGCCTTATTTGCGGGATACGTCGGCTGATTGATTTTGTGTGAATATCATTCTCTCTACGGTGTTATGTGGAAATTATTTTGCGAGCGGACAACATCCTTGTGTTCAAAATCTTCTATGAAGTATTCGGAGGAGGAACCCGCCTTGCAATGCCGAAGACAATATCGCGCGCGGACTCGTCATCATTGAAGCCTGGTTGGGAGACTCTTTGAGGAATCTTGGACTAGGGGGTGTCCAGGATAGCCAAACTATCATCGTTGGCGGACTCTGGACAATGAAGATACAAGATTGAAGACTTCGTCCCGTGTCCGGATGGGACTTTCCTTGGCGTGGAAGGCAAGCTTGGCGTCTGGATATGTAGATCTCCTACAGGATGTAACCGACTACTGTGTAACCCTAACCCTATTCGGTGTCTATATAAGCAAGAAGGGTTTTTAGTCCGTGGGGCGAAAAACAATCATACCATAGGCTAGCTTCTAGGGTTTAGCCTCTCTAATCTCGTGGTAGATCTACTCTTGTACTACCCATATCATCAATATTAATCAAGCAGGGTAGGGTTTTACCTCCATCGAGAGGGGCGAACCTGGGTAAAAACATACGTGTCCCTTGTCTCCTGTTACCATCACTTTAGAGCCTTGCGAGTTGGGACCCCTACCCGAGATCCGCCGGTTTTGACACCGACACCGATTACACAAACCCGATGAGACTGATTTTGGTAATAGACTAATCAGAGAGTTGGTCAGGCAAACTCGGTGGGACCGATTCGCTCATCTCGGTTGGCCCGAAACGTTACGAAGGGGAAACAGAGAGTTTGCATTGCAATCTCGGTGGGACCGATCACTCATCTCTGTTTGACCGAAACGTTAATTAGTCAATGACATGCGGGACCCTCCCGTCAGCTTGACCAGTCAACACCTCTGTTGACTGCTGACGTCATGCTGATGCAATAATACTAATTTCGAATTAATTTAATAACAATAATTTAGAAAATGATTTAAAACTTTAAAAATTAATATAAAATAAACCGTAGCTCCGATGGAAAAACTTTGTACATGAAAGTTGCTTAGAACGACGAGACGAATATGGATATGCCGCCCGTTCATTCGCCACACATCCCTAGCATAGAAAACACACAACTTTCCGCTTCCGGTTTATCTGTCCAAAAATGCGAAACACCGGGAATACCTTCCCCCTTCGCCGGTATCACCTTCCACGGCATTAGGGCACACCTAACGCCGCTCATTGTCTTGTCATGCATCGTCATGCATATGTTTGCATTATATTTATTGTTTCTTCCCCCTCTTCTCTCGCTAGACACCGAGACCGACGCCGCCGCTACCAAGTACGACTACGGTGTTGACAACCCTCCTTCACGGCTAAGCTTCCAGGCAAGCCCCCCCCCCCCTTGGTGACCATATATCGCGTATTATTCTCTCTACTACTTGCATTAGAGTAGTGTAGCATGTTACTGCTTTCCGTTTATCCTATCCTGATTCATAGCCTGTCCTTGCTACTACTGTTGTTACCTTTACCTACAATCCTAAAAGCTTAGTATAGGATGCTAGTATTCCATCATTGGCCCTACATTCTTGTCAAAATGCGCCATGCTATACTATCGGGCCGTGATCACTCGGGGAGGTGATCACGGTATATACTATATACTTTATACATGATACATGTGGTGACTAAAGTCGGGTCGGCTCGTAGAGTACTCATGAGTGATTCACGGATTGGGGTTTGAAAGGACCTTTGTCAAACCCGGCCCTGGGTGGATCTTTGTGGCGGAGGCGACAAAGGCGAGTTGAGACTACCTAGGTGAGAGGTGGAGTGCAGCCTGGTCGTGATTCGGCGGTTACTTCAAAATTAACACGCTTAACTTGAGATCTTGGTATTTGATACGAGTGCGGCCCTTTGGCCTATACGCACTAACCAACCACGCGGGAACATTTATGGGCACTCGGCGTCGTGGTATCACCAGAAACCTTCGTGACATCAAGCATTGTAGCTAGGTTAGAACCGTGTAACACTTCCTTTGAAATAGAGGTTGCTAGAGTGCGCTCTCCGACCCGCCCATGCAGCGTCTTGAGATGTGCAATGGGCGATGGGCCCGGACCCTGGCGCATAGGATTTAGACCGGTGTCTTGACCTCTCTGTTGTGCCTAGGTTGGGTTGCGACGTGTTGATCTTCCGAGGCTGGGCATGACCCAGGAAAGTGTGTTCGGCCAAAGGGGATCGAGCGTGTTGGGTAATGTGGTGCACCCCTGCAGGGAAGTTAATCTAATTGGGTAGTCGTGATCTTCGGTAACAGGACGACCCGGAGTTGTACCTTGACCTTATGATAACTAGAACCGGATACTTAATAAAACACACCCTTCCAAGTGCCAGATACAACCCGGTGATCCCTCTCTAACAGAGCGACGAGGAGAGGATCGCCGGGTAGGATTATGCTATGCGATGATACTTGGTGCACTTGCCATCTACTCTCTTCTCCCTGCTGCAAGATGGAGGCTGCCAGAATAGTAGTCTTCGATAGGATTAGCTATCCCCTCTTATTACGGCATTCTGCTGATTCGATCCACCGATATTGCCCATTTACACAAATACCCATGCATATGTAGTGTAGATCCTTGCTTGAGTACTTTGGATGAGTACTCATGGTTGCTTTTCTCCCTCTTTCCCCCCTTTCCTTTCTTCACGGTTGTATGCAACCCCGGATCTTGGAGCCAGGGCAGGGCATACCGTCGACGACGACTCCTACTACACCGGAGGTGCCTACTACTACGTGCAGCCCGCGGACGGCGACCAGGAGTAGTTTAGGAGGATCCCAGGGAGGAGGCATGCGCCTCTTTCGATCTGTATCCCAGTTTGTGCTGGCCATCTTATGGCCACTTGTTTAACTTATGTCTGTACTCAGATATTTGCTTCCGCTGACTCGTCTATGATCGAGCACTTGTATTCGAGCCCTCGAGGCCCCTGGCTTGTATTATGATGCTTGTATGACTTATTTATGTTTTTAGAGTTGTGTTGTGATATCTTCCCATGAGTCCATGATCTTGATGCATTACTGCGTTTAGTGTATGATTAGTGTATGATTGAATCGGGGCGTCACAGAATTGGTATCGTCGAGCCATTGCCCTGGAATCCCCCACACTCCTTGGCGAAGTCGAGTCTAGACATTACAAAACTTTTACTAACATGGATGTGTGTCTTACGGGCCCACGTCGCCATTTGGGTGGTATTAGGATCTTTTACTCCTCGACCTTTACTCTGGGACTCTGAACTCTCTTCTACTCGGGTTAAACGAATTTGCTAACTTTAACATTAGGATCCCGTGACCACATTCACCCCAAAGTTGGATAAGCCATAGTTATTCCTTAGAATAGTATTTTGAACAATACCCACATTGTCATTTGACTCCTTTGAAACATCTTTTGCTTTCGAGATGGAACCCACGAGGCGGTCGTAAATGCGCCACCACGATGACCATTGGTGCCTCGGGATCACTAACTTGTGCTAGGCGAGATGATGACCTATCTCGGGTTATCGGCGGCACCCCAGAGTACACACCGTCTACGAGGAGTACGGGACTTTAACCAGGAAGCGATACCGTGCCATCGTCCACCTCTACTCTCGGGAGTATGAATCCACTCTTTGTCTTTGCCTGCTTGCTCATGGTGTTGGAGTGACCATCAATATGGCAGTCCACGATGCTGCTTATGCTGCTCTGACACGTTTTCATGGAGAGTATCAGGCGCTGAACACTTCCCCTTTCAGGCACATTGCTATCGCATCCGACGTTGGTGCGGAGGGATACTACACTGCTGCCTACTCCACCGTCACCCGAGAGCCCTTTCACCGCCGGAACACGGTTACCGCATCGCGATGGGCTAGATCGAGCTAACCGAGCTCTTCGCCACAAGTTCTACACCACCCGTCAGCACCTTTACAGTGCTCTGACGTTGTTGCACCCCTTTATCCGATCTAGAGAGCTACCGCATTCTGCGATCTACCCAACTAGGACCGTGATGCCCCACGGTGTCGGTTGGCTAGATGTGGGAGGCTACTCTCCGCTTGGTCCTCTTACGCCACACTGAGTGTCGGGTTACTGCACGGTATCCATGGACCCCGATTCTTGGCGTGGAGTTCCCGATGCGACACTACCAGCTTCGAGGCTACACCTACCTCCACAGTTCCTCCACAGGGGTGATGTAGTCTTGCTTATTAGTATTAGATGCATTCGGCCATGAGCCCGTGGAGCCGCCTATGATGTCTTTAGTCTATGTACTGAACTGTGTAGCAAACTCTATGCATGATCCCTTTTGTAAGATATGCCGACTACTATGTAGTATCTATCGTGCTCCTTTCCTTATGCATGTTTCATCATGAATGATTCTTGTCT
Source organism: Aegilops bicornis (assembly GCA_021605145.1). Taxonomy (NCBI): domain Eukaryota; kingdom Viridiplantae; phylum Streptophyta; class Magnoliopsida; order Poales; family Poaceae; genus Aegilops; species Aegilops bicornis. The sequence goes on along the minus strand of JAHIAL010000021.1, from coordinate 1,099,381 downwards.
TTGCAAATTTCCCAATGTTGAACTACCCTTGTTATATATTAGCGGGATGGTTAGACCAGGTGGTGCGTGGTCATGAGTGGCAACACCCCACCACCGCTTTGAGTACATGGCTTGTATGATCCAGCGATTTCGAGCCGAACCGCCAATTCATGGAGAATATGATGGCTCGGTTTCCTCGCCCCAATATGAACCCGGCCAACCCGGTAACTCGGCATGATTTCATGCGCCTCAACCCAAGCGTAACTTGGCAGCTCAACTCAGCCTCTGCATCTTTGATGAATGGCTCTGTGACATCACCTATAAGATGGAGTCTGGCGATGTAGCCCACCAGCTATGTCACCTTTGCTTCCTTCTTCCTGAAGGGACCCACTGCTCAATGGTGGGACAGCCACAGGTGTACTCTGCCAGCTGGAACAATCATCGCCTGGCCAGATTTCCAAGCCGCTTTCCGTGCCCGCTTCATTCCTCAGGGAGTCATGGACCGGAAGAAGCGTGAGTTCCGCAACCTCGCGCAAGGCAACAAAACTGTTGAAGCTTATCAGCAGGAGTTTACGGACTTATCCGCTATCTTTGAAGAAGACATTACTGGCCCGATGCTGCGTGAATAGGGAGAAGTTCCGTGATGGCCTTCAAGGTGACATCAAGCTTCGCCTTTGCTAGTGCATGACTTTGCTGATTTCGCCACCTTGGTGAACAAGGCCATCAATGTCGAAATTAGTGCGGGAACACGAGCTCTCACAGTATGGCAACCGTGACATGGGCTCATCTTCGGGCCCGCCCTCGCGAAGCGTGAAGATATGGATTCCCAATAGCATGTACCAAGCCCATTTTTTGCTCCAAGACAGGTCCTATCTTTGCATTAGTGCGCCTCCCCCACCAGCTAGGCAGCCAAGACTTCCAGCTCCACCATCCAGAGCTCTCTGTTCCCTCCCAATAATAGTGCATGCTACAAGTGTGGTCAACCAGGTCACCTTGCGAGGCGCTATCGAATCGAACCAGAATCAAGCGGCCCTTCCTGCGGTTTGGTACGTGGAAGCAACCAGCCCGCAACAACAATGCCAAGTCTTATGGCCGTGTTCATGCCAACCACGTTGATCTCAATGAAGCTCAAGACCAGCCTACTACCGAAGTGATGGGTACTCTTCACCGTAAATTCGATTACCGACATCCGTTTTATTTGATCTGGTGCATCACATTCATTCATGTCGGGAAGATTTTGCATGCATGCATGACATTAAATGTGAGGACATGAGCGCTTAACTATTAGTACACCTCTGCGGGCCAATGTCGGGACCTCCATGATTTGCAACAACGCCCCGTTGAAATCGAAGGAATGGAATTCCTTGTCTCTCCCATCGTCTTTGAAGTCTGTAGCATTGATCTCATTACGGGAGCGGATTGGTTGAAAGCGCATCTTGCTTCTATAGTTTGCGCCACTAAGACCATCCACCGCTACACTCTTCGAGATGAAATAGTTACTTACCAAGCTCATACGGTGCAAAATGCGAGGCGCGGCTTTATGCCTTGAATGCATTGAATCTTGCACCACTTGAGGGCATGAAAACATTCCGTCGTTAAATTGAATTCCAAGGCGTTTTCTGAAGAACTTCCAGGGATTCCCCCTGCTAGAGCGGTCGCATTCATCATCGACTTGAAACCAGGCACCACTCATATAGCCAAACGACCCTGCAAGATGCCACCGCATGAACTCATTGAGCTTAAGGACGAAATTGACAAATCTCTTCGCAAAGGTTTCATTCGCCCAAGTTGCTCTCCTTAGGGAGCACCTTCTCTCTTTGTCAAGAAGAAGGATGGGACAAACCGATTAGTTCAAGACTACCGTCCTATAAACCAAGCTACCATTCAGAATAAATATCCTCTTCCTCGGATCAATGATGCATATGATCAACTGGCTGGTTCATCGGTGTTCTCTAAACTTCGACTTGAGGTTGGGTTACCACGAGATCCGTGTTCATGAAGAGGATATCCCAAAGACCGCCATATAAATGACTCGATATGGTTCATCTGAGTACACCATCATGTCTTCGGCAACCAATGCTCCAACCACCTTCTCTCGTCGATGAACTATATATTCATGGATTACCTCAACAAGTTAAGTAGTGGTTTATCTGGATGATATCCGGTATTTTCCAAGAACAAAGAAGAACATCTTTGAACATCTTCGTCTTGTCTTTGGAAAAGCTATGAGAGCATCAACTATATGCCAAGTTCTCCAAATGTGAATTACGGCTGCCAAGTAACCTATCTTGGGCATGTCATCTCTAAGGATGGTATTCTTGGAATCAACCTGAACGATTCTATGCTATTCTCTTATGGTCTCCCCTGAAGAATGTCAAGCAAGTCAGAAGTTTTCTCGGTCTCGCCAGCTATTGCCGTCGATTCTTCGAGAACTTCTCCAAGATCGCTAGGCCTCTGACTAACCTGTTGCATAAGGGCGTCAAGTTCCAATGGACAAACAAATGCCAGGAAAGCTTCCAGGCACTCAAAGACAAGTTGACTTACGCTGATGCCTAGCTCCACACGATACTTCGTCATTTCTTGTGGCGCTTCTGTCAAGGATTAGGGCGTGTCCTAATGCAAGAGCGCCAAAGTGATTGCTTATGCCTCTCTTCAATTGCTCCCTCACGAAGAGAACTACCCGGTTCCACGACCTCGAGCTTCTTGCTGTCATTCATACCCCTTTGAAGCGGTGGCGACAATACCTTCTCGGTAATCCTTGCGAGATCTTCGCGACCACCAAAGTGCAGAAATATCTCTTTACTCGGCCAGGACTGAACCTTCATCGGCGATGAGAGATGGATGGAGATTGTTGCAGACTTTGACTTGGGTATTTCCTATACACGAGCAAGGCTAATGTAATGGCTAATGCCTTGAGCCGCAGAATCTTCTCGCAACCACCTCCGAGGTTCATAACGTTTAGCCCTCGCTTATTGAAGAATTGAGAAAATTTGAACCTCCATATTGTTCCTCACGGGTGCACTTTTCGCTCCTCCCCCTAAGGAGTTTACAAGATGAACCTCCGTGTTGTTTCCCAGGGTTCCCTCAATACCTGGCACAGCCGAACCAGATCTCTTGGTCTCCATCAAGAGACTTGAGGATATGACTCTCAAGTTGAGAAGAATAAGCGCTACCTCGTAGAAGGAAAGCCCTCATTCTTCACTGTTGTTGATGATGGCACTTTGTACTTCAAAGGCCGCCTAGTGGTGCCATGTAGGGAGAAAAACCTGGATATGACACAGGAGGTTATGAAAGAAGCTCATGATACGCCTTTGTCTATTCATCTCGGTAGTACAAAGATGTACCAAGACATTAAATCGAGAGATTACGGTGGTCTAATATGAAGCAAGACATTGCTCGTTATGTTGCTAAGTCGGCGTTTGCTTTGTCGTATCAAGAGAAGAACATCAAAGGCCTCTTTGGAACTACGCAACCAATATCTATTCTGAATGGAAATGGGACCATGTTGAAATGGACTTAAATCACTTTGGATTTCCCAAATCACGAGAGAAAGGTAATGATGCTATTCTTGTCGTCATTGACCGGCTTTCTAAAGTGCGCATTTTACGGCTGTCAAAGAAAGCGATCCTTTGCTAGTCGACTTGCAACTCTCTATATGTCTAGAATTGTTTCACTTCACGGTACTCCACTTTGGTTGTCGATTCGGACCGTGGCAACTTATTCACTTCAAGATTAAGGCTAGTTTCCAAGAAGCTATAGGAACTCATACGTCATTCGATCTTGCATTTCATCCTCGATCGCAAGGGCAAGTTGAGCGTGTCAACCAAGTTCTCGAAGAAATGCTTGAGCTTGTGTTATTTCCTTGGCAAGAAATGGGAGGAATCTCTCCCATATGCTTTGAGTTCTCTTATAATAATGGCTATCAAGCTAGTTAAAGATGGCCCCCTTGAAGTGTTATATGAATGAAAGTGCGAACCCCTACGGGCGGTCAGAAAGCGGGGAGCGTCCACTCTTTGGTGGGATATTATCCAACATGCTTAGAAGAACAAGTACGCATTATTCACGAGAATCTCAAGACTGCTCGGTCGGCGTCGAGAATAGTCGATATGACCGTCATCATCTGAGACATGGTCTATCAACTTTGGCGCAAAAGGCCTATCTTCGAGTTACACCAATGAAGGGTGCTCACCGCTTCGGGATCAAGGGCAAGCTAGCTCCTCGCTATATTGGTCCATTCACTATTCTGGAAAGGCGTGGAAAAGTGGCATATCAACTGGAGCTTCCGTCAAACCTTTCTAAGATTCACGATGTGTTCCATGTGTCACAAATCCGCCGCTGCTTCAAGGACCCCATTCGAGCAGTGGATCATGAAGTGCTCGAATTGCAACACGACCTCTCCTATAAAGAGCATCTGGTCCGCATTCTCGACCAAAATTTGAGCGTCGCCTTGCCCAGCGTCGGAAAGGCGACCAAGTTCCTCAAAGTCGATGGTCGCACCATTCTGAAGATGAAGCCACTTGGGAACGCGAGGATCGCCTACGTGATGAATACCCCGCACTATTTCCTTCTACCTCCTAAATCTTGGGACAAGATTTCTTATAGTGGAGGAGATTTGTAACGCCCGAATAATTAAGCTATAATGAAACTCTGCTAATGATGCCACGTCACCTTCGTTACTGTTGCTAATCTCTCGTTAGTTCAAAAACCGGTCCAAAAATCAAATTCAAAATATGGCAAACAACAAAAGTTTTCAAACATTAAAACAAAAATATTCGGATGGTGCCAAATATTACATAGGTAATTATAGTGAAGAAAACACTTGTTTAGGAAAATGCTAAGATGCTCTAAAATAAATAAAACAGAATAAGGGAAATGAATAAAAACAGGAAAAAAAACTAACAAAGATAAAAAAAAGGAAAAGAAAACAACCCCCCCCAGCTTTGGGCCATCAGGCCCAGTGGCACTCGAGCCAACCACCGGCCCAACTGCCACCCCACTCCTCTCCATATCCCCTGGACCCAGAAACCCTAACCCACCGACACCCATTCCCCCACTCGCTCCTCACGTTCCCCCTCCCCGATCCAGATCTGGATCGAGGAAAAGCATAACAACCGCCCCGGCCTTATTTGGGCTGCACGTCGCCGCCCGCCCTTGAGGACCTCGCGGAGCCCCTCCTCCTCATGGTTGCTTCCCCTCGCGCCTCGTCCCTACCTCCTCCCCACGCCCAGCTGCCATTTCCCTCTGAGCCAGCGGTGAGGCCCGGCACTGACACCGTGCCCCATGCATGCCGAAGTCCTTGACGCTCCACCTCGTCCCGGCATCGAATCTGGCCATTCTGACTCTGGCCAGGACCGTCCCTCTGCTGCTCCCTCCTGTTGGCGCGCCACTCTGGCGCGCTTTGCCCATGCAGCATCAGCCAGCGCATCCTTTCGCGCCGCTGCTTTCGCGCGCCCAGCATACCCCTACCTGCACCCAGCGCTTTCGCCGCCGGCCGTTCTTGCAAGCTCACTTGGCCGCCGCAGCCCGGTGACATTGCTTTTCGCCTATCAACTGCGCTTCTGGCGCCCGTCCCAACGCGCGCGCCCGTCCACAGCGCCCAGCGCCCGCTTCAGCCACTCCTCTGCTACGCCCTAACGCCTCTTGCCGCATACTCGCGCCCAGCGCCCGCCCTCTTTGCCTCCTGCATTGACGGTCTTGGCGCCCGCCCAGCTCACTTCCGCCACCTCATCTTGCCTCCATTCGAAACCCTTTGCCGCCTTCTTTGCTCCGCTCTTTGCCACCGCGTCGCTTCGTTCTTGTGCACCTGCTGCTCCACCAACTTCTGGCCTTATTTGCTCCTCGCCGCCTTGGCCATTACTGAACATGTCGGCCTTGGTCAGTTTGAGCACCAGCGCCCTAACGCCTGCCTTGCGTAAGCTTCTGTAGCGCCCAGCTTAGGCAAACATGAGGGGCCACATACATTGGGCCCGCCCCTAGGGCCTATGACAAGCAGGCCCAGCCGAGAATGTTTTTATAAAAAATTAAAATATATTAATTAATTAATTAGCTTAATTAATCATAATTAGATTAATCTAATCACTAATTAACCTAATTAGCATTAGTCGATTAATCATTCAATGACATGCCGGGACCCTCGATCGGTTTGACGATCAACACCTCTGTTGCTAACGTCAACGTCATCTTGATGCAATAATACTAATTTTGAATTAATTTAATAATAATAATTTAGAAAATGATTTAAAACTTAAAAAATTAATATAAAATAAATTGTAGCTCAGATGGAAAAAGTTTGTACATGAAAGTTGCTCAGAACAACGGGACGAATCCGGACACGCAGCCCGTTCGTCCGCCACACATCCCTAGCATAGCAAACACGCAACTTCCCCCTCCGGTTCATCTGTCCGAAAACGCGAAACACCGGGTATACCTTCCCGGATGTTTTCCCCCTTCGCCGGTATCACCTTCCACTGTGTTAGGGCACACCTAACGCCGCTCATTGTCTTGTCATGCATCGTCATGCATATGTTTGCATTATATTTATTGTTTCTTCCCCCTCTTCTCCCGCTAGACATCGAGACCGACGCCGCTGCTACCCAGTACGACTAAGGTGTTGAGGACCCCTCCTTCTCGGCTGAGCTTCCAGGCAAGGCCCCCCTTGATCACGAGATATAGCCTATTCTTCTCTCTCACGCTTGCATTAGAGTAGTGTAACATATTCTTTGCTTTCCGTTTATCCTATCACGATGCATAGCTTTATCCTTGCTACTAATGTTGTTACCTTTATACGCAATCCTAAATGCTTAGTATAGGATGCTAGTATTCCACATTGGCCCTACATTCTTGTCAAATGCGCCATGCTATACTATCGGGCCGTGATCACTCGGGAGGTGATCGCGGGTATATAATATGTACTTTATACACAATACATGTGGTGACTAAAAAAAGAATTCGGCTCGTAGAGTACCCGCGAGTGATTCACCGGATTGAAATTTGAAAGGACCTTTGTCCCGACGGCCCTCTGGGTGGATCTTTGTGGCGGAGCGACAAGGCAAGTTGAGACTACCTAAGTGAGAGGTGGGCCTAGCCCTGGTCGGCGTTCGTGGTTACTTCAAAATTAACACGCTTAACGAGATCTTGGTATTTGATCTGAGTCTGGCCACTGGCCTATACACACTAACCAACTACACGGGAACAGTTATGGGCACTCGACATCGTGGTATCAGCCGAAGCCTTCGTGACTTTAGCGATCGAGTGGCCCGGCCGGGTTGGACCGCGTCGCATAACTTCCTTTGAAATGGAGGTTGCTAGGGTCTGCTCTCCGGCCGCGCATAGCGTGCAAAGTGTGCTATGGGCGATGGGCGAGACCCTGCGGCGCATATAGGATTTAGACCGGCGTCTTGACCTCTCTGTTGTGCCTAGGTGGGGCTGCGACGTGTTGATCTTAGGAGGCGGGCATGACCCGAGGAAAGTGTGTCCGGCCAAAGGGGATCGGCGTGTTGGTAATGTGGTGCACCCTGCGGTGAAGTTAATCTATTCGGATGGCCGTGATCTTGATATGAGGCGACCGGAGTTGTACCTTTACCTTATGACAACTAGAACCAGATACTTAATAAAACACACCCTTCCAGAAGTGTCGGATACAACGGTGATCGGCTCTCTAACGAGTGACGAGGAAGGATCGCTTGGTAGGATTATGCTATGCGATGATACTTGGTGAACTTGCCATCTACTCTCTTTTACATGCGCAAGATGGAAATTTGCGAGCGTAGTCTTGATAGGATTAGCTATCCCCTTATTACGGCATTACGCAGCTCGATCCACCGCAAATGTGCCCATTTACGAGATACCCATGCATATGTAGTGTAGATCCTTGCTTGCGAGTACTTTGGATGAGTACTCACGGTTGTTTTTCTCCTCTTTCCCCCCTTTCCTTTCTTCTGGTTATCGCAACGAGATCTTTGGAAACCAGGGCGAGGCGCCACCGTCGGCGATGACTTCTACTACCGGAGGTTACCTACTACTATGTGCGGGCCGTTGGCAGCGACCGGGGAGTAGTTTAGGAAGATCGAGCGATGAGCTGCGCCTCTTCGATCTGTATCCCGGTTTGTGCTAGCCATCTTATGGCCACTTGTTTTAACGTATACATGTGTACTCAGATATTTGCTTCCCGGCACTAAATCTATGATCGAGCACTTGTATTCGAGCCCTCGATGCCCCTGGCTTGTCTTAGATGCTTGTATGACTTATTTATGTTTTTAGAGTTGTGCTGTGATATCTTCCCGTGAGTCCCTGATCTTGATCGTACACGTTTGCGTGTATGATTAGTGTACGATTGAATCGGGGGCGTCACAGTCGACTTTCTCTGTAAATATTAAACTCCTCATAGACTTATAGACCTGTGTACACTCACAAACACATTAGCCCTTAACCTATAAGTCTTCAATACACCAAAATCACTAAGGGGCACTAGATGCACTTACAGTCCCCGTGGGCGACCCGGGGGTAAACCCTAGCCGCCGCCACTCGACCCCACCCCCCACACCCCCCTCCTCGCCGTCCAAGTAGCACCGCCGGGGCAAGAGCAGACGGGCGGCGAAGCGGCCAGGGCTTCTCCACCCGCCGTGCATCATGGGCCAGCGAAGACGGCGGATCGCGAGGCACCGGCGACAAATCTTGGCGGTGTAAATGCGGCGGCCAGCGGCAGCGTCTAGGATCTGAGCTTCGGCAGCTGGTCCAATCTTTCTTGTGTGAGGGGCGATGGATTTACTGTGGCGTGGTGGTGCAGCCCTGTCTCGAAGCGGCGGTGGCGACCTGTCTTGCAGGGAAGAAGCGGCGGCTGCGATCTATGCACCATCGCCTTGCGTCGGATCGGTGGCAGCGGTGTGGAAACCATGGTGGACTCGTCGTGGCGCCTCCGGCAAATCTGATCCCCGGGCGGTGCCTGGCCCGGCGGTGGTGGCCATCTCCTCCATTTGAGGTGGTCGACTGACGCTAGATGGTCGATCTCGAGATCCGTCATCTAGCCCCGGTACCGCGAGTCGGAAGACATAGTTGCGGTGAAAACCGAACCAATGGCAGGCGATGGCGGCGTTCTGCGTCGTTACCTCCATCGTCATGTAACTACTGTCGACCCACTCGTGCTACTCCGGGGGAAACCCTAAGATCTGGTCTTCCAGATTGGACGATGGCGGTACTACGGTGTCTTTTTCTCTCTTGGGAGCATCGTTTGTGGAGTAGCGTTGGAAGACAGAGGCAGGAGGTGGAGCAACTTCGTCTTGCACGGAGCTTTCGGTGGAGATGTCAAGTCATGCATGACCGACAGGTGCTACGCTGTGTCATGTCTGGTCGACAGGTGTTACGTACGATAGATCCTTTAAAATCTTCACGTCTGGATGGACTAGCGCGGGGTGGTGACGCCGTTGGGCTCCATGGTGGCGTCGACGGATGGACGAACTGGCAAGAATTGATGCGGATCTCTCTCCTGAAGATGGGTCAACGTCCGATGAAGATGGCGGCATCTAAAGCGTATGCATGTAATGTACACTTGGGTATCTTTGCACCGGCTGTTGGTTCCGATACGTTATGTGGATGGATCGGCGACGACACCGGGTTTTAGATATGAGGAGTGAGAGCACTCCACATTATCAAGTTTTATAGATGTGCGTGATGGCTTCAAAAAGCTTGATGTATGTTCTTATTAAACCTTTGTTGAATAATAAATAAAAATAACCGTATGCATTGATTGATGTAGAGATCGGGGGTCTTAACCTCCTTTTTCCAAAAAAAAGAAACTCCAATATTTGGAAGACCCCATGAAAGTCTTTCCTTCTGAACACCAGTGCCCAGCTGGCAAAGTGATACTTATGATTATTGTATTGATTCATTCGGCGCAACAGCAGCATCGCTTAACGCTTCTAAACAACCGATGTTGAATCACTAAAATGTTTATGCACCCGTTGTGACGCATGGACAATTATCTAGGCTTATAGTAAGTCGCATCTTAATCAAAGCCTTTAAAAGAAATGTAGAAATCTGACAAAGGGTGACATACTACTTGGCAGTAGAATGATGAAATTACAGAACGACTTCCTCTTCTCGAAAGGTTCCCACACTCCATTTTCTATATGCTGATGAAGAATATCACCTCTTTTTCATGTCAGTGCAGAGTATTGTATTGCCACAGACCCTACTAGTTAATAGCTATGTTAATGTTACTTTAGGTCAACTTCACCATGCGATCCATCCTGTTCGGTTCCGTCTGTTTGGAGTAAAAGAAACAAATGAGGCAGCCCAGCGCGCGACGGCCCGGACCCATCTGACCTGTTTTGTATCCGGGCTGATCCATTTCGAGCGCAAACATTGTCGCCCGGGTTTGGGTCATGCGGCGGACAACAAAGCAGACGCATCGCCGTCGCGTCGGGGCCGTGGTGGCTGATGCCACCTACCACCGCCCGAACATCAATGCGCTAGCGCGGCCGGCCCACTGTCATCATCCACCCAGGCGAACGGTAGCGGTCCTTCTTAAATGCGGAAGCCGTGGACCGGTCGTTGTCCACACTCCCCCACTCCACCCTGCGGCCTCCTCGAAACCCGACAACCCCAAACCCCCAAACCCTAGCCTCAAACTCGCCGGCCGGCCGCCTCGCAGCCATGGGGCTATGGAATTATGGCCACAATGGGAAGGACGACCGCGAGGCTGGCTCCTCGCCGGGGCGCCGCCCAGCAGCTCCGTGAAGGAGGAGCCGGCATCACCACCGCGTCGGGCCCCCGCGCCGCCCACGTTCTTCATCGCCCCCACGGCCGCCGGCGAGCGCGACCGGCACTACATCGAGGCGGCCGTATGCCGCCGCTATTGGGAAGCGAGGCGCGCTCCCTGGAGCGGCGTCCACCTCCCTAATAACTGTGTAGCGCCCCGATTTAATCGTACACTAATCATGCACGCAAATGTGTACGATCAAGATCAGAGACTCACGGGAAGATATCACAACACAACTCTACAATAAAATAAGTCATACAAGCATCATAATACAAGCCAGGGGCCTCGAGGGCTCGAATACAAGTGCTCGATCATAGGCAGAGTCGTGAGAAGCAACAATATACGAGTGCGGACATAATTTAAACAAGTTGCCATAAGATGGCTAGCACAAAGCTGGGATACAGATCGAAAGAGGAGCAGGCCTCCTGCACAGGATCCTCCTAGGTCACTCTGATGCGTCGTCGTGGGCTGCACGTAGTAGTAAGCGCCTCCAGGAGTAGTAGTAAATCATCGGCCGGTGGCGTCTGCAGGTCTGGGCTCCATCGTTACGGATTGCGACAATCGAGTAGAGGTAGGGGAAAAGGGGGAACAAGGCAACCGTGAGTACTCATCAAAAGTACTCGCAAGCAAGAACTACACTACATATGCATGGATATATGTGTAAAGGGCCATATCGGTGGGTGAAGCTGCGAATGCCCGAGAATAAGAGGGGATAGCTAGTCTTAACGAAGACTAAACCACGGACACCGGTCTTGGAGCAGAGCAGAAGAGGACAAGCGGAAGTCCTCCAAGTAACATCATATAGCAATAATCCTACCCGGCAATCCCACACTCATAACCACAGCGGAAGCGACCACCGGTTATGTATCGGCACTTGGAAGGTGTGTTTTATCAAGTATCAGGTTCTAGTTGTCATAAGCTCAAGGTACAACTCCAAGTAGTCGTCACATTACGAAGATCACGGCTATTCGAATAGATTAACTTCCTGCTGAGGTGCACCATCTTACCCAAAGCCGCTTGATCCCATTTGGTAGGACATACTTTCTGGGTCATGCCCGCGGAAGATCAACACGTCGCAGCCCACCCTAGGCTCAACGAGAGGCCGGCCTGCGGGGTCTAAACCTAAGCGCGACGAAGTGCGGGCCCATCGCCCAATGCACACCTGCACGTTGCGTCTGTGGTCGGAAGCAGAGACCTAGCCCATCGGCGTTCCGGTCCAATCCGGTAGCGCGCCCGCTCCGTCGTTGACGTCACGAAGTGCCGGTACGATACCACGGCAGCGGGATACCCATAACTACTCCAGCGTAGATGGTTAGTGCGTGTATAAGCTAAGTAGCCAACTCAGATCAAATACCAAGACCTCGTTAAGCGTGTTAAGTAACGCATGAGCAGCGAACAGGCAGAGCCCACCTCTCTCCTAAGCGGTCTCAGCACCTTACTGTCGCTCGCCTCAATGGTCCACTTTCATGGGTGCTCCATCGGCCGAGCCGACTTTAGTCTCACATGTATCATGTATAAGTATATAGTATATATACCGTGATCAACTCCCGAGTGATCACGGCCGATAATATATACAGCTGAGCCGGACAAGAAAGTAGGGCCCTGAGATGAAAGTACTAGCATCCTATACTAAGCATATAGGATTGCGAGGTAAGGTAACAACAGAAGTTACAAGACGGGCTATGCTGTGATATAGGAGTATTTGAAAAGCAGATAACATGCTATGCTACTCTAATGCAAGCAGTGTAGATAAGAGTAAGCGATATCACGGTGATCAAGGGGGCTTGCTTGGTTGCTCTGGCAAAGAGAGAGGGGTTAAATCGACACCGTGGTCGGTTTGCAATTGCAGTCGGTCTCTCGTAGTCTCTAGAAGAGAGAGGGAAGAAACAATGAATACACGGTAACGGATGCATAACGATGCATGACATGCCAAGAAGCGATGCAAAGGCGTGCCCCTAACGTGGTAAGAAGGTCTTTGGTTTAGGGGGAAAACATCCCAGGAAGTTATCCGGTTAGGACGTCTGTCAGACGAGATGAACCAGGAGAGGAAAGTTTGCAGGTTCGATAGGTTAGAGGCGTGTGGTGAACGAGCGGACTGCGTGTCGGATTAAATCTCGTCGTTACGAGCAACTTTCATGTTGGAATTATTTTAATCCGGATTACGGATTAAAAGATATGATTTTAAAAGATTTTATTAATTTACGGAATTTAATTAATTATTTAATTAATTTCAAAAATGCATTTATGACATCGGCATGATGTCATCTTGGCGATCATCGATCAACAGGGTTGGTGAGTCAACTCTGACAGTGGGTCCCGCATGTCATTCACTAATGACTAACTAACCTAATCGAGTTAATTAACAATGCTTAATTAAGTTAATTAATGATTAGGGTTAATTAATTCGAAATTAATTAGTTTAATTAATTACTTAATTAATTAATTAATTAATTATTTAGTTAATTACTTTAATTCATTTTTATTTCCATTTTAATTTCTGTTTTAATTTAAAAGCGTTCTTTTTTTTTGGGGTGGGGCCTCCCGCGTCGATGCTCAAGGCCCTATGAGCGTCTTGATTCTGAGCGATGCCGAGCAGGCTCGTTCAGGCGGATCGAGGCGCGATCGAGAGGCGACCGAGGCGCCGAGGCTGAGGACCCGGCGGCGAGCGAGCCTGTGCCCGGCCGGCCAGCCCGGCGCCAGCGAGGCGAAGCGGCAGCGAAAGTGGTAATCCGGGCAGGGCGGCGTCGTCTTGAGAACAAGGGCTTTGCAAGCCGAGGGCGCAGCCGAGCAGAGAACGAGGGCTCGAGGCGCGCTAGGGGCGCCAGCGAGACGCCGAAGCAGGAAGGAAGGAAGAGGGCCTGCGGTGGCCGGGGAACAGTCAGACCTCGAGCAGCCGGATCCGGCAGAAGGGAGAGGGCAGGCGCCGGTGCATGCCCAGCCATGGCCCGAGCAGCAGGCAGTGATCGGGGAGCCTGGCGCAAAGGCCGAGGGAGGCCGGGGAGGCCGGTCTGATGGCCGGGCGGTCGCGCCGGCAGGGAGGAAGAGGGGCCTCACGAGGCGGGGCCTGGCGGCGGGCTCGGTGGGGCGGCGATGGCCGTCGGGGAGGTCGGGGAGGCCTTTCGCGCCCGGCGGTCGAGGAGGTGGAGGCCGAGCCGGACGCATGGCAGCCAGTCGCTTCGGGCTCGAGGCGGAGGGAGGAGGGGGCTCCTAGGCGTGACGGGGAGGGAGGTTCGGGCGGCGGGGGGCAGCGGGGAGCGCCGACGAGGTGGGAGAAAGCGGCGGAGGGCTCGGTCAGGGGTCTCTCGCCCCGATCCGATCTGGGAAGAAGCGAGGCGAAGGCGCGTGGGGAGGAGTGGGGTGGCGGCTAGGGTTAGCCATGAGTGGAGGTTATCTTGTAGAGGCGGCGGGCGATGGGCGGCCAGGGGGAAGGGAATGGGCGATGGGGAGAGGCCATTTGGGCTGGGCAGAGGTCTTCCCCCCCTTTTTAATATTTTCCTTTTTCTGTTTTAGTTTATTTAAAATGCTCGGCATTTTGTAAAATTAGTGCACCCCACCAATATTAGGTTAGCTATTTTAAACAGCCCCCGAACATTTTAGGATTTATTTTCGAAACCCCTTTTCGTTTGATCTAGTTTTGATTTTTGTTTTAGGACGGATTCGAATCAACGAGTAGTTAATTAACATAACCGGGGTGATTCTTTGTTGCATAACCATCCGGGTGTTACAAATCTCCTCCACTACAAGAAATCTCGTCCCGAGATTTAGGAGGTAGAAGGAAAAAGTGCGGGATATTCATCTCGAAGACGATCCTCGCATTCCCAGGTGGCTTCGTCTTCAGAGTGATTCGACCACTTTGGACTTTGAGGAACTTGATAAGCCACGGCGTGTGCGGCGTTCAGCTTGAGTCGAGAATACGGACCGGATGCTCTTTATAGGAGAGGTCTGTTGCAATTCGAGCACGCCGTGGTCCCTTTGCCGGATTGGGTCCTTGAAGCAGCGTCGAAGTTGGGACACGTGGAACACATCGTGAACACGAGAAAGGTTGACGGAAGCTCCGATTGATAAGCCACTTTTCCACGCCTTTCGAGAATAGTGAATGGGCCAATATAGCGAGGAGCTAACGCCTTGATCCGGCGGTGAGCACCCTTCATTGGTGTAGCGAAGATAGGCCTTTTCGCCCGAGTTGATAGACCATGTCTTTGTGATGGCGGTCATAATTACTCTTTTACGCCTTGTTGGCGGTCTTGAGATTCTCGCGAATAATGCGGACTTGTTCTTGGCATGTTGGATAATATCCGGACGAAGAGTGGGCGTTCTGATTCGACCCGATTCGGAGGGGTCAGCACTTTCGTCCATATAACACTTGAAGGGGCCATCTTGAGACTAAGCAGATAGCTATTATTATAAGAGAACTTCGGCATACGGGAGAGATTCCTCCCATTTCTTCTTTGAAGGAAGCGACACAAGCTTCGAAGCATGTCTTGAGAATTTGGTTGACACGTTCAACTTGCCCTTGAGACTGCGGATGAAGCCTTGATCTTGAAAGATAGATGAGTCCCCATAGCTTCTTGAAAACTTGCGAGAATCTTGAAGTGAATAAGCTGCCACGGTCCGGGCCGATAACCGGTGGAATACCGTGAAGTGAAACAATCTGGACATATAGGCGTTGCAAGCTGGCTAGCGGTGATCGTTTCTTTGACCGCTTGAGAAAATGTGCAACTTTAGAGAGTCGGTCAATGGCGACAAGAATTGCATCATTACCTTTCTGCGATTTGGGGAAATCCGGTGGCCGAAGTCCATTTCAACATGGTCCCATTTCCATTCCGGAATAGAGATAGGTTGCGAGTTCAGCGGGCCTTTGATGTTACGCTTTGATCTGACGGCAAGCGTCACACTTTCAGAAACATAGCGAGCAATGTCACCTTCATATTAGACCACGAGAATCTCGTGAATGTCTTGATACATCTTTGTACCGCCGGGATGGATACATAGAGGCGTATCATGAGCTTCTTTCATAACCTTATACGAGTCATATTCAGGTTTTCCTTCTTACACGGCACCACTAAGGCGGCCTTTGAAGTACAAGGCGCCATCATCAACGATGAAGAATGAGGATTTCCTTCTTTGAGGTCTTGTTTGATCTTGTAGACCTCGAGTCAAATCCTGCATTGTCTTTATAGTGCCCGAGATCGGGTTCAACGGCCAGGTATAGAGGAACCTTGGGGAACAACACGGAGATTCATCTTGCGGAACTCGGGAGGAGGGAAGCGAGTGCACGGAGGAACAATATGGAGGTTCAGCTTTCTGAATTCTTCAACAAGTGGGGGCTGAACTTTGTGAACACGAAGGTGGTTACTGTAAGACTTGCGGCTCAAGGCATCGACCATTACATTAGCCTTGCACGGCGTATAGGAAATACCCAAATCAAAATGCAACAGTCTCCATCCATCTCTGTGACGGAGGTTCAGGTCTGGCTGAGTAAGCGAGATACTTGAGACTTTGGTGGTCGGTGAAGATCTCGCAATAGCGATTACCGAGAAGGTAATGTCGCCCTTTGCTTCAGCGCATGAATGACAGCGACAAGTTCGAGGTCGTGAAGCTGGGTAGTTCTCTTCGTGAGGCGCAATTGTCGAGAGGCATAAGCAACCACTTTGCGCTCTTGCATTAGGACACCGCCTAAACCTTGACGAGATGCGTCGCGATAAATAGTGAAAGTCCTTCTTAGTATCGAGGAGGAGCTAGCCTTTGGGCAGAAGTCAACTTGTCCTTGAGTGCTGGAAACTTTCACGACATTTAAGCTGTCCATTGGAATTTGGCAGCCCTTATGCAACAGGTTAGTGGAGGCACGGCAATCTTGGAGAAGTTCTCGACGAATCGGCGGCAATAGGCTGGCGAGACCGAGAAAACTTCGACTTATGCGTTCTTGGAGGAGTCCAATCGAGAATAGCTTGAACTCGTTCGGGGTTGGCAACAATACCATCCTTAGAGATAACATGTCCAAGGTAGGTTACCGGGAAGCGAGAATTCACACTTGGAGAACTTGGCATAGAGTTGATGCTCTCGTAGCTTTTCCAAAGACACAAGGCGAAGATATTCAGCATGCTCTTCTTCATTCTTGGAATAGATCGGGATATCATCCGGATAAACCACGGACGAACTAGTCGAGTAAATCCATGAATATAAAGTTCATCAGGAGAGAGAAGGTGGCTGGAGCATTGTTTAAGCCGAAAGACATGACGGTGTACTCGTAATAACCAAAAAGAGTCACAAATGAGGTCTTGGGGATATCATCCTCACGGACCGCGGATCTGGTGGTAACCCAACCTCAAGTCGAGTTCGAGAATCTTGACGAACCAGCCCGATTGATCATACGGATCATTGATCAGGAAGAGGATACTTATTACGAATGGTAGCTTGATTTATGGGGCGGTAGTCTTGGACCAATCGGTTTGTCCCATCCTTCTTCTTGACAAAGAGAGAAGGTGCTCCCCAAAGCGAGCAACTTGGGCGAATGAAGCCACTTTGGAGAGATTTGTCGATTTCCTCCTTTAGCTCAAGGAGTTCATCTTGGCGGCATCTTGTATGAGTCGCTTGGCTATAGGAGTGGTGCCTGGTTTCAAGTCGATGGCGAATTCGACAGCTCTAGCGAGGGAATCCTGGAAGTTCTTGAGGAAAGAGCGTCTTGGAAATCGCTAACGACAGGGAATGTTTTCAATTCCCTCGAGGGTGCGGCGTTCAATGCATTCAATGCATAGAGCCTTGCCTCGGCATCTGAACAGACGAGCATTGTAGCTTACTATTTCATCGAGAAGGGTGTAGCGGATGGGCCGGTCTTAGTGGCGCATAGCGATCGGCGCCCGTATGCGCTTTCAACCAATCCATCCCCAAAATGAGGTCGATGTTAGACTTCTTGAGGATAATGGGGAGGCATAGAATTCCAACCCTTCGATTTCCGCAGGGGCGTCGGCGCCAACCATGGAGGTTTGACATTGTCCCAATGGGGTTTTACCACTACCGAAGAGTTCATCTCTTCACACTTAACGTCGTGCTTGTATGCAAAGTCTTGAGACATGAATGAATGCGATGCTCTGAATCGAATAAAGCAGATCTGGTACTGAATTTCACGAGGAGTGTACCCATCACGATGGCGAGCTGGTCATGAGCTTCGTTCAGATCAACGTGGTTGGCCTGAGCTTGCCCATAAGACTTGCCAGCGTTGTTCTTGATTCAGGTGTTTCCACGGCCATTCTTTGGAAGGGCGATTGATTACAGGTTACGGTTTGCATTCTCTAGCGGTGCCACGGCTGTCCGCACTTTGAAGCATAAGCCATTATTGGGAGTGGGAGCAGGAGCTTGGGGTGGTGGAGCTGGAAGCTTAATTTGCTTAGTTGTAGGCGACGAGGTGTAGCATAGTTCTGCTTTGAAGCGAGTGCATTAATTTGGTACATGCTGTTGGGAATCCATATCTTGCGCTTCTGCGAGGGCGGGCCGAAAGATGAGCCCGTGTCACGGTTGCGCTGTTAGAGCTCTGGTATTCCTGCAGACCGGTTTCGACATTGATAGCTTTGTTCACCAAGGTGGCGAAATCAGCAAAGTCGTGCACTAGAAGTCTTGAAGCTTGATGTCGACTTGAAGGCCGATCGCGGAACTTCTCTGTCTGCGTGCATCGATTGCAATATCCTCTTGACATAGCGAGACAAGTCCAAGAACTCTCGCTGATAGGCTTCAACAGTGATCTTGTTGCCTTGGGTGAGGTTGCGGAACTCACGCTTCTTCCGGTCCATGACCCCTTGAGGGATGAAGCGGGACACGGAAGGCAGCTTGGAAGTGCGGCGGTGATGATTGTTCCAAGCTGGCGAAATACGCTGTGGCTGTCCCACCATTGAGCTGCGGGTCCCGCCGGGGAAGAAGGAAGCAAAGATGACATAGTGGCGGGGGCTACATCAGCCAGACTCCATCTCATAGGTGATGTCACGGAGCCGATCCTTGACATCCGATGCTTGGGTTGAGCTGCGGTACCTTATTTGGGATTCGAGCGTATGAAATCCTGAAGAGTTGTTCGCTTAGGTCTTTGGTTCATATTGGGGCGAGAAGGCCAGCCATCATGTTCTCCATGAGCTGGCGATTCATCTCAAAATTTGTTGGATCATACCAGCCATGTACTCCGAGGCGGTGGTGGGAAGTTGGCACCACGACCACGACTGCTTGGCCTAACCATCCTGCTATTATATAACGAGGGTAGTTGACATTTGAGAAATTAAGCAAGAGACAGGAATCATTCATGATGAAACATGCATAATGAAAGCGACATGATGGGAACTACATAGTAGTTGGCATATCTTACAAAAGGGATCATGCATAGAGTTCGGTACCACGAGTTGATTACATAGCTAAGACATCATAGGCGGCTGCAGGCTCATGGCGAATACATCTAACACTAACAAGCAAGTCTACATCAGTCCCAGCAGTGATCTGCGGAGGTAGTTTATGCTTTGAAAAGCTGATAGTGCGGCGTGAGATAGTCCTCCACGTCGGTGACACAGGGGCATGGATACTCTGGTGCTGAATCCGGCGTCGAGGTGGCGAGAAAGGGGCCAAGTGCGGGAAGTAGCCTCCCACGTCGTGGCCAACCGACACCTGAGGGCATCACGGTCTGGCTGGGTAGATCGCGAGCAGCGGCAGCTCTCCGGATCGGACAAAGGGTGCATCGGCGTCGAGCACGCAGTAGAAGTGCCGACGGGTGATGTACAACTTCGTGGCGAAGAGCTCGGTTAGCTCGATCCGGCCCATCCACATGCGAACAAAGTTACGATTGTGGAAGGGCTCTCTGGTAACGATGGTGTAGGCAGCGGTGTAGTAACCCTCCTCACCAACATCGAATAGCGATAGCAATGTGCACTGAAGGGGGAGGTGTCCAACTCTCGATACTACTTGCGAAGGCGTGTCGAGGCGGCATAAGCGACATCGTGGACTGCCATATCGATAGTCACTCCAACACCATGTGCGGTGTGCGGCCGCGATAGTGGACTCGTACTCCGAGTAGAGGTGGGCGATGGCGTGATCTTGCTCCTCGGTTATAGTCTGGTACTCCTCATGGGCGGTGTACTCGGGGTGCAGCGATAACCCGAGATAGGTCGTCATCTCGGCTAGCACTGCCGAGTGATCCCGAGGCACCAATGGCCGTCGTGTGGCGCCACGACCTGCCTCGTGGGTTCCATCTGAAAACAAAGACGTTTCAAAGGAGTCAAATGACGGTGTGGAAATTGTTCAAATACAATTCCAAGAACAACTATGGTTGTATCCAACTTTGGGGTGAATGTGATCACGGGAACCTAGTGATAGTTAGTAAAATCGTTTAACCCGAGTAAAAGAGAGTTCGAGTCCCAGAGTAAAGGTCGAGGAGTAAAAGATCCTAGTACCACCCGATGGCGGCGTGGGCCCATAAGGCACACAACCAAGTTAGTAAAAGTTTTGCAATGTCTAGACTCGACTTGACCAAGGAGTGTGGAAGGGGATTCCCTACGAGCGATCGGCTCGATACCAACTTGTGGCGCCCCGATTTAATCGTACACTAATCATGCACGCATAAATGTATGCGATCAAGATCAAGAGACTCACGGGAAGATATCACAACACAACTCTACAAAAAATAAGTCATACAAGCATCATAATACAAGCCCGGGGGGCCTCGAGGGCTCGAATACAAGTGCTCGATCATAGGCGAGTCATGGAAGCAACAATATCACGATCACAGACATAAGTTAAACAAGTTGCCATAAGATGGCTAGCACAAAGCCCAGGATCTGGATCGAAGAGGAGCAGGCCTCTTTGGGATCCTCCTAGGTCACTCTGATGCGTCGTCGGCCGGGCTGCCACGTAGTAGTAAGCGCCTCCGGAGTAGTAGTCGTCATCGACGGTGGCGTCAGGTCCTGGGCTCCATCGTCTGGTTGCGACAATCGAGTAGAGGTAGGGAAAAGGGGGAACAAGGCAACCGTGAGTACTCATCCAAAGTACTACTTAAGCAAGGAGCTACACTACATATGCATGGATATATGTGTAAAGGGCCATATCGATGGACTGAAGCTGCGAGAATGCCGAGAATAAGAGGGGATAGCTAGTCTTAACGAAGACTAAACACACGGACACCGTCTTGGAGCAGAGCAAAGAGGACAAGCGGAAGTCCTCCAAAGTAACATCATATAGCAATAATCCTACCACGGCAATCCCTCGCTCATAACACGGGCGAGAAAGCGACCACCGGTTGTATCTGGCACTTGGAAGGGTGTGTTTTATCAAGTATCCGGTTCTAGTTGTCATAAGCTCAAGGTACAACTCCAAGTCGTCACATTACCCGAAGATCACGGCTATTGAATAGATTAACTTCTGCAGGGTGCACCATCTTACCCGGTACGCTTGATCCCATTTGGCGGACATACTTTCACGGGTCATGCGGCCGCGGAAGATCAACACGTCGCAGCCCACCTAGGCTCAACAGAGAGGCCAAAGACGCGGTCTAAACCTAAGCGCCACAGGGGTCTGGGCCCATCGCCCAATGCACACACACGTTGCGTTGCGTCTGTGGCCGGAAGCAGACCTAGCCCATCGAGCGTTCCGGTCCAATCCGTGGCCATACCCGTCAGCGTCGACGTCTGAAGTGCTTCGGCTGATACCACGACGCGGGATACCCATAACTACTCCCGCGTAGATGGTTAGTGCGTATAAGCTTCGTGAGCCAACTCAGATCAAATACCAAGACCTCGTTAAGCGTGTTAAGTAACTTGAGCGCCCGAGCAGGGCCAGGCCCACCTCTCTCTAAGCGGTCTCAGCACCTGTCGCTCACGCCTCAATGGTCCACTCATGGTGCTCCATCGGTAGGCCGACTTTAGTCTCACATGTATCATGTATAAGTATATAGTATATATACCCGTGATCAACTCTGAGTGATCACGGCCGATAATATAACGCGGCATGACGGACAAGAAAGTAGGGCCACGAGATGAAAGTACTAGCATCCTATACTAAGCATATAGGATTGCGGAGTAAGGTAACAATGCGAAGTTACAAGGGCCGAGGCTATGCTTGATATAGGAGTATCTGAAAACAGTAACATGCTATGCTACTCTAATGCAAGCGATGTGTAGATAAGAGTAAGCGATATCTGGTGATCAAGGGGGCTTGCTGGGTTGCTCGGGCAAGAAAGAGTCGTCAACACCGTAGTCGGATGGCCATTGCGGCGTCGGTCTCGTAGTCTAAGAAGAAGAGGGGAAGAAACAATGAATACCGCGATAACGGATGCATAACGATGCATGACATGCCAAGAAGCGATGCAAGGCGCGTGCCCTAACGTGGTAAGAAGGGTCTTTGGTTTAGGGGAAAACATCAAGGAAGTTATCCCGGTTCCGGACGTCTGTCGAGACGGATGAACGGAGAGGAAAGTTCTGCGAGTTCGATAGGTTAGAGGCGTGTGTGGTGAATGAGCGGACTGCGTATCGGATTCGTCTCGTTAATTGAGCAACTTTCATGTTGGAATTATTTTAATCGGATTCTGGTTAAAAGATATGATTTTAAAAGATTTTATTAATTTACGGAATTTAATTAATTATTTAATTAATTTCAAAAATGCATTTATGACATCGGCATGATGTCATCTGGCGATCATCGATCAGCAGGGTTGGCCCAGGTCAACTCTGACAGTGGGTCCGCATGTCATTCACTAATGACTAACTAACCTAATCGAGTTAATTAACAATGCTTAATTAAGTTAATTAATGATTAGGGTTAATTAATTCGAAATTAATTAGTTTAATTAATTAATTAATTATTTAGTTAATTACTTTAATTCATTTTATTTCCATTTTAATTTCTGTTTTAATTTAAAAGCGTTCTTTTTTTTGGGGTGGGGCCTCGCGTCGGTGTCAAAGGCCTATGAGCGTCTTGATTCTTGAGGCGATGCCCGAGCAGGCTCGTTCGGGCGGATCGAGGCGCGATCCGAGGCGGACCAGGCGCCGAGCCTTGAGGACCGGGCCGAGGCCCTTGGCCGGCCCGGCAGCAACCTTGGCCGGCGAAGTGACGAGCGACGAGGTGGTCCGCCGGGGCGGCGTCGTCTTGGGGAACAAGGGGCTCGGTGGTGTGGCGAGAGCAGGGGGGCGAGGGGCTCAGGCGCCGCTAGAGGCATGGCGTGAGTGAAGCCAGAGGAAGGAAGGGGAGAGGGGCCACGCAGTGGCGGGGCAATCAGACCTCGAGCAGGCCGGATCCGTGAGGAAGGAGGAGCAGGCGCCGGTCTTGTGACCCTTGGTCAGCCGGGCGACGAGGTCAATGGGAGACCTGGCGAAGGGGCTTGAGGGCCGGGAACGGTCTGGGTGGCCGGGCCCAGTCGTCAGCCAGGGGAGGAAGAGAGGGCCCCTGTGGCGAGGGCCTAGGCGGCGGAGCTCGGTGGGGGCGGCGATGGCCGTCGGGGAGGGGAGGCCTTCCATGGCGTAGGTCGAGAGGTGGAGGCCGGCCGGACGGCGGCATCGCTTCGGGCTCCTGAGGCGGAGAGGAGGGGGGCTCCTAAGCGGCGGCAGGAGGAGGGAGGTTCGGAGGCGGCGAAGCGCGGGGGCAGCCGAGTGGGAGAAAGCGGCGGAGGGGCTCGGTCAGAGGTCTCTCGCTTCGATCCGTCGGGGAGAAGCGAGGCCAGAAGCGGCGTGGGGGAGGAGTGGGGTGGCGGCTAGGGTTAGCAGCGGAATTAGAGGTTATCTTGTTGGTAGGCGATGGGGCGGCCGAAGGAATGGGCGATGGGGAGGGCGGCCATTGAGTGGGCGGGGGTCTTCCCCCTTTATTATTCCTTTTTTCTGTTTTAGTTTATTTAAAATGCTCGGCATTTTGTAAAAATTAGTGCACCCCACCAATATTAGGTTAGCTATTTTAAACAGCCCCCGAACATTTTAGGATTTATTTTCGAAACCCCTTTTCGTTTGATCTAGTTTTGATTTTTGTTTTAGGACGGATTCGAATCAACGAGTAGTTAATTAACATAGCAAGGTGATTCTTGTTGCATAACCATCAAGATTGTTACAAGCGGCACTTGTCCGCCGACCGCGTGCCAATCTGCCCGGTCCAGATTAGTGATGCGTCTTGGCGCCCGCCCGAGAATCGGCCTTCGCCGCCTCTCCTCTGGGCGACACGTACTACTGACAGCAGTACGCCCGAGACACGCCCTGTGGGACATGTGGTTCAGGGCGGAAACGCGACACGCGGCGGGGAGTCCTTCTTCGCCAAGACGCGTCGGCAGGGGCGCGGCAGCCACATCCAAAGAGCCCGGCTGCTCCCAGTGCTGACCTCACGCTTTCACGCCCGTCGCCTTTGCCATCTCCGTCGCCACCACCACCTCCTCGCATGACAGCGGGAGTGAGGAGGTCTGTTCTCATGGCGCTGCGGTCATGGAGGACTCCATGCGCCGCGCACGATGAGCGCCAATGGGAGGGCCTCGAGGAGATGGCGGCCCTCTCCGCGGCCGGCGACGTCGCCATCCCAAAGCCGGAGATGGTGGCGAAGGAGGAGAGTGATGGAGGGCGCCGATGGCCGCGTTCACCCGGGCACAGTGGGCCAAAGACTGGAGCCTGGTCATGCAGCTCCGGAGATGGCGCGAACTCCGTGGGGCGTGAGCGGTGCCCCATGCCGCCCTTGATCGGCGGGCGGGGCGCCTCGCGCACGCAGGAGGTGGTGGTGCGAGCACTGCCACCTTCAGCCCAATGCACCACGGGCCACCGCCCCACCTCACGACGCCGGCCGGGACTACGTCGACCTCGTCGGCGGCAGCTACTGACGACACCGGCGGCCCAGCAGCAACCGCCCGCGGCCAAGGCCACGACATCGAGGAGTGTGCGGGCGGCTTTTTTTAATTTTGTTTTTATGTTAATCATGGCACTGAGCCGTTTAAGTGAACTGTGAAACTGGGCCGTTTTGTGGCCGTGACCCCTAACTTATGTTTTAAGTTTTTTTAACTACGTTTATTACTTTTTTAGTCATTTTATTTAAATTTTCCTGTTTTTCTAATCACGTCTAACGCGGACATGATTTAGGGTGCGGCCGTGTGTTGGGCGCATCCACGATCCAACAGATGAGGCCTTGCAGACATTAGGCGAACTTCATTGCGCCCGTAAAGGAATAATCACAAACCGAAAGCGTTCGTTTGGGGTCGTGCGGTGGAGTTGGCCCTATACTAGTTTTCAACAAAAGAATCAGTAAGATATTATTGATAAGGTACGGCTACCTGGGTGCATGGGGATGAATGATATGATCATGGTTACATAGAAATGAGCAATTCCTTTTGCTAGTATAGGAAGAGCAGAGGCTTGTCTCGTAGTCGTAGGTAGTATGGACCATGCAGCCTTTTTCCTTTTGTTTTGTTTTGTGGGTTGCTGCACTGCATGGTCCGTGAAGTGAACTTGTTGGAGGCACCTGAGCCAAGCACGGTGCATCCATGGGGAGCCAGAAATTGGAAGGGAAATATCCATAGATGGAGACGTTGTTGCCGTCGAGAACCATGAGGCAACCGGGGGGACGTAGCCGCGTCCGAGTCACACTTAATACTTTGAGCAGCAGATTAACGCGGCTAGACGAGAAATTCCCAGAGAAATCAACAAGGTATCTCTAGGCAGAGAAGGCATGCGAGTGATGAGAGATTTTCGGAAAGGCGAAGAAAAAGAATGCACCACCATGCGTGCGAGTAGAGAAGGAGAGATTGGATTTGTTTGGTCGTGGTTGGTGATGGCGGCGCGGCAGCGAGTGGTGGTGCTGGACTGGCCCACAAAAGGAGGAGCGATCTGGATCGTCCGTCCGCCCATCACGCACCTTCATCCATCGGTATAAGAATTGCTGCCACCCACGGCCCATCCGCGCATCCCACACACCCCACCCCACCCCCATTCCGCCGCCTCTCCTCTCTTCTCACTCCCTCTCGCCGCAGAGAAGATGGCGTCCGACGGCAGCGGCGTTGTCACGGTGTACGGCAGCGGCAACAACGGCGCCGGTACGCAGCTGGAGCCCAAGTCGTCCCCGTTCTCTGTCAAGGTGGGCCTGGCCCAGATGCTCCGCGGCGGCGTCATCATGGACGTCGTCAACGCCGAGCAGGCGCGCATCGCCGAGGAGGCCGGCGCCTGCGCCGTCATGGCGCTCGAGCGCGTCCCCGCCGACATCCGCGCCCAGGGCGGCGTCGCCCGCATGTCCGATCCGGGCCTCATCCGCGAAATCAAGCGCGCCGTCACCATCCCGGTCATGGCCAAGGCCCGCATCGGGCACTTCGTCGAGGCCCAGATCCTCGAGTCCATCGGCGTCGACTACGTGGACGAGAGCGAGGTCCTCACGCTCGCCGACGACGCCCACCACATCAACAAGCACAACTTCCGCGTCCCCTTCGTCTGCGGCTGCCGCAACCTGGGCGAGGCCTCCGCCGCATCCGCGAGGGCGCCGCCATGATCCGCACCAAGGGCGAGGCCGGCACCGGCAATGTCATCGAGGCCGTCCGCCACGTCCGCTCCGTCATGGGCGACGTGCGTGCCCTCCGCAGCATGGACGACGACGAGGTATTCACCTATGCCAAGAGCATCGCCGCACCGTACGACCTCGTCATGCAGACCAAGCAGCTCGGCCGCCTGCCCGTCGTCCAGTTCGCCGCCGGCGGGGTCGCCACGCCGGCCGATGCGGCCCTCATGATGCAGCTCGGCTGCGACGGTGTCTTCGTCGGCTCCGGTGTCTTCAAGAGCGGCGACCCCGCGCGCCGCGCGCGCGCCATCGTGCAGGCCGTCACCCACTACAGCGACCCTAATGTGCTCGCCGAGGTGAGCTGCGACCTGGGTGAGGCCATGGTGGGCATCAACCTCTCCGATCCCAAGGTCGAGCGCTTTGCGGCGCGCTCCGAGTGATCTTTGTTGGCCACCGTCAATACCAGCTCCCAAAATAATACTCCATGGATCAATGATAAGGACAAAAAAGAAGTACTTAGAAACGATTCCTAGTTATTATCATGTGATTTCTTCATGATGATCATTCTAGCTCCGATAACAATTCAAGCGGTAGCAAGCATGCACCTCCAGTCAGTCAGTCGGTCAGTCGCTCGCTTTATATATGTACACAGTACACACATGTTGTCGTCTTCCATTTCATTTCTGTTGTTGTTAACACAAGTTAAGTATCAATCCATCCTTTTCCTCCGTGTTATAGGCATGTACTCTTGCTACTATGCATTTTGCTGTTTCAGATTCGTTGTTGTTTCTCTGATCGATGTTGCTACTGTTGTTGCCAATTGCTACCGACAACTCAACTGATAAAGTCTGGTATTGTACTTGATTAGCACTCACTATTTGGCTAAAGTAGAAATTAGGCAGCCCATCGTTGCAGATGCCCCACACACGCTAAAAGCCAGAACGCAGCGAAGCCTTATACAAGGTGCTTAGAGAGATGCTTAGTAAAATAAATCAAAACTTTTTTTAGACATCGGTACTTATTTCTGTAGGAGAGATATCTAGTTAAGCTTATTTCTGTAGGAGAGATATCTAGTTAAGTGTATGTCTTCTACTATAAATAAGCATTGGTGCTTAGAGAAAAACGGATTTATTTCTTTAAACATCACCCGTAAGCATGACGCTCGCTCGTGCATTCAATAAAATAAGTGGACATCAAGTGGGCGTCTGGACAGAACGCCGGAGGAACAGATGTACTCCCTTCATCCGGAGAAGCTTGTCCCTCAAATAAATGTATCAAGTATTAAGTTAGTGTTAGATGCATCCGTTTGATGAACAAGCTTGGGACAAATTTTTTTAGACGGAGGGGGCACAAAACATATCTTAATCGCGTGCGTGCACATGCAGGCTAGGGGTTAGGACATTTATAAGACCATATGTAATGCATGATGCTTAGAGAGAGGTACTTCGTCGTGTAAAAGAAAAATCAACTTTTTAAGCACACGTGTTTGCTTATGTAGTAGAGATGATTAAGTAGCATTGATGCTATACAAATAAGCATATGTGCTTAAAAGAAAATCGGTCTATATTTATAAGCACCTTACATTGTATGAAGCCTAAGATGGTCTTTTCTCATTCATTTCATGTCACTAGGAGTAGACAAATATATATTATACAAATAGTGTATCAACATATATAGATTTAAAGAAAATACAACAACAATACAACAATACAGCCCATGCATTACCGATCCTTGGTGCTAATACCATATCCATATGAGGCAAAAAAGACCATATCCAACAACCTAATAGCCATATAATCATGGACTTCCTGTAGGAGATATGCCCTAGAGGCAATAATAACTATTGTTATTTATCTTCAAGATTGTAATTGATGTTTATGTTCTATGCTAAAACTGCAATGGTCCTTGAGCCCGTATATCCATAAAGGGTCAGAGGAAAACCCATGTGCATGTGTGGAATAATAAACGGTAAAATACATTCCTAGTCGTGCCTCTAAGACTAGCTCAAGTGTTGCATGGTGATCACATTTTTCTGATCATGGGTATGACTATGCCGACAATTTTGAGGACACAATGTTATAAGAACACTTGTGTTGAATTGACCCATATTGATGTTATGCTATGAGATACATTAAGTCCCACAAGTTAATGGTTTTATAACACAAAGAAAATTACCGTTTGCATAATTCCTTAGACCATAAGAGTATCGAGTTCCTTCATACTTGCTTCATGAACTTTGGGGTTTGTTAAATGTCATCCATAATAGGATGGCTATTATGGTGGCTTCGGGTTCATGAAAAAGTATGACAAGGGACTAGATACCTCAAGATTGGAATTTGCTCCTCCAACAGTGGAGATATATTTTTTGGGCCCTCTTGGTGTTACGGTATCCATCATCGTCTGGCCAGACACAACGTGATTTGATCACGGGGATGTCAAAGCAGAGTACAAGAAAAGAGACAAAAGCGGCAGCGAGGAAATTGGCATAGCGAACAAGTTTGTTGATTCACAGGGATGTTATTAAACTCACCTCGAGTATTTGTAACATATCGTGAAGCAATAGGAACAACATTCGGTAATTACAGGTTCGCTCGAATATTCATTTGTGTGGGTATAGGGATCAATCTGGATGTCCACGGTTCTGCTATTGATCATTGATCAGAAAAATTCCGATCATGTCTATACTTCACCGAACCTCTGAGGTCATCTATCTCCTAAGTAATAGACAGGAGTCCGGAGATTGTTTCGAGAAAAGTTTGGAGGCGACATAAAAGTTTTAGAGAGAAAAAACAGAAATGTTTCGGAGACAAACTACATACTGGAAATGTTTGGGAACGCATCCAGAATTATTTTAGTGGGTGCCAGAAATGTTACGGACCTTCTAAAGTTTTTTCGGATTTTTCAGACACTGGAAATATTTCATAAAAAAGTTTTCATGAATAGTGGTAACACTATTAGGGTACAGCCACTATTTGCTGGCTTTTTGGAAAGCCACCTTTTAGGGCCCCCTTTGTGTCTGGGGGGCACTAAAGGTGGCTGGCCAAGGGAGGAGCTCCTGTTGGTGAACGTGGCATGCAATTTCAAAAATATCCTATGATCACGCAAGATCTATCTAGGAGATGCATAGCAACGAGACGGGAAGAGTGTGTCCACGTACCCTCGTAGACCGAAAGCGGAAGCGCTAGGTTAACCCGGTTGATGTAGTCGAACGTCTTCACGATCCAACCGATCCAGAAGTACGAGCGTCACGGCACCTCCGTGTTCAGACACGTTCAGCTCGATGGCGTCCCTCAAACTCTTGATCGATGAGAAGGTCGAGGGAGAGTTAAAATCGACCGCGGCGGCGTGGCGGCAGTGATGGTGATGTGATCGCGCGGGCTTCGCCTAAGCACTCTGACGCTATGACCGGAGGAGTAAAGCGTGGAGGGGCACTGCACACGGCTAAGAGAATAACTGTTGTGCCTTTGGGGTGCCCCGCCCCGTATATAAAGGAGGGAAGGAGGTTTGGCGACCGGGAGGGGGCCATGCGCCAGGGAGTCCTACTAGGACTCCACTCCCAGTAGGACTCCCCCCTCCTTCCAACGGAGAGGGGGAAAGGGGAAAGGGGGCAGCGCCCCCTCCCCTTGTCCAATTCGGGTTGGTCAGGGGGGAGGCGCGCGCCTCCTCTTGTGGCCTTCCTCCCTCTCTCCACTATGGCCGATAAGGCCCATTAACTTTCCTTGGGGGTTCCGATAGCCTCCAGGTACTCTGATAAATCCCCGAACCTCTTCGGAACCATTCCGGTGTCCGTATATAACCTTCTAATATTTGAATCTTTCCCTCTCGACTATTTCGAGACTCCTCATCATGTTCGTGATCTCATCTGAGACTTTGAACAAACTTCGGTCACCAAAACACATAACTCATAATACAAATCGTCATCGAACGTTAAGCGTGCGGACCCTACGGGTTCGAGAACTATGTAGACATGACGAGACACATCTCCGTCAATAACCAATAAGCGGAACCTGGATGCTCATATTGGTTCCTACATATTCTCTGAAGATCTTTATCGGTCAAACCGCATAACAACATACATCATTCCCTTTGTCATCGGTATGTTACTTGCCGAGATTCGATCGTCGGTATCATCATACCTAGTTCAATCTCGTTATCGGCAAGTCTCTTTACTCGTTCCGTAATGCATCATCCGCAACTAACTCATTAATCACATTGCTTGCAAGGCTTATAGTGATGTGCATTACCGAGGAAGGGCGAAGATACCTCTACGATACTCGGAGTGACAAATCCTAATCTCGATCTATGCCAACCCAGCAAGCACCTTCGGAGACACCTGTAGAGTATCTTTGTAATCACCCAGTTACGTTGTGACGTTTGATAGCGCACAAGGTGTTCCTCCGGTATTCGGGAGTTGCATAATCCCATAGGTAGAGGAATATGTATAAGTCATGAAGAAAGCAATAGCAATAAAACTAAACGATCATAATGCTAAGCTAACGGATGGGTCTTGTCCACCACATCATTCTCTAATGATGTGATCCCGTTCATCAAATGACAACACATGTCTATGGTCAGGAAACTTAACCATCTTTGATTAATGATCTAGTCAAGTAGAGGCATACTAGGGACACTTTGTGTTGTCTATGTATTCACACATGTACTAAGTTTCCGGTTAATACAATTCTAGCATGAATAATAAACATTTATCCTGATATAAGGAAATATAAATAACAACTTTATTATTGCCTCTAGGGCATATTTACTTCAGTCTCCCACTCTGCACTAGAGAGTCAATAATCTAGATTACATTGTAATGATTCTAACACCCATGGAGTCTTGGTGCTAATCATGTTGTGCTCGTGGAAGAGGCTTAGTCAACGGGTCTGCAACATTCAGATCCGTATGTATCTTGCAAATCTCTATGTCTCCCTCCTTGACTTGATCGAGGATGGAATTGAAGTGTCTCTTGATGTGTTTGGTTCTCTTGTGAAATCTGGATTCCTTTGCCAAGGCAATTGCTCGATATTGTCACAAAAGATTTTCGTTGGACCGATGCACTAGGTATTACACCTAGATCGGATATGAACTCCTTCATTTGCTGCTTCCGAAGCAGCTATGTACTCCGCTTCACACGTAGATCCCGCCACGACGCCTCGCTTGGGCGCACCAACTTACAGCTCCACCATTCAATATAAATACATATCCAGTTTGCGACTTAGAGTCATCCGAATCAGTGTCAAAGCTTGCATCGACGTAACCATTTACAACAAGCTCTTTGTCACCTCCATAAACGAGAAACATATCCTTAGTTCTTTTCAGGTATTTCAGGATGTTCTTGACATCATTTGTCGATGATCCTCCTAGATTACTTTGTTAACTCCTGCTAAACTTATAGCAAGGCACACATCAGTGCAGTACACTGACATTGCATACATGATAGAACCTATGGCTGAGGCATAGGGAATGAATTTCATTTTCTCTCTATCTTCTGCAGTGGTCGGGCATTGAGTCTGACTCAACTTCACACCTTGTAGCACAGGCAAGAACCCTTTTCTTTGACTGATCCATTTTGAAATTCTTCAAAACTTTATCAAGGTATGTGCTTTGTGAAAGTCCAATTAAGCGTCTTGATCTATCTCTATACATCTTGATGCCCAATATATAAGCAGCTTCACCGAGGTCTTTCATTGAAAAATTCTTATTCAAGTATCCTTTTATGCTATCCAGAAATTCTGTATTATTTCCAATCAACAATATGTCATCCCCATATAATGTTAGAAATGCTACAGAGCTCCCACTCACTTTCTTGTAAATACATGCTTCTCAAAAAGTCTATATAAAACCATATGCTTTGATCACACTACCAAAGCGTATATTCCAACTCCGAGAGGCTTGCACGAGTCCGTAAATGGATCGCTTGAGCTTGCACACTTTTTTAGCACCTTTAGGATCGACAAAACCTTCTGGTTGCATCATATACAACTCTTCTTTAAGATATCCATTAAGGAATGCAGTTTTGACATCCATTTGCCAAATTTCATAATCATAACATGCAGCAATTGCTAACATGATTCTGGACGGACTTAAGCATCGCTTCTGGTGAGATGATCTCATCATAGTCAACTCCTTGAACTTGTCAAAAACCTTTTGCGACAAGTCGAGCTTTGTAGACAAGATAACATTACCCGTCGGTAATCGATTTTTCTTGAAGATCCATTTATTCTCTATGGCTTGCCGATCATCGGCAAGTCAACCAAAGTCCATACCTTGTTCTCATACATGGATCCCATCTCAGATTTCATGGCCTCAAGCCATTTCACGGAATCTGGGCTCATCATCGCTTCCTCATAGTTTGTAGGTTCGTCATGGTCTAGTAACATGACTTCCAGAACATGATTACCATACCACTCTGGTGCGGACCGTACTCTGGTTGACCTACGAGGTTCGGTAGTAACTTGATCTGAAGTTTCATGATCACCATTATTAACTTCCTCACTAATTGGTCTAGGAATCACTGGAACCGATTTCTGTGATGAACTACTTTCCAATTCGGGAGAAGGTACAATTACCTCATCAAGTTCTACTTTCCTCCCACTCACTTCTTTCAAGAGAAACTCCTTCTCTAGAAAGGATACATTCTTAGCAACAAATATCTTGCCTTTGGATCTGTGATAGAAGGTGTACCCAACAGTTTCCTTTGGGTATCTTATGAAGACACATTTCTCCGATTTGGTTCGAGCTTATCAGGTTGAAGATTTTTCACATAAGCATCGCAGCCCCAAACTTTAAGAAACGACAGCTTAGGTTTCTTGCTAAACCACAATTCATATGGTGTTGTCTCAACGGATTTAGATGGTGCCCTATTTAACGTGAATGCAGCTGTCTCTAAAGCATAACCCCAAAATGATAGCGGTAAATTGGTAAGAGACATCATAGATCGCACCATATCTAGTAAAGTACTGGTTATGATGTTCGGACACACCATTACGCTTTGTGGTGTTCCGGTGGCGTGAGTTGCTTGAAACTATTCCACATTGTTTCAAATGAAGGCCAAACTCATAACTCAAATATTCACCTCCACTACCGGATCGTAGAAACTTTATTTTTCTTGTTACGATGATTTTCCACTTCGATCTAAAATTCTTTGAAATTTTCAAATGTTTGGACTTATGTTTCATTAAGTAGATATACCCATATCTGCTCAAATCATCCGT
Source organism: Aegilops bicornis (assembly GCA_021605145.1). Lineage (NCBI taxonomy): Eukaryota > Viridiplantae > Streptophyta > Magnoliopsida > Poales > Poaceae > Aegilops > Aegilops bicornis. Next base: position 1,065,970 of record JAHIAL010000021.1, on the reverse strand, counting down.
GAAGGTCGGAAAAAACAATACACCATGAGCCTCAAAGACCCATCGGACCGCATACATCGGTATGTATTATTTCCAATAAGTCGATTGCTCGCTCCATTGTTCCGGTGAACGGAGTCTTAATCATCTTGCCCATGAGGCATGGTTCGCAAGCATCAAGTGATTCATAATCAAGTGATTCTAAAAGCCCATATGCATGGAGTTTCTTCATGCGCTTTACACCAATATGACCTAAACGGTAGTGCCACAAATAAGTTGCACTATCATTATTAACTTTGCATCTTTTGGCTTCAATATTATGAATATGTGTATCACTACAGATTCAACAAAAATAGACCACTCATCAAGGGTGCGTGACCATAAAAGATATTACTCATATAAATAGAACATCCATTATTCTCTGATTTAAATGAATAACCGTCTCGCATCAAATAAGATCCAGATATAATGTTCATGCTCAACACTGGCACCAAATAACAATTATTCAGGTCTAAAACTAATCCTGACGGTAGATGTAGAGGTAGCGTGCAGATGGCGATCACATCAACCTTGGAACCATTTTCGACGCGCATCGTCACCTCGTCCTTAGCCAATCTTTGTTTAATCCATAGCCCCTATTTCGAGTTGCAAATATGAGCAATGTAACCAAAGATTAAATACCCGAGCGCTACTACGAGCATTAGTAAGGTACACATCAATAACACGTATATCAAATATACCTTTCACTTTGCCATCCTTCCTATCCACCAAATACTTGGGGCAGTTCCGCTTCCAGTGATTAGTCCCTTTGCAGTAGAAGCACCCAGTTTCAGGCTTAGGTCCAAACTTGGGCTTCTTCCCTTGAGCAGCAACTTGCTTGATGTTCTTCTTGAAGTTCCCCTTCTTCCCGGTGATAGCCTGGATTATTAGGGATGATAGACTACTTATATCAATAAGGAATTCCTTCTTTTCAGGAAGCCCACACAGACAGAACTCCAAAGTTAAGCATGCTCAGAGTAATTTCAGGATGGGTGACCGACCGGGAAGTTGCTCCCGGGTGCGCACGAGTGAGGACAAAGTGCGTAGAAAAGGCTAGTATTGATCTGTGGGGCCAGTCTAGATCCCGCCAGGAGTAACGACCATCGGCGGGTGTGTCCGGGGTGTTACAAGTTGGTATCAGAGCCGCCCTCGCGGTTACATGGATGTTTGCGGATAGGTGCGTGGTCATGTTGTGCATGACGTTTGTGACCCATCGTAGTACACGACATGGCACATGTACCGGACTAGAAGCACAGACGTATGTGCCAAGAGGGAACATTCTTATGGCCCGATGAGGACGTCAGTTCCTCTGAGTGGGGGTGTATGTTATAGCCTGGCTTATTAGGGATGATAGACTACTCATATCAATAAGGAATTCCTTCTTTTCCGGAAGCCCATACAGACAGAACTCCAAAGTTAAGCATGCTCAGCTTGGAGTAATTTCAGGATGGGTGATCGGCCGAGAAGTTGCTCCCGGAGTGTATGCAGTGAGGACAAAGTGCATAGAAAAGACTAGTATTGATCTATGGGCCCAGTGTAGATCCGCCAGAGAATGCGACCACCCGGCGGGTGTGTCCGGGGTTACATTCAGTTTTCCCTTTTTCTTGAAACTAGTGGTCTTGTTAACCATGAACACTTGATGCTCCTTTTTGATTTCTACCTCTGCAGCCTTTAGCATCGCGAAGAGCTCGGGAATTGCCTTTTCCATCCCTTGCATATTATAGTTCATCACGAAGCCTTTATAGCTTGGTGGCAGTGATTGAAGAAATCATCGATGACACTATCATCGTGAAAATTAACTCCCAGCTGAGTCAAGTGGTTATGGTACGGACATTACGAGTATGTGTTGACTGACAGAACTATTCTCCTCCATCTTGCAGCTATAGAACTTGTTGGAGACTTCATATCTCTCAACTCGGGCATTTGCTTGAAATATTAACTTCAACTCTTGGAACATCTCATATGCTCCATGACGTTCAAAACGTCTTTGAAGTCCCGATTCTAATTTGTAAAGCATAGCTGCTTGAACTATCGAGTAGTCATCAGCTTTGCTCTGCCAGACGTTCATAACGTCCGGAGTCGCTCCTGCAGCGAGTCTTGCACCTAGCGGTGCTTGATACGTTCATTTTGCATCATGTTTTCTTACTGTTATTTATAACGTTTTTATCCATATGCTTTTTGGAGTAATTCTAATGCCTTTTCTATCATAATTTGCAAGGTACACACCAAGAGGGAGAATTCGCAGCCGGAAATCGGGACCTATAAAAAGCTACGTCAGCCACCTATTGCACAACTCCAAATAAGCTGAAACTTCACGTAAGATTTTTTATGGAATATTTAAGAAATCTTGGAGCCAATAACCACCGGAGGGGGCCACCGGTGGGCACAACCCACTGGGCGCCGAGCCTCAGCGCTACCGACACGTCTCCAACGTATCTATAATTTTTATTGTTTCATGCTATTATATATTCTGTTTTGGATGTTTAATGGGCTTATTTATACACTTCTATATTATTTTGGGAGTAACCTATTAACCGGAGGCTGACCCAAATTGCTGTTTTTGCCTATTTGAGTGTTTAGCAGAAAAAAAGAATATCAAACGAGTCCAAATGGAATGAAACCTTCGGGAACGTGATTTTTGGAACAAACGTGATCCAGAGGACTTGGAGTGGACGTCAAGCAACAGACGAGGAGGCCACGAGGTAGGGTGTCACGCCCAAGATGCGACCCTATCCTAAAGGAACTCGAAGGTCCCACCAAGGATAGAAGCGCATCTTGAAGACGCTTTTGCAAGGTGGATATCATTACATCGACATTACATAATAGATAGGGATACATACATAAGGCATACAATGCCACCACCGAATACAACATCATCTTACATAAGAGCACCATCGACTACGGATGAAACACAAGCGAAACTCAACGACATCCACCTGTTTGGCCCGTGCTGCCGAGCACTGGAACCTATCCCACGATCGAGGAAAGCGGAAGAAGAGCTCCAAAACAAGCAAACATCACTCTCGCGTCATGACCATCGCAACAACCTGTACCTGCAACTGGTGTTGTAGTAATCTGTGAGCCACGAGGACTCAGCAATCCCATTACCATGGGTATCAAGACTAGCAAAGCTTAAAGGGTAAGGAAGGGGGTAAAGTGGTGAGGTGGCAGCAGCGACTAAGCATATATGGTGGCTAACTTACGCAAATAAGAGCGAGAAGAGAAGCAAAGCAAGCGGTCGTCAACTAGTAATGATCAAGAAGTGATCCTGAACTCCTACTTACTTCAGACAAAACCAGAAACCGTGTTCTCCTCTCGATCAACCCCGAAAAGAGACACTCACGGTTACGCACATGGTTGGTGTATTTTAGAAGAGTTTACTTCAAGTTTACTACAACCGGACATTAACAAATTCCCATCTGCCACATAACCACGGGCACGGCTTTCGAAAGTTCAAACCCTACAGGGGTGTCCCAACTTAGCCCATTATAAGCTCTCGCGATCAACGAAGGATATTCCTTCTCCCGGGAGGACCCGACCAGTCTCGGAATCCCGTTTACAAGACATTTCGACAATGGTAAAACAAGTCCAGCAAGACCGCCCGATGCGCCGACATCCCGATAGGAGCTGCACATATCTCGTTCTCAGGGCAACACCGGATGAACACTACGTACAACTAAAACCAGCCCTCAAGTTTCCCCGAGGTGGCGCTGCAAGTGGCTCTAGTTTGGACCAACACTTAGACAAGCATTGGCCCGGGGGGGCTAAAATAAGATGACCCTCGGGATGCGCGACTCCCCAGGGAAAAAGGTAATAGGCTGAGGCAAAAGTAAAACCAATGTTGGGCCTTGCTGGAAGAGCTTTATTCAAAGCGAACTGTCAAGGGGGTCCCATAAATCACCCAACTGCGTTAGGGACACAAAATCCTGGAACATAACAACGATATGACGGAAACTAGGGCGGCAAGAGTGGAACAAAACACCAGGCATAAGGCCGAGTCTTCCACCCTTTACCAAGTATATAGATGCATTAATAATATAAGAGATATTGTGATATCCCAACATAAACATAAACCCACATGGAGCAATCTTCAACTTCACCTGCAACTAACAACGCTATAAGAGAAATGAGCAAAAGCAGTAACATAGCCAAACAACGGTTTGCTAGGAAGGGTGACAAATGTTAGAGGTTCATGGCAATTTGGGAGGCTTGATAAGCAAGTGGTAGGTAACGCAGCATAGCGGTAGAGCGAAGCAACTAGCATAGCAATGATAGTAATGATATCCAAGGTGACGGTCATCTTTCCTGAAATCCCGCTAGGAAGAAGAACAAGTCCATGAAGAAGATGAAGCCATGAAGGCGAACCACACGTGCAGAGCGAGCGCATCCTCACGATGCATAGCAAACGGGAACTATCGAGAAGAAGCACACAACATGGTAAACACACCACACATGAACAAGGCATGATGCTCAACCAAGTATGATGCATGACAAGGCTATGAAGCTACTCATGGCAAGAGGATGCATACAAGAGCAACACATCAAAGCAAGTTTAAATGAGGCCGGTAACAACATATACAATTCTGGTAAGTCCTCATACGCAAATTTCGAAATTGGTCTAAATCTGAATAAACCTTATGTTCAAGTTGTTAAACAGCAAGTTAATATGCACCAAGATGATCTACACGAAATTTTAGTCAAGTTACATATAAAGTTCATTAGATTCGGAGCTACGGCCTAGAAGATATGAGCAAAACAAGTTAAACATGGCATTGATGCAAAATGCACCCAAACATCAAGCAAACACCTCAAAACAAGGATGCAACATGATAAGATGAAACTACATGCAATTCTAAGCAAGTTTCATATAGATCACAATCAAAACGGAGTAACGGTTCAACACATACACACCATACAAGTATAAAGGACAAGCTGTCCAAAACAGCAACTAGGCATATTGCAAGCATCAAAACAATATGCTACAGCATCTCAACATAAGAACAAAAGGCATGGGCGTGATGTACAGGTGAAGCATGAAATAACACGAACACTGAGCTATCTCCATAAATCACTAGAACATGCCGAAAAGGACATGGCAAGATTGCAAATAATAACAGGTTCACAGACTTGGCAGAATTCACAGGACATGGCAGAAATAACATCAGGCTGCAATGTTTAGAGCTATCAAACAACATGCTACAGGAACTTATCATGACAAAAAAAGGCGTGTGATGAATGTACTAATTTCAAAGAACAGACGTCCCTTACTCATCATGAGCCAAAAAGGCACAGAAAATATGATGGCACCCATGTAAACATAGCAAGTTTCGTAAACAGATTCAGACTTGGTGAAAAACAGAGCATGGCAGAAATGACGATAAGTAGGCATGTTTGTGAGCTTGTACCACTCACCACGGAGCATTTAATGGTATGAAAAGGTAACCAACAGCAAGATGGCATAAATATGAAGCTAATAATGGCAATAGCATGGTCATAAGGTGCATGGATCACTAGCAAAACACATGGCAATACTGAACATAATGTTAACAGGCTGACAGCAACATTATTTAGCAACTTTGGAGCAAGATTGGAACAAGCTAAAGCAGCCTATAAATGCAAAAAGTGGCATGGATGAATAGATCATAATATTTAAAACAAAACATTCATAGTGAACATTTCCAGATTATGCATAGAACTCATGGTAGCAGCAAGTTTACATGGCAACAAAATATAACAGGCTCAGACTTGGCAGAAATCACTAAGTCACAGAAATCAGCAACATCATGGAGGCTACTTTGCATGCTTGTGCTAGTCACCACATATATCAAAAAAATACAAGACAAGCACCCCTGTAAATATGACATGGCATATCCCAAAACACATGTATACTTCATGCTCAAATGAAAATCACATAAAGAGATGCAAAAATGACAAATGAGCATGTTCTGATAAACTACAGCAGACAACATTATATAGCCCTCTTGCAACAGAGATTTGGGCATCAAGATGAACTCAAAAAAACATGTAATACTGGAATGAAATTAAGAGCATATAATGATGAATATTTTGATATATTATGCACGCAAAATGGAGCAGTATGCTAGGAGATATGGCATGTTGAACATGGCATGAAAATGTAGCAGAACTGGGGACTTAGAGAAAATTATACCCTGCGAAATCTGGACGAGGAAATCCCGGGACGGAGGTATCGAGCACGGGATCCGTTTTGTTCGGGGCGGTGGATCTCATCCACCCGCCCAGATCTGAGATGGGCGGCACGGCGGCAACAAGGTCGCCCGGAGTTGGAGAGGAAGCCGGAGAGGGAAGGTCGGAGTGGGGCCAGGGATAGCGGCGGACGAAGTAGCCGGCAGTGAGCTTCCGTGACCGGAGGCAAGAGTAAAGGCGGCGGGCGGCCATGGCGCTGGCGGCGCCCGGATGGCGGGCGGCGCCCCGTGTAGCTGGACGGCAAGCTTTCTGTGTGCAAGCGGCAGGCGGCAACAAGCGCCAGCTGGGCGTAGCGGCAAAGGCGGAGACGGCCCATGCCATGAGGCAGGGCGGCGTATGAAAGCAGCAGCGGCGACCGGGCAGGAGAGCCAGCGATGGGCGTGGCGGGCGGCCGGAGGAAAGCCTTGAGCAGCCTTGGTAGCGGTTGATTGAGGCGAGGCGGTGGCAGACGCGTCCGTCGAGCGGTATAACATGTCCGGTGGTGCGGAGGATTGAAGTCTAGGGTTTTAGAAATTTCGGAGGGGGAGGCCAATTTATAGGTAGAGGGAGCTAGGAGACTCCAAATGAAGAGCGGTTTTCGGCCACGCGATCGTGATCGAACGGCGAAGACCATGGAGGGGGTTTTGCTGGGTTAGTGGGCTGATTTGGAGGGGTGTTGGGCTGCACAAACGAAGGGGTTTCGGGCTACGCAGTTAACCGTTGGAGTATCAAACGGACTCCAAATGAAACGAAACTTGACAGGCGGTCTACCAGTGGTGTACCAAGGCCGCTTGGCAAACCTCGATCCATTCCGAGAATGTTTAACACCCGCTCACAACGAGAGACAAAAGGGGGACGCCGGAGGACATAGGAGTGTTGGATTGCAAAACAGACAACGGGGAAAAAGCTCGGATGCATGAGACGAACACGTATGCAAAAATAAGATGCACATGATGACATGGCAAAGTGCAACACGCAAGCAAACGACATGGCAACGGCAATGAATGGCGGTGGACACACAGGCGCGCCGGATCCAGGGGCGTTACATAGAAGCGCCCACCCCACCGGCGCGCCCTCCACCCTCGTGGGCCCTCGTGGCTCCACCGACCTACTTCTTCCTCCTATATATACCTCGTACCCCCAAACCATCGAGCGACCACGAAAACCTAATTCCACCGCCATACAACCTTCTGTACCCATGAGATCCCATCTTGGGGCCTTTTTCCGGCGATCTGCCGGAGAGGGGCATTGATCATGGAGGGCTTCTACATCAACACCATAGCCTCTCCGATGATGTGTGAGTAGTTTACCTCAGACCTTTGGGTCGATAGTTATTAGCTAGATGGCTTCTTCTCTCTTTGGATCTCAATACAAAGTTCTCCTCGATTCTCTTGGAGATCTACTCGATGTAATCTTCTTTTGCGGTGTGTTTGTTGGAGATCCAGATGAATTGTGGATTTATGGATCAAGATTATCTATGAACAATATTTGAATCTTCTCTGAATTCTTTTATGTATGATTGGTTATCTTTGCAAGTCTCTTAGAATTATCGGTTTGGTTTGGCCTAGTAGATTGATCTTTCTTGCAATGGGAGAAGTGCTTAGCTTTGGGTTCAATCTTGCGGTGTCCTTTCCCGGTGTGACAGGGGCAGCAAGGCATGTATTGTATTGTTGCCATCGAGGATAAAAGATGGGGTTTATATCATATTGCATGAGTTTATCCTCTACATCATGTCATCTTGCTTAAAGCGTTGTTCTGTTCTTATGAACTTAATACTCTAGATGCGTCTTTGGATAGCGGTCCGATGTGTGGAGTAATAGTAGTAGATCTTGAGAATCGTTTAGGTCTACTTGTCACGGACGTGATGCCTATATACATGATCATACCTAGATATTCTCATAACTATGCTCAATTCTATCAATTGCTCGAGAGTAATTTGTTCACCCACCGTAATACTTATGCTCTTGAGAGAAGCCACTAGTGAAACCTATGGCCCCCGGTCTATTTTTCCATCATATTAATCTCTCGTTATTTCCATTACTTTGTTTACTTGCTTTCTTTACTTTACTCCTTATCATAAAATACCAAAAATATTATCTTATCATCTCTATCGGATCTCACTCTCGTCAAAGGACTGTGAAAGGATTGACAACCCTTTATCGCGTTGGTTGCGAGGTTCTTATTTGTTTGTGTAGGTGCAAGGGACTTGGCGTGACCTCCCTCTTGGATTGATACCTTGGTTCTCAAAACTGAGGGAAATACTTACGCTACTTTACTGCATCACCCTTTCCTCTTCAAGGGAAAACCAAGGCGGTGCTCAAGAGGTAGCAAGAAGGATTTACGGCGCCTGCGGGGAGATCTACGCACAAGTCAAGACATACCAAGTACCCATCACTAACTCTTATCCCTCGCATTACATTATTTGCCATTTGCCTTTCGTTTTCCTCTCCCCCACTTCACCCTTGCCGTTTTATTCGCCCTTTCTTTCCGCTTGCCTCTTTTTCGCCTACTTTGTGTTATGGCTAGTCCTTTATCTACTCCTTTGTCTTCCGAGAATGAAGTTCTTAATTTTAAACAAAGGGAGGGAGAAAATCTAAAAGATGCTTGGTATAGAATTTGCAACCTCAAAATAAATCTGCCAGAAAGCAATCTACTACCATTCTTCTTCGCAACTTTATTTTCAATAAAACTTCTTGGCTAGCCATACTTTTGATTCTTATAATGCTATGATAGATTTGTTTGGATCACCACCTCTTTTGGTTAATGGAACTATTTTAACTTTGGAACATGTGATGCAACGGCTTGAAATTTTCGAAAATAAAGTTGCCACCATAGAGTTGATTGAAGATTTGGATAAAAATATCCATAAACAAATTACCCAATACGGATCTAAGGTAGGAGTTGCTCTTAAATTTTTAAAAGAAAAGGGACCTATGGTTAATGAAAGGATAGATCAAGATTCCACTAGAATTGATAAAATTGAGGATATTATTACCAACCTAGGATCTGCCTTTTCTTCCGTGAAAAACACTCCTTCTAATGCTAAGATTGCCAAATTAATGTATGTTCCTAAAAATAAGGGTGAAACTTCTAGCAAGGGGAAGGCGGACCTCAAATCCATAAGTGTTCACCCCAATTTTTTCGCTATCCTTAAGGAACCTTTTGCCACAAGAGATTTCTTTGATTTCGTGCCTAGAAGTTTGATTATTAACAAAAAGGAAGAAACTCCTAGGGGTGATAGGCGCCTTATTGAAGAATTGCCTACCAAAGATGGCAATACCTAGATCTATCCTTGTTTTTATGCCTAGCTAGGGGCGTTAAACGATAGCGCTTGTTGGGAGGCAACCCAATTTTAATTTTAGTTTTTTGCTTTTTGCTCCTGTTTAGGAATAAATCTTTGATCTAGCCTCTGGTTAGATTAGTTTTTATTTTTTAATTAGTGTTTGTGCCAAGTTAAACCTATAGGATCTTCTTGGATGATAGTTATTTGATCTTGCTGAAAATTCCAGAAACTTTCTGTTCACGGAAACAATTGTTTAAAATCACCAGAACGTGATAAAATACTGATTCCAATTGCAGTAGATCAATAAACAAATTTTGTAGGTCTTCCTATTTTGGTAGAAATTTTGGAGTTCCAGAAGTTTGCGTTAGTTACAGATTACTACAGACTGTTCTGTTTTTGACAGATTCTGTTTTTCGTGTGTTGTTTGCTTATTTTGATGAATCTATGGCTAGTAAAATAGTTTATAAACCATAGAGAAGTTGGAATAAATTAGGTTTAGAACCAATATAAATAAAGAATGAGTTCAATACAGTACCTTGAAGTGGTATTTTATTTTTCTTTCGCTAACGGAGCTCACGAGATTTTCTGTTAAGTTTTGTGTTGTGAAGTTTTCAAGTTTTGGGTAAAGGATTTGATGGATTATGAAACAAGGAGTGGAAAGAGCCTAAGCTTGGGGATGCCCAAGGAACCCCAAGGTAAATCCAAGGACACAAAAAATCCAAAGCTTGGGGATGCCCCGGAAGGCATCCCCTCTTTCGTCCTCATCCATCGGTAATTTACTTGGAGGTATATTTTTATTCACCACATGATATGTGTTTTGCTTGGAGCGTCTTGTATGATTTGAGTCTTTGTTTGTTAGTTTGCCACAATCATCCTTTCTGTACACACGTTTTGAGAGAGACACACATGATTCGGAATTTGATAGAATACTCTATGTGCTTCACTTATATCTTTTGACCTATATAGTTTTTGCTCTAGTGCTTCACTTATACCTTTTTTAGAAACGGCGGTGGTTGTATTTTATAGAAATTATTGATCTCTCATGGCTCACTTATATTATTTTGAGAGTCTTAAACAACATGGTAATTTGCTTTAATTGTGAAATTAATCTTCTAAATTGAGTTCATTGAATGTTATGAGAAGTTAGATACTTGATAAGTGTTTTGAGATATAAAGGCGGTAATATTAGAGTGTGCTAGTTGAGTAATTGTGAAATTGAAAAATACTTGTGTTAAAGTTGGCAAGTCCCAGAGCATGCACGTATGGTAAAAGTTGTGTTACAATCTTGACACATAGGTGTTCTTTTATTGCTTTCCTTATGAGTGGCGATCGGGGGACCGGCGATGGTCTTTTCCTACCAATCTATCCCTCTAGGGGCATGCTTAGTAGTACTTTGCTTCGAGGGCTAATAAACTTTTGCAATAAGTATAGAGTTCTTTATGACTAATGTGAGTCCATGGATTATACGCACTCTCAACCTTCCACAATTTTCTAGCCTCTACGGTACCCCGCATTGCCCTTTCTCACCTTGGGAGTTGGTGCAAACTTCGCCGGTGCATCCAAACCCCGTGATATGATACACTCTATCACACATAAGCCTCCTTATATCTTCCTCAAAACAGCCACCATACACTCCGCTACTTACAATTTCAGCACTTGCAGACATTACCTTACTGAAAACTACTTGTCATTTCCTTCTGCTCCTCATTGAGTTCAACACTCTTACTTATCGAAAAGAGCTACAATTGATCCCCTATACTTGTGGGTCATCAAGGCTATTTTCTAGCACCATTGCCGGAGAGTGAAGCGCCTTTGGTAAGTGGAATTTGGTAAGGAAACATTTATATAGTGTGCTAAAATTTATTGTCACTTGATACTATGGAATACAATCCTTTGAGGGGTTTGTTGGGGGTATCTTCACCTCGTCCGGAACCACAATTAGCTACCCCTCAACCTACTGCACCTACTGAAAATATTGAATATGAAATCCCTTTGAGTATGATAGAACAACTGCTAGATAATCCTTATGCAGGAGATGGGCCCGAACATCCCGATATGCACTTGATATATGTGGAACAAATTTGTGGATTGTTTAAGCTTGCGGGTTTACCCAGGGATGAAGTGATGAAAAAGGTTTTCCTTTATCTTTGAAGGAAAAGCATTGGCATGGTATAGGCTATGCGATGATATTGGATCATGGAATTGGAATCGTTTGAAATTGGAGTTCCACCAAAAATTTTATCATATGCATCTAGTTCATCGTGATCAGAATTATATATATAATTTTTGGCCTCGTGAAGGAGAAAGTGTCGCTCTAGCTTGGGGAAGGCTTAAGCCAATGTTATATTCATGCCCCAATCATGAGCTCTCAAGAGAAATTATTATCCAGAATTTTTATGCTCGTCTTTCTCGTAATGATCAAACCATGCTTGATACTTCTTGTGCTGGTTCATTTATGAAGAAGACTATTGAATTCCGGTGGGATCTTTTGGAAAGAATTAAATGCAACTCTGAAGATTGGTAACTCGATGAAGGTAAAGAGTCAGGTATTAAACTTAAGTATGATTGTGTTAAATCTTTTATGGATACCGATGCTTTTGAAAAGTTTAGCACTAAATATGGACTTGGTTCTGAGATAGTAGCCTCCTTTTGCGAATCATTTGCTACTCATGTTGAACTCCCTAAGGAGAAGTGGTTTAAATATCACCCACCTATTAAAGAAGAAACTAAAAAACCAGTACCAGTTAAAGAAGAAACTATACTCTATAATGTTGATCCAGTTGTTCCTTCTGCTTATATTGAGAAACCACCTTTCCCTGTTAGCATAAAGGAACATGCTAAAGTTTCAACTGTGGTTAACAAAAGCTATATTATAACACCTAAACCTGATGAACAAATTAAAGTTGCACCTAGTATTGCTATTGTTAAAGATCTCTTGGAAGAAGATATGGATGGGCATGTTATTTACTTTTGTGAAGAAGCTGCTAGAATTGCTAAACCTGATAAAAGAGATAAACACAAACTTGTTGTTGGCATGCCTGTTATTTCAGTTAAAATAGGAGATCATTGTTATCATGGTTTATGTGACATGGGTGCTAGTGTGAGTGCTATTCCTTACACTTTATATGAAGAAATCATGAAAGACATAGCACCTGCTGAGATAGAAGAAATAGATGTTACTATTAAACTTGCTAATAGAGACACCGTATCACCATTAGGGATTGTTAGAGATGTTGAAGTCTTGTGTGGGAAAATTAAATACCCTACTGATTTTCTTGTTCTTGGTTCCCCACAAGATGACTTTTGTCCCATTATCTTTGGTAGACCTTTCTTGAATACAGTTAATTCTAAGATAGATTGTAAGAAACAAATTGTTGGTGTTAGCTTAGGTGATGAGTCTCATGAGTTTAATTTTTCCAAGTTTAGTAGAAATCATCATGAAAAAGAATTGCCTAGTAAGGATGAATTAATTGGTCTTGCTTCTGTTGTTGTTCCACCTACTCATCCTTTAGAACAATATTTGCTATACCATGAAAATGATTTACACATGCATGAAAGAAATGAAATAGATAAGATTTTGTTTGAACAACGTCCTCTGCTTAAACACAATTTTCCTGTTGAAACAATAGGAGGTCCTTCTCCACCTAAAGGTGATCCCGTGTTTGAATTAAAACAATTGCCAGACACTTTAAAATATGTTTGTCTTGATGAAAAGAAAATATATCCTGTTATTATTAGTGCTAACCTTTCAGAACATGAAGAAGAAAGATTATTGAAAGTTCTATGGAAGCACCGGGCTACTATTGGATATACTCTTGATGATTTAAATGGAATTAGTCCCACTCTATGTCAGCACAAAATTAATATGGAACCTGATGCTAAACCCGTTGTTGATCACCAACATCGGTTGAATCCAAAAATGAAAGAAGTGGTAAGAACGGAAATCTTAAAACTTCTGGAGGCAGGTATAATCTATCATATAGCTGATAGTAGATGGGTAAGTCATGTTCACTGTGTCCCTAAGAAAGGAGGTATAATTGTTGTTCCTAATGATAAGAATGAACTTATTCCACAAAGAATTTTTACAGGCTATAAAATGGTAATTGATAACAGAAAATTAAAAAAATCAACTAGAAAAGATCATTACCCCTTGCCTTTTATTGATCAAATGCTTGAAATATTATCTAAGCACACACACTTTTGCTTCCTAGATGGATACTCTGGCTTTTCACAAATACTTGTTTCTCAACCTGATCAAGAAAAGACCACTTTTACTTGTCCCTTTGGAACCTATGCTTATAGGCGTATGCGTTTTTGGTTTACGTAATGCACCTGCTACCTTTCAAAGATGTATGACTGCTATATTCTCTGATTTTTGTGAAAAGATTGTTGAGGTTTTCATGGATGAATTTCCTATTTATGGGAAGTCTTTTGATGATTGTTTAAGCAATCATGAGCGAGTTTTGCAGAGATGTGAACAAACAAATCTTGTCTTGAATTGGGAGAAGTGCCATTTTATGGTTAATGAAGGCATTGTCTTGGGTCATACAATTTCTGAAAGAGGTATTGAAGTGGACCAAGCTAAGGTTGATGCAATTGAGAAAATGCCATGTCCTAAGGACATCAAAGGTATTCGTAGTTTCCTAGGTCATCTTTGGTTTCTATAGGAGATTTATCAAGGACTTTTCTAAAATTTCTAGGCCTCTTACTAATCTTTTGCAAAAGGATATTCCTTTTTTGTTTTTGATGATGATTGTCTTGAAGCCTTTGAAACACTCAAGAAAGCCTTAATTTCCGCACCTATTGCTCAACCACCTGATTGGAACTTGCCTTTTGAAATTATATGTGATGTTAGTGGTTATGCTGTTGGTGCTGTTAGGACAAAGAGTTGATAAGAAATTGAATGTTATTCATTATGCTAGTAAAACTCTAGACATTTCTCAAAGAAATTATGCTACTACTGAAAAAGAATTCTTAGAAGTGGTGTTTGCTTGTGATAAATTTAGACCTTATATTGTTGATTCCAAAATAACTGTTCACACGGACCATCCTGCTATTAAATATCTTATGGAAAAGAAAGATGCTAAACCTAGACTTATTCGTTGGGTTCTCTTGGTACAAGAATTTGATTTACATATCATTGATAGAAAAGGAGCTGAGAACCCAGCAGCTGATAACTTGTCTAGGCTTGAGAATGTTCTTGATGACCCACTACCTATTGATGATAGTTTTCCTGATGAGCAGTTAGCTGCAATAAATGTTGCTAATAGTACTCCTTGGTATGCTGACTATGCTAATTACATTGTTGCTACATATTTACCACCTAGCTTTACATACCAAAGAAAAGAAAAAATTTCTTCTATGATTTAAGACATTACTTTGGGATGACCCACATCTTTATAAAGAAGGGGCAGATGGTATTATTAGACGTTGTGTACCTGAGCATGAACAGGGACAAATCCTACGGAAATGTCACTCCGAGGCTTATGGAGGGCATCATCTTTGAGCAGAACTGCTCACAAGGTATTGCAATCTGGATTTTATTGGCCTACTCTCTTCAAGGATGCCCGTAAGTTTGTCTCTTCTTGTGATGAATGTCAAAGGATAGGTAATATCGGTAAGCGTCAAGAAATGCCTATGAATTATTCACTTGCTATTGAACTTCGATGTTTGGGGATTTGATTACATGGGACCTTTTCCTTCCTCTAATGGGTGTACACATATTTTGGTTGTTGTTGATTATGTTACTAAATGGGTAGAAGCCATTCCAACCAGTAGTGTTGATCACAACACCTCTATTAAAATGCTTAAGGAAGTTATTTTCCCAAGATTTGGAGTCCCTAGATATTTAATGACTGATGGTGGTTCACACTTTATTCATGGTGCTTTTCGTAAAATGCTTGCTAAGTATGATGTTAACCATAGAATTGCATCACCCTATCATCCTCAGTCTAGTGGTCAAGTTGAACTTAGCAATAGAGAAATAAAATTAATTTTGCAAAAGACTGTTAATAGGTCCATGAAGAATTGGTCTAAGAAATAAGATGATGCACTTTGGGCTTATAGAACAACATATAAAAATCCTATGGGTATGCACTACTGCAGGATGCTGCTAACGCGACACTACGATCAGAGACCCTTCGATGAAACTGTGTGCGATGCAATAATCGCAAACGGTGGTGTAAAAGAACCGTCAAAAAAGGTGCAAAACGTTTGTGATGGCGGAGCCATCAAACACGGTTCAGATTTTAGTTGCGTGTGCGATCCAGGGCATACGGTTCGGTCCAATGAACTGTTTGCGATGAGGCGGAACAAAAGAAATGGGCAGCCTGATGAAGGCATGTGCGATATAGAGCATACGATTCACTCAGATGAACTGTTTGTGATTAGTCAACACAAAAGAAACGGTCAGCTAGATCAAGGTGTGTGTGATTGAGGGCAAACGCTTCAGAAGGATTAACTGTTTGCGATTAGGCAATGCGAAACCGGCCACCAGATCAAAGTGTCTGCGATTGATGGCATACAGTTTACATGGATGAACTGGTTGTGATTAGCTACAACAACCGAAACAGTTAGATAGATCAACGTGTGTGCGCTAGACGGGCACACACATCTATTATATATAAAAAGTATTTGATGGATTAACCAATAAAAAGAGAAATAAGCTAGAAATTACCACAATAATTAGAATGGCTCCGGTTTGTAAGAAGATTGAACCAAAACTTGACCCAAATTGGACTAGTTTTTTACCACAACATGTTGGTGCTATGACATAACACCATGCCAAGTTTCATGATTTTGAGGCGAGTTTTGGATTTACAATAATTTTAAAACCAGGTTTCTCAATGTTTCTTGTCGAAAGCTTGCATACGGATAGAAGCTTTTTTTCTCATGGTCGCCAAAATGATAAATCCAAATATGTGACTACCATGCAACTTTTCTTATTAAGAATTACAGCCCTTGGTGTGCAAGCTGAAAATAAGTTTGTGGGTGCTGGTGGGCACTAAAAACTTGTGGTTCTGTAATGAACAAAGATCTCAAGGATCCCGCGAGAGTGATGTTCTTTGCCTATGTTGTGAATGCTTATAATATTTATGTCTTAATTAAAGAAATGGCAAGCCATTGGCCTAGTATGAAAGAAAATATGGGTCAAAGCCGAGGTTGCAAAAGGGCAACAATATCTAACTCAAGCTAACAAACAATACAAAAGCACGAGGATTAATTTCTCATCCGGTTTAGACAAAATCCAGATTGAACAGGACAATGACATCTAACTCAACCAAAGTTTTCAGCAGTCACAATCAAATGGATCGGTCTGATCCATAAAATCAAGATCAACGGCCAGAAATTCTACTGGTCCATGATGACAAGTTGTTATAAATAGAAGCCAAGCACGATCAGAAGCCCTTAGGTCCACATGAAACTTCTTTTTATGTTGTTCAACACCTGCAGCCGTAAGAAATTTCTGGCTGTTGATCTTGATTGTGTCTCCCTCGCATTCAACATGAAGAATGTGACAAAGCTAGTGTTTGCATTGTTGGATGCATATCCTTCCAGTGTTACTGTCTTCAAACGAGTGTCGTGAGATCTGAGAAAATCCGGTGCTTCTTGAACCATCGATTGGTTATACCTTTTTTCCATGTGTTAGTGTCTAAATAGAGATGAAGATTGAGAAGCAGGTTAATGTCTAAAAAAGATTATGTTGAAAGAGTGATAGCTGAACGATTAATTATAGTACATTATATATGGGCTTTCAATGTGCGTGAAATCATCACCTTCATATACAAATTCTCCAGACATGGAAAGCATTGCAGCAAGGCAATAATGATGTTGAGATCAAAACACCACATAGTGATATATAAGGTCTTGATATAATCCACCACCACTGATAGGATGGACAAGCACTTCATTGAGCATATAACATAATATTAGCACTGAAAGTGTACTCCAAGATGATACTTAACTTATGCGCACAAATGAAAAATGCAAATTATAAAAGTGTACGTGAATAATATACAATACCTCAATAGGTGTGGAGGCAAACACCATCTCAGACGATTCAAACGGATCACTAATTGCACCCAAGGTCTCCAGTTTGGGCGCAGAGACCACAGTTATTTGTGAAGGTTTATAACAACAATTAAGGAGCAACCTTTGAAGTGAAGGGGCGTCTTCGATGATGAGCTCATGTCCTTCAAAATGAATTCCAATGCTTACAAGGTGAGACGACTTTATTTTGAGACGAGGGATATGGATTCCTATTCCAAAAACAAGCACCAAACGCTGCAGTGCAGGGCAGCTAGAGTGGATGATGCTGTGAAGTGAGGCCACTAACAGATCAACCAAGACAAGCACAAGTTTTTCAGCACTGGCAGTCGAAGCATTTGTACTAGATAGTCTGCTAGATGGCACCAGGTCAATGTGGCGGTGTGGAGAGAGGAGGAAAACCATGAGATGGGCATCGGTGGTGAGGGAACAGATGCAACTCTTGGTGGAAACCTATCGCTATAATGGTAGAACTCAAGCTGCTGGAGTTTATCGAATTGACGGGATGTCAGGCAGGCGGCCACCGTGCAGGGTATGTCTAGCAGGTAGCATGCCGGGATGCAGATGCGTTGAATGGAGCCCCCGTGGGAGGAGATGATGGCTCCGGGGAGTTCAGAATCATCATCGACAGATAGCTGACGACAGTCGAGATTAAGAGGCGCGGTGCGCCACAGAGTGCGCCACCTAGATGTGAGGACGTGTGTGCAAAAACCGTCCTTGGTGGGGACAAGGAGATGATCTTCCCAAGGATGCCGTCCGGGAGATCGCTGATGCGGTCCGCCGGAGATTCTATCGTTCATCAGGTCCGGGCGCTTCACTGCACATACCGGTCGAAGATCTACATCCGTGAAGGTTGCTGGTCGAGCCTCATCGTGTTCATACCAATCTGAAAGAAAAAATGGCATAACATGTAGGACATTGAAATCAATTCCCAAGATCAGGAAGACAAAAGGCACAAACATATATGTAGGTGACTAACTGGTTTTCCGTCGAGTCGCTTGATTGTTGCGGAGTTCTTTGTTGACCTCGGCCCAAATGGGGGGTGAGAACCTGACCGGCGAATTCAAGGTTGTGCTGCTGCCCGCGCGAGACCTCGTCGGCGGCGAAGGAAACTTCTGTGGCCAGCTTGACGCATTATGCGGGTGCTTCACCAGCCCCGGCGTCGCCACTCCCTCCGATGGTGCGCTTCGGCATCGTCGCCACTCCGGAGTCCGCACGTCGGTGACCAACATGGGCGAGTGCGGCCGCCTATTATGGCCGACGGCTCGGGCGCGCAATTAATACAGACCAGTGGGAGCGAGGCACGCTACGGTCAAAAGTTATCTCGCCTCCCGGTGAGCCTGCGCGGCGGACGTCTGCCATTCCTACCATCATTTCACACGGCTACTCGCACGCCTCCCCATCAATACACACACCTGCACGCACGCCTCTCGGTATGCCTGCTCGCACAACACACGGGGCGTGTGGCAGCACGTATATTTTTTGGTTTATTTTCTGCCGCTTTACTGCTTAATTGAACCGTTTGCATTGAAGAGATGCACAAATCCCGCGTTGAACATCTCGCATACTTCCTGATGAACCTGCACACCGGACGAGTTTTGGATTCACTAGAATTTAAAAACCAGGCATCTAAATATTTTGCCGGCAATCAACAGTGCCCTGGTGTTTGAAATTCATTCTCATTTCTTGCATGGGACCTAAGCATGTACATAAGGACACATATTTTATTTTTCAACCATTTTATAGTCACTGGAGCATGCGCATGTAGTTCAAATTTGAATTATGCACATAAATGCATCGAAAACTTAGTTAATGCATAAAAATGTCCAAACGAACCCCGAAAAATCACAAAAATTGACACAACACTCCTGTTGTTCTATGTTGACACGAGAAAAAAATTCAAAGCAATAAGAGGCAATGGATATCGTTTCGTCCCCAAAGGTGGGACGTTCCCTACCGAAAACCATCATGCTTGTTGTGAGAAGCTCCGGTTTGTGAGAAGCATATACCCAAACCTGCCCCAAATGGGACAAAATTTGTACCATGGCATGCGGGTGCCCTTCCATGATAGCACGCCAAGTTTCATGAATTTCAGACGAGTTTTGGATTTAGTTGAATTTAAAACCATGCATATCAATGTTTTGCCGGCAATCAACGGTGCCCTCGTGTTTGAAATTCATTCCCATTTCTTGCATGGGACCTAAGCATGCACCCAAGGACACATATTTGATTTTTCAACCAATTTATATGCACTGAAGCATCGCATGTAGTTCAAATTTGAATCATGCACATAAATGCATTGAAAACTCAGGTAATGCATAAAAATGTCCAAACGAACCCCGAAAAATCACAAAAATTCACACAACACTCCTGTTCTTCTTTGTTGACAAGAGAAAAAAACTTGAAAGCAATAAGAGGCAATGGATATTGTTTCGTCCCCAAAGGTGGGACTTCCCTACCGAAAACCATCATGCTTGTTGTGAGAAGCTCCGGTTTGTAAGAAGCATATATCCAAACCTGCCCCAAATGGGACAAAATTTGTACCACGGCATGTTGATGCCGCTCCATGATAGCATGCCAAGTTTCACGAATTTCAGACAAGTTTTGGATTTACTAGAATTTAAAAATCAGGCATCTCAATGTTTTGGCTTGGGCAATCAAGCAGTGCCATGGTGTTTGAAATTCATTCCCATTTCTTGCATGGGACCTAAGCATGCACCCAAGGACAGATATTTGATTTTTCAATGAATTTATATGCATTGGAGCATGCGCATGTAGTTCAAATTTGAATTGTGCACATAAATGCATTGAAAACTCAGTTAATGCATAAAATGTCCAGACAAACCGCAAAAAATCACAAAAATTCACACAACTCTCCTGTTGTTCTATGTTGTCATGAGAAAAAACTTGATAGCAATAAGAGGCAATGGATATCGTTTCATCCCCATAGGTGGGACGTTCCCTACCGAAAACCATCATGCTTGTTGTGAGAAGCTCCGGCCAGGAGAAGCATATACCCAAACCTGCCCCAAATGGGATAAAATTTGTACCATGGCATGTTGATGCCGCTCCATGATAGCATGCCAAGTTTCATGAATTTCAAACGAGTTTTGGATTTACCAGAATTTAAAAACCAGGCATCTCAATGTTTTGCCGGCAATCAACGGTGCCATGGTGTTTGAAATTCATTCCCATTTCTGAACTAAGCATGCACCCAAGGACAAAGATTTGATTTTGAACAAGTTTATATGCACTGGCGCACGTGCATGCAGTTCAAATTTGAATTATGCACATAAATGCATTGAAAACTCACTTAATGCATAAAAATGTCCAAATGAACCCTGAATAATTCTCTTTTATGATCACTGCAGATAAAAGGTCTAGCAATTCAAACACCGTCCATGGCCATTGTGACCCCATTATGTAATTCAAATCAAGACCAAAAATCAAGTAGGTCCCACACAGTTTATTATAACCAACCGTGTGAGATGCAGCACATAATATCTTTGGACCGTGTCTGAATAAGGGACCGTGTCTGATGACACTTCTTGGCCAGTTTTTGGCTGAAGCAATTCCAAATTTTCGGCTTTCACGGAAATATCTACCTCCCAGCCCCCTCCACCTTACCAAAAGCCACATTTCCCCTCTTTCCGCCTTCCCTTCCAAGTTGAAACCTTCACTCCTTGCTTGCAGTGCTGCCGCCTCCTCGCCGGCGACCCTCCTTCACGCTCCTCGGCCTCGCCTATCCTGGCAGGTAATCCACACCCGACCCCCATCCTCCTCCTCGTTCCAGATCCCACATGCCCCTACCAACATGAAGCGCAACACCTTCCACCCAAATCACCGACCCTCCACGAAATAAGCTACGGCCTAAGCCTTGGTGCACGCAGATAGCCAGACCTCAAGGAGCATTTGGCGTGGAGAAGCAAATCGCGTCAGACCGCTGCCGGATGAGGTCACGATGGCTGCCATTCGTGGCGACCCCAGATCTTGAAGGAGCACCTTGCCATTTTACAGCTACGTTTGGTTAAGCATGCTCGGTTTACCCGCTATGGTGTCGCCTCGCCTTTCCATCACAAATTCTAGTGAATTGTGCTATCTAATTTTACCATGCAATCTTTTGCTCTAGTGTATATGTTCTATATGTCGTAAAGTGTGGTGCTCACTTATTAACTGCTTTTGTTAATTAGTTGTCGCCTTGATTAACTGCTTGGTTCAATTCTCGCAAATGTGATGTTCAATTCTTGGTGCAATTTTGTATTGTCTTCCGTGTGAGAAATAAATCAAATTTATCTTTACAAAATTGTGGGTGCATTCTGTTATTGTATACCATGTGAGGAATAAATTGAATTTGGTTGTAGTAAATACATGAGAAACAAATACAACTGCTACAATTGGCTGTAGTTAACTGTTTGGTTAACTGTCTGATCTTCTATTAGGAGTATGTTATATTGTGCAATGTGGTGCTCAGTTAATGTTTGGTTCATTTGTTGTAGTGTTTAGTTAACTGCTTGGCTCAATTCTGCAATGCGATGTCCAATTATTGTGGGTAGAATTTCGTATTGTTGTGCATGTGAGGAATAAATCGAATTTGGCTGCACTTAATACATGAGAAACATATACAAGTGCTATATTTCCTAGTTCTTAATCATGCTTGGTTTGGATAAATGGGTTTTCCATGTGGCTTGAATTAATCTCGATGAATCTGCAATGTGCTTATTTATCATCAACATATTTTACCGATAGCATCACGTAACCCTTACTTAACTTTGATGACTAACTACCTTATATGTGTTGCAGGGAAACAATGGGAAGCACTAAGGTTTACAAGATGGTACTAACTATTATACCTTGCCTTTTTGTATTCCTTTGCCCCATTTCCAATATAAAGAAGATATTTATGCACATCATTGTTTTTAGGCTTCACTGATGATCACCTCTCAAACCACCTCTGTGGTCAGGAGGCGGGGAAAGTTTTCATACAACACCCACGGTTCAATATTGAAGTGTTGCTAAAGAGGTCGAAGGATGGACAGTCAATCAACCACAGGCACTGGCTTAAAGTTGCAAAGACCTTCAACATGAATGAAGGCTCAATATTCGCCTTCCGCTTCAGCAGCTTTCCAGATGAGATGCATCTCTCTATGTACCGTCTATGATGCTAATTTCGAAATGTTCTAGATGTTGCATGTGAAACTTGTCATTGTGCTTGATTGTGTAATGGGTAGCTGAGTGTCAAGCTATATCATGTTGCACTTTCGATGTATTTCAATTATGAAATCCTGCTTCCTTAATATGGAAATGGAATATATTATGTGCTTAATATGAATGTCAAATAGATTAGTAAATGGATTATTAATAAGAGGGCAATTAGCCCGCTAATTGGCCAATTAGCTTGCTAATTGGGTTTCCTATTACAAACGTTTAATGAGAAACCACCGTGGGCGATGACCTCAGGCAACACACACAGTTTTTAGGAATAAACCGTGTTGGATCAATGAACAATCACACACGAGATTCTCTTCAAAACTGTTTGCGTTACACCACCTTGCGCAAACGTTTTCCTTGTAGTGACTGTGTGGGATGCATATACGAACGGAAACATTTAGTGGTGACTGACTGTGTGGGATGTACTTACGACCGGAAATGATTTCGCCTGTATAATTGTATTGTTTTGAGCACTACTGTACATATTTATGTATTTGAGTGCTCGCCGGTCGCACATGACCTCATTTTGCCGAGCGTGTGTGCCAGGAGGGCATATCCCCAACAGTTTCCGGGTCGTGTGGGAAGGACCCCCCTATCACCCACACTCACTTGGCGGCGGTTCCGAATGCCGTCACGGAAAGGGGTGAAAAAGCATTCGTTTAGGACCGACGCCCACCAGTGATCTCTACTTATAAAATGGTTTATGGAAAAGCTTGTCATTTGCCTCTTGAGTTAGAACATAAAGCATATTGGGTAGTTAAAGAACTCAATTATGATTTCAAACTTGATGGTGAAAAGAGGTTATCTGATATAAGTTCTTTAGATGAATGGAGAACCAAAGCTTATGAAAATGCAAAGTTATTCAAAGAAAAAGTTAAAAGATGGCATGACAAAAGAAATCAAAAGTGTGAGTTTAAAGTTGGAGAATATGTTCTTTTGTACAACTCTCGTTTTAGATTTTTTTGTGAAAGCTCCTCTCAAAATGGGAAGGCCCATACATCATCGAGGAGGTTTATGGTGCAGGAGCCATTGAAATAAATAACTCAAGAAGGTACTAACCCGAAGGTTGTCAACAAAGAATAATAAAGCATTATATCTCAGTACGCCTATTAATGTTGAAAGTAATATCATCCAAACCTTGACACCGGAAGAACACATAAAGAGTCATACGGAACACTCGAATCATGAAAATAAAGAGGTGCGTGATCACGGTAAGTAAATGGACTCGAAAAATCCATAAAAATATTTTTTATCAGTTTTGGAATATTTTAGAATTTTGGAAATAAAGAAACTTCGAGCGTCCTCGGTGGGCACAAGACACCGGGCGCTCGAACTTCAGCGCACTCAGTGGGTTGTGCCCACCTGGGACACCTTCCGTACTCCGTTTTTCTTCCGTATACTTTTCCTTCAAGATAAAAAATCTGTATATACTTCCCGAACCTGTTAACCACTGTATCGCGAAGAAATCCTCTGTTCTCTTTTCTTGCTATTTCCGGTCAGATTTATCAAGCCAGGCATCATGTCTTCTTGCTCCTCCAACAACATAGAAGAACATGCTTGGTGATGAAGATCGAGACGAAGAGGAGGAGCCTGTGCACGCCATCAAAGGGAGACAAGGGCAAGAAAGCTACCTTAGATCCACCCCGGTGGCAGTACGAGAGCTGCTGGCCGAGGAGGAGGAAGAGGATATCCTTAAACCCTACCTTCCTCATCTTACTCCTGCTGAGATTGAGTCTTTTCACGTCATTGAAATAGTTCGCATACATAATAAGTATCTCACTCGCGAAAATATTCTGCATCAAGAGCATATCATCCATCTCCGGAGCGTAATCCATCGGCTGGAGAACCTCTTGATCCTTAAGGATAAGATCTCTCCTTCATCACCATAATCTTCTTCACCGCCAAAAGAGAATTGAGTATCGGGTATGGGCACTCCCCTTGGCTTCCGCCAAGCTTGGGGGAGGTGCCCCGGTATCGTATCATCCCACTATCTTTTTGCTTTTACTTATCTTAGTTTGACTTTTGCATTCGAGGAAATAAAGTTTAGTTCGATCCTTTCTTCTTTGAGAGTTTGCTTAGTGATCTTTCCTTGTAATCGTGTGCAAGTTATATAATAAAGTTAGTTTGAGTTTTTGCTTTCTTTACTTTCATGTTCAAATAAAGAAAAGAAATAAGAAAAGAAAAAGAGAAAGGAAATAAATAGAAGAAAAGAAATAAATCAATAAGATTATATACTAATCCTATGGTAGGTGATAGCACCACATAAGGAAAAATGTAAGTAGAAAATTTTATTAGATATTGACAAACAAAGCATTAGTCAATGATGAAATTCATGAAAGAATTAATAAGGGAAGAGAAGATTCACATATAGATATACTATCCTAGAAATCTTTTGTGATTGTGAGACCTCACCAAAATATTATATGCCAAAATTGTTGATGTTGGACAAGGAAGAGAACTTAATGATTTATTATGTTTTATATTCACATAGAAGTTATATTGTCATAGATCCTTTAACATGTGATGCTTGCCCCTATCTTTGCTAGCCAAAATTCCGCACTAAGTAGAGATACTACTTGTGCATCCAAAAACCCATAAACCCAAATCTTATTATCAAATGTCCACCAAACCTACCTAGGGATTGAGCAAGATCCCTCAAGTAAGATTTCATCGGTGCAGAAAGGCAATAAAAATTGCTTCTAAAAGTGTGAGATCATTTAGTGTAAGAGAAAATTGAGCGTTGTACGAACTTGGATGACAAAGAATAAAAGCGATAGACTGCATAATAAAGGTTGTCATCTTAAGGGGCAATACAACGTGATGTTCTCTTGCACTAAGGAATTGAGCATACAAACAAATAAGCGCATGGAAACCTCTGCTTCCCTCTGCGAAGGGCCTATCCTTTACTTTTACGCACTTACTTTTATGCAAAGGTTTCCTTCTATTCCTTTTATCTTTCTCCTTTGGCAAGCATCATGTGGTGAGGAAAGATCTAGGCACATATGTCCAGTTGAATATAGATAACATGAGTTATTATTGTTGACATCACCCTTTGATGTCTACTATGCAACCTTCTTCTTGTAGACGTTGTTGGGCCTCCAAGTGCAGAGGTTTGTAGGACGGTAGCAAATTTCCCTCAAGTGGATGACCTAAGGTTTATCAATCCGTGGGAGGCGTAGGATGAAGATGGTCTCTCTCAAACAACCCTGCAACCAAATAACAAAGAGTCTCTTGTGTCCCCAACACACCCAATACATTGGTAAATTGTATAGGTGCACTAGTTAGGCGAAGAGATGGTGACACAAGTGCAATATGGATGGTAGATATAGGTTTTTATAATCTGAAAATATAAAAACAGCAAGGTAACTATTGATAAAAGTGAGCGTAAACGGTATTGCAATGCTAGGAAACAAGGCCTAGTGTTCATACTTTCACTAGTGCAAGTTCTCTCAATAATAATAAGATAATTGGATCATATAACTATCCCTCAACATGAAACAAAGAGTCACTCCAAAGTCACTAATAGCGGGGAACAAATGAAGAGATTATTGTAGGGTACGAAACCACCTCAAAGCTATTCTTTCTGATCGATCTATTCAAAAGTCCGTAGTAAAATAACATGAAGCTATTCTTTCCGTTCGATCTAGCCTAGAGTTCGTACTAGAATACCAAAACCCTAATGTCACCTAGATACTCCAATGTCACCTCAAGTATCCATGGGTATGATATGCATCACACAATCTCAGATTCATCTATTCAACCAACACAAAGAACTTCAAACAGTGCCCCAAAATTTTCTCTTGGGAGAGTCAAGACGAAAACGTGTGCCAACCCCTATGCATAAGTTCACAAGGTCACTGAACCCTCAAGTTGATCACCAAAACATACATCAAGTAGATCACGTGAATATCCGATTGTCACCACAGATAAGCACATGCAAGACATACATCAAGTGTTCTCAAATCCTTAAAGGCTCAATCTGATAAGATAACTTCAAATTGAAAAATCAATACATTACAAGAGAGTAGAGTGGGAGAAACATAATAATATACAAATATAATAGAAAATCTCGCGATACATCAAGATAGTGACAAATCAATAACACAAGAGAGAGAGAGAGAGAGAGAGAGAGAGAGAGAGATCAAACACATAGCTCATATTACATAACCTCAGCGCCGAGGGTGAACTACTCCCTCCTAGTCATGGCGAGCGCCGGATGATGAAGATGGCCACCGTGAGGATCTCCCCTCGGCAGGTGCCGGTCCCGATTGGTTTTGGTGGCTACAGAGGCTTGCGGCAGCGGAACTCCCGATCTAGGTTATGTTCTGGAAGTTTGGGTATATATAAGAGGTTTTTGAAGAAAACATGCCCTAGAGGCAATAATAAAGTTGTTATTTATATTTCCTTATATCATGATAAATGTTTATTATTCATGCTAGAATTGTATTAACCGGAAACTTAGTACACGTGTGAATACATAGACAAACTAAGTGTCACTAGTATGCCTCTACTTGACTAGCTCGTTGAATCAAAGATGGTTAAGTTTCCTAGCCATAGACATGAGTTGTCATTTGATTAGCTGGGATCACATCATTAGAGAATGATGTGATTGACTTGACCCATTCCGTTAGCTTAGCATACGATCATTTAGTATATTGCTATTGCTTTCTTCATGACTTATACATGTTCCTATGACTATGAGATTATGCAACTCCCGAATACCGGAGGAACACTTTGTGTGATTATAAAGGTGCTCTACAGGTGTCTCCGATGGTACTAATTGAGTTGGCATAGATCGAGATTAGGATTTGTCACTCCGATTGTCGGAGAGGTATCTCTGGGCCCTCTCGGTGCACATCACTATAAGCCTTGCAAGCCATGCAACTGATGAGCTAGTTGCGAGATGATGTATTACGGAACGAGTAAAGAAGACTTGCCGGTAATGAGATTGAACTAGGTATTGAGATACCGACGATTGAATCTCGGGCAAGTAACATACCGTTGACAAAGGGAACAACGTATGTTGTTATGCGGTTTGACCGGTAAAGATCTTACGTAGAATATGTAGGAGCCAATATGAGCATCCGGGTTCCGCTTATTGGTTATTGACGGAGACATGTCTGGTCATGTCTACATAGTTCTCGAACCCGTAGTGTCCGTGACGCTTAACGTTGATGACGATCGGTATTATGAGTTTATGTGTTTTGATGTACCGAAGGTAGTTCGGAATCCTGGATATGATCACGGACATGACGAGGAGTCTCGAAATGGTCTAGACATAAATATCGATATATTGGATGACTATGTTTGGACTTCGGAAGGGTTCCGGGCAAGTTCGGACAAATACTAGAGAGTACGGGGGTTACCAAACCCCGGGGAGTGTAATGGGCCTATTGGGCCTTAGTGGAGAAGATTAGGCGGCCAGGCAGGCCGCAGGCCCTCCCTCTAGTCCGAATGGGACAAGGAGGCGGCGCCTTTCCTTCCCCCTCTCTCCTCCTTCCCTCTCTCCTCCTCCTACTCTTGGAAGGGTTGGAGTCCTACTCCCGGTGGGAGTAGGACTCCCCTTGGGGCACGCCTAGGAGGGGTGGCCGCTCCCCCTCCTCCACTCCTTTATATACGGAGGAGGGGGGCACCCCATAGACACACAAGTTGATCAGTTGATCTTTTAGCCGTGTGCGGTGCCCCCTCCACCATAATCCACCTCGGTTAAATCATAGCGGTGCTTAGGCGAAGCCCTGCGTCGGTAGCATCATCATCACCGTCATCAGTCATCGTGCTGATGAAACTCTCCCTCGAAGCTCTGCTGGATTGGAGTTCGTGGGACATCACCGAACTGAACGTGTGCTAAACTCGGAGGTGCCGTGCGTTCGGTACTTGGATCGGTCGGATCGTGAAGACGTACGACTACATCAACCGCGTTCTCATAACGCTTCTGCTTACGGTCTACGTGGGTACGTGGATGACACTCTCCCCTCTCGTTGCTATGCATCACCATGATCTTGCGTGTGCGTAGGATTTTTTTTGAAATCACTACGTTCCCCAACAGTGGCATCCGAGCCATGTTTAAGAGTAGATGTTATATGCACGAGTAGAACACAAGTGAGTTGTGGGCGATACAAGTCATACTTCTTACCAGCATGTCATAGTTTGATTCGGCGGTATTGTTGGATGAAGCGGCCGGACCGACATTACGCCAGACGCTTACGCGAGACTGGTACTACCGGCGTGCTTCGCATTACGTGTGGTCATGGGTGTCGCTTTCAAACTTTAGTTGAATCGAGTGTGGCTATGCCCGACCCTTGTGAAGGTTAAAACAGCACATACTTGACGAAATATCATTGTGGTTTTGATGCGTAGGTAAGAACGGTTCTTGCTCAGCCCGTAGCAGCCACGTAAAACTTGCAACAACAAAGTAGAGGACGTCTAACTTATTTTTGCAGGGCATGTTGTGATTTGATATGGTCAAGATGTGATAAGATATAAATTGTTGTATAAGATGATTATGTTTTGTTGAAGTTATCGGCAACTGGCAGGAGCCTTATGGTTGTCGCTTTATTGCATAAGATGCAAGTGCCATGTAATTGCTTTACTTTATCGCTATGCGATAGCAATAGTTGCAAAAGCAATAACTGGTGAGACGACCATGTAACGACACGTTGATAAAAGATCAAGATGATGGAGATCATGGTGTCATGCCGGTAACAATGGAGATCATGATAGTACTTTGGAGATGGAGATCAAAAGCACAAGATGATGATGGCCATATCATGTCACATATTTTGATTGCATGTGATTTTTATCTTTTATACATCTTATTTTGCTTAGTTCGACGGTACCTTTATAAGATGATCCCTTACTAAAATTTCAAGGTATAAGTGTTCTCCCTGAGTATGCACCGTTATGGCAGTTCTTCGTGTCGAGACTGTATGTGATGATCGGGTGTGATAAGCTCTACGTTCACATACAACGGGTGCAAGCCGATTTTGCACCTTGAGAATACTCGGGTTAAGCTTGACGAGCCTAGCATATGCAGATATGGCATCGGAACACTGGAGACCGAAAGGTCGAGCGTGAATCATATAGTAGATATGATCAACATAGTGATGTTCACCATTGAAAACTACTCCATCTCGCATGATGATCGGACATGGTTTAGTTGATTTGGATCACGTGATCATTTAGATGACTAGAGGGATGTCTATCTAAGTGGGAGTTCTGAAGTAATATGATTAATTGAACTTTAATTTATCATGGACTTAGTCCTGATAGTATTTGCATAACTATGTTGTAGATCAATAGCTTGTGATGTAGCTCCCCGTTTATTTTTGATATGTTCCTAGAGAAAAACTATGTTGAAATATGTTAGTAGCAATGATGCAGACTTGGTCCGTGATCTGAGGATTGTCCTCATCATTGAAGAATTAAGTCCTTGATGCACCGCTAGGTGACGGACCTATTGCAGGAGCATATGCAGACGTTATGAATGTTTGGTAAAGCTCGGTATGATGACTACTTGATAGTTTAATGCCCCATACTTTACGGCTTAGACCCGGGACTTCAAAAATGTTTTGAACGCCACGGAGCATATGAGATGTTCCAAGAGTTGAAATTGGTATTTCAAACTCATGCCCATGTCTAGAGGTATGAGACCTCTGACAGTACTTTGCCTACAGGATGGAGGAGAATAGCTCAACTAGTGAGCATGTGCTCAGATTGTCTGAGTACTACAATTGCTTGAATCAAGTGGGAGTTAATCTTCCAGATAAGATAGTAATTGACAAAGTTCTCTAGTCACTATCACCAAGTTACTAGAACTTAGTGATGAACTATAATATGCAAGGGATGACGAAAGTAATTCCCAAGCTCTTCGTGATGCTGAAATCGATGAAGGTAGAAATCAAGAAAAGCATCAAGTGTTGATGGTTGACAAGACCACTAGTTTCAAGAAAAGGGCAAAGGGAAGAAGGGGAACTTCAAGAAGAACGACAAGCAAGTTGCTGCTCAAGTGAAGAAGCCCAAGTCTGGACCTAAGCCTGAGACTAAGTGCTTCTACTGCAAAGGGACTAGTCCTTTGGAAGCGGAACTGCCCCAAGTATTTGGCGGATAAGAAGGATGGCAAGGTGAACAAAGGTATATAGGATATACATGTTATTGATGTGTACTTTACTAGTGTTTATAGCAACCCCTCAGTATTTGATACTAGTTCAGTTGCTAAGAGTAGTAACTTGAAACGGGAGTTGCAGAATGAACAGAGACTAGTTAAGGGTGAGCCCGGCGATGTGTGTTGGAAGTAGTTCCAAGAATGATATGATCATCATCGCACACTCCCTATACTTTCGGGATTAGTGTTGAACCTAAATAAATGTTATTTGGTGTTTGCGTTGAGCAAGAATATGATTTGATCATGTTTATTGCAATCTCGTTATTCATCTAAGTTAGAGAATAATTGTTATTACATTTACATGAATAAAACCTTCTATGGTTATACACCCAATGAAAATGGTTTGTTGGATCTCGATCGTAGTGATACACATATTCATAATATTGAAGCCAAAAGATGCAAAGTTAATAATGATAGTGCAACTTATTTGTGGCCTTTGCCGTTTAGGTCATATTGGTGTAAAGCGCATGAAGAAAATCCATCTTGATGGGCTTTTGGAATCACTTGATTATGAATCGGTTGATGCTTATAACGATGCCTCATGGGCAAAGATGACTAAGACTCCATTCTCCGGAACAAAGGATCGAGCAATGACTTATTGGATATAAAATATCTTGATGTATGAGGTCCGATGAGTGTTGAGGCTCGTGGCGTGTATCGTTATTTTCTGACCTTCACAGATGATTTGAGCAGATATGGGTATATCTACTTGAAGAAACATAAGTCTGAAACATTTGAAAAGTTCAAAGAATTTCAGAGAGAAGTGAAAAATCATCGTAAAAGGAAAAATAAAGTTTCTACGATCTGATCGCAGAGGCGAATATTTGAGTTACGAGTTTGGTCTTCAATTAAAACAATGTAGAATAGTTTCACAAACTCATGCCACCCGGAACAGCACATCGTAATGGTGTGTCCGAATGTCATAACCGTACTTTATTGGATATAGTGCAATCTATGATGTCTCTTATCGATTTACCACTATCGTTTTTGGGTTTATGCACAAGAGACAGCTACATTCACGTTAAATAGGGCACTGTCTAAATCCATTGAGACGACACCTTATGAACTATGGTTTGGCAAGAAACCTAAGCTATCGTCTTAAAGTTTGGGGTTGCAATGCTTATGTGAAAAAGTTTCATCCTGATAAGCTCAAACCCAAATCGGAAAAGTGCGTCTTCATAGGATACCCAAAAGTTACTGTTGGGTACACCTTCT
Source organism: Aegilops bicornis (assembly GCA_021605145.1). Lineage (NCBI taxonomy): Eukaryota > Viridiplantae > Streptophyta > Magnoliopsida > Poales > Poaceae > Aegilops > Aegilops bicornis. The sequence continues at coordinate 1,033,838 of JAHIAL010000021.1, read as the reverse complement.
ATCACAGATCCGAAGGCAAGATAATCGTTGCTAAGAATGGATCCTTTCTAGAGAAGTAGTTTCTCTCAAAAGAAGTGAGTGGGAGGAAAGTAGAACTTGATAAGGTAATTGTACCTTCTCCCGAATTGGAAAGTAGTTCATCACTGAAATCGGTTCAGTGATGCTTACACCAATTAGTGAGGAAGTTAATGATGATGATCATGAAGCTTCGGATCAAGTTACTACCGAACCTCGTAGGTCAACCAGAGTATGTTCCGCACCAGAGTGGTACGATAATCCTATTCTGGAGTTCATGTTACTTGACCATGACGAACCTACGAACTATGAGGAAGCGACGATGAGCCCAGATTCTGCGAAATGGCTTGAGGCCATGAAATATGAGATGAGATCCATGTATGAGAACAAAGTGTGGACTTTTGATTGACTTGCCCGATGATCGGCAAGCCATAGAAAAATAAATGGATCTTCAAAAGGAAGAAGGACGCTGATAGTAGTGTTACTATCTACAAAGCTAGACTTGTCGAAAAAGGTTTTGACAAAGTTCAAGGTGTTGACTATGATGAGATTTTCTCACCAGTGGCGATGCTTAAGTCTGTCCGAATCATGTTAGCAAAATGCCACATTTTATGAAATCTGGCAAATGGATGTCAAAAACTACATTCCTTAATGGATTTCTTAAAGAAGAGGTATGATGCAACTAGAAGGTTTTGTCGATCCTAAAGGTGCTAACAAAATGTGCAAGCTCCAGCAATCCATCTATGGACTGGTGCAAGCATCTCGGAGTTGGAATATACGCTTTGGTGAGTTGATTGAAGCATATAGTTTTATACAGACTTGCGGTGAAGCCTGTATTTACAAGAATGTGAGTGGGAGCACTACAACATTTCTGATAAATATATGTGAATTACATATTGTTGATCAGAAATAATGTAGAATTTTCTGGAAAGCATAAAGGAGTATTTGAAAGGAGTTTTTCAAAGAAAGACCTCGGTGAAGCTGCTTACATATTGAGCATCAAGATCTATAGAGATAGATCAAGACGTTTGATAAGTTTTTTTCAATGAGTACATACCTTGACAAGATTTTGAAGTAGTTCAAAATGGAGCGATCAAAGAAAGAGTTCTTTCTGTGTTACAAGGTGTGAAATTGAGTAAGACTCAAAGCCCGACCACGACGTAAGATAGAAAGAGAATGAAAGTCATTCCCTATGCCTCAGCCATAGGTTCTATAAAGTATGCCATCTTGTGTACGGATCTATTGTATACCCTACAATCGAGGTTGGCAAGGGAGTACAATATTGATCTAGGAGTAGATCCTCGAACAATTTGTCAAAATTATCCTTAGTGGAATAAGGATATGTTTCTCGATTATGGAGGTGACAAAAGGTTCATCGTAAAGGGTTACGTCGATGCATGTTTTGACACTCATCCATATGACTCTAAGTCTCAATCTGGATACATCTTGAAAGTGGGAGCAATTAGCTAAGGTAGCTCCGTGCAGAGCATTGTAGACATCGAAATTTGCAAAATACATACGGATCTGAATTTGGCAGACCCGTTGACTAAATTTCTCTCACAAGCAAAACATGATCACTCTTTGGGTGTTAATCACATAGCGATGTGAACTAGACTATTGACTCTAGTAAACCCTTTGGGTGTTAGTCACATGGAGATGTGAACTAATCACATAAATATGTGAACTATTGGTGTTAAATCACATGACGATGTGAACTAGATTATTGACTCTAGTGCAAGTGGGAGATCAAGGAAATATGCCCTAGAGGCAATAATAAAGTTGTTGTTTATATTTCCTTATATCATGATAAATGTTTATTATTCATGCTAGAATTGTATTAACCGGAAACTTAGTACATGTGTGAATACCTAGTCAAACTAAGTGTCACTAGTATGCCTCTACTTGACTAGCTTGTTGAATCAAAGATGGTTAAGTTTCCTAGCCATAGACATGAGTTGTCATTTGATTAACGGGATCACATCATTAGAGAATCATGTGATTGACTTGACCCATTCCGTTAGCTTAGCATATGATCGTTTAGTATATTGCTATTGCTTTCTTCATGACTTATACATGTTCCTATGACTATGAGATTATGCAACTCCCGAATACCGGAGGAACACTTAGTGTGCTACCAAACATCATAACGTAACTGGGTGATTATAAAGGTGCTCTACAGGTGTCTCCGATGGTACTTGTTGAGTTGGCATAGATCGAGATTAGGATTTGTCACTCCGATTGTCAGAGAGGTATCTATGGGCCCTCTCGGTAATGCACATCACTATAAGCCTTACAAGCAATGAAACTAATGAGCTAGTTGCGGGATGATGTATTACGGAACGAGTAAAGAGACTTGCCGGTAACGAGATTGAACTAGGTATTGAGATACCGACGATCGAATCTCGGGCAAGTAACATACCGATGACAAAGGGAACAACGATGTTGTTATGCGGTTTGACCAATAAAGATCTTCGTAGAATATGTAGGAGCCAATATGAGCATCCAGGTTCCGCTTATTGGTTATTGACCGGAGACATGTCTCGGTCATGTCTACATAGTTCTCGAACCCGTAGGGTCCGCATGACGCTTAACGCTCGTAACGTGTGATCGGTATTATGAGTTTATGTGTTTTGATGTACCGAAGGTAGTTCGGAGTCCCGGATATGATCACGGACATGATGAGGAGTCTCAAAATGGTCGAGACATAAAGATCGATATATTGGATGACTATGTTTGGACTTCGGAAGGGTTCCGGGCAAGTTCGGACAAATACCGGAGTACCGGGGGGTTACCGGAACCCCCCGGGGAGTGTAATGGGCCTATTGGGCCTTAGTGGAGAAGAGGAGGGCGGCGGGGCAGGTCGCGCCCCTCCCCTCTAGTCCAAATTGGACAAGGAGGCGGCGCCCCCCTTTCCTTCCCCCTCTCTCCTCCTTCCCTCTCTCCTACTCCTACTCTTGGAAGGGTGGGAGTCCTACTCCCAGTGGGAGTAGAACTCCCCTTGGGGCACGCCTAGGATGGACGGCCCCTCCTCCTCCTCCACTCCTTTATATACGGAGGGGGGGCACACCATAGACACACAAGTTGATTAGTTGATCTTTTAGCCGTGTGCGGTGCCCCCCTCCACCATAATCCACCTCGGTTATATCGTAGTGGTGCTTAGGCGAAGCCCTACGTCGGTAGCATCATCATCACCGTCATCACGCCGTCAGGTCCGATTTAAACTCTCCCTCGAAGCTCTGCTGAATTGGAGTTCGTGGGACGTGACCGAGCTGAACGTGTGCTGAACTCGGAGGTGCCGTGCGTTCGATACTTGGATCGGTTGGATCATGAAGACGTACAACTACATCAACCGCGTTCTCATAATGCTTCCGCTTACGGTCTACGAGGGTATGTGGACGACACTCTCCCCTCTCGTTGCTATGCATCACCATGATCTTGCGCGTGCGTAGGAATTGTTTTTGAAATTACTACGTTCCCCAATAGTTTTGGTGTCGGGAACAAGTCAGGGGGGACTCCGAGGCGGCCACGAGGTAGGGGGCGGGCGCGCCCCCCACCCTCATGGCTGCCTCGGGACTCTTCTGGCCCATCTCCGATACTCCGTGGGCTTCTTCTGGTCCATAAATAATCTCCCTGAAATTTCAGGTCAATTGGACTCCGTTTGGTTTTCCTTTTCTGCGATACTCAAAAACAAGGAAAAAACAGAAACTGGCACTGGCTTCTAGGTTAATTGGTTAGTCCCAAAAATCATATAAAATAGCATATAAATGCATATAGAACATCCTAGATGGATAATATAATAGCATGGAACAATAAAAAATTATAGATACGTTGGAGACGTATCACCCTTGAGGTGAGTATGTTGGGAGGCGAAACTATAAGCCCCTATCTTTCTATGTGTTCGGTTGAAACGTTTTGCTCATGGAGTGCGAGGTTAGTGTTAGCAATCATAGAAGACTATATGATGGTTGAGTATGTGGACTTGCCTAAAGGCTCCGACCACGTGACCCTTCCTGAAAAGATGATGAATTGTAGTTGCAAAGCTTCTTTGAGAACATAGTTTGTTGGTTTCTGATAGAGTTTTTGCTTTACACTTCGATTGTGTGATGAACTATTACTTATTCATGAGAACTATATGTTAAAAGTTCTATGATAAAAGTCCTATGTTTAATTTTGTTGTTGTTATAATAATCAACATGATGCTTCTATGTCCGTATTTTGTTTTTATCGACACCTCTCTCTCAAAGCATGTGGACATGTTTTTCGGATTCGTTTTCGCTTGAGGACAAGCGAGATCTAAGCTTGGGGGAGTTGATACGTCCATTCTGCATCATGTTTCTTACTGTTATTTATAATGTTTTTATCCGTAATAATGCTTTTTGGAGTAATTCTAATGCATTTTCTCTCATAATTTGCAAGGTACACACCACGAGGGAGAATTCCGGCAGCTGGAAATCTGGACCTGGAAAAGCTACATCACGCCACCTATTCTGCACTACTCCAAATAAGCTGAAATTTCACGGAGATTTTTTATGGAATACTTAAGAAATACTGGAGCCAATAACCACCAGAGGGGGGCCACCAGGTGGGCACAACCCACACAGGCGCTGCTTAGGCCCCCAAAGGCATACAGTGGGTTGTGGCCTCCTCGGCCCACCTCGGTGCCCATCTTCCGGTATATAAGTGGGTTTGACCTAGAAAAATAAGGAGGATACTTTGGACAGAGCGCCCGCCGTCTTGAGGCGGAACTTGGGCAGAGCACTTTGCCCCTCGGTGGAGCGATTCAGCTTGGGAACTTCTCCGGGAGGGGAAATCATCGTCATCATCACCAACAACTCTCCCATCTTGGGGAGGGCAATCTCCATCGAAATCTTCAACAGCACCATCTCCTCTCAAACCCTAGTTCATCTCTTGTGTTCAATCTTGTTATTGGAACTATAGATTGGTGCTTGTGAGTGACTAGTAGTGTTGATTACATCTTGTAATTGATTACTATATGGTTTATTTGGTGGAAGATTATATGTTTAGATCCATTATGCTATTTAATACTCCTTTGATCATGAACATGTTTATCATTTGTGAGTAGTTACTTTTGTTCTTGAGGTCACGGGAGAAATCATGTTGCAAGTAATCATGTGAACTTGATATGTGTTTGATATTTTGATAGTATGTATGTTGTTATGCCCTTAGTGGTGTCATGTGAACGTTGAATACATGACACTTCACCATATTTGGGCCTAAGGGAATGCATTTTGGAGTAGCAACTACATGGTGGTTGCGAGAGTGACATAAGCTTAAACCTCGGTTTATGCGCTATTTCGTAAGGGACCGATTGGATCCAAAAGTTTAATGATATGGTTAGAATTTATTCTTAATACTTTTCTCATAGTTGCGGATGCTTGCGGGAGGGTTAATCATAAGTAGGTGGTTTGTTCAAGTAAGAACAACACCTAAGCACCGGTCCACCCACATATCAAATTATCAAAGTAGCGAACACAAATCAAACCAACATGATGAAAGTGACTAGATGAAATTCTCGTGTACCCTCAAGAACGCTTTGCTTATCATAAGAGACCATTTTGGCCTGTCCTGTGCCTCAAAAGGATTGGGTTACCTTGCTGCACTTTTGTTACTACTATCGTTACTTGCTCGTTACAAATTATCTTTCTATCAAACTACTCCGTTACTTACAATTTCAGCACTTGAGGACATTACCTTACTGAAAACTACTTGTCATTTCCTTCTGATCCTCGTTGGGTTCGACACTCTTACTTATTGAAAAGAGCTACAATTGATCCCCTATACTTGTGGGTCATCAGTGCTTCCAGGACATAATTATTATGTGCAGCAATGAGGATAATCCTCAAGTTACGGACCCAGTCTGTGTAGTTGCTACCATCATCTTTCAACTTAGCTTTCTCTAGGAAAGCATTAAAATTCAAGGGAACGGTAGCACGGGCCATTGATCTACAACAACATAGATATGCAAAGACTATCAGGTACTAAGTTCATGATAAATGAAAGTTCAATTAATCATATTACTTAAGAACTCCCACTTAGATTGACATCCCTCTAGTCATCTAAACGATCATGTGATCCATATCAACTAAACCATGTCCGATCATCACGTGAGATGGAGTAGTTTTCAATGGTGAACATCTATATGTTGGTCATATATACTATATGATTCACGTTCGACCTTTCGGTCTCAGATTCCGAGGCCATATCTGCATATGCTAGGCTCGTCAAGTTTAACCCGAGTATTCTGCACGTGCAAAACTGGCTTGCACCCGTTGTATGTGAATGTAGAGCTTATCACACCCGATCATCACGTGGTGTCTCGGCACGACGAACTGTATCAATAGTGCATACTCACGGAGAACACTTGTTCCATGAAATTTAGTGAGGGATCATCTTATAATGCTACCGCCGTACTAAGAAAAATAAGATGCATAAAGGATAAACATCACATGCAATCAAAATATGTGACATGATATCTCCATCTCCAACGCACCTGTAACATCCCCAGCATCACACTACAGTAATCTCCCCCTAATGAAGGTCATGTCATCATGATCATCATGCCAAAATGCCACTTGTCCAAAATTTGCTTCAAATTCAAATTCAAATTGCATGTCAAATATTTGCTTCTTCTTTCATGCAAATAAAATAGTTCATCCTATGGCAAATAATCTCTAGATATTTGTCATGTTGAAATAACATTTTTGGAATTCCCAAATTGCCCTCGGAATTTATTATCCAGTCGAGCAAAGATTTAAGATGTCTTTTTCATTTTCTAAAATGCTTGGGCAACTCTTGATGGCCCTAAACTTTTTGTGGCAGTGCCCAATAATTATTTAAAATTGTTTGGGCCAATGGCATATTTTTGTAAAGTCATTCGTGGCTAAAAGAAAATGCAAAAGCTGCTAAAAAAGGGAAAATCAAAAGGAAAAAGAAAAGGAAAGAAGAAGGGGTGGTGGGAGAGCCCCTGGCCTCCCCTTGGGCTTTGGCACATCCCAACAGGCTGGCCCACCTCCCCCCCCCACCCCCCGCAGTGTAGGTCCCCTTCCCCACTGCTCCTCCGGGCGGCGTCCTCACGGGACGGGCACGCTGCCCGTCTTGCCATGTCGCCGACGAGGGATAAGGGCAGCCCGATGCCTCGGGCTCCTCCCCTCCCCACTCCCACTCCCACTTGTGCCTCTCCTCCCCGGATCCACCTTTCCCTCTCCCTCACGCTCACTCCTCCCAGCGCCACCGTCTCCGTCGTCGGTCGATCCTGATCCCACGCCATCCCGTTCCTCTCTCTTCCGACGAGTCCCCGAGCGCCGTCGTGCCGCGCGACGTCTTCCTCGACCACCGGACCAAGCCAGGAGTCCCCACAGCGAGCGCGGCGACCTCTTCTTCCTCCTCTGCTCCGACGAATGCCGGTGTCGAATTCGGCCACCTTGCGCCTCCCCCGAGCCCACTGAGGACACCTACAGACGCCCAGTGAGCTCTCCTCCCTCTCCCTCTCTCCGCGTGCTCTTCCCCACGCCGTGGCAATCTCTGCCATCGCCGCTCGAACCCAGCCCCGCCGCCATGGTGAAGCTTCGTCCACGGTGGCCACCGTTCGGCGGCTCACGTCCGAGCTTCGTTCTTGAGCTTCGTGAGGTTACCAGAGCCCAACACCCACGCAGCGCATGCTTTTCCCCAAGTCACGCGCGCCAGCTGCCACTTTGACCGAACACGCCGCCGCCTTCGCTATTCGGGCCGGAGCTACTCGGTGACCTTTTGACCACCGCGGCGTGTCCATCGAGCTCGCCGCTTTCGGCCAGCGTAGATCACCCCCACACTTTTAGTTCGAGCTAACACGCACGGCTTCACGATTCCGGCTGTTGCCGAAACCACCGCCGCCAAACGTCGACGTCGGCGATGTTCCGGCCATTCCCAGGCCCAAAAGTTGGTACCATTCGACGCGCGAGATCGTCAGCTTTCGAACGCGCCCGACCACGGCTCAAATGATGCGCCGTAGCGCGATTCCGGCCGTCTCCGGTGTTTGGCCGCCGCGGATGGCCTCGCTGGCGTTGCTCCGGCGCCGGCGCTGACCTGACACCGGCGGGGCCCACCTCTGGGTCGCTGCCCGTGGGCCCCTGGACCCAGTTGACCACGTTGACCGTGGTCAACTATCTTGACTAGGCACTTTCGATTACCCAGCGACACACGCCCACACGCCTAATTAACCTAATTAAAACATTTTCCTAAATAAAAGTAATTAGCTAAACTAATGAGTCACCGATTGGTGGGGTCCGATCACTAATTACTGTTTAAATTAAATGAACTGCTCATAGCCCACTACCAATGACAAAGGGCCCTCTTGGTCAGGTTTGACACGGTTAGTTAGTGTTGTTATTTGTTGACATCACTATGATGTCATGTCGATGCAATATTCCTTGTCTGTTAATATAAATAAATCCAGAAAATGGTTAAATCTTTAGAAATTCATAGAAAATAAACCGTAGCTCGGATGAAAAACTTTGTACATGAAAGTTGCTTAGAACGACGAGATGAACCCGAATACGCTAACCACATACCTGTCAAATGCCTCTAACTATCTGAACATGGAACATTCCCTCCGGTCATCATCGACGCAGTGCGGAACGATAATCTATTCGGTTGAATTCCCCTTCACCTATATCGTGTAGCCATACGTTAGGTCACACCCAAAGCACAACATATTGCCACGTTATGCTTTGTGATGCTATGTTTGCTTTATATTCTTGTTTCTCCCCTCTTCTCCTAGGTAGACCCGAGACCGATGTCGCCTTGTGATCGGCTATGTCGACGACGACCCCTCCTTGCCAGAGCAACCAGGCAAGCCCCCCCTTTGATCATCCTGATATCGCCCATTCCATTCTCTCATGCTTGCATTAGATTTTGCTATTGTTATTGTTTGCTCCTATTCTGATGCATAACCTGCTTTTGTAACCTGCTCATTGTACCTTACCTGCTTATCCTAAACTGCTTAGTATAGGTTGGTTAGTGATCCATCAGTGACCCCCACCTTGTCCTTGTTGCCCCTGCTTCATCATCGACGACTCGATCAACGTGATCGACGACCAGAGCCCGACACCTCACATCACATCACACCCCTTTTGTTGCTCGACTCTGCAGAGCTACCATCGAGTGCCGAGGGTAGAACCTCATACATCACTCCTGATGAGATCTCTGTAGTGTAGCTATTAGGTCATGGTCATCGAGGGTGATTTCCTCCTTAACCACTTCCGTCTGACTACGTCAGGTGCAACCCCTCAAGTGTGAACCTCGAGGGTGGATCCTCTTACGTTCACCTTGATGATTACATCAAGTGGAATTCACCGGGGGTGATTCCTCGGGTTTTCCCCTTGATGTTTGGACACACGGATACTTGGACTTTACAACTGTTACTTGGAAAGGCGGGTCAACCGTGAGGGGTACCCGCGAGTGATGTGGAGACGGGTTGACCTGGAAGGCACACGCGAGATACTCACGAGGCGTGGCCGTGCATTCTTAGCCCTTGCCGCAAGTCCTCGAGATGGGGCGACGGGGTGACATCTTTCGTGAGTCTCTGCTTGTTACCACGCGTTCCTAATCCACTACGATTTGGATATTTGATCCGAGGGGCCTCGGCACGATAGCACTAACCATCATGTGGGCATAGTATGGGCGTTGCGTCGTATGCATTAGCCAAGCTTAATAGATGTCGGCGAGCGGCCAGCCGGTTGGACCGGTAAGCACCTACCTTTTTGAAGGAGGAAGCTAGGTCTGCTCACGGCCGCTGCGTTCGCAACGTCAGGAGTTCAGGCGATGGCCCATGACCCCGGGAGCATAGGTTTAGTCCGCGTCTTGACCTCTCTATTAAGCCTAGGTCGGGTTGTGGCGTATTGTTTGGCGAGGCCGGGCATGACCAGAAAGTGTGTCCTACCGGAGTTAATCGAGCATGGTGGGTAAGTTGGTTCACCGCAGGGGAAGAAAACATCTATCGGTAGCCTGTCCCTCTGATATGGACACTTGGAGTTGTATCCCGATCGATACAACTAGAACTGGATACTTGAGGTGATAACTGGATAGTATGGCTCTGGGATTGCTTTCTCGCAGGGAGTCGAGAAAGGATCTCTGGCCGAGGTTGATAACACTACTACTACTTTACTTTATGCTACTCTTATCTCTTCTGATGCTGCAAGACGCTTGAAGATGCTAGTCTTCGATAGGCTAGGCTTTCCCCTTCTCTTCGGCATTCTCGCAGTTCAGTCCATAGATCTGACCCATTTCATTGATGCCGATGCATATGTAGTGTAGATCCTTGCTTGTAGTACTTTGGATGAGTACTCACGGTTGCTTTGCTCCCCTTTTCCCCCTTTCTTCTTCTTTTTGGTTGATGCAACCAGATGCCTGAACCAGGAGCCAGATGCCACCGTTGATGCCTACTACTACGTGGAGACCGCCGACAACCAGGAGTATCTAGGAGGCTCCAGGCAGGAGGCCTTGCCTTTTCGATCGATATTGCTTTTGTGCTAGCCTTCTTAAGGCAAACTTGTCTAACTTATGTCTGTACTCAGGTATTGTTGCTTCCGCTGGCTCTTGTGTTTTTGAGCTGATGTATTCGAGCCCTCGAGGCCCCTGGCTTGTAATATAAGGCTTGTATTATTTTAATTTGTGCCTAGATTTGTGTTGTGATATCTTCCCGTGAGTCCCTGATCTTGATCGTACGCATTTGCGTGTATGATTAGTGTACGATTGAATCGGGGGCGTCACAACACCGTCATGATCTCCATCGTCACCGGCTTGACACCTTGATCTCCATCGTAGCGTCGTTGTCGTCTCGCCAACTATTGCTTCCACGACTATCGCTACCGCTTAGTGATAAAGTAAATCAATTACATAGCGATTGCATTTCATACATTAAAGCGACAACCATAAGGCTCCTGCCAATTGCCGATAACTTTTAGAAAACATGATCATCTCATACAACAATTTATATCTCATCACGTCTTGACCATATCACATCACAACATGCCCTGCAAAAAGAAGTTAGACGTCCCCTACTTTGTTGTTGCAAGTTTTACGTGGCTGCTACGGGCTTCTAGCAAGAACCGTTCTTACCTACGCATCAAAACCACAATGATTTTTCGTCAAGTGTGCAGTTTTAACCTTCAACAAGGACCGGTCGTAGTCAAATTCGATTCAACTAAAGTTGGAGAAACAGACACCCGCCAGCCACCTGTGTGCGAAGCACGTCGGTAGAACCGATCTCATGAACATGGTCATGTAATGTTGGTCCGGGACGCTTCATCCAACAATACCGCCGAATCAAAATAATACGTTGGTGGTAAGCAGTATAACTATTATCGCCCACAACTCATTGTATTCTACTCGTGCAAATCATCTATGCATAGACCTGGTTCGGATGCCACTGTTGGGGAACGTAGCATGCAATTTAAAAAATATCCTACGATCACGCAGGATCTATCTAGGAGATGCATAGCAACGAGACGGGAAGAGTGTGTCCACGTACCCTCGTAGACCGAAAGCGGAAGCGTTAGGTTAACGCGGTTGATGTTGTCTAACGTCTTCACGATCCAACCGATCCAAGTACCGGACGTACGGCACGTCCGTGTTTAGCACACGTTCAGCTCGATCACGTCCCTCAAACTCTTGATCCAGTAGAGGGTCGAGGGAGAGTTCCATCAGCACGACGGCGTGGCGACGGTGATGGTGATGTGATCCGCGCAGGGCTTCGCCTAAGCACTACAACGCTATGACCGGAGGAGTAAGCTATGGAGGGGGGCACCGCACACGACTAAGAGAATAACTGTTGTGCCTTTGGGGTGCCCCCCGCCCCCGTATATAAAGGAGGGGAGGAGGAGGAGGCCGACGGCCAGGAGGGGCGCGCCAAGGGGGGAGCCCTACTAGGACTCCACTCCTAGTATGATTCGCCCCCCTTCCTTCCGGCGGAGAGGGGAAAGGAGAAAGAGAGGAGAGGGAGAAGGAAGGGGTCCGCGCCCCCTCCCCTTGTCCAATTCGGATTGGGCAGGGGGAGGCGCGCCTCCTCTTGGGGCCTTCCTCCCTCTCTCCACTATGGCCCATAAGGCCCATTAACTTTCCCCGGGGGGTTCCGATAGCCTCCCGGTACTTCGATAAATCCCTGAACCTCTTCGAAACCATTCTGGTGTCCGTATATAACCTTCCAATATATGAATCTTTACATCTTGACTATTTCGAGACTCCTCGTCATGTCCGTGATCTCATCCGGGACTCCGAACAAACTTCGGTCACCAAAACACATAACTCATAATACAAATCGTCATCGAACGTTAAGCGTGCGGACCCTACGGGTTCGAGAACTATGTAGACATGACCGAGACACATCTTCGGTCAATAACCAATAGCGGAACCTGGATTCTCATATTGGTTCCTAATATTCTACGAAGATCTTTATCGGTCAAACTGCATAACACGTCATTCCCTTTGTCATCGGTATGTTACTTGCCCGAGATTCGATCGTCGGTATCATCATACCTAGTTCAAGCTCGTTACCGGCATCATCCCGCAACTAACTCATTAGTCACATTGCTTGCAAGGCTTATAGTGATGTGCATTACCGGGAGGGCCTAGAGATACATCTCCGGTATTCGGAGTGACAAATCCTAATCTCAATCTATGCCAACCCAACAAACACCTTCGGAGACACCTGTAGAGCATCTTTATAATCACCCAGTTACGTTGTGACGCTTTGATAAGCGACAAGGTGTTCCTCCGGTATTCGGGAGTTGCATAATCTCTTAGTCAGAGGAATATGTATAAGTCATGAAGAAAGCAATAGCAGTAAAACTAAACGATCATAATGCTAAGCTAACGGATGGATCTTGTCCATCACATCATTCTCTAATGATGTGATCCCGTTCATCAAGTGACAACACATGTCTATGGTTAGGAAACTTAACCATCTTTGATTAACGAGCTAGTCAAGTAGAGGCATACTAGGGACACTCTGTTTTGTCTATGTATTCACACATGTACTAAGTTTCCGGTTAATACAATTCTAGCATGAATAATAAACATTTATCATGATATAGGGAAATATAAATAACAACTTTATATTGCCTCTAGGGCATACTTCCTTCAGCTCCACTTCCCTTCCCCTTTTGCCCTTATGAAGGACAAATCACATGGGTTTTTTGGTATTTCCAGATGCCACTCTATCCCTTGCCTCACACTATAAATAGAGGTGAAGAGAGCTCTCCAAACTCACACAAGTACTCTCATACACTCCCCTAAAAAAGTTCCCTGATACACATGCCATACAATGATCTGGCTTTCTATCTCCCTCTCCACGAAATAGTTTTGTAGCTGAAAGATTGTCTAGTATTCAGTAGGTCCTAGTTTTGGAAGGCGAAGATCTGCTGGATAGTTGACACTGGATGTGTGCAGCCCAATAGAGAGTGTAGTTTCGATCTTAGTTCGAGAGATACACTGAGGTTCTGTCCGAATGACTGATCGAGTTTCTGTCCGAGGGCCTCCCGAAGGGCTGTCCAAGTGACTGGCCGAGTTTCTGTCCGAGGGCCTCCCGAAGAGCTACCCGAGGGAGAACTTCCTCGTGGTTGAGAGGTCGTAAAATCCTAGCCGCGGGGATATGCGCCAATGATCTCCATGGACTCTCCTTCTGCTGCGCTACTAGTTGGTAATGATCAGATCAAACCTTGTGTGCATCTTCATAGTGGTCCTGGGCATGTACGTAGTACATAATTTTTTTTTGTTTTATGATGCATTACCCTACAATGGCATCAAGAGCCGTGCTATGCGTAGTGCAGGTTACGATCTAGAATGCATGAGATGTATGGGTATTGAACATAATAATTTTGTAGTAGATGAGTTCTATTGCTGAAAATTATTTGTGTGGATACTCAATGAAATCTATTACCTGATGTTCTTGTTGCTTCCCTTGAATTTGCATATTTCTAATATTGATGTCATGGTGGAATTTCACAAAGTTCCGGCAGTCCGCGATCATGGCAGATCAACGAAATGCTTCAGTACTTTGGATTCCACCATAGTTAAAGAAATATGAAATTTCGCAGACTAAAGGGCAATGCAGATATGATCTGCGCGGGGTTCTTGCGTATGGCGAAGTTCATTATGGGGCTTGATATTTTTTATCTCGTGTTTGATACGCCCCGTAAAGTTAATCTAGCGACTTGAATAATCATACTTGATGATGAACGATGGTAGCTGTGGTTTGTTCCGAAACCTTAGAAGCCATGTAAAATAAAATCTGCACAAACCGATTAGAAGCGTCTAACTTGGTTTTGCAGCAAGGTATGTGATGTGGTATAGTCTTCATCATATTTAATGAGATTATGCATGAGATGGCTATATAATTTAAATTATTTAACATGACCTGCGTGTCATGATTCTGCATGATGGTTGGACCTAGATAATTGTCACTTTAATGACTTGATGTGTCAACCTTGTTCCAATGCATTAATTAGCTATAGTGATGGCAATATTATTTGTTGCATCTTCAAGACGGTGACAAGTTTTACGAAGGTAGACACCGATGCAAATGCCGAAGACGAAGAAAATAAGACTTCTCCGTCAGATGTCTAAAATATGTATCCTTTTGGGGTGCGCCAGGTCCACATGGGTACGAACGAATTGAGAAGTATGAGGCGGGTGATGGTCAGACCTCACAACAAGATCACTTTGTTGTCTTCATGCTCAGGCAGGATCATCAACTCGGAACACACCCGTTGAAAAATGAACAAGAGTCACATAGAGATGTGATTGGCAAGTTGGCCTACCAGTTGAAATTCATGTCATTAGTGATGTCCACATCAATGGCGTTGAATTAAAATACGTGTTTTGTATCACTCACAATGAGATATTGGTTTGAGTGGGAGCGCACTTTCGAATTAAACTTTTTAAATTGCTAGTGCATTTAATTATGAACAAAGTCTAAGTGGAACTTGTGTTTACTGTTGTAGATCAAATGGCTCGCAACCTCTTGTTCATCTTAGGCCTGATGTTAGAGAAAGAGAAGTTAACGACAAATGGAAGCAACTATGTGGACTAGGTCCGCACCCTGAGGCTAGTCCCAGGAGTGCTAAGAAAGAGTATGTGCTTGACACAACACTTCCAAAAGAGCCGGCAGAAACTGCCAGGACAAATGAGAAAAATATCTGGGCCACTAAGAGTGAAGATAACACCTTGGTGCAATGCCTTTATGCTAACTTGCATGAATGCAGAGCTTCAAAGACAAATTGAACTCAAGTCCCCCTGTGATATGATCCGGTATTTGGACTCACTCTATAAACTCAATCCCGAGTCTAAGTGTTATGATAACGCAAAGGCGATGCTTGAGTGCAAGATGGCTGAAGGAGGTTCAGTTGGCGAACATGTGGTCAATTTGACTGGCTACACTGAGAGGCTTAAAGCCTTGGAATTCCAATTCCATCAAAACTCGCATCAATCATGTTACTTTGTTCACTCCCCTGTCTTACAACGGTTTTGTCATGAACTACAACATGAATAGGATGAATAAGTCAGTGAACGAGTTGCTCGCTATGCTAAAAACTGCTAAAGTAGGAATGCGGAAGAATCGTAAGCAAATGTTGCTTGTGAAGAAAACCGCCGGTTTCAAAAAGAAGGGAAAGTCCAAGAAAGGCAATGGCACTGGTATGACCGGGTCCTAGAGAAAATCTAAGGGCAGAGGCAAGACTGAGACTAAGTGCTTCTACTACAAGGCCTCAAGACTTTGCAAGAGTAACTGCAAGTAGTACTGGCAGATAAGAAGTTCGGAATTACCAGAAAAGATATAACTATTATTCATGTTAGTTTTATTGTCGGTTTGCTTGCTAGCTTAAATTCTTAGTCTTGGTTATTTGATACGGATCGGTTGCTCACATTTGCGACTCGTCTGAGGACTTCTAAGAGTTCAAAGGCTGGCAAAGAGTGATGCGCATCGAGAACGATCTTTGGAATCGCCCGCTCAAGCCGTCGTCATCATGCCTCTACGCCTCCTTCGTGATTTATCTTAGAACCAAGTAATTGTTATTTTGTTCCCACATTGTGTAAGAACATTATCTCAGGATCATGTCGGATACACAATGGGTATTCCTACAAGTATAAGAACAACGGTTGTTCACTTTATTGTAAGGATATGTTTTATGGATTTGCACCCATTGTTGTGGCATTTTCATTCTGAATCTTGAATGTGAAAATGGTGTCTTTAACTTAGAAGCTCAATGCCTTAAGAAGGCTAACACCACCACCACTTTCATGTGGCATTGTTGTCTCGGCCATATCATATAGAAACACATGTAAAGACTTCATAAAGATGGAGTTTTATCGTCTTTTGATTTTGAATCATTTGACACACGTGAAGCTTGTCTGATGGGGAAAATGACCAGGACTCCATTCACGGGTCACCCTGAACAGGCGGGTGAATTATTGGAATATTACATAGTGATGTATGTAGTCCAATGAACATTGCCACACGTGGTGGATATTCCTACTCCGTGACTTTTACTGATGATTTAAGTAGGCATGGTTATATCTAGTTGATGAAGCATAGGTCAGAAACTTTTGAAAAGTTCAAGGAGTTTCAGAATGAGGTAGAAAATCATCATGACTGAAAGATTAAGTTTCTCAAATCGTGGAGGCGAATATCTTAGTCATGAGTTTAGCCAACATCTGAGTAACCGTGGAATAGTTTCATAGCTGAAACCTCCTGGAACTCCACGGAGAAATGGATATCTGAGCGACGTAACCGAACCTTGTTGGACATGGTAAGGTCGATGATGTCTCTCACAAAACTGCCAACATCATTTTTGGGTCATGCACTTACTACTACCGCTTATACAATGAATAGAGCATCGTCTAAGTCTGTTAAAAAGACACCATATGAGATATGGCATGGGAAGAAACCCAGTTTGTCGCATATTAAAATTTGGGGTTGTGAGGTATATGTAAAATGTTTACAACCTACCAAACTCGATCCTAGAGCAGACAAATGTTACTTTGTTGGTTATCCCAAGGAAACAATTGGGTATTCTTTCTACCAACCATCTGAGTGCAAAGTGTTTGTCGCAAAAAACGGTGTCTTTCTAGAGAGTTTCTCGCTAAAGAAGTAAGTGGGAGGACAGTACAACTTGATGAGATTAGTGAATCTTCAGTAATCGTTGATAGGGCTGAGGAACCGGAAGTAATTCCGCAAATTATCCCTACAACCGAGTAGGAAGTTGACGCACCCCATGCGGAAACTTCAGACAAGTTTGTGACTGAACCACGCAGATCAGGTAGGGCTATCCACCTGAATGGTTTCATAATGAAATCTTCGTTCTTGAAGATGATAAACCTGCGCTTTACAAGGAAGCGATGGAGGATCCCGGCTCAAGGGAATGGCACAAGGCCATGAAATCCGAAACGGAATCCATGTACGAAAACCAAGTTTGAGACTTGGTAGAACTTCCAAAAGGCGTAAAGCCCATTGGTTGTGAATGGATTTTCAAAAGAAAGACAAATGTGGATGGTAACATTACTGTCCATAAAGCTAGACTTGCCGCGAAAGGGTTCTTGCAAATTTGAAGGAGTTGACTATGACGAGACTTTCTCGCCTGTAGCTATGCTTCTGTCTGTATGGATACTACTAGCAATTGCTGCTTATTTCGACTACGAAATATGGTAGATGGATGTCAAAACGACTTTCCTAAATGGAAACCTGAAAGAGGCCGTATATATGATGCAGCCTGAAGGTTTTGTCAATCCTAGGGATGCTAAAAAGGTATGCGGGCTTCATAAGGCCATTTATGGTCTGAAGCAGGCATCAAGGAGCTGGAATATTCGTTTTGATGAAGTGGTCAAAGAGTTTGGCTTCATCAGAAATGATGAAGGATCTTGTGTTTACAAGAAATTTAGTGGGAACGCAAAAGCATTTCTAATCTTATATGTAGGTGACATTATTGATTGGCAATGACGTGAACTTTCTTAGCAAAATACTAAAGAGTCATTGAATAGGAGTTTTTCAATGAAAGACTTGGGCGAAGCGGCATGTATATTGGGCATCAAGATCTATAGAGATAGATCAAGATGTATGATAGCGCTTAGCCCGAGCACATACATGACAAAGTATTAAAGAGGTTTCATATGGAGAGTGCCAAGAAAGGCCTGCTTCCAATGTCACGGCACAAAGCTCACTTGAGAATCATGTCCTCAGACACTTGATCAGCGAGTTCAAATGAATGATGTTTCATATGCTTTGGCGATTGGTTCCGGCATGTCTGTCATGATATGTACAAATGGTTCCTATGCACTAGGGCCTGCACCGCAGACTTGATAAAGATCTTCCTTTGCTGCACGTGATAAATATCTCTTTGACCAATCTGAGCATCTCTTTAGGGACTTATCTTTAATAAGCTGAAACTTTTCATTTTTCATGCATCCCTGTCCTAGACATTTCTCCTTGAAACCAGAGGAGTAGACGTTCAAAACTTGTATCACACCAAATGGTCACCATGATGCGAGATAATGAGTACGAGATGACTCAAGATATTTTGATGTTCCGTTCAAGTTTTTCAAATACATCTCTTGTATGTATTCATTTTATTCTACCATATCATACATGTTGGTTGTTTTCACATCAAATTATTGTACGTATCATGTAAGAGCAGTGCCGCAGACACATTTCCAGCCGAAATCTGGAGATGGATCAAATCATCCGATTTAAGATGGACATCGTCCAGATTTCCTCCATGCAGTGTCTTGTGCGGAGTACTTTTGATCATGTAATGTCTGTTAATCATTTGTCTCAACATAGCCGGTCCCAAGCCCGGGTAAAGGAGGAGGGTTGTGATAGGCTTGGCGAGCCAACGTAAAAACTCAGCCACTCTTGGGGAGATGAAACCCAAAAGATTTTCGTTGGGGCGTAACCCTCTCAGCGACGCGCCACATCGGATTCGTATGTTGAGATGGATGTGTGGCCACGAGAAAGGATCGATCCGGAATGATGATATACGAGATAGAGATGGGTAGCACCAATTGAGGAGAAGCTTGTCCAACATCGTTTAAGATGGTTTGGGCATATTCAGCGCAGGCGTCCAGAAGCTCCAGTGCATAGAGGACGGATAAAGCATGCGGAGAATGTCAAGAGAGGGCGGGGTTGACCGAATTTGACATGGGAGGAGTCCATTAAGAGAGACCTGAAGGATTGGAGTATCGACAAAGAGCTAGCTATGGACAGGGGTGCGTGGAAGCTTGCTATCCATGTGCCAGAGCCATGAGTTGGTTGCGAGATCTTATGGGTTTCACCTCTAGCCTACCCCAACTTGTTTGGGACTAAAGGCTTTGTTGTTGTTGTTGTTGTTGTTGTTGTAATGTCTGTTAATCATTTTCTAATTTTAACATGAAACGCAAATGATCATGTATAAAATTCAAAATTTTCGCGCACATACTTGTATCCATTTTCTACACGCATGAATTTTGTTTATATTTTTTTTGAAACATAAGTGAGGTGGTTTTTGCCCAAAGTCTAAATGAAGATGGTACGTACTCCCTCCATAAAAAAATATAAGAACGTTTAGATCACTAAAGTATCTAGTATCTAGGTACCTAGGTTCCAAAGGTCGATCGGGAGGGAGAGGGATAAACGGCAAAAAGGCTGGAGACACGTATGACATGTCAACCGGCTGAGGGCTGAGCGCATGAGTAGGCGAGCTGAATAATTTACCTCCCGGTTCACAGGGGATGCATGCCATGCTACATCAGGTACTGCATGCTATGCTACATGAAGAGGAACACCATCCATTCCCCCGAAAGAGGAACACCACCCACATCATCAGTATTTGAGGTACGCATGGTCGCATCAAGTGTGTGTTCTTGCGGATCCTAGAGGGATCTGATGTTGTTTTGCGCGCACACAAGGTTGTCGTGTCGATGTAATTGAAAATATAAAATGCATCCTTTTCATTACTGCAGAAACATGGAAAACATTATGAAGTACCCTAAAACAGGAAATACATTTGGAATCCATGCAAATTTTCATTTACATGTGATTTTTATTCGCTCTTTGTACTGCGGATGTGCAAATGTTACAATGCCTTCCAAATATAAAAGGTCGTCATGACGGTCTTGCCAGGGTACTGTCAAACATATGTGCCGTGGAACGAAGATGGGACAACCCTACAAAATTGGGAAGCAAATAAGAACAATACTTCTGGAGGTCACAACAGTTTAAAAGATCGAGCAAAGTGACGCTAACTGGAAGGAAGGAATCTGAAATTTTCAATCCCAACACCCAAAGTGTATTATCAAGAGATGGGAAACAAAGGGGGCAGCCCGGAGCAAGAGATAGGAAACAAACTGAAAAAAAAAAAGCCTGAACTACCACAGAGCGACTAAAAGGAAACAAAACAATAGGTCCACACTGAGCACCAATCTAATTCGTTTAAAGAATCCCTCGTTGAATTATTGTCATTTGAAATGGATGTATCTAGGCGTCTTTTAGTTCTAGATACATCCATTTCTGAGACAAGTAATTCCGAACGGAGGGAGTACAATAAAAGAAACCTGTCACATGAAATTCAAGCACCAGTGAGAAAAGTATTCATATGATCTGCTTATCTTGAAAAAGAAACCAAATTTTCCAGTTTGAAATAAAAATGCTATTATCATGTACACTATATTGTTCTAATTCAGATACGAGAGATAGGTAAGTTTATGCACTATGAATGCTGAAACTTTCATGATATCTATACAAGAAGAAACACACACAGGGTACAACTAACAAAACAATGAAGAATTTCACCTGCAGAAAGACGTTTGACTCATTTGGTCCTCTTGTAGAGTTTATAGGTATATCATAATAATAAAAAATGAACACGATATCATAACAAAATTATTACCAAACATCAAGGGTTGTAAGAAAGGAGCCTCAAGAATTCTACCTATCATGACATTTGCGGGTCTCCTAGCAGGTTGCTTGTAAAAAGTTACTGATGTAGGCTTGTGCAAGACTTTCTCCAAGCTTTACTTGTGCTTCAGTGGTAAGATGCAAATTATCTTCGTTCAAGGGCAGACCAATTGCATCCACAGTTACAACATTCAGCAAGTTAATGCTAAGCTGAGCCTCCCTCACTTTTTCAATGTTCCTTTTATTCCCAGATGCGAGAGCAACCTGTTTAGTGCATACATAATCTTGAGAGAAATGGTAATCTTCATAGCAAATAATATCAGAGAAATGAAAATATGATCACTTGGCAAAGCAACCAGCATTTTTGTAAGAAAGAGTGAAATCAATTAGTGAAAGATTTAAGGTGTTAGATAAGAATATATTATTTAAGTAGTTTCAGAATCAACCATTTTTTACTTGAGGATATAAAATTGGTGAAATAAAATACACACGTTTTCATGTCTTGAATCACATCTTGTTGTTTATTTTCGTGAACCAATAACATCAATTTAAACTAATCTGATCAGTAAGGAAATGAAAATAGAAGTTAGTTTGGACATACTTATGATGTTAAAATACCTGATTGTAAATCCAAAAAAATTACAACTATGCATATTAATGGCTTGAGAAAGTAAGCAATTACTACACAGCTGCCTGCCTGTACGTTTTTCAATCTGAAACAAGACAAACAATTGTATGCTTCCTTGTCATCCATCTACAGCCAATGTGCATTCACAACTCTGATTCTTTTTGCTCATATGGTGGTCTATTTTTCATATTATGCCAATAACCAGACTGTGCCACGGTGTCAGGTCCGAGTGAGTCAAACCGTGCCATGTCATTACTGAATCCACGTAACCCAGGATAAGGAACTAAAACTATACAGTTTTAGAGTTGAAGGAATAGGTTTTCCTGGAATTATAGTTGAGGGACCAAAATTATACTTTTCACTGGCTGCAACAACCTCCATAAGAGATCAGGCTAGATGTGTATTGTTCATCTCGATTGGCTTCGCAGCTGGTGTTTGGCCAAGGTGTCCCGCTTCTTGCATTATGCTTGCTTCTCCTCTTAATATAAACATGTGCAAATATTGTTTACGCATGTCTCAAACTTGTTCCAAGAACGGGCATCTTAATCGTATCAGTGGAGCCACTTACTTGGCCTGATGCTGCATACAGAACACCATGTATGAATTTTAATCATATACAACTAAATAGTTGATCCTCACTAACCTATTTATCTCAACATGCACACATGCCACCATGCATGAAAAAAGACCCACCTCAATAATTAATACACTAAATCATACTCCCTCCGTCCGGAAATACTTGTCATCAAAATGGATAAAAGAAGATGTATCTAGACATATTTTAGTTCTACATACATCCTTTTTTGTCCATTTTGATGACAAGTATTTCCGGACGGAGGGAGTATTTTCATATTCCATACAACAAAATCCATCAAAATATATTGCAATAGTTTCCTGTAGCAAACGTGTGGGGTATCATCTAGTTAATTAAGTCTGTGTCTGCTGTGTCTGCCCATCAGAAAAAAAGGAATCATACTGCATTACTCATGCAGGACTGTAATTAAGTATTCCTAAAAAATTCGCATACGATTGCTCTCTCTGTTCAGAAACATAGGACACATTTTGACTCTTCAACTACAGCTTCCAACAAAAGTTAGTTCATTAATAAAGTTTGTATTCAAAAGTATTTTCTTATGGTTACTATTTTGTAGTAGTAGTTAACAAAACATTGAGCAAAAATTATGGTGAAAGTCTGAGCATAGACAATCAAATTTTCTGAATGGAAACAGTAATGCTTCATCTTCACGTGCATTGAACAATAGTTATCTGCCCGAGTCCCCTCTGGCTTCCGCACGGGCGACTCAAGCGGAGACCCTAAACCTAGCCACCGGGCCGCCTCCATCCCCATCCTCCCCTCCGTAGCCACTCGAGGAAGCCGCCGGGCGAAGCCCCGGGCGGTGGCGGAGGTCCTCTTCCCTCCCGCACCGGGATCAAGTGAGGCGGGTCACCCAATGGCGTCGGGGCGCTTCTCCCGGATCTGGGTCGTGGCGGCGCGGCGGCTCGCCTCCGGCGACGGCGTGGTGGTGGGCAGAGGCGGCGGAGCTGCAGAGCGACGTGGAAGAGCGGGTGGTGCTGGCTGCTCGGCGCGTCCGCGTGGTCACGGCGGCCATGGCTGCCGTGGCCGGCGGCTCGGCGGTTCGGCGGCGACGAAACGTGGCCGGTGGCGGCGGCGACGTTCGGCCTGGATCCCGGGGCAGCCCTCGAAGGTGGCGGCAGGTGAAGCTAGGGCTTCCCGCGGCGGCATGGCGTGGTGCTGTCCCTGTCCAAGGCGGATCTGCGCCGGTGATCTGGTGGCTTTGGCTCCGGATTGGTTCGGATCAGACGGTGACGAGCGTAAGGGGATCCTTCGGCTCTCGCGGTTTGGCGAGTGGGGTGGCGGCCCTCCTCCTGTGCTCCGGTGATGGTGCACACATGCGATGGCGGTGTGCTGTGGCTCCACGGTGGCGATCTTGTTGTGGATGGTCGCCGGATCTGGACGGCTAGATCTGGGGCTTTGAAGGTGGTCTGGACGGTGCACAAGTTGTCAGTTGGATTTTCTTGGGACAGACCCTTGGCGCCGTTTCCTTCATGAAGGCATCATCGAGGTGAAGCTCCCAACTCCTCCCGCTACCCTCGGTGGAAACCCTTGATCAGTTGATCGGATGATGGCGGTGTTCTTGTGTTACTCCCTCCTTGGGGGCGTCATTCTTGGAGGTGTATTGGCTCGAGGGACCAGTGGACGGTTTTAGTGGTGGAGCGGCGTTTCATGTCACGCAGCGTCGGCGATGTGGAGTCTCGGTGGCGTGGCGCGGCAAGGTCTCGGCGACGGATATGTGATGATGGCCCGCGTAGGGAGGTGGCGTTGTCTGGCACCATGGTGGCGTCGACAGCATGCCTGACAAGGTCGATGTGTCAGTACCAGCTCTGAAGATGGATCGGTGGAAGACGGCGGCGGCGGCGTCTGAGAGTGCACCGGATGGGTGTGTGCCCTAGACCCGGCAATGTGGCTTGGTTGGGGCCTCTGACTTTAGGTGTTAGGCTTTGGTGCGAGGTCTGTTTGGTATTCGACCCGGACAATCGGCACCACTTCATCAAGTGGATAGGAGTAGCGACAGATGTTGCCAAGATGGTTGCTCCAGACTTACTGATGTATTACTTTATAAGGTCTTTGTGAATAATTAATAAAATGGCTGCATGCATCTCCCAGAGGCCAGGGGTCATCCTCCTTTTCAAAAATATAAATCTTCACGTGCATTAGTATTTTTCATAAAATTACTATTCATTTGTCCAAAATTGCTAGCCTGTGTGAATGCCCAGATTGATGACCAGTTCAGTTTCTATAAACTTAGTTCACAACAGCAATGCCAAAAATGAAGACAAATTACACTATTTACCGAGCGCGGCCATCACCTGAATGAATGGTAGATGCGGCATCCCAAGATCTGCCCTGATATTTGCTATCAGCTTCTCCACGTTCCCCTGGTACGCCGCCGTTTCGGCATCGGACTCTGCATCGCTCTCCCCCTGGTACCACAGCAGCACGGTTCGATCTCGCCGCCCTCTGTCGCGGCGCGCGCGCGCCGCACCATCTGCTCGTACAGGTGCTCCCCGCGGGCCCACTCCCGTATGGCCGTGCCGCCGACGGCGCACGGTACGAGCCCGACCCCGGCGGTGCGGGTGCCTGGGGGCTGCAGCCGCGGGAGAATGGCGCGGGCGAAGGCCATACCGGGGCCGACGCCGCAGGTCTTGGTCGTGTCGATGTCGGCGTGCAGCGGCTCGCGGGCCTCTTCCCATGCGAGCGCGGCGGAGAGGCGGAGGATGGAGGGGTCCGGCGCGCACTCCGGCGGCACGACCCCGTCCCACCGTCGGTGGTGCACGCCGCCACGGCCGGCCATGTTGCTCTGCCCTGAGAGAAGGAAGATGCGCATGACTGCGGGAGCAGCGGTGCGGCAGCGGCGAGGTAAGTGTGAAGAAAAGAAGACTGCGGCTTCGAGCGTTAGTTGCAGGTTGTTTATATTAGACGTGAAACTGTCCGAATTTTTTTCTCGGAATCAGTAAAGTTAGTAAGCTCCCTCAAAATGCAGTTCTGGGATGAGTCGGGGCGTTGAAGGGTGCGTGGGACCACTTTGTCAGCCTACGTTGACTTATAATGAACCGCCTTTGAATCAACCAGGTGCCACTTTGGGGAAACACGCGTCCCTTCGAGCTCATCGTCGGCGGCGTGGGGGAGGAGAGGAGAAAATTTGGTGGCGCTGTGTGCGATTTGTCTGTGTGAAGGAGCTATGGGGACGATGGGTGGCGGCAAGGTAGCAGGCTGGGAGCAAGTGGCCTGAGCACTTGGCGGTTGGGCGTTCGCCGGTCTGAATCTTGCCGGATGTGACAGGTGTTTTTGCCTTCTTCCTTCCATTGATGCTTTCTTGTCTTCTGGCATTCATCCCTTCCAGTCTTCCTCTCCTTTGTTTTGATTTAGCCTGTGCGGGGTGGTGGCCCTGCAA
This sequence comes from Aegilops bicornis, assembly GCA_021605145.1. Classification (NCBI taxonomy): domain Eukaryota; kingdom Viridiplantae; phylum Streptophyta; class Magnoliopsida; order Poales; family Poaceae; genus Aegilops; species Aegilops bicornis. Next base: position 1,008,304 of record JAHIAL010000021.1, on the reverse strand, counting down.
CCTTACTGGCATCGGCGGCGTACCACATGGTGTGGATGAGGTTCAGCAAAGGGTTCCAAGGCGACAACTGCTCACGCCGCCGGAAGCTCTTCGCCGGCGAGCAGACCCTCGTGGGACGTCCACGGCGCGCTGCTCCTTTCCATGAGGCTGCTACTCGCAACGCCACAGGAGGCCGACAAGAACCCATCCTCGCCGTCGCTTGGCGCCGGGGAGGCCGCCAAGATCCTCACCCTTGCTGCCGCCGCTCAGCCATAGGAGGCCGCTACGCTTGCGTGCTTGTGGACAAGGGCTCCTCCGAGGCATCCGTGGCGCCATCGACGATCCTTGCAACGCACGCGGACCAAGCTATGGCGGAGCTGTATGGAGTGGACTTCCTGGTGGTCGACGCAGCGGCGATGCTGGCGGCAGTCTGGCCTAGATTGAGAGGGCAGCTGGTGGTCCGCCACGGCGACGGGAAGCGACATGGCAAAATGGCACTCCTAGCATCTGTTGCTACCTAGCCTAGCGCATCTTGATGGCAAGCTGAGAATGAGATATATGTTGTTGATTGCAGTAAGTAGCTAGCCACCCAAGCGCGCGAGCAATGTTTAGGATGCCCACCTCCTCATGGGGCACAAGTGTTGGACGAAATGGCTAGCATCAACAAAACCGCCATCTCTGTTCTGCCAGTACCATGGTTTGATGTTCACGCGTTGGTACTGGTTAAGGCTATTCTGCTTCATGGCTGTCCTGCAGAACTGGGCATTTTCTCAGAGTTGTTGTGATCTTGCCCTCTTTATTTGGCCTTCTTTTGGTGCACTCAAAAACATGTCAATTGTACACCAACTCTATGTTCCATTACAATAGACTGGCTATTGTTCATTTAGTTTTTTGAATTTATTTTGTATGCCTGATTTCCTTTCTAGGTGACACAAAATATCATCAATCTTACAGATGATGGATTTTGGCTTGCAAGAGGTACGTGCTTGATTTTCATTGAAAGATTTCAAACATAGTTAGGAGAATGAATTGCACAAGACTGCTGAGCTATCTACGACATGAATTGCTAGCTAAATCTGTAACTCTGATATGTTATTGGTCCATTGAGCTATCTGGAACATGAATTGATAACTTCATCTCACATTTTTATTTGATAAAGAACTACATATTTCATGTATGCAATTTCTTTTTGACTTTTAAAATTATGAAACACATTTATAGCAGAACAAAGGGATCTAATGGAAGAACTGGGCACGCAAGTATTTTGGTCTTCCATCAGATTTATGCAACTCTGATAAAGCTTTTAGTCGGTCAGTTCTCTAATTTCATAGCTGATGTTGCTTGCCCTGAATAAGAGAATGAAGAACTGAGCACCCATTCAAAGTATTTTCGTATTACCATTCAGGTTTATGCAACTCTGATAAGCTTTTAGTGGGTTTCGTATTCTAATATCATAGGTACATTCCTAAAACTAGATGATTCCCCGCGCGTTGCTGTAGGAACATATGATAAAAACTTAAACATTGACAATTACGTGAAATGATAATTTTGATGATCAGAGTACTATTTCGGTCACATGGAATAATGTTATGAGTTCAAGGGGAAGGAGCAAGTTACTTTTCACTCTCCTGCATTCTTAGGAACTCTGGGAATTCCATTATGATTCGGCACCATCGGCGGCCACCAAACTAAGTACATGATAAGGTACATCAGATGGCCAGAACACACCTGGCTGCCATGGATGCCCGTAGCACCCAAGCTAGCAAGCTCATGAGCCGGCTTGTTAGAGTTACGCGTACAATGCATTACATCATAAGAGAGGAAATTGAGCAGGATTAGACATCAGACATCTTAAAACAGGACCTGCGCATCATCATCGAACACATTGCTGGTAATGGCATTTTGGAGATTCAGGCAATCCGTTTCAAGGATAACATGGCCCATGCCCATCTGTTCTGCCAGTCTGATTCCCTGAAGAAGCAAGAAACATTCAACATGCAAAGGGTGGACGCTGGCACCTGATGCAGCAAAGATAATCTGGCCTCCAGCATCACGTCCTAGGCAGCCGGCCTCATCCTCTATGGAATTCAGCATCAAAAGGAGCATCAAGATTAATCTTTATTACTCCCTCCTCTATTGCACACCAAGATGGGCCCCGGACACTTGTCTCCTTTTCCTGTGCATAAAACTCCTTCCAATCACCGGTACTTTATCGATTCTGTATGCAAAATCCATCTCTGAATTCACCTTAGCACCATGATTTACTTTGTTTCTCTCCGCCCACCAGCTCCAGAGCAAACAAATAATAGTCAGTTGTTGGTCCTTTGGGAGAGTGAGGACAGCGATCAGAACATCAACAACTTAGAGACAGTTCGCAAGCATTTATCGGACATATTCCAAGGATAAGGTTATCAATCTCTTTTTAACTTCAAAAAGGTCAGACCCAGTGCATAGAAGCTCTCACACAACGTGGGGTATGGGGAGGGATAATAGGAACCTAGTCTTACCCCTGCAAAGTGCAATGCGGAGAGGCTGGTTCTTTTTAACTTCAATGCAACAGAAAAAAAAGTTGACCACCATCTTCAAAATACCTGTTGCAAACTACACATCTCGTATCAAGCTCAACACCTTTCCTTGCAAACTTATACCAACCACTGAAAAACAACATTGCAGTAAGCGTTCGTGATTGATTTTTTAAAAGATGAATAACAAAGCATAAGAAACATGAGATCCTAACATAATATGCTCACAACTGCAAATATAAAAAGAGTGTTGGAAGTATCAAGCTTTCTTAGAGGAAAACAAAACATATCTTACCATCAACTATAGTGTAGAGATGGATTAATTTTCCAACAGAAAGCAACCAGTCGTTGTCAATGATATACCCACACACCATGTTAAATGACAGAGCGTGAATGCACTTTTAATAAGAAATCCATGTCTTCATATGATGAGATGTTAAATCTCAATGTTTGTTGGTACCGTGCCGGAACATGAACGGTATGACATCAAATCCACTGATTTATATCTTTTAATATTTCAAATGGAAGTTCCATGTGGCCAACGTCCCCAACCAACTTCATGACAAAGAGAAAGGATCTGCAACAACAGTGAAATAATCATAATGGTATGCATCAGTAATCTATAACTGTTATACAACACATGTGCTTAGGAGATCAATAAGGGAACATCAGATTAACTTTGCATGACCTGGCCAACATGACACAATTTTGGGGCAAAGGCAACCTGATGTTCAAGACGATGCGAGCAACGATGGTCCACCGTCTGAACGGGAGATTTTGTGAGCGCAGGGGAAGTCGCTGAGAGACAGAGGCATCATATCTTGTAGGCAGCAGGTGGTGGTGGAGCGTGGAGGTTGTACTTGAGGAGGCGGAGTCGTCGAGGTGGCCGGTGTTGGGCGCGTCAAGGCTGCAGGGTAGCGAGCTTGGTCCCAATGTGTGCGCTGCACATCTCGATGGCGGATCTGGCCGGTGTTCCTTGATCCGTGGAGGGCGGCGGCCTGCGAGCCTCACGACAACCAGAGAAGCTCAATCCTCGTCGGCCGGAGGCGGCGACGGTCCTATACAAAATCTGGCTCTGGCTAGGTTCGCACGATGGCACGAGGGGGGTTGTTGCCTGGAAGAATGGAGCGGCGGGCTGCTGGGCTGCGTGGGTAGTGGTTGACAACGTCTTTTGGGCTTCTCTATCCACGCGTGGGTAGATCAATCGATGGGCTTCTTTCCAGCTTCTCTATCGGTTACGGGAAGACCAAGGAGGCTTTGTGGTGAGCTGACATATGAATATGAATAAAAATAATTGCTGATGTGGCAAGGCTGATGAGTTGGATAGTTTGCATGTTAAGAGAAATAGAATAGTGGGAATCAACTATTTATGTATTATAGATAAGAGATTGGTTTATCAAGCAAAACTGAAAGAGACATGGAGAGTCTCATCATTTTCAATGAATAAGAATACAAATGGAGTAATGGAAACATATCGTTCTTTAAATCACTATCTTGCTTCAACTTCAGAGTTTGTGCTTGAGTTCACATGCCAGAAATGAGGGACTAGGCTTCAATAATAAAATACATAGTTTTTTAAGGTAATAGCGTCATCTCGAGTTACTTTAGGGTGTGTTTAGTTTGTGTCACCAGGTGGAACGTAACGGGTCCATCCCATGCCAAAGGCCCATTCCCGTGTTTAGTTGGGTTGAGGAACCGGAACCCACTGGTTCCTAGGAATGAAATATTCGCCTGATATGCGGAATGCGCTCGTACCTCCAATTCGGTGGAACGACGCGAAACGGCTTGTGGATCTCACCTCACCCGTGTCTCGGAAGAAAATTCTATGGGACGGGGCCTCATAGACTTCACCGGGGCCCTCCTCGATTTTGACACCTCATACTTTGCACAAATCTCAAAGCAGCATTAAATTCTTAATAATCACTTTCGCATCTATTTGGAATTGCTACACCAACATGCATACGATCCAAAGATCGGTGACGTGGATACTTTCCATCTAATGAGCTTAGCAATCATCTCGCAGATCGTGCGTCGCCGGTTGCGCCCAACGGAGGGCACCGCCGCCACCTCTCACGGCGAAGCTCTCCCTCCGCCGGGCGATGCCGACGTTCTCGTCGCCCTCGCGAAGCGACGGCAGCGGATAGAGATGCACCGAGTTGCCTCGGGGAAGCGGCGGCAGCAGGCACAGCACACCAAGTTGCCCACCACCACATTCGCCGCCCAACACATCAACGCCGGCGCCGGCGGAAAGCCAGCCATCTTGTGACGCCCCCGATTTAATCGTACACTAATCATGCACGCAAACGTGTACGATCAAGATCAGGGACTCACGGGAAGATATCACAACACAACTCTAAAACATAAATAAGTCATACAAGCATCATAAATACAAGCCAGGCCTCGAGGGCTCGAATACAAGTGCTTGATCATAGACGAAGTCGTGGAAGCAACAATATCTGAGTAGGCTGCACATAAGTTAAACAAGTTGCCATAAGATGGCTAGCACAAACTGGGATACAGGTCGAAAGAGGCATGTGCCTCCGCACGGGATCCTCCTAGGTCACTCGGTCGTCAGCTGCCGGGCTGCTGCACGTAGTAGTAGGCACCTCCGGAGTAGTAGTCGCCATCGGCGGTGGCGTCGCTCTGGGCTCCATCGTGCAGTTGCGACAATCGAGTAGAGATAGGGGAAAAGGGGAACAAGGCAACCGTGAGTACTCATCCAAAGTACTGCAAGCAAGGAGCTACACTACATATGCATGGATATATGTGTAAAGGCCATATCTGGGTGAGCTGCAGTAATGTCGAGAATAAGAGGGGATAGCTAGTCTTAACGAAGACTACGCTCGGGTCACACAATCCTTGCAACATGGTAGGAGGGACAATCAAGTCCTCCAAGTATCATCATATAGCAATAATCCTACCCAAGCAATCCTCGCTCATATCCCCGAGCGAGAGCGACCACCGTTGTATCGGCACTTGGAAGGGTGTGTTTTATCAAGTATCCGGTTCTAGTTGTCATAAGCTCAAGGTACAACTCCAAGTCGTCACCATCAAGATCACTACTATTCGAATAGATTAATCACCCAGGGTGCACCATCTTACCCAAAGACGCTTGATCCCATTTGGCCGGACACACTTTCTGGTCATGCCCGCCGCTGAAGATCAACACGCCGCAGCCCCACCTAGGCTCAATAGAGGCCAAAGACGCCGGTCTAAACCTAAGTTACAGGGTGCGGGCCCATCGCCCAATGCACACCTGCGTTCTTGAACGGCCGGGCGAAGACCCTAGCCTAGTGGCGTTCGGTCAATCGGTAGGCCGCCTCGATCGGCCGGTGTCACGAAGTGCTTAATTTGATACCACGGCCACGGATACCCATAACTACTCCCCCGTAGATGGTTAGTGCGTATAAGCTCGTAGCCAACTCAGATCAAATACCAAGACCTCGTTAAGCGTGTTAAGTATCCGCTAACGCCAATGTGGCCAGCCCACCTCTCTCCTAGGCGGTCACAACCTGCCCTACGCCGTCAGCCTCAAGATCCACTCATGGGTGCTCCATCACCGACCGATTTTAATCTCCACATGTATCATGTATAAGTATATAGTATATACCCGTGATCACCTCCCGAGTGATCACGGCCCGATAGTATAGCACGCGCATTTGGACAAGAATGTAGGGCCACTGAGATGAAGTACTAGCATCCTATACTAAGCATATAGGATTGCGTAAGGTAAACAAATGTAAGTAACAAGGACAAAGGCTATGCGCAAAGCAGATAGGAGTATCTCAAAACAAGAATATGCTATACTACTCTAATGCAAGCAAGTAGATAAGAGTAGGCGATATCCGGGTGATCAAGGGGGGGGCTTGCCCGGGTTGTTCGCAAGAGAGAGAGGTCACAACACCGTGAGTCGAACTGCCACCGCAGCATTTGGCCGGGTCTCTGTGAGGCCTCACCGGAGAGAAGAGGGGAAGAAACAATGAATACAAAGTAAATGTAGATGCATATCGATGCATGACATGCCAAGAAGCGATGTTAGGGCGTGTTCTAACGTGGTAGGGGTACTGGTTAAGGGGAAACATCCGGGAAGTTTTCCGTGTTTAGGGTTATCGGGCAGAGGAGGCCGAGGGGAAAAGTTGCAGTGTCTGACAGGTTAGGGGTGTGTGGTCGACGAACGGACTGCTGTGATCCGAATTCGCTCTCGTCAGTTCGAAAGCAACTTTCATGTTGAAAATATTTTAACTGAAGTTACTGGATTAAAAGATATGATTTTTAAAAGATTTTATTAATTTCGGAATTTTAATTAATTATTTAATTAGTTCGAAAAATGCATTTATGACGCCAAGATGATGTCATGTCGACGCCAAGAATAACAGTGGTTGATCGAGTCAACCTCGATGTGGGTCCTGCATGTCATTCTTCATATCTAATTAACCTAATCAAAGTTAATTAACATTAGTTAATTAGGTTAATTAGTGATTAGGGTTAATTAATCGAGTTAATTAGATTAATTAATTACTTAATTAATTAATTAATTAATTAGTTTTATTTCATTTTCATTTTCTTTTTTAATTACAAAATCATTCGTGAGGTGGGCCCCATGTCATCGATCTTGGGGCCAAACCAGGCGTGTGTGGGCGGGAGTCTTGAGCCCGAGGCCATCTGGGGTTTGGTGCCGAGGCCACGACTTGGACGGAGGGGCTGCACCACGGCGAGGGTGGTCGGGCGGCAAGCGGCTGGCCATGGCGACCGGGCGCGGTCGGGGCTGAAGCCACGGGCGCCTGGGAGGAGTGGCGAGCCGTATGGGGTGGAGTCCTGGTCGGGAGGCCGACAGCCGTGGTGCCGCTGGGGCACCCGGGAGAGCTGGTCACAAGGCCACCGCATGCCAAGGCCACGTGAGTGGGGAGAACGCCTAAGGGGCCGGGGGTTCAAAGTGGTCGGGTGCGAGGGCGCCATGACGGCATGGAGTCCGGCCGAGGCGTCACGACGGGGAAGAGAAGAGGAAGGGGCCAAGGCGGCGGCAGGCTGGTCGGGTCGAGACGGAGCTCCGGGCGACGGCGCCTTCGCCGAGAGGGAGAGGAGAGGGAACGGTGTGGAGCGAGTAAGCTCACAGCTGGCGCATGGGGTCTAGGGGAGCGGGCCATGGAGCTGATGGAGTCCGGCGAGAGGCGGGCGAGGAAGCACCGCCGGGCGCTTGGGAGGCGTCCATGAGGCGGAGAGAGGAGGGTCGACCTCACATGGCGAATCTCTGCCAAGGTTTGAGGAGGGCGAGGGGTCCCAAGATGAAAGTAGGAGGAGGAGAGGTGGTCTGGCGGCGGTTAAGTGGCGGGGCGATGCTGGGGCGCTGTGGTCTCGCCTCGATCCGATCCAGGGGAAAGTGGGTCGGGTGAGCGAGCGGGGCGAGATGGGCGGCTTAGGGTTTCTAGCCGCGAGGGGGTTAAGTGGGCGCCCGTTGGCTGCCGTGGGGAGAGGCTGGGCCAAAGTGGGGTTCGGAGGGGGGCCGGGCTGGGGGGAGGTCGCCCAGATGGGCCAGTGGGGTTCTCTCTTTTCATTTTCCTTTTCTTTTCTTATTTTCTTCTTTTCTGTTTTAGTTTATTTAAATTGTCAATACATTTTACAAAATTTAGTGCACCCCACTCATAATTAGGTTTGCTATTTTAGACAACCCCAACATTTTTACTTTTAGTTTTTGAAACCTTTTATCTTTTGTTTTTGTTTTGAATTTATTTGTAGACCGGGTTCGAATAAACGGGAGGTTAGCCACAAGAATCGGTGTTTACATTTCCTTAATCATCCGGGTGTTACAAATCTCCCTCCACTACCGTAAATCTCGCCCCGAGATTTAGGAGGTAGAAGGAAAGAGTGCGGATATTCATCTCGAAGACGCATCCTCGTGGTTCCTGTGTGGCTTCGCTTTCGAGTGATTCGACCATCGGACTTTGAGGAACTTGATCGCCTTCGACGCAAAGCGGCGTTCAGCCTTTGGTCGAGAATGCGGACCGGATGCTCTTTTATAGGAGAGGTCCTGTTGCAATTCGAGCACTTCATGGTCCATCGCTCGGATTGGGTCCTTGAAGCAGCGCCGGAGTTGGGACACGTGGAACACATCGTGAACTCCGAGAAAGGTTCGACGGAAGCTCCAGCTTGATAAGCCACTTTTTCCACGCCTTTCCAGAATAGTGAATGGGCCAATATAGCGAGGAGCTAGGCTTGCCCTTGATCCCAAGCGGTGAGCACCCTTCATTGGTGTAACGCTAAGATAGGCCTTTTTCGCCAAAGTTGGTAGACCATGTCCTTGTGATGACGGTCATAATTACTCTTTTGACGAGGCGAGCGGCCTTGAGATTCTCGCGAATAATGCGGACTTGTTCTTCGCTTGTTGGATAATATCCGGACCGAAGAGTGGACGTTCCCCGCTTTTTGACCAGTTCGGAGGGTTCGCACTTTCGCCCATATAACACTTCGAAGGGGCCATCTTGAGACTAGCTTGATAGCTATTATTATAAGAGAACTCAAAGATACGGAGAGATTCCTCCCATTTCTTGCCGAAGGAAACGACACAAGCTCGAAGCATGTTTCGAGAATTTGGTCGACACGCTCAACTTGCCCTTGTGGACTGCGGATGAAACGCAGATCGAAAGATAAATGAGTTCCCATAGCTTCTTGAAAACTTGCCCGTAATCTTGAAGTGAATAAGCCGCCACGGTCCGAATCGATAACCAAAGGAATACCGTGAAGTGAAACAATTTCGGACATATAGAGGGTTACAAGTCGACTAGCAAAGTTGATGGTTTCTTCGACCGCCAGAAAATGAGCAACTTTAGAAAGCCGTCAATGACGACAAGAATAGCATCATTACCTTTACTGCGATTTGGGAAATCCAAAGGACAAAGTCCATTTCAACATGGTCCCATTTCCATTCAGGGAATAGGGATAGGCTGCAGAGTTCCAGCAGGCCTTTGATGTTCTCGCTTTGATAATGACGGCAAACGTCACACTCGTAAACATAGCGAAAGCAATGTCTTGCTTCATATTAGACCACCGTAATCTTCCGACGAATGTCTTGATACATCTTTGTACCGCTGTGGTGGATACATAGAGGCGTATCATGAGCTTCTTGCATAACCTTCGAGTCATATTCAGGTTTTCCTTCTTACACGGCACCACTAGGGCGGCCTTTGAAGTACAAGGCGCCATCATCGGCAATAGTGAAGAATGAGGGATTTCTCTTTGAGGTCTTGCTTAATCTTGTAGACTTCAGAGTCAAATCCTCGCATTGTCTTTATGGTGCCCACGAGATCGGGTTCAACATGTACCTGGTATAGAGGGAACCCCTGGGGAACAACACGGAGATTCATCTTGCGGAACTCCCGGAGGAGGGGGAGCGAAAATCTTGGAGGAACAATATGGAGGTTCAACTTTTCTGAATTCTTCAACAAGTGGGGCTGAACTTTGTGAACTCAAGGTGGTTGCAGAAGACTTGCGGCTCAAGGCATCAGCCATTACATTAGCCTTTGCTCGGGCGATAGGAAATACCCAAATCAAAGTTCTGCAGCAGTCTCCATCCATCTCTCGCTGACGGAGGTTCGTGTCTGGCTGAGTAGCAGATACTTCAGACTTTGGTGGTCGGTGAAGATCTTGCAACGACATCGAGAAGGTAATGTCGCCATCGCTTGATGCATGAATGATGCTGAAGAAGCTCGAGGTCGAACTCGGGTAGTTCTCTTCGTGAGGGCGAACTGCCGAGAGGCATAAGCAACCACTTTGCGCTCTTGCATCAGGACACCGCCTAATCCTTGACGAGAAGCGTCGCTAAAGAAATGACGTAAGTCCTTCTTAGTATCGGGAGGAGCTAGTAATCGCAGAAGTCAACTTGTCTTTGAGTGCCCGGAAACTTTCCCGGTTACATTTATCTCTGGCCCATTGGAATTTGACGCCCTTATGCAACAAAGTTAGTCGAGGCTGGCAATCTTGGAGAAGTTCTCACTAATCGACGGCAATAGTCAAGCAGACCGAGAAAACTTCGAATTTGCTTAACGCTCTTCGAGGAGTCCAATCGAGAATAGCCCCGAACTCGCTCAGGGTTGACGGCAATACCATCCTTAGAGATGACATGCCCGAGATAGGTTACTTCGGGAAGCCGTAATTCACATTTGGAGAACTTGGCATAGAGTTGATGCTCTCGTAGCTTTTCCAAGACAAGACGAAGATGTTCAAAGATGTTCTTCTTCATTCTTGAAAAGATCAGGATATCATCCAGATAAAACCACTACCTAACTTGTCGAGGTAATCCATGAATATATAGTTCATCGTGCGAGAGAAGGTGGCTGGAGCATTGGTTAAGCCGAAAGACATGACGGTGTACTCGTATGAACCATAACGAGTCACAAATGCAGTCTTGGGGATATCCTCCTCACGAACACGGATCTGGTGGTAACCCAACCTCAAGTCGAGTTTCGAGAACATTGACGATTTAACCAGCAGCTGATCATAAAGATCATTGATCCGGAGGAAGAGGATACTTGTTCAATGGTAGCTTGATTTATGGGACGGTAGTCTTGGACCAATCGGTTTGTCCCATCCTTCTTCTTGACAAAGAGAGAAGGGGCTCCCCAAGGAGAGCAACTTGGGCGAATGAAACCACTTTGAAGAGATTTGTCGATTTCCTCCTTTAGCTCAAGGAGTTCGTGCGGCGGCATCTTGTAGGGTCGCTTGGCTATAGGAGTGGTGCACAGTTTCAAGTCGATGACGAATTCGACAGCTCTAGCAGGGGGAATCCTCGAATTTCTTCAGAAAGACGTCACGGAATTCGCGAACGACAGAATGTTTTCAATGCCCTCGAGGGTGCGGCGCTCAATGCATTCAATGCATAGAGCCTTGCCTCGACATTTTGCACCAGATGAGCTTGGTAAGTGACTATTTCATCGGAAGGGTGTAGCGGATGGATCGTCTTAGTGGCGCAAACTATGGAAGCAAAGATGCGCCTTTAACCAATTCATTCCCGTAATGAGGTCAATGCTACAAGACTTCAAAGACGATGGGTGAGACAAGGAATTCCAGTCCTTCGATTTCAACGGAACGTCGTGGACTAATCATAGAGGTTTGACATTGACCCAATTACCGAGTGTGCACTACTAGCGCAGTTGTTCATCTCTTCATATTTAATGCCATGCATGAATGCAAACTCTGTTGATATGAATGAATGCGATGCTCCTGAATCGAATAAAACAGACGCAGGTACTGAATTTACGAGGAGTGTACCCATCACGTGAGCAGTTGGTCTTGAGCTTCGCTCGGATCAACGTGGTTGGCTGAACTCGACCATAAGGCTTGGCATGTTGTTGTGGGCCGGGTGTTTCCACGGCCAGCTGCTGGAAGGGCCAGCTGATTCTGGTTCTGGTTGCATTCCCTAGCACGGTGACCTGGTTGACCACACCTGAAGCACAAGCCATTATTGGGAGTGGGAACAGGAGCTTGGGGTGGTGGAGCTGGAAGCTTCTACCGCTTAGTTGTAGGCGCATCGAGGTGCAAGATAGTTCTCGCCTTGGAGCAGTGCATTCGGCTGGTACATACGGTTGGGAATCCATATCTTTGCGCTTCTGCGAGGACGGGCTCAAGATGAGCCCGTGTCACGGTTGCGCTCGTTAGAGCTCTGGTATTCCTCGCAGCACTGCCGACATTGATAGCTTTGTTCACCAAGGTGGCGAAATCAGCAAAGTCGTGCACTAGAAGTGCGAGCTTGATGTCGCCTTGAAGGCCGCCACGGAACTTCTCTTGTCTGCAAGGCATCGGTTGCAATATCCTCTTGACATAGCGAGACAAGTCCAGAACTCTCGCCGATAAGCTTCAACAGATCTTGTTGCCTTGGGTGAGGTTATGGAACTCACGCTTCTTCAGTCCATGACCCCTTGAGGGATGAAGCGGGCACGGAAGGCAGCTTGGAAGTGCGGCCGTGTGATGAGCTGCCCAACCGGCAGAGTACGCTCGTGGGCTGTCCCACCATTGAGTCTGGGTCCTTCAGAAGAAGGAAGCAAAAGTGACATATTTGGCGAGGGCTACATCGCCAGACTCCATCTCATAGGTGATGTCACGGAGCCGGCCATCAAGATCCAAATGGGCTGAGTTGAGGCTGCGGTACACTGGGTTCAGCGTATGAAATCCTCGCAGAGTTGTTCCGCTTTGGGTGCTGGTTCATATTGGGGCGAGGAAACCGAGCCATCATGTTCTCCATGAACTGGCGATTCATCTCAAGTTGTTGGATCATACCAGCCATGTACTCAGCGGTGGTGGGAAGTTGCCACCACGACCACGCACCATCACCGGTCTAACCATCCTGCTAATATATAACAGGGTAGTTCAGCATTTGAGAAATTATAAAAGGACAAGAATCATTCATGCTGAAACATGCATAATGAAAGCAAAGACGAAAGAAACTACATAGTAGTGGCATATCTTACAAAAGGGATCATGCTTAGAGTTCTACACACGAGTCCAAAGACATAGACTAAGACATCATAGGTGACACCTTGTGCTCATGGCGAATGCATCTAACACTAACAAGCAAGACTACATCGGTCCCACGCCAGATGCGCTGAGGTAGTTGTAGCACGAAAGTCGATAGTGCTGACAGCGGATAGTCCTCCACGCCGCTGACACAGGGGCCGCGGATACTCGGTGCTGAATCCGACGTCCGGTGGCGAAAAAGGGCCAAGTCGGGAGAGTAGCCTCCACGTCGCGGCCAACCGACACCTGGGGCATCACGGTCCTGGCCGGGTAGATCGCAGAACGCGGCAGCTGTCCTGGATCGGACAAAGGGTGCATCAGCGTCGAGCACTGTGAGAGGTGCCGACGGGTGATGTACAACTGGCGTGGCGAAGAGCTCAGTTAGCTCGATCCAGCCCATCGCCATGCGTAACAAAGTTACGATGGTGGAAGGGCTCTTCGGGTAACGATGGTGCAAAGCAGCGATGGTAGTAACCCTCCTCACCAACATCAGACGCGATAGCAATGTGCCTGAAGGGGGAGGTGTCCAACTCTCGATACTCTGCACGAAGACGTGTCAGAGCAGCATAAGCAGCATCGTGGACTGCCATATCGATAGTCACTCCAACACCATGTGCGGTGTGCAAAGACAAGAGAGTGGACTCGCATCTCCGAGAGTAGAGGTGGACGATGGCGCTGCATCGCTTCCCTCGGTTATAGTCCCGTACTCCTCATAGACGGTGTACTCAGTGGTGCGGCGATAACCCGGATAGGTCATCATCTCGGCTAGCACCGCGGTGATCCCGAGGCACCAATGGCCGTCGTGGTGGCGCACGACCTGCCTCGTCGGGTTCCATCTCGAAAACAAAGACGCGTTTCAAAGGAGTCAAATGACGGTGGGGAATTGCTCAAATACAATTCCAAAAACAACTAAGGCTATATCCAACTTTTGGGGTGCATGCGGTCACGGGATCCTAGTGATAGTTAGTAAAATCGTTTAACCCGAGTAGAAGAGAGTTCAGAGTCCCAGTAAAGGTCGAGGAGTAAAAAGATCCTAGTACCACCCGATGGCGACGTGGGCCCGTAAAGGCACACAAACCAAGTTAGTAAAAGTTTTTGCAATGTCTAGACTCGACTTCGCCAAGGAGTGTGGAAGGATTCTCTGACAGCAAAATGGCTCGATATCAACTTCAGGACGCTTCCGATTTAATCAGTACACTAATCATGCACGCAAACGCAGTACGATCAAGATCGTGGACTCACGGAAGATATCACAACACAACTCTAAAACATAAATAAGTCATACAAGCATCATAAATACAAGCCAGGGCCTCGAGGGCTCGAATACAAGTGCTCGATCATAGACGAAGTCGTGAAGCAACAATATCTCGAGTACGGACATAAGTTAAACAAGTTGCCATAAGATGGCTAGCACAAACCGGGATATGACGAAAGAGGCACATGCCTCCGCCTGGGATCCTCCTAGGTCACTCACTGGTCGCCGTGGAGCGGCCGCACGTAGTAGTAGGCACCTCCAGTAGTAGTAGTCGCCGGCGGTGGCGTGCTCGCTCCTGGCTCCATCGTGCAGTTGCAGCAATCGAGTAGAGATAGGGGAAAGGGGAACAAGGCAACCGTGAGTACTCATCCAAAGTACTACTTAAGCAAGGAGCTACACTACATATGCATGGATATATGTAAAGGCCATATCGCTGGACCGAATCGCAGAATGTCGAATAAGAGGGGGATAGCTAGTCTTAACGAAGACTACGCCACGGTCACTGTCTTGCAACGGTAGGAGGGGACAATCTGAAGTCCTCCAAGTATCATCATATAGCAATAATCCTACCCGGCAATCCCCGCTCATATCCCCGAAAGCGAGAGCGACCACCGGCTGTATCGGCACTTGGAAGGGTGTGTTTTATCAAGCATCCGGTTCTAGTTGTCATAAGCTCAAGGTACAACTCCAAGTCGCCCCTGTTATCAAGATCACGGCTATTGAATAGATTAACTTCCCTGAGGGGTGCACCATCTTACCGCACGCTTGATCCCATTTGGCGGACACACTTTCCTCGGGTCATGCCCGGCCGGAAGATCAACACGCCGCAGCCCACCTAGGCTCAATAGAGAGGCCAAGACGCCGGTTCAAACCTAAGCGCACAGGGTCCGGCCATCGCCCAATGCACACCTGCACGTTGCGTATGACAGCGGCCGAGCAGACCTAGCCTAGTGGCGTTCTGGTCCAATCGCGCCCGGCCGCTTTCGATCGCTGGCGTCACGAAGTGCTTGGTGATACCACGACGCCGGATACCCATAACTACTCGCGTAGATGGTTAGTGCGTATAAGTCGTAGCCAACTCAGATCAAATACCAAGACCTCGTTAAGCGTGTTAAAGTATCCATGAACGCCCGAGCAGGGGCAGCCCACCTCTCTCCTAGGCGGTCACAACCTGCCTGTCGCTGCCGCCTCAAGATCCACTCGCGGGTGCTCCATCACCGACCGACTTTAATCTCCACATGTATCATGTATAAGTATATAGTATATACCCGTGATCACCTCCCGAGTGATCACGGCCCGATAGTATAGCACGGCATTTTGACAAGAATGTAGGGCCACGAGATGAAAGTACTAGCATCCTATACTAAGCATATAGGATTGCGGTGTAAAAGGTAACAATGAAGTAACAAGGATGTGCTATGCAAAGAAAGTATAGGAGTATCTCGAAAACAAGAACATGCTATACTACTCTAATGCAAGCAGTGTAGATAAGAGTAGGCGATATCTCGGTGATCAAGGGGGCTTGCCTGGTTGCTCACGGCAAGAGAGAGGTCGTCAACACCGTAGTCGAACCGGGCCACCGCAGTGGCTTGGCCTCAGAAATTTCTACCGGAGAGAAGAGGGGAAGAAACAATGAATACAAAGTAAACAGATGCATATCGATGCATGACATGCCAAGAAGCGATGCTAGGGCGTGCCCTAACGTGGGTAGGGGGGGCATCGGTTAAGGAAACATCAGGGAAGTTTTCCGGTGTTTAGGTTATCGGGCGAGGAAGCCAGGAGGGGAAAAGTTGCAGGTTCGATAGGTTAGGGGTGTGTGGGCTGACGAGCACTGCGTGATCCGAATTCGTCTCAAATGTCGATTACTGAGCAACTTTCATGTTGAAAATATTTTAATCCGAAGTTCACGGATTAAAAGATATGATTTTTAAAAGATTTTATTAATTTACGGAATTTTAATTAATTATTTAATTAGTTCGAAAATGCATTTATGACGTCGACAAGATGATGTCATGCTGACGTCAATGGTCAGCGAGGTTGTTGACTGAGTCAACCCCTGACAGTGGGTCCCAGCATGTCATTCTTCTACGTTATCTAATTAACCTAATCAAAGTTAATTAACATTAGTTAATTAGGTTAATTAGTGATTAGGGTTAATTAATCAGAATTAATTAGATTAATTAATTACTTAATTAATTAATTAATTAATTAATTAGTAAATTAGTTTTATTTCATTTTCATTTTCTTTTTAATTACAAAATCATTCGGTGGGGTAGGGGCCCCATGTCATCGACTGGGGGCCAACCAAGGCGTGGAAATGCGGGCGGAGCCCGAGTTCGAGGCCATCGAGGTCAGGCGCCGAGGCCACGACAGTGGCCGGAGGGACCGCAGCCACGGTGTGAGTAATCCCGGGCGCAATCGGCAACCGGCGGTGGTCGAGGCAGCGTAGCCAGGCGTTCGGGAGAGCGGCGAAGCCTTGGGGGCGAAAGTGAGAGTCCGGGTCGGCCGGGCGTCGGTGGCCGTGGGCAAGAACACGTCACAAGGCCTTGGCGTGCAAGCGTCTTGGCGTTTGGTGAGGAAGGAAACGTCGGAAGGGGCCGAGAGGGGTTCGGGCGAGGGTGCGAGGCCGACGATGGAGTCCGGTCCGAAAGGCGTCGTCGGCAGGGGAAGAGAGAGGAAGGGGCCAAGCGGTCAAGGGCGGGCCGAGACGGAGTTCGGGCGACGGGCCATTGCTCGGGAGAAGGGAGAGAGAGGGAAGCAGGTGAGCGAAGCTCACAATGGCGGCGGCTGGGAGGTCTAGGGAGGCGGGCTCGGTGGGCGCGATGGAGTCCGGGCGAGGCGAGGCGAGCGGGGCCCGTGGCGTCAGGAGGCGTCCGGTGAGGCGAGAGGAGGATGACCTCAACTTCCACGCGTGGGGCGACGGAGGAGGAGAGGGGTCCCAAGGCGGAGTAGAGGAGGAGGAGGGGTCCCAAGGCGGTTGAAGGCGGGGCCTTGATGTCTGGGTCCTGCCCCGATCTGGATCAGAGGCAAGGGGGGAAAGTGGGTGGTGTGAGCGAGTGGGCGAGAGGTGGGCGGACTAGGGTTTCTAGCCGTGGAGAAGGGTTAAGTGGGTGGTGGCGCCCGGTTGGTAGCCTGGGAGGAGCGGGTGGGAGCAGGGGGCCAAATTTGGGTTCGGGGGAGGCTGGCCCAGAGGGGCCAGGGGGGTTCCCTCTCTCTTTTCATTTTCCTTTTCTTTTCTTATTTTCTTCTTTTCTGTTTTTAGTTTATTTAAATTGTCAATACATTTTACAAAATTTAGTGCACCCCACCATAATTAGGTTTGCTATTTTAGACAACCCCCGAACATTTTACTTTTAGTTTTTGAAACCTTTTATCTTTGTTTTTGTTTTGAATTTATTTGTAGACCGGGTTCGAATAAACGGGAGGTTAGCCACAGTAACCGGGGTGTTTACTGTTCCTTAATCATCCGGGTGTTACACATCTCCACATCGTCGAACATTCAGAGATATTAGAAGATTTCTGGTCGTTGTGACATTCAGAGATATTCATAACAAGAACATTCAGAGTTCCGTCATCAGAATATCTATGTGTTGTAGATTGTAAACATTCATATATTCTGCCACGTTAAAATCTATGTTGAACTACTTCAAAATTCTACCATTAGTATCCACGTTCATATATTCCGTGAGGGACAACGATGCAATGAAAATGGCATGACTGACACAATGATCTGCGAGATGATCGCTACGTTCTAGTAGAAGGAAAGTATCCACGTGATTGATGGCGTATCATGTATGCATGCTTTTGTAGCAATTCCAAATACGTACCAAAGATATTTGGGATTTAAGGCTGTTTTAAGATCTGTGAAAAATATGAGGTGTCAAAATCTGAGGAGGGCCCAAGCGGGAGTCTATAAGGCCCCGTCCCATAGAATTTTCTTCCCCCGTGTCTCTCCTCTGCATCTGCGAGTACACCCACGGCTCTCCCTCTCCGGCGCCGCCTCTCCCTCACGTCCACGTCGGCTCTCCATCTCCGGCGCCGCCTCCCCCTCACCTCTCTCTGCCGTCTCTCCCTCTTCCCGCGGGCGAGCGGCTGCAAGGGCAGGCGAGCAACGGCGGCAGAGGGAGCACCTGGTTCTTCTCGTCAATCGACCAGCAGAGAGGAACAACGGCAGCAGGCTAACAACGGCAGAGAAACAACAGCGATGGGCTAAATCTGATTCAGTACGTCTCTCTTCTTTTCTCTCCCTAATCTCCTAGCTCAATCTGACTGGGGTTGTGGATTTAGCGGCAGGCTCAATCAGCAGGCTAACGACGAAGATTAGCCGTTTGGGGTTGTGGATTCTTGCTGATGTGTTCATAAGCGACGGTTCTTGATGTGCTCACGTAACATACACATGCTAATAAATCCTTTTGTATTTTGAGTACATGACTTGTATTTTGACAGATTTTTTGACATGTAAAATGACTTGTATTTTCACAGATTTTTTTGACTTGTATTTTCACAGATTTTGGCAAAAAATAATAATTACTTTCTTATGATATGTTAAAATTAGAAAGAGCTATGAGGGTGACAATTGTGCATATACATGTGAGAGAGGTAATCTCACGGGAAAGAGAAGCAAACCCATTCCATTCTAAGTTGACAACCAAACATTGCAATGTAATCATTGCATTCCATCTATTTTTTTTTTTCGACGAAAAGCTGTCAGCGCAGCATTTCATTGGATATATATATAGAGAGAGGAAATTTGGTACAGAGCATACACCTAAATCCCCAGCAGGGGATAAAAGATGATCATCCCATTTTAACACCCATACATACACCATCTAATGATCCTAGTCAGGTTCCCTAGGTCTGTTCATCAACTGAGCAATCTTTTGTTCTCTTCGCCAATGTCCACAGCTCCAGTTCCTCGATGATGCGTTGCTGAACCTGTGTCACAGAGGATGTGACGTTGTTGAAGATTCGGGCATTTTGCTCTTCCATGTATTCCACCAGATGAGCTGCACCAGAGCACTCCACGCTCGGCGGTGCCCGGGTGGTATCCTCCTTCTCCCCTCTTCCCACCATTCCAGCAGCGACGTCGTCCCGGCCTGCGGGCGCCACGGCAGGGTTTAGGTTGCAGCGCTGCACCATGCGCAGCCAGAGGTCTCTAGCAAAAGGGCATGCAGCCAGCAAATGCGTCGCGTCTTCCGGCGCATTGCCGCAAAGCCGACAGGATGGGCTGTCAGCGGCCAACCCCTCTTCGCCAAGTTGTTCTGCCGTGAGCACCCGCCCAGGACGGCCATCCAAGAATATATCCTACACTTCAGAGGTGCGCCTGATTTCCAGATTATTTCCTTGAAGTTTGATCTTTGCGAGCCCTCAAACTGAATGGCGTAAGCCGATGCCGTGGAAAATTCACCGTTGGCAGTCCATCTCCGTGAGATCGCATCCGGATGGTTTGCCGTAATGATGGTTTGCATGCTACTCCAGAGGCTCGTGTATTCACGCACCGCCTGCACTGACAACGATTGTTTCAGGTGCCTTGTCCATCTTCCTTCTATGATTGCCTGCGCGACCGTCAGGTTCTTCCTCGTGCAATGGCGAAAAAGCTCTGGAAAGCATAGCATAGGGCCACCCCTTGGAACCAAGCATCGCTCCAGAACTTGATTCGTTCCCCATCCCCCAGATGAAAATGTACTGATATGGCGAAGAGCGCCCGCACTCTAGCGTCCGACGGCAGCGGCAGCCCATGCCATGCGCTGTTTGTATCCGTCCATGATAACCACAGCCACCTCATGCGCAGCGCCGTACTTTTAGCAGCGAGGTCCTGTATCCCTAGGCCTCCGAAACATGTCGGCCGGCAAACCACCTTCCAACTAACAAGGCATTTACCTCGACTTGCGAGCTCTTTCCTTTCCCATAAGAAATCTCTCCGAATCTTGTCTATCAGTTTTCTGAGCCAAGCCGGCATGTCGAGCACCATCATCTGGAACACCACCATGGCGGAGAGAACATGTGTGACCAGCAGCAGCCTTCCATCCATAGAGCAGTGCAGGAGGTTCCATCCTTTTAGCTTGATGTATAGCTTGTCAATGGCGGCTGATAATCCACCTTGCGCATCTTGGAATCCGAGAGGCATTCCCAGATATTTGCACGGGAAATTTTGTATTGCGCACCCAAAATCTTGCACCACTGCTGTCAGGTTTAGGGTGCCCGCATGCCACTGGAATAATCGAGCTCTTACTGAAGTTTGTGCGCAGCCGGTTGCGGAACCAATGATGTCCAGTAAGTCCTTTACTGCCTTGACCTCCTCCTCCTCCGGATTGATGAAAAGCACGCGGCGTCATCGGCATATAAAAGATGTTCTATAGGCCATCCTATGATTCCCAATTGGCTTCAGGATGTTGGCATTCTCCGCAGCCGTAAATAATGCCGCCAAGGCAGTCAAGCTACGATTACGAACAATAGCGGGGAAAGGGGTCTCCTTGCCGTGACCTCTCCGGTGGTGAATTGGGTCAGAAGGCTCGCCATTAACTAGCACGCAGCGTGGATCGAAGACGCGAGCATGATAGCAATTAGATCCGTGAACCTAGTCCCAAAGCCCTTGGCCGTCAGCACTTCCAGCAAGAATTCCCACGATACCGTGTCAAAAGCTTTCTCGATGTCCAGTTTCAACAACAGTGTGGGTGTCTTGGATTGCCTGAAAGTTTTGGCTAGAGCACTGACATAGGTGTAATTGTCATGAATGGTGCGACCTCGGATGAAAGCATTTTGGCAAGGGCGGACAAGATCTTTCATGTGCCCTCTGATACGGATAGCGAAGATCTTGGCGATCAGCTTGGCAAAACTTGAGATTAAGCAGATAGGTCTGTAGTCCCTTGGCGATTCCGTGTCCTCCTCCTTCTTGGGTAGCAACACCATCGTACTTTCATTTAGGAGATGCAGATTTCTGGCGTTCAAACATTGCACAGCGGACAGTGCATCCATCAAATCAGTTTTGATGATTTCCCAGCAGCACTTATAGAACATGCCCGTGTACCCATCTGGCCCCGGCGCCTTATTCCCATCGATCTCCGTAATGGCCGCCTTTCACCTCCTCAACTGATATTGGACAATCCAAATCCATGAGGTCCACCTCCTGGATTCCCATCTCATGGAAATTAATGCCATGCCCTCTCTGAACTTTTTTTGCCCCATCAACCCATCGAAGAAATCATGCATAGCTTGCACTTTGCCGGCTTGGTCAGTAAAAGTGGACCCCTTCGTGAACCACACGGTGGATGTGCTTCCTCCTCCTCCTAGCAGAAGCTTTGGACTGGAAGAAACGGTTTGCTAGCATCTCCTTCTTTTAGCCAAAAGTATTCTCGATCTCTGTCTCGAAATGGTTCTCTCTAGTGCAAGCGTAGTCCTAGTCTTTGCATCTTCATCATAGCCCTGAACTGTCTCTCCTCAGGTGACAGTTGCCTGTTATCCATTGCCTTGTCTAATCTTGCGATGATCTCGCTTCGTGATTGCCGCCTTGAGGGCTATGTTATTGACAAATTTTGCCCCCCATCGTTGCAGCTCTCTCCCTGTCCACCTCAGCTTCTCAGCGAACCTCGCAATTGGCTCCGTTGCAGCAGTTTGCCTCTGCCCCTACCGAACACAAGAATGGAACGAACCCATTCCCTTGGAACGGAACCATTCCATTCCATTCCATTCCACTTCGTTCTCCAACTAAACACACCCTAAGCTCCCGGAAATTGCGATCCCATAGCGATCCTGCATTTTTTCTGACTGCCATGGCCCCATCTGTCAGATGGACAAATGTCGTGTCCCACCGCGTGGGTGGAGCTGCTCTGCGCGTGTCGCTTGTTGCCATACCGTCAGTTCCTGATGGACCAGTCGTCACTTACACGGGCTTTGATCACCGCTTTTCGCAGAGGGGAGGCGTTGTGTGGACGGTGAAAAACTAAAAAAATCTGGATCCACGTTCTATGTTTTTTGCAAGTGGTTAGCAAAAGCATTACTGGAGCTAAGGTAAGGATTGACCCATCTGGATCCACGTTCTGTTAAGTAATAGCTAACTGGATATAGTTTAATTTAGTTAATGTTCATTGTTATATACGATCATTTCTGCAATATTACTATATATGCATTTCTGAAGCAATGGTGATGATTTGCATGTTCGAATTTACAATGTTGATTCTTTGATGGCAGAAGGAAGGAATGTTAAATTTAGAGAAGCTTGAGAACTATCGCTGATACCTCCTTTAAGGTCAAATATATTTTGTCGTAGCGTACATCTGTCCAAAAGAATGGTGTTCAGAAAATTCAACTTTCTATGCATGATTTATATAGCTTTTACTGCAGGAATAAATACTAGGTACTAGGTAGTACCATGCTGCAATGTTTTCATTTTGACCAACAAAATTTGATCTTCCTCTTCCTAATTTTAATCAGGACAACCTGTACTGAAGCTGTGGTGATGTAGAGGTATGCACACAGATTTTAAAAGCTTATGAGCTAAAGAGCTTTTGAATAATACATGCTAATAATGAGTCTTTCTGCATGGTCACATGCCTGTAGATTCTTCAAGTGGCAATAGTTAAGTCATTATCATTCCAAATAGCCAGGGTAAATATTACTATCTTTCAAATTAAATGTTGATTTGTTCTTCTTTCCCATTTTGACTTCTGGCCGGTCCAAATTACAAGAATATATTTACTATCAATGGTCGTGGAAATCACAAAATTTTGGACCTAGCTATGCACACCTTTTAAATGATAGTTCCACGCTTCTGTTATGATCTTTTGGTCCATTATTATAAATTAGCTCTATGTTTTTCATTGTGCCCACAAGGTTGCAATCATTATCACCATTTGTTGGCAAATTGCATCAGCAAATACATGGCATTTTAATTTTTTATCATGGCAACTATAGTCTCTTATCTGAAAAAACAACATTAAGTTTTAAAGCTTTTTTCACATATGCATGCATCATTCTTATGCTGCTTTTATTGTTCTTGTCAAGTGAAATTTTGATCATACACTTGTTTATCAGCAGGCTTTCGATTGAAGATGAAGAAGACGATTATCACTCGAGGCCTGCAATAGAAGCTTAGGAGTGTAATATACTTCTATATGTTTTTTCCCGTAAAAAATACATTGCAAGCTTTGAAGCATTGTTCAATAAATTAGATTGATTGCCTATAGAACCATTTTCACAACGACAATGAGAAAAATGGCGCGGCAAGGCGTGGCGTTCCCTCTAATGTACGTATCATATCTTATAGAAAAGGGGAGGGTGAAGAACCCAAACCACCATCGATGTTACGTGTTAGTCACTACAACATCGGCGCTCCACATTGGGTTTCCACAGAATAGATAAGCAAGCGTCTCGCTCACCCTATTAACAACTCAAACACAATATCTAATTCTCCCTTTAGCGAGATCTTTCTTTGCCACGCTCTACCCTCGGCCACTATCCTCGTGACTACCACCTCTAAAAAAGGCGGAGAAAGCGCCATCGAAGACTACCGTTCCTATGCTTCCAAAGCTCCCATAGGGCGAGAGTGAAGATTGTTCTTACTTCCTTGGGCTTGTTCACCCATGCCGATCTCTCCACGCACCATTTCTTCAATGTGTCTTGTGTCGTGGGCGTCCATTCCTGCTTGCCCAATGCCGAACAAAGCGCTCTCCACACTGTTCTTGCGAACACACATGCCACTAGAATATGATCGATGGTTTCTTCTTCTTGATCGCAGAAAGGCACGCGTGTCTTGATGAGGTAGTCCGCGCCAGGCCAGACGGTCGGGGCGTCTAATACATGTTTCTCATTGCCGGCCAGTTGAAGAAAGCGACATTGTAGTAGGGCTCTAGATTTCCACTGAAAATCCGTGTTGCACCACCTCCCTTCCGGCAAACATGGCGGCATAGGCGGGCGCCTGGAAAATTGCCCATTAGTCTCCCGTGACCAAGTGGCCGAATCTACGAGGCCTTCTTTGGTTGGATCTGCACCATTAGTTGCCACATCCCCAAATACTCAAATAGTCTTGCCAAATGTCATGTCGGGGCTCACGTCTACGCCAGCCGGAGTTCGGTGTAATCGCTTCATGGTACCTGCTGGAATTCGACTTAGCACGTGTTGGAATATCTTGGCGTAGGCGCCCGGCACTAGCTCCTGCATCCGCATCCCCTCCGATAGTGATCCTCCCAAAACAAAAGTATCCTTGCCATCACCTATCCTCACCACCTGGTAGCCACAGCGTCTGAGGGCCAAAAGAATCTCTAAGAACAACAATATCGAACTCCTTGCCAGCGGTCTTCTTCAATCCACTCTTCGTAACCGGGCTCATGTCAGTGCTGCATCGCTATCATTCAGACCATCTTAGACATGGGATTCCTAGGCCTCCTGCCCACTTTGGTAAGCACACATCCTTCCGAGCCATGGAGCAATTGCCACCATTTGCTTGAACCTTGCCGCTTTCCCTGAAAACCCTTATTATCTTGTTCATGTCCACAATAGTCTTCATAGGGAGGTCGAAGTGCCAACATTGCATGCGGAGGAACTGAGCATAGACGAAAGGATCAAGATCAATCGGCCGCTCTTGGTGAGGTGGCTGCCTTCCATGTGGGCAAGTAGTTTTCGGTGTTCGACCAATCCAGCTGGCTGAGCCAATGATGGTTTCTTGAGGCACAATGGCAATCCAAAGGTATTTGCATAGGAACAACCCAAAACGACAATCCAGGATGGTCTCATTGCGTGTCATCTCCACCTCCGAACATTGTATTAGCAAGGCAGAAGTATTCTGGAGATTAACGTGTAACCCGGATGCATTTCCGTACATCTCCATGATCCTCGTTGAAGAGCCCGTTAGTTCGAAGATCCACTTGTTTGATGAGAGCGATCACGTCATCCGCAAAGATAGACATCCGATGGCTCAAACCTATGGGCAATGAGCCACGGTGGCTAGGATCCTCGAGATCCGAGACCAGCTCGAACATACGCTAGAGGCTCCATAATGAGAATGAAAGAGCATCGGCAATTCACGGGTCCACCACCGAAGGCCACAGCGGCCGTAAATCGGTGCTCGACACGCCATTTACCATGATCCGAGTGGTCGCGATGGCGAAGCCCCGAAAATCCAAGACAGCCACCTCATACCAAACCCCATGGCGAAGGACCTAGAGGAGGAGAAAGCCTTCACTGCGTGTCAAAAGCTTTTGAGATGTCCAATTTCAAGATGATTATCGGCTATTTCAGCAAGGTGCGTGAAGAAGCGTGTCTGCCGTGCTGGGCCAACATGAAGTTGTCATGCAGCGACCTCCCCTTCACAAATGCACTCTGATGTTGCCCCAGCCAAGCGAGGGAGGCCGAGTCAGGTTAGTGTGACATGCTAGTACCTTGTCGAAAATTTTGACAGCACGCCCCCATGCACCAAGCTAACAGGTCTATAGTCCCTCAACTCCCTCCGCCCCATCATGTTTAGAGAAGCAGCGTGACAAGTGCTTTGTTGATTGATGCCAACCCTCGCATGTCAACTGCTGCGATAGAAGGAGGACCTCGCCTCCATAGAGTAAGTGATCTTTAATAATGCTCCGACACATCACATAAAATCTAGTTAAAAGCCGTCCGGCCCGAGGCGCCTTGTCCAAAGGCATGGACTTGATCACTTTTAGCACTTACTCCCGTGTGAAAGGATCCTCAAGGTGCTGCGGAGGTCCAGAGCGAGTAGGTTTAGCATCTCAAGATTGGCCCGCATGCTCTCGGGCGGTGTAGAACAAAATAGGGCCCCATAGTATTCATCCACCATACTGCAATTCTATCACACCATTTGTTGACCTGCGTTATTATGCCGCATCAACATGATGATGTTCTTCCATTGCCTATGCTTGGCATGACGATGGAAAAAAGCGTGATGCATCTCCTTCCTTCAAGTTCAGGAGCCTCGATCGTTGTGGATTCTATGGACCTTTCTAGGGATGAAGGCCAAGTAATTTCTTCTTGAGAAGCTTACAGAGCTCAACTCCGCCGGGCTCAACTCCTTTGGACTCCATAGCCACGTCAAAGCGAGTATCAACTCAAGCACGATGGCAATCTGCATACGGATAATACCGATCCTTATCGCTCCACCTTCCGAAGGCTGCTTTGCTGCGGTGGCCCGTAGCTTGCTATTCGGCACTTCAAATGGGTTACCCGCTAATGGTGTAGAGAGGCCCACATGCGTCTTGTACCCTTCGCAACAAACCCGGTGCTTTTCGGCGAAAGATTCAAATTTTAATAGCTTTCCGAAATGAAATCAGCATGTGAGGTCCATCGACAACCAGGACAATGGGGATGCAGCCGAGCTCGATGAGCATGAAGTGAAGGAAATATGCCCTAGAGGCAATAATAAAGTTGTTATTTATATTTCCCTTATATCATGATAAATGTTTATTATTCATGCTAGAATTGTATTAACGGAAACTTAGTACATGTGTTAATACATAGACAAGCAGTGTCACTAGTATGCCTCTACTTGACTAGCTCGTTGAATCAAAAGATGGTTAAGTTTCTAGCCATAGACATGAGTTGTCATTTGATTAAGGGATCACATCATTAGAGAATGATGTGATTGACTTGAACCCATTCGTTAGCTTAGCATATGATCGTTTAGTATATTGCCTGTGCTTTCTTCATGACTTATACATGTTCCTATGACTATGAGATTATGCAACTCCGAAGAATCTGGGAGGAACACTTAGTGTGCTACCAAACATCATAAACGTCAATCGCTAGGTGATTATAAAAGGTGCTCTCGGTGTCTTTCCGATGGTACTTGTTGAGTTGGCATAGATCCGAGATTAGGATTTGTCACTCACGATTGTCGGAGAGGTATCTATGGAGCCCTCTCGGTAATGCACATCACTATAAAGCCTTACAAACAATGAAACTAATGAGCTAGATTTGCGGGATGATGTATTACTTGAACGAGTAAAAGAGACTTGCAATAGCAGATTGAACTAGGTATTGAGATCTGCAAGCGATCCGAATCTCGGGCAAGTAACATACCGATGACAAAGGGAACAGCATTATGTTGTTGTTATGCGGTTTGACCGCTAAAGATCTTTATCGATTGTCAAAACCGGCGGATCTCGGGTAGGGGGGTCCCAGACTGTCAGGTCTAAAAAGCGGATGGTAACGGAGACAAAGGGACACAATGTTTTTACCAGTTAGGGCCCTCTCGATGGAGGTAAAACCCTACTCACCTTGATTAATATTGATGATATGGGTAGTACAAGAGTAGATCTACCACGAGATCAAGGAGGCTAAACCCTAGGAGCTAGCCTATGGTATGATTGTTGATGATGTAGTGGATTCTCGGACTAAAACCCTCCGGTTTATATAGACACCGGATAGGTTAGGGTTACACAAAAGTCGGGATTTACAATGGTAGGAGATCTACATATCCGTATCGCCAAGCTTGCCTTCCACGCCAAGGGAAAGTCCCATCCGGGACACGGGGCGAAGTCTTCAATCTTGTATCTTCATAGTCTCCGAGTTAGGCCGTGGCGATAGTCCATTTTATCCGAACACCCCTAGTCCGGACTCCCTCATTAGCCCACGAACCTGGCTTCAATGAAGATGACTCCGGCGGCGCATATTGTCTTGACATTGCAAAGGCGGGTTCCTCCTCGAAATACTTCATAGAAGGTTTTGAACACAAGGATAGTGTCGGCTTTCTGCCAAAACAAGTTCCACATAACACCGTCAAGGGGAGAATAACTTTTGCCTGAGATCTGCTTTGACGTATTCGGCGTAATATCACACCACGGCCCAGGCCTTTATATGAATCGTTTTCTTGTTTCACCACCTCGAAGTAGCGTTTAGCGAAAGCGGTTTCCACAGCGCGTCTGTCAAGCGTAGATCATGCCCCTTATTCCGGGATTCTCATCAATACGGACGTGCAGGTAACCCAACCGGGCCCGTTAGCTCGCCTCTTCTATCAAAGGTGAGTCCTAATCGACCCACGGGTGGGCTCTTGGTATTCAACCTCTTTATAATGAGACCAAGGCCCTCTTCTTTTGCACACCCTCCATCGAGTTAAGCCTCGCTTCAAGTTCCAACACCCAAAGCTTCAGATTCGGTAACTTCGGACTTTTAGCGATGCTCCGGGATCCGACCAACCATGACCCGATGGATGTCTTCCTCATCACGAGAAGAAGATGTGCTAAAGTTAGCATAGCGCCCGGAGTATAACAAAGCGAGATCCCTGCTTGAGCTGCACTGCTCGGGGCAGGTCATTCCCACTCCCCAGGCCAGGCGAGCGTGGTGTTCGTGTCCCACTTCCTTAGAGGTTTAGGCACCAGCCGGATCCCTTTGTCTTGAGGGGCTCATGGTTTATTATGGGCTTGATTTCCATGACTTGAATCCAAAGTCCATCCTCCATATCTCGTCATTCATTGTTGTATGTGAGGCCTTCCTCCATATTACCCCCATTTTTGGATTGTGGCTCAAGACCTTTCAAAGTGGAGCCAAAGATGATCGAGGAGCGATAGCTAGAGTCGGAGGGGCGGTCATTAAGTAAATGTCTTTGGTGCTCAGAGTGGCTGAGGCTCTTTTCAAGAGGAGCTTGATTTGTGGCAGCGGGGGTGGTTTTATATCACCGCTCGGGGGCACCAAATGGGGCGGCGCTCCTGCCTTCATTCGGGTCCACCACGGTGGTGGCATCATGGGTCGACAAAGGAGGCTCGTGAGGGCCGTCCAGGGCGTTCCCTTGCTGCAGGGCGCGCATTGAGACCTCGGGAAAGAGGAATCAATCTGGTTGCGATGGCGCGGGGTTATGTGGTGATCAGCGCCTTGACCACTGCAAGCGTCGCCCCCTCCACACAGCAGGAATTCAATTCGGAGGGACCACGAGCTCTCCAAAACTTTATGGAGCCTGACGGCATACATGGAGAATGTATAGATTGTTCTTCGGATCACAAGAGAAGTGTGGGACTTGACCAAGAGACTATTTGGACTAAGGTACAATCGCTTGGGATACTCAAGTAAGTAGTCCTGGCAACCGGACAAGCTGTTCATTTATTTATTTTTATATATATGCCCTTTAAAGGGCCGTTTTCTTGAACAGGGAATGGATAGCCAAGGCAAAAGTTAATAAAGGTGTCCGGCTCCCTCCCGGAGACCACGCCCGGATCCATCATGCTGACCAAGATGTTGAAGGTCGGCGCCTTTTGAAGAAGAAGCGAAGGGGGCGGGGAAGCAACTGCCTCTTGAGAAGGGAGGCCATCGAGGAAGGAGGGATTAAGAGTCCGCCTTCGAGGAGAGAAGAGGACCACTTGAGGAAGATCCAGGTCAAGGCCTCAAAGAGGAAAAGGATCTTGGCCGAAAAAGAGTCCGTGGGAGAAGTAACCCAGCGCATTATTTCCCAAAGGGTGAGCCCTCAATGAGCCGTAAGTTAAAAAGGAGGGGTCTTGTAAATAAGGAACATCCCTATATTTATTCATATGAAGATAACCCGAAAGTGTACCTTGTAGTCACGGACCTCAGCCCTTCTCGTGAGCTCGTCTTGAGGATCTTCTTAGGAGATGATGGAGGGGCCAAGCGCCTCCACTGTCGTACCCTCGCGTGAGGCGGACAGCCAGGAAGGTGTCGTCGCGGAGGGTTCCCTAAGTCCCGGCCGGGGCGGAAGACGGCGCCGAATAGTGTGCAGTGGGAGGAGGCTGAAAGGATCTGCTCGGGCGGCGACTATTTGAGAGGACCACCGTGCTCTAATGGGTATGGTGATTGAAAAGAATTGCATCCAGCGGAGGCGAGGATTGCATGAAAGCCGTCGAAGCTTATTGGCGGGGTTTGAGTGCTGTAAAAATGATGTACCTTCAGCGACAGTTATGCATATAAAATCACATACTGTATAGATAGTAGCCCACGAGACTCGGTATGTTGTCAAAATTGACAACATGGCGAGATCAAATTCTCGATTATAACATACTCGCCGCTCTATAAGCAGGTGGCGGGGCGTCCGGAGGCAGCCAGCGAGATGATGAATATGCCGAACTAATCTGCGGCGACTTGACGAGGATCGCGGACATCGCTGTTTGGTCAATAAGCAGTTCGACGAGTCACAAGGTTATCACGACTTACGTGCGGACACTGGTAAGGGGGAGCTGACGCCCATATGTCTTACTATCTCTGCGTATGCTTAATGCAGATGGTGCCATTGCCCGTGGAGGAGGCCTGAGGCGGAACTTCGCCCGAGCAAAAAAAGCAGGCCCGAATCGATGTCGGCTGCTTTAAAAGGCAAGCCGAAGAGCTAGAAAGCCGAGCAGGCTGCTCCTTTGCCGAAGCAAAGAGGAAATGACCGATATGGCCGAAAAGTTAAGGAATACTACTACGATGTCGCTGCGAGGTTCTTGAAAAAGAACGTCAAAGCGGAACAAGAGAGACCTAAAAAGGCCGCCCGCGAATCAAAATTGCCCAAGCGGCGTTGAGAGCTGCCAAGGAGGAAAATGGAAGTCGGGGCCGGGGCAATTGCGGCTACGGAAAAGCTGTTTCTTCTGCGGAGAAAATACAGATCAAAAGTATGCTCAATTGGATAAGTTGTGGAGTTGAGGAGGATGCTTTAGACTTGGCGGCTGCGGTAGCGGTTGAAGCACTTCGAGGCGAGAAGAATTCTGTGAGAAGGGAAGAGCTGTGTGAGGTCTCAATTCCATAGTCCCGGATCGTCCTCACAGCCATTTGACCCGATCGGTTGGCGAATGGGCAGGCAACCGAATCGGTTGTCAAACTTTGCCATGAAGCATGCCTGACCCACTTGTGGCAGGCGGACCCCAACCGAAGAGCTATTTTGGTTTAGTCACAGCCCGGTTTCTTGGTGCGATTACCGCTATATCGACGAAATAGAAGCGATCAGCGTGTATTGAGGGGCGCGGATGGCTCTTGCCCGTGTCAAGATATCTTTGGCGAGATGAAGGCCACCGATGTTGCATCCCAAGATTCGGACGGAAGCAGTACTGCCGAGCACTACTTTGAAGAGAAGTCCTACGAGAGGCGCTCGTTTAATAGAGACCGATTGCTTTCGAAGGATATTATGTTTTAGATGACATGTATGATTTGTGAAAACAATGTTTCAATATAATATAAGAGCTTTTTATACTTATGCGTTCAAGTAGTGAACTACTCCTGTCTGACCCGTTTATGTATATGTGTATATAACACGAAAGATGGCAGTCCTTGGCCCATTACGCACATAGTGCTTGGGGGTGTTGTAAAAAGCGCTTTCACACATGATCCAACGTCTTGGTCCTGTTAAGGGAGAGTGATAAGCGTATAAACTAGAAACCCGGACTATAATGCTTTATCACTTTCACTTAGCCATGGGAGTTCGAGGGTGGGCTATGATATAGCCCTGAGCACCGCACTCTCCCGAATTCCGGAGATGCGTATGTGCACTGACGAAAACCGGTCCTTCGTTAATCGCGGAGGAATCCTAAACATTCCTGTAAGTCGCCAGTGGTTGACCGAGTCTCTCGCTTTATCATGACAGTCAGTTTACGGCTTTCTCCCTTTAGGGAGGTGCTTTCGCCCGACGAACGGGCACAAGAGCTGTCGCGATGGTTCTCACGAATCACCCAGCGTTAGCGTGAAAACCAGAGCGTAAGGCAGCAAAACACGAGGGGTAAAGGCGACAACATTTGACCAAAGACATGATTCGAATGATGCATATAAGTCCCTGCCTCGAGGCAGCGAATACTCCCTAAGGTATTCGGTCTTTATGAAAATGGGCAGAGTAATGCCCTAAGTCCCACGATGTCAGAATGCAGCATAAAATTCTGAATGCGGTCAATGTACTGCTTGTGACCTCCTCGGTTATAGTAAGGAACCGGGATGTATATCAACGAGAACAGCAAAAAAAAAGGTTCACGCTTGAGGTCTTAATCTGAAAAGAATCAACTGTACAGCGGAGTCCACTCTACGCGTCTGCGCTGTGTCTCCGTTGTGCATTATCACGGGCAGATTGTAGTACGTTGTTCATCACCAAAGAGAGGAACTTAGTTTAAAAAGAAAAAGGATCGCGCAGAATATGTACTTAATAGTAAATAAATAAAGTATGGTTCGAAGAAAAAGTTGAGTTTAAAAGTATGGGGGTGTGCCGCTAGTAGGCGCCGGACTCGTCTAACTTAGTGTGTCCAGGAGTTTGAATATTGATTCGGGTTCTTAACCTAGTAGAGCCTGGATAGCAGTGGGGCCGTCAAAGGCGGTCTCCGTTTTTCAGAAACTCGAGTAACACTTAATACTTCCTTTTCGCGAGATGATGCCCGCGTGGACGGGCATTTAAAGTGTTAGAGATGCATAATGCGGTGTTATTGCGTTAAGCGGTAGCTTCACGTCCCAATAGTTAGCAGTGGCTACTTTAAGCATGAGGCGATATGGAAGAGTAACCTTTTCGTGAGTTGCGGATGAACCGAACACAACTTCTAACGTTATGGAGCCGTACAATGGGCATATGGGCCTGGCATTACTCCTTTCGAGGAGGTGTTGCTCTGGCGAATTTTTAGTTAGGTTTATCCCCATCCACCGGATTGTGTCTGATATATCGAGTTTATGTCCTTTGTCGCCATCCGCGAGGACTCGTGTAAATTGGAATCCGTTGATTATAGGATCCAATATCGTTGTAGTCCATCCTGCGTTTGGATATTTTTGGAATAGTCACGATGGTCGAAGGTGATTGCGTTTGACAACCTGATTAATGCGGCGGTTGCGCTTTGAAGTGGGCGCCGCTCATTCTGTTTCCAACGATCACGCGTGAGTGAGTTTACAATTTTAACCTCTTGTGGGAAAGTCTTTTGTGTTTAGGGGCTCTGCTTGTGGTGTACTCAAATGCGTCATCTTCACTTGGTGTATCGAGCCCCTTACTTGTTGTGTTGATGCGTTCACAGCCGGTTGTGTTGAGGACCGCAGTTTGATTAGGTACTGGTTAGCGAGGCCTCCGAAGAGTCTTTGTGTGTTTGTTATATCTTGTCAGGGATTTTGTTGAAGTTGGATAGCTCATTACTATTGTCCTTAAAAGGCGATGTTTTGTTGATACTGCCGTGAGAGCTTTTGAATCCGGCGTTGAGCGCTAGTGCTCTTTGGGTACATTCCTTTTAATTAGTATTTGGTCGCTTGTTTACGCGTCGTGGTTTTATTTCCATCCGATTTGGATGTACTTGGGTCCTTTGGTCTTGATGCATCTTAGCTTTACAACCCGGTCTTTCTTCATTTATCTCTCCATAAAAGCGGGTCCTTAAGGAAACTTGTTAGTGCGGCCATTGTTGTTGACTTTTCTTGGCCAGGAGTATGCAATGACCGATAAATCTCAGACGTTGTGTTTTGAAAGCTGCTATAAAACTTGGCGTCCCAGACGGCCTATCGACTATTTAGTTATTTTTAGTTGAAGACACATTCGAGAATTTTCGGTGACTCTAAAACATTGGGTTATGTGTGACGAGATAAATGTCGCATCCGAATGATTGCCAATCCCTGAAAATTTGCCCAAAATGCATCCTCGAGCTCTTCCCGACTTCCAATGGTATTTTAGGGGAGGCTCTTAAGCCAATGCCGGTACGGCCCTTTGAGTTTAAAGGGTAAGTATTTTTATAGGCACGTTAGAGATCATCTCCTCTAGCCATGTATTATGTGGAGGATATAATCCTCAATCCGAGACTCGAGTGCATTGTTCCGTCATATGCCTCTATGTTTACGGGTTTGAATCCATTGAAATTCATGATCGAGCACCTCATTGATGAAACATAGGGGGTGTCTGTATACAGCATGTTGGGTGTCTTACAGTGATCTTGAATTTTGGCGTGTTGCATTGCTTTGGCAGGCAACCTTTCTTGGCCCCACATAGATGGACCTAACTGGGCCATCCTTTTGATAATGAATCCTTAGGCGGATCGCTAGAATTGAAGCTAATGTCGGCACCATTACGCGCTCTCTTTTTTGCCGTGGTCGTCCATCCGACCGGGTGGCCTTCTTGCTTTTAATTGTGGGGGCTCTAAGGCCTCCTCGTGATCGAACGGTAGCTTTCTTTTGAGGTAGCTCTTTGTTGACTTCGCCCGTACTTATCGGCGGTGCTGAATACTTTGCTCCATCTAATCCTAGTGCATCTTCCGCTGTTTTGAGCTTCGCTTACGCTTTTTGATGACAGCGTGGTGGAGCAGCCTTTTCTGAGGTCATTTTGTTTCCAGCGGTTTGTCGTGAGATGCGTCGGTCTGTTGTCTTAGCCGAGGGTCGAGATTGTTTATCAAGATTGTCTTATTAGGACGATTGCTCGATGCACATCGTTGTCCACCTGTTCACCTGCTCTATGGCTGGGTCTTTGTTGGCGGGACTTTGTTAGCGTTTATGTTACCGTTTTGATTGCTTTTTGAGGATTTATCGCCATTAGCGTCACGTTGTTCCTCGTCTTCATTTCCTTTAGGTGTATCCACCATGTATACATCATGGGATGAGGTTGTCAACATCCTATAGTCTTTGGTTCATTCAATATCTCCTACATGCATTCCGCGTCGATGTCTTGGTCGAAATCGAGACGTCGTGTAAGCTTTTGCGAAGTGGCTATAAAGTGGGTGGTGGGTGGGCATTGAGTTTCTTCATAATCCGCATCCCAACCTTCTGATATGATCCGACCGAGGGCTCTCCGGATAGAGAGAGACTTTAGTGAATTCAGGATGTCGCCCGAAGGCGAGTGCTGAAAAAGATGTCCCTGACCGTGAACTCCATAGCAGGCCCAATCGGATTCGATGTGCAAGGCGGCGGAGGGGTTGGTCAGGAGAGATCGGCACCCCAGGTGAGGTCTTTACAAAGGGCAGGGATGGAGTTGGCTCAATCGCCGTAGAGATTAAAGCCCCGGTGTCCAACCACTCGTCCTCGTCGAGGAATCCGGCTCCGGATTAGAGGTCGGGCCGGATTACGAGTGCGGCCTCAGGGGTGCCTTTGTTGACTCTGAGCTAGATCATGCCCGCTCGAGGCAGTCTGATGAGCTGCAGCTCGAATCGTCGAAGATCAAGTCTCCGGATATAACGGCCGTATAGTTTAAATCCTCGGCTGGCCGCGTAACTTCGATCTACTCCAGCGAATTGGCAGCTTGATTGCAAAACCGCGGATCACGAAGATCTGTCCCAGGGAGAAAAGTCTCACCACGGACCGCGTCGTTGTTGATGATCAAAGGAGCCATCGGGCCTGTTGGTGACGACATGGAGGAACTCTCAATGAAAGAAACAATGTCGATTGTCAAAACCCGGCGGATCTCGAGTGGGGTCGGAAATGTGCGTCTAAGCGGATGGTAACAGACAAGGGACCGATGTTTTACCCAGGTTCGGGCCCTCTTGATGGAGGTAAAACCCTCGTCCTGCTTGATTAATATTGATGATGTGTGTTACAGAGTGGATCTACACGAGATCAAAGAGCTAAACCCTAGAAACTAGCCTATGGTATGATTGTTGTTAGATCCTATGGACTAAAGCCATCCGGTTTATATAGACAGGAGAGGGCTAGGGTTACCAGTCGGTTACAATGGTAGGAGATCTACATATCCGTATCATGAAAGCACTTGCCTTCCATGAGGAAAGTCCCATGGGACACGGAAGAAGTCTTCAATCTTGTATCTTCATAGTCTTGGAGTCCAGGCCGATGATAGTTATTTCTCCGGACACCCCTAGTCCAAGGGACTCCTCAAGACCCCTCAAGGATTAAACCTACAAAGACAACCTTTGGCGTCATGTCGGTGTAGAGGCCAATTATGGGAGCTCGATTACACTTTCGAAGTGGTCTTCGGATCCCGAGATAACTTCGACGAAGAGTTAATCTTCGACATCGTCCCGTTCATTATGCGGCTATCATACCTTGCTTTCAGACGAACTGCATTTACCAAAGTTCAATGCGGTGCGCAGTTTCGCATACCTCAAGCTCAAGATATCGAGGCCCTGAGTAATCACGGTCAATACACTTAGAGCGCTATCTCCAAGCGGAGGAACTACGGCGGCCCTGGCGGAGGTGCAAAGCAGCCTCTCAGCAATTCTCGAGTCCGGCTACTAAGCGTCCGGACAACATCAGCAGCGCCGGGTAACCTACAACAAGACCGCTGGCATGATTCAAAGCACTTAGCGTAGCAATCCATTAACCCAGCCCTCGTGAAATTGCGAAGCGGTATTACTGCGTACATAACTACATTTCACGGAATGCCATGGGCATAAGGAGGAGCACGACCACGGCTGACTTGGGAATGCGGCTCAAGCAGGCTCCCGATTGTGTCATTCTTTTCTTTTCTTTTCTTCCTTTTTCTTACTTTGGACTCCATTTCCGAAGTCCTATCTGGCACTAGAATCATGAACTCACGATGCAACAACTAGGAAGTAAGCCACGTCGGTGTTGTTTCATATTTTACTTTTATCTGGACTGAAAGTACTCACGTCGTCTCTAGATCGTCAGTTGGATTGGGCGAGGATCCCCATATTTCGTATACTCATGGGCCAGTCCCGGACGGTTGCCGCATACAAGGAAGATTTCACAAGACTTGGCGATCAAAACAAGGACTCCTCCCCACCGGCGTGATGGCTGGGACTCTTGTTATCCTAGGCCTATGGAGCATTATATAAACGAAGACGGGCTAGTCAAACAGATATACAATAGACAACAATCATACATGATTTGGCTTCTAGGTTTTAGCCTCTTTGATCTCGTGGTAGATCCACTCTTGTACACATCATCAATATTAATCAAGCAGGGCGTGGGTTTACACTCCATCAGGGCCGAACTGGGTAAACATCGTGCCTTGTCTCCTGTATACCATCCGCCCTAGCAGACAGTTCGGGACCCCCTACCGGGATCATGAGGGTTTTGTGCCGAGTCTCTATTACGAGCATTATACCTGTTTACATACCATCCCATAGCTTACCTCCACGAGAAGGACATATTGAATAAGTCCCATCCTTGCTATACCTTGTGACTGCGTTTTGCCTTCATTGCAGTACCTTTTGAATAAACAATATAGCTTTTGCCTATTATTGCACTCCTTTCTTTATCTATATATATATTTCATTTCATGACATGTGGCACCCGATTACACTTTAGTAATACACCGGCTCCAAGTACCCCCAAAAGTATGGTGTGATAAGTCCAGAACACTTTCTGATCGGCACCCGAACTTATAGCATTATATGCATCGGCTCGAATCATGTCTTGGGTCGATAGTTGGGTTTGCCCGGCTCCTATGTTGTGGTACCTTACGTTCCCATTATATCGGCTAAGGTAGCACTAGGAGAATTCTTGTGATTGTGCCCGGTTGAGCTGGGTTGAGCACCTCGGTGGAAAGCTAAAGCAGCCCGTCATGATAGAGGCGAGAGCAGTCGCTATTCGAAGATTTTGGTCCCTAAAGACTTATAGCTTAGAATGAGGATAAAATTATCCGGCTAAGCGTGCATAAGCGCCATGAACTCAGTCTTCAGATACTAGACCTTGAAATTTAAAATTATGATTCTTGGCTTAAGTGTTCAAGCATTATAAGTCGGTTGCCTTGTTCGTTCGTTGGCGCCTCCCTAGATGGACCAAGAATGGGAACAAAGTGCTCAAGTTTATCCAATTCTTTTCGTGGCATGGGGGCTGAAGAACACCATCTCTCAAATTTGATAGCGATCGCACAAAAAGGTAATATTTTAAATTAACAAGCGTTGCTACGCATGTGAACAAGTTTTCAGCGTCACGGAGATAACAAATCACGAATTTAAAAATTACATCTTTGGAGCACTCATCAGCTATTAGAATTTGGGCTTGGGCCCTCATAGTACATTTTGGCGTCACGTGCTCCTTGCCCTTGTTGGCCGTTCCATCACAAGCTTCGCATCCCGGCTTGCCCAGTGCACTTTGCAGCAGGGCAGGGCGGACACCTTCAATGCAGGCGGGCTGATTGACTTCAACCCGTGGGCGAGGCATCCACATTGGCCGCCGCACTAGCCCAAGTAGCTCGGGGCATGGTTTCCAATGGCCCTAGCAGACTATGAGGCCCTTCATACTGTTCGGCGACCTTGTGAGCCTCGACAAATCGCTGGTAAGCTTAAGAACACAGACGTCCGGCCTCAGCATATTGAGAGGCCTTCTCCGTTGAGCTCCCCTCCCTTGGCGGTAGAATGGGCATCGAGGACACACTACAGGCAGAGTCTGCGAATGCTCTGAGAAGCTCAGATCCGGGTAGTAATAGGTAATTCCTTTCACATGCTTGCTTTGCATAAAGAATGCCTTACCGCCACTATCTTCTTTAATGATTCAATTTCTTGGAGGGCTTTTTTGGGCCTCGGCCTTAGCTTTGGCACTCTCAAGAGCCGAGGCAAGCTCAGTTCTCGGGTCTTGAGTCACGCTCCAAACCCTCATGTTTTTTCATGAGCCTGGGCTCTTGCCGCACCTCCACTGCGCCTCCCCTTCTCTCGCTTTCAGTGCGCTCAGCAGCTTGCTTTGCTTCGACCCACGGACACCGCTTCCTTGAATTCGCCACCTCATTATGGCCCTAACGGTACCATATTCTTCTGTTATTTTTTCCATATAATCTTTCTATAAGGTATTTCTTTAATAAGGTATTACTTACCTTCCTTGTCCTCCAACTGCTTCTTGGCAGGGGCAGGCTCGTTCTCGGACACGCTCGAGGCTCTGCTTCAATGCATTGACCTCCATGATCCCGGTCTGGCGGAAGTCGCAGCCTTTGCATTCCCATATTGACATACTTATGTTAGAATCCTGCGTATATCTTTTTAGATCCTTAAAGATGCTTTTCTTCCGAACACCGAACTAAGCATCGAGAACTCTTGTCTATGCGGTAATATCTTTACATATTCTAAGCTCACCTCAAAGCACATTAGAAAGGCTGGTACATGCCAGTTAGCAGCTCTTGGCGAATTTGAACTGTCAGGATCCTCACACTCATAGCGGTGCGGTGCTCCTCACCGATGGAAACTAGCGCCTCCAGTAGATTATCCTCAGGTTGGGCGGAGGACAGCATCTACCCTTCTGAAGGGCCGCCGAGACTTGAGCAGCCCGAAGGTTCGATTATGGAGTCGGACAAGGTGGGCTTAGAGCCTGGGGTCTCGCCCCCATGCTCTTTACTACCCGGGAGGTCGCCTTGCGGCGCCTCCTGCATACCTCCTCTTGAAGAGCCCCCCTTGTGGGCCCGATAGATGAGCAATGGCGTGGCCGATGAGGACGGCGGAGTACTCTCCATTAAACCAGAACTCGGGGACGCCAGAAGCGGCGAACTTCATGTAGGCGGAGCTGCATATT
The DNA here is from genome assembly GCA_021605145.1 of Aegilops bicornis. Lineage (NCBI taxonomy): Eukaryota > Viridiplantae > Streptophyta > Magnoliopsida > Poales > Poaceae > Aegilops > Aegilops bicornis. The sequence continues at coordinate 968,785 of JAHIAL010000021.1, read as the reverse complement.
GTTGACATTAGAGCACTATGCAATAAAAAAGCCATGGGTATCCGGACACTTACGATCTCGCCGAGCTTGGCCTTGTTGGCCAATCCTCCTCGTCGTTAAGCCAAACGTTGGTGGAGAAGTCCGGAGGAAGGTTCTTCCTTCTTGGACCCTCCGGCCTCCCGGTTAGGCGGCCTTTCTTTCCTCTCCGCTGAGAGAGCTCTTTCCTCCTCACCGTTGGAGAAGATTCTAAGAGAATCTGGCGGCACCAGCGTCGGGGCTCCTTGAGTTCGTTGCCTCCTTCTTAACTTCTCCGGCACCACATGAAGTCTGGAGCCCAAACTCCCGTCAGGCGTCATTGATGCTGGGCCAAGGCCCGTAATAACCTGTCGAGCGTCTTCAATCAGTCTGTTAAAGGTTAGGAGTTGGTTAGATCCCGCATGAAGTCAAACTATGAAAAAGAGTCCCATAAAGGGTAAAATAACTCACCTCGGCTGCTTGGCGCTGCAGCGATCCAGCGATCTTAGGTGCGGATGTGGAGCCTCGGCGCCCATGAATAGCACCTTCTAGGCATATTAAATGCGTGAAGTAGGCTTACCTCCAGTTGAGTCTTTGTGCGGATCGAACTCTACAATTTGAAGGCCCGTTGTTGGCATGGGAGAATCCGGCGGATGAGCATCACACGGATTACGTTGACAAGCACGAGATTCTTGTCCACAGGTTTGAGCATGTTTGGAGTCGGATAGCTGGTCAATGCCCCCGTCGAGGCCGTCTCTTTCCATAGCGAGCCGTGTGGGAAGCCAGATCTGAATTCGGGGCCGCCCGCCCATTTAGTCAGCGTGGCTCGATGATATAGAACCACCGTTGCCACCCCTTTATTGTCTCCCGAAGAGGAGCCCTCGAGCCATAGGACTTTGGCCATCTTGCCAACCATGGGCGCCTCCACTCAGCAGCAGTCGCCCACTACCTTGACGACATTGAAGATCTTCAGCCATAAGGCAATTGGGGCTGGATGGAGAGGAAGGCCTCGCACCTGACGATGAAACGCCCGAGATGTTGAGGATGAAGTGGGTCCAGTCGTGGAAGTCGAACCATAGTAGAACATGAGCCCCCGGACAAATGGGTGAAGTGGAAAACCTAGTCCCTTGGAGGAAGTGGGGGCTACCACCCTCTCATGGGGCTGGGGGTTGGAATGAGCTGCCCAGCGTCGGGCAGCTGTGCCGATGTTGCTGGATAAGTATCGGCCTCCGCAGCTTTGTGATGTGCCCCTCGTGGAGGGAGGCCATCCACACTGCCTCCCGCTCGGACATATGGTTGGAAAGGTTGAGGTGGGATGTGCGGACAATGGTATTTGGGCTTTCAATCTTGAAGTGGATGAGCAAAAGGAAGAAAGGCGTAGGTGAAAAGGTGGATCCTTATCCCTTATATGAATGAGAATGAAGCTGTCGTCCCCACCAACTGGTAAAAACTTCGCTTATCTCCCAAGCGCCCGTAATCAATGGCGGATGGAATTACCACGTCGTATGATGAGAATCCCGAATAAGGGCGCGATCTATGCTTTGATAAAGGCGTCTTTGAGAAACCGCCTCGCTAAGGTGGAACGGTAAAAAACAATTCATGTGAAGGCTTGGCGTGGTGTGATATCACGCCTTGATACGTCGACCTACTCATAGCCTTAAGGCATGTTGGATACCCGGCAGGTGGCAAAAGTGGCGAGGATCTTCTTGTGGGCCATAAGCGAAACAACATCCTCGCCAATGAACACAATACTTGGTACTATCAGCTTCTTCGAGACTTTCGCCTCGAACAATAGGCGCTAAGCGAAGCTCGCCGAAGTCTGGCTAAAATTTACCATATGTGGCTAAAATAAACCCTTGGAACGACATTGCTATAACTTTTAATGCCAAAGGTGATGAACCTCGATTCCGGGTTGTATGGGATCCAGCTCGCTCTAGTCCTTAGTCCGATCGTAGATGGCTTTCGCCTCACTAAAGTACTCATGGACGGGCGGAAGCGGATTAAATCTGATTTATGAAGAAACACTCGGCAAGATGGAGATTGATAAAAGCCGCATTGAACAAAGCGGCACGACCTTCAGGAATTATCCCCACTGGGAAGCGCGGTGTGCGGAAAAATCACACTCGATGTGGTATTGACACCGGAGAATTATAGGTCCCGAGGAAATCACATTCCAGTGGCTCCTTTTAGCAGCGGATACCACGCCCTTCTAGGGCGGGACTGCGTTACAAGCTTTCAAGCTGTACCCCATTATGGGTACATGAAGCTTAAAATGCGGGACCCAATGGAATCATCACTCTAGCCAAGTGATCCGGACATTGCACTTGGCGCCAAAAAATAAAACCGCAGATCTAGCCTTTGGAAGCATTATAAAAGCCCTAGCGGTAGGAAGAGTTAACAACATTGCGGGCCACCATGGACAGGGACGACGTGGATACTAGACAAGCGACCCAAGTCCACCTCATTCAAACCCGCAGGCAGAGATAGTCAAATTCCAGGTCCATCCAACGGACCCCACGAAGATGCCTTCCATCAAGACACAATCGAGCCTCTGCGATCGACGCCAAGACTACGAGATTTCTTACGCGAGAATTGGGACATTTTCCCTCGGCACCCATCGGACATGCCAGCATCCCACGCAGACCGGGCCGAACACAGCCTCAATATTCTAAAAAGGATATAAACCACCAAGCGAGACACTAAGGCGATTCTCGTGAGCCCAAACGACAGTGCAATGGGGAAGAGTTAGCTTATTACCGAGTAGGATTCATCGGAGATATCAAACATCCGGGACTGGGCACGGCAAATTTGGCGATGGTACCAAAGAAGGACAAATCCTGGCGCCTAAGCGTCGACTTCAAAGACCTCAACAAGGCTTGCCCAAGGATCCTTTCCCCTCCTGCGATCGATCATATCATCGATGCCCACATCAGACGACTAGCTATGTTTTTCTCGATGCATACTGGATACCATCAAATAAAGATGGCAGTAGTTCCACCAAGCTGCAACAGCTTTTTATAACGCATATATGGCCCTTTTTGCTTCAACACTATGCCCTTCGGCTCAAGAATGCCGGGCGCAACCTATCAACGCATGATTCAAACATGCCCGAAAAACAAATCGGCAAAACAGGTGGAAGCATATGTGGATGACGTGGTCATAAAAAACTAGACACGTCGAAACCACGGTAGATGACTTGAGGCTCACATTCGACAACCTCCGGACCCTACGACATTAAGTTGAATCCGGAAAGTGCGTCCCTCGGCATCCCATCGGGAAAGCTGGGCTTCATTGTTTCCAATAGAGGAATTGAAGCGAACCCGACAATAATCCGAGAGTTTGCCTCGCGATTGGCTATACTAACAGATCTCAAGCACATCCGTAAACTAGCCGGATGCATGGCCGCTTTGAGCCGCTTTATCTCCAGGCTAGGAGAAAAGGCATTGCCTCTTTACCGCCTCCTGCGACGCACCGAACACTTCGTGTGGATGGATGCAGCCGCGGCCGGACTTGATGAAATAAAGACCTTCTCGCCATAATCCGGTCTACTGTTAGAAGAACGGAGAGCCTATACTGTTATTATACATGGCGGCAACACGCAAGTTATAGCGCACAAATACGTCGTCGAACGAGAGGTTGGCGGATACAAATTCCGCTCAAAAGCCGGTTTATTACGTATCCACAGTCCTCACCCCATGCAAATCCCGATACCCACACTATCAAAAATAGCATACGCGGGTCTTCATGGCATCCGGAAGCTGCGACACTATTTTCAACGGTGTTCGATCATAGTAGCCTCCAAGTACCACTCAATGACATAATAAACAACCGCGACGCTATGGGCGGATTGCTAAATGGGCCATCGAGCTCCTTCCGCTTCGACATAATGTACAAAACCATGGCGAGCCATCAAGTCGTTATGCATCAAGCCGACTTTGCCGCCGAATGGATGGAAGCCGAACTCCTAAAGAGTACGACGCATACTCCAAGCTGGATCATGCACTTCGACGGCTCTAAAATGCTGGCCGGATTGGGAAGCAGGTGTAGTCACGACATCCCCACCCCGGAGAACCGCAGTCTAGCACGTCCCCTCCGTGATATTATATACAGGCTCCAACAATGCAGCCAAATATGAGGCTACATTGCATGGTCTTCGGATGGCGGTCTCTATGGGCATTCAACGCTGGAAGTGCGAGGATTCGAACTCGGAATCTCACAAATAAAAGGAGACTTGATGCCAAGGACCAAAATGGCGGCCTACCGTAATGCCGTCCTAAAAATGTCATGATTGAGGGGCTCGAGTTCCACCATGTGGCTCGAGAAAATAATCAAGCGGGCGGACGCCCTCGCCGCAAGATCGGCGCCTAAATGCCACCTGTCCCCACCTAACAGATTCCTGGAAAGGCTGTTTAAGCCATCCGTAGTATGGGAAGGGGAGTCCGGCAATACCAGCTCGGACCCGAATACACCCCCAGACATCGAACCATCAGACACAATCGGAGGCTCTACCACCAAAATAACATCCTCGACCCACGAAATCATGGCCGTTATTGCCCCATGGACCGAGCCTTTCTTGGCCTACCCTAAATGGGCCAGGCAGGAGCTACCCGAAGACCAAATGAAGCACGCTGCATAGTCCGGGCGTTCTAAAGCTTACAAAGTCCACGAAGGAGAGAACTCTATAAGAAAAGCGCTGACTGGAGTGCTCCAAAGGTGCATCTCCAAGAGGAGGGGCGGCAACTCTTGGCTGAAATCCATGCTGGATCAAGGGCGGACACCACGCAGCTGCTCGGCGCTTAGTCAAGAAAGCTTTCCAAGACAGTTCTATTGGCCGACGGTCTGAGCAGACGCGGACCTTGTCCAACATTGCGGTTGCTGCCTCTTCGCCAATCAGAGTCATATGCCCCCTACCGCTCTCTCCAAACAATCCCCATAACTTGGCCGTTCGCGATGCCGGGGCTAGATATGGTTGGACCCCTTAAAGGGGAAGCCATAAGAAAAATACTTATTGGTCATGGTGGACAAGTTCACCAAAATGGATAGAAGCCAAGCCAGTTAAAACGGCCGTATCCGGACCAGTAATCGACTTCATATCCGGGTCGCATAATCGACACGGTGTCCCCATAGCATCATCAACGATAATGGCTCAAATTTCACACGATGAAGTGAAAAACTTGAATGCTTGACAAAATGGGCATTAAGCTCGACTATGCTTCCGTCTACCACCCCCAAACAAGCGGCGGGTCGAGCAGTGCAAACGGTCTCATCATGAGCGGCATCAAACCTGGACTAGTGCGGTCTTTAACAGAATGGGATACGCGACCGGGTGGAGGAGCTTGACTCAGACTGGGGGCTGCGGACCACCGAATCGCACCACGGATATACACCATTTTTATGGTGTACGCAGTGCGGAAGCAGTACTACCCTGCGACATAATACATGATTCGCCGCTGCGTACATATATCTGAAGAGAAGGAAGCCGAGTTAGATCGGCAGGATAACCAGATGCCACGGAGGAGGAGCGCGATGTCGCAAAAGCCTGCTCCGCATTCTATCGCCAGCAGAGCTCGACGATATCAAAGCAGAAGTGTGGGCCAAAACTTACAATATTGGCGAAGCTCGTTTCTCGCCTACCGGAGAAGAAGAAGGACAAGCTCAAACCCAAGTGGGAAGGCCCCTTCATCATCGACCAAGTTCTCACCGGAGGAGCGTACCGCTTATGTAATGCATTGGACAACAGACTCGAGCCGAACCCATGGAACGCGGCCAGACTTCGGAGATTCTACGCCTAATGCCGAACTCATCGTTCGTCTCCCTACTCCCCTCTTTTACTTATGCTCCACCCCCTTTCCCTTTCTCGACCTTTTTTCACACAAAGTATTCAATATAGTGCGGATTGCCGGATCACTCTGGCCGCACTAAGTGTACCTGGGGGCTTCCTATACGGAAGCTAAAAATAATTACTCACATGGCTTTACGCCCATCACATATGCATTCTTTTTCCATATGTGCCTTTTCTTCACCATTATATGCATCGATATGACTTAAGATGTTGCCAAGCTGGATTGCTCGGCTCTTGTGTTTATGCCCCACGTTCCCGCGACCAAGCTAGGGGCATAAAGGAGCACCTCTGCGATTATTATCACTGGTTCAGCCGGATGTGTACCTCGCATGGGTGAAGCCGAAAGCTAGCTTCCTTAAGAGAATATTCGGTCGGTGAACAAAAGATGTGTTCGCTTATTACAACGTAAATCCCCAGAAGTCTTGTATCCTGCGCCATCGTTCGCAGTTCGGGCATGCACATCGTCGCATGCGTACCCAGGGAAATGAACCCCTAACGGAACTATTCTCCCTGGAAGATGTTCTTACTATCCATGTAATATAACATAACTAGTTGGGTACTTGTCTGTTCAAGCACTTGTGACCCCTACGCCTTGTTTCCACGCATACCCCGGTTTTGTATAGCGAGTGGGTATTCGGACACACCAGGACTATAGGATCCGGGCTGAAGCTTAAACGGTCCGCCATGACAAATGATTTTAACTACGGCTAGGGCTAATCATGCCCATTAAATTACTACACCACTTGACTGTTGTATTCCTCCTTATACCGTCCAACAATGTGCTATCTAGCTTACAATCCTCGTTGAGAATACTTAGCGGCTAACGCCACCCGGTCATACACCGACTCACGGGAATTTCTTGCCCATCGGCCCCGGCCGGGTCCTACTTCGCCATAAGGTTCGGGTCCAGCTTGGTGTAGCGTGTCTTCACCATAGCCTGTGCTTCTCTGCGCTTCTTAAAAGCGGACACCTTCCGTAGTTGGAAGCGCCGCCGCGTTCTTGAAGCATATTCACAAGTTCGCCATGCCATTCGGGCAGCAAGCTTGATGGCCACAAAGCCCGAAAGCAACACCTGCATCACTTGCCGCAAGGCTTCGCTCGTGCGATTGCGTAAAGGTCTTCGGTAAATCACTTGCGGATGCGGCATCTCCTCCTCATGGCGCATCATAACATTCATGCAAGCAAAATTCTTTCAATATACTTCCTCGCGAACTATACTACGATTCGTCAGGTACTTACCGTAAATGCCGCGATCGAAGCCTCTTGTTCCCCTTCACGAGTCCGCCACCGAGCGCCGGAGATCTTTTAACTCCACGCCCGGCTGGACTTTAGCATCTTGAAGATCGTTCTTCTCACCGCTTAACTCGCGTAAGAATGCGCCGCCAGCCTCCAGCTGCTTTTTGAGATGCGATGCGTCCTCTCTTACGCCTCCGGATTCACCCCGGATTGTTCGCAGTAATTTTCTGTTAGACTTGTCACATCAGCCATTTACTAACTGGGTGCATCTTCGTTGCAATTGTGACAATTGTTACGGATGAGGGATTTTGGGGTTCCTCTAATTGGGCAATCATGCCCCCTCGATCGCCTTGCATCCTCCACTCCCCGAGACAATTGCTCGTTCTTCTCTACAAGGACTGGTATAGATTGATCCTTAAAACTGTTGTTCCAACCGTTTAAAGTCTCAGGGGCTACTGCTATACATACTTATCAAAATTTCTTACCCGTATGTCTTTGGTATACTGGTTTGTCGCTTGGGATGCCCGCCCCGAGCAGCTCGGATGTATGCGGCCGCCGAATTGAAGGCATTAAAAGCCTCTTCGGAAAAGATGTTGTTCCGGAGCACGGCCCTCCAGCGCCGGTGATTCATGGAGCTCTCCACTTCGGAGTTCGTGGCCGAACACATATCCGCATCCTCCGTCGGGGAACTATGCGGTGCTGGGCCTCAGAACCGCCTCAAGCCGGGATTACGGAACCCGCCTGGTGGAGGCGTGATTGGTGGGGTCTCCTGATATAGTCCGGTTATTCCTCTTCCTGTATACAAAGGGCGCCACATTTCAAATTCTATAATTACAGGACAGATTACTACTTTACCTTCAGAGCGTGTGTCAACCCTCACCGCCTTTCCTCTTGAGCCTCGCCTCGATCCGGACGCCTGCTTGTTGACGAGTCCCTAGGGGCTCGCCTCGCTCCGGCCGTCGCTTTGCAAATAGAACGACGCCTCAAAGGTAAATTATAATACCTCGGAGGAGTCCTCTTCGAAGGATAGGGTTTTTTAGTTCGGCTTACACGCGACGCGGGGAGCAGTCCAGGGTAGTCAGCCGTAATGGCCACTAGGGCGCCATCCCAGCTCACTTGATAGAATACCCCGTTGGCAAGCTCCACAGTGATATCCGGATCCACTTTAAGTCCCGGATCTAGGGCCCTTGCGAGGTCCTTTCACGGCTGCGAGGAGGGGCTGAAGATTCCTTCTCGACCCTCCTCAGGTTCCCTTTCGAAGCATTGATGCAAGTAATCTTAGCGGAAGAACGCTTAGAGTAAGTAAAGCAGGAAAAGAATGGCAACTTACCCACGCCGGGGTTGTACATGGAGAATCCGTCCCGCGTTTTGATGCGAAGGAATTCCTCCTCTTCCCCTTTGTACAAATCGGACAATATCCTTGCCAAAGCGGTAGCGGAGTCCGGACCCTTACGACCACAACGGGTGGCATCGTCTTCCCCGTTGAAATGCCACATGGGCTTCCCCTGATATTGGAGCGGTTGCATGCCTCGCCTTATGCATATGGCCATAACCTCAACTATCGTCAGTCCGGATTTGGCAAGTAACTTTATCCTGTTCATCAGGAGGAGTATTTCCCTTGTGTCCTCTTCTTGTGGGCACCGGGGGCGCCAGCTTAGAGCGTGCCCTCGGCGAGGCGTTCTTGAACTTGGGGAGACCTGTCCGGACCGGATCCGGAAGGGGAACGTCGTCTATATAGGAACCACTCGAAGGCCAGCTTTTCGGTGCCTTCTCGTGAGTGCCGGACAAGTATCCGGTCTCGCAATGCGCCATACTGCCCCGCCCACTTGACATAAGGACTCCCACAGGTGCGGGGGCCAGCGAAGCAGCTTCCTCCATAATCCGAAGTGTGGTTCGCAGCCTAAAAACAGCTCGCAAGAAGGGCAACATACCCCGCTATGTGCAGAATAGAGGCAGGGGTAAATTGTGTAACCGGAGGCCGTAGAACTCCGTGGAGCCCGCCAAGAAACGGGTGGATAGGAAATCCGACGCCTCAGCAGATGTGGGATGAGGCATACACGCTCCTCTCGGAGATGGATCGAGATCCTCTGCTTGTTCCTCCGTCATAAGTGGCTATTCCAGCCGGGACGGGGACCATGAACGCCGTGGGAGAAACCCTTGGGTTTGTAACTCTATCAAACGGCTATGAGGAATCGAGCACTCTCCCCAATCCCCGACTTGGAACGAGAAGGGCGAAAGCGTAAGAGCTGCGACGGCCAGCCCATGCCGGAATGGCTTTTCGCGAGCGCCTGCTGATGCTAGCCACAGGAGGAGAGTGAGGTTTGGATTCGAGAATCCCGTCCCTTCAAATAGAGCGGTTAGTCTGGAGGATCGAGGGTGGCAAATGTAAAAATGCCTCGACTCCTGCGCATTCGCCGACACGTGGAGATGGTCATTAAGCTAATCAAGCCGAGGAGCACAACATTGATTGGAGGTCGGGACACTATTCCCGGTCAGAACAGGTACTTTGGAGTATTCAGAGAAGGAACCCGCCTTGCAATGTCGAAGACAATCTGCCTTGTACCGGACTCATCGTCATTGAAGCCTGGTTCGTGGGCTACCGAGGGTGTCCTGGATTAGGGGTATCCGGACTGGCCGACTGTGGTACAACGTCCGGACTATTGAAGCGTGAAGATACAAGACTCAAGACTTCGCCCGTGTACGAGATGGGACTTTCCTTGGCGTGGAAGGCAAGCTTGGCGATCGGATATTATATTTCCTTCCTTGTAACCGACTCCATGTAAACCCTAGCCCTCTCGGTGCCTATATAAACCGGAGAGGTTGGTCCTTAGAAGGCCGATCACAACTACAATCATACCATCATAGGCTAGCTCTTAGGGTTTAGCCTCTACGATCTCGTGGTAGATCTACTCTTGTACTAACCATATCATCAATATTAATCAAGGTGAAGTAGGGTTTTACCTCCATCGAGAGGGCCCAAACCTGGGTAAACATCTGTGTCCCTTGCTTCCTGTTACCATCAGCCTTGACGCACAGATCGGGACCCCCTACCCGAGATCCGCCGGTTTTGACACCGACAATGATGACTTTGAAGACGAAGCTGGAACAGACATCATGGAGTCTTCCACCGATCAAAATTTCTAGATGACCACCAAATGATTAGTAGTATTCCCCCATGTATATAGTAGTAGTCCGAGCACTTTTTACGATTTTCTAGACCGTTTGTATGCCCTTGCTTGATTGATTGAGTGATATGATTGTGTTTGTCTCATGTGCATATGGGTAGTGTTTTCTCACTAGACCTCTTCTTCTATTCTAATCTCTCCCCTCTAAACCCATCAGATGCCTCCGAGACGTGACACCGGATTTGTCTTTCCACCGAAGATCACCCAGTTGATCCAGCAACAGAATGCCTTGATGCATATATTAGTCCAGAACCAAGGCAACAACAACAAAAACCCTCCGCCACCACCACAAGTTGACAACTTAGCTCGTTTCCTGAGGTTACAGCCGCCGGTGTTTTCCAGTAGCACCGAGCCAATAGTTGCGGTATGATCACATACCCGGATTGGAAGAGAGTTGACCACCGCTGGTTGCATTGATGCAGAGAAGGTGCGTTTTGCCGCACATCAGTTGGACGGACCAGCGGCCGCATGGTGGGAGAATTACACAGCCACATTTCCCATAGCCAATGTTACTTGGGATCAGTTTCAGCAAGCATTCCGCACAGCCCACGTCTCAACTGGAGCTATGAGCATGAAGAAGCGTGAGTTTTGCAACTTACGCTTAAGGGAACCGTGACTGGGGGCAAGACATGGATGAATTTAGTAAGCTATCTCGTTATGCCCCGGATGATGTGGCCACAGATGCCGCATAAGCGTGAGAAGTTTATGGAAGGGCTGAATGATGAGATGAGCATGCGATTGATGGTGGCAACATTCAACAACTACAGAGTTGGTAGACAAGGCTCTCTTATGATTGAAGGGAATGAAGCTGCAGATTGAGAGCCGCAAAAGGAAGTATGGACAAGGAAGGTGCAACTTCGGGAGCTCAGTGAAGCCTCGTTTAACCCCAAACTCGGAGGACTTGTCCATAACCATGGAGGTCACACCCACAATGGAGGGAGTTCTCACAACCACAAAGGGCCCCAAGAATGGAAGCAGGAACGGAGGCGGGTAGTAATCAGAACCGCTCTAACCCAGCCACACCCGCCAAGAAGGATCTAAGTCACATTACTTGTTTCAAGTGCGGGAAGACTGGACACTACGCCACTGAGTGCCCTGAAGCGAAGAATGGGAATGACAATGGAAGCGATGGGAAGAAGACCAACCCTTTCAACAGGGGACAAGTGAACCACGTGAACGTGGAGGAGGTTGAGGAGCAGCCTGGTGCCGTTATCGGTAAGTTTTTGGTTAAGTCATTTACTGCAATCGTTCTTCTTGATACTGGTGCATCACATTCATACATATCAAGGGGATTCATGGATAAGTATAAACTGCCCACTAAAGTACTCAGGACGCCCATGTTAGTAAGTTCACCAGGAGCGGAGTATATGGCAAGCCAAGGATGCTTTCAGATGCCATTGACCATTGGAAGCCATGTTTTCCCTCGCACTGATAATTTTGGAGTCACAAAGGATTGGATGTGATCTTTTGAATGGATTGGCTATCGATGTATGGGGGAAACATCGATTGTGCGAGTAAGTCGATTTTGCTCACCACCCCGGAGGGAAAAAGGGATCAAGTATGTATCTAGGCATGCGCCTAGAAGGAGCCAAGTAAATTCCCTCACGGGAGTTGTTCAGGAGGAAGTTCATGTAGTGAAGGATTACCCAGATGTTTTTCTAGAGGAGTTGCCAGGTATGCCGCCAGATTGAGACATCAAGTTTTTGATAGAGCTATTGCCAGGCACCGGGCCAATATCAAAGAGACCCTACTGGATTCCCGCAAATGATCTAGAAGAGATCAAGAAGCAGATTAAGGAGTTGTTGGAGAAAGGTTACATCCGACGAAGTTCATCACCATGGGGAGCACCAAAGGTTCTTGGTTGAGAAGAAGGATGGATCATTAAGAATGGTGGTTCATTATCGTGCGTTGAATGAAGTGACGATCAAGAACAAGTACCCACTGCCGATGATCAATGATTTATTTGACCAGTTGACAGGAGCTAAAGTGTTTTTGAAGATCGATCTATGATCAGGATATCACCAGCTGAAGATTCGAGAGAACGATATACCTAAGACAGCTTTCACCACAAGGTACGGGCTGTATGAGTATACGGTCATGTCTTTTGACTCCACTAACGCCCCTGCCTATTTCATGAGTATGATGAACAAGGTGTTCATGGAGTTCTTGGATAAGTCCGTTGTGGTGTTCATTGATGATATCTTGGTATACTCGAAGAATGAAGAGGAGCACAAGGAGCATCTACGTATGGTTCTGGAGAAGCTCAGGGAACATCAGTTGTATGCCAAGTTCAGCAAATGTGGGTTCTGGTTGAAGGAAGTTGGATTTCTTGGACATATAGAAGTGGACCCTACCAAAGTTCAGTCAGTCACTGAGTGGTTGTCACCCACCTCAGTTGGAGAGATCCGCAGTTTTCTTGGACTCGCAGGATATTATCGGAGATTTATTGAGAATTTCTCTAAGATTGCAAAGCCTATGATGGCATTGTTGAAGAAGGACACTAAGTTCCATTGGACCGATGAATGTGAAGCAAGTTTTCAGGAGTTGAAGAAACGTTTGACTACAGCCCCAGTGCTGATTCTGCCGGATATACGCAAGGACTTCCAAGTGTATTGCGATGCTTCACACTTAGGACTTGGAGGAGTACTGATGCAAGATGGAAGAGTTGTTTCGTATGCCTCACGAAAACTGAAACCGCATGAGTTAAATTATGCCACGCATGATTTGGAGTTAGCAGTCGTAGTGCATGCGCTCAAGACCTGGTGACATTTTCTCATTGGAAACCGTTGCGATGTATACACGGATCACAAGAGTTTGAAGTACATCTTCACACAGAAGGAGCTTAACCTCAGGCAGAGGAGATGGTTGGAGCTCATAAAGGATTATGATATGAAGCTGCATTATCATCCAGGAAAGGCCAATGTCGTAGCAGACGCTTTGAGCCGTAAGAGTTATGTTAACACCCACGTAAGCGGAGGGATGCCAAAGGAGTTAGCCGAGGATCTCAGGGAACTTCGATTGGAGATAGTTCCTAAAGGTTTTATGGCAACATTGGAGGTTGATCAACACTATTGGAAAAGATTCGAGAAGCTCGGAAGGGCGGCGGTGGAGATTGCTTTGAGATAAAAGAGAAGATGAGTGAAGGGAAAGCCAAAGGATTTCGTGGAGGATGAGCACGACACCGTATGGTTTGAGGACCGTATATATGTTCCCAATAATGCGGAGCTCAGAAGGTTGATTCTACAGGAAGCTCATGACTCGCCATACTTGATACACCCCGGAAACACCAAGATGTATTTGGATTTGAAGGAGCATTTCTGGTGGACTGGTATGAAGAAGGATATTGCCGAGTATGTAGCCGTATGTGATGTATGTCAGAGAGTGAAGGCAGAACATCATAAGCCAGCAGGATTGCTACAGCCTATGCCGATACCCGAATGGAAGTGGGATAAGCTTGGCATGGATTTAATCACCGGATTGCCCAGGACCAAATCAGGATATGATTCTATATGGGTAGTAGTTGATCGCTTGACCAAAGCGGCTCACTTTATCCCAGTGAAAACCACGTATACAAGTGAGAAGTTGGCCAAGATATACATGACCAGGATCGTATCTCTGCATGGAGTTCCGAGGACCATCGTATCAGATAGAGGAACACAGTTTACTTAAAAAAATTGGCATCAGTTGCACCAGACCTTGGGTACCAGACTGGAGTTCAGTACAACTTTTCATCCGCACACAGATGGACAGACTAAGAGAGTCAATCAGATTCTGGAGGACATGTTGAGAGCTTGTGCAATAGACTACGGATCTAGTTGGGATGACAACTTGCCTCACATGGAGTTCTCATACAACAACTTGGTTATTGTGCCCGGTTTGAAGATGACACCGTTGAAGCCTTGTATGGGGAGAAGATCTAGAACACCGTTGATGTGGGATGAAGTTGGAGACCGCTAGTTGTTTGGACGGACTTGATTAAGGAATACAAGAGAAGGTTAAATTGATTGAGATAGATGAAGGTAGCTCGGTCAAAGGCGGAAGAGTTATGCAGATTCAAAAACTCAAGGAGGTAGTCTATGAAATCGGAGACAGAGCGTATCTGCGAGTTTCACCCTTGCGAGGTGTTAAATGTTTTGGAGTTAAGGGAAAGTTAGCCCCGAGATTTGTGGGACCATACCGTGTTTTAGAACGCATGGGAGAGGTTGCCTACAAGTTGGAGTTACCCGAAGGACTGTCGAGGAGTTCATGATGTGTTTCCGTTTCCCGATTGAAGAAGTGTCATCTTTGAGATGGGCGATATCTTATTTGAGAGATCTGAAGACCCTGAGGCAATTCAGTTGGATGAAGACTCGGAGAAAAACCAGTCAAATTTTTTGAGTTTGCCAGCCGTGTTACGCGTAGTAAGGTTATCAAGTTTTGCAAAGTTCAGTGGAGCCACCATACCGAGGATGAAGCCACCTGGGAACGAGAGGATGATCTTCGCAAAGACCACCCACACCTATTTTCTAGCCAACTTGAATCTCGAGTGAGATTCATCTTAAGGTAGGTTTGTAACATCCCAAATTTTCAATTTGGAATGTTATACATAGGTCATTCATGCATATCATATTTTGTTGCATTTCGTTTCGCGATCCTCGAAATTCTAAGCAACTCAAGGACCCTCGGAGAGAGTTGGGGATTTCATGCTTTTCATATTTGACTTTTATCAATATCGAAATAAGGATCACTTTGGTTTATTTATTTTTCTCTCCAAAATATTTCATATAAAAAAATATAAGAGAGGAGATAATATGACTTCTCCAAAATAAATGAAATATTGGAGGAAAAATATTAAAATCAGAATAATATTTTTATTTGGGTTTTTATTGGAATTTTATTTGAATTAGAAAAAAGGTGCATTTTTCAAAATTCCATTTTAGGGCAAGAAAATGTTCACCATGTTCTAAATATTTTATGTAGACGGTGAAAATTTGTTTTGGTATTTTTAGATTTTTATTTATTTTTCTAGGATTTTATTTCGACGGAATATGTTAAAAGAAAACTCCCAACGGACCGCACTGGGCCGAGGCCCGATGAGCGTGCCTCCCTCACACTGGTCGGGAGAGGACTCTCCTGAGCAATGCGCCGCCAGCCTCGCCAGGCGTGTTCGTCCGGACACGCCCGCCACCGCCCCCTCCCGCAAGCCACCGCCGCCTCCTCCTTATAAGCCGCCACCCTCGCCCCACTTCCGCCACCCCACCCTTCCGCCATACCAAGAAGAAGAGCCGCCGCCGAAAGCCGCTTAGCGCCGCCCGCCACCTCGCTCGCCCGCCCAGCGTCGCCCGCCTCGGCCGCCGCACTGTACCCGCGCCAACCCGCGTCGCCCAGCGCCTTCGCCCGCTTCGTCGGAAGCCCAGCCAAAACACGCCGTTCGGTTTTCTTTCAGTTTAGGTAAAAACCGTCGGTCTAGTTACGTTTTTTTAGATCGGTTCGTCGGGTTTTTTGGTTTAGTCTATTTAGCGGACGTCAATCGCGTCGCTCGCTTTTAACGAACGGTTTTAAGCCCGTTAGTCTGCATAACGAATGTTCGCTCGTTAGCCTGCTCGTTCGCTTTTTCTTTATCTCGGTTTTACGCGATTATTTTCGATCGCGATTTACGATCCGATTTTCGCTTTTAGTTTATCTTTTCGCCGTTAATTGGAATCGAGCGATTCAAAGCGCCTAGATCTTCGTCTCGAAACCCTCTTTCTATTTAACCAACTTGAACAAGATTTTGGTACTGCAAAATTTGACTTTAGTTCAGATTAGTAATCGGATCTTGTTTCTTTCGCAGTTTGAGTTTCGTTGCTCCGTTTGATTTATTCTTTTTGCAAACCGGAGTTCTTGAGTTGAACTTTCTGGTTAGATCTTCTTATTTGAGTTTTACCCGTGCATCTTTGATTAATTGCTTATGTATGCTATTGTTTGTTTCCTATAGAATTTCGGAGTGCTAAGCGTGCTATTACGAATCCCTAGGTTTTGCGCGTAAATCGACAAGGCAAGTAACACATTGATCATACTCTTTTCATACCCAATTTTTATGCATTAGTTCCAATCCTCAAACATCGCATGATTAGGATGTGATTAAATTGTGGGTTTGGGAAGTAGTTGATGAGGTAGAACCTATTGCCTTGTTTTGTTATCAAACCTTAGGAGTTACTTCTATGTTATGCTTATATTGCTATGCTATGATCGTAGATGTGGATTGGGTTCGAGTGTATCCATGACAGATGTGAGATTGTTAATTAATGGTTCAACTTAAGGTGGCAACTTTAATACACATCTGGGTGGATTGCTTGTTTGGGCACTGGAGAATCGGTGTTGTCCTAGGATATCCCGGAGTACTCTGCGTGTGATTTTCCCTACGGTCATTCCGCCACCGAGGCTCAAAAGGATCTTAAGATTATTCATGCTAGAAACTTACGTGCAGCCACAAGCCATTATGGGCTCGCATAGTTTGAGTAAGTTGTGTGACCCCTTTCAGTGGTGGGCTAGCAGATGTAGAGGGAAAGTAGGTGTAACTGTCCACCCAGAGTAAAGAGTTAATGCTTCCGAAAGACTGTGTCTCGGTCATCCGTTTCTCAAACATCATGTAGTGCGAGAATTCCAACGGAGGAGATCGAGTCTTGTGGGGGAAAGTGCGCAAACCTCTGCAGAGTGTACAATCTAATCATGGTTAGCCGTGTCCCCGATTATGGACATCTTGAGTATCTAGTACTTGGATTATCCTATTGTATCTCATCATTTTAATTTAATTTGTTGGGTTAATGAATTACTTTAATTGGGATTGAGCTGGAGGAACCTTCTCAATGATGTTTCAACTACCATGATAGTTAAAATAAAACTTATTCCTTTATTGTAGGGAAAAGTTGGATTTTCGCAAAAACCTTATAACCATAGAGCCTCCACCAGCCATATATTCATATAGTGATAGCATTATTCTGTTCATTGCTCTACTGTGTTACATTGCCAGCATATTTCCGGGCTGCAACGTATCATGTTGCAGACTTTTCAGACGAGGAGTAAGGTTCGCTAGATCGTTGCCGTGCAGCTCAGCTATGCCGTTGGAGTTGATGGACTCACTTTATCTTCCAAGCCTTCCCCTGTTATTGTATTAGATGGCCTTAAGCCATATTTATTGTAATAAGTTCTCTTTTGAGACATTCGATGTAATAAGTGTGTGATTGCTACTCTATTATAAATCCTTCGAAAGTAATCGTGGTGTGTCATTAGAGCATTACCGATCCAGGGATGACACTGAAGCACAGAGACTTGACCATTTGAGGTCGGGTCGCTACATCCAGAATTAGATTCTCCAGAATCATGGCGAGAGCCGGGTACCCAAGGATGGCGTTGTACGGGAGGCCGATGCAAGCGATGTCGAAGTCGATAAGCTCAGTGCGGTAGTTGTCACGCGTGCCGAAGGTGACATGGAGGCGTATCTGCCCTAGAGGAATGGCGAAGCCGTAGGCCACCCCTGAGAAGGGTCTGGTGGGGGCGAGCTGGTCGTAAGGCACATGAAGCTGATCGAAAGCTTCCACAGAGAGGACGTTGAGGCCAGCTCCGTTGCCGATGAGGGTCCTAGTGACTGTGACGTTGCTCATGGTGGGCGTGCAGAGCATAGGGAGCGCACTAGGACCGACCATGGTCTTGGGGTGATCCCTGAAGTCGAAGGTGATGTCGGTCTTGGGTGCCGCCCTGCTTGGAGGAGTGATAACCCACAAGTGTAGGGGATCGCAACAGCTTTCGAGGGTAGAGTATTCAACCCAAATTTATTGATTCAACACAAGGGGAGCCAAAGAATATTCTCAAGTATTAGCAACTGAGTTGTGAGTTCAGCCACACCTGGATAACTTAATATCTCAGCAAAGAAGGTATTTAGTAGCAAAGTAGTATGATAGTAGTGGTAACGGTAACAAAAGAGTAATGAAAGCAAAAGTAATATTATTGGTGTTTTGTAATGATTCTAATAAAGGACAACGGGAAAGTAAATAAGCGTAAAACCAAGATATGGAAAGCTTCGTAGGCATTGGATCGGTGATGGATAATTATGCTTGGGATCACGTGTTCATCACGTAATGATCATAACATAGGGTGACACAGTAACTAGCTCCAATTCATCAATGTAATGTAGGCATGTATTAGAATATAGTCATACGTGCTTATGGAAAAGAACTTGCATGACATCTTTTGTCCTACCCTCCCGCAAGGGCCGGGTCCTAATGGAAACTAAGGATATTAAGGCCTCCTTCTAATAGAGTACGGACCAAAGCATTAGCACATAGTGAATACATGAACTCCTCAAACTATGGTCATCACCGAGAAGTATCCCGATTATTGTCACTTCGGGTTGTCGGATCATAACACATAATAGGTGACTATAGACTTGCAAGATAGGATCAAGAACTCACATATATTCATGAAAACATAATAGGTTCAGATCTGAAATCATGGCACTCGGGCCCTAGTGACAAGCATTAAGCATAGCAAAGTCATAGCAACATCAATCTTTAGAACATAGTGGATACTAGGGATCAAACCCAACAAAACTAACTCGATTACATGATAGATCTCATCCAACCCATCACCGGCCCGGCAAGTTTATGATGGAATTACTCACGATGATGGTGAGCATCAATAAATTGGTGATGGAGGATGGTTGATGATGACGACGTATGACGGATTCTCTCTCCTGAGCCCCGAACGGACTCCAAATCAGCCTCCCGAGAGGTTTTAGGCTTGGCGGCGGCTTCAGATCGTGAAACGCGATGATTTCTTCTCTCCGGGTTTTTTTCTCCTAAAGCAAATATATAGAGTTGGAGTTATGCTGGAGGAGTTCCCAGGGGCCCACGAGTAGGGCGCCTCACCTCGTGGGATGTGTGTGGCCCCCTGGTCTTCATATTTGGCAAGGATTTTTTATTATTTTGACTAGATGTTCCGTGGAGTTTCTGGTCATTCCGAGAACTTTTGTTTCGCATACAAAACAACATCATGGCAATTCTACCGAAAATAGCGCCATCCGGGTTAGTTCCATTCAAATCATACAAGTTAGAGTCCAAAAAACAAGGGCAAAAGTGTTTGAAAGTAGATACGACGAGACGCTGTCATCTCTCTCAGTTTCAGCAATATAAATTTTGATAAATTGCATAATCATTTCTTGAACATGTTTTAACAATAGGTAAATTTTAATTTCTTCCTGCCACATGCTTCAAGCCATGGATTGATGCTTGTAGGAGGGGAGTATAAACTTTACCATTCTGCTTGGGAACCGCCTATAATTTGTTTAGCATGGAAGATATCGTCATCTCTTAGTTGTTATGTTGACAATGAAAGTATGCCGCTTCTCAAAATATAATTTATCTCTATTTCAAACCGAAGCTTCGCAATTCTACAAATCCCTTCTTCCTCCGCTAAGGGCCTATCTATTTACTTTCATGTTGAGTCATCACCCTCTTATTAAAAAGCACCTACTGAGAGCAATAATCGTCATTTGCATTCATTACTATTGGTCTATATTGGGTATGACTTGATTGGATCTCTTTTTACCATGAATTACAATGTCTAGTCAGGGCCCTTGATCTTTGAAGGTGCTCGTGAAGCATTATGTTTTATGGTCTCGTAAAGGGCTAGCGTAGGTACCATCTTGTTATATCATGTTATGATTATTTTGAGAAAGTGTTGTCATCCGAGATTTATTATTATGGCTTGCTAGCTGATTATGTTATTGATATGAGTAAACTTGAGACCTGAGAATTACTGCAAATATGGTTAGTTATGATCATTGCTGAAAACCCTAATGTTGGCTTGACATAGATAAATAACAACAAGAGCAAACAGAGTTTGTAAAAGTTTTTTTTTCCTCTTTCAGCTTTGTCAACTCGAATTGCTTGAGGACAAGCAAGGGTTTAAGCTTGGGGAGTTGGATACGCCTCCGCTATATCTACTTTTCCAAACACTTTTGCCCTTTGTTTTGGACTCTAACTTGTATGATTTGAATGGAACTAAATCTTGACCCATTTCAAGAGAGTTGCCATGATGTTGTTTTATGTGCGTAAAATAAAAGTTCTCGAATGACCTGAAACTCCACGGAATTTCTTAGAATAAATAATAAAAAATCCTCGCCAAAGATGAAGACCGTGGGGCCACACCGTCCACAAGGGTGGGGGGCCCCCTCCTCCCGGGCGTGTTCTACCTCGTGGGCCTCGAGACCCTCCGACGCCAACTCCAACTCCATATATTGGCTTTCGGGAGAAAAACCAGAGAGAAAGTTTCATCGCTTCACTCTAATACGGAGCCGCCAACTAAGCCCTAATCTCTCTGGAGGGCTGATCTCGAGTCCATCTGGGCTCGGAGAGGGGATTGTCGCCGACATTGTCATCAACCATCCTTCATCACCAATTTCATGATGCTCACCGCCGTGGCGTGAGTAATTCCATCGTGAGGCTTGTCGGACGGTGATGGGTTGGATGAGATTTATCATGTAATTGAGTTAGTTTTGTTAGGGTTTGATCCCTAGTATCCACTATGTGTTCCTCGAGATTGATGTCGCTATGACTTTGCTATGCTTAATGCTTGTCACTAGGGCCCGAAAAGTGCCATGATTTCAGATCTGAACCTATTATGTTTTCGTAATATATGTGAGTTCTTGATCCTATCTTGCAAGTCTATAGTCACCTACTATGTGTTATGATCCGCAACTCAAGTGACAATAATCGGGACCACTCTATGATGACCATAGTTAGAGGAGTTCATGTATTCACTATGTGCTAATGCTTTGTTCCGTTCTCTATTAAAAGGAGGCCTTAATATCCCTTAGTTTCCATTAGGACTCGGGCCACGGGAGGGTAGGACAAAAGATGTCATGCAAGTTCTTTTTCCATAAGCACTAATGACTATATACGGAATACATGCCTACATTACATTGATGAATTGGAGCTAGTTCCGTGGTCACCCTATGTTATGACTCATACATGACGCAACCACCACATCCGCAGATAATTATCCATCATTGATCCGGTGCCTACGAGCTTTCCATATAATCGGTTTATGCTTATTTACTTTTCCGTTGCTACTCATATAATCACTACAAAATACCAAAAAATATTTACTATTGTTTGCATCATCGCTTTTGTTACCGTTACCACCACTATCATATTACTTTTGCTACTAAACACTTTTGCCGCAGATACTAAGTTTCCAGGTGTGGTTGAATTGACAACTCAGCTGCTAATACTTGAGAATATTGTTTGGCACCACTTGTGTCGAATCAATAAATTTGGGTTGAATACTCTACCTCGAAAACTGCTATGCATCCCCTATACTTGTAGGTTATCGACAATCAATAACAGCCCTCGCAGTATTCGTAAAAGGTCTTCCAAGAATAATAGACATACTATCGCCCTTGGGAATATCAAGAATAACAAAGTCCGTTAAAATAGTATAACGTTCAAGAACCACAACAGTAATAAATAAAATACCGACAAACTATAGTGTTGATTTATCAGCCATTTGCAAAGATATTTCAAGAGGTGTCAACTTATTCAAATCAAGTCTACGATATAAAGAGAGAGGCATAACACTAACACCGCTCCAAGATCACATAAAACAGTTTTAACATAATTTCTTTTAATGGAGCATGGTATAGTGGGTACTCACGGATCTCCAAGTTTCTTTTGGTATTCCACCCTTAAAAGTAGAATCAACAAGCATGGTGGAAATTTCAGCTTAGGTATCTTTCTCTTATTGGTAATGATATCCTTCATATACTTAGCATAAGGATTTTTTTGAGCACATCAGTTAATCGCATACGCAAAAAGATAGGTCTAATCATTTCAGCAAAGCGCTCAAAATCCTCATCATCTTTTTTCTTGGATGGTTTGGGAGGAAAAGGCATGGGTTTCTGAACCCATGGTTCCCTTTCTTTACCATGTTTTCTAGGAACAAAGTCTCTCTTATCATAAAGTTGATTCTTCGATTGTGGGTTATCAAGATCAACTGCAGGTTCAACTTCTACATCATTATCATTACTAGGTTGAGCATCATCATGAACAACATCATTAACATTTTCGCTAGGTTCATGTTCGTTACCAGATTGTGTTTCAAAGATCGAGACATATAGATATATCATTTGGATTCTCGATGGTTCAAAGAATAGGTTCACTAGAAGTTTGCAAAGTCCTATCATTTTTCTTTTTTTCTTCCTTTTTAGAAGAACTAGGCACATCGGTGTTATTTCTCCGAGAATCTTGCTCAATTCTCTTAGGGTGGCCTTCAGGATACAAAGGTTCTGAGTCATTCTACCAGTTCTAGTAGCCACTCTAACAAAGCATAATCATTTTTCTTACTATTCATTTCATTGAGCAGATCATTTGAGCCTTAAATACTTGTTCTACTTGAGTGGTAACCATAGAAGCATGTTTGCTAATGAGTTTAAGTTCACATCTAACATTAGCCATATAATCACCCAAGTGTTTAATCATATAGGTATTTTGTTTTAATTGTCTACCAAAATAAGCAATAAAATTTTCTTGTTTGACAATAAAATTATCAAACTCATCCAAGCATTGTCTAGCAGACTTATAGTGAGGAATATCACCTCCATCAAATCTATAGAGAGAATTTACCTTTTACTAATTCGTGGTCGGGTTATCAAGATCATGCGTTTCTTCAATAGGTAATGGATTAAGATCATATGTTTCTTCAAAGAAGCGTAAATTAAGACCATGTATTTCTTCAATAGGAGGTAAATTCTTAACATCTTCGGCTTTAATACCTTTTTCTTTCATAGATTTCTTGCCTCTTGCATATCTTCAGGACTGAGAAATAGAACACCCTCTTCTTCAGAGTTGGTTTAGGAATAGGCTCAGGAATTGGCTCAGAGCTGGCTCAGAAGTGTCCAATTATTTTCATTTGTCAACATATTATTCAAGAGAATTTCAGCTTCATCCGGTGTTCTTTCACGAAAATGTAACCAACACAACTATCCAGGTAATCTCTGGAAGCATCGGTTAGTCCATTATAAAAGATATCAAGTATTTCATTTTTCTTAAAAGGATGATCAGGCAAAGCATTAAGTAACTTGAGAAGCCTCCCCCAAGCTTGTGTGAGACTCTCTTCTTCGGTTTGCACAAAGTTGTATATTTCCTTTAAAGCAGCTTGTTTCTTATGAGCGGGGAAATATTTAGCAGAGAAGTAAAAAATCATATCACAGGGACTACGCACACAACCAGGATCTAGAGAATTAAACCATATCTTAGCATCACCCTTTAATGAGAACGGAAATATTTTAAGGATATAAAAGTAGCGTAGATCTCTCATCATTAGTGAACAGTGTGGATATATCATTTAATTTAGTAAGATGTGCCACAATGGTTTCAGATTCATAGCCATGAAAAGGATCAGATTCAACCAAAGTAATTATATCAGGATCAACAGAGAATTCATAATCCTTATCGGAACACAAATAGGTGAAGTAGCAAAAAGCAGTCAGGGTTTCATTCTATCTCTAAGAGATTCTTTACTCCATTTAACTAATAGCCTCTTAAGTTCGTTTCTCTCTTTGCAGGAAAAAATAGCTGCAGAAGCTTCCATATCAAAAGGATAACCCTCAGGAATAACAGGCATATCTTCATCATCAATTTCATCAACATTATTAGTTTCAATAATTTCTTTCTCTCTAGCCCTAGCAATTTGTTCATCAAGAAATTCCTTTGAGGGCACAAAGAGTATCAAGCATAGAAGTAGTTTCATCATAAGTATCATGCATAGCGAAGTGGCATCATCAATAACATGTGACATATCGTAATCTAATAATGTAAGCAGGTGTTTAGGTGTCGCAAGCTTACTCATAACAGAAGGTGAATCAAGTGCAGAGCTAGATGGCAGTTCCTTACCTCCCGTCATAGTTGAGGGATAAATTTTTGTCTTAGCGTCTTTCAAACTCTTCATAGTGTCCAGCAGATATAAATCCCAAGTGACTCAAAGAATAGAGCTATGCTCCCGACAACGGGCGCCATAAATTAGTCTTGATAACCCACAAGTGTAGGGGATCGCAACAACTTTCGAGGGTAGAGTATTCAACCCAAATTTATTGATTCGACACAAGGGGAGCCAAAGAATATTCTCAAGTATTAGCAATCGAGGTTGTCGGTTCAGCCACACCGGATAACTTAATATCTGCAACAAGGTATTTAGTAGCAAAGTAGTATGATAGTAGTGGTAACGGTAACAAAAGAGTAATGAAAGCAAAAGTAATATTTTTGGTGTTTTGTAATGATTGTAATAGTAACAACGGGAAAGTAAATAATCGTAACCAGTATATGGAAAGCTCGTAGGCATTGGATCGGTGATGGATAATTATGCCGCATGCGGTTCATCATGTAACAGTCATAACATAGGGTGACAAATAACTAGCTCCAATTCATCAATGTATTGTAGGCATGTATTCAATATAGTCATGCGTGCTTATGGAAAAGAACTTGCATGACATCTTTTGTCCTACCTCCCATGGCAGCGGGTCCTAATGGAAACTAAGGGATATTAAGGCCTCCTTTTAATAGAGTACCGGACCAAAGCATTAGCACATAGTGAATACATGAACTCCTCAAACTATGGTCATCACCGAGAAGTATCCCGATTATTGTCACTGGGTTGTCGGATCATAACACATAATAGGTGACTATAGACTTGCAAGATAGGATCAAGAACTCACATATATTCATGAAAACATAATAGGTTCAGATCTGAAATCATGGCACTCGGCCCTAGTGACAAGCATTAAGCATAGCAAAGTCATAACAACATCAATCTCGTAACATAGTGGATACTAGGGATCAAACCCTAACAAAACTAACTCGATTACATGATAGATCTCATCCAACCCATCACCGTCCCAAGAAGTTTCACGATGGAATTACTCACGCATCGGCGGTGAGCATCATGAAATTGGTGATGGAGGATGGTTGATGATGACTGACGGCGACGGATTCCTCTCCGGAGCCCCGAACGGACTCCAGATCAGCCTCCCGAGAGGTTTTAGGGCTTACGGGCGGCTCCGTATCATAAAAGCGTGATGACTTCTTCTCTCTGGTTTTTCTCCTGAAAGCAAATATATAGAGTTGGAGTTGGCGCCGAGGAGCTCGGGGGCCCACGAGGGTAGGGGCGCGGCGCCCTAGGGAGGCGCCCCACCCTAAATGGACAGGGTGTGGGCCCCGATCTTCATCTTTGGCAAGGATTTTTTATTATTTTTGACTAGATGTTCCGTGGAGTTTCGTGTCATTCCGAGAACTTTTGTTTTCTCGCACGAAACAACATCATGGCAATTCTGGGCTGAAAACAGCGTCGATCGGGTTAGTTCCATTCAAATCATACAAGTTAGAGTCCAAAACAAGGGCAAAAGTGTTTGGAAAAGTAGATACGACGGAGACGTATCAATGAGCCTCCTGTCGCGGCCGGGCGGCCCCTCCTGTCGGAAGAGATACTTGATGTGGCGGCTTGAGGCCGGCGCCTGCGACTTGAGGAGGATGGCCGCAACGGCGTGGGGTGCTGGTACCGCGAAATGTGCGATGAACAGATCGCGCAGCTCCTCCCAGGAGGCCACCGAAGATTCTGGCAGGTTGAGCAGCCAGGAGCACGGCACACCCGTGAGGGCCATGGGGAGCCAGTTCGCCATGACCTTGTCGTCGCCGCCCGTCGCCCAGATGGCCTCCGCGTACACCCGGAGGAACTCCGTGGGGTCCGCCGTGCCGTTGTACCGTAGCGGAAGCTCCGGCCTGAACTTCAGCTACCACTGCACCTATCACAAGGCGGGCGGGGGGGGGGGGGAGCTTGAAGTCCCGTGATGCCTTCGAACGCGCCCGACGGGTGGGGCAGCGCCTGCCATAGGAACCATGCGGCACGGGCAGAGCCCGGCTAATGAAGAAGCGGACCTTCGACACGCCCCTACCTGGCGCGCCAAATGTTGGATTCAGGGCTCCGCAGACCCAAGAAAAGGTCGAACTCTGGGGCGTGTGCGAAGAACTCAACCTTTTCAGCCAACTAGTTCGTCACCCCCACAGTCTAGCTCGATGAACAAGGAAGAAGATGGACACGACAGTTTACCCAGGTTCAGGCTACCTTCCGGTGTAAGACCCTACTCCTGCTTTGTGGTGGATTAGCCTCACGAGGGGCTGAGGATGGACTAGTACATGGGAAGAACAACCTCATGAGGTCCCGCTTCCGTGAGAGTGTGAGTGGATGAGGTGTGGATCGGATCCTCCTACCTTGGTGGTGGCTAACCTATATTTATAGTGGCCTCAGTCCTCTTCCCCCCAAAACAAAGGCGGGAAGGGATCCCACAGTGTTCAATTTGAAAGGGGACAAATAGTACATCTTATCCTGACCAAAGGTGGTCTTCGCCTGCAAAGCTTCTGGTCATGACATTGCAGTGGGCTCGGTGATAACATCCGTCCTACCGTCCTAGCGGTCTTGGTCTCGTTGCACGGGAATGGAAACCTTTGCCTGATTCCTCAGGACCCCGCGCCTACGCTTGCCTCCTTAGCACCAAAGAGGAAACCTGCTGCTCTGTGCCTGCTGGCGCCCGCCTGGCCTTGGTCGTCATGGCTTGCATCATCCCAACCTCATGAGGTTGGGCACCTGCATAGAAATCTTTGCTCCTCAACAGGCAGCCAGGGGAGGCCGCTCCCTGCGGGGGTCTTGATGTCGCATGCCTCATGAGGGTCTTGTCTTGATGGTCGCATAGATGGGCCATACCAGGCAGTCGGTGGAGCCACGCCATGGGCCGCAGGTAGGCAAGTCAAGGTACCCTGGTTCCCAGAACGCCAACAGTAGCCCCAGGCCCGAGGCGCGCTCGGACTTGGCTTCGAGGCGAAGCCAAAGGGTAAGGGCGAAGCGCTGCGGGCCCCAATTGCCTGCGGACCGAGTCGACGCGTGGCACTAGATGGGACGTGGACGTCTCCACTTCCCCATGCCGCCTCGGTAACTGCCCAACTTGACAACTGCCTAGCGTGTGCTGGAAAGCCATCATTGCTCGGAGCATGAGAGGTCGGCGGTTAGCCTTCCTCAAGCTATAAATGGGAGAGGGGGCGGAGCCCCCAGCTCATCTTCATCTTCTCGCTGCTTGCTCCTTCTTCTTCCTCTTCGTCCCATCATCTTGCTAAAGCGTCCATGGCGCGAGTGAGGAGGTTCTCTGCCGCGGAGAAAGGAAAGGCTCCCAAGGAAGGACTAGGCGCCCAAGAGAGGCCACAGCCCCGTAAGTATGCCGCAACACCGGCAATGGCTCCCTGAGGGCATGGGCGCACCCCCTCGAAGGCTGGCGCTGCCTCCGGCAGCCGTGGGGGCGCTCCCTCCCACGGCGGAAGTTGCCGCGGCCATGGTGGCGGCGGCGACGGGGTGAGACATGTGGCGGCCGTCCGGCCAACGCATCCGCAATGCCACTCAGCCGACGCATCATCGGAGTGTGTGGTGTGGGCAGAGAGGCCCGCGGGTGTTCGGTTCAAGCTCCCATGCTTCTTTGCAGGCGCACTGCCGGCCAGGGACCCAGTGGCCTCTGGCTGCAGGCCGATGGCTGTCAGAAAGTGTGGCCTCGTGGTCGGAGGTCGAGGTCACCCCCGCCGGGCACGTGTTCCCGAACCGCGGATGGCAGTCGTTCGCCCGCGCACGCGGCTTGCAGTGGAGGTGTACCCTCCACTTCAGGCATGACGGCGTTGTGACCCTCTACGTCAGGGTCTTCGAGGAGAATGGCAGGTGCCTGGGGTGCTGCCTGGAGAGCGACAACAACGACGACGACGTCCACCCCTCCGACGACGACGACCAGAGGGGCGGTAGAATCTTCGGCGGTGAGCTTGCTCTTGGCAATGGTCGTGAGGCCTCCACTGGTGGCGGCTCCCCCTCTAGGGAGAGCACAAGTGATGGCGACTACGACGAGCCGCCACGCCACCGAGCTCGGACCGAGGAGCGTGATGAGCTGCCTCGCCGGTGAAGCAGGAGGAAGACTCCGACTGAGCTCGGGCGCTGTTGGAGCCGGGTCTCATGAACCGCTGTAGTTGCGCGGCTGCTTTTGCTTCTTTCTTTCTCCTGCATCAGAAAAGTAGAAGGCCATGTCGAGGTGTGTAATGAACCATGGCGCTTGCACCATTATATTATTGTTTTTATATTGCGTCCTGATATCCGTGTTGCTGCTGATTGTGATTGGGATGACTTAGCTTAATATGCTTGCAGTAGACTCCAGTGTCGCGTGAGCATGCCTCTCTGGGGCTTTGTCGGGGGGAAATCTGTACCACCACGGACACCTACGGGACCGAGGCCCCTTTTCGGTTCGGCAGGGGGCGGAGATTGCACAAAGAGCGGACCGAGACGATCACACGAGGAGATTTACCCAGCTTCGGAGCTCTCCGGAGAGATAATACTCCTACTGCTACTTGTCTGGTTGTATTGTGTTCTTGCTAGGGAGTGCCGGGAGCTACAAAACCTAGCTTGAGAGTCTGTGGCCTCGTACGAGCTGAACCGAACGAGCCGAACCCTTTATACGTTGCACTCGGGCCTCCTTTTATAGGCACAAAGGGGTCACCACAGGTGGCAAGTAGACAGGGGTAGAATAGGAAAAACAGAGGTTGGTACACCGCTTTACAAAGTGTATAGTGGCCTATACCTAACTCGACGTGCAAGGGACAGAGCCATAAATGCCCGTCATGCTTTGAAATGTGTAACATGGACCGTCAAGTGTGCCTCCGTTTGCCACGACGACAGACTTGTCAGCTGCCGCTGCGCTCCCTACCGGTCAGACAGCCGACACGCTGCTACCGGGAAGCCCCATGGCGACACGTTGGTGGATGAGCTGGAGCGGAGAGGAAGAGAGGTTACCTGTCATGCAAGAAGTGCCTTGCCGCTGCAAGGTTCTTGTCGCTGCTTTGGGAGCTTGTCGCTTCACCAAGCCTTCCCGGCAAGCTCCTCTTGCCGGGGCCTTGTTTCCTTCATGCCTTAAGTGGCCTTCCCGGTAAGCTCCTCTTGCCGGGGCCTTCTTCGTGCCTAGAGTGGCCTTCCCGGCAAGCTCCTCTTGCCGGGGTCTTGTCTCTTTGACTGAGAACACTTTGTTCTTGAATGGCTCCAAAGGAGCCACGAAGAGCCTTGGTGATCATCCGCAAGCCTTACCGCTGGTGCTGCGATTGCCAGTGCACGAAGTTCGGGATACTAGGGTACCCCTACTTTAGTACACCGGCAGGAGCCCCGGCCTGGTCCATACACGGTGCAGCTGTTGGGCCAGGGCCCAAAAAAGTCTGCAATGATGGCCCTGAATCACACCGTTACTCACCTGGACCCACCACGTCCCCCACTAACCACGCGTCGGCCTATGGCGTTATGGGAGAAATCGTGGGGCGTAGATCGTGGGGAATCTTTTTGCTAGGAAGCTAAACGTCCGCCCTTCCCCCTCTTTATAAGCAGAGGATATCGGGGCAGAACGCCCACTCGTCAGTGCTATCACATCAGAAACCCCCGCTGCTTCCCCCTTTCTCCTCGAGCCCAAAGAGAGCGACGCGCCGTCCCCTTCATCGCAGCCGGCACCATCAACGCCGCCGACCTCCTCCACCACCTCTCCTCATGGCTCCGAAGGCCGACAAGGGAAGAGGCGTGAAATCGGCCGAGGAAGCGGCTGCTGCGCAAGGAACGGGCCCTCTTCGACCCCGAGCTCGACGCAAAAGCGTTGCGGAAGGAGTTCTACCTCTTCTGGGCGACAGAGACGCGGGCACACCCGCGCACAAGGGTGATCTCCGCCGCTACATCCGAGAAGGTCTCCGTCGGGTATCCATTCTTCCCGCTTTTCTTCTACTGCGGGCTCTGCCCGCCCTTCTCCGAATTCTTTTGTGATATCATGAACACCTATGGCTTCCACCTCCTTGATTTTACCCCTAACGCCGTCCTCACCATGGCGGTTTCGCCCATCTTTGTGAGAAATTTTGTCGGGTCCACCCAAATGTCGCCCTCTTCCGTCACTTCTTTATGCTCGCTACCGAGAGGAGAGCCACTTGCCGAGGAGTAGCTTGGAGTCTCTAGGATCGGCAAGAAAGACGCTTACTTGGAAGGGGAGTTCCGTAGTAAGTGGGATGAGTGGAGAGGCAAATGGTGTTGGATCATTGAGGAGAACCGCAGCCCTTCACCGCCAGGCGCCGAACTCCAATAGTCTTGGCAACCTTGACTGGAGTAACTTGGCCGGGAGGACGAGAGGCTGCGCAGATTCTTGTGACTCGGATTTTGCGCCTTAGGGCTTGCCGGACCGACCGTAGGCGCAGTTGGCGCAGACTTCCTCCGCCGCGATCGCACCCCTTGCAGGAGAGGGAAGACCTGCTTGTGAATTCAAGAACGCGCGACATCATGAGGTTGCGTCCGGGCCTCAATCGGAACTTCACAGTCTTAGAGCTGACGGCGATGCTGCAGGAGCTGTTCAAGCATGATCCCGAGCACCCCGAGTGGTTCACGTTGCCGGAAGGAGTCGTCCCTTTGTGCAAAAATTCATCGGCTGGACCGCATCCGCCATGATGCTTAAGGTGATTCCCATGGAATCGTTCCGACGGCTTAGGAGCCTCCGGCAGACGTCGTCTGGCAGGTTCTTCGATGGCTTGGAGGAAGTCAGCGGTCCGCGCCCGGCGAAGAAGTGGCTCACCCGCGACACCACCGACCGGAGATGGCGCGGTGACGCCATTAAGGTTGGAGGAGGCGGCAGAGCCGCTACCGCTGGTGCCTTCGGGTTCTGCGTGGACGAGGCAGAGGCAGCCGAGGCGGCGAGCCTTGCCGACCGAGAAGAGTTCGCCGGCGAGGAGGAGCAGGTCGAGCCCGAAGCCGAGCCCAGCGAGCCAGCCGAGGACGCTGCCGCCCCGTCATCCAGCACCTTGCCGCAGCCGGAGCCCCCGGCTCCGCCAAGGAGGCGTCTTCGGAGGGCCGGAGACGAGGCGAGAAGGCAGCCGCGGCGCCGTGCGACAAGCTCTACCGCGGCAAGTACGGTTGCTGTGGTCGTCCCACACGGTTCCAACCGAGGCGGAATCTTCCCGAACGCCATTGCTCCCGCCAAGCGCTCAAGGGAGCCCCACCCTCCACCTCTTCAAGACCTTTGGAAGAGAGCCGGGAGTTTGATCTCTCCGCGCTCAGCCCGACGAGGAGGAAGAAGAAGAGTGAGTTCCCACCTTGCGTTTGCATTTCTTCAATTCCATTGCTTCATCTTGAATCTGATTTGCTTCATTCTGATTTCTTCCTTTTTAGACGCTGGCTCAAAGGGCATCGAAGAGGGCCAAGACTCCATTGGTCGTCGTCGAAGACGATTCCCCTGTGGCGACAGGAGGGACGTCTGAGACTCCTTTGCCGAATCCG
This sequence comes from Aegilops bicornis, assembly GCA_021605145.1. NCBI lineage: Eukaryota > Viridiplantae > Streptophyta > Magnoliopsida > Poales > Poaceae > Aegilops > Aegilops bicornis. The sequence continues at coordinate 937,156 of JAHIAL010000021.1, read as the reverse complement.
GCAACCCTTCAACGCAGCAGCCCCCAAAGACAGCCCCCAACAGTAAGTGTTTGGATTGCATCTTACGGTTCGGTGTGCTTTGGGTGTTTCCTTACCGATATTTGACTTGTTGATTTGTGTAGGAAGCAGAGCAGCCTCATCAGAGGCCGGAGGTCACTCCCAAGCTCAGCCTGCTTCAACCACGCCGCCAAGGGAGAGATCTCCGCCAAGGAAGACTCTCCGCAAGGAGAGGTCTCCGACAAGGGGAGCTTCTCGGTAAGGGCAGCGCCGACAACCCTCCGGTGGTGGAGACCAGCGTCTACAGATCCCATTGCCGGTAATCTTCTTTCTTGAGAATTTCCTTGGGTTCTTTTCTTCTGTTCTTCTTTCAACACTTGCTTGACTTGTTCTTTTCTTTGATCTTGAGATCCATCCGCCGGAGAGCCGATGAGACTGATGTTGCCGGGCGAGGAGGACGCCGCGGCAACAATGTCGACGCCACCAACATGGATGAGGAGGCCGGCGGTGACTGGGTCCGCCAAATGGAGAGGCCACCGAGGCTGCGGGCCAAGCAGAGGGTCGGGAGGGGTCCGTGGTCGTCTTGACGGCCCCGAGGGCCAGGAGCGCCAGCTGCACCGATCCCGATCCCCCGCCACCGATCTTGCACTCATCCAAGAGCCCCAGCCCGGCGCCTATCTCAAGGCGGCGTCTTCATCGAGCTCCATGGGCGTCGAGCTCAGGCGCCCGGCCGAGGAGAGACCTTCGACGAGTTGCCGCCTCTGCTTGGATTGTCGCTGGTCGACACGCCAAGCAGCGATGGCGATCGAGGAGGAGCAGCTAATGAAGAAGGCTGTTGTCGCTCTATCGCGCCCGCCAAGCTAAAATGGAGCCGCGGAAGCTCTTATCGCGAGGGCGGAGCTGATATGGAGAAGCGCAGAAGAGCTCCGGCGCCAAACAAGGAAACCCTCGGGGACATAAGCGGAGGCGCGAGAGCAACTTGTCGAGGAGCGCACGGCCTTCATTTTGGAGAAGGCCGAGGTCGACGAAAGCAGCAAAGGCTTGCCGGCGAGAAACTCTCCGCACAAGAAGGCGAGCTGTCGCAGCGGAAGATCAACCTCGACAACTATGAGGAAGATCTTGCCGCGCGCGAGCGATCACTTGGCGAGGCACTCCAGGAGGCAAAGGACGCCGCTGCTGCTGCCGAGGGGCCGCCAAGGGGAATTGGAAACGAGGGTGGTGCAGGCTGGAGGCCACCCTCCGTAAGAGCGGCGAGGAGGTCACCGCTGTGAAGCACGAGCGCGAGAAGGACGCCTACACTCTTGGCGAAGTTGCAGGGCCGCCGAGAGGATCAAAGAGATCGACGCCGCCAAGGATGTCAAGCGGACTGGAGCTGAAATCGACCACCGACGGAGAGACGCTGGACGGGCGCCAGGAGCGGAAGCGGCCTGTTGGAGAAGATCAAGGCTAACGAGGAGCTGCTCAAGCCGCCACAAACGCCCATAACACCCTCGTGAGAAAGCGTGATGCAATCGGACGGAGGGTCTTGTGGAGATTGCCGCCACCATCGACAAGGAGCCGACGGAAATTGGGATGGAGGATCTCGGATACTCCTCGACGCAGCACCTCCAGCCCAGGGCCAAGCTCAGCTTATTCTTCAATGGCGTCTTGACGGCTCTCCAGCGACTCGGCGGCGATCCCAAGCGGCCGGCCGAGGAGTCGCGCCAAATCTGCTCGGAGGTTCTCAGGAAGGTGCTGATGAAGGTGGCTTCATCACGCAACCTGTGCCTCGACCTCACCAACGCCCTCAAATCCTTGCCACCGGATCTTGGCGTAGAAGCGCTCAAGGCCTTTGTCGCCCCCATCGTGAACAGGGTCCACAAGGTCAAGAGGGTTGAGGCTATCGTAGACTAGGCCGCCAAGTTTATCTTTCCCTTGTCGCTGCAGATCATATTTAGGAAAACATTTTATTAGACCCATGACAAGTTATCCTGTAATATACACTATCTTAGGCGATCGAATGCAATGTTATTTCCTCTACTTGAGTTCTTCCTTTGTATGTTCGCACCCTACGCTTTTAGGGAACTTGTCGGTCTGCGAGCACCCTTGCCGCGGCGCTGAAAGTGCGAACTTCAAAGAATTCTTTGGCGATGCCGCCTCAGACAAACAACCTTGTCGCAACTAGTTGCAGCTCACTTAAGTTGTTGAGCGGGCTCGAAACAAAGTAAGGGCGCAAAACTAGCTACAGTTGGTTCCTCCGCCGCAGGTTTTTCCATACAAAGTACTTATCGCTCGAGGAAGATAACTTAGAAATTTAAAAACTGATTGCTCAAATTCGCAACTTAGCTTTTACGTCGTTTGCTTCCCGGCAAGGCATTATCTCCTCGGCGACGCTTGGCGGTCCACGTCTTTATCTTCTCCTTCCCCAGGTTAAGTTGTGGGTGGATGAACCTTCCTCATTTCTTTTGAGAAGAAAGAAGAGAAAATAAAGTCATGGAGCCTAGTGGCTCGTTATCGCCATCGGTGTTGAGGCTGCACAAAAATGTCGGTAATACATGCAAATAGGTTATGAAAGCATGAATTTGACTATCTTTGCGCAACACATAGGCTTCTTGATGCACGGGTCTCTTACCGCTTTGTACAAAGGATTACATGCAATTGGCAAGACTTGTACAAAGGGTTAGTTCTTGAACGAGTTCAAGAACCGCGCCTTTATGGGTAAAACTTACGAAGATGCTCTATATTCTAGGAGTTGCTCACGGGAACGCCATCTTCGGTCTCAAGGCGGACGGCGCCAGGCCTAGTGACTCGCTTTCACCCGATAAGGCCTTCCCACTTCAAGGCGTCAACTTGTTTGAATTCTTGGCGGATTGAGCGTACCAAGAACAAGGTCGCCTTCCTCGAAGCTTCGGCATTAACTGCGGCTATGGTAGCGGCGCAAAAGCTTGCTGGTAACGAGCGGCTCAGACGGCATCAAGACGATCCGCCTCAAGGAGCAGCGTCATCTTGTCGCAGCTGCTCTTGCTCAAGCTCATCATAGCGAGCACTTCGAGACGATCCGTGACACGAGTTCCGGTGGGGAGAACTGCCTCTGCTCCATAGACTAGAGCGAAAGGTGTCTCGCCGGTGGCTCGATTTGGTGTCGCCCCGATCGACCAAAGAACCACCGGCAGCTCCTCGATCCAGCTTTCTTCCGCATTTTACGCAGCTTTGTCGAAAGTCCCGGTCTTGAGTCCCCGCAGCACTTCAAGATTTGCCCTCTCCGCTTGACCGTTGCTTCTCGGGTGAGCAATGGGTTGAAAACACCTTTGGCGCCAAGATCTTGGGCGTAGTGCATGAAGGTCTTGACTCGTGAATTGTGTGCCGTTGTCGGTAATGATCCTCAAGTAGGTATCCCAAAGCGGCAAACAATTGACTGAAGAACTTGATTGCTGTCTTGCCACCTTCCTCATCGCCTCCACTTCCGGCCACTTTGTGAACTTGTCGATTGCTACGTACAAGTACTCAAAGCCCCGACAACTTCGGGAAGGGGCCGAGGATATCGAGCCCCGGACGAAAAAAGGGCCAGGATAAAGGGATTGTCTGGAGAGCTTGAGCTGGGTTGGGTGTATCTGTTTGGAATGTAACTGCACGCTTCACACTTGGTTACTTGTGCGATTGCATCTCGGAGGGCTTCGGCGGAAGAAACCTTGCCGGAAAGCTTTGCCGGCGAGGGCTCTTGCGCCAATGTGGTGACCACATATGCCTACGGAGCGTCGGGAGCTACAAAACCTAGCTTGAGAGTCTGTGGCCTCGTACCATCTGAACCGAACGAGCCGAACCCCTTTCTACGTTGCACTCGGGCCTCCTTTTATAGGCACAAAGGGGTCACCACAGGTGGCAAGTAGACAGGGGTAGAATAGTAAAAAAGCGAGAGGTTGGTACACCGCTTTGTAAAGTGTACGATGGCCTATACCTAACTCGACGGCAAGGGACAAGAGCCATAAATGCCCGGCCCCGTCCACATGCTTTGAAAAGTGCAACATGGACCGTCAAGTGCGCCTCCGTTTGACACTGACGACGACTTATCGGCCCGCTTTCGCGCCGCTCCCCGGCCGGCTGACAACTGTCGAAACATCGCAGCGCTTTGGGAAGCCCCATGGCGACACGTTGGTGGATGGTGGAGCGGAGAGGAAGAGAAGTTACCGCCGCCATGCAAGCGCCTTGCCGCTGCAACAAGGTTCTTGTCGCGCTTGGGAGCTTGTCGCTTCACCAAGCCTTCCCGGCAAGCTCCTCTTGCCGGGCCTTATTCCTTCATGCCTTAAGTGGCCTTCCCGGCAAGCTCCTCTTGCCGGGCCTTCTCCAGCGCCTAGGGTGGCCTTCCCGGCAAGCTCCTCTTGCCGGGCCTTGATTACTTTGTTCTTGACTGGCTCACGGCAAGCTCCTCTTGCCGGGTCTTGTTTCTGAAGGGCATGGAGGGTCTTGGCGGACGCCTTGCAAGGCTTGCCACGGGACGCCGCGACCGTCTGCAGACAGGTTGGGGTACTAAGGTACCCCTACTTTAGTACACCGACAGAGCCCCGGTCCGGGCCATACAGTGCGGGCTGTTGGGCCAGGAGCCCAAAATAGAACTGCCAGACGCGCGGCACTGGGTCCAAACCAAATCCACTCCGATTCGCCGCTTTCCCATGCTTGTGCACGCGTCAATTCTTGGCGTCGTGGGGGAAGTGGGCGGCGTGCGGGGTCGCTCCACCCGTCGTCTCGGCTCTGCATCCCCGCCACGTGGTTCCCATGCTCTTGGGGTCACGGACGGTGGAAGTGGGAAGCTGGGCCGTTGCAAGCAGAGGCAGCAGGTCGGCCCCGATTCCCTGCTCTTCCTATGCCCTGATTTCTTGAAAGGGGCGGCCGAGCCCCCACCTTGCTTCTTTAAAAGAGCGGAAGGAGAGCGCAGAAGCCCGCACTCTCCCATCTCCTCCTTTCCTCAGCTTCTGCTCCCCTTTCTCTCATTCGTCATGGAGAAAGGGAACCTCGGTGTATTTCTGCCAACAGCTTCTGTCCATCTTCCCGGCAAATGCACTTCAATTTCACACCGTTGAGTCTTCTTACGTACATAAGACGTTGTCAACGAACTGGGTACATACTTGACAGACGGGCTACTCTTTCCGCTGCTTCTTGCTCTTGGGAAGTTCTCACATGCGAAGGAAATGAACAATCTGCGAGCCTGGCTCGACAACAAGGACTAAAGGCACATCTATCACTGCGGAACGTCGGCCTCTACGGCATGAACTTTGAGTTTTACTGCAGACTTGACATTCCCCGGCAAGCTTGCCGGAGCAAAACTTGTCGGGAACGTTTGCTTCAACGAAACAAACCCTAGGGCTTGTCGGAGCATACTGTTCCTCAGCACTTTTGGCGTTGATCTTGGGGACCTTCTTGGCGGCGGCTTTGGGAAGCTCTGCCGGAAAGTAGTCGCCAGAACCCAACTTCCTCTTCTTATTCTGCCCAGTTGATGGTGTTACGGTTGGTTGAGTCAGCTTGAGCACAAAGATCCCCAGTTCCACAGGTAGCTTGAGTCTGCGCGACTTTGACAGAGCCATCGGCGATATCATTCTCGAGCTCTTGGAACATGTTCCATTTGCGAGGCCTTCAAAGTGCTCTTCTAGCTTCCTCACTTCATCGGCGTAGGCTTCCATCAACGGACTCGATAATCTTTATTTACTTGGCGGACGACAAGTTGCGAGTCACCCGACAATGAGCTTCTTGATCCCAAGGTCCACCGCGATCTCGAGACCGGCAAGCAAACCTTCATACTCTGCGGTATTGTTTGTTGCTTGTTCCTTGGGAAAGTGCATACGGACTATGTACTTGAGGTGCTCTCGGTGGGTGCGATAAGCGACGCATGGGCACCGGCGCCTTGCAGCCGAGAAGGCACCATCAAAGTACATCAGCCACTCTTTACTTGCTTCCCTTGACGGGATGCACGTCTCTGGAATTTCTTCGTGCGGTGTCGGCGTCCATTCTGCTATGAACTCCGCCAATGCTCTGCTTTGGATAGTTGAAGTGCTTTCAAACTTGAGACCAAAGCAGCAGTTCAGCGCCCACTCAACTATCCCGCCTGTCGCCGCTCGGATTTTGCAATATCCTCTTGATGAAAGCGAGTGACAACTGTTATCTCATGCGCTTGGAAGTAATGGCGTAGCTTTCTCGAGGCCATGAGGAGGCCGAAAAGCAACCGCACACCGAGTACCTTGATCTAGCTCCTCGTAAAAGGGAACTAACAAAGTAGACTGGGCGCTGCACCATCCTTTTCTCAATCTTGTCGCAATCCTGCGCAGATCTATCCTTGTCGGGACCGAGCTTGTCGGAGAAGCCCCTACTTGTCGCCGGGCGTACTTGCCGTGGTTGTTAGCTCATCATCCGCCTCCTCTCCGCTACTAACGCAGCACTAACCACTTGATTGGTTGCCGCTAAATATAGCAACAACTTCTCTTGTGGTTTAGGTGCGATAAGCGTTGGAGGGAGGACAGTACCTCTTCAAGTCTTGCGGTACAGCCTCCGCTTCGGAGACCATTTCATTGGACCCGCCTTTTTCAAGATTTTGAAAAATGGCGGTATGCCGCTCGGTGACTTAGAGATAAACCTCACGAGAGCAGCTACGCGAACCGCAAGTCTTCGCACATCCTTGACACGCGTTGGTGCTTCGATCCGCTCAATGGCCTTGATCTTGTCGGGATTGGCTTCGATTCCCGGCCGAGACACAAAGAACCCGAGAAGCTTGCGGAAGGACTCCAAACACACACTTCTCGGGGTTAAGCTTGAGGTTGATCTTGGCGCAGATTTGCAAAGGTCTCGTCCAAATCTTGGATCAGAGTTGCTTTATCTTTGCTTTTGACCACTATGTCATCCATGTAGGCTTCTACATTTACGTGCATCTCGCGGCTCAAAAGCGCCGTGGACTGCCCTTGCAAATGTCGAACCAGCATTCTTTAATCCGAAAGGCATCCGTATGAAAACGATGCGCCACATGGAGTTATGAATGCGGTTTCTCTTCATCCTCTTCGCCATGAAGATCTGATGATATCCATGTGGGATGGAGCACTCCTCTCGACAAGGCCTGCCGCTTCCAGCTTCTTGATCTCTTACGCTATGAATTCTTGGCGCTCCACCGCTTGCTTCTGAACTTTTGCTTGACGGGTCGCGTGAGGACCGACGGCAAGGTGGTGCTCAATTACTTTCTGAACACCGGGATGTCAGACGGTTGCCATGCAAACACATCGACATTCGCGCCAGAAAGCAACTGGCCGCTTTCCTATTTAGGGTCAAGCGTGGCAATTGATGGTGAAGGTACCACCGTTGCCGTCCCCCTTAGCGGACACCTTCTTGGTTCTTTGGCAGAGCTGCCATTGTCTTCTTCTTGCACTTGCCGGTGGAGCTCGATGGTGCGTTCTCGACGGTAGCGCAGCACTGGAAGAGGTGCGCTTGCCGGAGTGGGCATCGAGCTCTTGCCGGACTTGGTCTTCTTCTTCCCCGTGAGCTTGGGCCGACAAGTGTCTTGCTGTTTGCTATGGTTGCTGCTTCCCGGTAGATCTTGTCGGCACAGATAAGTGCGTCCTTCTTGTCGCCAGGGACAGAGATGACACTTATCGGGCCTGGCATCTTGAGCACATTGTAAGCATAGTGAGAGGCTGCCATGAACTTGGCGGTATTTGGGCGACGGCCAAGTATCCCATTATAAGGCAACGGGAAATCAGCAACGTCGAACGTAACCCTCTCAGTTCTGAAGTTTAGCTCGCTGCCAAATGTCACCGGCAGCGTGATCTTCCCCTTCGGCTTGCTCCTTCCCGGGTTGATTCCTTGGAATGTGCCGGTCTCTTCGAGCTCGCTGTCAGGGATCTGTAACTTTTGGAGCACTGCAGAGGAGATCAGGTTCAAGCCGGCCCTGCCGTCAACTAACATCTTGGTGACTTTGAGGTTGCGTATAGTTGGTGAGACCAACATCGGCAAGCATCCCACCGCATGATTATGCGATCAGGATGGTCCCCAATATCAAAAATGATAGGCGTGATGGACCACTTCAGAGGCTTGAGTGACTCTACGGATGGTTCTGCTGCATTTACTTCCCGCATCCACTGCTTGAGTTGGCGGTGCAAAGTATGCAGAGAAGCACCACCGTCAACGCAAAGGACCTCTGTGGCTTCTTCAAACTCTGGTCGTCGGCTTCATCGTCATCTATGTCTTCGTCGCTGTCTTCGTCTTTCATCTTTGTCGCGGCCACGGGAGGTCTGTCTCCTTGCCGCTGCTTGGCCTTGCCGCTTGGCGTCCCCCGCCAGTGGCGCTTCTTGCCAGCTCCTCCAAAGCACCTTCTGGGCTTTCTCCTTGTCTCGGCCGTCAGATTCAGCTCTTTGCTGTTCTACAAGCTGCTTTCGACTTTCTTACAGACTACGGAGGTCATGGCCCTTAGTGCGGTGGATCTTGCAATACTGTTTGTCGGAGCTGCCCCGCTTTGGTTTCGGACCGCCACGCGGCTTTTGGTTGTTGGCGCCCGGCAACCTCCTTGCCGGAGCCGACAACCTTGGCGGCACCTCCGTTCTGCTGGACTGCTCGACAACTAGCACATCTTTGCCCTTCTTTTTTCATTATTCCGCCTCCGGCCCTTCCTTGCCGGAGCGGTCTCTTCACCGTCAGGACTACGCTCCCACATTCTCTCCTCGAGTCTTCTTCCTTCTTCGGTAGCGTGCACACTTGTCGCCAGGCGTGGGGATTCGGCGTCTTTCACTTTGCACATCGCTATCTCCTCCCTCATCCTGCGGTTTCGTACATTACGATGGAATGCACTAATCACCGTGGCAGGGTGGACGTCCGGGATGTTGTAGTGCACTCGATTGAATCTACGGATGAACTTGGCGCAGGACTCTCCTCCTTACGGGCAAGCAGGTGGAGATCACTCTCCGGCCATGAGGCTTGTGGGCCCATTTGTGAAGGCGCCAACAAACTGGTGGCACAAATCTGCCCAAGAAGAAATAGAGCCATCCGACAAGTGCATAAGCCAAGATCTGACGTTTGGCTTGAGCACCAAGGGAAAGTAGTTGGCGAGGATCTTGTCGTCTCGTCCCCCCCGCAGCTTGCACCGCGATGGTGTAGATGCTTTGAGGAACTCCGATGGGTGTGTCCTGCCATCATACTTTTCTGGTACATCTGGTTTGAAGTTTTTCTTGTCGGGCCACCGGACTTGCCGCAGCTCTCGAGTGAACACAGGACAACCTAGCACATACGGCAAGTCGCTGGTTCCCCTGGCGCATGCATATCGACAGTGGGCCCGGCGCGTTGGTCTGATTGATGGCGCTTCTCTTGGGCGCCGACACGGGTTCGGCGTCTTCTTCTTGCCGTTCTCGGAGAACTTGGCGCTGGTCGCTGGCGAAGCTTCATGGATCCGGACGACGCCTGTGGAGTCGCTGCCGAGGTGGATCCGGCGAGTCGGCGATCTTTGGTCTTCGGGAAGGGGAGTGCACGGTGGCTGCACCCGCAAGTCTCGTCGCCATCAGCTCGCGCCTTAGCCATGCTTGGCGGCTCGCGAGGCACTTTCGGTTGCAGCGGGGCGTCGCCGTTAAGCGAAGCCGATGAGACTGAATTGTGGCCCTCCATTCGTCGACCTTATCGGCCGTTGGAGGGTAATCTAGAATAGCGAGCTCTAGCCAAGGCTTCCGCTGGTGTGGTTGGCGGCAACGGCGTGCACGGAAGCGAAGAACGGGATGTGCTCGGACTCTAACCAAGTTAGGAGGAGCAGCATCCCGCCAGCGATCAGATTCCGCTTGTACCGGCATCTTTGGGGTGCATCACTGGTCTCGAGGGCCTCGGATCCTCCAGCTTGGCCTTGATCCAATGGCGTATGGTGCATGAGCATCATGACGTTGCCGGTCCCGCGCCTCTGCGAAGGACGGTGCGGACTCGGACGCCGACGCTGCGTGCTGCCTTGTCCTTGGATCCGGCGGCATTGTGGAGCTCTCTCGATAGCGCGGTTCCTCGCCCGGCGTTTTCCCACCACTGGCAGCTCCTGTGGTGGTGTGTTCCACTCGGACGGCTCTGCTGCTGCCGAAGACTTCTTCTTCTGCGCCAGGTTGACTAAGATGTTGATGAAGATGCTCGTGTGACCTCCGGAACGGGTACACACAGCCTCGACGCCGCTTCTACCGCCGGGCGCGCCAAAGATGTCGGGAAATCTGTACCACCACGGACACCTACGGGACCGAGGCCCCTTTTCGATTCGGCAGGGCGGAGATTGCACAAAGAGCGGATCGAGGCGATCACACGAGGATTTACCCAGCCGGAGCTCTCCGGAGAGATAATACTCCTACCGCTGCTTGTCCGGTTGTATTGTGTTCTTGCTAGGAAGCGCCGGAGCTACAAAACCTAGCTTGAGAGTCTGTGGCCTCGTCTGAGCTGAACCGAACGAGCCGAACCGAACGAGCCGAACGAACAGGCAGGCCGAACCCTTTCTACGTTGCACTTTCGGGCCTCCTTTTATAGGCACAAAGGGGTCACCACAGTGGCAAGTAGACAGGGTAGAATAGTAAAAAGCAGAGGTTGGTACACCGCTTTATGCAAAGGTACAAAGGGCCTATACCCTAACTCGACGGCAAGGGACAAGAGCCATAAATGCCTGGCCTGTCGCTGAAAAAAGTGTAACATGGACCGTCAAGTGCGCCTCCGTTTGCCACGACGACAGCTTGTCGGCCGGCTAGCCATCGCTCCCCTATTGCTGCACTGACACAATAAACCGCTGCGCTGGGGAAGCCCCATGGCGACACGTTGGTGGATGAGCCGGAGCGAGAGGAAGAGAGGTTACCTGCCGCGGCAAGTGCCTTTGCCGCTGCAAGGTTCTTGTCGCGCTTTGGGAGCTTGTCGCTTCACTGTTTCAACCTTCCGCAAGCTCCTCTTGCCGGGCCTTGTTTCCTTCATGCCTTAAGTGGCCTTCCCGGTAAGCTCCTCTTGCCGGGGCCTTCTTCGATGCCTAGAGTGGCCTTCCGCAAGCTCCTCTTCTGCCGGGTCTTGTCTCTTTGATCGAGAACACTTTGTTCTTGAATGGCTCCAAAGGAGCCACGAAGAGCCTTGGTGATCATCTGGCAAGCCTTACCGCGGGGTGCTGCGACTGCCCGTGCACGAGTTCGGGATACTAGGGTACCCCTACTTTAGTACACCGACAGGCTTGGACTTCCTGCATGCCCCTCATCCCGGGGAAGTTCTCCAAGGGTTTCCTTCTTGAAGATTCGGAAGACCTCAAGCCTCGGGAGGCACCCTGTGGCTGCAAGGTTAGGGGACCTTCGGAGGTGCTATGCCTCGCCATGAGCCCCGGCGTGGGCGGGTCAGCCATTGGTATGCCACGTCGTGATGCTCAGAGGCACGGACTCAAGAGGGCATGCATGCCCATAAGCTCGTTTTAGAGCATCACGCAAGGATTAAGATGACAAAGGCTAGGGCACCAAGGCTTTGGCGAGGTGTGTTTGCGGGTGGCCCCAGCGCACACACCATGCCCAGCCCCCATGCACGTGACGTGCAAGGAAGAGCAACGGGCAACTATCACTCTCCCTAAGGCAAGACCTGAAAGAGCGAATGCTACGAGGAGAAAAAATTTCCCAACCTTTTCAAATAAAAGACACAAATGCTTCAAATTTCATTTCAAGAAGTTGCAAATCAGCTACAGAAAGCAAGCAAAAGAACAGCCACATCCGGCACCTAACTAATCTTCTGGTCTTCTCGCCAGTGCGGAGCATGGGGCCTCCACTAGAACGTGGGTGGGAGTGGGAGCCCCGTGAGGCCCAGGGGGGCACTTAGGAGACTCCTGGGCGTGTACATCCCCACTCATTATTACGTGAGAGTGTCACGAGCGGAGGTGCTAGATGTTCCAGGCATTCTAGATGGGGACCCCATCCTGTGTCTCTAGGCGCGCGGTGCCAGGCCTGGAGACACGGCGATCTTGAATGGGCCCTTCCACATAGGCGAGAGCTTGTGAAGCCCCTCCCTGGAGAGCACCCACCTCGAGGGTCCTGGAGCGGACACTACGACAGTGATACCACTGCAGCGCCTGCTGGTACCTCATGGAACGGAGTGAGGCTTGGCGGCGGCCCTGCCCCCAGCATGAGGTCCATCCCCCGTGAGGCGTCCTGGCGTGCCTCGTAAAACTCGAAGACCCGCGGGGAGCGATGTTTGACCTCATGAGGGAGGACCGCCTCAGCCCCGTAGATGAGGAAGAATGGGGTCTCACCTGTGGGCTTGGTCGCGGTGGTGCGAATGGACCACAGGACAAACTGGAGCTCATCGAGCCAGCCCCTGCCACAGGCCTCGAGTTTCTTCTTGAAGCTCCTCGCCTTGAGCCCCCCCAGGACCTCCGCGTTGGCACGCTCGGCTTGGTCATTGCTCCGTGGGTGTGCCACCGAAGCGTAGCATATCTGCGTTCCAAGGTTAGCACAATATGTTTTGAAAAGGTTGCTCATGAACTGAGAGCCATTGTCAGTGATGATGCGGTTGGGGACCCCAGAGCGGCTCACGAGGCCCTTGATGAACTTGACGGCAGAGCCAGCTGGGATGGTGCACACGGGCTCCACATCCGCCCACTTGGTGAACTTGTCGATGGTGATGTAGAGGTAGTGATAGCCCCAGCTGCTCGAGGAAACGGGCCCAGGATATCCAGCCCCCAGACCGCGAACGACCATGAGAGCGGAATGGTCTGGAGGCCCTGAGTGGCCCGGTGGATCTGTTTGGCATGGAATTGACATGCCTTGCAGGTTCTCACCAGCTCAGTGGCGTCGTTGAGCGCCGTGGGCCAGTAGAACCCGCTACGGATCGCCTTGCCCACAAGGGTGCACGACGAAGAGTGATGTTTGCAATCCCCACCGTGGATGTCAGCCAGCAACTCGCACCCCTGCTCCTTGGAGATGCACCACAGAGAGACGTAGTTTGGGCACCTTCGGTAGAGCTCGTCGTCCTGGATGCAGTAAGCGGTGGCCTAGCGGGCCACGCGTTCTGCGTCTTCCTCCTTCTCCGGCAAGGTGCCTCGGAGTAGGTACGTGATGTTTGCTTGAACTACATCGGTATTTCCCCAAAGAGGAAGGGATGATGCAACACAACAATGGTAGGTATTTCCCTCAGTGATGAGACCAAGGTTATCGAACCAGTATGAGAACCACGCAACACTATGTGAATGGCACCTTCACACAAATAACAAATACTCGCAACCCGACGTATTAAAGGGGTTGTCAATCCCTTTAGGGTAACGGCGCCAGAAATTGGCAAGTAGACGGGATAAAAATAGGATAGATTGGATTGATAGATCTCAAATAAAATAAAGTGCAGCAAGGTATTTTTGTATTTTTGGTTTAATAGATCTGAAAATAAAAGCAAATAAAAATAGATCGCGGAGGCAAATATAATAAAGAATAGACCCAGGGGCCGTAGGTTTCACTAGTGGCTTCTCTCGAGAAAAATAGCAAACGGTGGTATATGAATTACAGTTCGGCAATTGATAAAACTTCAAATAATCATGACGATATCCAGGCAATGATCATTATATAGGCATCACGTCCAAGATTAGTAGACCGACTCCTGCTTGCATCTACTACTATTACTCCACACATCGACCCCTATCCAGCATGCATCTGGAGAACCGGAGTAATGCAATAAGAATGATGACATGATGTAGACAAGATCTATTTATGTAGAACTTCTGGAGGTGCTGGATGTTCCAGGCATTCTGGATGGGCACCCCATCCTGTGCCTCTCCATGTGGCCTTGAGCCACGGAGACACGGCGATCCTGAATGGGACCTCCCACATAGGCAAGAGCTGGTGAAGCCCCTCCCTGGAGAGCACCCACCTCGAGGGTCCTAGAGCGGACGCTACGGCAGTGATACCACCGCATCGCCCGCTGGTGCCTCGTGGCACGGAATGAGGCTTGGCGGTGGCCCTCCTCCCCCAGCACGAGGTCCATCCCCCGCGAGGCGTCCTGGCGTGCCTCGTCAAATGCCAAGACCCGCTGTCGGTGTCAAAACCGGCGGATATCGGGTAGGGGGTCCCGAACTATGCGTCTAGGATCGATGGTAACAGGAGACGGGGGACACGATGTTTACCCAGGTTCGGGCCCTCTCGATGGAGGTAATACCCTACTTCCTGCTTGATTGATCTTGATGATATGAGTAGTATAAGAGTTGATCTACCACAGGATCGTAGAGGCTGAACCCTAGAAGCTAGCCTATGGTATGATTGTTGTATATCTCTATCGACTAGCCTGGCCCTGGTTTATATAATGCACCAGAGGCCTAGGATAACAAGAGTCCTAGCCCGAATCGCCCGAAGGGGAGGAGTCCTTGTCTTCATCACCAAGTCTTGTGGAATCTTCCTTGTATGCGGCTGTCCGGATTGGCCCATGAGTATCGTCCCATGGGGTCCTCGGCCCAATCTAACGGTCCGGGGAGATGACGTGGTGAGTACCCCCAGTCCAGACACCGTCACAAGAGCCCCCTGAACCGGTCTTCAAGTTAGGAACGCTCCTCGATTCTTCCGAACTGTTCTTCATCTTCGGTCGTCGGTCTTTAAAACTGGTTCAACAAATCTTCTCATCTTCGATCCTGAGGATCGCCAAGTGCATCAGATGAGTTAACACGTCGGGTATCCGAGGAGCCCCTTTATGTTTCCGGCCTTTATCAATGCCTTGTTATTTTTATGCCACGCCTCTTGTTTGAAGTTGTTCCCGGGCGGAAGTTTCCTCTTGCGTCCAAACCCCAACGCTGGACTGCATTCGAGGTATCCTTTGTAGCCAAGCACCAACGCCGGACTGTGTCCAAGCTCCAACGCCGGACTATATCCGAGGTGTCATAGATCACCTTGGTTCAAAAAAGTTGAAGGAGTTTAGCCGAGCTTAATGCCGGAAATGCCCTCTATGGAGCTAGCCGCTAGCGCCCGAGCTTTATGCCTGGGATCGCTTCCAGGTGGTGCACCACCCCATCAGCGGGCTGATTTTTGTGAATGTTTTAATCGGGTGCGCTTTATTCTCTCACGATGTATATCCAAGTAGCTCTCAAGGTGTGTATCAGCCTAAAACCCGAGATGCACCTGAAGGAAAACATAAAACCGCTGTTCCCAGTAGCCACTTAGACTCAGGTTGATGCGCGAAATCGGCCTGAGGATCAACTCCTAGCTCGGCAGCATACATAGGAAAAAACGCAGTGTAATATATTAGAGATAATAGTGATCGTGACGGGCCCTGAGAGAGGGTCGTGAGAAGTTGCCGCAATATACTAGCTTGACGCCGGATAGGTCCATATGGTACCTATTATTGTCGAAGACATGTATGCGCATAGTCTTGGTCAAGCCGAACATCGAGCACTTTGAATTCTCTGCATTGGATAGGCAATGCTGTCGCCCCCGAGACACTGGTCGGGTGGCAATCCCCGATCAGGGGATCGATGTGCCCCTTTAATATTTATAAATAATGAGCACGAAGCCCAGTAGCCCCCGAGCCTTAATGTGGGCGCGGGTGGCCGAATTAAGGATCGGTATCCAGAGTAAAATCGCGATTATGTGTAATGATTCTATGTATCCAAGGACTTTACATCATTATTTTGACTCCATTGCGACTGCTTATCGGTTGAAAGTGGCCCATCGTCGCTTCTACCCTTGTTAGATACTACGCAGGTTGTTTCCGCACTAACAAAACAACCCTTAGCCGACGCCTCTGCGTGCCGGAGGCGGTTGTGTTAGCAGAAACGAGGCAATCAGATATGCGGGCTTTATAACTTTCGCTTAGTCATAGGAGCTTTAAACTGGGGAAGCTAGCTATGAGCCCTTGATTAGTGTTCGGCGGCATCCGAGGTCAAGCCGTAAACACTTCACACAATGTTATGAACGGCTCGTCATTTAACATAGTCATCGGATCGCTGACCAGTTTACACTTATTGTGCCAGTCAGTTTTTGGCTTTCTCCACTGAGGTGCTTAGCCATGTGAGCTGGAAACACCATCGCAGTGGTTCTCCCTTTGCACACCTAGCCGAACAAAGCGGAACGTAGGAGGCAAGCACAGGAGCCGGGCAACCCAACTATTGACCGAAGACACAATTCGAAACCGATGCATATATAGCAATATCCGAGAATGTTTTTGCCGAATCCCAAAGGTGTCCGGCGTTGTAATCGCGAGACTAATGCTTTGGAAACACACAAATAGTTTAAAAGTGCCATAGGCTCAAAAAGCCAAAAACTTATTCAAAATTTTAATGTCCGAACTAGATCAAGTGTTCGATTGCCAATCCGAAAATTGGATTTTAGAAAAAAAGTGCTTACGCCATGCTTTAATCATGACACATCCTATCTCAAGACTTGCGAATGGTCGGCCCTACGGCTTCAACCTCCTATCCTCAAGGCGGAGTACTTCTCATTAGGCCGCTTTAGCAAACTAAACTCTAGCGGTTTTGAGAGAGAAATTAGGCTCCTCAAATTAGCGACCACATACTTGTGTCGAAAAAAAGGAGTGATAAATAGTAATAATAATAATAATAACTTTGCAACGACTAAGAAGAAAAACACTTATTATAAAACGGCTCAAATAAACTTAAGAGCCCCCAAGTGACTTGCGTAAAAGAATGATTGTATGTACCGAACTACTTATATCATATCTATGTTCACCCAAACTTTAAACGCTGGCGGCTTAACCGGCTTCGCTTCTTCCCTTCCTCTTCGGTCAAAGACCGAAAAGTGTTATGTACTCCACGTCGAGAATATCGATGGTGTTTCCAATAACCGTGCAATCAGGCCATAAGGTCATATGCATAAACCGCGCTCAGGGAACTTATGCTATATTACTGACGAAGTGTAAGAAGCATCTTCGAAGAAAATAATACCCCCACCGATACCTTTCTTCGATGTTCATTGTTACTATGAGACTTGTGCAATAGATTTTTTGTACTCATGAGTTCCGTTTATTGTGCGGAAGCCATGATTGAAAACAATAAGAGCGCTTAGCTTTCGCTTCACCCAGCCGAGGTCAGAGCTTGGATGACCCGGTCGTGACAATCGCAGAGGTGCTCCCTTTACTCCCTAGCCGAACAATCGGGAACGTAGGGGTAAGCACAGGAGCCAGGCAACCCAGCTTGCAAATCGCTTAAGTCAATATGGTGCATATTGTGGCGTAATACATGAACAAGGAATAAGCCGTACAAGTAATCATATGCAAGAGGAAAGGCTTCATGAAAGAAGCCCCCAAGTGAACTGGGTATTTGAATTTGTCCGTCACAAACAAAGTTTGGACAAGGAAATTTTGTACAAGCAACTTTTTTCCAAAAAAGTACAATGCTTGGTCGAAATGAACACAAGTTAAAAATTTAAAACTTTGAGCATGAAGGCAACTTAGCGCGTTAATATGTTCGGTATTGATGACGCGGTCCGAGCTTGATGGGGGACAAGGTTCCATCCCCCAAGCCGGTCCCGAGGTGGCGGAGCAAAAAGCTCGGCACTCCGAAGTGGTGACATAGCACGGTCAATGCAGGCCGGCAGAGTGATGCCAAAGTCCCGGCATGGGGTTATGAAGTGTTGACGAAGCCCCCGTCCAGCCGAGGTGACGCCAAAGGATATAGTCCGCTGGATCATTTTCATGCACAAAAAATAGTGCAAACCGGGATAATAGTAATAATAATAATTAAAAAAAATGTTGCATAATAAATAATTTATGCAAAGTGAGTAACAAAAGAAATAAGGCCTGGCGCCGAAGTCAATGTCGATGTAGGGCGTCGGCGTGATGCAGTAAAGGCGTGGCAAAGCCTGAATTCATAGGTCGGTCCGAGTTCAGGATCTTGGCGGCGTTCAGCCGGACTATGTACTGAGCCCGGCCGAACCACCATGCGACAAATCGATAATGCGCCACCATTTGATAGACCTGTGTACATATGATGGACAAACCCGGAGTAATAATTCCTTGGAAAAAATGAACCCAAACAAGCAAAAAATACTAGGATTAATAGCACCTGGTTTATTTGTTGTAGCAATCTGAAGGAAGGTGATTCCCAAAATTGGGACTCGATTCGCACACCCATTGCCTGATGGGCGATAAAGCTGTTTACCACATGGCAATGTCCGGGCAAAGGTTGGCTTGCCGAGGCAAATCCCTCGGTCCAGCTAATCATGACGAAGCTGGTCGGCTGCTGACGCCAAAGTCACCGGAGTAGGTTGATGAAGAGATGATGAAGCCCCCGGTCGAGCCGAGATGTCGAAGTAGGTCGGCATGATGGACACCGGCTTGAAGGAGCACAGCGGCCCTGCCGATGCGGTCGTGATGTGGTCAATGCCGCTTGATGAAGTGACCGTGCGGCGATGCCGGTGTGCCTGCTCCGTGTAATCCGTGGGGCGGCGATGTTGGTGATGATTTATCCTTTGCGATGCCGAACTCTTGTTCGACTTGCCGAGATGATGATCCGAAGAAGTTGAGCTCGGCTCAACAAAGTGACGACATGTCTAGCGCAGGTCGGCAGCCATGGAGCAATATTGCCGGACTGGTTTGACACCAGCATTATGGTGAAGATCATGTTCAAAAGATTTTAAAGTTAGTGGGATGTGTTCGGGAACAAAACACAATACCCCATACAAAAATTTCTTCGAAAAGGATGTCCGAAATCCCGTTCATAAAAAAGACGAGCTCGGGTCGGATTCGTTTTCGCGCAGAAAACAGATCCAAAAAGTGATGCACTAATCGGAAGGTTCCCAGAGTTTGGACAGTCGGATCGAGCTGAAATTTTGAGGGGTGGTAGCCGCAGCCGATCAACGGTTGGATCTTCCAAAGGACGTCCGAGCTAGAAGCTGGACACCACGCCCTAAACTCGCCTAGATTCTCATCCAGACTTGACAGGGCTCCGGTATATCGCGGATTGCCAGAGATTTCTCCATCGAAACTCGATGAAATTTTCCAGGGTTGTCGTAGACTTGATTCCGCACAATTCCACCGAAGCAATCGTTAAAACGACACTTGAGGAGGTGGTGGCGGCAGACACAAGTTCGCTGTCCAGAAAAACAACACGGTTGCAGCCCGAGGGCATGTTGACGTTGAGCCCCGGGCTCCTGGATGATTCCTCCATGATCTTGATAGAGATCGGAGTTGATGTTGATGAAGGCCTTCATCCGAACATGACGATCGGAGGTATGGCGCAGTCCTTGGTCGAACCAAGGTGACCAGTCGAGCCGGTGACGAAGAAGCCGACATCGCAGTTGATCTGCAGTCAAGCCATTGATCCTTTTGCCGATCACATAGCGGAACTCTCAATGAAAGCACCAATGTCAGTGTCAAAACCGGCGGATCTCGTAGGGGGTCCCGAATCAGGCGTCTAGGATCGGCGGTAACAAGATACGGGGACACGATGTTTACCTGTGTTCGGGCCCTCTCGATGGAGGTAATACCCTACTTCCTGCTTGATTGATCTTGATGATATGAGTAGTACAAGAGTTGATCTACCACGAGATCGTAGAGGCTGAACTCTAGAAGCTAACCTATGGTATGATTGTTGTATATCTCTATCGACTAGCCTGGCCCTGGTTTATATAATGCACCAGAGGCCTAGGATAACAAGAGTCCTAGCCGAATACGCCGGTGGGGGAGGAGTCCTTGTCTTGATCACCAAGTCTTGTGGAATCTTCCTTGTATGCGGCAGCTGTCCGGACTGGCCCATGAGTATACGACCATGGGGGTCCTCGGCCCAATCTAACAGATCGGGAGATGACGTGGTGAGTACCCCCTAGTCCAGGACACCATCACCCGCGGGGAGCGATGTTTGACCTCATGAGGGAGGACCACCTCAGACCCGTAGATGAGGAAGAATGGGGTCTCGCCCGTGGGCTTGGTCGCAGTGGTGCGGATGGACCATAGCACGGACTGGAGCTCATCAAGCCAGCCCCTGCCACAGGCCTTGAGTTTCTTCTTGAAGCTCCTCGCCTTGAGGCCCCCCAGGACCTCCATGTTGGCGTGCCTGGCTTGGTTGTTGCTCCGTGGGTGTGCCACCGAAGCATAACATATTGGCGTTCCAAGGTTAGCACAATATGTTTTGAAAAGGTTGCTCGTGAACTGAGATCCATTGTCAGTGATGATGCGGTTGGGGACCCCAAAGCGGTATTTTTGTATTTTTGGTTTAATAGATCTGAAAATAAAAGCAAATAAAAACAGATCGCAAAGGCAAATGTAATAAAGAAAAGACTTGAGGCCTGTAGGTTTCACTAGTGGCTTCTCTCGAGAAAAATAGCAAACTGTGGGTAAAAGAATTACTGTTGGCTAATTGATAAAACTTTAAATAATCATGACGATATCCAGGCAATGATCATTATATTGGCATCACATCCAAGATTAGTAGACCGACTCCTGCCTGCATCTACTACTCTTACTCCACACATCGACCACTATCCAACATGCATCTAGTGTATTAAGTTCATGGAGAAACGGAGTAATGCAATAGGAACGATGACATGATGTAGACAAGATCTATTTATGTAGAAATAGAAGCCATCTTGTTATCCTTAATGGCAACGATACATATGCGTCGGTTCCCCTTTTGTCACTGGGACCAAGCACCGTAAGATCGAACCCATCACAAAGCACTTCTTCCCATTGCAAGATAAATAAATCAAGTTGGGCAAACAAAACCCAAATATCGGAGAAGAAATATGAGGTTATAAGCAATCATGCATATAAGAGATCAAAGAAGACTCAAATAACTTTCATGGATTAAAAAATAGATCTGATCATAAACTCAAAGTTCATCGGATCCCAACAAACACACCGCAAAAAGAGTTACATCATATGGATCTCCAAGAGACCATTGTATTGAGAATCAAAAGAGAGAGAGAGAGAGAGAGAGAGAGAGAGGAAGCCATCTAGCTACTAACTACGGACCCGTAGGTCTACAATGAACTACTCACGCATCATCGGAGAGGCACCAATGGACATGATGAACCCCTCCATGACGGGTCTAGATTGGATCTGGTGGTTTTCGAACTTGCGGCGGCTGGAATTGATTTTTGTCGACTCCCCTAGGGTTTCTGGAATATTGGGGTATTTATAGAGCAAAGAGGCGGCGCGGGAGGCCATCGAGGTGGGCACAAGCCACCAGGGCGCGTCTGGGCCTCCAGGCGTGCCCTGGTGTCTTGTGCTCACCTCTGACTCCCTCTTCGGTACTTCTTTGGCCCACTGGATGTCTTCTAGTCCAAACAAAATCCACAAAAAGTTTTCATTGCGTTTGGACTGCTTTGGTATTGATTTCTGCGATATAAAAACATGCGTAAAACATCAATCGGCCTTTGGGCACTATGTCAATAGGTTAGTACCAAAAAATGATATAAAATGATTGTAAAACATCCAAGAATGATAATATAACAACATGGAGTCGACGATCTGGTCATGCGCGGAAGAGGGAAAGGGTCTTGAGGACAAGCTTTGTTGAGGCTCATGAAGTCGACGCACATGCGCTCCTTCCCGCCCTTCTTGGGGGCGATGACCGGATTCGCCAGCCAATCTAGATGCCGTACTTCCTGAATGATGCCAGCCTCCTTCCGCTTGTGGACCTCCTGAATGATGAACGACTACTTCTCTAGGGCTTGTCGCCGCGCCTTTTGCTTCACGAGCGTGCTCCGGGGCACACCATCAAATGGTGCTCAATCACATCTCGTGGGATGCCGACTAGATCCATTGCCTCCCATCCGAACACATCCTTGTTCGCACAGAGGAAACCGACCAGCGCCTCCTCCTGGTCCGAGGGGAGGCCAACACCTATGGTGAAGTGGGGTCAGAGCCCCCGTCGTCGATCGACACGTGCTTCGTCTTCGCCCGATCCTGAGAGAATAATTGCTTCTTCTTTCCGAGCGTAGCCTCCGGGATCTCCGGAGTGCCTTTGGCGCCTCGCCGTGCCGCCACCGCAGCCTTGAAGGCGAGCTTGAGGACCAGGAGTGCATCCTGGGCATCCCCCACCACAGTGACGATGCTGCTGCTCCCCGGCATCTTGACGACATTGTAGCCAGGGTGCGTCGCTGCCATGAACTTGGCGAGAGCCGGGTACCCAAGGATGGTATTGTACGGGAAGCCGATGCAGGCGACGTCGAAGTTGATGACCTCGGTGCGGTAGTTGTCATGCATGCCAAAAGGTGACAGGGAGGTGGATCTACCCCAGAGGAACGGCGGAGGCGTCGACCACCCCTGAGAAGGGTCTGGTGGGGCGAGCTGGTCGTAAGGCACATGAAGCTGATCACAAGCTTCCACGGAGAGGTTGTTGAGGCTAGCTCTGCCATCGATGAGGGTCCTGGTGACTGCGACGTTCCTGATGGTGGGCATTCAGAGCATAGGGAGCGCACTGCACCGACCGTGGTCTTGGGGTGATCCTCAAGTCGAAGGTGATGTCGGTCTAGAGCGCCGCCCTGCCTGGAGGAGCCTCCTGCCGCGGCTAGGCGGCCCCACCTATCGGAAGAGCTGCTTGATGTGGCGGCTTGAGGCCAGCACTTGCGACCCGCCGAGGATGGCCGCAACAGTGTGGGGCGCCGGTGCCGCAAAGCGCGCGATGACCAGATCGTGCAGCTCCTCCCAGGAGGCCACCGAAGATTCTGGCAGGTTGAGCAGCCAGGAGCGCGGCACACCTATGAGGGCCATGGGGAGCCAGTTCGCCATGACCTTGTTGTCACCGCCCGCCGCCCATATGGCCTCCGCATACACCCAGAGGAACTCCGTGGGGTCTGTCGCGCCGTCGTACCATGGCGGCAGCCGCCCGAATCTCAGCCGCCATTGCACTGCCGCAGAAGGCGGGGGAGAAACCTCAAAGGCCCGCGATGCCTCCAAACGCGCCCGGCGGACCGACGGGTGGGGCAGCGCCTGCCATGGGAACCACGCGGCACGGGCAAAGTGAGGCTGGTGGAGAAGCGGACCTTCGACACACCCCTACCTGGTGTGCCAAATGTTGGATTCAGGGCTCCGCAGACCCAATAAATGTTCGAACTCTGGGGCGTGTGCGAAGAACTCAACCTCTTCAGCCAACCAGTTCGTCACCCCCACGGCCTAGCTCGATGAACAATGAAGAAGATGGACAGATACGGTTTACGGAGTTCGGGCCACCTTGCGGTGTAAGACCCTACTCCTGCTTTGTGGTGGATTAGCCTCACGAGGGGCTGAGGATGAACTAGTACATGGGAAGAACAACCTCGCGAGGTCTACTCCAGTGAGAGTGTGAGTCGATGAGGTGTGGATCAGATCCTCCTACCTTGGTGGTGGCTAACCTATATTTATAGTGGCCTCGGTCCTCTTCCCCCCGAAACGAAGGCGGGAAGGGATCCCACAATGGCCAATTTGAAAGGGGACAAATAGTACATCTTATCCTGACGAAAGGTGGTCTTCGCCTGCATAGCTTCTCATCGTGACACCGCGATGGGCTCGGTGATGACATATGTCCTACCGTCCTGGCGGTCTTGGTCTCGTTGCATGGGAATGGAAACCTTTGCCCGGTTCCTCGGGACCCCACACCTTTGCTTGCCTTCTTAGCACCAAAGAGGAAACATGCTCCTCTGCGCCCGCTGGCGCCCGCCTGGCCTTGGTCGTCATGGCTTGCGTCATCCCAACCTCGTGAGATTGGGCACCTTCATCGAAATCTCCACTCCTTAGGAGGCAGCTGTGGGAGGTCACCGATACATCCCCCGTCAGATCTATAATTTTTGATTGTTCCATGCCAATATTCTACAACTTTTACATACTTTTGGCAACTTTTTATACTATTTTTGGGACTAACATATTGATCTAGTGCCCAGTGCCAGTTCCTGTTTTTTGCATGTTTTTTGTTTCACGGAAAATCCATATCAAACGGAGTCCAAACGGATAAAAACTGACGGAGATTTTTTTTGAATATATGTGAATTTTGGGAAGTGGAATCAACGCGAGACGATGCCCGAGGGGCCCACGAGGGTGAGGGGCACGCCCAGGGGGCCAGGCGCGCCCTAGGCCCTCGTGGCCACTCTGTAAGGTGGTTGGTGCCCTTCTTTTGCCGCAAGAAAGCCAATATCCGGATAAAAATGGTATCCAAATTTCAGCCCAATCGGAGTTACGGATCTCCGGGAATTTAAGAAACGGTGAAAGGGCAGAATCACTTGAGTACGTAAATGTATGGAAACAGAGAGAGAGAGAGAGAGAGAGAGAGAGAGAGAGAGAGAGAGAGAGAGAGAGATCCAATCTCCGAGGGCTCCCACCCTCCGCCGCCATGGAAGCCAAGGACTGTGAGGGGAAACCCTTCTCCCATCTAGGGGGAAGGTCAAGGAAGAAGAAGAAGAAGGGGGGCTCTCTCCCCCTCTCTCTCGCGGTGGCGCCGGAACGCCGCTGGGGCCATCATCGTCACCGCAATCTACACCAACACCTTCGTCATCTTCACCAGCATCTTCATCACCTTCCCCCATCTATCTACAGTGGTCCACTCTCCCGCAACCCTCTTTATCCTCTACTTGAACATGGTGCTTTATGCTTCATATTATTATCAAATGATGTGTTGCCATCCTATGATGTCTGAGTAGATTTTCGTTGTCCTATCGGTAGTTGGTGAATTGCTATGATTGGTTTAATTTGCTTGTGGTTATGTTGCTGTCCTTTGGTGCCCATCATATGAGCGCTGCCACAGTGGATCACACCATACGGTTAGTTGTATGTTAATAGGACTATGTATTGGAGGGCAAGAGTGATGTAAGCTTCAACCTAGCATAGAAATTGATGCATACGGGATTGAAGGGGACCAATATATCTTAATGCTATGGTTGGGTTTTACCTTAATGAAAGTTAGCATCATGGATTCTTGCTAATAGTTTCAATCATAAGTGCATAGAATCCCAAGTCGTGGATGACATGCTAGCAAAGTGGCCTCCCCACATAAAACTTGCTATCGGTCTAGTAAAGTAGTCAATTGCTTAGGGACAATTTCGCAACTCCTACCACCACTTTTCCACACTCGCTATACTAACTTTATTGCTTCTTTATCTAAACAGCCCCTACTTTTTATTTACGCGCTCTTTATTATCTTGCAAACCTATCCAAAAACACCTACAAAGTACTTCTAGTTTCATACTTGTTCTAGGGAAAGCGAATGTTAAGCGTGCGTAGAGTTATATCGGTGGTCGATAGAACTTGATGAAGGAAATATGATCTAGAGGCAATAATAAAGTTATTATTTATTTCCTTATTTCATGATAAATGTTTATTATTCATGCTAGAATTGTATTAACCGGAAACTTAGTACATGTGTGAATACATAGACAAACAGAGTGTCACTAGTATGCCTCTACTTGACTAGCTCGTTGAATCAAAGATGGTTAAGTTTCCTAGCAATAGACATGAGTTGTCATTTGATTAATGGGATCACATCATTAGAAGAATGATGTGATTGACTTGACCCATTCCGTTAGCTTAGCACTTGATCGTTTAGTATGTTGCTATTGCTTTCTTCATGACTTATACATGTTCCTATGACTATGAGATTATGCAACTCCCTGCTTACTCGTGAGGAACACTTTATGTGATACCAAACATCACAACGTGAATCGGGTGATTATAAAGGTGCTCTATAGGTGTCTCCGAAGGTACTTGTTGAGTTGGCTTATTTCGAGATTAGGATTTGTCACTCCGATTGTCGAGAGGTATCTCCGGGCCCCTCTCGGTAATGCACATCACTATAAGCCTTGCAAGCAATGTGACTAATGAGTTAGTTGTGGGATGATGCATTACGAACGAGTAAAGAGACTTGCTAGTACCCAGATTGAACTAGGTATTGAGATACTGAATGATCGAATCTCGGGCAAGTAACATACCGATGACAAAGGGAACAACGTATGTTGTTATGCAGTTTGACCGATAAAGATCTTCGTAGAATATGTAGGAGCCAATATGAGCATCCAGGTTCCGCTATTGGCATGTCTACATAGTTCTCGAACCCGTAGGGTCCGCACGCTTAACATTCGGTGATGATTTGTATTATGAGTTATGTGATTTGATGTACCGAAGGTAGTTTGGAGTCCGGATGAGATCGGGGACATGACGAGGAGTCTCAAAATGGTCGAGACGAAAAGATCGATATATTGGACGACTATATTCGGACATCGGAAAGGTTCCGAGTGATCCGGGTATTTTTCGGAGTATCAGAGAGTTACGAAAATTGCATTGGGCCTTAATGGGCCATACGGGAAAGGAGAGAAAGGCCTCAAAGGTGGCCGCACTCCTCCCCATGGTCTCTGTCTGAATTGGACTAGGGAAGGGGCGCCCGCCTTCCTGGCTCTCCTTTCCCTTCCCTTTTTCCTATTCCATGTGGGAGGAGGAATCCTACTAGGACTAGGGAGTCCTAGTAGGACTCCGCGCCGTAGGGGCTGGCCGGCCTCCCCTCCTCCATCCTTTATATACGGGGGCAGGGGGTACCTCTAGACACAACAATTGATCTCTTGATCTCTTAGCCGTGTGCGGTGCCCCCCTCCACCATATTCCACCTCGGTCATATCGTAGCGGTGCTTAGGCGAAGCCCTGCGTTGGTAGCAACATCATCATCGCCATCACGCCGTCAGGTCGACGAACTCTCCCGTGAAGCTCACCGGATCGGAGTTCGCGGGAGGTCATCTGTCAACGTGTGGTGAACTCCGGAGGTGCCAGACGCTCGCACTTCTGGATCGGCCGGATCATGAAGACGACAACTACATCAACCGCGTAGGGCTAACACTTCCGCTTTTCGCCCACGAGGGTACGTGGACACACTCTCCCTCTCATTGCTATGCATCACCATGATCCCGCTTTGTGCGAGGGAATTTTTTGAAATTACTACATTCCCAACAAAGGGTATCGAGCCTGGTTTTATGCGTAGATGTTATATGCACGAGTAGAACACAAGTGAGTTGTGCGCGATACAAGTCATACCGCTTACCAGCATGTCATAGTTTGGTTCGGGCGGTATTGTTGGATGAAGCGCCCGGACCGACATTACACGAAGCTTACGCGAGATCGGTTCTACCGACGTGCTTTGCACATAGGTGGTCAAGTGGTGTCAATTTGTCCAACTTTAGTTGAACCGAGTGTGGCTATGCCCGGTCCTTGAGAAGGTTAAAACAACACTAACTTGACGAATTATCATTGTGGTTTTGATGCGTAGGTAAGAACGGTTCTTGTTCAAATTTCGGTAGCAGCCTATCGTGAAAACTTGCAACAACAAAGTAGAGGACGCCTAACTTGTTTTTGCAGGCATGTTGTGATGTGATATGGTCAAGGCATGATGCTATATTTTATTGTATGAGATGATCATGTTTTGTAACCGAAGTTATCGTGAATCGGCAGGAGCCATATGGTTGTCGCTTTATTGTATGCAATGCAATCGCCTCAGAATTGCTTTTACTTTTATCACTAAGCGGTAGCGATAGTCGAGAAGCAATAGTTGGCGAGACGACAACGATGCTACGATGGAGATCAAGGTGTCGCTACCGTAACGATGGTGATCATGACGGTAAGCTTCGGAGATGGAGATCACAAGCACAAGATGATGATGGCCATATCATATCACTTATATTGATTGCATGTGATGTTTATCTTTTATGCATCTTATTTTGCTTAGATCGACGGTAGCATTATAAGATGATCTCTCACTAAATTTCAAGGTATAAGTGTTCTCCCAGAGTATGCACCGTTGCGAAAGTTCTTCGTGCTGAGACACCACGTGATTATCGGGTGTGATAAGCTCTACATTCAAATACAACGGGTGCAAAACAGTTGCACACTCGGAATACTCAGGTTAAACTTGACGAGCCTAGCATATGCAGATATGGCCTCGGAACACTCAGACCGAAAGGTCGAGCGTGAATCATATAGTAGAATGATCAACATAGTGATGTTCACCATTGAAAACTGCTCCATCTCACGTGATGATCGGACATGGTTTAGTTGATTTGGATCACGTGATCACTTAGATGATTAGAGAGATGTCTATCTAAGTGGGAGTTCTTAAGTAATATGATTAATTGAACTTTAATTTATCATGAACTTAGTCCTGATAGTATTTTGCAAATAATATTGTAGATCAATAGCTTGCGTTGTTGCTTCCCTATGTTTTATATATGTTCCTAGAGAAAACTAAGTTGAAAG
Organism: Aegilops bicornis; assembly: GCA_021605145.1. Classification (NCBI taxonomy): domain Eukaryota; kingdom Viridiplantae; phylum Streptophyta; class Magnoliopsida; order Poales; family Poaceae; genus Aegilops; species Aegilops bicornis. The sequence goes on along the minus strand of JAHIAL010000021.1, from coordinate 909,064 downwards.
ATGATAGTAGCAATGATGCGGATTAGGTCCGTGATCTGAGGTTTATCCTCATTGCTGCACAGAAGAATTATGTCCTTGATGCACCGCTAGGTGACAAACCTATTGCGTGAGCAGTATGCGTATGTTATGAACGTTTGGCTAGCTCAATATGATGACTACTTGATAGTTTAGTGCACCATGCTTAACGGCTTAGAATCGGGACTTCAAAGACGTTTTGAACGTCGTGGACCGTATGAGATGTTCCAGGAGTTGAAGTTAATATTTCAAGCAAATACCCGAGTTGAGAGATATGAAGTCTCCAACAAGTTCTATAGCTAAAAGATGGAGGAGAATAGCTCAAGCAAAGGAGCATGTGCTCAGATTGTCTGGGTACTACAATTGCTTGAATCAAGTGGGAGTTAATCTTCCAGATAAAATAGTGATTGACAGAATTCTCTAGTCACCATCACCAAGTTAATAGAACTTCGTGATGAACTATAGTATGCAACGGATGACGAAAACGATTCCCGAGTTTTTCATGATGATAAAATCGATGAAGGTAGAAATCAAGAAAGAGCCTCAAGTGTTGATGGTTGACAAGACCACTAGTTTCAAGGAAAAGGGCAAAGGAAAGAAGGGGAACTTCAAGAAGAACGACAAGCAAGTTACTGCTCAAGTGAAGAAGCCCAAGTCTGGACCTAAGTCTGAGACTAAGTGCTTCTACTGCAAAGGGACTAGTCACTGGAAGCGGAACTGCCCCAAGTATTTGGCAGATAAGAAGGATGGCAAAGTGAACAAAGGTATATTTGATATACATGTTATTGATGTGTACCTTACTAGTGTTTATAGCAATCCCCCAGTATTTGATACTAGTTTAGTTGCTAAGATTAGTAACTCAAAACGGGAGTTACAGAATGAACATAAACTAGTTAAGGGCGAGGTGACGATGTGTGTTGGAAGTAGTTCCAAGATTGATATGATCGTCATCGCACACTCCCTATACTTTCGGGATTAGTGTTGAACCTAAATAAGTGTTATTTAGTGTTTGCATTGAGCATGAATATGATTTGATCATGTTTATTGCAATATGGTTATTCATTTAAGTTAGAGAATAATTGTTGTTCTGTTTACATGAATAAAACCTTATATGGTTACACACCCAATGAAAATTGTTCATTGGATCTCGATCGTAGTGATACACATATTCATAATATTGAAACCAAAAGATGCGGAGTTGATAATGATAGTGCAACATATTTGTGGCACTGCTGTTTAGGTCATATTGGTGTAAAACGCATGAAGAAACTCCATTCCGATGGACTTTTGGAATCACCTGATTATGAATCACTTGGTACTTGCGAACTATGCCTCATGGGCAAGATGACTAAAACGCCGTTTCCGTAACTATGGAGCGAGCAAGACAGATTTGTTGGAAATCATACATACCGATGTATGTGGTCCGATGAATATTGAGGCTCGTGGGCGGTATCGTTTATTTTCTAACCTTCACAGATGATTTGAGCAGATATGGGTATATCTACTTGATGAAACATAAGTCTAAAACATTTGAAAAGGTCATATAATTTCATAGTGAAGTGGAAAATCATCGTAACAAGAAAATAAAGTTTCTACGATCTGATCGTGGAGAAGAATATTTGAGTTACGAAGTTTGGTCTTCATTTGAAACAATGTGGAATAGTTTCGCAACTTACGCCACAGAACACCACAACAGTAATGGTGTGTCCGAACATCATAACTGCATTTCTTTATTAGATATGGTGCAATCTATGATGTCTCTTACCAATTTACCACTATCATTTTGGGGTTATGCATTAGAGACAGCTGCATTCACGCTAAAAGGGCACCATCTAAACTGCTGAGACGACGCTTTATGAACTATGGTTTGGCAAGAAACCAAAGTTGTCGCTTTCTTAAAGTTTGGGGTTGCGATGCTTATGTGAAAAAGTTTCATCCTGATAAGCTCAAACCCAAATCGGAGAAATGTGTCTTCATAGGATACCCAAAGAAGACAGTTGGGTACACCTTCTATCATAGATCCGAAGGCAAGACATTTGTTGTTAAATTTGGATCCTTTTTAGAGAAGGAGTTTCTCTCTAAAGAAGTGAGTGGGAGGAAAGTAGAACTTGATGAGGCAATTGTACCTTCTCTCGAATTAAGAAGTAGCTCATCACTGAAATAAGTTCCAGTGATGCCTACACGATTTAGTGAGGAAGTTAATGATGATGATCATGAAACTTCAGATCAAGTTTCTACCAAACCTCGTAGGCCAACCAGAGTAAGATCCACACCAGAGTGGTACGGTAATCCTGTTCTGGAAGTCATGTTACTAGACCATGACGAACCTGCGAACTATGAGGAAGCGATGATGAGCCCAGATTCCGCGAAATGGTTTGAGGCCATGAAATATGAGATAGGATCCATGTATGAGAACAAAGTATGGACTTTGGTTGACTTGCCCGATGATCGGCAAGCCATAGAAAATAAATGGATTTTCAAGAGGAAGACGGACCGATAGTAGTGTTACTATCTACAAAGCTAGACTTGTCGAAAAAGGTTTTGACAAAGTTCAAGGTGTTGACTACGATGAGATTTTCTCACTCATAGCGATGCTTAAGTCTGTCTCGAATCATGTTAGCAAATTGCCACATTTTATGAAATCGGCAAATGGATGTCAAAACTACATTCCTTAATGGATTTCTTAAAGAAGAGTTGTATATGATGCAACCAGAAGATTTTGTCGATCCTAAAGGTGCTAACAAAATGTGCAAGATCCAACGATCCATCTATGGACTGGTGCAAGCATCTCGGAGTTGGAATATACGCTTTGATGAGTTGATCAAAACATATAGTTTTATACAGACTTGCGGTGAAGCTTCTATTTATAAGAAAGTGAGTGGGGGCACTACAACATTTCTGATAAATATATGTGAATGACATGTTATTGATCGGAAATTATGTAGAATTTTCTGGAAAGCATAAAGGAGTATTTGAAAGGAGTTTTTCAAAGAAAGACCTCGGTGAAGCTGCTTACATATTGAGCATCAAGATCTATAGAGATAGATCAAGACGCTTGATAAGTTTTTTCAATGAGTACATACCTTGACAAGATTTTGATGTAGTTCAAAATGGAGCAATACCAAAGAAAGAGTTCTTGCCTGTGGTTACAAGGTGTGAAATTGAGTAAGACTCAAAGCCTTAATTACCCGCAGCAGTAACATAGAGAGAGAATGAAAGTCATTCCCTATGCCTCAGCCATAGGTTCTATATAGTATGCCATGTTATGTACCAGATCTATTGTATACCCTACACTGAGTATGGCAAGGGAGTACAATAGTGATCTAGGAGTAGGTCATCGACAATGTTAAATTATCCTTAGTGGAATAAGGAAATGTTTCTACCGATTATGGAGGTGACAAAGGTTCATCGTAAAGGGTTACGTCAATGCAAGTTTTGACACCGATCCAGATGACTCTAAGTCTCAATCTGGATACATATTGAAAGTGGGAACAATTAGCTAGAGTAGCTCGATGCAAGAGCATTGTTGACATAGAAATTTGCAGAAATACATACGGATCTGAATGTTGCGTAATCCCGTTGACTAAACTTCTCTCACAAGCAAAACATGATCACACCTTAGTACTCTTTGGGTGTTAATCACATGGCGATGTGAACTAGATTACCGACTCTAGTAAATCCTTTGAGTGTTGGTCACATGACGATGTGAACTATGGGTGTTAATCACATGGTGATGTGAACTATTGGTGTTAAATCACGTGGCGATGTGAACTAGATTATTGACTCTAGTGCAAGTGGGAGATCAAGGAAATATGCCCTAGAGGCAATAATAAAGTTATTATTTATTTCCTTATTTCATGATAAATGTTTATTATTCATGCTATAATTGTATTAACCGGAAACTTAGTACATGTGTGAATACATAGACAAACAGAGTGTCACTAGTATGCTTCTACTTGACTAGCTCGTTGAATCAAAGATGGTTAAGTTTCCTAGTCATAGACATGAGTTGTCATTTGATTAACGGGATCACATCATTACGAGAATGATGTGATTGACATGACCCACTCCGTTAGCTTAGCACTTGATCGTTTAGTATGTTGCTATTAGTTTCTTCATGACTTATACATGTTCCTATGACTATGAGATTATGCAACTCCCGTTTACCGGAGGAACACTTTGTGTGCTACCAAACATCACAACATAATCGGGTGATTATAAAGGTGCTCTATAGGTGTCTCCGAAGGTACTTGTTGAGTTGGCGTATTTTCGAGATTAGGATTTGTCAGTCCGATTGTCGAGAGGTATCTTCCGGCCCTCTCGGTAATGCACATCACTATAAGCCTTGCAAGCAATCTGACTAATGAGTTAGTTGCGGGATGATGCATACTGAACGCAGTAAAGAGACTTGCCAAGAACGAGATTGAACTAGGTATTGAGATACCGACGATCGAATCTCGCAAATAACATACCGACGACAAAGGGAACAACGTATGTTGTTATGCGGTTTGACCGATAAAGATCTTCGTAGAATATGTAGGAGCCAATATGAGCATCCAGGTTCCGCTATTGGTTATTGACCGGAGATGTCTCTCGGTCATGTCTACATAGTTCTCGAACCCGTAGGGTCCGCACGCTTAACGTTCGGTGACGATTTGTATTATGAGTTGTGTGATTTGATGTACCAAAGGTAGTTCGGAGTCCCGGATGAGATCGGGGACATGACGAGGAGTCTCGAAATGGTCGAGACGTAAAGATCGATATATTGGACGACTATATTCGGACATCGGAAAGGTTCCGAATGATTCGGGTATTTTTCGGAGTACCGGAGAGTTACGGGAATTCGTATTGGGCCTTAATGGGCCATACGGGAAAGGAGAGAAAGGCCTCGAAAGGTGGCCGCACCCCTCCCCATGGTCTGCACCGAATTGGAATAGGGAAGGGGGGCGCCCCCGTCCGTGCTTCCTTCTCCTGTTCCCTTCCCTTTTTCCTATTCCATGTGGGAGGAGGAATCCTACTAGGACTAGGGAGTCCTAGTAGGACTCCACACTTCGGCACGCCCTAGGGGCTGCCGGCCTCCCTCCTCCATACTTTTATATCACGGGGAGGGGGCACCTCTAGACACAACAATTGATCTCTTGATCTCTTAGCCGCAGCGATGCCCCCTCCACCATATTCCACCTCGATCATATCAGAAGCGGTGCTTAGCGAAGCCCCGTCAAGAGTAACATCATCACCGCCAAGACGCCCATTTTGCCGATTTTAACTCTCCGTGAAGCTCACTGGATCGGAGTTCGCGGACGCCATCGAGCTGAACGTGTACTGAACTCGGAGGTGCCAGATGTTCAAGTTACTTGGATCGGTCGGATCGTGAAGACGACGACTACATCAAATCACAGCAGTTAACGCCTTCCGCTCGGTCTATGAGGGTACGTGGACACACTCTCCCCTCTCGTTGCTATGCATCACCATGATTCTCTGTGTGTGTAGGATTTTTTTTGAAAGTACTACGTTCCCAACACTTGAGGGAATATTTGTTCTACCTTTAGCTCCTCGTTGGGTTCGACACTCTTACTTATCGACAGAGGCTACAATTGATCCCCTATACTTGTGGGTTATCAGCCGCTCCCTCCGGAGGTCTTGATGTCGCCCGCCTCGCGAGGCTTGGCCCCTCGCGAGGGTCTTGTCTTGATGGTCGTGTAGATGGGTCATACCAGGCCGTTGGTGTAGCCACGCCATGGGCCGCAGGCAGGCAAGTATGGGTACCCTGGTTCTTAGAACACCGAAACAAATCACATTTTTACTAATTAGACAAAATTCATTCGAATCGGCCGATATTCATCTAAGTTCGGATAGAAAATAGCACAAATCATCCACACATAGCATGCAAATTAAGTCTAGTACAACAAGGTCTCAAATTCGACTAGATCCCGGATGTCCAACAAGTTTTTTAGGAACGGATTAAGTCCTCCGCATTATTACTTCCCCTTCACTTCATCCAAAGAAGCAGGTGTGACGTGAAATGGTCGTCCCCTCGACCGTGGTACAAAGACGACGACATGTGCGGGCTACATATAATGTGTAGACCAACATTGAGTGAATGTATCAATCAACGAGTTTAGCAAAAGGAAGTAAAACTTACCATCTCCTCCATGCCCGCGTGCAATGGTGAACTTGCCTCGAGCTACCTGATCAAGCTGTAGTACTTGATGATGTCGACCGAGATAGCGTGCACAATGATACCACGACGACCTCATGTTGTGTGGTCGCATGATGTACACGCCGAGGGCTTAATGTGCTTCCTGCATGAAAATTTTCATGCACTTGCTCCCAGAAGGGTCGCCATCTGGTCCTGCCTATGAAATCCGCGGATACGGCTAGCCACGCATCACACAACAACTCATCCTCCATGGTCGAGTAGCTCACCATCATTCGTACTCTAAAAGCGACATAGCATTTGAAAATAAGCTCAATGATATTTGAACGAACACCTTCCGGACGTGGTGTCCACCATGGAGGTCGTAGACAGGGGCAGAGTGTACCTGGGTACAAACGGCTCCAGAGCTGAAAGCTGCGTCTGAACAGTGAGCGGGCGCTTCGGTGCTGGTTGCGGACGTCCGACAATGCCTCTGTGGCGGCCGGAGAGGAACAACAACATCGGCGGAGGTGAAGAGTGCGAATGCAAAGCAAGGGCGAGAAGGGGCGGAGTGGAAGGAAATGGGATGGGGGGATTGGGTGGACCGGGGGTGTCGGAGTCCTGCATTTCGGGTGTCCGGACTCCCGCAAACCTCCCACACTTTTGTCTCTAATTTGCGGGATAAATCGCGTCCGAACCACCCCGCGGACCGATACACACTACTGCAGGATGCTACTAACGTGACACTACGGTCAGAGACCCATCGACGAAACTGTGTGCGATGCAATAATCACAAATGGTGGTGTAAAAAATCGTCAAAAAGGTGCAAAATGTTTGTGATGGTGGAGCCATCAAACACGGTTCAGATTTTAGTTGCATGTGCGATGTAGGGCACACGGTTAATCCATTCGATTTGTTTGCGATTAGACAGAACAACAGAAACGGGCAGCCATATCAATGTGTAAAAGGAGAGCGATATACATACAGCTTCGCCCGATTTAACTATTTGCCATTGGGGAAAGCAACAGAAATGGTCAGCCAGATCAAGGTGTGTGTGATATACGGCATACGGTTTAGTCGAATGAACTGTTTCCGATTAGGAAAGAGAACATAAATGGTTCAACTTAACAAGATGTGTGCGATACGCGGCAAAAAGGTCCGGAGGTTAATTCGAGAACAAGTACACAGAGGTTAATTTGACATACATGACTTATAAGTTTCACAGAAATCATATCACTTTTTTTGGAAAATGTTAATTGCATTGAATGTATATAGTGATCCGTCCTATTAGTTGAATTAACCTCGAGGTCCATGTTTTGGAAACATGTCGTAAAGTTACGGGATAGACCTTCATTCAAGCCAATCAACATGTGTTCAAAAAACAAAAATTATTCAAAAAGTAACGAGATAAACCTTCTTCAAGCCAATCAACATGTGTAAAAAACAAAAATGTCAAAATTACAAAACAAGGACCTCGAGAGTTAATTCAACTAATATGATGGAGCACTATATACATTCAACGCAATTAAATGTTTACAGTGACCCATCACATCGCTTAATTTAACATCGAGGCCACTTCCCATCCGGGTCACCCATCCGATGACTACTCAAGCCTCAAAGACACTTAACTTGGGAGTTGTGTTAGATGAGCTATCGATAGGGAAGCTGGGTCCTGGCCGTCAGAGGATCCCTCTTTCCATCCTTTATTGGGCACCGGATGACCGATCAATTGTCACTAATGGTCAATGCCACGCCCCCGCAGATGGTAGTTTTTGCAGCGGTAATCAGATCACAAGGCCGCCCTACAAGAACCCGTATACACACTAACGCTGCTGTGATAGTGCGCCGCCCCAAACACCGGCAAGACAACTTATAAATTGACGGATGGAGTACTAGTTACGTTGATGCATATAATTAAGCAAAGGGATCGCACATGTCTCAGTATTGATCGGAATGATAATGCAATAGCACAATAAGAATTAAGGCCAATGGCGATGCGATCGCCGTGGTGGTTACATGAGGCAAGAAGAAAGATGCATCCATCAACGTATGACCTCCTCCTCCTCAACTCAGTGCGCCGGGCCACCGACCGGCAGCTAAGGAGCGGCGACTTTTGTGGCGAGGTCAAGGTGCTTCTCAACAAAGGCATCCAAGGCTTCCAGCCAGTTGAAGAAGGCCAATGTCATAGCGTCCTCACTGGCCTTGTAGATACCTATGTACATGATTTGCTCGTACATGTGGATGTGTAGGTCGATGAATTCTTGCAGGCGAGCGCCTCGCCGGCGAAGCGCGACCTCCGTGGACATTCTTTGTATGCGCTTGGAAGTCGCAGGCCACCAATGCTTGAAAGAGGTTCCGACCATGGAGGCCGATTAGGGTGGAAGGCACTAAGGAGCCCGGGCGCGCGGGCTGGAGGAGTACGGCAATGTCGTCCACGAGCTTCTTGACGACGGTGAACTTGTTGGTGGTGGCAACGATCATATGGTCCAACTGAGAGTCGTAGTTGGCATCGACGGTGACCATCCACCAGTCGGTCGCCAACACCATCTGGAGACGATCCTCGGTGCCATGCCGGGCGCGTGGGACCATCGCACTTTGCCATTTGTCGCTCACGCACATCGCCCCCATGGGTTTGGAGTGAGCACTTTTGCGCTTATTAGTGTAGGTGCTTAGGCAAATTCTTAGGTGCGTACGATATGGTAGATGCATTGGAATGGAGGGGTGCCATTATATGAGTGCAAACTGCGTTGCATTCACATCGTGCTGCCTCTTTTCCCGGTCCTCCTCCCATTACTTCTCTCATGCATTCACACGATGCTAATTGAAGGAGGATGCATAATTGGTCGTTCAACATTTCGGGAACCGGTACCCTCTCCCTCGTCTGCATTAAAACTGTATCGGGAACGGTGCCGCCCGCTGTCAAATCGATTAGTACTGCACCACCCGCTGCACGCCTGAATGAACACGCCTCCTCGCCTCCATCTATGCTTAATTATTGAATTTTAGTTGAAAAAATTAGATACTGCTAGTGATTTTTAGCTTCATATTTTGACAAATCGCAGTGTTACAAGGTTGACAAATGGCAATGTTACTAGATCAACAAATTCAATCTTTCCAGTTTGACAAATGGCAACATACCCAATATGACAGATGCAAATCTTACCAAATTGTTTGTAAGTGGTTGCAAACGGGTCATCCAAAAGAACCAGATGCACAAATCCTGCTCTCACTTTGCATATGGGTGTTCTATCTAAAACGTTTGCGATCAAGAGCCATTAAAACATGTAGCCATTAAAACCAACACACATGGCGTCACGTGAATGGTAAATAGAACGCACATGGTTTGAATTATACAAATGTTTGAGATATTAAAATGGTAGCTATTTTTTCAAAATGCCTTTGTTGGTTGTTATTCGAGTGCGCCTTCTCTCAAAATGGACACGAAAAATACCACAGCATGTCGGGTGCTATTCCATGATAGCATGCTAAGTTTCATGAATTTCAAACGAGTTTTGGATTACTAGCATTTAAAAACAAAGTATCTCAACATTTTGCCAGCAATCAACGGTGCCCTCGTGTTTGAAATTCATTACCATTTCCTGCATTGGACCTAAGCATGCACCCAAGGACAAAGATTTGATTTTTCAATCAATTTATATGCACTGGAGCATGTGCATGTAGTTCAAATTTGAATTATGCACATAAATGCATTGAAAACTCAGTTAATGCATAAAAATGTCCAAACGAACCCTCAAAAAAATCAAAAAATTGACACAACACTTCGTTGTTCATGTTGACACGAGAAATTTTTGAAAGCAATAAGAGGCAATGGATATTATTTCGCCCCCAAAGGTGGGACGCTCCCTCACCGAAAAGCATCATGCTTGTTGTGAGAAGCCTGTTTGTGAGAAGCATATACCCAAACCTGCCCCAAATGGGACAAAAATTTACCACGGCATGTTGATGACGCTCCATGATAGCATGCCAAGTTTCATGAATTTCACTTGAGTTTTGGATTTACTAGAATTTAAAAACAAGGTATCTCAATGTTTGCGTCGAAAGGATTTGTGGTGGGTGTTTGACATTCATTCCCATTTCTTGCAAGGGACCTAAGAATGCAACCAAGGACACAGATTTGAATTCTCAACCAATTTATATGCATTAGAGCATGTGCATGTGGTTCAAATTTGAATTATGCACATGAATGCATTGAAAATTCAGTAAATGCATAATAATGTCCAAACGAACTCCGAAAAATCCCAAGAATTGACACAACACTACTGTTGTTCTATGTTGACACTAGGAAAAAAAATTGAAATCGAGAAGAGGCAATGGATATCGTTTCGTCCCCAAAGGTAGGACGTTCCCTCATCAAACCATCGTGCTTGTCGTGAGAAGCTCTGGTTTGTGAGAAGCTTATCCCCAAACCTACCCCCAAATGGGACAAAACTTTACCACGGCATGTTGATGCCGCCCATGATAGCATGCCAAGTTTCATGAATTTCCGACAAGTTTTGGATTTACTAGAATTTAAAACCAGGTATCTCAATGTTTGCGTCGAAAGGACGTTGGCGGTGGTGTTTGACATTCATTCCCATTTCTTGCATGGGACCTAAGCATGCAACCAAGGACACAGATTTGAATTTTCAACTAATTTATATGCATTAGAGCATGTGCATGTAGTTCAAATTTGAATTATGCACATGAATGCATAGAAAACTTAGTTAATGTGTAAAAATGTCCAAGCGAACCCCGAAAAATCCCAAAAATTGACACAACACTCCTGTTGTTCTATGTTGACACTAGGAAATAAATTTGAAATCGAGAAGAGGCAACGGATATCGTTCCATCCCGAAGGTGAACGTTCTCATCAAACCATCACGCTTGTTGTGAGGAGCTCGTTTATGAGAAGCTTATACCCAAACCTGCCCCAAATGGGACAAAAAATTAGCACAAAGATGTTGATGCCGCCCCATGATAGCATGCCAAGTTTCATGAATTTTAATTTGACTTTTGGATTTACTAGAATTAAAAAAGCAAGTACGTCAACATTTGCCGGAGCGCCACGGTGCCGTGGTGTTCGAAATTCATCCCCATTTCTTGCATGGGACATAAGCTTAAACCCATGGACACATATATGATTTTACAACCCATGTTGGTGCACTAGAGCATGTGCATGTAGTTTAATTTTGAATTGTGCACCTGAAATGGCTAGAAAACCAATTTAATGTATAAAATGTCCAAACGAACCCTGAATAATTCCAATTCTTTTACGACACACATACAGTTGCATGTGCACTACAAATAAAAGGTCTAGCAATTCAAACACCGTCCATTGCTGCTGTGACCCCATTATGTAATTCAAATCAAAACGAAAAATCAAGTAGATCCCACACAGTTTATTATAACCAACCGCGTGAGATGAAGCACACAATATCTTGGAGCACCGTCGGAGTATAGTACGCATACGGTTTACGCGAGAAGGTGCGACGGCTGATACCACAGCCCGGCCTCAATAAGGGACCGTGGTTTGATGACACTTATGCTTGGCGCCGATTTTTTATTTGAAGCAATTCCAAATTTCCGGCTTCCGCCGAAATATCTACCCCCTCCCCCTTACCAAAAGCCACTTTCCCCCTATTTCCGCATTCCTTTCAAAGTTGAAACCTTCACTCCTTGTTTGCAGCGCCGCCTCCTCGCCGGTGACCCTCCTTTACGCTGCTCGACCTCGTCTATCCAGGCAGGTAATCCACACCCGGCCCCCATCCTCCTCCTCCTTCCACATCCCACATGCCCCATACGCCGGCGTGACACCTTCCACCCAAATCACCGACCCCCCACCAAATAAGCGCCGCCCTAAGCCGTGGTGCGGTGCAAGATAGCCGTGGAGCTCAAGGAGCATTTGGCAGCGGAGAAGCAAATCACGGTCGCACGCGCAGATGAGGTCGTGATGGCTGCCATTCGTGCCGACCCCTAGATCTTGGAGGAGCACCTCGCCATCGAGGCCACCGTCGACGCCTCGCGTGCCGACACCGCGACACGGTTGGCTGCTTTAAACGACAGTTTGTGGCGTTTTCTCGAGGCCACCGTCGGTGCCTTCGATGAAGACTACGAGGTGTTTTCTTAGCGTGCACATGCTTACCTCATCTCGAGAGCCAGTAGGTTGGTGCCCGGAGCGGCTCAGGCAACTCACCACTATGACGAGGGCACCCACGATGCGGAGGCCTCGCCCTCTTCCATGTCCAAGGAGCCAATCGTCATCGATATCTCCGACAATGAGGAGTAGCTTGTCTTATTAGCTTAGGACCCATGTTCAGTTTGCTAGCTACTGCCTTTCCTTAACAAATTCTAGTGGATTGTGCTATCTACTTTTACCATGGAATCTTCTCGCTCTAGAGTATATGTTCTATATGTCGTGTAAATGTGGTGTTCATTAACTGCTTTGGTTCAATTTCAGAAATGTGATGTTCAATTCTTCGTGGTGCAATTTTCCATGTTGTCAAGCATGCTTGGTTTGGTTAACTGTCCGATCTTCTATTAGGAGTATGTTATATTGTGCAATGTGGTGCTCAGTTAACGTTTGGTTCATTTGTTGTGGTGTTTAGTTAATTGGTTGGTTCAATTCTGCAATGCGATGTTCAGTTGTTGTGGGTGCATTTTGTTATTGTATACCATGTGAGAAATAAATCAAATTTGGTTGTACTAAATACATGAGAAACAAATACAATTGCTATATTTCCAAGTTGTTAAGCATGCTTGGTTTGGTTAACTATCTGATCTTCTATTAGGAGTATGTTATATTGTGCAATGTGGTGCTCGGTTAATGTTTGGTTCATTTGTTGTGGTGTTTAGTTAACTGCTTGGTTCAATTCTGCAATGCCATGTTCAATTTTTGTGGCTGCATTCTATTATTGTATACCATGTGAGAAATAAATCGAATTTGGTTGTACTAAATACATGAGAAACAAACACAATTGCTACATTTCCAAGTTGTTAAGCATGCTTGGTTTGGTTAACTGTCTGATCTTCTATTAGGAGTATGTTATATTGTGCGATGTGGTGCTCAGTTAACGTTTGGTTCATTTGTTGTGGTGTTTAGTTAACTGCTTGGTACAATTCTGCAATGCGATGTTCAATTGTTGTGGCTGCATGCTGTTATTGTATACCATGTGAGGAATAAATCAAATTTGGATGCACTTAATACATGAGTAACATATACAAGTGCTATATTTCCTAGTTCTTAATCATGCTTGGTTTGGATAAATGGGTTTTCCATGTGGCTTGAATTAATCCGATGAATCTGCAATGTGCTTATTTATCATCAACATATTTTACTTATAGCATGCGAACCCTTACTTAACCTGATGACCAACTACCTTATATGTGTTGCAGGGAAACAATGGGAAACACTGAGGTTTACAAGATGGTACTAACTATTATACCTTGCCTTTTTTATTCCTTTGCCCCATTTCCAATATAGAGAAGATATTTATGCACATCCTTGTTTTTAGGCCTTTCCAAAGCAGTTCACTGATGATTACCTCTCAAACCACCTCTGTGGTCAGGAGGCAAGGAAAGTTTTCATACAACACCCACGGTTCAATATTGAAGTGGTGCTGAAGAGGTCGAAGGATGGATGGTCAATCATCCATAGGCACTGGCCTAAAGTTGCAAAGACCTTCAACATGAATGAAGGCTCAATATTCGCCTTCCGCTTCAACAGTTTTCCAGATGAGATGCATATGTCTATGTACCGTCTATGATGCTAATTTCATAAGGTTCTAGATGTTGCATGTGAAACTTGGTGTTGGTGCGCTTGTGTAATGGGGTAGCTGAGTAAGCTATATCATGTTGTACTCGGATGTATTTCAATTATGAAGTCCTGCTTCCTTAATATGGAAATGAAATATATTATGTGCTTAATATGAATGCCAATTAGATTAATAAATGGATTATTAATAATAGGGCAATTAGCCTGCTAATGGCGAATTAGCCTGCTAATTGGGTTTTTCTATTGCAAACAGTTATTTAGAAAATACCGTGGGTGATGACCTCAGGCAACACACACAATTTCGAGGAATAAACCGTGTTGGATAAATGAACAATCACATACGACCTTCTCTTGTAAATTGTTTGCGTTAGGCCACCTTGCGCAAACGTTTACCACATAAGAACTTTGTGTGATGGACAACCTTTGCCACACAGTTTCTTCTACGCACCGTGTGTGATGCATTCAATAACGCAAACGATAAAATTGTTAATATCGTGTGCAATGGCAATGCTATCACAAACGATTTAACGGGGAAAATTGTGTGTGATGTACCTGTGAACGGAAACGTTTTCCTTGGAGCGACTATGTGGGATGTACATAGGAATGAAAACATTTAGCGGGGACTGACTGTGTCGGATGTACTTGCAACCAGAAACAATTTCGCCTGTACAATTGTATTTTTTAGCTCTACTGTACATATTTCCTTATTTAAGCGCTCGCTGGTCACGCACGACCTCATTTTGCCGAGCGTGTGTGCCAGGAGGGAATATCCCCGATGGTTTTTGGGTCGTGTGGGAAGGACCCCCTATCACCGTCACTTACTTGGCGACGGTTCCAAACGCCATCGCGAAAAGGGGTTAAAAACCGTTTGTATAGCATCGCTGCGTACCAGTGACAGGTCAGCGTTGGATGGCTTCCGTGGTCCGGACAGCACGGTCCAGACGATTACAGGAGGTTTATTGGTTCGCCTTGGAGATGCCGTTAGTTTGGAGAGGAAGTTGGCGATGCAGTTGTAAAGGAAACTTCAACGCACGACTCATTTGGTCCGCGCGTGTCCGTTTAAATTGAAACGGACAAAATCATGGCCCAACACGGCGACCCAAATGGATAGGCACCCGTTTTTCATCCGTCTATGATGACCCACAAGTATAGGGGATCAATTGTAGCTCTTTTCAATAAGTAAGAGTGTCGAACCCAACGAGGAGCAGAAGGAAATGACAAGTAGTTTTCAGTAAGGTAATTTAGACCTAGGGTCCGTAGTTAGTAGCTAGATGGCTTCCTCTCTCTTTTGATTCTCAATACAATGGTCTCATGGAGATCCATCTGATGTAACTCTTTTTTGCGGTGTGTTTGTTGGGACCCGATGAACTTTGAGTTTATGATCAGATCTATGTTTTTATCCATGAAAATTGTTTGAGCCTTCTTTGATCTCTTATATGCATGATTGCTTATAGCCTCATATTTCTTCTCCGATATTTGGGTTTTGTTTGGCCAACTTGATCTATTTATCTTGCAATGGGAAGCGATGCTTTGTAATGGGTTCGATCTTACGATGCTTGATCTCAGTGACAGAAGGGGAACTGACACGTATGTATCATTGCTATTAAGGATAACAAGATGGGGTCTATTTTCTACATAAATAGATCTTGTCTACATCATGTCATCGTTCTTATTGCATTACTCCATTTCTCCATGAACTTAATACACTACATGCATGTTGGATAGCGGTCGATGTGTGGAGTAATAGTAGTAGATGCAGGCAGGAGTCGGTCTACTAATCTTGGACGTGATTCCAATATAATGATCATTTCCTGGATATCATCATTATTATTTGAAGTTCTATCAATTGCCCAACAGTAATTCGTTTACCCACCGTTTGCTATTTTTCTCGAGAGAAGCCACTAGTGAAATATACGGCCCCCGGGTCTCTTCTTTATTATATTTTCCTTCGCGATCTATTTTTATTTGCTTTTATTTTCAGATCTATTAAACCAAAAATACAAAAATACCTTGCTGCACTTTATCCTATTTGCTATCCATTTATTCAATCTATTACAAGTTTCTCACTTCCACTTGCCAATTTCTGGCGCCGTTACCTGAAAGGGATTGACAACCCCTTTAACACGTCGGGTTGCGAGTATTTGTTATTTTTGTGTAGGTGCTGTTTACATAATGTTGCTTCGTTCTCCTACTGGTTCGATAACCTTGGTCTCATCACTGAGGGAAATACCTACCGTTGTTGTGCTGCATCATCCCTTCCTCTTTGGGGAAATACCGACGTAGTTCTAGCAAACATCGGAAGGAATTTCTGGCGCGTCACGGAGACATCATCAACATCTACCAGGTTCCTAATCACAAATCTCATCTCCTTACAATTTACATTATTTGCCATTTGCCTCTCGTTTTCCTCTCCCCCACTTCACAAACATTTGCCGTTTTTGCCCTCTTTTTTGTTCGCCGTTTTCTCGTCAGATATCATGTCTGCTTGTGTTGCCATGTGTCTTCTATTTGCTTGCATCTTTGCTTGCTAAAAATCAATTGATATGGATCCTCATCCACTTGCTAATATTTTCAAGAGATCCAATTATGATGAACCCATTGCTAGTGAATTGAGTTCACTAGATCATCTTTATGAAGTTTTGCTTGAGATTCATGAATCTGGAAATTGTGATGAAGTGTTAAAAGAAGGAATTTATACAATGATTCATGATAGCTCCTTATATGAAAATCATGATTGCAACGATGTTATTATTAAATTCTATTAATATGCAAAACCCCAAGCTTGGGGATGCTAGTATTGCTATGTCCGCTACTTATTGCAATGATCATGATTGGGGTGATAATGATTCTTATGATCTTAAAATTTTATTTAAACCTCATGATGAATATGCTTATGTAATATTAAAAGTGGGCTTGGAGAGGTCATGACTTTATTTGATGATAATCCCACTATTTTGGAAGAGTGTCAACGTTGCATGCATGTGGATCATATAGAGAATATGTTATGTGATAGCTATATTGTTGATTTTGAATATGATCCCACATGTAATTATTATGAGAGAGGAAAATATGGTTGTGGGAATTTTCATGTTACTAAATTACCACTCTTAATGTTGAGATTGCTATTGTTTCTTTCTCCTTCCTTGCATATGCTAAATATTTCTTGTCTTGATAATTTGTTTGCCTACAAAATGCCTATGAACAGGAAGCATGTTAGTCTTAAATGTGTTTCTCACAAGTTTTATGATGCTCTCTTTATGCTAAAATTCCCGTCTTTCATGCAAGCATCCTTAAAACCATCAATGCCTAGCTAGGGGCGTAAAACGATAGCGCTTGTTGGGAGGCAACCCAATGAACAAAATTTATTTTTGTCTTTTGCTTTCTGTTCTCCAGTGTTTGCACAATTATGCTACTGTTATGATTGTGTTTTTTGTGTTTTAATTAGCGTTTTTGCCAAGCAAATCCTTTAGGATCATGTTGGATGATAGTTGATTTGATCTTGCTGAAAAATAGAAACTTTTGTGCTCACGAAAATAATTCTCATTTTTAATGAGCGTTGATAAAATACCAATTCTTTTCGCAGAAGATTAATTTACAAATTGCTCACGTGGTCCTTAATTTTTCAAAAAATTGGAGTTACAAGTATTCAAATATCCAGATTGCTACACACTCTTCTGTTTTTGACATATTCTGTTTTCTTTGCATTGTGTGCTTGTTTTGATGATTCTATGGTTTTCTTTGAAGAGTTTTTGCCATAGAAAAGTTGGAATACAATAGATATGATGCAAAGATAAAATATGAATGGGTCTGCTACCATACTTATAGTAGTGATTTGCTTTCTTATACTAACGGATCTCGCGAAGGTTTTGTTGAGTTTTGTGTGATTGAAGTTTTCAAGTTTTGGGTGATGTTACGATGGATGAAGGGATAAGGAGTAAGAAGAGCCTAATCTTGGGGATTCCCATGGCATCCCAAGCTATTATCCAAAGATAAGCAAGCAACTAAGCTTGGGGATGCCCGAGTTGCATCCCCTCTTTCTTCTAACGACCATCGATATTTTACTCATAACTATATTTTTATTCGTCACATACTATTAGTTTTGCTTGGAGCGTGTTGTATGATATGAGTCTTTGCTTGTTTTGCTTTTTGATTTAAGTCATGAATCGTTGCTGGACACACTAGTACGCGTCGGTCCTAAACAAACAGTTTTAACCCCTTTCCGCGACGGCATTTGGAACCGTCGCCAAGTGAGTGTGGGA
The DNA here is from genome assembly GCA_021605145.1 of Aegilops bicornis. Taxonomy (NCBI): domain Eukaryota; kingdom Viridiplantae; phylum Streptophyta; class Magnoliopsida; order Poales; family Poaceae; genus Aegilops; species Aegilops bicornis. The sequence goes on along the minus strand of JAHIAL010000021.1, from coordinate 890,883 downwards.
GATAGGGGGGTCCTTCCCACACGACCCAGAAACCATCAAGGATATGCCCTCCTGGCACACACGCTCGGCAAAATGAGGTCGTGTGAAACCGGCAAGCGCTCAAATACGTAAATACATACAGTAGAGCTAAAAAATACAATTTTACGGCGAAATTTTTTCCGGTCGCAAGTACATCCCACACAGTCAGTGTCGGTGAACTAGAGTAGGGGTACCCTAGTATCCCGAACTCGTGCACGGGCAGTTGCAGCACCCCGCGGCAAGGCTTGCCAGGCGACCGCCAAGATCCTCCGTGGTTCCTTTGGAGCCATTCAAGAACAAAGTGTTTAAGCCAAGGAGACAAGGCCCCAGCAAGAGGAGCTTGCCGGGAAGGCCAACCAAGGCACTTAGAAGACAAGGCCCCAGCAAGAGGAGCTTGCCGGGAAGGTCCGGTGAGCGACAAGCTTCCGGGCACGACAAAACAACAACCGCGACAAGACGACGGCCGCGGCAAGGCGCTTGCCGCGGCAGGCTACCACTCTTTTCCTCCGCTCCAGCTCATCCACCCACGTGTCGCCATGGGACCTTTCCAGGCGCACGTGGCGAGAGGCTGTGCAGCCAGGGGTGCGTGGTGGCAAGCGGCGCTTACAAGATCTCCATCGTGGCGAACGGTGGCGCCTCGACGGTCCTTTTTGCAATCGCTTTGAGTGACTTAGACGGGCATTTAATGCTTTTGTCCCTTGCCGCTGTGGTTAGGTATGATACATCGTGACATGTAGCTGTACCAACCACAAGTCCTTTTCCCTTTTTACCCTTGCCTATGTTGCCACCGCTCAGAACCCCTTGAGCATATAAAAGGAGGCCCATGCTAACGAGAGGGGGTTCGAGGTTCAGTTCATTCAAACCAGAGAACACTCACGCTTAGGTCTTGTAGCTCCCAGCGCCCCTAGCAAGAGCATAATACAATCCGTGACAAGCAAGAGGGAGTATTATCTCTCGGAGAGCTCCGGCTGGGTAAACTGCTTCGGTGCTTCGCCGACCGCTTCTTCGCGGCGATCTCCGCCCCCACCGAACCGAAGGGACTCGTCCGCGGTCCCATAGGTGTTCGTGGGTCCGATCAGCCTCCCGGCGAACAAATACCCCACTACACATTTCCGTTCGTATGTACATCCACACAGTCGCTCCAAGGAAAACGTTTCCGTTCACAGGTACATCACACACAATGTTTCCCGTTAAATTATTTGTGATAGCGTTGCCATTGCACACGATATAAATAATTTTATCGTTTGTGTTATTGAATGCATCACGCACGGTGCGTAGAAGAAACTGTGTGGCAAAGGCTGTCCATAACACACACTTTTTATGTGGTAAACGTTTGCGCAACGTGGCCTAACGCAAAAAGTTTTCAAGAGAAAGTCGTGTGTGCAGTGGAGATTGATCGCACACGTACTGGATCCTAGAAATGTTTCTGATCTCCACATATATCGCAGATGTTTCGCTTTCGCAAACCGTGTGTAGTGTAATCCCTAATTAATCCAATTAATCCCTAATTTAAAAATCACATGTTTTGCATTTGAAAGTAGGCAATCACTTATTTCATATCCAACCATTTTTATTACAAATATAGGTTCAACCACGAATCCATAATTCGATGCACATGTACATATACTGAAGAACTACAGAAGCACCAAGTAAAGAATGATGAACCATAGTTGTACTAAAGACTGTAAAGAGAGAGGCGAAAGACATTCTGGTTGCTGGAGAAGGTGAAGCGGAATACCTATATTTTGCCTCCTCCATGCGTAATGCGCGCACGACTCTAGGCCAACCCCTTGTGATGGCTGCCCGTGCACCCTTCACTGTCTTCATTAGGACTTCTCGATGCTCATTGTAGTCTGGATGAAATACTTTAACCTTCATTGCGTGTCCACCAATCATGTACTTTGTGAGGTAATCTTGAGTGAACTGCATCGGGAACCACTGGGAACGAAAAAGATTCAGACATTGTTGTCTAACAACTCATTATGGGCAGTAAAAAGAGAAGGTTGCAGAGTTTGTAGTTACCATCCTATAGCTCACTGTTGTGTCAGATAGAGCATAAACAAATAATTTGCTTGCCACCATTCGTATCTTTTTGCTAATAATCCTTATTAGTTTCCTCACTTGATGCTGGTTCATCAATATCTCATTGCCCCATACGCAAAAAGGGTCGATGCGTGGATCCTTGCCAAGGGCACATGTACCTACAAGCAACAAGTCAATATTATAAGCTAACTAGTGTCCAGGCCTGGATCTATATGCACTACATTATGGAACGATGGGGGGAGTACAAGCCAAGGGATGAAGCTAACCTCGGTGGAAAATAGTGGCCACTCCCGTTGTTGTCCTGCATAAGTAGTGGAAAGGCATGATAAGTACAACAATCTTAACATCAAACAAATATAGAAAATGTAAACAACATCATCTCCAAATGATAGCTTGAATGTGTTGGTTTTGACATCTTTGTTAAAGCAGATATAAAATGGAAGGCAATGTTACCGACAACAGGCTTAACAGCCATCAAATATTGCAATTCAAACTGGTATTGTTGAAAATGAATAGAACATAGGTAATGCTTAAACATCACACTGGATAAATGTGTAAAACTGAAATAAAGGGTGAGGGAGTCCTGGATTAGGGGGTGTCCGGATAGCCGAACTATCACCGTTGGCCGGACTCCTGGACTATGAAGATACAAGATTGAAGACTTCGTCCCGTGTCCGGGTGGGACTTTCCTTGGCGTGGAAGGCAAGCTTGGCAATACGGATATGTAGATCACCTACAATTGTAACCGACTCAGGTAACCCTAACCCTATCCGGTGTCTATATAAACCGGAGGGTTTTAGTCCATAGGATCTAACAACAATCATACCATAGGCTAGCTTCTAGGGTTTAGCCTCCTTGATCTCGTGGTAGATCTACTCTTGTACTACCCATATCATCAATATTAATCAAGCAGAGTAGGGTTTTACCTCCATCGAGAGGGCCCGAACCTGGGTAAAAACATCGTGTCCCTTGTCTCCGTTACCATCCGCCTAGACGCAGTTCGGGACCCCCTACCCGAGATCCGCCGGTTTTGACACCGACATTGGTGCTTTCATTGAGAGTTCCTCTGTATCGTCCACCTTTAGGCCCGATGGCTCCTTCGATCATCAACAACGACGCGGTCCAGGGTGAGACTTTTCTCCCCGGACAGATCTTCGTATTCGGCGGCTTTGCACTGCGGGCCAATTAACTTGGCCATCTGGAGCAGATCACGCCCCTGGCCATCAGGTCAGGTTTGGGAGTTTGAACTACACGGCTGACATCCGCGGAGACTTCATCTTCGACGGATTCGAGCCACAGCCAAGCGCGCCGCACTGTCTCGATGGGCATGATCTATCTCTGCCGCCGAACAGCATCCTGGAGGCCGCGCACGGCGTCCGCTCGACCTTTTAGCTCGGAGCCGATTTCGCCGATCGAGGACGAGTGGCTGGACACCGCCTCGGGGCTACGATCTCTACGGCGATTGAGCCGAACACCATCCCTGTCCTTTGCAAAGCCCGTGACTCCGAGGTGCCGGACTCCTCTCCGGACTCCGAACCTCCCGCGCCCCTGCCAGTCGAATCCGATTGGGCGCCGGTTATGGAGTTCACCGCCGCGGACATCTTTTCAAAGACTCGCCTTTGGCGACATCCTGAATTCACTAAAGTCTCTCTCTTTATCAGGAGAGCCCTGGCCGGAATATGGTCAGGAAGGTTGGGATGCGGACGACGAAGAAATTCAACGCCCACCCACCACCCACTTTGTAGCCACTATCGATGATTTAACCGACATGCTCGACTTCGACTCCGAAGACATCGATGGTATGGACGATGATGCAGGAGACAACCAAGAACCAGCGCCTACAGGGCACTGGAAGGCCACCTCGTCATACGACATATACATGGTGGACATCCCAAAAGATGGGAATGGCGATGGAACAGCAGAGGATGACCCCTCTAAGAAACAGCCAAAGCGCCGGCGTCAGCGGCGCCGCTCTAAATCCCGCCACAAAGAAACGCGGTGATTCCGGCACGGGAGATAATAACACCCCGGACAGTGCCGAAGACAACCCCCTCCAGCAGGATTCAGCACAGGAGGAGGGAGAAGCCAGCCCTCATGATAGAGCGGCAGACAGAGAGGTAGAGGACGATAATTATATGCCTCCCTCCGAAGATGAGGCAAGCCTCGACGACGACGAATTTGTCGTGCCTGAGGATCCCGCCAAACAGGAGCGTTTCAAACGCAGGCTTATGGCCACGACAAGCAGCCTCAAGAAAAAGCAGCAGCTTAGAGCTGACCAAGACTTGCTAGTCGATGATGGATCAAGTCCTTGCAGCCAAGAGTACGAACTCGAACGCCCTCCAAAAAGAAACCTAAAACGCAAGCTGCTACCCAAATTAGAGGAGGAAGCACCCAACCCAACATCACCAGCGCATGATGCGGCCGACCGCCCAACTCGTGGCTGCGACAGAGAGGCCTCTAGGCCCTCCACTAAAGCCGCAATCCGGCGTCGCTCGAAAAGTCCAAAGCCACGGGGAAATGCGCCAGACTTGCGAGACATATTGGAGGACAAGGCAAGGCAAATAAGATCGATCTACGGATCGCGTGGGCGCCCCACGACACGTGATGACAACCATCACACCGGATACGGCAATTCTGGCCGGACCAAACACAGTAGACAAAGCTCATTTGAGCTGCGTCGTGATATAGCCCAATATAGAGGCACCGCACACCCACTATGCTTCACAGACGAAGTAATGGATCATCAAATCCCCGAGGGTTTCAAACCCGTAAACATCGAATCATATGATGGCACAACAGATCCTGCGGTTTGGATCGAGGACTATCTCCTTCACATCCACATGGCCCGCGTGATGATCTACACGCCATCAAATACCTCCCACTCAAGCTTAAAGGACCAGCTCGGCATTGGCTCAACAGCTTGCCAAAGAGAATCAATTGGTTGTTGGGAAGACACGAAGCCACATTCCTTGATAACTTCCAGGCACATATGTGCGACCACCGCACGCCGATGACCTAAGCCACATAATTCAGCAGCCAGATGAATCGCCGGACAAGTCTCGACACGGTTCTTAACCAAGAAAATCAAATCGTTGGATCGTCCGGATGCAGAGGCCCTTGCAGCCTTCAAACATAACATCCGCGACGAGTGGCTTGCCCGCACCTAGGACAGGAAAAGCCAAAATCCATGGCAACCCTCACATCACTCATGACCCGCTTCTGCACGGGAGAAGACAGCTGGCTAGCTCGCAGTAACAACCTGACCAAAAACCCTGGTAGTTCGGATACCAAGGACATCAATGGTAGGTCGCGTCGCAACAAGCACAAGCGCCCGCGATTAACGGGCGATAATCTTTGAAGATACGGTAGTCAATGCCGGATTTAGAGGCTCTAAACCCGTCAGCGGAAAAAGCCGCTCAAAAGAAATACTCAGTGGCCCGGCCCAATTTGGACCGAATACTGATCGCCTCGCCAAATACATGGCACCCCGAAAAACCAGCCAACCACACCAACAGGATTGTTGGGTGTTCAAGCAGCAGAGCAAGTTAAATGCCGAACTTAATGAAAAGGGGCTGCATAGCGATGACGAGGAGGAGCCCCGCCGCCAACAATAGAGGATGAAGGGCTTTCCCCACAAGTGCGGACGGTGAACATGATATACGCAACCCACATACCCAAAAGGGAGCGGAAGCGTGCACTAAGGGACGATATGGCGATGGAGCCAGTCGCCTCAAAGTTCAACCCGTGGTCCTCCTGCCCGATCACTTTTGATCGAAGGGACCACCCCACTAGCATCCGACACGGTGGGTTCGCCGCATTGGTTCTTGAGCCAATCATTGACAGATTTCACCTCACTAGAGTCCTGATGGACGGCGGCAGCAGCCTGAACCTGCTTTTACCAGGATACGGCGCATAAAATGGGCATAGACCCTCAAGGATTAAACCCACAAAAGCGACCTTTAAAGGCGTCATACCAGGTGTAGAGGCCAACCAGACAGGCTCGCTTACACTCAAGTGGTCTTCGGATCCCGGATAACTTCCGGCAAAGAGTTAATCTTCGACATAGTCCCGTTCATGCAGCGGCTATCATGCACTGCTCGGTCGAACCGCATTTGCAAAGTTCAATGCGGTGCCGCACTATGCATACCTCAAGCTCAAGATGCCAGGCCCTCGAGGAGTAATTACGGTCAATGGAAACACCGAACGCTCTCTCCGAGCGGAGGAGCATACGGCGGCCCTAGCGGCGGAAGTACAAAGCAGCCTCTTAAGCAAATTCTCGAGTCCGGCCACTAAACGTCCGGACACCGTCAAGCGTGCCCGGAGTAACCTACAACAAGACCACCTGGCACGTTCCGAGAACGCGTAGCAATGTGGCCCCAACCCCAGCCCTCGCGAAATTGCGAAGCGGTACTCTGGCGACATAACTACGCCCGGAGATACCATGGGCATAAGGGAGGGCATGACCACGTGACGCCTGCACGCGGCTCAACCGCACTGGGGCTCCCGATTGTGTCATTCTTTTTCTTTCTTCTTTTCTCTTACTTTCAGACTCCGCTTTCCGAAGCCCCGTCCGCACTAGAATTGCCGAACTCTCGATGCAACAGCCTGGAAGCGTAAAGCTACGTCGAATGTCCAGTGGTCTCTACTACGAGCATTATACCGCTTTTACATACCATCCCGCAGCTTACCCCTCGAGGGGGACATGTTAAATAGTCCCATCCCTAGCTTATCGCACTATTTGTATCGCTCGCTTTCATTGCGTATCTTTTGAATAAACAATACATAGCTTCGCTTATTATTGCATTCCTTTTTTTCCATATATGTTCATCTATGACATGTTGCACCGTACAACCCGGTACGGTCAATACACCAGGGGCTTAAGTACCCCAAAATATGGTGTGATAAGTCCGAACACTTCCACAAGTGCGGCACCCCGAACTTATAGCATTATATGCATCGGCTCCGAATCATGTCTTGGGTCAATAGTCCGGCTCCCATGTTTTGGTACCTTACGTTCCGTTATATCGGCTAAGGTAGCGCTGGGAGAACCATCGCGATTGTGCCCGATTGAGCTGGGTTGAGCACCTCGCTGGAGAAAGCTAAAACTGACCGTCATGATAAGGCGAGAGCCGGTCGCTGTTCGAGAGGTTTTTTCGGGTCCCTAAAGACTTATGCCACTTAGAGCGAGGAGCCGGCATTGTCCGGCCAAGGCGTGGATAGCGCCCCGAACTTGGTCTTCCGAATACTAGGGGCTTCGCCGAAATTTAAAATTATAGAATTCTATGGCTAAGTGAGAGTGTTCAAGCACTATAAGTCCGGTTGCCTGGTTCGTTGCGTTGAGCGCCTCCCTCGTAGGACCCAAGAATGGGAACAAGAGCGCTCAAGTTCATCCCAACACCCCAAAGACTGTGGCATGGGGGCTGAAGCCAACGACTTGCCATCTCTCGATTTGATAAACAGCCGCACAAAAGGTAATATTTTAAATTCACAAGTTGCTTTAGCGCATATGAACAAGTTTTCAGCGTCACAGGATAACAAATGCGTAGTCTATTCAAAAATTACATCTTTGGAGCATTCACCCGCTATAAGGCGGGCACCCTTCAGACGCCCTCATAATACATTTCGGCTTGCGATGCTCCTTGCCCGGTGGTGGTCCGTCCCTTCACAAGCTTCTCACCATCCAAATTTTGCCCCGGTGCACCTTAGCACGGGCAAGGGCCCTGAGCACCTTCGATGCAGACGGAGTGTTTGATGACTTCAAGCCTTGGACAGGCATCCACCGGCCCGCTTTACCAGCCCGAAGTAGCTCTGTGCATGGCTTCCATTGGCCACTGGCCGAACTATGAGGCCCCTTCATGGCCTGTTCGGCAACCTTGTGGAGCTCGACCAGCTGCTTTAGCTGGTCGCTCGAGGAACACCGGATGTCCGCCTCGCGATACCGAGACCAGAACACCTTTTCCGTCGAGCTCCCCTCCTCGGCGCGGTAGAACGCGGCAGCATCAGACACACTACGGGGCAGATCTGCGAATGCTCCTGGAGAGCTCCGGATTCGGGTAAGTAACAGATAATTCACCTTCACATGCTTGCTTTGCATAAAGAATGCCTTACCCGCCGCTATCTTCCTCATTGCCTCAATTTCCTGGAGGGCTTTTTGGGCTTCGGCCTTAACGGCTTTGGCACTCTCAAGAGCCAAGGCTTGCTCGGACTCTCGAGTCTTCGAGTCATGCTCCAAACTCTCGTGTTTTTTCACGAGAGCCTGGAGCTCTTGCTGCACCTCCGCCACCCGCCTCCTGCTCCTCTCGGCTTGGTGCGCTCATGGCCGCTTTGCTTTCGGCCGTGGACACCGCTTCCTTCTGTGGTCGCCACCTTGTTCGTGGCCCCCGCAATACCCACGTTATTCCTGTCATTTTTGCAACCAAATCCTTTCTATAAGGTATTACTTTAATAAGGTATTACTCACCTTCCTTGTCCTTGAGCTGCTTCTTGGTAAGGCCGAGCCTCGTTCTCGACCGCTCGAGGCTCTCTGCTTCAACCTTGCGGACCTCCATGATGGCGGGCAGAGGTCACAGCAACCTGCATTCCCATATTGACATATTTATGTTAGACTCCTGCGATATCTTTTTAGATCCTCAGTCCGGCTTTTCTTCCGAACACCGAACTAAGCAATAGGGGCTACTGCCTATGCGGTAATATTTTTACATATTCTAAACTTACCTCATAGCTCGTTAGAAGGCTGGTACAGCTTTACCAGCCCGCTCTTGGCGAACTGAACTTTCTGGATCACCGCACTCATGATAGTGCGGTGCTCCTCGTCGATGGAGGCACCGTTAAGCGCCTCCAGCAAGCTATCCGGTGCCTCCGGTTGGACGGAGGTCATCGGCGTCGCAGTCTTGCCCTTCGTCTGAAGGGGCCGCTTGCCGGACTTCGAACCAATCAAGGTTTCAGACGGAGTCCGACAGGTCGGACTTAGAGCCCTCCGGGTTTTGCCCCTTTGCGCCTCGAGTCCGGGAGGTCGCTTTGCGGCGCCTCCCGACCACCTCCTCCTGGTTGGGCCTTTTGGGACTCCACCGCAAGGCCGCGTCTCGCATCACGAGGGAGGAGGCGGTCGGAAGTGAAGCGCTATTCACATCCGACGAATCCAGGGAGCCGCTCGACGAAGCGGCGAGCTCGTCCTCGGGCAGGCTACATGGTTATATTCGGCGTTAGAAGACACTATGCGACAAATAAAAAGTCATGAGCTATTCCGAATCCTGACACTCATAATCTCCGCCAGGGCTTGGCCCTTGATGGCCACTCCTCCTCATCGTTGTCGGCGTTGGTGGAGAAGTCCGGATGAAGGGTCCTTCCTTTCTTGGACCCTCCGACCTCCTCAGTCAGGGCGGCCTTCCTTTTCTTCTTTCCCCATTTGGGAGAGGCTTCCTTTCCTCCTCCTCGCTCGTGGAGAGGATTCAGCCCTCGAAGTCTCGACAAGATTACTGGCGCCGGAGCTCCTTCGAGTTCCCGTGGCCTCCTTTTTGGTTTTCTTTCTCCGCACCACGCGTGAGGTGCCGGAACCAGCAGCCCCGTTAAGCGGGCGTCCGCTGGGTCTTCTGGCAAGGGAGCCGGACAGTTAATTTGTCCGGACGTCTTCAGACAGTCCTGTCAAAGGTTAGGGAGTTTTAGATCCCGCATAGAGTCAAACTATGAAAAAAGAGTCCCATAAAGGGTAAAATAACTTACCTCGCTGGCTTGACGCTGCGAGCGGAACCCGCGATCTTGGAAGCGGATGCGGAGCTTCGCGCTTTTGAACGCACCTTCTGCATCTTCGTGACGTAGTGTCAAGAGCCGGCTCAAGGTCGGTGTCTTGGGATCAAACTCCCACAAATTGAAGGCCTGTGGTCGGCATGGGAGAATCCGCGGATGAGCATAACCTCGACTACGCTGACAAGCTTGAGCTTCTTGTCCACCAGGTTTTGGACGCAGGTTTGGAGTCCGCCGGCTCTTCCAATCACCCCATGTCAGGCCCGTCTCTTTCAATGATGTGAGCCGTGTGGGGAAGCCGGATCTGAATTCGGGGCTGCCGCCCATTTGGAGTCGCTGCTCGGTGATGTAGAACCACCCGATTGCCACCCCTTTATGGTCTCCACGAAGGAGCCCTCAAGCCATGTAACGTTGGGCATCCTCGCCCGCCATGGCGCCCAAGACTCCGCCTGTCGGCCGCCCACTATCTTCGGCTTGACGCTAAAGGTCTTCAACCATAAACCGAAGTGGGGCTGGATGCAGAGAGAAAGCCTCGCATTACTGACGATAAATGTCGAAGATATTGAGGATGAAGTTTGGGGCCAGATCGTGGAAATCCAGGCCGTAGTAGAACATGAGCCCCCGGACAAATGGGTGAAGTGGAAAACCTTGTCCGCGGAGGAAGTGGGTGAGGAACACCACCCTCTCATGGGGCCTGGGGGTGGGGATGAGCTGCCCCTTGTTGGGAGCCGACACGCGATGTCGCCGGACAAGTATCCGGCCTCCCGCAGCTTTTCGATGTGCCCCTCCGTGACGGAGGAGGCCATCCACTTGCCTCCCGCTCCGGACATGGCTGGAGAAGGTTGAGGAAGCGATGGCGCGGACTTGGGCGCCTGGAGCTCGAAAAGTGAGGAATGGATGAGCAAAGGAGGAAGAAGGCGAGGGTGAAAAGGTGGATCCTTATCCCTTATATGGATCTGACGGAAGCTATGCGTCCCCCACCAGCCTGGTAAAACTCGCTAAACATCTCCCAAGCGCCCGTAAATTAATGGCGCAGTTGGGTTACCCGCATCCGTATTGATGAGAATCCCGGAATAAGGGGGACACGATCTTCGCTGACAAGACGTGCTAAGGAAAACCGCCTCGCTAAACGCTACCGAGGTGGTACAAAGAAAACGATTCGAACGAAGACTTGGCCGTATGCGTGATGGCACGCCATGCCGGAATACGCCGTTAGTGATTGATTTTGTGTAAATATTATTCTCTCTACGGTGTTATGTGGAAATACTTTTGCGAGCGGACCGCCCTTGTGTTCAAAATATTCTATGAAGTATTAGGAGGAGGAACCCGCCTTTGCAATGCCGAAGACAATATGCGCGGACTCATCGTCATTGAAGCCCGGTTCGTGGGCTCTTGAGGGAGTCCCGGATTAGGGGTGTCCGGATAGCGAACTATCACCGCTGGCGGACTCCTGGACTATGAAGATACAAGATTGAAGACTTTGTCCCGTGTCCGGGTGGGACTTTCCTTGGCGTGGAAGGCAAGCTTGGCAATACGGATATGTAGATCTCCTACCATTGTAACCGACTCCATGTAAGCCTAACCCTATCCGGTGTCTATATAAACCGGAGGGTTTTAGTCCATAGGACGAACAACAATCATACCATAGGCTAGCTTCTAGGGTTTAGCCTCCTTGATCTCAAGGTGGTAGATCTACTCTTGTACTACCCATATCATCAATATTAATCAAGCAGTGAGTAGGGTTTTACCTCCATCGAGAGGGCCCGAACCTGGGTAAAAACATCGTGTCCCTTGTCTCCTGTTACCATCCACCTAGACGCACAGTTCAGGACCCCCTACCCGAGATCCGCCGGTTTTGACACCGACAAAGGGCATGTGTTAACTACACCAGGAATAACGGGAACCAAATATAGCCGTTCTAACTGGTATTGATGTAGTCGAGCGGCACAGTTCCGACTTGCACATAATGAACAACACATTGTGAATGACTGAAATAAGCAAGGCATAAATGACCAAAGATAACAACCAAATATAGCCATTAAAAATCGGATGAGTCTCATCAAGCAACCAACCTAACAAGCAAATACAGATAAACAGGGCATATGCTTGAAAACTGGAAAAATGCTCACTGCAACCAAACTAAGAACCAAATACAGATAAACAAGGCATCTGCTCGATAACTAAAAAAATGCTCACTCCAACCAACTTAACAACCAAATACAGATAAACAAGGCATCTACTCACTATAAACAACCAAATATAGCCATTCATGAAACTAAAGTGGACAATTCATACTTAAACATCACATAGGCCTATTGAACAATACATTTTTGCATAACTGAAATAATTAAACACGGCACAGTTAAAGCACCGCACGGAAAATGCTACTACAACAAAGGGTACGGGTTGGCAAGCTAGAAAAGGTAAGATTTGCTGATAGAATGTTGCTTCACATTTCATGGACGGGATCCTTCCAGTTGGAAGAGCACAGACCCATGGTGCGCTCTCTCATGTCACATATGGGCTGTTTCACCTTGGAAGAACCTTCGTGAGTGCCCTCATCATGGTCGTGGTCGTGGTCGATGAGATCTGACTTGGCAATTGAGGATCCCAAGCCGCCACCGTAGGACGTGTCCTTCAGAAGTGACAAAATGGGCTCGATGGCGTATAAAGCTCGCAAATCCTTGACCGCTTGGCGAGGAGATCAGCCGGGCCGTTGAAGAGATCGACGGCGTTGAACCAAAGGGGTTGGGGATGGACCACTTAACCTGTGACATGGCCCGCGTGAAGCCATCGGTGTGGACGAGCTTGATGTCGTGAAGCAGCTTTCCCGAGATCTGATGTCACGCTAGCCCATCGACATGAAGTTTTGGCATGGCAACATAGTCAACGCCTTCGCCGGCTTCCGCGGGCGACGTGTTGCTCCGGATCGACAGTGTCGGGCGAATGGCGACCACCTCACCAACATCCGCCTGAGAGGCCATGAAAAACCTCTTCTTGGCCGAACGCTCGTCGGGCTCCCCGGGATACGTGGTCGAGCTTTAGGCTGCGACATTCTGGAGCAGGAGATGTGGATCTGGCAGGGAGGGACACCGCAGGCCTCATCTAAACTCAGGGGAGTGGGGCGACAGTATGGGAATCGCTGGGTAACCTGAACTTTAGGAGGAGCAGGCAGACCGGCAGGGTTGGCGGCGGCGGCGGCGTCGGTGGCGGCCGCGAGCTAGGGTTCGAGGGGGGGAGGGCGGGTGGGGGCTGTGGAGGGGGTGGTGTTTGAGGATATGCCGCGGCTACTGAAAATTTTAGTAATGGTGGGTGGAGATGGTGGTTAACGAGGGAGGGCGACGGTTAAAATGCCTCGGCTACTGCAATTTTACTATAAGGTTGGTGGTGGAGGAGTGTGGGCGACGGTTGAAGTACGGCGGCTACTAAAATTTGGGTAAAGGAATTGATGTGGGACGGGAGTGTCCAAGATCGTGCACGGTCCAATAACAATATGCGTGTATGATAATATGGAAAAGTGGCGCGGATCCGCCGATTTTTCAATGCTCAAGGCGGGTAGTTTGTTTTTATATTTCTAGCTAGCTGGTCTATCGCACACGGTTCGTCCTAATTTCCAAATAAACTTACCCGCCTTTAGCTTGCACAGGTGGTGGTTTTACAACGCACTTGCATCGCACCCGGTTAAGCCAGTCACTACTGGAAACAGGGAATTTACCATCAGCCAGCTCTTTGCCATCTGCCAGCTGATGGCAAAGAACGTCTTTGCCATCTGCTTATAAAAAACAGATGGTGGAAAGAACCTGACGACGGCAAAGAACATGGTTGCCATCAGCCAATTCTTTGCCATCTGTTAGTGGATGACAAATAATCTTTGCCATCGCGGCTAGGATGGCAAAGAGGTTAACAAATCTGTGGCGTTGAGAGTGCAACGGCGTACCAGCCACCTCTTTGCCATCTCGCCAGACGGTAAAGATTCTTCTCCATCTGGCGGCAGATGGCAAAGAAGATGGGATTATTTTTTCCGGGTAAAAAGAAGCGTGAGGTTATCCTCCTCTCTCCCACCCATCTGTAAAAAACTTCACATCTCATCCACACACCGAACAGCCCCTTCGATGGCGCTCTAGGCTCGCCGCCCGCCACCACCTCGCCGCCGCCCCGTCGCCGTCGCTCCCCGCCCGTCGCGCCCTCCCTCGCCACCTCGACACCGCCCCGTCGCTCCCTCTGCCAGGCAGCCGCCCGCCCGCCATGTCCAAGTCGGGAGCCACGGATCTCGCGTCGGGCCTTGGCGGGAAGATCGACAAGGAACAAGTCAAATCGCGCCGCATTTAGCACGCCTCTCTCCCTCCCTTGCCGTTGGCTTGATCCATTCCGAGCAAGGAGGTGACACGGCGTCATCCGCATGATGGGCGGCGATGGGTTGGATGCGGGGAGGAGCTGGGCGGCATGGCGTCATGCACGGCGTGGTGGGCGCTGGCGGTCTTGCATGCGCTGCAAAGTGGCGGCTCCATGTCGCTGGAAGCGGCGTGGAACAGGGGCCGGGCTTGCCGTGTCTGAGAGCCGTGGCTGAAACTCGGGCCGACCAAACAATCACCGGCCACTTTGACCAGTACAAGCCCCATGGCCCGCAGGCGGGGCAGCGCTGACGCCGAAGATAGGATGAAGGGTACTTTTGGCATGGTAGAAAAAATTGACAGCTCCATCCACCGTTGACTAACGAATATGTTTGACAATAGACGGTAGTGCTATTGTCGATCTCTTTTCTCGATGGAAAATCTGAGGATATATCTTGTTAGATTTTGTTGCTTTGTTGTGTTTGCTGAATAATTCTTGTCGTTGACTTGTCATGGTTGGTGTTGTGGATCCGATTACTGCGGAGGCGTGCCAAAAGGCAGCACCATGTATGGATTCAAGGGAGTGCCGGTGGTGTTATGAAGGGAAATGCGTCACCGCCATCGCTTATTTCGTGTACCCCTACGAAACCGGGTATGTCGACATAACCTATACTAAGCGCACTTATTGAAATTTCAGTACTTCATATAGACTTTAGTTATCACCATTTTCAAACAGGAAGTGGATCATCGGTGAGGATTTTGCTTAGGTACTTCCATGAATTAATAGATGATAGTTTTTCCTCTTGAAGTATCCTTGTGTGTATAGGAAATTTGTGACCGTAAGCATGACAAATATATGATGTATACATACAGTTTTCTGGGTAACTGAATTACTATTCTTGTCCTTTTCCAGCACAAGAGCTCTACCCAACACCGCTTCCCCATCTCTGGTCGTTCCTTTGGCTTCCTCCATGGCGGTGAGAAGATGGGCCACCATCAAGCCGCTCCATCGGTAATCGCTTAAACTGCACCTGTGAGATCAGCGAGATCGCAGCCGAGGAGTCAAATCCGTCGTGGGTGCCGGGCTGCCACTCATGGCCAATTTGCACCAAAGCACTAATAGGACTCAATGACACAGGATGTAATCCATCCGGAAATGGATGGTGGAGAATAATTTGCTCATGGTCCATGGATGCGACGGCCTTTGTATTGGGGCTAACCTGCCTAGAAGTGAGATGCATCTGCATATACGATATAAGTGATATACAAAATGTAATTGATTTGGGGCTACTTGGTCTTTGGTAAGCACCTATTTTTAGATGATGCATTTGATTATTACGGCATTCCATTTTATGTGCATCAGATAAAATCTGTTTTTCTTTACCTCAGTTTTGTTTGATGTGGGTTTATTTGCATATTATTTACTAAAGATAAAAGAAAATGGTTTGAGGTGAAGAGCGAAGGCCTGAAGCCAAATGTTCCTACACCACTGTATTTCACTTTATGCAGATCCCTTTATCATTCATTTTTATGTTCAAAATATGGTTGTCATAGATGGTATTACAGGGATAGCACTATATTTTTCATGTGTTGTCGTAAATAGAGCTCCCTCTCTGTCTTGATACATATATGTTTTTTATTTTAATTACAGTATCTCTTTTCGGACTGGTCGGGCTTTCTAGATTTCTAGATCTGAAGAAGTTTGTTTGAAGTGCGCCTTTGGGTTTCGTAAGATTGAATAAGTTCCTACATAAGTTCCTACACCAGCCGTAACTAGATAAATCATGTATGATGCGATGCTACTGCGCTGGCGCTGCGTGGAGTATTTGCAGCAGTATTCTTTGTCGTTTGATGCTCAATCATGTAAGTCTATTATTTCAATTTTGATTCACGATTGTTGTACGAACTGGCGGTGCATTTGGACAATTTCCACATGTCAATCGGGGAAAGATATGCCCATCATCGATTGCACTTTTGCGAAAAAAAAATTGCTATTTTTTCTATTCTATGCATACATGCAATTCCGACAATTAGATGCAACAACTATTTTTTCTTTTCTTTTTCTTTGTAGGGCTTGCGGCCACATACATGTTAAACAATAAGATGATTTAATTTGTGGTCTAACAATGCCTTTGTTAATAGTTGCAACTAAAAATAGCTCTACTTTTTGCTAATAGTGGCCGAATAAAAGAGGATTCAGACTTTATGACGAGTTTACATTGTACTTTGAATTATAATTTGCTAACAATAAATTTCTCTCTTTTCTTCTATTTTATATTGATAATAGCTCCTCAATTAATTTTTAAACACCCCCTCGGCTGGTGTCATGATCAGATTTTTATGCATGAACAATAACCCTGTTTTATTTTAAGAATGGGGCTCTAAAATGGATAGAGGAGGAGCTTAAGTTCAGCAGCCAAATACGACACGCATGCTCTTTTTTGTGAGTTAAGCGACATGAGGTTGCTTCAAATGGAATATGTACTCATAGTTGCATCACATTATGCATTTCCTTCATTTTTAGTCCGCAAGTTACTTATGTGTCCGTCATGATATTGGTGCGATTTATTTTCACGAGGGTATATTCATCTCATTAGAAATTTATTTTATGCGCCTTCGTCTTCCTAAATTTCACGTGTTTTTATTTTTTTTCTTTCCTCGGTTAGCTAACAATTATTATTGTAGCACTTTATGACTTAGGGCTTTCGGATGGTAGAAATATTTGTTGGCTATATTCCATTGAATAGGTTATGATCTAATTTGTGAAGCAATTAATTTCTGCATTTTACATTGTTCATTCGCTTTGTTAGATTATCCAGGATCACATTTAACTTGGTAGTACTTAAATTGCTGCAACTTCACTTTTTTATCTCGCTTAGTGAATAACGTATGTACATTTGTTCTTTCCTATACAATATCAGATCTGCCATATGCATGAAGTGGATGCACCGGGACCTCAAACCGGAGAATTTCTTGTTTGCAACCCGGAAAGAAACAGCTGACCTTGAAAGCAATTGATTTTGGCCTGTTTTGTTTTGTTTTTCACTCCAAGTAGAGTCAATCCTAATATCCTATATGGCTATCGTTGAAGCTTTCCATTTTGACCCGTCTGTCACTTGTCGATGATATGGTCGTGGAGGACAAAAGCTGAGCTGATACAGTGCTTTATCTTATGCTATATTTAGTTTTTGTTTTGACCTTGTGAAACTTGCTACCTATGGATGAAAGCTGTGTAATATTGATGAAACTATGTATATGTACGGATGAAACTTGCTACTATTGGTAACATGTGTTGGATATAAATGTGTTCATGACTATTGGTAATATGTGTTGAATATGCTATATTGGTCATATAAATATATTTGTGATTGATTTTCCGTGAAAATGAATTGATATAAGAAAAAACAAAATTAAATGGGGCAATATAGTCACTTTGCCATCGGTGGCGGATGGCAAAGAGCTTTGCCATCGGTGGCGAGATGGCAAAGAGGCCACGTGGTCATCTACATGTAAAATTTGGGCTGGCTTATTTGGGCTCTTTGCCATACGCGGCGGATGGCAAAACTCTTTGCCATCTGGCCGCAGACGGCAAAGCATGCAGCCTTGCCATCTGGCGGCGACGGCAAAGACTGCGACCTTTTGCCATCTGTAGAGATGGCAAAGTATGCCGTTAGCCTTCTATGAGGCTAACCCGTTAAGAGCTTTGCCATCGCGGCGGAGATGGCAAAGCCGTGACTCTTGCCATCAATCGCCAGACGGCAAAGAAGCCTTTTATCGCAGGTTTCGGACAAACTGTTTGCCATCTGTGGCCGGAGATGGCAAAGCCTTTGCCATCCGCCGACCATGCCTTTGCCATCTGCAAAGTGCCAGATTCCAGTAGTGAGTACCTCCACCCTTTGCTCGTGCTTGCGCGGTCATGGTGATTTCAGCGCACTTGCATCACACATGGTTGAGCCAGTATCTCCACCCTTTTCTCGCGCTTGCACGGTCGTGGTGATTTCAGCGCACTTGCATCACACACGGTTGAGCCAATACCTCCACCCTTTGCTCGCGCTTGCGCGGTCGCAGGTAGTGATTCGGCAAGACTTGCATCACACAAGGTTGAGCCTGTACCTCCAACATAATTTGCTCGCTCTTGTGTGGTCGTGGTGATTTCAGCGCACTTGCATCACACACGGTTGAGCCAATACCTCCACTCTTTGCTTGCGCTTGCACGGTCGTGGTGATTTCAGCGCACTTGCATCGCACACGGTTGAGCCAGTATCTCCACCTTAATTTGCTCGCGTTTGCGCGGTCGTGGTGATTCACATCGCACTTGCATCGCACACGGTTGAGCCAGTACCTCCACCTTAATTTGCTCGTTCTTGTGCGGTCGTGGTGATTCACATCGCACTTGTATCGCACACGGTTAAGATATTATACCCCGTGTCCGTTGAGGGTCATCGAGTCTTTGGCAGCAAAAATAAAGTTAGAGAGGGTCAAAGACAGCCACACCAGCATGTGGCCCAAATATATAGAGTGAAAAGGGTGGTCTGTGATGTTCAAAATTCAATGCACAACTTTGACCTCAAGGCCCATGGTTGGGCGCATCGTTGAAGATCGATGAGAGGGGCGAGAAGTCAAGAACCACACAGAGTGGCCAAATATATGTACGAATATTGGGGATGTTTAAAACTTTAAATACACAATGCATAACTTTGGTGGCACCTGCCTTTCGCAAGAAACCGAAAGCACCCTAACAACCACCTAGTTAGGATATACTCCCTCCGTCGAAATACTTTTTCATTAAAATGGATAAAAGGAATGTATCTAGACGTATTTAGTTCTAAATACATCTCCTTTTATCCATTTTGATGACAAGTATTTTCGAACGGAGGGAGTATATAATGACATAATGTCGTACCTAGCTAGGATGCTTGGCCCACCACCTCCCACTTCGTGTCAGCGGGGCGGATGCACGTAATGATCGATACTTTGGTCATACATGCATGTCGCCATGACCTACCATAAGACGGACCAATGAAACTTTCGTTTGGTCAAATGATAGTTGTTGTTGTCGATAAACCGCTTGGGCCAATAGATTGAACCATCATAAAAATCGCTGAGAGGGACCACAAAACCAGCACCTCTTGCATGCGGCCCAAAATGATGTACGTTGGGAAGGGGTGATGTGTGTTTTCAATATAGAATAATGTACAATTTAGATGTGGTGCCTACCTCCCAATACAGACAACAACCATGAAGGCAAGGTAGTTAAGGACGAGATACGAACGCAGGTTTGATGTAGGTCGAACCCAGCAATCCAAGCATCTGGGATGGAATCCTGACAACGCATGAGCTCGAGCTTTAGTTGACCAACATTTGTCGGTGACCGGCCCTAACACGAACTAGGAGGAATCCATTCATGGCCAACACATACCCCTCATTATCAGTCAAAGGGATGATATATATACACTCGGGGAGCCCACAGATATCTATGTCGTCACAAAGAACTAAACAAGGGAGACGTGGTCGATCAGAAGACCCCATATATACTGCATGCGGCCCGAAAATATGTATGTGTACGATGGTGTATGATGTGTTTAAATCCCAAATGCACAACTTCGATGGGCCATGATACGTCCATTTTGCATCATGCTTTTATATCAATATTTATTGCATTATGGGCTGTTATTACACATTATGTCACAATACTTATGCCTATTCGCTCTTATTTTCTAAGGTTTACATGAAGGGGGAGAATGCCGGCAGCTAGAATTCTGGGCTGAAAAGGGAGCAAATATTAGGGACCTATTCTGCACAGCTCCAAAACTCCTGAAACTTCACGGAGGCAGATTTTGGAATTAATAAAAAATACTGGCGAAAGAATCAACCAGATGGGGGCCACCCACCATCCAAAGAGGGTGGGGGTGCGCCCTACCCCCTGGGCGCGCCCCTGCCTCGTGGGCCCCCTGGCAGGCCTCTAGTGCCCATCTTCTGCTCTATGAAGTAGTTCACCCGGGAAAATATAATGAGGACGCTTTGGGACTAAACACCGCCGCCACGAGGCGTAACCTTGGCGAACCAATCTAGGGCTCTCATGAGCTGTTCGTCGGGAAACATCCCTCCGGGAGGGGGAAATCATCACCATCGTAATCACCATCGATCCTCTCATCGGGAGGGGGTCAATCTCCATCAACATCTTCACTAGCAACATCTCCTCTCAAACCCTAGTTCATCTCTTTTATCCAATCTTTGTCTCAAAAACCTCGTGATTGGTACTGTGAGGGTTGCTAGTAGTGTTGATTACTCCTGCTGGATTGATGCTAGTTGGTTTATTTGGTGGAAGATCATATGTTCAGATTCCTTATGCATATTAATACCCTCTCGATTATGAGCATGAATATGATTTGTGAGTAGTTACGTTTGTTCACGAGGACATGGGAGAAGTCTTGCTATAAGTAGTCATGTGAATTTGGTATTCTTTCGATATTTTGATGAGATGTATGTTGTCTTTCCTAGTGGTGTTATGTGAACGTCGACTACATGACACTTCACCATTGTTTGGGCCTAGAGGAAGGCATTGGGAAGTAATAAGTAGATGATGGGTTTCTGGAGTGACAGAAGCTAAAACCCTAGTTTATGCGTTGCTTCGTAAGGGGCTGATTGGATCCATATGTTTCATGCTATGGTTAGGTTTACCTTAATACTTCTTTTATAGTTGTGGATGCTTGCAATAGGGGTTAATCATAAGTGGGATGCTTGTCCAAGGAAGGTCAAGACTCAAAGAATCGGGTCCACCCACATACCAGATTATCAAGTAACGAACGCGAATCATATGAGCGTGATGAAAACTAGCTTGATGATAATTCCCATGTGTCCTCGGGAGCGTTTTCCCTTATATAAGAATTTGTCTAGGCTCGTCCTTTGCTACAAAAAGGATTGGGCCATCTTACTGCACCTTATTTACTTTTATTACTTGTTACCCGTTACAAATTACCTTATCACAAAACTATCTGTTACCGATAATTTCAGTGCTTGCAGAGAATACCTTAGTGAAAACCGCTTGTCATTTCCTTCTGCTCCTCATTGCGTTCGACACTCTTACTTATCAAAAGGACTACGATTGATCCCCTATACTTGTGGGTCATCAAGACTCTTTTCTGGCGCCGTTTCCGGGGAGTGAAGCGCCTTTGGTAAGTGGAATTTGGTAAGGAAAGATTTATATAGTGTGCTGAAATTTACTGTCACTTGTTACTATGGAAAGTAATCCTCTGAGGGGCTTGTTCAGGGTATCTTCACCCCGACCAGTAGAGCAAAGAGTTGCTCCTCAACCTACTGAACCTACTAAAAATGTTTACTTTGAAATTCCTTGGTATGATAGAGAAACTGCTAGCTAATCCTTTCACATGTGATGGAACATTGCATCCCGATTTGCACCTAATCTATGTGGATGAAGTTTGTGGATTATTTAAGCTTGCAGGTATGCCCGAGGATGTTATCAAGAAGAAGATCTTCCCTTTATCTTTGAAGGGAAAGGCATTGACATGGTTTAGGCTATGTGATGATATGGGATCATGGAACTACGTACCGATTGAAATTGGAATTTCATCAGAAGTTTTATCCTATGCATCTTGTTCATCGTGATCGTAATTATATGTATAATTTTTTGCCTCGTGAAGGAGAAAGCATCACTCAAGCTTGGAAAGGCTTAAGTCAATGTTATATTCATGCCCCAATCATGAGCTCTCAAGAGAAATTATTATTCAAATTTTTTATGCTCGACTTTCTCTCAATAATCGCTCCATGCTCGATACTTCTTGTACTGGTTCTTTTATGATGAAGACTATTGAATTCAAATGGGATTTATTGGAAAGAATTAAACGCAACTCTGAAGATTGGGACATTGACGAAGGTAAGGAGTCAGGTATAACACCTATGTTTGATTGTGTTAAATCTTTTATGGATACCGATGTTTTCCGTGAATTTAGCATTAAATATGGACTTGACTCTGAGATAGTAGCTTCTTTCTGTGAATCATTTGCTACTCATGTTGATCTCCCTAAGGAGAAGTGGTTTAAATATAATCCTCCCATTGAAGTAAAAGTAGTTGCACCTATTAAAGTTGAAGAAAAGACTATCACTTATAATGATCATGTTGTTCCTACTATTTATATTGAGAAACCACCTTTCCCTGTTAGAATAAAGGATCATGCTAAAGCTTCGACTGTGGTTCGTAAGAGTAATACTAGAACACCTACACCTCCTGAGCTAATTAAAGTTGAACCTAGTATTGCTATGGTTAAAGATCTCTTGGCTGATAATATTGATGGGCATGTTATTTACTTCTGTGATGAAGCTGCTAGAATTGCTAGACCCGACACTAAAGACAAACATAGACCTGTTATAGGCATGCCTGTTATTTCTGTTAAAATAGGAGATCATTGTTATCATGGCTTATGTGATATGGGTGCTCGTGCAAGTGCAATACCTCATTCCTTATACAAAGAAATTACGCATGATATTGCACCTGCTAAGATAGAAGAAATTGATGTTACAATTAAGCTTGCCAATAGAGATACTATTTCACCAGTTGGGATTGTTAGAGATGTTGAAGTCTTGTGTGGGAAAGTTAAATATCATGCTGATTTTCTTGTTCTTGGTTCCCCAGAAGATAACTTTTGTCCCATTATATTTGTAGACCCTTCTTGAATACTGTTAATGCTAGGATAGACTGCAAAAAGGATGTTCTTACTATTGGTTTGGGGGATATGTCTCATGAGTTTAATTTTGCTAAATTTCGTAGACAACCCCATGATGAAGAATTGCCTAGTAAAGATGAAATTATTGGTCTTGCTTCTATTTCCGTGCCTCCTAATGATCCTTTAGAACAATATTTGCTTGACCATTAAAATGATATGTTTATGAATGAAAGAAGGGAAATAGATGAAGTATTCTTTAAACAGGGACCTGTTCTGAAACACAACTTACCTGTCGAAATCCTAGGGGATCCCCCTCCACCCAAGGATGATGCCGTGTTTGAGCTTAAACCATTACCTGATACTCTTAAATATGCTTATCTTGATGAAAAGAAGATATATCATGTTATTATTAGTGCTAACCTTTCAGAGAAGGAAGAAGAGAAATTATTCAATACTTTGAAGAAGCATCGTGCTGCTATTGGATATACTCTTTATGATCTTAAGGGCATTAGCCCCACTCTATGCCAACACAAAATAAAATTGGAGAAAAACGCTAAACCGGTTGTTGATCACCAATGAAGGTTAAATCCTAAGATGAAAGAAGTGGTAAGAAAAGAAATACTAAAGCTTCTGGAGGCAGGTATAATTTATCCCGTTCTTTGATAGTCATTAGGTAAGTCCCCATCCATTGTGTCCCTAAGAAGAGAGGTATTACTGTTGTTCCTAATGATAAAGATGAATTGATCCCACAAAGAATTGTTACAGGTTATAGGATGGTAATTGATTTCTGAAAATTAAATAAATCTACTAAAAAGGATCATTACCCTTTACCTTTTATTGATCAAATGCTAGAAAGATTATCCAAACATACACATTTTTTTGTTTCTAGATGGTTATTCTGGTTTCTCTCAAATACCTGTGTCAAAAGAGGATCAAGAAAAGACCACTTTTACTTTCCCTTTCGATACCTTTGCTTATAGACGTATGCCTTTTGGTTTATGCAATGCACCTGCTACCTTTCAAAGATGCATGATGGGTATATTCTCTGATTTTTGTGAAAATATTGTTGAGGTTTTCATGGATGATTTCTCCGTATATGGAACTTCTTTTGATGATTGCTTGAGCAACCTTGATCGAGTTTTGCAGAGATGTGAAGAAAGTAATCTTGTCTTGAAATGGGAGAAGTGCCACTTTATGTTTAATGAAGGTATAGTCTTGGGGCATAAAATTTCTGAAAGTGGTATTGAAGTTGATAAAGCAAAAGTTGATGATATTGAAAAGATGTCGTGTCAAAAGGACATTAAAGGTATAAGAAGTTTCCTTGGTCATGCCGGTTTTTATAGGAGGTTCATTAAAGACTTCTCAAAAATTTCTAGGCCCCTCACTAATCTCTTACAAAAAGATGTTCCTTTTATCTTTGATGATGATTGTGTAGAAGCATTTGAAATACTTAAGAAAGCTTTGATTTCTGCACCTATTGTTCAGCCACCTAATTGGAATTACCCTTTGAAATTATGTGTGATGCTAGCGATTATGCTGTTCTAGGACAAAGAATTGATAAGAAGTTAAATGTTATTCAATATGCTAGTAAAACTCTAAACAATGCCTAGAGAAATTATGCTACTACTGAAAAAGAATTTTTAGCGGTTGTATTTGCTTGTGATAAGTTCTGACCTTATATTGTTGATTCCAAAGTAACTGTTCACACTGATCATGCTGCTATTAAATATCTTATGGAAAAGAAAGATGTTAAACCTAGACTTATTAGATGGGTTCTCTTGCTACAAGAATTTGATTTGCATATTATTGATAGAAAGGAGCCGAGAACCCGATTCTTGAGACAATTTATCTAGGTTAGAGAATGTTCTTGATGACCCACTACCTATTGATGATAGCTTCCCTGATGAACAATTAGCTGTCATAAATACTTCTCGTACTTCTCCATGGTATGCTGATTATGCTAATTACATTGTTGTTAAATTTATACCACCTAGTTTCACATACCAGCAAAAGAAAAAGTTTTTCTATGATTTAAGACATTACTTCTGGGATGACCCACACCTTTACAAAGAAGGAGTAGATGGTGTTATTAGACATTGTGTACTGAGCATGAACAGGAGCAGATCCTACATAAGTGTCACTCCGAGGCTTATGGAGGACACCATACTGGAGATAGAACTGCACATAAGGTATTGCAATCCGGTTTTTATTGGCCTACTCTCTTCAAGGATGCTCGTAAGTTTGTCTTGTCTTGTGATGAATGTCAAAGAATTGGTAATATTAGTAGACGTCAAGAAATGCCTATGAATTACTCATTTGTTATTGAACCATTTGATGTTTGGGGCTTTGATTATATGGGACCGTTTCCTTCCTCTAATGGCTATACTCATATTTTAGTTGCTGTTGATTACGTTACTAAGTGGGTAGAAGCTATTCCAACTAGTAGTGCTGATCATAAAACCTCTATTAAGATGCTCAAAGAAGTTATTTTTCCGAGGTTTGGGGTCCCTACATATTTAATGACTGATGGTGGTTCACACTTTATTCATGGTGCCTTTCATAAAATGCTTGCTAAGTATGATGTTAATCATAGAATTGCATCTCCTTACCATCCACAATCTAGTGGTCAAGTAGAACTTAGTAATAGAGAGCTCAAATTAATTTTGCAAAAGACTGTTAATAGATCTAGAAAGAATTGGTCCAAGAAACTTGACGATGCATTATGGGCCTATAGAGCGCATATAAAATCCTATGGGTATGTCTCCGTATAAAATGGTTTATGGAAAAGCATGTCACTTACCTCTCGAACTAGAACATAAGGCATATTGGGCCATTAAAGAGCTCAACTATGATTTCAAACTTGCCGGTGAGAAGAGGCTATTTGACATTAGCTCACTTGATGAATGGAGAGCTCAAGCCTATGAGAATGCCAAACTGTTTAAAGAAAAAGTTAAAAGATGGCATGACAAAAGGATACAAAAAGTGTGAGTTTAATGTAGGTGATTATGCGTTGCTATTCAACTCTCGCTTAATATTTTTTGCAGGAAAACTTCTCTCTAAATGGGAAGGGCCTTACGTTATTGAGGAGGCCTATTGTTCTGGTGCCATAAAAATCAACAACTTCGAAGGCACAAATCCGAAGGTGGTGAACGGTCAAAGAATCAAACATTACATCTCAGGTAATCCTATAAATTTTGAAACTAATGTTATTGAAACCGTAACCCCGGAGGAATACATAAGGGACACTTTCCAGAACATTTCAGACTCCGAAAAGGAATAGGTATGTGGTACAGTAAGTAAACCGACTCCAAAACAGTTCTAATGTTAATTTTTCTCTGTTTTGGAATATTTAAGAAAATAAGAAAATAATAAGTAGTCCGTGAAGGACACGAGGCGTCCACGAGGGTGGAGGGCGTTCCCTACCCCCTGGGCGTGCCCCCTGCCTCATGGGCACCTCATGTGCTCTCTGGACTTCGTTTTCTTGCACGATACTTCGTTTGGTCGGTAAATATTCATTATATAACCCCCCGAAGGTTTTGACCACCGTACCACGCAAATATCCTCTATTTTTGTTTCGAGCTGTTTCTGTAGCAGGTTTGGAGCAAGATGTCATCTCAGGATTCCGACGGGAGAGAGTTATGTCTCACATCTCGTTGCTGACCCAAAGACCTATGGGGATCTATCTCCTTGTGGTTGAACTATGGATGATGAGGAGGATGCACATTTGATGAGGATCAATGATTCATGTTTGGAGGAGGAGGATGTCCCTCTACCTCAACCTAGGGATATGCACGTGAAGTTCAAGAAGTCTAGTCTTCCTAAGAGGGCTAAACTGTCTAACAACCGATCTATTCCTTCTCATTTTCGGCAGAAAGGAAAGCAGATTTATGTGACAAGATCTTGAAGCTGGAACCGGAGGTCGATGATTTAAAGGAGGAAATTGCTCTTCTCAAGTACAATATGAAAAAGCTGAAGGCACAATCAACTCCATCATCACCACCTCCGAAGAAAGGGACATAAACATAATAATTACATGTAGGATTATAGGCAAATTCAACAAAGTAGCTATCACATAACATATTCTCAACACGATCCACATGCATGCGAAGTTGAAACTCTTCCAAAATAGTGGGATTATTATTAACTAAAGTCATGACCTCTCCAAACCCACTTTTATCAAAAATACCATAAGATTGAACATTCTGCAAATATGTGGGATCTAAAGTTGACACTCTTCCAAACCCACATTCAACATTATGGCAAACACTATTATCAATCTCATGTTCATCATGGGGCTTAAATAAACTTTCAAGATCATAAAAAGAATCACCCCAATCATGATCATTGCAACAAGTAGTAGACATAGCAAAACTATCATCCCCAAGCTTAGGGTTTTGCATATTATTAGCACAATTGACATCAAGAGAATTTATAGTAAAATCATTGCAATCATGCTTTTTATTCAAGGAGCTATCGTGAATCTCTTCATAAATTTCTTCATCACAATTTTTAGATTCACGAATTTCAAGCAAAACCTCATAAAGATAATCTAGTGCACTCAAATCACTAGAAATTGGTTCATCATAATTGGATCTCTTAAAAATATTAACAAGGGGATGAGGATCCATAAGCTTTTAGCAAGCGAAGATGCAAGCAAAAAGAAGGCACATGGTAACACAAAATTGAATGGAAGGAGGGCAAAGAAAAGGTAAGGGTGAAGTGGGGGAGAGGAAAACGAGAGGCAAATGGCAAATAATGTAATGCGAGGGATAAGAGTTTGTGATGGATACTTGGTATGTCTTGACTTGTGCGTAGATCTCCCTAAGAATGGCGCCCAGAAATCCTTCTTGCTACCTCTTGAGCATGCGTTGGTTTTCCCTTGAAGAGGAAAGGGTGATGCAGCAAAGTAGCGTAAGTATTTCCCTCATTTTTTGAGAACCAAGGTATCAATCCAGTAGGAGGATACACACAAGTCGCCTTGTACCTACACAAACAAATAAGAACCTTGCAACCAATGCGATAAAGGGGTTATCAATCCCTTCACGGCCACTTGCAAAAGTGAAATTAGATAGAGATAATAAGATAAATATTTTTGGTATTGTTATGATATAGATTGGAAAGTAAAGATTGCAAAATAAAATAGATCGGAAACTTATATGATGGAAAATAGACCCGGGGCCATAGGTTTCACTAGTGGCTTCTCTCAAGATAGCATAATCTATGGTGGGTGAACAAATTGCTGTCGAGCAATTGATAGAAAAGTGCATAGTTACGAGAATATCTAGGCATGATCATGTATATAGGCATCACGTCCGTGACAAGTAGACCGAAATGATTCTGCATCTACTACTATTACTCCGCACATCGACCGCTATCCAGCATGCATCTAGAGTATTAAGTTCATAAGAACGGAGCAACGCATTACATGAAGATGACATGATGTAGAGGGATAAACTCAAGCAATATGATATAAACCCCATATTTTTATCCTCGATGGCAACAATAGAATACGTGCCTTTGCCCACGTCATGGGAAAGGACACCGCAAGATTGAACCCAAAGCTAAGCACTTCTCCCATTGCAAGAAAGATCAATCTAGTAGGCCAAACCAAACTCATAATTCGAAGAGACTTGCAAAGATATCAAATCATACATATAAGAATTCAGAGAAGAACCAAATATTGTTCATATATAATCTTGATCATAAACCCACAATTCATCAGATCTCGATAAACACACCACAAAAGAAATACATCGAATAGATCTCCAAGAGAATCGAGGAGAACTTTGTATTGAGATCCAAAGAGAGAGAAGAAGCCATCTAGCTAATAACTATGGACCCGAAGGTCTGAGGTAAACTACTCACACATCATCGGAGAGGCTATGGTGTTGATGTAGAAGCCCTGCATGTTCGATTCCCCCTATGGCGGAGCGCCAGAAAAGGCCCCAAGATGGGATCTCACGGGTACAGAAGGTTGCGGCGGTGGAAATAGGGTTTCGTGGTGCTCCTGGATGTTTTTGGGGTATATGAGTATATATAGGCGAAAGAAGTCGTCAGGGGAGCCATGAGGGGCCCACAAGGGTGGGGGGCGTGCCTACCCCCTGGGCGTGCCTCCCTGCCTCGTCGCTTCCTCGCTGCTTCCTTGACGTCCACTCCAAGTCTCCTGGATTGCATTTGTTCCAAAAATAACTCTCCCGAAAGTTTCATTCTGTTTGGATTCCGTTTGATATTCCTTTTCTACGAAACACTGAAATAGGCAAAAAAAAACAGCAATTTGCACTGGGCCTTTGGTTAGTAGGTTAGTCCCAAAAATAATATAAAAGTGTATAATAAAGCCCATTAAACATCCGAAACAGATAATATAATAGCATGGACCAATAAAAAATTATAGATACGTTGGAGACGTATCAGTGCCATGTCATGAAACCACGCCAAGTTTCATGTTTTTTGGGTGACTTTTTGATTTACTGGGATTTAAAAACTGAGATTCTCATTGCTTCAGGACGACGACAAGTATGTAATTCATTCTCATTCCTTAACGAGACCTAAACATGCACCCAATGACAGATGTATGATTTCCCACCCATTTTGCTTCACTGGAGCATGTGGTTGTAGTTCAAATTTGAATTATGGACTACATTAAATGCATAGAAAACTTAGTAATTAGTAATATATATACAATGGTCAAACGAACCCTGAACAGTTTAAAATTTCAGCCGACACTCCTGTTATTCTATGTTGCCTGTAGAAAACAAAGTTCAAGGCGAGAAGAGGCAGCGATTATCGTTTTGCCCACAAGAGGGGCATGTTTCCCTACAGGAACCACGAGGGTCGCGACAGGCTCCGGTTTGTAAAAGGCTTGTAATATAGCTTCGCCCAAATTGGACAATTATATGTACCATGTAGTGACACCATGCCAAGTTTCATGATTTCTTGGTGAGTTTTGGATTTACTGGCATTTAAAAACTGAGATTCGCATTGCTTGTGGCCAAGCCAGGATGGCGAGACGGTTGAATTTGTTCCCATTCGTTCCATGGGACCTAAACATGCACCCCATGGGACCTAAACATGCACCCCAAGGAAACATGTACGTTTTTTCTAGCCATTTTGGTGCACTGGAGCATGTATTTGTATTTCGGATTTGAATGATGGACATTAAATGCCTAGAAAACTCAATTAATGAATAAAAAAGGTCAAACGAACCCTGAATAATTTCAAAGTTCAGCGCAAATCTCCAGTTGTTCCGTGTCACGTGTAGAAGAAAATATAAGGCTAGAAGAGGGAGTGATTATCGTTTGGCCCACAAGGGGACACGTTTCCCTATCGAAACCACGAGGGTTCTTGCGACAGGCTCCGGTTTGTAATAAAGCTTGGCCCAAATTGGCAATGTTTTTACCATGACATATATGTGCCATGACGTGACACCATGCCACCTTTGATGACTTCCTGGTGAGTTTTGGATTTATGGGGACTTAAAACCGAGATTCAAAATTTTTGAGGACGAGCCAGACAACAAAGACGGTTGTAATTCGTTCCCATTCTGGCATGAGACCTAAACATGCACCCAAGGACACATGTATAACTTTTCTAGCCATTTTGGTGAACTGGAGCATGTATTTGTAGTTCGGATTTGAATTATGGACATTAAATGCCTAGGAAACTCAATTAGTGTATAAAAGGCCAAACGAACCTGGATAAGTTTAAATTTCATACAGATATCACGCTGCTCCATGTTGCCCGTGGAAGAAAATACAAGGCGGAAAGAGGCAGTCATTACATTTCTCCCACAAGGGGGACACGTTTCCATATCATAACCACGAGGCTTCTTTGAGAGAAGCTCCAGTTTTTGTAAGAGGTTTGTAATAAAGCTTGGCCCAAATTGGACAATGTTTTTACCACGACATATATGTGCCATGACGTGACACCATGCCACCTTTCATGACTTTCTGGTGAGTTTAGGATTTATGGGGACTTCAAAACCGATATTCGAAATGTTTGAGGACGAGCCATGACACCGGTACGTTTGTAACTCGTTCCCATTCCTGGCATGGGACCTAAACATGCACCCGAGGACACATGTATAATTTTTCTAGCCATTTTGGTGAACTGGAGCATGTATTTGTAGTTCAGATTTGAATTATGGACATTAAATGCCTAGGAAACTCAATTAGTGTATAAAAAGGCCAAACGGACCCTGAATAAGTTTAAATTTCAGCATGGATATCCTGTTGTTTCATGTTGCCCGTAGAAGAAAATACAAGGCGAAAAGAGGCAGTGATTATGTTTTGCCCACAAGGGGGACGTTTCCCTATCGGAACCACGAAGCTTCTTTGAGAGAAGCTCCGGTTTGTAAGAGGCTTGTAATAAAACTTGCGCCACAATGGACGAAAAAAATTCCTTGACATATAAGTGCGATGTCGCGGTGACACCATGGCAGGTTTCACGATTTTAGCTTAGTTTTGGATTCTGAGGGATTTAAAAACCAAGATTCTTCTCATGAAATGTTTTCAAATAGCACACGGTTCACTCACGAAAGCCGATATTCAATGAAAACTTCATGGAAACCATATTTCAAAGTTTCATAAAAATCCGAAGAAAAAAAATGTGGGATGTTAAGAAGGTGATGTTTTATTGTGACACAAAATTTCAAGTTGAAAAACATTACGAGATGTGAGCTATGAAAAAGACAAATTCTGCCCTGAATAGTGACATTACTATTCGGCACTATTCAACACTGATTTTGTCTTTTCCATAGCTCACATCTCGTAATGTGTTTCAACTTGAAATTTTGTGTGGCAATAAAACATCATCCTCTTAACATCCCACATTTTTTTGAAACTTCAAAACATCTTTTTCTCGTGGTTTTCACTGGTTTCCACCGAATGTTGGTTTCCGTATGATATCCCCCGCTCATGCCTTGATCGCCGATTCGAGTCGTCGCGCTCTGACCGCCGTAACCCAAACCCCACGGATCGTACGTGTGCACCGTTGGATGCTCCTAGATCAAACGACAACCCTGAGCCCTTTCGACAACACATGCAGTACATGGGTAAGCACTGTGCTCATGCGTCGTATAACTCACGCTTCCTTCTCTACTAGGTTTTCACTCAAAACAGGCTACCATTTCTCGCCACTCCTCTCATCGGTTTCCCGCCTCTTCTCCGAGATATGCATGATGTAGATGTTCATTTAATTCGTATAGTTCATCTCATCCAAAATCAATTAGTTTTATAAAAAAACTATTTTAAGATTCATGGAATTGTGCATGTAAAGGTAAAAACAAAAGGTGACAATTCATTTAGAAAAAAAAGGTTTGGGTAATTAAGATATGGAAGATTCTAGAGAACAAAGGAGAAGTGCTTGTGTTTTGAGGTTTGTGCATTATGCTTAAGTTCAACCATGGAGTCTTCTATATTGTACATGTGGCAGAATCTGGTGGAATGTAGATGATATCCAATGGCCAAGTGCTCGGATTTGCCATCTCTGTACCGTCGGATTGGCTTCATCCAACGAGCGACTTTCAAAGTTATTCGCACACTATGTAGGTGTATAGATGTACAGATATATATAGATGTGTCCCATGCTAGATAAAATAAAGTTTGAGCGCATGCATGGACGACCCCCCCCTGCCGCCACCGCCGCCTCGAAGTTGGGAAACTGACATCATAGGTATTGAACCAGGCTTGGAGTCGGGTATGGTGTTCGGTTTGTAATGTAGTTGGCGTGGCCTGATAACCCACAAGTATAGGGGATCTATCATAGTCCTTTCGGTAAGTAAGAGTGTCGAACCCAACGAGGAGCAGAAGGAAATGACAAGCAGTTTTTAGTAAGGTATTCTCTGCAAACGCTGAAATTATCGGTAACAGATAGTTTTATGATAAGGTAATTTGTACGGGTAACAAGTAATAAAAGTAAATAAGGTGCAGCAAGATAGCCCAATCCTTTTTAGCAAACGACAATCCTGGACAAATTCTTATATAAGGGAAAACGCTCCCGAGGACACATGGGAATTATCGTCAAGCTAGCTTTCATCACGCTCATATGATTCGCGTTCCTTACTTTGATAATTTGGTATGTGGGTGGACTGGTGCTTGGGTGCTGACCTTCCTTGGACAAGCATCCCACTTATGATTAACCCCTATTGCAAGCATCGCAACTACAAAAGAAGTATTAAGGTAAACCTAACCATAGCATGAAACATATGGATCCAAATCAGCCCTTACGAAGCAACACATAAACTAGGGTTTAAGCTTCATCACTCTAGCAACCCATCATCTACTTATTACTTCCCAATGCCTTCCTCTAGGCCCAAACAATGGTGAAGTGTCATGTAGTCGACGTTCACATGACACCACTAGAGGAGAGACAACATACATCTCATCAAAATATCGAACAAATACCAAATTCACATGACTACTTATAGCAAGACTTCTCCCATGTCCTCAGGAACAAACGTAACTACTCACAAATCATATTCATGTTCAGAATCAGAGGGGTATTAATATGCATAAGGGATCTGAACATATGATCTTCCACCAAATAAACCAACTAGCATCAACTACAAGGAGTAATCAACACTACTAGCAACCCACGGTACCAATCCGAGGTTTTGAGACAAAGATTGGATACAAGAGATGAACTAGGGTTTGAGAGGAGATGGTGCTGGTGAAGATGTTGATGGAGATTGACCCCCTCCAGATGAGAGGATCGATGGTGATGATGATGGTGATGATTTCCCCCTCCTAGAGGGATGTTTCCCCGCCAGAACAGCTCCGCCGGAGCCCTAGATTGGTTCCGCCTCGTGGCGGCGGTGTTTTGTCTTGAAAGCTTCCTCCTTATTTTTTCCAGGGTGAAAGTCTTCATATAGCAGAAGATGGGCACCGGAGGCCTGCCGAAGGGCCCACGAGGCAGGGCGCGCCAGGTAGGCGCGCCCCCCACCGTGGATGGTGGGTGGACCCCCTGTGGTTGATTCTTTCGCCAGTATTTTTTATTAATTCCAAAAACTGCCTCCGTGAAGTTTCAGGACTTTTAGAGCTGTGCAGAATAGGTCTCTAATATTTGCTCACTTTTCAGCCCAGAATTCTAGCTGCCGACATTCTCCCCCTTCATGTAAACCTTAGAAAATAAGAGGGAATTGGCATAAGTATTGTGACATAATGTGTAATAACAACCCATAATGCAATAAATATCGATATAAAAGCATGATGGCAACATGGACATATCAACTCCCCCAAGCTTAGACCTCGCTTGTCCTCAAGCGGAAACCGATAACGAAAAATATGTCCACATGTTTAGAGATAGAGGTGTCGATAAAATAAAATACAGACATGAGGGCATCATGATCATTCTTATAACAGCAACATATATATGTATATTGTCATATGATTTCTTATGCCAAAGTAACAATCTATTCACAATGTCAAGTATGAATCAGAAACTTCATTGAAAACTAACAAACTATAATGTCGGTCATCGAAACAATTGCAATTTATCATAACATCAGAAAGAGTCAATATAAGAGCTTCTCAGCAAGTCCACATACTCAACTATCCTTTAGTCTTTCACAATTGCTAACACTCACGCAATACTTATGGGTATGGAGTTTTAATCGGACACGGAGAAAGATAGGGGCTTATAGTGCTGCCTCCCAACCTTTTACCTGAAGGGTAATGTCAACAATAATAGTTCATGATAACTTACATCCAATTGGATATATATATCAGGATCTTTCCAACACAATGTGCTTGCCAAAGGATAAAATGTAAAAAGGAAAGGTGAAGTTCACCATGACTCTTGTATAAAGTATGAGACAAGAATAAAAGATAGGCCCTTCGCAGAGGGAAGCAAAGGTTGTCATGTGCTTTTATGGTTGGATGCACAAAATCTTAATGCGAAAGAACGTCACTTTATATTGCCACTTGTGATATGGACCTTTATTATGCAGTTCGTCGCTTTTATTTCTTCCACATCACAAGATCATATAAAGCTTATTTTCTCCACATTAATAGATCATACATATTTAGAGAGCAATTTTTATTGCTTGCAACAATGACAACTTACTTGAAGGATCTTACTCAATCCATAGGTAGATATGATGGACTCTCATGGCAAAACTGGGTTTAAGGATATTTGGAAGCACAAGTAGTATCTCTACTTGGTGCAAAGAGTTTGGCTAGCATGAGGGAGAAAGGCAAGCTCAACATGTTGGATGATCCATGACAACATACTTTATTTCGGATATAAGAAAACATAACCCATTACGTTGTCTTCCTTGTCCAACATCAACACTTTAGCATATCATACTTTAATGAGTGCTCACAGTCATAAAAGATGTCCAAGATAGTATATTTATATGTGAGAACCTCTCTTTCTTTATTACTTCCTATTAATTGCAACGATGACCAAAACTATGTTTGTCAACTCTCAACAACTTTTATTGATCATACTCTTTATATGTGAAGTCATTACTCTCCATAAGATCAATATGATCTCTTTATTCTTTTCATTCTTCTTATTTTCTTTCATTCCCTCAAGATCATAGCAAGATAATCAAGCCCTTGACTCAACACTAATCTTTATTATATATAGCTCACGGACTCGATTACATAGAAGGATCATAAAGCAAAACTCCAAACTAGATCATACTAAAACTTTGTTCTACTAGATCAAGATATTACCAAAAGGATCGAACTAAGAAAAACAGTAAAGATAGGAGTGTGATGGTGATACGATACTGGGGCACCTCCCCCAAGCTTATCTTACTAAATTACCTCTCGTCATGTTGAGATTGCTATCGTCTCTTTCTTCTTCCTTGCATCTTCTAATTTTTGCTTGCTATGATAATTTGTTTGCTTAGAAAATGCCTATGCATAGGAAGTATGTTAGACTTAGATGTGTTTATAATGTGTTCTATGATGCTCTCTTTGTGCTTTAATTCTTGTCTTTGATGTGAGCATCTTTAAAATTATCAATGCCTAGCTAGGGGCGTTAAACGATTGCGCTTGTTGGGAGGCAACACAATTTATTTTTGTTCCTTGCTTTTTGTTCCTTTTTAGTAATAAATAATTGATCTATCCTCTGGTTAGATGTGGTTTTATGTTTTAATTAGTGTTTGTGCCAAGTAAAACCTATAGGATCTTCTTGGATGATAGTTATTTGATCTTGCTGAAAAACTTTCTGCTCACTAAAACAATTGTTAAAAATCACCAGAACGTGATAAAATACTGATTCCAATTGCAGTAGATCAATAAACAAATTATTTAGGTCGTCCTATTTTGGTAGATGTTTCTGAGTTAGAGAAGTTTGCGTTTGATACAGATTACTACAGACTGTTCTGTTTTTGACAGATTCTGTTTTTCGTGTGTTGTTTGCTTATTTTGATGAATCTATGGCTAGTATCGGGGGGGTATGAACCATAGAGAAGTTGGAATACAGTAGGTTTAACACCAATATAAATAAAGAATGAGTTCATTACAGTACCTTAAAGTGGTGGTTTGTTTTATTTCGCTAACGGAGCTCATGAGATTTTCTGTTGAGTTTTATGTTGTGAAGTTTTAAGTTTTGGGTAAAGATTTGATGGATTATGGAATAAGGAGTGGCAAGAGCCTAAGCTTGGGGATGCCCAAGGCACCCCAAGGAAAAATTCAAGGACAACCAAAAGCCTAAGCTTGGGGATGCCCCGGAAGGCATCCCCTCTTTCGTCTTCATCTATCGGTAACTTTACGTGATGCTATATTTTTATTCATCACATGATATGTGTTTTGCTTGCAGCGTCTTGCATGATTTGAGTCCTTGCTTTTTAGTTTACCACAATCATCCTTGCTGTACACACCTTTTGGAGAGACACACATGAATCGGAATTTATTAGAATACTCTATGTGCTTCACTTATATTTTTTGAGCTAGATAATTTTGCTCTAGTGCTTCGCTTATATCTTTTTAGAGCACGGTGGTGGTTTTATTTTATACAAATTATTGATCTCTCATGCTTCACTTATATTATTTTGAGAGTCCTTTAGAACAGCATGGTAGTTTGCTTTGTGTCGGTGTACTAGAGTAGGGGTACCCTAGTATCCCGAACTTGTGCACGGGCAGTTGGCGCACCCCGCGGCAAGGCTTGCCGGGTGACCGCCAAGGTCCTCCGTGGTTCCTTTGGAGCCATTCAAGAACAAAGTATTCGGGCCAAGGAGACAAGGTCCCGGCAAGAGGAGCTTGCCGGGAAGGCCAACCAAGGCATCTCAAGGAACTTGCCGCGACGCGCCACGCGTCCCGGCGAGGCCCGGTGAGCGACAAGCTTCCGGACGCGACAAGACAACGACCGCGGCAAGGCGCTTGCCACGGCAAAATACCATTCTGTACCCGCGCTCCAGCACATCCACCAACGTGTCGCCGTACAGGACCTTTCGGTAGCGGCGTGGCTAGAAAGGCTGTGCGGCCAGCGTGATCTTGTGATGCGGCAGCTGACAAGATTGCCATCGTGGCAGCGGTGGCGTCCCGACGGTCCTTTTGCACTATTTGGGCGGCGATGAATGGGCATTTAATGCCTTTGTCCCCTGCCGTCTGGGTTAGGTATGATACCTTTGTGCAGGTAGTTGTACCAACCGCAATTCCTTTTCCATTTTACCCTTGTCTACGCGTTGCCATCTGTCGGAGACCCTTTAGCATATAAAAGGAGGCCCATGCTAGCGTGAGAAGGGGTTCGAGCAGAAAAACACTCACGCTCGGTCTCGTTAGCAGCTAGTGTGTCTTGTAGCACTTTCGGCGCTCGAGCAAGAACTCAATACACTCAGACATGCAGCAGTAGGAGTGTTATCTCTCTGGAGAGCTCCGAAGCTGGGTAAACCGCTCGTGTGCTTCGCCTCGATCCGCTCTTCGTGCGATCTCCGCCCCCCGCCGAACCGAAAGGGGCTCGGTCCGCCGGTCCCATAGGTGTTCGTGGATCAGTTTCCCCGACATCTTTGGCACGCCAGGTAGGGGGCGTCGAGGTTGTGTGAACCTGATCC
Source organism: Aegilops bicornis (assembly GCA_021605145.1). Lineage (NCBI taxonomy): Eukaryota > Viridiplantae > Streptophyta > Magnoliopsida > Poales > Poaceae > Aegilops > Aegilops bicornis. The sequence goes on along the minus strand of JAHIAL010000021.1, from coordinate 853,069 downwards.
GACGTTCACACGAGCTAGATCTTCACCTTCTTCATCGACATGCCACCGAAGAAGAAGGCTTCGGCAGCAGCTGTTCCGTCCACGTCGATCCCACTACCGCCGGAGCAAATGGGTGGTGGGGTAGACGCCGGCGGAAGAACGGACATCGACGAGGGAGCCCACGGTGCTGCCAGGTCCAAGGACAAGGCTGCGCAGACCTCGGCGTCCGTACATGCACCGCGTCCATCTCAGGAGGCGCGGGACCGACAGCGTCATGGTATTCACAGTGCCATACGTTCATTGGACCAAGATCAAGCTGGTGGATCTCGAGGTGCTCAAGACCAGCATGCACGCCAACATGCTGGCACGAGCGAGACACGGTCGCCTGGACGGGATACTGCTCCTTCTAACATAGTTAGAAGTCCGAGCATATCCCGCTCCTCGCACCGTTCTCCACTACCGCCCACCACTCCAGCAGAAGCTTTGGCGCGCTCAACTGCTCCTGGATTACCCTCCAACGGCAGACAAGATCGATGAATGGAGGCCACCATTCGAGTCTCGCCGGCTTCGCCAACGGCGACACTCCATGGCAGCCGAGTACATCGCTGCCGCGGCAGGACTGCCAGGCACGAGCCGATGGCGACGAAACCGGTGGGGGTGCGACCACCATGCACTCTCCACCCCGAAGGCCAAGGTCGCCGACTCGCCGGATCCACCTCGACAGCGACTCCACCGCATCATCAGATCCACGAGCTCGTCGCGATCAGCGCCAAGTTCTTCAATTTAACGACAAAGCAAGAAGACGTTCGAACTCGCATCGAGCGCCGAAGAGAAGCGGGCGTCAATCGGACCATGGCCTGGGCCCAACGTCCGACATGCATGCACCAGGGGAACCAGGCGACTTGCCGTCAGCGGTAGGTTGCCCTGCGTTCACTCGTGAGCTGCGGCAAGTGCGCGATGGCCCAAAGACGAAGAATTTCAAGCCGAGCGTACCAGAGAAATGCGGACGGCAAGTCGCATCCGTCCGGAGTTCCTCAAGATCTACACCATCGCGGTGCAAGCTGCGGGGCGGGGCGACAAGATCCTGGCCAACTACTTCCCGCTGGTGCTCAAGCCCAATGTCAGATCCTGGCTCCTGCACTTGCCGGACAACTCCATATCCTCCTGGGCAGACCTGTGCCATCAGTTTGTCGGCGCCTTTACAGGCGGCCACCAGCCTCATGGCCAAGAGAGCGACCTTCATCTGCTCGCCCAGAAGGAAGGAGAGCCCTAGCAAGAAATACATTCAGAGATTCAGCCACAGACAGACAACATCCCAGATGTCCACCACCGCGCGGTGATCAGCGCGTTCCATCAGAACGTGCGAAACCGCAGGATGCGGGAGGAGATGGCGATGTGCAAGATCAGAGATGTCAGTGAGCTATATGCCCTGGCCGACAAGTGTGCACGTCTTTGAGGAAGGAGGAAACTCCCGGAGAGAATCTGAAGCGGGAGGATCCGATAGTGAGGAGGCTGCCCGGCAAAGAAAAAACCGGCGCGGAACAACAGGAAGAAGAAAGGCAAAGATGTGCTAGTCGTTGAACAGTCCGACAGCGGAGGTGGCGCCAAGAAAGCCAAAGCTGGTAGCTCCGGCGAGGAGATTGCCGCAGCACCAACTACCAGGCTGTCGCGATGTCGCCGACAAGCGTGACGGCACCAACAAGCAAGATCTTGCAAGATCCACCGCACCAAGGGCCATGACCTCCAGAGCTGCAAGAAGGTCGAGCAGCTTTGTCGAGCAAAGAAAAGGCTGAATACGAGCGACGCGACAAGGAGAAGGCCCAGGAAGGTGCCGGAGGAGCCGGCAAGAAACGCATGACGAGGAGGGCCTTGGCAAGGCCAAGCAGCGGCAAGGAGACAGACCTCCAGCGGCCGCGACAAGGATGAAGATGACGACGACGATGAAGATATGGTTGATGACGAGACCGATGAGCAGGAGTTCGAGAAAGCCCACAGAGGTCCTGCGTTGTGGCGGTGCTTCTCTGCGCATACTTCACACCGCCAGCTCAAGCAGTGGGTGCGGGAAGTCAATGCGGCGAGAACCACCCGTCGAGTCACGCAAGCCTACGAAATGGTCCAGCCAGGCCTATCATCTTTGATATTGAGGACCACCACGATCGCGATAACTTCTTTGTCGGGTGCTTGCCGATGTTGGTTTCACCAACTATCCGCAACCTCAAGGTCACTAAGATGCTAGTTGACGGCGGGGCGGCTTGAACCTGATCTCCTCCACGGTACTCGAAACTCGGATCCACGATGGCGAAGCTCGAAGAAACCGGCACATTCCATGGAATCAATCCGGGAAGGAGCAAGCCGAAGGGAAAGATCACGTTGCCGGTGACATTTCGCAGCGAGTTGAACTTCAGGACTAAGAGGGTCACTTTTGACATTGCTGACTTTCCATTGCCTTACAATGGGATACTCGGCCGTCCAGCACTTGCCAAATTCATGGCAGCCTCTCACTATGCATACAACATGCTGAAGATGCCAGGCCCGATAAGTGTCATCTCTGTCCCTGGCGACAAGAAGGATGCTCTTATCTGCGCCGACAAGATCTACCGGGAAGCAACAGCCGCAACAGATCGCAAGTCACTTGCCGTTGAAGCTCCCGGGGCGAAGAAGAAGGCCAAGTCCGGCAAGAGTTCTGATGCCTACTCCGGCAAGCGCACCTCCTCGGAGTGCTGCGCTACCGTCGAGGACGCACCATCGCGCTCCACCGGCAAGTGTAAGAAGACAATGGCAGCTCCACGGAGACCAAGAAGGTGTCCGCCAAGGAGGATGGCACTGGTGGTACCTTTACCATCGGTGCCACTCTCGACCCTAAATAGGAAAGCCCAGCTTGTTGCTTTCCTCATGGCGAACGTCGGCGTATTTGCGTGGCAACCGTCCGACATCCCGGTGTTCCCGTGAAAGTAATCGAGCACCATCTTGCCGTCCTGTCCTCATGCGTGACCCGTCAAGCGTAAAAGTCGAGAAAGCGGTGGAGCGCCAAGAATTCATCGCAGAAGAAATCAAGAAATTGGAAGCAACAGGCCTTGTCAAAGGAGTGCTCCATCCTACGTGGTTGGCCAACCCTCTAGTCATGCGCAAGGCAAACGGGAAATGGAGGCTTTGTATCGACTTTACCGATGTCAATAAAGCTTGTCCCAAAGACACATTTCCCTTACCGCGCATCGACCAGATTGTTGACTCCACGGCCAGATGTGACTTGCTTTCATTTCTTGATGCATACTCAGGATACCATCAGATCTTCATGGCAGAAGAGGATGAGGAGAAGACCGCATTCATCACCCCATGTGGCACATATACTTGCATTTCGTCACGGATGCCTTTCGGTTTAAAGAATGCTGGTTCAACATTTGCAAGGGTAGTCCATGACGGCTTTTGAGCCGCAAAATACACGTAAATATGGAAGCCTACATGGATGACATAGTGGTCAAGAGCAAGGACAAGGCGACTACGATTCAAGATTTAGACGAAACCTTTGCAAATCTGCGCCAAGATCAACCTCAAGCTCAACCCGAGAAGTGTGTGTTTGGAGTCCCCTCCGCAAGCTTCTCGGGTTCTTCGTGGTCTCAACGGGAATTGAAGCCAATCCCGACAAGATCAAGGCCATTGAGCAGATTGAAGCACCAAAGCGCGTCAAGGATGTACGAAGACTTGCGGTTCGCGTAGCTGCTCTCGGCAGGTTTATCTCTAGAGTCTGCTGGCGCGCCTGCCATTTTCAAAATATTGAAAAAGGCAGGTCCAATGAAATGGACTCCGAAGCGGAGGCTGCACCGCAGGACTTAAAGAGATACACCTGTCCTCCACTCCAACACTTGTCGCACCTAAGCCACAAGAGAAGTTGCTGCTATATATAGCGGCAACCAATCAAGTGGTTAGTGCTGCGTTAGTAGCGGAGAGGGAGGCGGATGATGAGCCAACAACCACGGCAGATGCATCCAGCGACAAGCGGTGGGACTTCACCAGTGAGCTCTGGTCCCGACAAAGATGGATCTGCGCAGTAGCGTGAGAAGATGCGTAAAAGAATGGTGCAGCGCCCAGTTTACTTTGTCGGTTCCCTTACGCAGGGGCTAGGGTCAAGGTACTCTGGTGTGCGAAATTGCTTTTCGGCCTTCTCATGGCCTCGAGAAAGCTGCGCCATTACTTCCAAGCACATGAGATCACGATCGTCACTCGTTTTCCGCTGAAGAGGATCTTGCAAAATCTAGAAGCAACAGGCAGGATTGTCGAGTGGGCCTTTGAACTATCAAGCTTTGGCCTCAAGTTTGAGACGCCCGACTATCCAAAGCAGAGCATTGGCGGAGTTCATAGCACAATGGACGCCAACACAAGATGAAGAAATTCCGAAACGAGCATCCCGTCAAGGAAGCAAGCAAAGAGTGGCTGATGTACTTTGATGGTGCCTTCTACTGCAAAGGCGCCCGGTCAAGCGTGCTACTTGTTGCACCCACCGGAGAGCACCTCAAGTCGTAGTCGAATGCGCTTTCCCAAGGAGCAAGCAACGTACAATACAGCAGAGTATGAAGGTTTGCTTGCCGGTCTCGAGATCGCAGCGAGACCTTGGGATCAAGAAGCTCATTGTCAGGGGTGACTCACAACTTGTCGTCCGCCAAGTGAACAAGAATTATCAGAGTCCGTTGATGGAAGCTTACGTTGATGAAGTGAGAAAGCTAGAAGAGCACTTTGACGGCCTACAGATGGAACATGTTCCAAGAGCTCAGAACGACATTGCCGATGGCCTGTCGAAGTGCGCCGCACTTAAGTTACACAATGGAACCAGGGATCTTTGTGCTCAAACCGACTCAACCGTCTGTAACGCCATCAAACTGACAGAGCAAGAAGAGGAAGTTGATTTACTGGTGACTATTTTCCGTGAGCTCCCGAAGCCGCCGCCAAGAAGGTCCACAAGATCAACACCAAAGGGTGCTGAGGAAGCGATCGCCCGGCAAGCCCTAGGGTTTGTTCCGTTGAAGCTGCACGCTCCGACAAGTTTTGCTCCGGCAAGCTTGCGGAACGTCAAGCTCCGGCTGAGCCGCAGAGTTCTCGCCGTAGAAGCGGATGTTCCCGCAACAGCAGATGTGCCTTTAGTCCTTATTGCCGAGCCGCAAGCTCCAAAGATGGGCACAAAGATTGTCCATTTCCTTCAGACAGAGAACTTCCACGAAGAGCAAGAAGAAGCGTAAAGAGTAGCCCGGCGATCAAGTATGTACTAGTTTGTCGACAACACACTGCATGTAAGAAGAAGACTCAACGGCGTGAAATTGAAGTGTATTCACGGGAAGACGGACAAAAGCTGTTGGCGAAGATACATGGAGGCATATGCGGTCACCACATTGGCGCAAGAGCACTTGCCCGGCAAAGCGTTGCGGCAAGAAGGTTTCTTTTGGCCGACAACCCTCCGGATGCAACTGCACAAGTAACCAAGTGTGAAGCGTGCGGTTCCATTCCAAGCAGATACACCGACCAGCTCAAGCTCTCAGACGATCCCTTTATCCTGGCCATTTTCGATTCCGGGGCTCGACATCCTCGGCCCCTTTCCCCGAAGCCGGGGCTTTGAGTACTTATGCGTTGCAATCGACAAGTTCACAAAGTGGCGGAAGTGGAAGCGATGAGGAAGGTGACAAGACAACGGTCAGCGGTCAAGTTCTTGGTCGATTGTTTGCCGCCGGGATCCCTAATAGGATCATCACCGACAACGGCCAGACGCAGCAATTCACGAGCCGCACCTTCATGCAAGACGTCCAAGATCTTGGCGCCAAGGTCTGCCGCTTCTGTTGCTCATCCGAGATGTAACGGTCAAGCGGAGAGGGCGAATGCTGAAGTGTTGCTGGCTCAAGACCAGGACTTTCGACAGCTGCACAAGTGCGGAAAGAATCGGATTGAGGAGCTGCTGGTGGTTCTTGGTCGATTAGGACGACGCCAAATCGAGCCACCGCCGACACCTTCGCTCTAGTCTATGGAGCAGAGGCAGTTCTCCCCACGGAACTCGTGATCACGGGTCACCTCGAAAGTGCTCGCTTATGATGAGCTTGAGCAAGAGCGGTTGAACAAGATGACGCTGCTCCTTGAGGAGGACCGTCTTCGAGCCGCTATACGAGCTGCTCGATACCAGCAAGCTTTGCGCCCGCTACCATAGCCGCAAAGTTAATGCCGAAGTCTTGAGGAAAGCGACCTTGTTCTTGGCGCGTTCAGTCCGCCAAGAATTCCAACAAGTTGGCCTTGAAGTGGGAAGGCCCTTACCGGGTGAAACGAGTCACTAGGCTGGCGCTGTCATGCCAGAGACCGAAGATGGCATTCCGGTGAGCAACTCTGGAACATTGAGCATCTTCGTAAGTTTTACCGTAGGCGGGTTCTTGGAACCTGTTCCGGCAACCACCTTTTGTACAAGTCTTGCCAATGTTGCATGTAATCCTTGTATGCAAGCCTGGCGCAGACCCGTGCATAAGAAAAGCTCATGTGCTCCGCACATCTTGTCAATTTCATGCTTTCTACTTTTCTTTGCATGCGTTATCGACACTTTGTGCAGCGCCCTACCCCGGTAAGCAATAACGAGCCGTAAGGCTCCATATCTTTATTTTCTCTTCTTTCTCTTTCTCAAAGAAAGGAAGGTTCCCTCGCCCACAAGTTGCCGGGGAAAGGAGAAGATAATGGTGTGGACCAAAGCGTCGTTCGAGGAAGTTTCGCCTTACCGAAGCAAACGACGGAAAAGCTAAGTTGCTAAAGTTTGAGCAATCAGTTTTAAAAATTTTAAGTTATCTTCCTCGAACGACCGTGCTTTGTATGGAAAACCATGGCGTGGAGGAACCAACTCGTAGCTAGTTGCGCCCTTACTTTGTTTGAGTCCGCTCAACAACTTAAGTGAGCTGCGACTAGTTGCGACAAGGTTTCTTAATAAGATGGCACCGCCAAAGAATTTCTTGACGTCTCCGCACTCGGCGCTTCATGGCTAAGGTGCTTCGCCGACAAGTTCCACTAAGCGTGGGGCAAAACTTACAAAGGAAAGAATCAAGTAAAGGAAATAACATAGCAATCGCTACCCGAAATAGAGTCATATTACAAGATAGCTTGTCGCAGCTCTAACAGATTGTTCTCATAACATGACCAGCAGCGACAAGAAAAAGAGAAAAGCAGGCGGCCTAATTCCACGCGATCGCCCTCAACCCTCTTGATCCCGCTCACCTTGTCCACAATGGGTGCGACAAGGGTCTTCAGCGCTTCCAGATCAGCATCCGGCGGCAAGGTCCTGAGGACGTTGGTGAGGTTGAGGCCTGGGTTGCGGAAGGCCACCTTCACCAACACCTTTTGAAGAGCTCCAGCGCAGATCTTGCGACTTCGTCAACCAGCTGCTTTGGGATCTTCTCCCGAGTCATTGGAGGGCCATCGCCACGCCTTTGAAGAACAAGCTGAGCTTGGCGGCTGGGTTGGAGGTGCTCATCGGAGGAATACCCGAGATCCTCCATCCCCATTGCGCCAGCCCCCCGTCGATGGCTGCGGCAACATCCACGAGACCCTCGGTCGATGCTCCACATTCTCCCTAAAAGTGTTACAGGCGGCGGCGGCTTCGCCAACAGCGCCTCGTCGGCCTTGATCTTCTCCTGGCGCCGTCCCGTCTTGATCAAATTAGTCAGCTTCAACTCAAGATTTGCGTTGGAGTCCTTGGCGGCGCTAAGCTCCTTGCTCCTCTCGACGAGACGACCCTGCAGCTCGCCAAGGGTGTAGGCGTCCTTCTCGCGCTCACGCTTGAGCGCAGCAAGCTCCTCGCCGCTGACCTTGAGATCGGCCTCCAGCAGCGCCACCTTCGTCTCTAGCTCCTTCTTGGCGGCCTCGGCAGCAGCAGCAGCATCCTCTGCTTCCTTGAGAGCCCCGCCGAATGTTTGCTCGCGCGCGGCAAGCTCCTCCTCGTGGCTATCAAGATTGACCTTCCGCTGCACCAACTTGCCTTCCTGCGCAGACAGCTTCTCGGCAGCAAGCCACTGTTGCTCTTCAACTTCAGCCTTCTCGAGGAGGAAGGCTTTATGCTCCTCGGCAAGTTGCTCCCGCTCCTCTGCCAGGGACCGGAGAGCTTCCTGATTGAGGCCCCAGAGCTCCTGCGGCAGCTTCTCGATGTCCACTCCGCCTTCGCGACAAGCGCTTCTCGGGATACCAGCTTGGCCTGTCGAGCGCGGTGAAGCGACAACGACTTCCATTGTTGCTCCTCCTCGGGCTCGCCGTTCTCGCTGCTCGGCGCGCGTCGACCAGCGTCGGCCAGTGAGGCGCAGCAACTCTTCATCAAAGATTTCTCCTTCGATCGGCGCCACAGGCTCGATGCCCAGGGAGCTTGATGAAGACGCCATCGCCATGACCTTCAAATAGGCGCCGGCTGGGAGCTCTTGAACTCGACGCTGCAGCAGCGCCGGAGGGATCGGGCGGTCGGCGTGGCGCTGGCAGCTCCCTGACCTCGGGGCCGTCGGTCGATCGCCGGACCCCTCGCCCGACCTGCGGCGGCAGCTTTAGCAGCCCCTCATGTGGATCATCAGCGTCGGCCTCTTCTACAGCGGCGTCGTCGGTATTGCCGCGCGCGTTCTCCTTGCCGGCGACCTCGGTTTCCATCGGCTCCGTGGCAAATGGACCTGATGACCGGAAAAGAAAGAAAAGTCAAGAAAATATTCAAAAAGAAAATCAGAAGAAGAAGAACCCAAGGGAAGTTTTCAAGCAAGAGGATTACCTGTACTAGGATCTACAGTCGTGGTCTCCGCCAATCGGGGTGGTGCTGTCCCTTGCCGGAAAATCGCCTTGCCGAGAATTCTCCCTTGCCGGGAATCCTCCCTTGGCGGTGTAGTCGAAGCAGATGGCATGTCGGGAGCGGCTTCCGGGCACTCCTGGTGAGACTGCTCTGCTCCTACGCAAACCAATAGTCAGATGTCAGCAAAGAAGGAGCACCCATGCGCGCCTAACAGCAGAAAGTAAACCATATACTTACGCTGGGGGCTGCTTTGGGGAATAGTTGCCGGGTCCGGCAAGGTGGTCTCGGACACACCCCCTGCTGTCGCGGTGGGTTCGTCCTCGATGACAATCACCGGGACCTTGGCTCTCTTCGCCGCTCTCTGGGCCAGAGTCCTGAAAAGGAATGGGTTTGGAGTAAAGCAAATCAGATACAAGACAAAACAGCAAGAATTGAAGAACTACAAGTCTGACAAAGAATCTTACTCTTCCTCTTCCTCGCCGGAGCTGAGCGCGGAGAGGTCGAAGTCCGCCCGCTTTTCGCGACAAGGCGGAAGAGTAGGTTCCTTAACCGCTTGGCGGGAGCGAAGCGGTGGTCCCGGGAGGGCCCGCTCCGATTCTTGAAGCGGCGTGAGGCGCTCCCGCGGCAACAGTGCTTGCCACAGTGGAGCGCATCGCGCGGCGCGGCGGCTACCGCATCCGTGCAATGATGCCACTCTGTGATTCGCATGGAATTGTCCCAACTTGGCAAGAGCCTGCAGACGACGTCGTGCAGAAGTTCTTTGACGGCTTGGTAGAAATGCCGGTCCGCTCCGGCGAATGTAAGAGCCTTACTCGGCGACACCACCGATGCGGAGATGCGGCGCGACGCCACTAAGGCTGGAAGAGGCGGCGGCAGCTGCTGGTAGCGGTTTGGATTCACCGTGGAGGAGGCAGAGAGGCAGAGGCGGCAAGCCTTCTTTGAGGGAGAGGAGCTTGCGGCGAGGGAGAGCTTGTCGGCCCGGAAGCCGAGTCGAGCGAGCCACGCCGAGGGCGCGAGCGACTCGTTGAAGATCGACTCCTCCTCCTTCTCACCTTCAGACAGCTCGCCGCAAACGGAGCCCCCAGCTCCACCAAGAAGGCGTCTCCGCAAGGCCGGGGACGTAGCGGGGCGGCACTTTGGCTATAAAATTAGTCCTAATATGATAGGCATCCAAGATGGATATAATAAAAACTTTCATATAAAATGCATTGAATACTATGATAAGTTTGATACTTGATGATTGTTTTGAGATATGAAGATGGTGATATTAAAGTTGTGCTAATTGACTAAATGTGAATTTGAGAAATACTTGTGTTAGAGTTTGCAAGTCCCGTAGCATGCACGTATGGTAAACGTTGTGTAACAAATTTGAAACATGAGGTGTTCTTTGATTGTCTTCCTTATGAGTGGCAGTCGGAGACGAGCGATGGTCTTTTCCTACCAATCTATCCCCCTAGGAGCATGCGCGTAATGCTTGGTTTTTGATGACTTGTAGATTTTTGCAATAAGTATGTGAGTTCTTTATGACTAATGTTGAGTCCATGGATTATACGCACTCTCACCCTTCCATCATTGCTAGCCTCTTCGGTAACGTGCATTGCCCTTTCTCACCTTGAGAGTTGGTGCAAACTTCGCCGGTGCATCCAAACCCCGTGAAATGATACGCTCTATCACACATAAACCTCCTTATATCTTCCTCAAAACAGCCACCATACCTACCTATTATGGCATTTCCATAGCCATTCCGAGATATATTGCCATGCAACTTTCCACCGTTTTCATAAATTATGACACGCTTCATCATTGTCATATTGCCTTGCATGATCATGTAGTTGACATCGTATTTGTGGCAAGGCCACCATGCATAATTTATCATACATGTCACTCTTGATTCATTGCCCATCCCGGTACACCGCCGGAGTCATTCATATAGAGTCTTATTTTTTTCTAGTATCAAGTTGTAATCATTGAGTTGTAAATAAATAGAAGTGTGATGATCATCTTTACTAGAGCATTGTCCCAATAAAAAAAGAGAAAGGCCAAAAAAAGAAAGGCCAAAAAAAGAAAAGAAAAAGGGGGACAATGTTACTATCCTTTTCCACACTTGTGCTTCAAAGTAGCACCATGATTTTTATGATAGAGTCTCTTATTTTGTCACTTTCATATACTAGTGGGAATTTTCATTATAGAACTTGGCTTGTATATTCCAACAATGGGCTTCCTCAAATGCCCTAGGTCTTCTTGAGCAAGCAAGTTGGATGCACACCCACTTAGTTTCTTTAGTTGAGCTTTCATATATTTATAGCTCGAGTGCATCTGTTGCATGGCAATCCCTACTCCTTGCATTGACATCAATTGATGGGCATCTCCCTAGCCCATTGGTTAGCCGCGTCAATGTGAGACTTTCTCCTTTTTTGTCTTCTCCACATAACCCCCATCATTATATTCTATTCCAGCCATAGTGCTATGTCCATGGCTCATGCTCATATATTGCGTGAAAGTTGAAAAAAGTCTGAGATTACTAAAGTATGAAACAATTGCTTGGCTTGTCATCGGGGTTGTGCATGATGAGAGCATTCTTGTGTGACGAAAATGGAGCATGACCAAACTATATGATTTTGTAGGGGTGAACTTTCTTTGGCCATGTTATTTTGAGAAGACATGATTACTTAGTTAGTATGCTTGAAGTATTATTGTTTTTATGTCAATATTAAACTTTTATCTTGAATCTTTCGGATCTGAACATTCATGCCACAATAAAGAAAATTACATTGAAAAATATGTTAGGAAGCATTCCACATCAAAAATTCTGTTTTTATCATTTACCTACTCGAGGACGAGCAGGAATTAAGCTTGGGATGCTTGATACGTCTCCAACGTATCTATAATTTTTTATTGTTCCATGATATTATATTATATGTTTTGGATGTTTAATGGGCTTTATTATACACTTTTATATTATTTTTGGGACTAACCTACTAACCAAAGGCCCAGTGCAAATTGCTGTTTTTTTTTTGCCTATTTCAGTGTTTCGCAGAAAAGGAATATCAAACGGAATACAAACGGAATTTAAACCTTTGGGAGAGTTATTTTTGGAACAAACGCAATCTAGGAGACTTGGAGTGGGCGTCAAGGAAGCAGCGAGGAAGCCACGAGGCAGGGAGGCGCACCCAGGGGGTAGGCGCGCCCCCACCCTCGTGGGCCCCTCGTGGCTCCCCCGACCGACTTCTTTCGCCTATATATACTCATATACCCCTAAGACATCCAGGAGCACCACGAAACCCTATTTCCACCGCCGCAACCTTCTGTACCCGTGAGATCCCATCTTGGGGCCTTTTGGTGCTCACGGAGGGGAATCAATCACGGAGGGCTTCTACATCAACACCATAGCCTCTCCGATGATGTGTGAGTAGTTTACCTCAGACCTTGGGTTTCATAGTTATTAGCTAGATGGCTTCTTCTCTCTTTGGATCTCAATACAAAGTTCTCCTCGATTCTCTTGGAGATATATTCGATGTAATTCTTTTGCGGTGTGTTTGTCGAGATCTGATGAATTCTGGGTTTATGATCAAGATTATCTATGAACAATATTTGGTTCTTCTCTGAATTCTTGTATGTATGATTTGATATCTTTGCAAGTCTCTTCGAATTATGAGTTTGGTTTGGCCTACTAGATTGATCTTTCTTGCAATGGGAGAAGTGCTTAGCTTTGGGTTCAATCTTGCGGTGTCCTTTCCCAGTGACAACAGGGGCAGCAATGCACGTATTGTATTGTTGCCATCAAGGATAAAAAGATGGGGTTTATATCATATTGCTTGAGTTTATCCCTCTACATCATGTCATCTTGCCTAATGCGTTACTCCGTTCTTATGAACTTAATACTCTAGATGCATGCTAGATAGCGGTCGATGTGTGGAGTAATAGTAGTAGATGCATAATCGTTTCGGTCTACTTGTCGCAGATGTGATATATACATGATCATGCCTAGATATTCTCATAACTATGCACTTTTCTATCAATTGCTCGACAGCAATTTGTTCACCCACCATAGATTATGCTATCTTGAGAGAAGCCACTAGTGAAACCTATGGCCCCGGGTCTATTTTCCATCATATAAGTTTCCGATCTATTTTATTTTGCAATCTTTACTTTCCAATCTATATCATAAAAATACCAAAAATGTTTATCTTATTATCTCTATCATATTTCACTTTTGCAAGTGGCCGTGAAGGGATTGACAACCCCTTTATCGTGTTGGTTGCAAGGTTCTTATTTGTTTGTGTAGGTACAAGGCGACTTGTGTGTATCCTCCTACTGGATTGATACCTTGGTTCTCAAAAACTGAGGGAAATACTTACGCTACTTTGCTGCATCACCCTTTCCTCTTCAAGGGAAAACCAACGCATGCTCAAGAGGTAGCAGGCACATATATGCCGTGGTAAAAAGACGTCCAGTTTGAGAAGAGGCGCACACATTAGTAGTCAACAAAGTCCTTTTTGAAACAAAAAGCTGACACGTTAATATCGCAAACGGTTGTATTATATTTACTGTGTCAAAATTTAACCATACTCGGTGGCGTGCGTGCAGCTGTTTGATTAGACGGGACGAGCGCGAGAAGTCCGCCGTGCAGGCTCGACGGGACGCGTGCGAGCAGTCCGCCATGCAGGCTCGACAGGATGCGTGCATCCTGTCCACCTCGCAGGCTCGACGGGACATGTGCGAGCAACAAGGCCGCCCATGCTCACCGGGAAGCGACCTGTTTGACCTCCATGCACCAGCCGCCGCCCGCCTCGCTCACAACTTCTACATTAATGGGTTAATTAAAGCACATGGACGGAGGGTGTTTGGTTGTGATCCCATGGCAGCATTTTCTTTGTTCGTGTTTTCAACTCATATTCCGCCCTAATTTAAATTGCCACATAGGGGAACGGATAATACAACCACAAATGAAATAGCAACGGATAATACGATGACAAATTTACTATGGCGCAGATAATAATTGTCTTACATATTCCGGATAATTTAAAATGCCACATGCGGCAAAGCCCGGAAGACATGGGGGCAAGAGAAGAAGGAAATTGCAGACAATGATCCGGTCGCTCATCTCTACTCGTTGATGGATCGCAGGCGGCGAAAATCCTCCAGCTCCTTCAATTCCTCACGACTTTGCTTGAAAGCAGCCACGGATTCCTCCACCTCCTGCTCGCGCTCGATCCGGAGCTTCCTCATGCCACCCATCAGTTCCTCGATGACCGCTTTCAGCGTTGATAAGTCTCCAACGTATCTATAATTTTTTATTGTTCCATGCTATTATATTATCTGTTTTGGATGTTTAATGGGCTTTATTATGCACTTTCATATTATTTTTGGGACTAACCTACTAACCAAAGGCCCAGTGCAAATTGCTGTTTTTTTGCCTATTTTAGTGTTCCGCAGAAAATGAATATCAAACGGAATCCAAACGGAATGAAACCTTAGGGAGAGTTGTTTTTGGAACAAACGCAATCCAGGAGACTTGGAGTGGACATCAAGGAAGCAACGTGGCGGCCACGAGGTAGGGAGGCGCGCCCAGGGGGTAGGCGCGCCCCCCACCCTCGTGGGCCCCTCGTGGCTCCACCGACCTACTTCTTTCGCCTATATATACCCATATACCCCGAAAACATCCAGGAGCACCACGAAACCCTATTTCCACCGCCGCAACCTTTTATACCCATGAGATCCCATCTTGGGGCCTTTTAAGCGCTCCGTGGGGGAATCGATCACGGAGGGCTTCTACATCAACACCATAGCCTCTCCGATGATGTGTGAGTAGTTTACCTCAGACCTTCGGGTCCATAGTTATTAGGTAGATGGCTTCTTTTCTCTCTTTGGATCTCAATACAAAGTTCTCCTCGATCTTCTTGGAGATCTATTCGATGTAATCTTCTTTTGCAGTGTGTTTGTCGAGATCCGATGAATTGTGGGCTGATGATCAAGTTTATCTATGAATAATATTTGAATCTTCTCTGAATTCTTATATGTATGATTTGATATCTTTGCAAGTCTCTTCGAATTATCAGTTTGGTTTGGCCTACTAGATTGATCTTTTGCAATGGGAAAAGTGCTTAGCTTTGGGTTCAATCTTGCAGTGTCCTTTCATGACAGCAGGGGCAGCAAGGCACGTATTGTATTGTTGCCATCGAGGATAAAAAGATGGGGTTTATATCGTATTGCTTGAGTTTATCCCTCTACATCATGTCATCTTGTATAATGCGTCACTCTGTTCTTATGAACTTAATACTCTAGATGCATGCTGGATAGTGGTCGATGTGTGGAGTAATAGTAGTAGATGCAAAATCGTTTCGGTCTACTTGACACGGACGTGATGCCTATATACATGATCATCCCTAGATATTCTCATAACTATGCGATTTTCTATCTATATAGTTAGGCGCAGCATCGCGTTTAACCACCTATCCCTATTCCCTCAATCGATACCGTCCAACTATCCTTTTATTAGGACAGCAGCATACTTCTCGTTAGGGACAAGCTTTGAAAAGGGCGAGGTGTTGTTCAGGGTTCCCTACCCCATTCAACATTTTGCATTCAGGAATTTTTTTCCAAGGAAGGCGGATTTTCTACGTTCCGATGGGTCAGGAGAAAGCAAAAATAAAGCCCTAAGGAACCAAAAAAGCTCCTATTTCGATTGATATCTCTAGCAAATATATGCTTTGAAAGAAGACTAGTTTGGCACGGGCGGGCTAGAAAGACTTCGAATGAATTTGAAAACCCGTACTTGGAGCATTATTGCACTTAGGCACCGGCTCCCAATGGTGAAATTCTTGCTGAAAGCCCCGGAACGTCGAATGAAAGTGGTCTTTCTACAACCCTATTTATATGATTTTTAGCGCCCCTTTCCCCCTATCCCTCCCTTATTTCTAGAAGAAGATGCCTCTAATGTTCCCACTAGATCGTCAGCATGGGTCTGGCTATCGATCACAAGGGTCTTTCGTATAAATATGCTGATCTGCCAGCCAGGAGCAATAGCTGCTCGTGTAGAAGAACTAGGCTGTGCAGCAGAAGTAGGTTGGACAACCGACCGGATTCAAGCCCTAGCCCCTCAACTCGGACGGGAAACATAAGCTGTTTCTTGTGTAGTGATCTCTGTTCATGGAGGTCATGAGGCCACTTTAATCGAGCGGGCAAGGGATCGCAAACAACTTGAATGATAGCTAGTGGTGGATTGAGACTTTTGAGCTTCTCCATCGATCAAAACTCTCTAATGCGGATGATCAAATGTTGCTTCAGAGGCAGTCTCACGATCGGGCATGAGTGTCCTGAAGAAGAAATTGTATACTCCTCAGCCTTTTATTATCCTCCCATAGCTGTAATATTAGACTGCCGGTAGGCTGATCTTCAAGCATTTTATTCATGAACCTAAAATGGAACATGAAATGGAACAGGCGCCTGTGGCCAGCCAGGACGGCTTGGTAAGCAAGCTACCTGTTATGTAGGCGCCAACTCCCAGTTCTTTCTCTTCTTTCTTTTTGATTTTTTATTCTCGTTTTTTTACAATTGCTCGACAGTAATTTGTTCACCCACCGTAAAATATGCTATCTTGAGAGAAGTCACTAGTAAAACCTATGGCCCCCGGGTCTACTTTCTATCATATAAGTTTCCAATCTATTTTATTTTGCAATCTTTACTTTCCAATCTATACCATAAAAATACCAAAAATATTATCTTATTATCTCTATCAGGTCTCACTTTTGCAAGTGGCCGTGAAGGGATTGACAACCCCTTTATCGCGTTGGTTGCAAGGTTCTTATTTGTTTGTGCAGGTACGAGGGACTTGCGTGTAGTCTCCTACCGGATTGATACCTTGGTTCTCAAAAACCGAGGGAAATACTTATGCTACTTTGCTGCATCACCCTTTCCTCTTCAAGGGAAAACCAACCCTTGGTTCTCAAAATTTTATTGAGAATTATGCTAGGTAGCATTCCACATCCTCTTGAGCATGCATTGGTCTTTGCTGCCTGGTTATATGTCCACCCTAAACTCCTCCTATCGGTCATGGCGGAACAACTTGACAGAGAAAACCAGTTTTGTGGGTGATGAGGAGAGGAACTGTGAAGTAATTTTCGAGTGGGTACTTTTTATAGCCCGGTGCTAAGTGTGAACACATATTAGTTTGATATGTGTGAACAGATTTGCAATTACTTATTGCGTTGTAATCAGCAATGTGACGAGAAACAAGGTCAAAATTTATTGATGGCAGAAGGTTGACCACATGGTGGCTCGCCGTTGAGGCGGCCGCGGCGCGCTCCGCTCTGGCATCCCTGCGCGCGCTCTGCTCATCGTTGGGGCAAAGTTACAATGGCAACGGTTAATAATTCTTAATAATTGTCTAAAATATTCAGGATAATTTAAAATGCCAAATGCGGCAAGGCCCAGAACACTCATGACCTACATATGCATACAATTATAATAAAATATAAGCTAAAAGGCTGAGCTGGCGGCCTTTCGACGATGGTCTTCTCGGACTCCATGATCAGCATAGCACCCTTGCGGCCGTTCACTCCGAGTAATGAGGACATCAATACCATTGTTACACCCACAGCCCCTACTGCTACATATACTGGACCAATTACTAGAGCTCGCGCACGCCAATTAAATTATCAGGTACTTTCGGTTCTTGGTAATGATTCTAATGTTAATGAGAATATGATGCTGCCTAAATTGGATACATTTGCTTTGCTTACAAATGAAGGGCCTAGCTTGGAGAAGGATGAACATTGGAGCAAAAACAAGCATGGAGATGATGACATGCGTAAGGGGAACAAGAACGGAGTTACAAGTGATGATTTCAGGACTTTGAAGCCACCACAATGGGTGCATGAAGCCTTGGACGAAATATACAAGATGCCACTTCATAAATTTCGTCCCGAGGCTATTCTAGGTGCTGCGTCACCTTATTATTGGGCCAGGCCCATGTAATTTTGAAATACATAAGTATAGGCTATTTTTAGAGTCCGTATGTGTGGGGAAACAAGAGATAGGGTTGATTTCGGACCTCCACCAAGGGCCACGAAATTCCCCCCTCTTCCTCCATATATACAGCCCTTAGGGCACCGTTTAGACTTTGGGTTTTGTTTAGATTAAAAGTTCGCCATAGCTGCAACTTCGCGTACTTCGTTTGTGTTCAACGACCAGACAAAGGCGTCACAGAACCCCACCTTGATCAATAAAGCTTTCATCTTATATTCGCAATATCCAGATTGCAATCTCAGTTTCTTGCTTGTTCTTCGTTTGCTCGCAGGAAACAGACCCTTGTGGTCAGGTTGATCGTGCTCCGGCATGGTCAATAACCTCTCGGAGTTTGTTTAGCGATTGCTAAGGCGCGACGTACTCGCACATTCGTAGTCGGATCGTCAAAGTCGACTTCCACCAAAGCAATATCCATCTTCTCATCAAAAGACGGGACACCTTTGCCTCTATCACCGAGTGTCCTGACCCGCCTCTGCCTACGGAGCTGCTGACGCTGGGAGGCTCTTGGGGCTGCTGGGCCTCTTCCAGAAGAGCTTGACAGCGTGCAATCGCGCGCATGACAACTCCGCGGAACCGCTCCATTTCCATGTCTCTGGCCTGGTAGCAAATTCCGTCGATCACCTGCATCCTCAAGATATCACGTTGGCGATGTTCTACTTCATCGGGGACGTCAACTCCGCCAAGGATGCGCTCGAGCCTGGCCACCACATCATCGGGATCGAGGTTGACACGGCCGCCGCGGGCAATGATGAAGCCGCAGGCTGCCTTTGTCTTGACTGAATCGCAGAGGTCCTCTGCCCATTCCTTGTGGGGCATTAGGCTCTCGATGAAACCTTTGACGGCGGTTCTTCGGTGGGTCGTCGATCATGCCGCCGAGCAGCTCTAGATCTTTTGCACGGTGGATGGCAAACTGCTCATCACACCTCCTCTGCAATATGTCGATTGTGTTCCCAAGGACTGTGACGCCGATATCGCTACCGATGGGCCATGGTGCCTGCACCGGCCGATGAAGCTCTTGCTCCCCGACCTGCTCCGGCTCATTCTCCTCGTCGAAGATGTAATGTAGGTAGGCATTGATGCCAAAGCTTTGGTCGTTGCCTGGCATGCTTGGAATAACTAATGGTGGACGGGTGAGGACTAGATCTTCATAGAGTGTCGCGGCGGTGCTTTGCCGCCTGGGTTATATGCAGCAAGCAATTAGCTGATGGCGGGAAACCGGT
This sequence comes from Aegilops bicornis, assembly GCA_021605145.1. Lineage (NCBI taxonomy): Eukaryota > Viridiplantae > Streptophyta > Magnoliopsida > Poales > Poaceae > Aegilops > Aegilops bicornis. The sequence continues at coordinate 834,076 of JAHIAL010000021.1, read as the reverse complement.
GAGGGAATAGGCGTGGATTTTACAATTCATCCATGTGGAGCGCGGGAAGCATTCGCTGGAGCGCGGGAAGCATTCGCTGGAGCGCGGGAAGACTAAGTGGAGCACACACACAACCCGAATACCGTATCCGGTGCCACGTGTTATTTATCACACAAGTGTTAACATAAGGAAATGCATGTGTAACTTACTAATCATCGCACACGAGTACTCGCAGACGCATCGTGTGCGATACTCCTAGCCACCGCAAGCAACTAGTTTGCATTTTTCAAAGTTTTTTGTACACACAGAATCGCACATGAACTAACTGTATTAACCGTCTGTGTTGTAAATTCTCATCGCAAACAGTTCATCCGTGTCGGGTGTTTGCCACGTATTACACACATTTTGTTAAGTTAAACCGTTTCTGTTGCGTTCGCTAATCGAAAACAGGTCGTCCGAGTGAACCGTATGCCCTACATCACACACACCTTGATCTGGCTAACCGTTTATGTTGCACTCCCTAATAGCAAACGGTTCATCGGAGCGAACTGTATGCAGTATATCGCACACACACATTGATATGTCTGCCCGTTTCTATTGTTCTGCCTCACCGCAAACAGTTTGAACGGGTTAACCGTGTGCCCTGCATCGTACACGCAACTAAAATCTGAACCGTGTTTGATGCATCCTCCATCGCAAAAGTTTTGCACCTTTTTTAACGGTTTTTTTACATCCCCATTTGTGATTAATGCATTGCACACAGTTTCGTGAAAGGGTCTCTGATCGTAGTGTCGCGTTAGCAGCATCCTGCAGTAGTGACACACCTATTCGAGAGAGCCAAAATTATGCATGACTTATTAGAATTTCTCTCTATGCTTCACTTAAATCTTTATGAGCTATGCAATTGCTCTGGTGCTTCACTTATATGTGTGTTAGTATTTTTGAAGAAATGCTCTCATGCTTCACTTAGATTTATTTGAGAGTTAGTAATTTTTTAAAGAAATTCTCTCTTGCTTCACTTAAATTAATTTGGGAGAAATAAATATTATGCTCATGGTCTTCACTTATATTTGTTTGAGCTTATCAAAAGCAACACATGAAAATTAGTTCCAAAGTGATAGATATCCAAGAAGGATATAATAAAAACTTTCATTAAGATCATTGGACAAAATAAACTTGATTCCTTGTAATAGTTTTGAGATATGATAATTTGATATGTGAGTCATGTTGATGAGTAATTATGCTTTAGTAAGAATATTGGTGTTAAGGTTTGTGATTCCCTATGCAAGCATGAAAGTCAATAGTTATGCAATGAAATTACATCCTACTTGTGGTGCTTTACTCGGTGTTAATTATGCTTAATGCTCGCTTATGAGATTTTTTGTTTCTTGGTTGGTCGCTTCTCAATCTTTTGGTAGCCTTCATTTTGCACTAAGTATGATCTCTACTTGTGCATCCAAAAACCTTCAAACCAGTTTTGCCACATGAGTCCACCATACCTACGTATATGCGGTATTCTTTTGCCCTTCTAAGCAAATTTGTATGTGCCATCTCTAATTTTCAAAATAAAATTCTCTTTTGCGTGCTCGTATCGCTCATGAAATGGTAGGGGGTGGCTAATATATTTCCATGGTAGATATGTTATTCTCACGATGAGTGTTTATTCACTTGTCATTGCACGAGAGTAAGACAAAGGTATTAGGGATGCCCAGTCCCGAAATGAAAAATGAATTTACTTTATGTTGTCAAATAATAAATTCCTTGGAAAGTGTTGGTATGGAAGGCACCCGTGGATACGGCTAGCCATGGAAAATGAAAGTATGGTTGACAAAGGAATAAACTTTAATTTCTGTTTGGGAACCGCCTATGATATATCTAGCATGGAAAGTATTGGGAACTACTCGATCGTTGTCGTTGACAGGAAAAGCATGCCTCCCAAATTTTTTTATCTCTATCTTTTTCGCTTTAAGCTGTGGCACCTCTACAAATCCCTACTTCCCTCCACGAGGGCCTTTCTTTTACTTTATGTAATTTTTATTTTTATTCGAGTCTCCATCTTCTCTTATAAAGCACCAACTAAGAGGCACTATGATCGTACTTGAGCATTGGGTGTAGCTAATATGCGTGTGTGTTTCATGAATGGATCAATAATTGAGCATGATGGGCTAGAGATAACTTATTTTAGCGTTGATATTTTGAAAGACATGGTTGCTTGTTGATATGCAAGAGTATTGAAACTATCATGTCAAAACTAGACTATTGCTTTGAACCATATAAAATTCCAAATGTCCATGCTATAAAGAAAATAATATGAGATGAATATGTTAGGCATCATTCCACATCAAAAATTATGTTATTATCATTTACCTACTCGAGGACGAGCAGGAATTAAGCTTGGGGATGCTGATACGTCTCCAACGTATCTATAATTTTTTATTGTTCCATGTTGTTATATTATCATTCTTGGATGTTTTACAATCATTTTATAGTCATTTTATATCATTTTTTGGTACTAACCTATTGACATAGTTCCCAGTGCCAGTTGTTGTTTTCTTCATGTTTTTTACATTGCAGGAAATAAATACCAAACGGAGTCCAAACGCAGCGAAACTTTTTGTGGATTTTTTGGACTAGAAGACATCCAGTGGGCCAAAGAAGTACGAAAGAGGGAGCCCGAGGTGAGCACAAGACACCAGGGCACGCCTGGAGGCCCAGGCGCACCCTGGTGGGTTGTGCCCACCTCGGTGGCCTCCCACACCGCCTCTATGCTCTATAAATACCCCAATATTCTAGAAACCCTAAGGGAGTCGACAAAGATCAATTCCAGCCGCCGCAAGTTCCAGAACCACCAGATCCAATCTAGACACCATCACAGAGGGGTTCATCATGCCCATTGGTGCCTCTCCGATGATGCGTGAGTAGTTCATTGTAGACCTACGGGTCCGTAGTTAGTAGCTAGATGGCTTCCTCTCTCTCTCTCTCTCTCTCTCTCTCTCTCTCTTTTGATTCTCTATACAATGGTCTCTTGGAGATCCATATGATGTAACTCTTTTTTGCAGTGTGTTTGTTGGGATTCGATGAACTTTGAGTTTATGATCAGATCTATGTTTTTATCCATGAAAGTTGTTTGAGTCTTCTTTGATCTCTTATATGCATGATTGCTTATAGTCTCGTATTTCTTCTTCGATATTTGGGTTTTGTTTGACCAACTTGATCTATTTATCTTGCAATGGGAAGAGGTGCTTTGTAATGGGTTCGATCTTACGGTGCTTGATCCCAGTGACAGAAGGGGAACCGACACGTATGTATCGTTGCTATTAAGGATAACAAGATGGGGTCTATTTCTACATAAATAGATCTTGTCTACATCTTGTCATCGTTCTTATTGCATTACTCCGTTTCTCAGTGGTGGAGCCAGGAATGAAGCAAACCCCGGGCCTAAATATTTTTCGACAACATGGAAAAACTTTGGCCATAAAACTAACTCATACCATTTATAAACAATACCTATGCGAAAGCATACACAATAAAGTCCATTTTCTCAATAAATCTGCAATTTTAACTTGATGCTCAATGATCAAAGAAAATGGATAGAACATGGCAGAAGTACAAATAGTAATATGGAAATACAAAAAATACGAAATCAATTGATTACTTCGTCGGTGTATCCCATAACTTGATCAACGGTACAAGAATCAACACCTTCAAGGAATTTAAAACTATATACTTCCATAAGAAAGCATAAACATCAATTGAAATAATTATCATTGAAACAAATCTAAATACTTACCACTTCAACGAGGTAAAAGCCCTTTGCGAGACCTATATGACTGAAACTGATATAAAATATCATCATCATCCATATTTGCAAATAAACCTTCAAGACACCCCTATTGCGGGCACTGGTGAGAAAAATATCTATTAATCTTCTATTTCTACAACATAAATGAAGTTGCAAATACATCAATTTCAGTTCAACAACACACAGACAATACTGAGATTACAATCGGCTTTCGGCTTTCTTATTCCTCCATGACTATGTACTCAATACATACACACATGCACACGCCTTTGTTTTCAATTAAATTTAGTTCAATGCAGTTCATACACAGAGTTTAATAGGTTAAATTGTATAACATAGTACAAGTACAAACTGAAAAGAATCAAAGAAATTTTTCAGGGTTAGGCAGGGAAGGGAAAGAAGGGGATGGCGCGTGGCAGAAAACAACGCACACAGGGGCAGCACTGGGCCGCCATAGAGGAACCAGGATAGGGAGGAAACTACCTGGAGAAGTGGACGACAGTGGTTGGTGTATGCCGAACGACGACGGTGCCAGAGTGGCCAGGCAGGGAGGCGGGCAGGCGGCAGCGTGATAGCTGGAGACGAGCGAGTCCTGTGCCACTGTACATATGTTAGGTTTTTCCTTTTAGGCTAACATATGAGTTAGGTCGTACATTCATGCGTGCGGTTTGCTGTCGTGGGCTGGTGGCTGGTACATTTAGTGCGCGCATGCGTCAAGCGTGTGGATTGTCAAGCTTGGGCCTCCTTTCATTGGGCTATACCCCGGGCACAAATAATATTCTTTATACATACTAGTTGGGGAAAATTCCCACGCCCCGGTCCTGGGCCCTGGGTGCCCAGCTCCCCCCTGCCGTTTCTCCATGAACTTAATACACTGGATGCATGCTGGATAGCGATCGATGTGGGGAGTAATAGTAGTAGATGCAGGAAGGAGTCGGTCTACTAATCTTGGACGTGATGCCTATATAATGATCATTGCCTGGATATCGTCATGATTATTTGAAGTTCTATCAATTGCCCAACAAGAATTGCTTTACCCACCGCTTTGCTATTTTTCTCGAGAGAAGCCACTAGTTAAATCTACGGCCCCGGGGTCTCTTCTTTATTATATTTGCCTTCGCGGTTTATTTCTATTTGCTTTTATTTTCAGATCTATTAAACCAAAAATTAAAAAATATCTTGCTACACTTTATCCTATTTGCGATCCATTTATTCAATCTATTACAACTTTCTCACGTCCACTTGCCAATTTCTGGCGCCGTTACCCGAAAGGGATTGACAACCCCTTTAACACGTCGGGTTGCGAGTATTTGTTATTTGTGTGCAGGTGTTGTTTACGTAGTGTTTCTTGGTTCTCCTACTGGTTCGATAACCTTGGTCTCATCACTGAGGGAAATACCTACCGTTGCGGAGATGCATCATTGTTGGGGAACGTAGTATTTCAAAAAAATTCCTACGATCACGCAAGATCTATCTAGGAGAAGCATAGCAACGAGTGGGGAGAGTGTGTCCACGTACCCTCGTAGACCGAAAGCGGAAGCGTTTAGTAACGCGGTTGATGTAGTCGAACGTCTTCGCGATCCAACCGATCCAAGTACCGAACGTACGACACCTCCACGTTCAGCACATGTTCAGCTCGATGACGTCCCTCGAGCTCTTGATCCAGTTGAGGCCGAGGGAGAGCTCTGTCAGCACGACGGTGTGGTGACGACGATGATGAAGTTACCGGCGCAGGGCTTCACCCAAGCACTATGATGATATGACCGAGGTGTGTAACTGTGGAGGGGAGCACCGCGCAGGGTTAAGAGAAACTTGTGTGTTCTAGGGTGCCCCCTGATTACTCTCTGACTATAGCGTGATACGTCTCCAACGTATCTATAATTTTTTGATTGTTCCATGCTATTATATTATCCATCTAGGATGTTTTATATGCATTTATATGCTATTTTATATAATTATTGGGACTAACCTACTAACCTAGAGCCCAGTGCCAGCTTCCATTTTTCCTTGTTTTTGAGTTCTATAGAAAAGGAATACCAAACGGAGTACAATTGACGTGTCAATTTTTTATGATTTTTTATGGACCAAAAGAAGCCCCCGGAGTAAAAGAGTTGGGCCAGAAGAGTCCTAGGCCGTCCACGAGGGTGGGGGGCGCGCCCTACCCCACCTGGGGCGCGCCCCCTATCTCGTGGACGACTCGGAGACCCCCCTGAAGTGAGACCTATGCCAAAAATTCCTATAAATAAAGAAACCTCCAGAATATAACCTAGATAGGGAGTTCCGCCGCCGCAAGCCTTTGTAGCCACCAAAAATCGGGACCCTGTTCCGGCACCCTGCCGGAGGGGGGAACCATCACCTGTGGCCATCTTCATCATCCCGGCGCCCTCCATGACGAGGAGGGAGTAGTTCACCCTCGGGGCTGAGGGTATGTACTAGTAGATATGTGTTTGATCTCTCTCTCTCTCTCTCTCTCTCTCTCTCTCTCTCTCTCGTGTTCTTGATTTGGCACGATCTTGATGTATCGCGAGCTTTGCTATTATAGTTGGATCTTATTATGTTTCTCACCCTCTACTCTCTTGTAATGGATTGAGTTTTCCCTTTGAAGTTATCTTATTGGATTGACTCTTTAAGGATTTGAGAACACTTGATGTATGTCTTGCGTGGGATACCCGTGGTGACAATGGGGTATTCTATTGATTCACTTGATGTATGTTTTGGTGATCAACTTGCGGGTTCCGTGACCTTGGGAACCTATGCATAGGGTTTGGCACACGTTTTCATCTTGACTCTCCGGTACAAACTTTGGGGCACTCTTTGAAGTTCTATGTGTTGGTTGAATAGATGAATCTGAGATTGTGTGATGCATATCGTATAATCATACCCACGGATACTTGAGGTGACATTGGAGTATCTAGGTGACATTAGGGTTTTGGTTGATTTGTGTCTTAAGGTGTTATTCTAGTATGAACTCTATGATAGATCGAACGGAAAGAATAGCTTCGTGTTATTTTACTACAAACTCTTGAATAAATCGACTAGAAAGGATAACTTTGAGCTGGTTTCGTACCCTACAATAATCACTTCGTTTGTTCTCCGCTATTAGTGACTTTGGAGTGAATCTTTGTTGCATGTTGAGGGATAGTTATATGATCCAATTATGTTATTATTGTTGAGAGAATTTGCACTAGTGAAAGTATGAACCCTAGGCCTTGTTCCAACACATTGCAATACCGTTTGTGCTCACTTTTATCAATAGTTACCTTGCTGTTTTTATAATTTCAGATTACAAAAACCTATATCTACCATCCATATTGCACTTGTATCACCATCTCTTCGCCGAACTAGTGCAACTATACAATTTGCCATTATATCGGGTGTGTTGGGGACACAAGAGACTCTTTGTTATTTGGTTGCAGGGTTGTTTGAGAGAGACCATCTTCATCCTACACCTCCTACGGATTGATAAACCTTAGGTCATCCACTTGAGGGAAATTTTCTATTGTCCTACAAACCTCTGCACTTGGAGGCCCAACAACGTCTACAAGAAGAAGGTTGTGTAGTAGACATCAACCAATTTCTGGCGCCATTGCCGGGGTGGCTAGGTAAGCGGCACTAACACCCCGTCAACTAAGGCAATTTCTGGCGCCGTTGCCGGGGAGGTTAGTGCTTGAAGGTATATCTTTAGATCTTGCAATCGAATCTTTTAATTTCTTGTTTTTATCTCTAGTTTAGTCTATAATAGAAAACTACAAAAAATGGAATTAAGGTTGCCTCATATGCTTCATCTTTTAAATGTCTTTCGTGAAAATGATGGGAAGGAAAATTGTGCTCAAGTACTAGAAGAAGAATTACATAGAATGCTTGGCATAAAATATGTGAATGATGAGCATGATTGTAATGTTGTTAGTATGAATTTTTTGAATACCCATGATGCTAATGATATGCAAAGCCACAAGCTTGGGGATGCTATGTTTGATGAAGATGATATGTTTAGTCCCCCAAGTTTTGATGAGCAAATTTATTATGATGAAAGCATGCCTCCTATTTATGATGATTATTGTGATGACACGTATGCTATAAATAATAAAGATAACCATGAAACTTGTCATTATGATTTTAATTTTCAATTGGATTATGCTTCACATGATGGTTATTTTGTTGAGTTTGCTCCCACTACTATTCATGAGAACAAATTTGCTTTTGTGGAGAGTAATAAAATTTATATACTTTTAGATCATGAAAAGAATGATTTATGTGATAGTTATATTGTTGAATTCATTCATAATGCTACTGAAAATTATTATGAGGGAGGAACATATGCTTGTAGGAATTGCAATAATATCAAGTTTCCTCTCTATGTGCTTAAAATCTTGAAGTTATGCTTGTTTTGCTTTCCTATGCTAGTTGATTCTTGTTCCCATAAATTGTTTGCTCGAAAATCCCTATGCATAGGAAGTGGGTTATACTTAAATGTGCTAGTCATATTCTTCATGATGCTCTCTTTATGTTTCAATTCTTGTCTTTTATGTGAGCATCATTGAAATCATCATGCCTAGCTAGAGGCGTTAGGCGATAAGCGCTTGTTGGGAGGCAACCCAATTTTATTTTTGTTCTTTGTTTCTTGCTCCTTTTTAGTAATAAATAATGCATCTAGCCTCTGGTTAGATGTGGTTTTATGTTTTAATTAGTGTTTGTGCCAAGTAGAACCTTTGGGAAGACTTGGGTGAAGTCTCTGCGATCTTGCTGTAAAAACCAGAAACTTTTGTGCTCACGAGATTAGCTGCCATTTTTTACTGGAGAGCGCTTTTAGGTTGATTATTTTTGCAGATGATTAATAGACAAATTCCTCACTTCCACCAATTTATTTCAGAATTTTTGGAGTTACAGAAGTATTCGAATGATACAGATTACTACAGACTTTTCTGTTTTTGACAGATTCTGTTTTCTATGTGTTGTTTGCTTATTTTGATGAATCTATGAGTAGTATCAGAGGGTATGAACCATAGAGAAGTTGGAATACAATAGATATTACACCAATATGAATTTAGAATGGGTTCACAATAGTACCTAAGTGGTGATTTATTTTCTTATACTAACGGAGCTTACGAGTTCTTTGTTAAGTTTTGTGTTATGAAGTTTTCAAGTTTTGGGTAAAGATTCGATGGACTACGGAATAAGGAGTGGCAAGAGCCTAAGCTTGAGGATGCCCAAGGCAACCCAAGGTAAGAGCATCTCCAGCCGCGCCCCCAGAAAGGCCTCCCCAGGCGATTTTTTCGTGCCTGCGCCGAAAAAAATGGCCCAGTCGCGCCCCCAGGAGCATGATTTTCGCCGGCCTGGGCCGAAATCAGCGCCGGCGGACCCAGGCCGAACCCGGCACGATGGGAGCGCCTGGCGCTGGGCGAGTTGTTTTGGCGAAGCAGCTGGGCCCGCCGAGTCAGCGAGACAGGCGCTTCATCGCCCTCATCGCCTCGGTTCCCGCGGGAATCAAAGCCAAGGCTGCCCCGCTGCCGCTGCCGGTCAGCCTTGCCATTGATTTCTCACGGGCGGTGCGGAGATGCCTCCCCTCCTGCCACGTGTACACACGGGCGCGGCTATATAAGCCGGTGGCCTCCCTCGCCTCTGGCCACACCAGCCCTAGCCGCCGAGCTCTCCCTCTCCCGTGCGCCACCGCCAAGCCCTCCGTCTCCCTCTCCCGTGCCTGCCTCTGAGCCCTCCCCCTCCCTCACCCCGATGGCCGGACATTTCCTCGGCGATGAGGCGGAGGCCAGGCAACCGGCTTCGTCGCTTCGCTCCATGAGGAGTCGTGGCTCTGTTCGAGAATAACTATCCGGCGCCACGGTTTTATGCGCCGGGCCGATGGGGTGGAGGCTCAGCAGCGGGGGAGTGCCCATTCCCCCGTTGCCTGACACTGTGGCGCGCGCCCCCTACTTCACCGCCGAGGTAGAGATCGTGCGTGCCTCCCTCATTGACGAGCAGCTCGCCCTCCCCCAGTACACCGCCGACAACCACGCGACATGGGCGACATACTTCGAGCGCCGTCAGTAGCAGAGGCTGTCGTCCACCAACGGGGCGCCGGTGGTGGGCGGCACGAAGGACAGCAAGGGGCGCCACCTGTGGTGGGGTGTCCCCGGTCGCATGCTCGAGGGCGTGCTGACGCACCTTGAGGGAGGCAACAACCCGCCGCCGGCATACTCCCCCCCGGCGAGGACGGCCGCCCCGGCCCATGCCGACGCACCATGCAATGGATGCCCAGGAGGTTCGGCTCCTCCTCGTCTTCCTCCTCGCACTCCTCCTCGCGGTCTTCTTCCCACTCCTCCGGCTCTCCGGCGCTGCTCGGCGTCCAGGCCGAGCCCGCGGCGGAGACGCCGCTCGGCCGGTGCACTCGCAGCATCGGCATCATCATCAACAAGGGTGGCCGGCGCGGCTCCTCATCAGCTCCTCCGCGCTTCGTCAAGCCAAAGACGGAGCCGGGGCTCACGCCGGTGAAAACGGAGCTGGGTCTCCCCGCCGTGAAGACAGAACACGGCGACGTGGACCTCGACGACGACGCGGCCCTGGAATGGGCATGCAAGGACTCACTGAAGATGGCGAGGGAGCGCCATGCGCCGCCCTGCGGCGCTTCGAGCAGCGCCGCCGGGGCCGCGACGAAGGAGGAGTCATCGTCCTCGACGACAGCGACGCCGACGACGCGCCGCCGCCGCCACCAGTCCGCCATGGCGACGTCGATCAGGGGTCCACCAGGGACGGCCGTGTCAAGGAGGAGAAGGCCGACGATGACGACGGCGGCGACGACGGCGACTACTCCGCGTTCAACAAGTTCTTTTTTTAGATATATTTGCTATGTAAAAAGTTGTGAACATGTCTAATATATGCCAAAGTTTCCCGAAATTTAGATGTGTTTTAGCCGAACTTCGTCGAACGTTTTCTTTGTAGAAAAAATTTAGACGCGTCTGGGGGCGGCCCTGGGGCCGGCGGCTGAGGACCAACTCGCCCCCAGGGCGTTTTATTGCGCCGGCTCACCCCCAGGCGGCGATTTTAGGCGCCCCTTGGGGGGCCAACGGCTGGAGATGCTCTAATATTCAAGGACAACCAAGAGCCTAAGCTTGGGGATGGCCCGGAAGGCATCCCCTCTTTCGTCTTCGTCTATCGGTAACTTTACTTGGAGCTATATTTTTATTCACCACATGATATGTGTTTTGCTTGGAGCGTCATTTTGTTTTATTTTGTTTTGCTTGCTATTTGATAAAATACCAAGATCTGAAATTCTTAAATGTTAGAGAGTCTTCACATAGTTACATAATTATTCAACTACTCATTGATCTTCACTTATATCTTTTGAAGTAGTTTGCCATTGGCTCTAGTGCTTCACCTATATCTTTTTAGAGCACGACGGTAGTTTTATTTAAAGAAATTCTTGATCTCTCATGCTTCACTTATATTATTTTGAGAGTCTTTTAGAAAAGCATGGTAATTTGCTTTGATTATGAATTTAGTCCTAATATGATGGGCATCCAAGAGGGATATAATAAAAACTTTCATATAAAGTGCATTGAATACAATGAGAAGTTTGATTCCTTATGATTGTTTTGAGATATGAAGATGGTGATATTAGAGTCATGCTAGTTGAGTAGTTGTGAATTTGAGAGATACTTGTGTTAAAGTTTGTGATTCCCATAGCTTGCACGTATGGTGAACCCTTATGTGATGAAGTCGGAGCATGATTTATTTTTTGATTGTCTTCCTTATGAGTGGCGGCCGGGACGAGTGATGGTCTTTTCCCACCAATCTATCCCCTAGGAGCATGCGCTGTGATACTTCATTTCAATAACTAATAGATTTTTGCAATAAGTATGTGAGTTCTTTATGACTGATGTTGAGTCCATGGATTATATGCACTCTCATCCTTTTACTATTGCTAGCCTCTCTATTACCGCACACCTTTCGCTGGTACCATACACCCACCATTACCTTCCTCAAAACAGCCACCACACCTACCTACTATGGCATTTCCATAGCCATTCCGAGATATATTGCCATGCAACTTTCCACTGTTCTCTTTATTATGACATGCTTCATCATTGTCATATTGCTTTGCATGATCATGTAGTTGACATCGTATTTGTGGCAAAGCCACTGTTCACAATTCTTTCATACATGTCACTCTTGATTCATTGCACATCCAGACACCGGAGGCATTCACATAGAGTCATATTTTGTTCTAAGTATTGAGTTGTAATTCTTGAGTTGTAAGTAAATAAAAGTGTGATGATCATCATTATTAGAGCAGTGTCCCAGTGAGGAAAGGATGATGGAGACTATGATTCCCCCACAAGTCGGGATAAGACTCTGGATGAAAAATAAAAAAAGAGAAAAAAAGAGGCCATAAAAAAAAGAAGGCCCAAAAAAATGAGAGAAAAAGAGAGAAGGAGCAATGCTACTATCCTTTTACCACACTTGTGCTTCAAAGTAGCACCATGATCTTCATGATAGAGAGTCTCCTATGTTGTCACTTTCATATACTAGTGGGAATATTTCATTATAGAACTTGGCTTGTATATTCCAATGATGGGATTCCTCAAAATGCCCTAGGTCTTCGTGAGCAAGCGAGTTGGATGCACACCCACTTAGTTTATTTTTGAGCTTTCATACACTTATAGCTCTAGTGCATCCGTTGCATGGCAATCACTACTCACTCACATTGATATCTATTGATGGGCATCTCCATAGCCCACTGATACGCCTAGTTGATGTGAGACTATCTTCTCCCTTTTGTCTTCTCCACAACCACCATTCTATACCACCTATAATGCTATGTCCATGGCTCACGCTCATGTATTGCGTAAAGATTGAAAAAGTTTGAGAACATCAAAAGTATGAAACAATTGCTTGGCTTGTCATCGGGGTTGTGCATGATTTAAATATTTTGTGTGATGAAGATAGAGCATAGATGCAGACTATATGATTTTGTAGGGATAACTTTCTTTGGCCATGTTATTTTGAGAAGACATGATTGCTTTGTTAGTATGCTTGAAGTATTATTGTTTTCATGTCAATATTAAACTTTTGTCTTGAATATTTCGGATTTGAACATTCATGCCACAATAAAGAAGATTACATTGATAAATATATTAGGTAGCATTCCACATCAAAAATTCTGTTTTTATCATTTACCTACTCGAGGATGAGCAAGAATTAAGCTTGGGGATGCTTGATACGTCTCCAACGTATCTATAACTTTTGACTGTTCCATGCTATTATATTATCCATCTAGGATGTTTTATATGCATTTATATGCTATTTTATATGATTTTTTGGACTAGCCTATTAACCTAGATCCCAGTGCCAGTTTCTGTTTTTTCCTTGTTTTTGAGTTTTACAGAAAAGGAATAACAAACAGAATCCAATTGATGTGCCAATTTTTGATGATTTTTTATGGACCAAAAAATCCCCCGGAGTAAAAGAGTTGGGCCAAAAGAGTCTCGGGCCGTCCACGAGGGTGGGGGCGCGCCCTACCCCCTTGGGTGCGCCCCCCTATCTCATGGACGACTCGGAGACCCCCCTGACGTGAGACCTACGCCAAAAATTCCTATAAATACAAAAACCTCCAGAAAATAACCTAGATCAGGAGTTCCGCCGCCGCAAGCCTTTGTAGCCACCAAAAACCAATCGGGACCTCGTTAGGCACCGCCGAAGGGAACCATCACCGGTGGCCATCTTCATCATCCCGGTGCCCTCCATGACGAGGAGGGAGTATTTCACCCTCGGGGCTGAGGGTATGTACCAGTAGCTATGTATTTGATCTCTTTCTCTCGTGTTCTTGATTTGGCACGATCTTTATCGCGAGCTTTGCTATTATAGTTGGATCTTATGATGTTTCTTCCCCTCTACTCTCTTGTAATGGATTGAGTTTTCCTTTTGAAGTTATCTTATTGGATTGAGTCTTTAAGGATTTGAGAACACTTGATGTATGTCTTGCGTGGGATAATTGGTGACAATGGGGTATTCTATTGATTCACTTGATGTATGTTTTGGTGATCAACTTGCGGGTTCCGTGACCTTGGAAATCTATGCATAGGGGTTGGCACACGTTTTTGTCTTGACTCTCCAGTAGAAACTTTGGGGCACTTTTGAAGTTCTATGTGTTGGTTGAATAGATGAATCTGAGATTGTGTGATGCATATCGTATAATCATACCCACAGATACTTGAGGTGACATTGGAGTATCTAGGTGACATTAGGGTTTTGGTTGATTTGTGTCTTAAGGTGTTATTCTAGTATGAACCCTATGATAGATCGAACGGAAAGAATAGCTTCGTGTTATTTTACTACGGACTCTTGAATAGATCGACCAGAAAGGATAACTTTGAGGTGGTTTCGTACCCTACAATAATCTCTTCGTTTGTTCTCTGCTATTAGTGACTTTGGAGTGACTCTTTGTTGCATGTTGAGGGATATTTATATGATCTAATTATGTTATTATTGTTGAGAGAACTTGCACTAGTGAAAGTATGAACCCTAGGCCTTGTTTCAACGCATTGCAATACCGTTTGTGCTCACTTTTGTCAATAGTTACCTTGCTGTTTTTATAATTTCAGATTACAAAAACCTATATCTACCATCCATATTGCACTTGTATCACCATCTCTTCGCCGAACTAGTGCACCTATACAATTTACCATTATATTGGGTGTGTTGGGGACACAAGAGACTCTTTGTTATTTGGTTGTACGGTTGTTTGAGAGAGACCATCTTCATCCTACACCTCCCACGGATTGATAAACCTTAGGTCATCCACTTGAGGGAAATTTGCTACTGTCCTACAAACCTCTGCACTTGGAGGCCCAACAACATTTATAGGAAGAAGGTTGTGTAGTAGACATCACAGCGCTAGAAAAGCTCCTGTCTGCTAGGACTACGTCGGTATTTCCCCAAAGAGGAAGGAATGATGCAGCACAGCGACAGTAGGTACTTCCCTCAAAGAAGATACCAAGGTTATCGAACCAGTAGGAGAACCAAGCAACACAACGTAAACAACACATACACAAATAACAACACCTCGCAACCCGGCGTGTTAAAGGGGTTGTCAATCCCTTTCGGGTAACGACGCCAGAAAATTGTAGTAGATTGAAATAATAGATCGCAAATAGAATAAAGTGCAGCAAAGTATTTTTGTATTTTTGGTTTAATAGATCTGAATGAAAATGCAAAGGAAAAGTATATCGCAAGCAAATATATGAGAAAGAAGACCCGGGAGCCGTAGGTTTCACTATTGGCTTCTCTCGAGAAAGATAGCAAACGGTGGGTAAACAAATTACTGTTGGGAAATTGATAGAACCTCAAATAATTATGATGATATCCAGGAAATGATCATTACATAGGCATCACGTCCAATATTAGTAGACCGACTCCTGCCTGCATCTACTACTATTACTCCACACATCGACCGCTATCCAGCATGCATCTAGTGTATTAAGTTCATGGAAAACGGAGTAATGCAATAAGAACGATGACATGATGTAGACAAGATCTGTTTATCTATTGCGTAGATATAGATCTCGTCTTTTTATCCTTGGTATCAATGATACAAACGTGTCGGTTCCCTTTTTGTCACTGGGATCAAGCACCGTAAGATCAAACCCACTACCGGGCACCTCTTCCCATTGCAAGATAAATAGATCAAGTTGGCCAAACAAAACCCAAATATCGGAGAAGAAATACGAGGCTATAAGAGATCATGCATATAAGAGATCAAAGGAACTCAAATAACTTTCATGGATATAAAAAGATATAATTGATCATAAACTCAAAGTTCATCAGATCCCAATAGAAACACCGCAAAAGAGTTACATCATATGGATCTCCAAGAGACCATTGTATTGAGAATTCAGCGCGAGAGAGAGAGAAAGCCATCTAGCTACTAAGGACCCGAAGGTCTACAAAGAATTACTCACGCATCATTGGAGAGGCACCAATGGAGGTGGTGAACCCCATCCGAGATGGTGTCTAGATTGGATCTGGTGGTTACGGACTTCTGCGGCGGCTGGATGAATATTTTGTCGACTCCCTAGGGTTCTCGGGATTTTGGGGTATTTATAGAGCAAAGAGGTGGTCCGGGGTCACCCGAGGTGGGCACAACCCACCGAGGCGGCGCTGGCCTCTGGCGCACTACAGTGGGTTGTCCCCTCCTCGGGACTCCCCCAGGTGCAACCAGGGCCCAACTTCTTCCTTTTGATCCATAAAAAATCATCGTGAAGTTTCATTGCATTTGGAGTCTGTCTGATGTTGATTTCCTGCAAAGTAAAAAACATGGAAAAGACAACAACCGGCACTTGGCACTATGTCAATAGGTTAGTACCAAAAATTATATGAAATGACTATAAAACATCCAAGATTGATAATAAAACAGCATGGAACAATAAAAAATTATAGATATGTTGGATACGTATCAGCATCCCCAAGCTTAACTCCTACTCGTCCTCGAGTAGGTAAGTGATAAAAACAGAATTTTTGATGTGGAGTGCTGTTTATCAAGTCATGTCATATTATTTTCTTTATAGCATGGACATTTGGACTTTTATGTGATTCAAAGCAATAGTCTAGTTTTGACATCATAATTTAGATAATCAAGCATACCAACAAAGCAACCATGTCTTTCAAAATATCGATGCTAAAATAAGTTATCCCTAGCCCATCATGCTCAAACATTGATCCATTCATGAAACACACTCGAATATTAGTTTTACCCAATACTTAAGCATGATCATATTGCCTCTTAGTTGGTTCTTTTGTAAGAGAAGATGGAGACTCAATATTCAAAATAAAAATTGCATAGAGTAAAAGAAAGGCCCTTCGTAGAGGGAAGTAGGGATTTGTAGAGGTGCTAGAGCTAAAAGCAAAAAAATAGAGATAAAAACATTTTGGGAGGTGTATCCATCCCACCAACGAAAACGACTTAAAGTTCCGAACAATTTCAATGCTAGATATGCCAGAGGCGGTTCCCAAACAGAAAATAATTTTTATTCCTTTTTCCACCATGCTTTCACTTTCCATGGCTAACCGTATCCACGGTTGCCCGCCATACCAACACTTTCCAAGAAGTTTATTATTTGACAACATAAAGTAAATTCACTTCTGCATTTCGGGACTGGGAATCCCTAAAACCTTTGCCTTACTCTCGTGCAATGACAAGTGAATAAACACTCATCTTGAGAATAACACATCCAACATGGAAAATATTAGCCACCCGTTACCGACCCGCAAGTGAAAAAACACACAAAAGAGAAGTTTATTTTGAAAATTAGAGATGGCACATGAAAATTTGCTTAGAACGGCAAAATAATACCACATATAGGTAGATATAGTGGACTCATGTTGCAAAACTGGTTTAAAGGATTTTGGATGAACAAGTAGAGGTCATACTTAGTGCAAAATGAAGGCTAGCAAAAAGATTGAGAAGCGACCAACCAAGAAATGAATAATCTCATAAGCAAGCATTAAGCATAATTAACACCGAATAATGCACCACAAGTAGGATATAATTTTCGAGATCACCGAATGCACATGTACAGTGATCCCAGAGATCAATGCTCACTGAACACACAGAAGCTGAATAACAAGAGTCTTACATCCATACATACCGTCTTACACAAATTATGACCATTATGGTCAAGTCTTACATTGATAAAGCCTTAAGGGCTGAACATCAAATGAAACACAAGCAGCGGAAATCTTCGTCGGTAAGTAGAATCCATGCCATCTGTCTTAACCCTACAGGCATTCTGACTGGGAAACATCCTAGTTCGCATGATCGTCTCCAAAGAACTCTTCTTCAAACTCCGGTTCTTCCATGCCTGGCCAATTAAATAACGTTGGCAAGCCAATGAGTACTTTGAATGTACTACAAGCATCCCATGATTTGGTTCAAAGTAACAATGCAATTGCACAATGGGTAAGCAACCTAGCTTCAAGCTAGTTAAGATGTCCTATCAACTTGTGAGATATGCATCAATAAAACATGGGTAACCCCTAGAACAGGTTACAGATATCAACATAAATAGAGTTGAATCGATGTCATGTCATTCAACATGTCAAGTCTCCACCTTGACACAATTAGTTCCTTTCCACACACACATGCATCGTGATTTGTAAAATTTCTGGACATAGTTTAAGTAGCACCCCCCAACTGTCCATGACCGTGGACACGGCTATTCGAATAGTTTGACACTCTGCAGAGGTTGTGCACTTTACCCACAAGATTCGGGAAGCTTTTGTGTCATCCACGATCCCGCAGTACCTCAAGTACTCGGGGGAAGCACCCGATCATTACCTTTCCCTAGATGACACTAACATAGGGTCCACTCGTTGATACACGGCCCTCGTGTATAAGAAAAGATCGTGGGACTCTGCCCTTTTCACATTATTACGCATACACGAAGGGACCAACGGTGTGTCCGGTGCCCTGTGAAAACAGTCATGGCCGCCTATTCAAGCACGACCCCGTCCCGAGAGTGACCTCAAGTCACCCCCGTCACTAGTAATGTGGGCACCATGCTAGTATCGGCCTAAGTAATCAATAATGCCCCGTCCCATAATGGGGTAGAGTGGTTGGACATGTTTAGTTGGGACGGTAATCACACATAAATCTAATCCATCATTTTACACACCAAAATCTCTCTTTGGTACACCGCTTCTTCCTCAAGTGGTGACCTCAGTTCAACATCTCCAAAGGGCATTAGGGGCACCCAATGGGGTTTTCGAAGAACGTAACCATGAAGAGTTCATGGTACACATGCATCTTTATGCATCAACTAGTCTCTTGAAAACGCAATCATGAACAAGGTAAAGTCATGAGTAGGGTATGCATCATGTGGTGGTTCACAACAAGTTTACCACCGTCATATTTCATCATGATGCAATCGGATAAAGGGTACCGATGAACAAGAGGGGTGTCATGGTCAAAGGGCTGCTTGCCTTGATTGGCTTGTTCTTCGAGGTCTTCAAATCATTCTCCTCCTTCTTCAGCTACTTCGTCAAATACGGGATCTAGACATCGCAAGAAAATAGCGGAAAAATAAGACAATAATAAAAACAGAAAAGTCAAAGTGCTCAGAAAAATGTCAACTTATTTTTGTAAAATACTAGGGTGAAGACTAAGAAGGGAAAAATTCTTAGTTTTGGATTTGGAGTGGCATAACAGGAGAAATGGATTTATTTAAGGTATATTTAAATGCTTAAAATCACATTTAAATATTTACAGTGAAGAAAAAGGTTGTTGGATTTGAATGAAAGTTGCACCATTAAATAGGTTGCAATACTTTAGGAATTTAGGAGTTGGAATAAATCTATTTGGATAAGTATTTTATCCTGTGGACTTTTGGAAAAGAGCGAGAAAAGAAAAGGAAAAAGGGCTACGTGCCTGCTGGGCTGTAAGAACAGCCAAGCTGACAAGCCCAGCCTGTAGAGGCGCTCAAAGGCACCGGTGCATGCTGCTGGCCAATGAGTTTAAACCCGACGGCGGGGCCCAAGGCGTCGGTGAGACAGAGGCGATGGAGGGAGAGGCGGAGGCGGGCCCGGCACTGTCATCCCTAACCCCTGACAGAGGGTCGGCGAGCTCACCGGGCGCATTTACGCGGGCACGGTGATGTCGGGCGAGGGCACGCTTGAGTCGGCGTCGTGTCGCCCGTTCGGGTGGAGGTGGTTCGCGGTCATTTGGGGTGGCCTGGATTCGCGGCCGACGAGGTCTTGTGACGGAGGAGCTTGGTGGGTGTCGTTCCTACGACTCGGCTGCAAACGAGGCGGGGAGAGAGGGAAATGATCGATGGGAGAAGGCGGTTTCAGATCGGGGCAGAGGAGGAGCGGGGAGGCCTGTACCTCGCGAACTCCGGCGAGCCGAAGCGGCCGAGCTCGAGCTCGATCTCGAGCTCGGGCGGCTCTGGAGACAAATGGGTGGTGCGAGAGGTGGATTAGGAGTGTGGGGGAGCGAAAGGAGGTGAGAGAGGGGCTCGGGGTCGCCTCTTATAGGCCGGCTGAGGTCCACCGTAGGCGCAGCCTACGGGTGCCCGCGGGATCGGCTCGGGTGGCCGTTAGAGAGGGAATGCAGGACTCGGGGGTGTTTGTGGGAGTGGTGTAGGGTGCAGGGAGAGAGAGGAGGAGGAGGCGAGCTGCGGGCGGCCACAGGAGCGGCGCAGCCATTGGCCGAGTGGGGTGGTGCTCTAGCGCGAGCCGCAGTAAAGGGAGGAGGGCGCGGGAGCAAGTGGGCGGCCTGCTGGCGTGGAGCGGACATCGAGGGGCATCGACTAGCGTGCGGGGGAGGATCGAGGTGGCCGGGAGACGCGGCGTCAACGGTCGGGTGCCCTGCCAGGCGCTTGAGAGCGCGACTTTGGCCGGCATCCGCGGTTTTCCTGCGTCCGCGCGCGTCCACTAGTGTCTGGAGGCTGCAGGGGGTGTGGGCAAAATCTGGGGAGAGCCTTGGATGCTCTAGAAAGCTGAGGGGAGAGAAGGAGGCTGAGAGAGAGGGAGGAATCTGTTGTCCAGAGAAGAAAAATGGGGTTCTCCCCTCCTTCATCATTGCTTCCTCGGGCAGAAAAGCATCCAGGTGCTAGAGGGGAACTAGGAGGGGTTGTGGTAAAAAGTGGAGCACAAGGAGATTAGGGAAAGAGACTGGAATTTGCATTTTGAAATGCAGCCGGAAGGTGTTTGATGTAGGTTTGGGCAAGTAGATGATTTCCATTTGTCATGAGACTCCACAGGGTGAAATGGCACATGTAATTAGGGGCCTTCCTCCCATTTTGAGCTCATTTGGGCAAAGTTGCCAATGCAACTTTTGTAAACCCTACAAATTAGCAGAAATGGACTTGTGTAGATTTAGTTGAGCAAATCACTTCTCCTTGATGCACCACTTGGTGTCGTGGCCTTATTTGGTCATGTGAACATGCTCACCAAAGTTGGGGTCAAGGAGAGAAAGTTGGTAGTACAAAGTTGTTCAAATTTGATTCTGGTCAGAGAGGGTTTTGGGGCATTCTGGTGAACCAGAATGACTTTAAATGACATGAGGCTTTGCAAGGTGATCACAATATGCATTTGTGACTTGCTGGATTTTCTTTGGATTTTTATGAAAATATTTCCTGTAGAAATATTTCAAATCCTTGGAATGGGCAGAAATGGTTTTGGGAGGTTTTGCCCAACATTTTGAACATGACCATGTGTTGAAACTCTTATATATGGAAAATATATGCCCACTGAGTTTCCCTGATTTTTTTCAAATATTTTTAAAACAATAAAATAATTTTTCCCTATTAAAGACCATTTCTGGCCTTAAGAAAAAGCTTTTAAATAAAATAGGAAAATAACTTTTAAAATTATATTTTTGTAGTTTATGGGACTCCTATATCTAATAGGTTTCAAATATACTCTTTGAAATATTTTTCATACCCCAAATCAGGTACTTGTAGTGCAAACCTCAATTCGGGGGTTTTTGGAAAACTAATTTTAGAAAATACTTTTTGGCCAAATTATTTTTGTAAGAAAATATTATATTGTTCTATACACATGGCATGATCATTGGGCAGAAGCATGGGGCAAGGAGATGAGGTATAGAAGGTGGAGTAGTTGACTTTAAGAGCACTTGAAAATCACAGAGAGAAAACTAACTCCAAACTAAAAAGCCAAATAATGCAAAAGTTTTTGTTGGTCCAAATTTTTTTATGCTTTATTAATGCAAATGAAATGTTACAATATGCAGGGTGTGACAATTATTGACATTCGTGCATGCATAGGGAATCACAAACCTTAACACCAATATTCTTACTAGAGCACAATTACTCATCAACATAACTCACATATCACATCATCATATCTCAAAACTATTACTAAGAATCAAGTTTATTTTGTCCAATGATCTTCATGACACTTTTTCTTTATCCTTCTTGGATATCTATCACTTTGGGGCTAATTTTCATGTGTTGCTTTTGACAAGCTCAAACAAATATAAGTGAAGATCATGAGCATAAAAAAATTTCTTTCTCTCAAAATAATTTAAGTGAAGCAAGAGAGAATTTCTTTAAAATTTTACTAACTCTCAAATAAATCTACGTGAAGCAAGAGAGCATTTCTTTCAAAAATAACAAAGCACACCGTGCTAAAAAAGATATAAGTGAAGCACTAGAGCAAGTCCTAGCTCATAAAAGATTTAAGTGAAGCATAGAGAGCAATTCTAACAGGTTATGATATAATTTTGGCTCTCTCAAATAGGTGTGTCCAGCAAGGATTGATGACTTAAAACACAAAATAAAACAAGCAAAGACACATATCATACAAGACGCTCCAAGCAAAAGACATATCATGTGACGAATAAAAATATAGCTTTGAGTAAAATACCGATAGTTGTTGGAAGAAAGCGGGGATGCCACTCGGTGGCATCCCCAAGCCTAGTTAGTTGCTCATTTTTGGATAATAGCTTGGGATGCCAGGGCATCCCCAAGCTTAGGCTCTTACGTCCTTCCTTCATCCATCGTAAGATAACCCAAAACTTGAAAACTTCAATCACACAAAACTCAACAAAACCTTCGTGAGATCCGTTAGTACAAGAAAGCAAACTACTACTATAAGTGTTGTATGAAACCAAATCATATTTTGTTTTTGTATTACATCTACTGTATTCCAACTTTTCTATGGCAAAAACTCATCAAATGAAACCATAGAGCCATCAAAATAAGCACACAACACAAAGAAAATACAATCTGTCAAAACAGAACAGTCTGTAGTAATCTGACTTTTTCGAATACTTATCTAACTCAAAAAATTCTACCAAAATAGGACGACCAGGTTAGTTTGTATATTAATCTTCTGCAAAAATAATTGGCATTTTATCACATTCTGGTGATTTCCAAAAATTATTTTCATGAGCACAAAGTTTCTGTCTTTTTCAGCAAGATTAAACAACTACCACCCAAGAAGATCCTATAGGATTTACTGGGCATAAACACTAATCAAAACATAAAAAACACAATCATACCAGTAGCATAATTGTGTAAACACTCAAGAACAGAAAGCAAAAAGAAAAAATAAATTTTATTCATTGGGTTGCCTCCCAACAAGCTCTTTCTTTATAGCCATCAAGATAGGCTTGAGATTTTATTGATGCTCACATGAAAGATAAAATTTGAAGCATCAAGAGAGCATCATAAAACATGTGACAAACATATTTAAGTATAACATACTTCCTATGAATAGGAATTTTATAAGCAAACAAATTATCAAGACAAGGACCATCTAGCATATGCAAAAAAGAGTTATAAAACATTGACGATCTCAACATAACGAGAGGTAATTTAGTAACATGAAAATTTCTACGACCATATTTGCCTCTCTCATAATAATTACATGTAGGATCATATTCAAATTCAACAATATAACTATCACAAATAATATTCTCTTCATGATCCACATGCATGTAAAGTTGACACTCTTCCAAAATAGTGGGATTATCATCAAATAAAGTCATGACCTCTCCAAGCCCACTTTCAATATTATCGAAAACATATTCATCATGAGGCTTAAATAATTTTTCAAGATTATAAGAAACATTATCACCCCAATCATGATCATTGCAATAAGTAACGGACATAACAAAACAAGCATCCCCAAGCTTGGGGTTTTGCATATTATTAGCACAATTGACATTAATAGAATTTATATTAAAATTATCGAAATCATGCTTTTCATTCAAGGAGATATCATGAATCACTTCATAATTTTCTTCATCACAATTTTCAGATTCATGAATCTCAAGCAAAACTTCATAAAGATGATCTAGTGCACTCAACTCACAAGCAATTGGTTCATCATGATTGGACCTTTTAAAAAGGTTAGCAAGTGGATGGGATCCATATCAATAGATTTTTAGCAAGCGTAGATGCAAGCATATAGAAGTCACATGGCAACACAAGCAAGCAAAAGATCTGACAAGAAAAAGGCGAACGAAAAGGAGGGTGAATAAAAACGACAAATTTTTGTGAAGTGGGGGAGAGAAAAACGAGAGGCAAATGGCAAATAATGTAAATTGCGAGGAGATGAGATTTGTGATTAGGAACCTGGTATATGTTGAAGATCGTCCCCAAAGCAACGAGCCGTAAATTCCTTTTGATTACTCTCGACTATAGCGCCGGAAAACCTCACATGCTGCTAGGACTACGCCGGTATTTCCCCAAAGAGGAAGGGATGATGCAGCACAGCGACGGTAGGTATTTCCCTCAGTGAAGAAACCAAGGTTATCCAACCAGTAGGAGAACCAAGCAACACAACGTAAACAACACCTGCACACAAATAACAACACCTCGCAACCCAGCGTGTTAAAGGGGTTGTAAATCCCTTTCGGGTAACGATGCCTGAAAATTGTAGTAGATTGAAATAATAGATCGCAAATAGAATAAAGTGCAACAAAGTATTTTTGTATTTTTTGTTTAATAGATCTGGATAAAAATGCAAAGGAAAAGTAGATCGCAAGCAAATATATGAGAAAGAAGACCCGAGGGCCGTAGGTTTCACTAGTGGCTTCTCTCGAGAAAGATAGCAAACGGTGGTTAAACAAATTACTATTGGGCAATTGATAGAACCTCAAATAATTATGATGATATCCAGGCAATGATCATTACATAGGCATCACGTCCAAGATTAGTAGACCGACTCCTGCCTGCATCTACTACTATTACTCCACACATCGACCGCTATCCAGCATGCATCTAGTGTATTAAGTTCATGGAAAAACGAAGTAATGCAATAAGAATGATGACATGATGTAGACAAGATCCGTTTATCTATTGTGTAGATATAGATCTCGTCTTTTTATCCTTAGTATCAACGATACATACGTGTCGGTTCCTTTCACATCTTGGGATCAAGCACCGTAAGATCGCACCCACTACCAGCCACCTCTTCCCATTGCAAGATAAATAGATCAAGTTGGCCAAACAAAACCCAAATATCGGAGAAGAAATATGAGGCTATAAGAGATCATGCATATAAGAGATCAAAGAAACTCAAATAACTTTCATGGATATAAAAAGATATAACTGATCATAAACTCAAAGTTCATCAGATCCAACAAACACACGCGCAAAAGAGTTACATCATATGGATCTCCAAGAGACCATTGTATTGAGAATTCAGCGAGAGACAAAGCCATCTAGCTACTAACTACGGACCCGAAGGTCTACAACGAACTACTCACGCATCATCGGAGAGGCACCAATGGAGGTGGTGAACCCCATCCGAGATGGTGTCTAGATTGGATCTGGTGGTTCTGGACTCTGCGGCGGCTGGATGAATATTTTGTCAACCCCCTAGGGTTCTGGGATTTTGGGGGTATTTATAGAGCAAAGAGGCGGTCCGGGGGGCACCCGAGGTGGGCAGAACCCACCAGGATGCGCCCTGGTGGGTTGTTCCCTCCTCGGGACCCCCCCAGGTGCAACCAGGGCCCAACTTCTTCCTTTTGGTCCATAAAAATCATTGTGAAGTTTCGTTGCATTTGGACTCCGTCTGATATTGATTTCCTGCGATGTAAAAAATATGCAAAAAAACAGCAACTGGCACTTGGCACTATGTCAATAGGTTAGTACCAAAAAATGATATAAATGACTATAAAATGATTATAAAACATCCAAGATTGATAATAAAACAACATGGAGCTATCAAAAATTATAGATACGCTGGAGACGTATCAACATCCCCAAGCTTAACTCCTACTCGTCCTCGAGTAGGTAAGTGATAAAAACAAAATTTTTGATGTGGAGTGATGTTTATCAAGTCATATCATATTCTTTTCTTTATAGCATGGACATTTGGAATTTTATGTGATTCAAAGCAATAGTCTAGTTTTGACATAATTATTTAGATACTCAAGCATACCAACAAGCAACCATGTCTTTCAAAATATCAACGCTAAAATAAGTTATCCCTAGCCCATCATGCTCAAACATTGATCCATTCATGAAACACACTCGAATATTAGCTATACCCAATACTTAAGCATGATAATATTGCCTCTTAGTTGGTGCTTTTGTAAGAGAAGATGGAGACTCAATATTCAAAATAAAAATCGCATAAAGTAAAAGAAAGGCCCTTCGCAGAGGGAAGTACGGATTTGTAGAGGTGCCAGAGCTCAAAGCGAAAAAATAGAGATAACACATTTTGGGAGGTGTATCCATCCCACCAACGAAAATGACTTGAGTTCCAAACACTTTCCATGCTAGATATGCCATAGGCGGTTGCCAAACAGAAAATAAAGTTTATTCCTTTTTCCACCATACTTTCACTTTCCATGGCTAGCAGTATCCACGGTTGCCCTCCATAACAACACTTTCCAAGGAGTTTATTATTTGACAACATAAAGTAAATTCATTTTTGCATTTCGGGACTGGGCATCCCTAAAACCTTTGCCTTACTCTCGTGCAATGACAAGTGAATAAACACTCATCTTGAGAATAACACATCCGGCATGGAAATTATTAGCCACCCGTTACTGTTCATGAGCGAAACAAACACACAAAAGAGAAGTTTATTTTGAAAATTAGAGATGGCACATGCAAATTTGCTTAGAATGGCAAAAGAATACGCATATAGGTAGATATAGTGGACTCATGTCGCAAAACTGGTTTAAAGGATTTTGGATGCACAAGTAGAGGTCATACTTAGTGCAAAATGAAGGCTAGCAAAAAGATTGAGAAGCGACCAACCAAGAAACGAATAATCTCATAAGCAAGCATTAAGCATAATTAACACCGAATAATGCACCACAAGTAGGATATAATTTTCATTGCATGATTATTGACTTTTGAGCATGCATAGGGAATCACAAACCTTAACACCAATATTATTACTAGAGCACAATTACTCATCAACATAACTCATATATCACATCATCATATCTCAAAACTATTACTAAGAATCAAGTTTATTTTGTCCAATGATCTTCATGAATTTTTTTCTTTATCCTACTTGGATATCTATCACTTTGGGACTAATTTTCATGTGTTGCTTTTCACAAGCTCAAACAAATATAAGTGAAGATCATGAGCATAACAAATTTTCTTTCTCTCAAAATAATTTAAGTGAAGTAAGAGAGAATTTCTTTAAAATTTTACTAACTCTCAAATAAATCTAAGTGAAGCAAGAGAGCATTTCTTTCAAAAGTAACAAAGCACATCGTGCTCAAAAGGATATAAGTGAAGCACTAGAGCAAGTCCTAGCTCATAAAAGATTTAAGTGAAGCATGGAGAGCAATTCTAACAGGTCATGATATAATTTTGGCTCTCTCAAATAGGTGTGTCCAGCAAGGATTGATGACTTAAAACACAAAATAAAACAAGCAAAGACACATATCATACAAGACGCTCCAAGCAAAAGACATATCATGTGACGAATAAAAATATAGCTTTGAGTAAAATACCGATAGTTGTTGGAAGAAAGCGGGGATGCCACTCGGGGGCATCCCCAAGCTTAGTTGATTGCACATTTTTGGATAATAGCTTGGGATGTCGGGGCATCCCCAAGCTTAGGATCTTACGTCCTTCCTTCATCCATCATAAGATAATCCAAAACTTGAAACCTTCAATCACACAAAACTCAAAAAAACGTTCGCGAGATCCGTTAGTATAAGAAAGAAAACTACTACTATAAGTGTTGTATCAAACCAATTCATATTTTGTTCTTTTATTATATCTACTGTATTCCAACTTTTCTATGGCAAAAACTCATCAAAGAAAACCATAGAGCCATCAAAATAGCACACAACACAAACAAAACAGAATCTGTCAAAACAGAACAGTCTGTAATAATCCGACTTTTTTCGAATACTTATGTAAATCCAAAAATTCTACCAAAATAGGAAGACCAGGGTAGTTTGTATATTAATCTTCTGCAAAACTAATTGGCATTTTATCACGTTCTGGTGATTTTTAACAATTATTTTCATGAGCACAAAGTTTCTGTCTTTTTCAGCAAGATTAAACAACTACCACCCAAGAAGATCATATAGGCTTTACTTGGCACAAACACTAATTAAAATATAAAAAACACAATCATACCAGTAGCATAATTGTGTAAACCCTCAAGAACAGAAAGCAAAAAAGCAAAAAAATTATTCATTGGGTTGCCTCCCAACAAGCTCTTTCTTTATAGCCATCAAGATAGGCTTCATGAAAGATACAATTAGAAGCATCAAGAGAGCATCATAAAACATGTGACAAATATATTTAAGTCTAACATACATCCTATGCATAGGAATTTTATAAGCAAACAAATTATCAAGACAACGACCATCTAGCATATGCAAAGAAGAGGAATAAAACATTGACGATCTCAACATAACGAGAGGTAATTTAGTAACATGAAAATTTCAACAACCATATTTACCTCTCTCATAATAATTACATGTAGGATCATATTCAAATTCAACAATATAACTATCACAAATAATATTCTCTTCATGATCCACATGCATGTAAAGTTGACACTTGTCGGTGTACAAAAGTAGGGGCCCTTTTTGTACCCCTTTACTTGTGCACGGGCAGTCAGAGCCACGCCTGCGACCACACTTAGCAGGGCAGAGGAGGGAAGCAAAGCTACAAGACAATGATAACCCACAAGTGTAGGTGATCGCATGTAGCGACCTGACCCAAAATTGGTCAAATCTCTGTGTCTGTACCATCCCAAGATCATGCTGGTACTCACAGTACATCGATAAAGTAATCAAAGTTCAATCACACCTGAATATCATTAATCGATTCTCATATAGAGTCTTTATTACAAGGGAATAAATTGGCTCAAGGCCAACTCATGAGAAATAAACTAAAATGCTGCGGAAGCGTCGAAGATAAGCGAGTCCATCCGACTCCATAGGGCAATCGCCAAGCGGAGCGTAGCCTCACTCCTCGATCGAATATATCTACGCAACATAATACGTTGCAGCCATGTAGGTCAGCTTTTGGAATAAGTGGCAAGTCATGAAGCAAAACAATAATAAAGTTGCTAACACTATATGCATTTTGGCTGTGGAGCTCTAAGTTTCATCATTTTTTGCGTAAAGCCAATTTTATCCTACTACTGATGGACTTATTTGCAAATTACTACAAATTGTTGGTAGTTATTGAGATGGTTCCGCCAACCAATATCTCGCTCCCAAATTATTATTAAGTCATAAACCCTCAAATTAATCCATTAATTTTAAGTGTTGAGATATCCGAATACTTCCAAGTTCGAGAGACTCAAATGTCCGTGAATCGGGGACACGGCTAATCGATTAGGTTATAACACTCTGCGGAGGTTTGCGACTTTCCCGCAAGAATCATTCCCTCCTTTTAAAGTCTTAGCACTTCATGGTGTTTGAAGGCGGGGCGAATGAAACAGGGTCTTCCAAAGAGTTCTTACAGCTACTGCCGGTACCCATCCAATCCTACCGTTCTTCTACATCTCGTAGTACCGTCCAGCCAGCGTCACTACTAGGGTTGACCCGCAGAGCCCATAATGGCTTGCGGCTGCACAGTAAGCTTCGGTCATGGGGCATCCATCCTTCTCTTAGTGGCTGGGTGAAGCTTTCCATGAGGATGTCATGGCGCTTCTCCATGCATCCCGGCCACCACTGGTGCTCAGGTGCCGTCGGCCAAATCCTCCACCCAGTAGTGATTTTCAAGTCCATCTTGAACATTGTAGTCCATGGGTTGTCATCATCATTGACTCTCACATCTTGCTTATGAATTTCACTCATCCCAAATCCGTCTCTGAGCATAGCAAAATAACTACTACGTCCCGGGGTCATGGTAACAAGGGGATTGGTTCATCCTACCACATGATACTACTCAAGTTTAATGACTTCAAGATTTCACTACTGCATGCATGGTGGGGTGGTGACAACTACTAATGCACAAAAACATAGGTATAGAAATAACATGATCAAAACTTGCCTTCTTGATGATCCTCGTAAGCTAAAGAGTCGTAGTAGCAAGCTTAGCACTCAGGAAACTCTACGAGACAAACAATAACACAATAAGCACAAAGCAAGAGGATCACACAAGATAACAATAGTAACATAACACAACAAAATAATCAAAACCAAATCCAAAAGAAAAGTCAAAGAAACCAATTCAAAGTTTTTCCCTACTCCAAGCGATAGCAAAAAATAGTTTTTATACAACAAAATTTTCTTAAAATAACCTAATCATGGTTTTAGGTTAATTTAATGAAAAAGGATTAACTAAGTGACTAGGATCAAAAAGAATTAATTAAATAGCTATTATAAAACTCATTTTAGGCCTAATCCAATTTCTATTAAGAAAAATAATTTAAAACTTTTATTAATTATAAATAAAAGTTCATCTAATGGAATGACAGAAACTAACCTAGAATAACTAATCACAAGTTAAAAATAAATTAATTTACTAATTAATTAATTAGGAAAAGCAGGAACTAGGCAATTAATTAGGATTAATAGGATTCTGCCTAGAATTAATTATCTATTAATCCTAAAATACCCAAATTAATTTCTAGGGTTTGACAATATCAAAATAAAGTGATGGCAAAAGAATCATGCAAAAATAATTTTTCTAACTAAAACTATAGCAGATTTGCTATTCTGACTAAAACAATATTAAAGCATTTTTAATTGTTTTTAACATAGCTAAATATATGTTTTTCAGAAACTACATAAAATTTTCAATCCAACAAAAAAAAGAATCACTCAAAAATATTAAACAGAATAAAAGATATACATTTTTGAAAATTGAAACTATTCGGCTAAAACAGAAAATCAAATTAAAAAGAAAAAGCCCAATGGGCCTATACTGTGCACTAGGCGTAGTTTAGTCTAACGGGCCTAGCGTTAACTAACAACGAACCGGTCTAAACAAAATAAACCTAACTAAAAAAATAAACCGCTCGGCCGTCCGGTTTTCTAATAAAAACATACCCCTTCGGGGGCTTCTAATCCTAACCCTAGGTTTAGGATCTAACGGTGGAGGGGGATGCCGGGGACTCACCGGACTCCGGCGACGTCGGCGGCGGCCAGAGTGCTCAAGGGCTCAGCGTCGGCGAGCTTCATGAGACGTCAGGAGATCTTGAGGGAGCTCGGGGAGGTTCGGTGGTGTTGGGAGGGTTTGGGTGCACAGGCGTGGGCGGCGTGACTTTGGCGGTGGTGAGCTCGGTGCTCGGTGAGCTCGGGAGGAGAAGGAGAGGGGTTCAAGCGAGGCTAGGGGAAATGGGGTGCGGAGCCTCGGGCTTATATAGCCAGGGCCTCGGCTCCTCTTGGAAGGGATCGGGCGCCGGGGATCCCGGATCGCCGGGATCCGGTGGATCTCCAGTGAGGTGCGCGTGGGCGAGGGAAGACGACGGGTGGGGGCCACGGGTCGATGAGAGAGAGAGGTTGATTCGGTCGGCCGAAACCCGGGTTTTCGGCGAGGGGGCGGGTGAAGCAGCTGGCTCGCTCTGGGCCGGGCTGGCCTCGTGGGCCGGGCTTTGGGCAGTGCTGGGTGGCCGAGGTTAGGTGGCTGGCTGGGCACAGGTGGCCTGGTTGGCGCCCAAGGTTTTTTTTTAAACTAAAACAAAAATAAAACCCAAATTATAAATAATTTATATAGAGTATATATATACCAAAATGATCGGGGAATATTCCCTTTCATTTGAACATTTTCCAAAGGCAAAATCCAAACTTTATAAAAATTCATTTTTTCAAATCCAAATAAAATTCAGATTTGAATTCCAATTTTTTGGCAATGTTTCCTCCGATATTTTTGGAGTGTCATGTTTGCTCCTCTCATACTTTTGATCAAGTATTTATCAGGCTTAGTTTTTGAATTGTTTCCCACATGCCAAAGTTTGAAATTCAAATTCAACTCAAATAGCTCTGAAACTTCAAATGGCATTCAAATTCAAACAGGATGCATAGGATGCTTAGCTATAATTGTAAAACATTCCAAATAGGAAAATTTGGGATGTTACAAACCTACCCACCTTAAGATGAATCTCGCCCTCGAGAGTCGGGTTAATAGCAAATAGGTGCGGATGGTCTCGACGAAGATCTTCTTCGCGTTCCCAGGTGGCTTCTTCTTCGGTGTGGTGACTCCACAGCACCTTGCAAAACTTGATGACCTTGCTGCGGGTGACTCTGCTTGCAGTTTCGAGAATACGGACGGGTTCCTCCTTGTAGGTCAGATCACTGGCAAGCTGTATGGCCTCTAGGGGCACTGTATCTCTCAACGGAACATCGGCCATGTCGGCATGGCACTTCTTCAACTGTGAAACATGGAAGACATCATGAACTCCGGACAATCCTTCCGGCAATTCCAACTTGTATGCAACTTCTCCACGACGTTCGAGGATTTTGTAGGGGCCAATGAATCGGGTGCTAACTTTCCCTTGACTCCAAACCTCTTGATTCCACGAAGTGAGACACACGAAGGTATGCTCGGTCTCCCACTTCGTAAGTCACCTCCTTGCGCTTCGTCGGCATAACTCTTCCGTCGTGTTGTGCTATCTTGAGCCGGTCTCGAATTAGCTTGACTTTCTCTTCGGAATCCTTGATAAGATCGGAACCGAAAAGTGATCGATCTCCAACACTATCCCACAAAGAATGGTGTTACGCACCTCCTTCCGTATAGAGCTTGAAAGGGCCATCTTCAAACTGGACTGATAACTGTTGTTGTACGAGAACTCTGCGTACGGCAAATTATCATCCCAGCTAGACCCATAGTCTAGCACACAAGCTCTCAACATGTCCTCCAGAATCTGGTTGACTCTCTCGGTCTGTCCATCTGTCTGCGGATGAAAAGCTGTACTGAATTCCAGCCTCGTACCCAAAGTTTCATGCAACTGCTTCCAAAACTTTGAGGTAAACTGCGTTCCTCTATCTGACGATTTTCCTCGGAACTCCATGCGGGCATACGATCCTGGTCATGTATATCTTGGCCAACTTAGCACTGGTATAGGTAGTTTTCACGGAATGAAGTGAGCTACCTTGGTCAAACGATCAACCACTACCCAGATGGAATCATAACCTGAACGGGTCTGGGTAATCCTGTGATAAAATCCATTCCAAGTTTTTCCCATTTCCAATCGGAATCGGCAAAGGTTGAAGTAACCCTGGCTGCTTCGATGTTACGCCTTCACACGCTGACAAACATCACATATCGCTACGCATTCGGCAATGTCCTTCTTCATACACATCCACCGTAAACTTTGCTTCAAATCCGGGTACATCTTGGTGTTGCCGGGTGAATCGAGTACGGTGAATCATGAGCCTCTGAAGAATTAGCTTCTGAGCTCGGGATCATTGGGCACATAAATACGATCTTCAAACCATATAGTTCCGTGTTCATCCTTACGGAATCCTTTAGCTTTTCCTTCCTCCATCTTTTGCTTTATCTCATCAATTTCCTTATCCGACTTCTGGGCTTCACGAATCCTTTCGGCTAAAGTGGACTGTACTTCCAGAGTTGCAACAAATCCTCTCGGAACTATCTCCAATGGAGATCTCTCGAGGTCATCGACCAATTCACAGGGTAATCCTCACGTGGTAAGAGTATTCACATAACTCTTACGGCTCAAAGCATCTGCTACAACATTGGCCTTACCGGGGTGGTAATGCAATCTCATGTCGTAGTCCTTTATCAACTCTAGCCATCTCCTCTCGCACGAGGTTCAATTCCTTCTGCGTGAAAATATATTTCAAACTCTTGTGATCTGTAGACATCACAACGATTTCCGATGAGGAAATGTCTCCAGTCTTGAGTGCATGCACTACATTGCTAACTCCAAATCATGCGTGGCATAATTCATCTCATGAGGCCGTAGCTGTCCGGAGGCATAAGCTACAACCTTACCTTCCTGCATCAATACTCCTCCGAGTCCTTGACGTGAAGCGCCACAATAGACTGGTATTCCTTATGTATGTCCGCAATATCAACATCGAGCTGTGACCAACCGTTTCTTCAACTCCGAAAACGGCTTCACATTCCTCGGTCCAAACATACTTGGCTTCCTTCTTCAACAACTCGGTCATGGGCTTGGCAATCTTTGAGAAGTTCTCAATGAACCTCCGATAATATCCTGCGAGTCCGAGAAGCTGCGGATCTCCTTGATCGAGGTGGGTGACTGCCAATCGGTGATCGATTCAACCTTGGCGGGATCAACTGCTATTCCTTCTCCTGAAATAACATGTCCGAGGAATCCAACTTCCTTCAACCAAAATTCACATTTGCTGAATTTGGCATACGGTGATGTTCTCAAGTTTCTCGTAACTAGACGCAAATGTTCCTTATGCTCTTCCTCGCTCTTGGAGAATATCAATATGTCATCGATGAACACCACGACAAACTTGTCCAGATATTCCATGAACACCTTGTTCATCAAATTCATGAAGTATGCGGGAGCATTAGTCAATCCAAATGACATGACGGTATACTCATATAAACCATACCCGGTGGTGAATGCTGTTTTGGGTATATCCTTTTCACGAATTTTCAATCGATGATACCACGATCGAAGATCGATCTTAGAGAATACCTTGGCTCCAACAAGCTGATCAAACAAGTCATTGATCATCGGCGGAGGGTACTTGTTCTTGATGGTTACTTCGCTCAATGCACGATAATCCACAACCATCCTCAAGCTTCCATCCTTCTTCTCTACCAAAAGAACTGGGCTCCCCAAGGTGATGAGCTTGGACGAATATATCTTTTCTCCAATAACTCATTTATTTGATCCTTGATCTCTTTCAACTCATTCGGTGGCATCCGATAAGGTCTCTTGGATATTGGGGCTGTCTTGGGCAACAACTCAATCAAAATTCAATGTCCCTCGTCCGTGGCATTCACAGTAATTCCTCC
Source organism: Aegilops bicornis (assembly GCA_021605145.1). Lineage (NCBI taxonomy): Eukaryota > Viridiplantae > Streptophyta > Magnoliopsida > Poales > Poaceae > Aegilops > Aegilops bicornis. The sequence continues at coordinate 799,426 of JAHIAL010000021.1, read as the reverse complement.
TAAACACATCGGGAAAGTCTTGCACCATCGGGCACTTCCTCCCGAACAACTCCCGTGAGGGAATGTACCTGATTCTTCATCTGGCTGCTCGGCTACATATTTGATCCTCTTCCGCCCGGGGTGGTGAGCAGAATAGACTTGCACACTCAATGTTCCCTTCATACTTTGACAACTAATCCATGCCTAGGATTACATCCAAGGTCTGAGTTTCCAACACTATGAGTTCTACGGGAAATTTGTGGTTCCCGATGTTGAGGTTTGCGTGACAGCTTAAACCTGCCATCATTTCTCCTCCTCTGCGGGCCCGGCGAAGGGGGCTTCTAAGGGTTCTAGTGCGTAATCCGTACTTATCCACAACTACCCTTGATATGAATGAATGCGTTGCACCGTAATCAAAGAGAACCAAAACTGAACGTGAATTCAATAAAACTTACCAACCACGATTGTTCTGGCTGATCATAGACGTCCTCCACGCCGATATGGTTCACTTGAGCACGAGGAAGGGATTGGGCTTCTGAGCCTCCATTGCCATTCCCGTTCCTCTGCTTGGCCTCCGGGCAGTCGGTGGCGTAGTGCCCTGTCTTCCGCACTTGAAGCAGGTGATGTGGCTCGAGATCCTTGGAGCGGGCGAGAATGGTGTCGATTGCCATTACCATTGCCATTGCCATTGCCATGGCCGACTTGTTGTCTGGCTGCGGTTGTTTCCATTTCTACCATGGTTATGAACTCCATGGTTATGATGGGTGTGCCCTCCTGAGCACGGTGCATAAGCGGGCTTCTGTGAGCTCTGAGTTGTGCTTCGGGCTGTACTTCCGCTTGCGGCTTTCTATCTGCTGCTGCTTGCCTTCCAGGATGGTGGCCTTGTCTACCAGCTCCTGGTAGTTGTTGAAAGTAGCCACGATAAGCTGCATGCTCAGTTCATCGTTGAGTCCCTCAAGGAACTTCTCCTGCTTGGCGGCATCAGTGGCCACATCATCAGGGGCATAGCGAGCAAGCTTGCTGAATTCATCCACGTACTGTGCCACAAGACGGTTCCCCTGGCGTAAGTTGCGGAACTCACGCTTCTTCGGACTCATGGCTCCAATGAGACATGAGCGGTGCGGAGAAGGCTTCTTTGAATTGGTCCCATGTGATGGCACCAATGGGAAAAGTGGCGGTGTAATTCTCCCACCAAGAAGCTGCAGGTCCATCAAGTTGATGTGCGGCAAAGCGCACCTTCTCGACTTGTCAGTGCATCCAACGGTGACTAGCTCTCTTCCAATCTTGCGGAGCCAATCATCAGCCACAATCGGCTCAGTGCTACTAGAGAACACTGGCGGATTCAACCTCAGAAATCGAGTCAAGTTGTCCACAGTGGGTGGTGGTGGTGGATTGTTGTTGTTGTTCTGATTCTGAATGAGTATCTGCATGAGGGCATTCTGCTGCTGGAGTAGTTTGGGTGAGCTCGGCGGAAAACCGTGTCACGCCCTGAGGCATCTGGTGTTTTGGAGTGGATGAGAAATTAGAATAGAACAATGGTCTATGAGAATTAACACTACCCATATGAATGCACAATCATAACACACCAATCATTTATTCATTCCACTCAAACATGGTTCAAACTCGATTACAAAAGCTCATGACTAATCGAAGAAAAAAAACATCGGCCTAACTGATCGTCGAAAAAAAATAAAAGATAACATGGTGGTCGACTAAAAAGTCTTCATCAGTGGCGTCTCCTCTTGGGGTTTCCTTCAGTGGTACTCCCTTCAAAATCCTGGTCATTGCTCACGAGGGGTCCTTCATCTCCACTCGGGATAAAGGTCCTCTCCCAAGTCCATCTTTTCCTCTATCGCGGCAAGCTTCATCTTCGTGTCGTCGACCATCTCCATGAAGTCCGCGACTTCTTCCTCATGATTAAGGAAGTCTGCGTGTGCCTTCTCCTCCGGTTCAGTTCACGGAACAATAGCCTCTGTGTGCCTTCGAGTTACTGGCGAGCCCGAATCTCCGTTTCACGAGAAGACACTCCAAGTCTGGATGTAAGAGAGGGTGGAATCGTCCTCGATGGTACGGATGATATCTCCATTCCTTGCCCCGCGAGAAACCATGGCGAGGTCTCGGTGATCGAGCTCGGCCTGTACTCCTCTCGGAGATGTCCAAGTGCTCGATAGATCGCCACGTCCCTTCCGATGATCCAGTTGAACTCGGTGAACTCAAAGTTGATAGGCTCCGTGTGTGTTCTCCAAAGGTTCTCCACAGGATATGCACTTCAATCACAGAGCGGGTGTCCGTCGGAAGTGCATTGGTTGGCTTCCCGGTGATCGAGGGCGAGCTATCTTCAGCTTCTTCACCATCTGGACCAGCTTCCTGCCGAAGGGCATTGTCTCATCGGGCCGGCAAAACTCCGTAGCAAACGGGGTGAACTCGTGCCATCTAGAATGTTGAAAATAGGAGAAGAGTCGAGAATTGGACAGGGAGAATTACGGAATGAAAAGGATTTAAAGTAAATGGTCTCTGCTAATGGCTTTCCGATCCTAGGGGTTACGATCCTCACGGTCAGGTGTGCTCTGATACCATCTCTGTGGCGACTGACCCAAAATTGGTCAAATCTTCGTATGCATGTACCATCCCAAGATCATGCTGGTACTCACAAAGACATCGATAAAGTAATCAAAGTTCAATCACACCTGAATATCATTAATCGATTCTCATATAGAGTCTTTATTACAAGGGAATAAATTCGGCTCAAGGCCAACTCATGAGAAATAAACTAAAATGCTGCGGAAGCGTCGAAGATAAGCGAGTCCATCCGACTCCATAGGGCAATCGCCAAGCGCGGAGCGTAGCCTCACTCCTGATCGGAATATATCTGCGCAACATAATACGTTGCAGACATGTAGGTCAGCTTTTTGAATAAGTCGGCAAGTCATGAAGCAAAACAATAATAAAGTTGCTAACACTATATGCATTTTGGCCGTGGAGCTCTAAGTTTCATCATTTTTGCGTAAAGCCAATTTTATCCTACTACGGTGGACTTATTTGCAAATTACTACAAATTGTTGGTAGTTATTGAGATGGTTCCGCCAACCAATATCTCGCTCCCAAATTATTATTAAGTCATAAACCCTCAAATTAATCCATTAATTTTAAGTGTTGAGATATCCGAATACTTCCAAGTTCCAGAGACTCAAATGTCCGGTGAATCGGGGACACGGCTAATCGATTAGGTTATAACACTCTGCAGAGGTTTGCGACTTTCCCGCAAGAATCATTCCCTCCTTTTAAAGTCTTCGCACTTCATGGTGTTTGAAGATCGGGACTTAGATGAAACAGGTCTTCCAAAGAGTTCTTCAGCTACGCTGCACCCATCCAATCCTACCGTTCTTCTACATCTCGTAGTACCGTCCAAAGCGTCACTACTACTAGGGTTGACCCAGCCAGAGCCCATAATGGCTTTCAAGCGGCCCACGTAAGCTTCGGTCATGGGGCATCCATCCTTCTCTTAGTGGCTGGGTGAAGCTTTCCATGAGGATGTCATGGCGCTTCTCCATGCATCCGGCCACCACTGGGTGCTCCAGGTGCCCACAACCGCCCCTCCACCCAAAGAGTGATTTTCGAAGTCCATCTTGAACATTGTAGTCCATGGGTTGTCATCATCATTGACTCTCACATCTTGCTTATGAATTTCACTCATCCCAAATCCCGTCTACGAGCATAGCAAAATAACTACTACGTCCCGGGGTCATGGTAACAAGGGGATTGGTTCATCCTACCACATGATACTACTCAAGTTTAATGACTTCAAGATTTCACTACTGCATGCATGGTGGGGTGGTGACAACTACTAATGCACAAAAACATAGGTATAGAAATAACATGATCAAAACTTGCTTTGCTGATGATCCTCGTAAGCTAAAGAGTCGTAGTAGCAAGCTTCGCACTCCGGAAACTCTACCGAGACAAACAATAACACAATAAGCACAAAGCAAGAGGATCACACAAGATAACAATAGTAACATAACACAACAAAATAATCAAAACCAAATCCAAAAGAAAAAGTCAAAGAAACCAATTCAAAGTTTTTCCCTACTCCAAACGATAGCAAAAATAGTTTTTATACAACAAAAATTTCTTAAAATAACCTAATCATGGTTTTAGGTTAATTTAACAGAAAAGGATTAACTAAGCAACTAGGAGCAAAAAGAATTAATTAAATAGCTATTATAAAACTCATTTTAGGCCTAATCCAATTTCTATTAAGAAAATAATTTAAAACTTTTATTAATTATAAATAAAAGTTCATCTAATGGAATGACAGAAACTAACCTAGAATAACTAATCACAAGTTAAAAATAAATTAATTTACTAATTAATTAATTAGGAAAACAGGAACTAGGCAATTAATTAGGATTAATAGGATTCTGCCTAGAATTAATTATCTATTAATCCTAAAATACCCAAATTAATTTCTAGGGTTTGACAATATCAAAATAAAGTGATGGCAAAAAGAATCATGCAAAAATAATTTTTCTAACTAAAACTATAGCAGATTTGCTATTCTGACTAAAACAATATTAAAGCATTTTTAATTGTTTTAACATAGCTAAATATATGTTTTTCGAAACTACATAAAATTTTCAATCCAACAAAAAAAATCACTCAAAAATATTAAACAGAATAAAAGATATACATTTTTGAAAATTGAAACTATTCGCTAAAACAGAAAATCAAATTAAAAAGAAAAGCCCAATGGGCCTATATCACATGCACTAGGCGTAGTTTAGTCTAACGGGCCTAAGCGTTAACTAACAACGAACCGGTCTAAACAAAATAAACCTAACTAAAAAAATAAACCGCTCGTCAGTCTGGTTTCTAATAAAAACATACCCCTTGGGGCTTCTAATCCTAACCCTAGGTTTAGGATCTAGCAGTGGAGGGGATGCCGGGACTCACCGGACTCTCGACGCCGGGCGGGCGGGCGAGAGTGCCTGGGGCTCCGAAGGCCAGCATGAGCGGCGAGACGCCTGGGAGATCTGGGGAGCCTCGGGAGGGTTCGGTGGTGTTGGGAGGGTCGGGTGCACCAGGCGTCGTGGCGGTGACTTTGGCGGTGGTGAGCTCGGTGCTCGGTGAGCTCCTGGGAGGGAGAAGGAGAGGGGTTCACGAGGCTAGGGGGAAATGGGAGTGCGGAGCCTCGGGCTTATATAGCTGGGGCCTCGGCTCCTCTTCGGAAGGATCGGGCGTCGGGGATCCCGGATCCTTCGGGATCCGGTGGATCTCCCATGAGGTGCGCGTGGGCGAGGGGAAGACGACGGGTGGGGGCCACGGGTCTGAGAGAGAGAGGGAAGGTTCGGTCGGTCGACCAAACCCGGGTTTTGGCCAGGGCGCGGGTGAAGCGCTGCCTGGCTGGCACTGGGCTGGCCTCGTGGCCGGCTTGGCTGGGCCAAAGCTGGGTGGCCGAGGGGTTAGGTGGCGCTGGTCGGGTCTGGGTGGTTCGGTCATACCAAGGGTTTTTTTTTTTTTAAACTAAAACAAAAATAAAACCCAAATTATAAATAATTTATATAGAGTATATATACCAAAATGATCGGGAATATTCCTTTCATTTGAACATTTTTCCAAAGGCAAAATCCAAACTTTATAAAATTCATTTTTTCAAATCCAAATAAAATTCAGATTTGAATTCCAATTTTTTTGGCAATGTTTCCTCTGATATTTTTGGAGTGTCATGTTTGCTCCTCTCATACTTTTGATCAAGTATTTATCAGGCTTAGTTTTTGAATTGTTTCCCACATGCCAAAGTTTGAAATTCAAATTCAACTCAAATAGCTCTGAAACTTCAAATGGCATTCAAATTCAAACAGGATGCATAGGATGCTTAGCTATAATTGTAAAACATTCCAAATAGGAAAATTTGGGATGTTACATCGCAACAGTTTTCGAGGGTAGAGTATTCAACCCAAATTAATTGATTCGACACAAGGGGAGCCAAAGAATATTCTCAAGTATTAGAAATTGAGTTGTCAATTCAACCACACCTGGATAACTTAATATCTACAAAGAAAGTATTTAGTAGCACAAAGAATATGATAGTAGTGGTAACGGTAACAAAAGAGTAATGAAAGCAAAAGTAATATTTTTGGTATTTTGTAGTGATTGTAATAATAGCAACGGAAAGTAAATTAGCAAGAACCAAAGATATGGAAAACTCAGAGGCATTGGATCGGTGATGGAGAATTATGCAGGATGCGGTTCATCATGTAATGATCATAACATAGGGTGGTATAGAACTAGCTCCAATTCATCAATGTAATGTAGGCATGTATTAGAATATAGTCATACGTGCTTATGGAAAAGAACTTGCATGACATCTTTGTCCTACCCTCCGTGGCAGCTGGGTCCTAATGAAAACTAAGGGATATTAAGGCCTCCTTTTAATAGAGAACCGAAACAAAGCATTAGCACATAGTGAATACATGAACTCCTCAAACTATGGTCATCACCGGAGTGGTCCCGATTATTGTCACTTGGGTTGCGGATCATAACACATAGTAGTTGACTATAGACTTGCAAGATAGGATCAAGAACTCACATATATTCATGAAGACATAATAGGTTCAGATCTGAAATCATGGCACTTTCGGGCCCTCTTGACAAGCATTAAGCATAGCAAAGTCATAGCAACATCAATCTCGTAACATAGTAGATACTAGGGATCAAACCCTAACAAAACTAACTCGATTACATGATAGATCTCATCCAACCCATCACCGGCCCAAAGAAGCCTACGATGGAATTACTCACGCACGGCGGTGAGCATCATGAAATTGGTGATGGGGATGGTTGATGATGACGACGGCGACGATCTCTCTCCTGAGCTCCTAACGGACTCCAGATCAGCCCTCCCGAGAGGTTTTAGGGCTTGGCGGCGGCTCCATATCGTGAAACGCGATGATTTCTTCTCCTTGATTTTTTTCTCTCCGAAAGCAAATATATAGAGTTGGAGTTGGCGTTGGAGGAGCTCCAGGGTGCTGATACGTCTCCAACGTATCTATAAGTTATGAAGCATTCATGCTATATTACTATGTATTTTGAATGATTATGGGCTTTATTTTCCACTTTTATATTATTTTTGGGACTAACCTATTAACCGGAGGCCCAGCCCAGATTTGTTGTTTTATGCCTATTTCAGTGTTTCGAGGAAAGAGATAAAGAAAAACTTTTACAAACTCTGTTGTCTCTTGTTGTTGTAAAGATGTCAAGCCAGCATTCAAGTTTTCAGCAAAGATTATAACTAACCACATTTGCAATAACTCTCAGGTCTCATGTTTACTCATATCAATAGCATAATCAACTAGCGAGTCATAATAATAAATCTCGGATGGCAGCACTTTCTCAAAACAATCATAATATAATATAACAGGATGGTATCTCGCTAGCCCTTTCTGAGACGGCAAAACATAAATGCAGAGCACCTTTAAAGATCAAGGACTGACTAGACATTGTAATTCATGGTAAAAGAGATCCAGTCATAGTCAGACCCAATATAAATTAATAGTAATGAATGCAAATGACAACCAAGGCCTCCAAATTTAGTGCTTTTTAATAAGAGGGTGATGACTCAACATAAATGTAAATAGATAGGCCCTTCGCAGAGGGAAGCAGATTTGTAGAGGTGCGAGCTCTCGGTTTTAAATAGAGATGAATAATATTTTGAGCGGCATACTTTCATTGCCAACATAACAACTAATAGATGGCGATATCTTCCATGCTACACACATTATAGGCGGTTCCCAAACAGAATGGTAAAGTTTATACTCCCCCTCCACCAACAAGCATCAATCCATGACTTGCTCGAAACAACGAGTGTCTCCAACTAGCAACAGTCCTGTGGGGAGTTTTGTTTGCAATTAATTTGATTTAGTTTGCATAAAGCATGGATTTGGGCATCCGGAGACCAGCCATTTTCTCGTGAATGAGGAGCGGAGTCCACTCCTCGTGAGAATAACCCGCCTAACATGGAATATAAGGGCAGCCCTAGTTGATACATGAGCTATTCGAGCATACAAAACAGAATGTTTATTTGAAGGTTTAGAGTTTGGCACATACAAATTTACTTGGAGCAGCGGTAGATACCGCATATAGGAAGGTATGGTGGACTCATATGAAATAACTTTGGGGTTTAAGGGATTGGATGCACAAGTAGTATTCCCGCTTAGTACAAGTGAAGGCTAGCAAAAGACCGAAGCGACCAACTAGAGAGCAACAACAGTCATGAACATCCATTAAAATTAATAAACATTGGATGCAAGCATGAGTAGGATATAATCCACCATGAACATAAATATCGTGAAGGCTATGTTGATTTTGTTTCAACTACATGTGTGAACATGTGCCAAGTCAAGTCACTTAAATCATACAAAGGAGGATACCACCCCATTATACCACATCATAACCATTTTAATAGCATGTTGGCACTCAAGGTAAATCATTATAACTCATAGCTAATCAAGCATGGCACGAGGAACTATGATCTCTAATTGTCATTGCAAACATGTTTATCCATAATAAGCTGAATCAGGAACGATGAACTCATCATATTTACAAAAACAACAGAGGTCGAGTTCATACCAGCTTTTCTCATCTCAGTCAGTCCATCATATATCGTCATAATTTCCTTTCACTTGCACGACCGAATGGTGTGAATAATTATAAAAGTGCACGTGCATTGGACTAAGCTGGAATCTGCGAGCATTCAATAAATAGGAGAAGACAAGGCAATATGCGCTCTTGGTTAAATCAACAATAATGCATATAAGAGCCACTTCAACAATTTAATCATGGTCTTCTCCTATCGAATTCTCAAGAAAAGAAAGGAAATAAAACTATTTACACGGGAAAGCTCCCAACAAGCAAAAGAAGAACGGGAAATATTTTTGGGTTTTCTTTTTAATTATTACTACTACAGCAAGAAAAGTAAACTAACTAAAAGCTATCACTAATTTTTTTTTGTTTTTTAAGGTTTAACAAACACACAAGAAGAAAGCAGGAAAAAGAAAATAAACTAGCATGGATATTACAGTGAAAAAGTATGAGCACCGACATCTAGCAATGAGTGTGTGTAAACATAAATGTAATGTCGGTGGAAATACGTATTCCCCAAGCTTAGGCTTTTGGCCTAAGTTGGTTCATTGCCAAGGATGGCCTGGCGGATACCCGTAGGTGTAGCTGGGTCAGATCTTGATGCAGCGGCTATCGCCTCCTGAGCTGCAGCGTGGCGTCGGGCTGCCTCCGCTCTCCTCTCGTACTCATCTACCTCCTCTCTGGTAATAATATATCTTCGTTTTGCCTGATAATGAAAGAAGGCAGGAGCAGGGAGAGTAATTCGGACAACACGCCGTTTGTCAAAGATTAGTCGATAAAGGAGAGGTGATTCATTCCTCTCGACAAACTAGTGAGAGACCATAGAATTAAAATCTAAATAAGTAGGAGGCAACTCCATATCATCCTCACGAACGTCCACCTCAAGAAAATTAGCTAAGCGGGTTGCATAAATTCCTCCAAAGAAATCTCCATTATATCTATTATGATGCAACCTACGAGCCACAAAGTGGCTCCTATATTATAAGATTGGTCTCCTAACACATCACTCCTAAGAATACCGAGGTCGTGCACACACATATGGCATGCTTCATCCTTACCGATTATGCACCTACCTATGAAGAGAGCAAAATTATGTATAGCAGGAAAGTGAATGCTCCCTATGGTAGCTTGTGTTATATCTCTAGATTCCCCTACAGTTACACCAACAAGAAAGTCTCTAAATTCAGATTTACGGGGATCACTAGCACTACCCCATTGTGGAAGTTTGCAAGCAGAAGTAAAATCCTCTAAATCCATGGTATAAGATTTGTCATAAAGATCAAACATGACAGTTGGAGAATTACGTGTTTGTGGGAGGAAGAAGAACTGTATGAGTGCAGGAATAAGTGGAGGAGGGCCACCGTGGGCCCACGAGGCAGGGGGGCGCGCCCTCCACCCTCGTGGCTAGGTGGCAGCTCTCCCGTGGTGTTTTCATTTCCATAAATCCTCAAATATTCCAAAAAAAATCATATTAAATTGGCATGGCATTTGGAGAACTTTTATTTTCGGGGTATTTTTATATTGCACAGACAGAAAAATACTATTTTTACTTTATTTCAACTAAATAACAGAAAGTATAAAGAGGGTACAGAAGGTTGTGCCTTCTAGTTTCATCCATCTCATGCTCATCAAAAGGAATCCACTAACAAGGTTGATCAAGTCTTGTTAACAAACTCATTCGAATAACATGAAACCGGAGAAATTTCAATAACACTATGTTACCTCAACGGGATATGCACATCCCCAATAATAAGAATATCATATTTCTTCTTGACAGTAGGAAGAGGAAATTCAAAACCTCCAAATATAATCAATGGAATTTTTCCAATAGAATTTATACTATGAACTTGAGGTTGTTTCCTCGGAAAGTGTACCGTATGCTCATTACCATTAACATGAAAAGTGACATTGCCTTTGTTGCAATCAAGAATAAAGACCTACACAGATTCAAAAGGGTCTTCCAAGAATAATAGACATACTATCATCCTCGGGAATATCAAGAATAACAAAGTCCGTTAAAATAGTAACGTTTGCAACCACAACAGGCACATCCTCACAAATACCAACAGGTATAGCAGTTGATTTATCAGCCATTTGCAGAGATATTTTAGTAGGTGTCAACTTATTCAAATCAAGTCTACGATATAAAGAGAGAGGCATAACACTTACAGCAGGTCCAAGATCACATAAAGCAGTTTTAACATAATTTCTTTTAATGGAGCATGGTATAGTGGGTACTCCTGGATCTCCAAGTTTCTTTGGTATTCCACCCTTAAAAGTATAATTAGCAAGCATGGTGGAAATTTCAGCTTCCGGGATCTTTCTCTTATTTGTAACAATATCTTTCATATATTTAGCATAAGGATTCATTTTGAGCATATCAGTTAATCGCATACGCAAAAAAATAGGTCTAATCATTTCAGCAAAGCGCTCAAAATCCTCATCATCCTTTTTCTTGGATGGTTTGGGCGGAAAAGGCATGGGTTTTGGAAACCATGGTTCTCTTTCTTTACCATGTTTCCTAGCAACGAAATCTCTCTTATCATAACATTGATTCTTTGACTGTGGGTTATCAAGATCAACAACAGGTTCGATTTCTACATCATTATCATTACTAGGTTGAGCATCATCATGAAAATCATCCTTAACATTTTCACTAGGTTCATGATCATTACCAGATTGTGTTTCAGCATCAGAAATAGATATATCACTTGGATTCTCAGGTGGTTCAGCAATAGGTTCACTAAAAGTTTACAAAGTCCTATCATTTTTCTTTTTCTTCCTTTTAGAAGAACTAGGAGCATCAATATTATTTCTCTGAGAATCTTGCTCAATTCTCTTAGGGTGGCCTTCAGGATACAAAGGTTCCTGAGTCATTCTACCAGTTCTAGTAGCCACTCTAATAGCATAATCATTTTTCTTACTCTTCATTTCATTGAGCAAATCATTTTGAGCTTTAAGTACTTGTTCTACTTGAGTGGTAACCATAGAAGCATGTTTACTAACAAGTTTAAGTTCACATCTAACATCAGCCATATAATCACCCAAGTGTTTAATCATATCGGAATTGTATTTCAATTGTCTACCAAAATAAGCATTGAAGTTTTCTTGCTTGACAATAAAATTATCAAACTCTTCTAAGCATTGTCTAGCATACTTATAGTGAGGAATATCACCTTCATCAAATCTATAGAGAGAATTTACCTTTACTACCTGTGTCGGGTTATCAAGACCAGGAGGTTCTTCAATAAGTAATGGATTAAGATAATATATTTCTTCAACTTGCGGTAAATTAAGACCATGTATTTCTTCAATAGGAGGTAAATTCTTAACATCTTCAGCTTTAATACCTTTTTCTTTCATAGATTTCTTTGCCTCTTGCATATCTTCAGGACTAAGAAATAGAACACCTCTCTTCTTCGGAGTTGGTTTAGGAATAGGCTCAGTAATTGGAGCAGGAGCTGGCTCAGGAGGTGCCCAATTATTTTCATTTTTCAACATATTATTCAATAGAACTTCAGCTTCATCCGGTGTTCTTTCCCTGAAAACAGAACCAAAGACAACTATCCGGTAATCTCCGGAAGTATCGGTTAGTCCATTATAAAAGATATCAAGTATTTCATTTTTCTTAAGAGGATGATCAGGCAAAGCATTAAGTAATTTGAGAAGCCTCCCCAAGCTTGTGGGAGACTCTCTTCTTCATTGGTACAAAGTTGTATATTTCCCTCAAGGCAGCTTGTTTCTTATGAGCAGGGAAATATTTAGTAGAGAAAGTAATAAATCATATCCTGTGGATCATGCACACAACTGTGATCAAGAGAATTAAACCATATCTTAGCATCACCCTTTAATGAGAATGGAAATATTTTAAGGATATAAAAGTAGCGAGATCTCTCATCATTAGTGAACAGGGTGGCTATATCATTTAATTTAGTAAGATGTGCCAACAGTTTTGATTCATAACCATGAAAAGGATCGATTCAACCAAAGTTTTTATATTAGGATCAACAGAGAATTCATAATCCTTATCGACAACACAGATAGGCGAAGTAGCAAAAGCAAGGTCAGGCCTCATTCTATCATTAAGAGATTGCTTATTCCATTTAGCTAATAGACCTCTAAGCTCATCGTTATCTTTGCAAGCTAAAATAGCCGCAGAAGCTTCTTTATCAAAAATATAACCTTTAGGAATAATAGTTATGTTTTCATCATCAATTTCATCAATATAATCAGTTTCAATAATTTCTTTCTCTCTAGCCCTAGCAATTTGTTCATCAAGAAATTCACTAAGTGGCACAGTAGTATCAAGCATAGAAGTAGTTTCATCATAAGTATCATGCATAGCAGATGTAGCATCATCAATTGCATGCGACATATCAGAACGAATAGCCGAAGAAGGTTTAGGTGTCGCAAGCTTACTCAAAACAGAAGATGAATCAAGTGCAGAGCTAGATGGCAGTTCCTTACCTCCCCTCGTAGTTGAGGGATAAATTGTTGTCTTAGCGTCTTTCAAGTTCTTCATAGTGTCCAGCAGATACAAATCCCAAGTGACTCAAAGAATAAAGCTATGCTCCCCGGCAACGGTGCCAGAAATTAGTCTTGATAACCCACAAGTGTAGGGGATCGCAATTAGCGACTTCGAGGGTAGAGTATTCAACCCAAATTTATTGATTCGACACAAGGGGAGCCAAAGAATATTCTCAAGTATTAGCAATTGAGTTGTCAATTCAACCACACCGGATAACTTAATATCCGCAGAAAGTATTTAGTAGCACAAGTAATATGATAGTAGTGGTAACGGTAACAAAAAGTAATGAAAGCAAAAGTAATATTTTTGGTATTTTGTAGTGATTGTAACAATAGCAACGGAAAGTAAATAAGCAAGAACCGATATGGAGAACTTCGTAGGCATTGGATCGGTGATGGAGAATTATGCCGGATGCGGTTCATCATGTAAATACCATAACATAGGGTGGTACGAGAACTAGCTCCAATTCATCAATGTAATGTAGGCATGTATTCAATATAGTCATACGTGCTTATGGAAAAGAACTTGCATGACATCTTTTGTCCTACCCTCCCGTGGCAGCTGGGTCCTAATGAAAACTAAGGGATATTAAGGCCTCCTTTTAATAGAGAACCGAAACAAAGCATTAGCACATAGTGAATACATGAACTCCTCAAACTATGGTCATCACCGGGAGTGGTCCCGATTATTGTCACTGGGGTTGCGGATCATAACACATAGTAGTTGACTATAGACTTGCAAGATAGGATCAAGAACTCACATATATTCATGAAGACATAATAGGTTCAGATCTGAAATCATGGCACTCGGGCCCTCTTGACAAGCATTAAGCATAGCAAAGTCATAGCAACATCAATCTCGAACATAGTAGATACTAGGGATCAAACTCTAACAAAACTAACTCGATTACATGATAGATCTCATCCAACCCATCACCGTCCAAAGAAGCCTACGATGGAGTTACTCACGCATCGGCGGTGAGCATCATGAAATTGGTGATGGGGGATGGTTGATGATGATGACGACGACGATTTAATCCCCCTCTCCGGAGCCCCGAAGCGGACTCAGATCAGCCCTCCGAGAGGTTTTAGGGCTTGGCGGCGGCTCCGTATCGTAAAACGCGATGATTTCTTCTCCTTGATTTTTTTCTCTCCGAAAGCAAATATATAGAGTTGGAGTTGGCGCCGGAGGAGCTCCAGGGTGCTGATACGTGTCCAACGTATCTATAATTTATGAAGCATTCATGCTATATTACTATGTGTTTTGAATGATTATGGGCTTTATTTTCCACTTTTATATTATTTTTGGGACTAACCTATGAACCGGAGGCCCAACCTGCATTTGCCGTTTTATGCCTATTTCAAAGTGTTTCGAGGAAAAGGAATATCGACGGAGTCAAAACGGAACGCACTCAACGGGAGAAGTTATTTTTGGAAGGAAACCCCCCTGCTGGACTTGGACCCCACGCCAGAAGAGACGGGAGGTGCTCACGAGGGTGGGGCGCGTCCCCCCCCCCGGGCGCGCCCCCTGCCTCGTGGGGCCCGTAGCTCCACCGACGCCTCCTTTCACCCATATATACCTACGCACTTAAAACTTCCAGAGCAGAAGATAGATCGGGAGTTCCGCTTGCCGCAATCCTCTCAGTAGCCACCAAAAACCTCTGGGAGCCCGTTCGGCACCTGCCGGAGGGAACCCATCACCTGTGGCCATCTTCATCATCCGGCGCTCTCCATGACGAGGAGGAGTAGTTCACCCTGGGTCAAGGTATGTACCAGAGTAGCTATGTGTTTGATCTCTCTCTCTCGTGTTCTCGACTTCACACAATCTTGATGTATCATGAGCTTTGCTATTATAGTTGGATCTTATGTTTCTTCTCCCCTCTACTCTCTTCTGATGAATTGAGTTTCCCCTTTGAAGTTATCTTATCGGATTGAGTCTTTTATGAGAACACTTGATGTATGTCTTGCCGTGTTTATCTGTGGGTGACAATGGGATATCATGTGCCACTTGATGTATGTTTTGGTGACCAACTTGTGGGTTCCAGCCCATGAACCTATGCATAGGGGTTGGCACACGTTCTTGACTCTCCGGTAGAAACTTTGGGGCACTCTTTGAAGTACTTTTATGTTGGTTGGATGAATCTGAGATTGTGTGACGCATATCATACAATCATGCCCACGGGTACTTGAGGTGACAATGGAGTATCTAGGTGACATTAGGGTTTTGATTGATTTGTGTCTTAAGGTGTTATTCTAGTAAGAACTCTTTTATAGATCGATCCGAAAGAATAACTTTGTGGTGGTTTCGTACCCTACCATAATCTCTACGTTTGTTCTCCGCTATTAGTGGCTTCGGAGTGACTCTTTGTTGCATGTTGAGGGATTGTTATACGATCTATCTATGTTATTATTGTTGAGACAACTTGCACTAGTGAAAGTATGAACCCCCCCCGCAAAAAAAAAGAAAGTATGAACCCTAGGCCTTGTTTCCCACCATTGCAATACCGTTTACGCACACTTTTATCGCTCGCTACCTTGCTGTTCTTATTATTTCAGATTACAAAAACCTATATCTACTATCTATTTTGCACTTGTATCTTCATCTCTTCATTGAACTAGTGCACCTATACAATTTACCATTGTATTGGGTGTGTTGGGGACACAAGAGACTCTTTGTTATTTGGTTGCGGGGTTGTTTGAGAGAGACCATCTTCATCCCACGCCTCCTGCTGCATTGATAAACCTTAGGTCATCCACTTGAGGGAAATTTGCTACTGTCCTACAAACCTGTGCACTTGCAGGCCCAACAACGTCTACAAGAAGAAGGTTGTGTAGTAGACATCAAACTCTTTTTCGGCGCCGCTGTTTAGGAGGTTAAGCTTGAAGGTATATCTTTAGATCTTGCAATCGAATCTTTTTGTTTCTTGTTTTTGCACTAGTTTAGTTTATAAAAGAAAACTACAAAAAAATGGAGTTGAGTTTGTCTCATACGCTTCATATTTTTAATATATTTCGTGAGTATGATGGAAAGGAAAATTGTGCTCAAGTACTAGAAGAAGAATTACATAGAATTCTTGGCATAAAATATGTGAATGATGAGCATGATTGCAATGCTGTTAGTATGAATTCTTTGAATAACCATGATGCTAATGATATGCAAAGCCACAAGCTTGGGGAAGCTATGTTTGATGAAGATGATAATTTTTGTCCCCCAAGCATTGATGAGCAAATTTACTATGATGAAAGCATGCCTCCTATCTATGATGATTATTGTGATGACACGTTTGCTTTAAAGAATAATGATAACCAAGAAACTTGTCATCTTGATCTTAATTTTCAATCACATGATAGTTACCAAGTCTCTTATGATACTCCCACTATTCCGAATGAGAAGAATTTTGCTTATGTGGAGAGTAATAAAATTTCTATGCTTGTAGATCATGAAAAGAATGTTTTAGGTGCTGGTTATATTGTTGAATTCATTCATGATGCTACTGAAAATTATTATGAGAGAGGAATATATTCTCGTAGGAATTGCAATAATGTCAAGTTTCCTCTCTATGTGCTTAAAATCTTGAAGTTATACTTGTTTTACCTTCCTATGCTAGTTGATTATTGTTCCCATAAGTTGTTTGCTCACAAAACCCCTATGCATAGGAAGTGGGTTAGACTTAAATGTGCTAGTCATATTCTTCTTGATGCTCTCTTTATGTTTCAATTCTTATCTTTTTGTGAGCATCATTGAAATCATAATGCCTAGCTAGGGGCGTTAAACGTTAGCGCTTGTTGGGAGGCAACCCAATTTTATTTTAGTTTCTTGCTTTTTGGTTCTGTTTAGGAATAAATAATCCATCTATCTTCTGTTTAAATGTGGTTTAATGTTTTAATTAGTGTTTGTGCCAAGTGGAACCTTTGGGAAGACTTGGGTGAAGTCTTTATGAACATGCTGTAAAAAACAGAAACTTTAGCGCTTACGAGATTAGCTATAACTTTTTACTGGAGAGTGATATTTAGTTGATTATTTTTGCAGATGATTACTAGACAAATTCCTCAGGTCCACCAATTTATTTTAGAATTTTTGGAGTTCCATAGGTTTGCGTTAGTTACAGATTACTACAGACTGTTCTGTTTTTGACAGATTCTGTTCTCATTGTGTTGTTTGCTTATTTTGATGAATCTATGGCTAGTAAAATAGTTTGTAAACCATAGAGAAGTTGGAATACAGTAAATTTAACACCAATATAAATAAAGAATGAGTTCATTACAGTACCTTGAAGTAGTGTTTTGTTTTCTTTCGCTAACTGAGCTTACGAAGTTTTCTCGTTGAGTTTTGTGTGGTTGAAGTTTTCAAGTTTTGGGTAAAAATTGATGGACTATGGAATAATGAGTGGCAAGAGCCTAAGCTTGGGGATTCCCAAGGCACCCCAAGGTAATATTCAAGGACAACCAAGAGTTTAAGCTTGGGGATGCAGGAAGGCATCCCTCTTTAAATCTTCATTCATCGGTAACTTTACTTGGAGCTATATTTTTATTCACCACATGATATGTGTTTTGCTTGGAGCGTAATTTTATTTTGTTAGTATTTGCTTGATGTTATTTAGAATAATGTTTTGCATCTTTAGTTTCAATAAAAAAGTCAAGGATAGCCTTTGCCATGCTTATTTTGCTAGTATACATGTTGCTGTTTTTAAAACAGAAAGTTTACTGCTGTTGCAAAAATTCCTCAGAAAAGTCAGAGCATGATAAATGTATTACAGTGGAAAGTTTAGTTCATAATTTTTGGAGCCAGGGAGGTATTGATACTCTTGCATTCTTTACAGACTGTACTGTTTTGATAGATTGCTGTTATGGTTGCATTGTTTGCATATGTTTGCTTGTTTAATGATTCTATTTGAGGATAGGAGTATTAAATATTCAGAGAAATTTAGTATGCAATGTTGAATAATAATTTTAGTGACTTGTTACAGTAGAATATGATATGGTTTTGCATTGGTTTATACTAACCTATCTCACGAGTTCTTGTTGAGTTTGTTGTGAATGAAGCTTTTGATAAAAAAAAAGAGAAACCATGATAAGAGAGGAATTAAGGAGACACAAAAGCTCAAGCTTGGGGATGCCCAAGGCATCCCAAGATAATATTTCAAGAAGTCTCAAGCATCTAAGCTTGGGGATGCCCTGGTAGGCATCCCACCTTTCTTCTTCAACAACTATCGGTTAGTATCGGTTGAGCCTAAGTTTTTGCTTCTTCACATGAGTCGTGCTATCCTTGCAATGTCATTTTATTTTGTTTTTCTTGATGCTTGAATACAATGCCAAGATCTGAAATTATTTAATGAGAGAGAGTCTTCATATAGCTACATAATTATTTAGCTACTCATTGATCTTCACTTATATCTTTTTGGAGTAGTTTTTCATTTACTCGTGTGCTTCACTTATATCCTATGAGTAAATTGTTGAATGAGTTGATTGTCATAAATCTGAAATTATATATACCTCATTTGTTTATCCCATGGGGAGTAATGACTTCACATCTAAGAAGTAGAGGTTGTAAACTTATTGACGGTTAGCAAGCATTGTATTGGTCATTTGAACAATTCATGAAAGATTATTGAAGGAAGAGAGATTTCACATATAAATATATTATCATAGACATCTTTTATAATTGTGAGCACTCATTAAGTACGACATGCTAAAGAGTTGATGTTGGACAAGGAAGACAACGTAATGGGATATGTTTTCTCGCATCTCAGTTAAAGTATATTGTCATGGATCATTCAAACATGTTGAGCTTGCCTTTCTCACCTTGCTAGCCTAAATATCTGTGCTAAGCGGAAATACTGCTTGTGCATCCAATATCCTTAAGCCCAGTTTTGCCATGAGTGTCCACCATACCTACCTATATGCGGTATTTACCTGCTGTTCCAAGTAAATTTGCATGTGCCAAACTCTAAACCTTCAAATTATAATCTGTTTTGTATGCCCGAATTGCTCATGTAGCAACTAGGGGCTGTCAGTGTCTTCCATGCTAGGTGGATTATTCTCAAGAGGAGTGGACTCCGCTCCTCATTCACGAGAAAGTGGCGATCGGGATGCCCAGTCCCATGATAAAAAGATCAAAATCAAATCAAATTAGTTAAACAAAACTCCCCAGGATTGTTGTTAGTTGGAGGAACTTCGTTGTTTCGAGCGTAGCCATGGATTGATGCTTGTTGGTGGTTGGGGAGTATAAACTTTTACCATTCTGCGTGGGAACCGCCTATAATGTATGTAGTATGGAAGATATTGGGAACTCTTGGTTGTTATGTTGACAATGAGATCATACCTCTCAAAATTATTTATCTCTATTTCAAAATTGAGCTCCGCACCTCTGCAAATCCACCTTCCCTCTGCGAAGGGCCTATTTTTTACTTTATGCAAGAGTCAAGGTGATCTTCACCTTTCCCTTTTCATTTTATCCTTTGGCAAGCACTTTGTGTTAGGGTGATCTGATATATATATCCAATTGGATGTACGTTAGCATGAACTATTATTGTTGACATCACCCAAAGGTGAATACGTTTGGAGGCAACATTATAAGCCCCAATCTTTCTCTGTGTCTGATTAAAACTTCATAACCACAAGTATTGCGTGAGTGTTAGCAATTGTAGGAGACTATATGATAGTTGAGTATGTGGAGTTTGCTATTCCTGAAATGTAGCGACCCGACCCGAATGGATCAAGTCTCTGTGCTCCGGTGTCATCCCTGGATCAGTAATGCTGACACCACACAGTACTTCGAAGGATTTATAACAGAGTAGCAAACACACACTTATTACATCGTTTGTCCGAGAGAGGACTTATTACAATAATCATGGCTTAAGGCCATCTAATAACGATAACGGCGGAAGACTTGGAAGATAAGTGAGTCCATCAACTCCGGTAACATCTTGAGTATAGAACCACGACCTAAAGCACCTTACTAAATGCGTCCAGAAAGTTTGCAACATGAAGGTTGCAGCCCGAAAATGGGTGACACATGGAATATCTTGGCAATGTAACACATAGAGAATAATGAATGATAAGCCTGTACTACATGCATATGTGGCTGGTGGAAAAAGCTCTATGGTTACTGATTTTGCATAAAGCCAGTTTTCCCTACTTTGCAAAGGAATAAATTTGTTTAACTATCATGGTGGTTGTTAAACATTGAGAATGGTTAATGACATTCTCAATCCCAATTAAAAGTACTCATTAAAACCCAACAAAATTAATTAGAGTAACATGTTGAGATTCACATGATACTCAAGTACTAGATACTCAAGATGTCCATAACCGGGGACACGGCTAATCATGATTAGTTTATACACTCTGCAGAGGTTTTGCACTTTTCCCCACAAGACTCGATCGCCTCCGCTTGGTTTCTCGCACTACATGGTGTTTAAGAAAGCGGATGACCGAGACATAGTTTTTCGAGCGCTAGCACCTTACGATGGGTGGACGGTACACCTACATCCCCTACATCTGCTAGTCCACCACTATAAGAGTTCATACGACTTAGTCAACTATGCCAGAGCCCATAATGGCTTGTGGCTGCACACGTAAGTTACTAGTATGAATTATCTTATGATCCCTTTGAGCACAGGTGGCGGTCCGAAGAAATACAGGCAAGTCACCTTTAGAAAACAGGTGGCTCAATCCACCCAGATGTGTATTTAAGTTGCCACCTTAGATAAACCATTAATTTAACAATCTCACATCTGTCATGGATATCACTCACCCAATCCACGTCTACTAGCATAGCATGGCATAATAAGCAAACGAGAAGTAACTCCCAAAGGTTTCATAAGTAAAACAGGTAATAGGTACTACCTCAATCTACTTCCCATCCCATAATTTATTTTAGATCCTAATCATGCAAGTGTTTGAGGATTGATCTAATGCATAAAAACTGGGTGGTAGTAAAGGTATGATCAAGTGTTACTTGCCTTTATTGATGATCCATGAAACCTAGAGATTGAAGTAACAAGCGGCGACTCCGGGTGATCTATCGCGGACAAACAACAAGCATACAATAAGTACTCATCTAATGCATGTAAATCTCGAATAGAAGATCTAACCCGGAAAGTTCAACTTAAGAACCCTGGTTGCAAAAAGAATCGAATCTAATAAAGCAGCGAAAGTCAAGCGGCGAAAGAAAACAACTCGGTTCTAGCAAGTTGAAACTAAGTCAAATTTTACAGTAGCAAAACTTTGTTTAAGTTGATTAGTCGAACGGCGGTTTCGAGACGAAACTCCGTGCGCTTGAATCACCTCGATTCCGCAAACGAGCGAGAAGATAGACTAGAAAGAAAATCGGATCTGAAATCGCTATCGAGAAAAATAGCGGAATAAATCCGATGAGAAAAGAAACGACGAACGGTTGAGCGAGCAGACGTTCATTAACCAAGCAAACCCGGTGATCACGTTCGTTAGGACGAACGGTCCGCGAATGCTTGCTAAACAAAAAGCGAGAAAACCGATCTAGGGTTTGGAAAGAAAACCGAAACGAAAAACCGATCTAGAAAACCGGAACGGAAGCGGAACCGAGGAAAAAGAAAAGGTGGCGGCGGAGGCTAGTACCTCGAAGAAGCGAGGGCTCCGTGGGCGGCGGCGTTAGTGTGGCGGCGGCGGCACTTGGCGGCGTTAAGGCGAGGAGTGGCGGTGGTGGGGGGTGAGGGCGGTAAGGGCGGTGTAGGCTCATGAGGAGAGGTGTTGGTTTGATGTGTTAGAGGGGGTGCTTGGGTATTTATATTGGGGAGGGAGGGTTTTTGCTTGGGGTAGGGGACAAGAAATAGACTAGGATTAGGAAACAAAGACGGAAAAGATCTAGAAACAAATACGGAATAAGCGAAGTAGGACAAAAGTCCTACTAGGATTTAGAAAAGGAAGCGGCTCTCCTCACCTGGGCGCTTTGGGCGATGGCCTTGGCCTCTGGCCGGGTGGCTTGGCTGACTTGGGCCCAAAGGCGCTGAGGTTTTCTTTTAAATCGGTTTCAGCAGAAAATACAGAAAAAAATCTAAACGAACTCCAAAATTAATAAAGTAAACTTTCCCCGACTCGTAAAAATGAGTCGAACAAAAATGAACTTTTACTCGGGGCCTAAAATGCAATTTTTGGAAACACGCATTTTTCCCTAAGGCAAATAAACTCCGAGAAAAATCCAAAATTTGATTTATTTATTAAATCTTCATTTTTCCTAAATTTTGGGAAAGTCATATTATTCCCTCTCTTATTTTTGATATTGGAAAAATATTTGAAGATAAAATAAATAAATCCAATGATCCTTTTTTTCATAGTTTTGAGAGAACTCAAATACGAAAATTTCAAAATCTCCAACTCTCTCCGAGGGTCCTTGAGTTGCGTGAAATTTCTAGGATCAACAAAATGCAAGAAAATATGATATGCATGATGATCTAATGTATAACATTCCAAATTGAAAATTTGGGATGTTACAAACCTACCCCTTAAGATGAATCTCGCCCTCGAGATTCGGGTTGGCTAGAAAATAGGTGAGGTGGTCTTTGAGCAAATCTTCTTCTCTTTCCCTGTGTGGCTTCATCCTAGGTGTGGTGGCTCCTTTGGACCTTGCGAAACTTGATAACCTTGTTTGAGTAACTCTGCTGGCATATTCGAGAATCATTTGGTTTCTCCTCATATGTTAAATCATCCTTCAACCGAATTGCTTCAAGTGGCACGCATCTCTTAGTGGTACTTCCGCCATCTCGGCGTGACATTTCTTCAAATTTGAGAAACATGGAACACGTCATGAACTCCTGACAGTCCTTACGGTAATTCCAGCTTATAAGCAACTTCTCCCATGCGTTGCAAGATCCTATACGGTCCAGCGAAACATGGTGCTAATTTTCCTTTAACTCCAAATCGCTTAACTCCTCAAGTGGGGATACTCTAAGATAAACTCTGTCTCCAACTTCATATTCTATCGCCTTGCGTTTGAATCCGCATAGCTTTTACATGCGACTGGGCTACCTTGAGCCTATCGCGAATCAACTTAACCTTCTGTTCAGACTCCTTGATCAAATCTGGTCCAAACAACTGACAGTCTCCAACTTCGTCCCATGATAGCGGTGTCCTACACCTCCTTCCGTACAAAGCCTCAAAAGGTGCCATCTTCAAGCTGGTTTGGTAACTGTTGTTATAAGAAAATTCAGCATACGGCAAGTTATCATCCCAACTAGATCCATAATCTAGTGCACAAGCTCTCAGCATATCCTCCAAAATCTGATTGACTCTCTCAGTCTGTCCATCTGTCTGTGGGTGAAAAACATCTTGAATTCTAACTTTGGTTCCTAACGTTTCATGCAACTAATTCCAAAACTTTGAGGTAAATTGAGTTCCTCTATACGTCGATACTCCTCGGAACTCCGTGCAAACACACAATACTGGTCATGTATATCTTTGCCAACTTAGCGCTGCTATAGGTAGTCTTATTTGGAATGAAATGCGCTACCTTCGTCAAGCGTCGACTATAACCCAAATCGAGTCATAGCTTTGAACGAGTCTTTGGCAAACCTGTGATGAAATCCATGCCTAGTTTATCCCACTTCCATTCGGTATTGGCAATGGCTTGCAACAATCCTGCCGGCTCGATGTTACGCCTTCACTCTCGACATACATCGCATAGCGCTACATACTCGCGATATCCTTCTTCATTCCAGCCCACCGAATGTTTCCTTCAAATCCAAAAACATCTTGGTATTTCTGGGTGAATCGAATAGGGTGAATCATGTGCCTCTTGCAGAATCAACTTCACGATCTCCGGGTCATTACGGCACATAAACACGGTCCTCAAACCATAGGGTATCGTGCTCATCCTCACGAAATCCCTTTGCTTTTCCTTCGCTCATTTTCTTCTTTATATCCGCAATCTCTTTGTCCTTTTACGAGCTTCCTGATTTTATCCATCAAGGTAGACTGAATCTCCAATGCTGCTACGTAGCCCTCGGAACTATTTCCAAACATAGCTCTCGAAGGTCTTGGCTAACCCCTTGGGTATTCCTCCCATCATTAGTGTATTGACGTGGCTCTTACGGCTCAATAAATGCGTCTGCTACAACGTTAGCCTTCCCGGGGTGATAATGCAATCTCATATCATAATCCTTAATAAGCTCCAACCATCTCCTCTCGTCTGAGATTTAATTTCATACTGCGTGAAGATGTACTTCAAACTCTTGTGATCCGTGTACACCTCACAATGATTTCCAATGAGAAAATGTCTCCATGTCTTCAATGCATGCACTACTGACTGCTAACTACAAATCATGTGTGGCATAATTTAATTCATGAGGTTTCAGCTTGTCGTGAAGCATACGAAACAACTCTTCCTTCCTGCATAAGCACCTTGCTCCAAGTCCTCGGCGTGAAGCGTGTAATACACCTCATAATCCTTGGTCCGATCTGGCAAAATTAACCTTTGGTGAGGTAATCAATCTTTTCTTCAACTCTGAAAACTTGCCTCACAATCCTCAGTCCATATGAACTTGGTATCCTTTTTCAGCAATTCCGTCATAGGCTTTGCAATCCTTGAGAAATTCTCAATGAATCTTCGGTAGTATCCTGCGAGTCCAAGGAAACTCCGGATCTCTCCAACTATCGTTGGTGCTTCCCATTTGATTCTGGTCTCAACCTTCGTGGGGTCAACTGCCATCCCTTCTCCGGATATAACATGTCCAAGAAATCCAACTTCCTTTAGCCAAAACTCACATTTGCTTTGAACTTGGCATATAAGCGATGTTCTCTTAGCTTCTCCAAAACCAATCGCATAAATGTTTCCTTATGTTCCTCTTCATTCTTCGAGAAAACCAAAATATCATCTATGAACACCACGGCGAACTTATCCAAAAACTCCATAAACAATTTGTTCATCAGGTTCATGAAATAGGCTATAGCGGCGTTAGTCGGTCAAATGACATAACGGTATATTCATACGATCCATATCTCGTGGTAAATGCTGTCTTAGGTATGTCCTGCTCCCGAATCTTCAATTGATGGTACCCTGATCGCAAATCGATCTTGGAAAACACTTTAGCTCCTTTCAAACGATCAAACAGATCATTTATCATAGGTAGTGGGTACTTGTTCTTGATTGTTACTTCATTTAACCCACGATAGTCAACAACCATCCTTAACGATCCGTCCTTCTTCTCTACTAAAAGTCTGGGTGATCCCCAAAGGCGAAGAACTTGGGCGTATAAAACCTTTATCCAATAGCTCCTTAATACGCTTCTTGATTTCGCCAAATCTTGTGCGGGCATCACGTATGGTAACCGATATCGGGCCTGTTCTCGGCAACAGCTCAATCAAAAACTCAATGTCTCTATCCGGTGGCATTCTGGCAATTCCTCAGAAATACATCGGGGTAATCCTTCTGCTTGGCACCTCTTCTCGCACCACTCCAGATAAAGGAATTTACTTGATTCCTATTTGGTCCATGTCGCGATACATACCTAATCCTTCTTCCCTCTGGTGTCGTGAGCAAAATCGTCTTACTTTATGCAATCGATGTTTCCCCATACATTGATAGCCAATCCATACCAAGAATCACATCCAATCCTTGGGATTCCAAAATGATCAAATCCGTCGGGAACACATGCCTTCCTATACTTAATGGCACTTGAAAACATCCTTGTCTGGCCATATACTCCGCTCCTGGTGAGCTTACTAGCATAGGGGTTTTAAGAATCTGAGTAGGCAGGCTATACTTTTCTACAAATCCCCTTGATATGTATGAATGCGTTGCACCGGTATCGAAAAGAACTAGTGCAGTAAAAGACTTAACCAAAAACTTACTGATTACTGCATCGGGCTGATCTTCAACCTCCTCCACATCAATGTGGTTCACCTGTCCTCTATTGAAAGGGTTTGGCTTCTTTCCAGCGCTTCCATTTCCTCCTTGGCCTTCGGGACATTCATTTGCATAATGTACAGTCTTGGAACACTTGTAACAGGTGACATGGCTCAGGTCTTTCTTGGTTGGGGTTGATGGTGTGGTCCGGTTCTGGCCGTTGCTTCCTCCATTCCCTGCTACCATTTTTGTGGCCATTATGGTTGTGCGAACTACCTCCTCCATGGGTATCTTTGAAACCGAACTCCCTGTTTAGGGGTATAAGGGCTTCATTTGGGCTCGAGTTATACTTCCCCTGCCCATACTTCCTCTTGCGGTTCTCAATTTGCTGCTTTTTTCCTTCAATCATGAGGGCACGGTCTACCAACTCCTGGTAGTTATTGAAACTTGCTATCATCAATTGCATGCTTAACTCATCATTCAGTCCTTCCAGAAACTTCTCCTGCTTAGTTGCATCTGTAGCAACGTCATCTGGGGCATAACGTGCTAACTTACTAAAATCATCCACATACTGGCCAACAGTCCTTCCTCCTTGGCGTAAGTTGTGAAACTCACGCTTCTTCATGGCCATAGCTCCTGCTGAGACATGGGCAGTGCGGAAAGCTTGCTGGCCCTGATCCCATGTGACCGGTGTCATGAGGTAAGTGGCTGTAAAATTTTTCCCACCATCTGCTGCAGGTCCTTCAAGTTGGTGTGCAGCAAACTTCACCTTTTCTCCATCTGTACATCCTGCAGTGGTCAACTCCCTCCCTACCTTACGGAGCCAATCATCTGCTACAATCGGCTCGATGCTACTAGAATACACCGGCGGATTCAGCCTAAGGAAAGCGAGTCAAGTGATCCATGGTGGTGGTGGTGGTGGGTTGTTGTTGTTGTTGCCTTGGTTCTGTACCAATGTTTGGATCAAAGTGTTCTGCTGCTGGATCAACTGGGTGATCTCTGGTGGGAAAACAAACCCGGGGTCGCGTCTCGGAGGCATCTGATGGGTTTAGAAAAGATGAGAAATTAAGAATAGAGTGAGGTCTAAGGAGAAAACACTACCCAAATGTATATGAGCAAAAACACACAAAATCACTTCATTCAATTCAAACAAAGGGCTTACAACGATCTAACTATCGCAAAAGTGCGTGTACTATGATGTTACATGGGGGTAATACTACTAATGTGTGGGGGTCATCTACTAATTTGAACCGGTGGAAGACTCCATGATGTACTGCTCCACCTTCGTCTTCAAAGTCGGGTTCACTTGGATCCGAATCGGTGTCGTCGATGATGATGTAGTTGCTTTCGGACAGCCGACGTACTTGTCTTCATTCTTGGCGTAATTTCTTCTTGAGTTCTTCAATCTCATACTTAAGATCGTTATTGTGTCTTGCTACAGCTACGATCTCGTCCATGTAGTCCTTACGTGTAGACTTTAGTTCTCCTTCAAGTTCGATGATCCTTCCCTTTGCATTCTTCAACACTATCATATCATTGCACATCTAGTTCTCTGGCGTCCGAATGTCTTTGGTTTAACTCTGGATGAAAGGCGCAATGGATCTGTCCTTCTTGGTGCTGACTATCTCCCATTGCTCATTCCGGCGTCCGCAAATCTGGTAGATAGTGTCCTTGAGGTCTTCTTGATAAACTTCTCCAATGCGTCCCATGGTGATATGAGCTGCCATGCTCTTTCCCAGACTCCAGGTTGGTGCACTGAAAACACTATTTATAGGCTTGGTGATTGGCGCGAACGTCCTTCCCGGAACATGAGCTTGAATCTTCCAGTGCTCCTCTTCAGGCAAAGTGGCGTTGAAAGTCCCGGTGAAGCTTGGTAATCCAATGTTCAGGTACTTGGTGACTTCCTTCAAGTGAAATCCAAAAGGTGTGCCTTCATCTGGTTGGTCGTACTTGATCTTCGCGTCCTTCATCCTAAAAGAGTAGAAAAGATGATGAGTTAGAAAATGAGAAGAGAGTAGTGACCTATGGCTTTAACTTAGTGGTCGTGTCCTACAGTCAGCGTGTGCTCTGATACCATCTCTCATGGCGACCCGACCGAATGGATCAAGTCTACGTGCTCGATTGTCATCCCTGGATCGATGTCTTGACACCACACAGTGCAAGAAGGATTTATAACAGAGTAGCAAACACACACTTATTACATCGTTTGTCCAGAAGAGGACTTATTACAATAATCATGGCTTAAGGCCATCTAATAACGATATAAATGGAAGACTTGGAAGATAAGTGAGTCCATCAACTCCGGTATCATCGAGTATAGAACCACGACCTAAAGCACCTTACTAAATAAATGCGAAAAAGTACGCAACATGAAGGTTGCAGCTAAAAGCGAATTCGACACATGGAATATCTTGGCAATGTAACACATAGAGAATAATGAATGATAAGCCTGTACTACATGCATATGTGGCTGGTGGAAAAGCTCTATGGTTACAGTTTTGCATAAAGCCGATTTTCCCTCATCGCAAAGGAATAAATTTGTTTAACTATCATGGTGGTTGTTAAACATTGAGAATGGTTGACAGCATTCTCAATCCCAATTAAAAGTACTCATTAAAAACCCAACAAAATTAATTAGAGTAACATGTTGAGATTCACATGATACTCAAGTACTAGATACTCAAGATGTCCATAACCGGGGACACGGCTCATCATGATTAGTTTATACACTCTGCAGAGGTTTGCACTTTTCCCCACAAGACTCGATCGCCTCCGCTTGGTTTCTCGCACTACATGGTGTTTAAGAAAGCGGATGACCAAGAGACATAGTCTTTCGAGCGCTAGCACCTTACGATGGGTGGACGGTACACCTACATCCCTACATCTGCTAGTCCACCACTATAAGAGTTATACGACTTAGTCAACTATGCGAGCCCATAATGGCTTGTGGCTGCACCGTAAGTTACTAGTATGAATTATCTTATGATCCCTTTGAGCACGGGTGGCGGTCCAGAAGAAATACATGCAAGTCCTGCTAGAAAACAGGTGCCTCAATCCACCCGGATGTGTATTTAAGTTGCCACCTTAGATAAACCATTAATTTAACAATCTCACATCTGTCATGGATATCACTCACCCAATCCACGTCTACTAGCATAGCATGGCATAATAAGCAAACGTAGAAGTAACTCCCAAAGGTTTCATAAGTAAAACAGGTAATAGGTACTACCTCAATCTACTTCCCATCCCATAATTTATTTTAGATCCTAATCATGCAAGTGTTTGAGGATTGATCTAATGCATAAAAAGCGGGTGGTAGTAAAGGTATGATCAAGTGTTACTTGCCTTGCGATGATCATGAAACCTAGAGATTCGAAGTAACAAGCGGCGCACTCACGGGTGATCTATCGCAGACAAACAACAAGCATACAATAAGTACTCATCTAATGCACAGGTAAATCTCGAATAGAAGATCTAACCAGAAAGTTCAACTTAAGAACCCTAGTTGCAAAAAGAATCGAATCTAATAAAGCAACAAAAGTCAAACGACGAAAGAAAACAACTCGGTTCTAGCAAGTTGAAACTAAGTCAAATTTTATAGTAGCAAAACTTTGTTTAAGTTGATTAGTCGGAACGGCGATTTCGAGACGAAACTCCAGGCGCTTGAATCACCTGATTCCGATAAACGAGCGAGAAGATAGACTAGAAACAAAATCGGATCTGAAATCGCTATCAGAAAAATAGCGGAATAAATCCGATGAGAAAGAAAACGACGAACGGTTGAACGAACGGACGTTCATTAACCGAAGCAAACTGGTGATCACGTTCGTTAGGACGAACGGTCCGGCGAATGCTTGCTAAACAAAAGCGAGAAAACCGATCTAGGGTTTCGGAAAGAAAACCGAAACGAAAAACCGATCTAGAAAACCGGAACGGAAACCGGAACGGAAACCGAACCGAGGAAAAGAAAAGGTGGCCTTGGCTGGGCTAGTACCTAAAAGCGAGGCTCGTGGCCGGCGGCGTTGGGTGGCGGCGGCGGCGGCGTTGGGGGCGGCGGTGGGGGGCTGGTGAGGCGGCGGCGGTGTAAGCTGCTGCGGAGGAGAGGTGTTGGTTTGATGTGTTAGAGGGGGTGCTTGGGTATTTATATTGGGGAGGGAGGTTTTTGCTTGGGGTAGGGGACAAGAAATAGACTAGGATTAGGAAACAAAGAGGGAAAAAGATCTAGAAACAAATACGGAATAAGCGGAGTAGGACAAAAGTCCTACTAGGATTTGGAAAAGGAAGCGGCTCCCCTCGGCGCTGGCCTTGTGTGAGCGATGGCCCTCTGGCCTCTCGGGTCGGTGGCTTACGGCTTGGGCCTTTGGCCCAAGCGGCTGATGAATTTTTTTAAATCGTTTTGTGGCCCAGAAAAATACGAAAAAAAATCTAAACGAACTCCAAAATTAATAAAGTAAATTTTCCCCGACTCCTAAAAATGAGTCGAACAAAATGAACTTTACTCGGGCCTAAAATGCAATTTTTGAAAACACGCATTTTTCCCTAAGGCAAATAAACTCCGAGAAAAATCCAAAATTTGATTTATTTATTAAATCTTCATTTTTCCTAAATTTTGGGAAAGTCATATTATTCCCTCTCTTATTTTTGATATTGGAAAAATATTTGAAGATAAAATAAATAAATCCAATGATCCTTTTTTTCATAGTTTTGAGAGAACTCAAATCTGAAAATTTGAAATCTACAACTCTCTCCGAGGGTCCTTGAGTTGCGTGAAATTTCTGGGATCAACAAAATGCAAGAAAATATGATATGCATGATGATCTAACGTATAACATTCCAAATTGAAAATTTGGGATGTTACATGAAAATAAGATGAATTGCAATTGTTTTGATGACTAAGAATGAAGTTTGCTAGTTTTCAAGAATGTTTACGGTCTATGCTTTGACATGTGAATTTCTTGTTACTAGTTCATGAAAAGTTTTATGAGATGAACTACTGTTATGACATAATATCACGCTAGAAAAGGTGATTGAAATTATCATTGATCAAACTTGTGCACCTCTAGCATTCACACTTCATAAATTCTTTCTTTTATCATTTACCTACTCGAGGGGCAGTAGGAATTAAACAGGGATGCTGATACGTCTCCAACGTATCTATAATTTATAAAGCATTCATGCTATATTACTATGTGTTTTGAATGATTATGGGCTTTATTTTCCACTTTTATATTATTTTTGGGACTAACCTATTAACGGAGGCCCAGCCAGTGATTTGCTTTTTATGTCTATTTCAAAGTGTTTCGAGGAAAAGGAATATCGACGGAGTCAAAAGCGGAGCGAAATCAACTAGAGAAGTTATTTTGGAAGGAAACCCACGATGGACTTGGACCCCACATCGAGAAGATACGGGAGGTGCTCACAAGGGTGGTGGGCGCCCCCTGCCTCGTGGGGCCCCGTGGCTCCACCAAGCGTTCTCCTTTCACCCATATATACCTACGTGCCCTAAAACTTCCGAACAGAAGATAGATCGGGAGTTCCGCCGCCGCAAGCCTCTGTAGCCACTAAAAACCTCTCAGAGCCCGTTCAAGACCACGGAGGGGGAACCCATCACCGTGGCCATCTTCATCATCCTGGCGCTCTCCATGGCGAGGAGGAGTAGTTCACCCTCGGGCTGAGGGTATGTACCAGTAGCTATGTGTTTGATCTCTCTCTCTCTCTCTCTCTCATGTTCTCGACTTCACACGATCTTGATGTATCACGAGCTTTGCTATTATAATTGGATCTTATGTTTCTTCTCCCCCTCTACTCTCTTCTGATGAATTGAGTTTCCCCTTTGAAGTTATCTTATCAGATTGAGTCTTTTATGGGAACACTTGATGTATGTCTTGCCGTGTTTATCTGTGGTGACAATGGGATATCATGTGCCACTTGATGTATGTTTTGGTGACCAACTTGGGTTCCGCCCATGAACCTATGCATAGGGGTTGGCACACGTTCTTGACTCTCCGGTAGAAACTTTGGGGCACTCTTTGAAGTACTTTCATGTTGGTTGGATGAATCTGAGATTGTGTGATGCATATCGTATAATCATGCCCACGGATACTTGAGGTGGCAATGGAGTATCTAGGTGACATTAGGGTTTGATTGATTTGTGTCTTAAGGTGTTATTCTAGTACGAACTCTTTTATAGATCGATCAAGAAAGAATAACTTTGAGGTGGTTTCTTACCCTACCATAATCTCTCACGTTTGTTCTCCGCTATTAGTGGCTTGGAGTGACTCTTTGTTGCATGTTGAGGGATTGTTATACGATCTATCTATGTTATTATTGTTGAGAGAACTTGCACTAGTGAAAGTATGAACCCTAGGCCTTGTTTCCCACCATTGCAATACCGTTTACGCTCACTTTTATCGCTCGCTACCTTGCTGTTTTTATTATTTCAGATTACAAAAACCTATATCTACTATCTTTGCACTTGTATCTTCATCTCTTCGCCGAACTAGTGCACCTATACAATTTACCATTGTATTGGGTGTGTTGGGGACACAAGAGACTCTTTGTTATTTGGTTGCGAGGTTGTTTGAGAGAGACCATCTTCATCTCGCCTCCCTACGGATTGATAAACCTTAGGTCATCCACTTGAGGAAATTTGCTACTGTCCTACAAACTTGTGCACTTGCAGGCCCAACAATGTCTACAAGAAGAAGGTTGTGTGGTAGACATCAGGTGCCAACGAGGTAGGGGGCGCACCCTAGGGGGGGGCGCTCCCCCCACCCTCGTGGACAGGGTGTGGGCCCCTGGTCTTCATCTTTGGCGAGGATTTTTATTATTTTTAACTAGGCGATCCGTGGAGTTTCAGGTCATTACGAGAACTTTTGTTTACGCACATAAATAACGCAACATGGAAAGTCTGCTGAAAACAGCGTCGATCCGGGGTTAGTTCCATTCAAATAATGCAAGTTAGAGTCCAAAACAAGGGCAAAAGTGTTTGGAAAAAGTAGATACGATAGAGGCGTATCGAGACAACGAGCAATGCCAAAGGCGAAACAAAAAGAGCGGAGGAGGCAAGGAGAACTCCCAAGCAAGGCCCTTGCCGGAGCGGCCTCGACAACCCCGGCAAGAGCCTTGCCGGGGCAACTTGCCCAACACCAGCAGAGCCGCCACCCTTGAGCCAAAGCATTCCAACACCATCAACCACCTTGGAACCAAGGCTCGGGAGGCGCCTCCATGGTGGCATGCAGATATTTGTGAAGATAAGAAGCACACAAGACTAGATAATAACCAGAAGACGACGATCCTCAGCAAGATCATTGCCGAGGATACCCACGAGACCCCCGGCAAGCTCCTTGCCGGGGACGACTCCGATGCCACGGAAAGACCCTTGCTGAAGACGTCTGCGGGGACGCAACCAGGCCCACTTCTGCCAAGACTCCACCAGGCCCACTTGTGAAAATCCAGTCTAGCAGTTAGTTTAGCAGTTCTTCATCGCCATGGCTTCCAAGGAAGAAGGCGACCGAACAAGCGGCATCATTTCGCGAGATCACGTGAGCAGCTCGTGCAGCGACATAAAAGCTAAGTCATGCAAAAATTTGAGCAATTACTTTTTATATAAGGTAATCGTCCTCGAAGATCTTGCCGTATGTATGGAAAACCTGCACGCAATTGGGTCCTTCCACTATTGGCAACGCCCTTGTTCTATTTCGAGTCCGCTCAACAGTTCGAGCGGCTGCGTCGAGAACGGCAGGGTGGCCTTCCGCTATTGGCAATGCTCTCGCTCTGTGTCGAGTCCGCTCGACAGTTCACGCGGCTGCGTTAAGAGCGGAAAGGTGGTTTGCCCGGCAGCAAGCACACCCGGCAGGCAATTGGGGATCCGTCCTCGAGGCGCCGCGGCTTGGGTTTGCGTGCCGGCAGTCCTACCCAATTAACGTAGGGTGGACATACAAAGAGAGATCAAAGAGGAAAATAGCATGCATCGTTTCAAAGTACTACAGAGTTATATTACATCAATTGTTGCTGTGGTTCTAACTAAAGATAAAAATTGTCTTGGTCATGAACCTCCAGCGGCGATGAGAAACGAGGTGCCTAGTCTCGATGCCGGCCCTCTATCCTCCAAACTCCATCGACGCGAATGAAGATGGGCTCGATACGCTCCTCGAGCGCCGTGAGGTCCACATCCTCCGGCAAGCTTTCAAGCGCGGAGTCGAAGTCGAGGTTGGGGTTCCAGTACGCCACCTTGGTGAGAACCTTGGTCATGGCACCCCCGCAAGCTTACGGGCCTCATTGGCCAGGGAGGTCGCTCTGTTGGAGCAAAACTGCTCTAGTGCCCCAAGAACACCCTCGAAGAACAGGGTCAGTTTGGCATTGGGACTCACGTTCGGCTTTGGGGCGTACTTCAAGTTCGGCATCCCCATAGTAGCCAACTTCGTGGTGATCCTGCCGGTGACATCGGCGAGGCGGCTGATCCAGAGGTTTTCGCCCTTCACATAATCCTCGTGGTTGACGGCGTCGTTCCTCCGTAGCACTCCTCCTCTAGATTCTTGGTCAGGGTCTCCTCCTAGGCCCTGACCTCCGAAAGCGTCCCCTCAAGACCCTCCAACTTCAGCTTCAAGTCTTTGATGGAGTCGTTGGCCTTGGAGAGAAGCTCGGCCTTGCCGAGGACTATGGCCTGCGCGTCAGCCAAAGCGCCTTTAGCCGCGTCGCACTCCTCCGTCAGCTCCAAGACCTGTTTCTTCAGCCCATCCCGCTCCACCTCCAGCTCCTTCACCTTTCCGGCATGGACTTGGGCCTGAGCATGGAGTGCCTCCTCGTGCCTCTGCTCCAGCTCCACAGGTCCGCTGCCACGACAAGCTTCTCGACCTCCTCATCCTTTCCGCGGAGTGTGGCAAGCGCCTCCTCCACGGCGGCAAGGTCCTCCTCCCTGGGAGTTCAGTGCGGCCTGAGTCTTTGGTGCTGAGGCGGCCTAATCTTCGCCGCCTCTGGGCCTTCTTGATGTCGGCCTGCTTGAGACAAGCTCACGCTGCGCTCGGCAGTAGATCTGGGCAATCTTGATTTCCTCATGGGCTGGCGGGAAGTAGTCCCGCGTCTCGGTGGCCAGCGGTCCTTGAATCCGCCTCCGCCTTGTCCACCGCCACCATCACGGATTTTGCCTTGTCCGAGGCGGAGCACGATGAAGCGCCTGGAGCTTACGGAAGTTGGCGCCCGGCCCGGGCAGCTGCTCCTCTTGGGAACCGCCGCCACCGGTGCTCGGTTAAATCAACAACCTCGAGCCAGCGGCGGCGGCGCCTCATCTTGAACACCTCCCCTCGGTTGGCGCCACAGTGCTTGCCGTTCCTGGGAGGTGGACGAATAGGTCGTCACCCACCTTCAGATACTTGCCCGAGCCAGAGGCAGCAGAGAAGGAAGGTTGGTCGTCAACCACCCCCTCCTCGGTGGCGGCCTTGTCGGCCTCTCCGGCAGGCCCCTGCCGGCCTCCTCGGCAGCGGCCTTGCCGGCCTCCCCGACAGGCTCCTTGGCGGCCTCTTTAGTGGCAGTCTTGGCGGCTTCCTCGGCGGCGATCTTGTTGGCCTCGTCCTCGGCATCCCTGGCGACCTCCTCGATGACAGTGTCGATGTCCTCCCACTACAAAAAAAGACACATCCATGACATTTTGGGCCGAACGAAATTTTTTCTGTCATACTTATGACACTTCTATGATGATAATTGTGACAAAACCCGGTATCATCATAGGTGTGGTGGGGTCCTACTTCTATGACAAAAAATAATGACAGAAAATGGGCTTTTAAATCTGGGCGGGCGGGCGCGGCTGCATGACATTCTTTGGGCCGTCCATGGCGGAAAAAAAGCGTAGTAGAAGCGAGGCGAGGAAAATATCGGGGTGTTCCACATTACGGTGGGTGGTCGGGGCCAGCGATACGCGTTTCTCTCGTTACTGCACGCAGCGCATGGAGTGCGGCGTTGGGCTCGCCCGAACCCGGCGGCGTTGGGCTCTAACTGAACGGCGATTGCTTTGCGAGCTGCGTTCTTTGAACCCGGCGATCGATCGATGGCTGTTGATTTGAACCCGATCGAGCAATTCGCCCGCTTCTGTTGCTAAGCTGAAGCCCGTGATGCTGCCTCTGGATGAGCGATGGCGTTCTTTGGGGTTTTGGATGAGCAGTTCCGGTGGGGGTGGATGAGCGGGACCCGTGGTGTTGCCTCTGGATGAAACGGGACCCGATCGATCGAGCCGGTTGGGGCTGG
The DNA here is from genome assembly GCA_021605145.1 of Aegilops bicornis. NCBI lineage: Eukaryota > Viridiplantae > Streptophyta > Magnoliopsida > Poales > Poaceae > Aegilops > Aegilops bicornis. The sequence goes on along the minus strand of JAHIAL010000021.1, from coordinate 763,221 downwards.
ATGAAACAGGACCCGTGGAGGTTGGATGAACAGGACCACCCGTGGAGGGCAGGATCAGCAGTAGATGGTGGAGGGTTGGATGAGCGGTAGCCCGTGGAGGGTGCTTGAGCGAGGAGCCCGTGAAGAGGGCTGGTTGAGCGATGGCCGGTGGAGTAGCACGCCCGTGGAGGCTGGATGACCGTGGAGTCCGGTGGATGAGCGATCGCGGTGGAGGCTGGAGGAGGTCGACGGTGGATGAACAGTAGCCCGTGGTGGGCTGGAGAATTCGACGATTGGAGATGAGCAGTATCCCGTGGAGTCCCATTTTGCGATCGCCACACCCCTCCGATGAAACAGGACCCCGTTTTGACCGTGGCGCTCCAACACAAGTCTGTTTCCTCGCGTTTTGCGATCGCCCACACCCCTCCCGATCAACAAGACCCCGTTTTCGACCGTAGGAGGTCCGTTTCCTCCGTTTTGCGGTCGCCAGACCCTCCCGATGAACGGGATCCCGTTTGAGCGTGGCGGTCGAACACAAGGCCGCTTTCTCCGTTCTGCGATACGCGGTGCCTTGTTTCCATCGGCTGTTCCGTCCAAGCCCTCCCGATGAACACGGCGGCGCATTCCGTTCCGACCCAGCCGGTTGGCTCCCCATGAACACGACGATGTTGTTTCTCCGTTCCGACCCAGCCATGTACACGAGCCCTGGCCGTACGTACGCGCGAGACATTCGAGACCCCGCCCGTATGTACGTACGTGGCCGTATTTACTTTCTTGCACCCTGGTCGTTGTACGTACGTGTACATGCTACGTGCGCGCCTCTACTACGACACGTGCGCGCCTCTACATCGACCAGTATGTACATACACGTTCGCGACCAGAATGACAACGCTACGTACGCTTCGACCAGGTGGGTCCCGACTGTCAGGCACTTCCTTGCGTGCGAAGATGTAGCTGGTGGGTCCCAGCAGTCAGGGGGGCGAATCATTTTTTTCCCGGACGCACTTCCTTGCGTGCGAAGATGTAGCTGGTGGGTCCCAGCCGATCGGAAAGCGTTTCTTCGCGAAATCGGTGGCCTGTCCGGTGGGTCCCTATTTGTCGGTGGAGGAATAATTATTTTGCGCATAATAAGGAGGCCGCGCCCTTCTTTGCTGACCGTGGACCCAATTGTCGGCCTCTCCGCGTCTGATACTCTTAGATGGAAGTCGTTCCTTGACCACGTTGACCACGCGCGCCCGAGAGCACCGGCGGTGGATGATGGCGAGTCCTAGGAAGGGGACGACAGGCAGGGGATGTGTGGCGGTGGAAGCCCAGCGGAGAGAATCTGAGGTTCCTTGGTTCGGCTGTGGTGTGAAATTTGTCGTCGCATGAGGCCCTAGCCAGATGGGAATAGTAGAGGCGGTGAGGCCTCTGCGGTAGCATAGCCCGTACGGGGAGGCGGGAGCTTATGACACGACCGAGCGCTGCTTTGGTAATTTGGAGCAAGAAGACCAGATGTTGAATAAGCACTACGGCCGTTGGATGGACATCGTGCGATCCTTTGGAGCTAGAATCGTTCATATTGACTAAGTTGACAAAGCACTCCGTCCCCGTCAACTTAGTAGGCCCACAAGTCAGCCACCCACCAAGGTGGGTCCCAACTAGCAGGGGGAGTATTCATTTTTTGTGTGTAATAAGGAGGCACTTCCTTGCAGCACTTCCGGTGGGTCCGAGCTGACAGTGGGGGGAATGTTTTTTTGCGAAATACGGTGGCCCGTCCGGTGGGTCCCAGTAGTCAGGGGGGTGCTATTGAAGTGCACGACTCACTTACGCACTACATATATCCATTTTCTTGCATGACACGCCACCTTGATGCTAGATGTCCCGCGTGTCATGGAGGCATATAGTATGATTTTGTAAAATGGAGGCATATAGATGTCCCACGTGTCGGCAAAAGGATGAATAAAGCTCATGTCTTAAGCGAAGAGTGGAAGAACATAGATTCCCGATGACCGAGAAGGAACAGCGAACCTCGGGGTGGAAGCGTCTGCACTCATAATATTTTATATTATTCGGTGATATAAAATCAACCAAATCTCTCCACGTTCCTATACCATTCTATAGTATGAGAATAACTTTGAGCGTAAGCCATTGATTCACTCTATCCAATGGTCATAGTTGGAAAATCCAAACAAAACCAAGCATTGGATCAACTATTTTTTCGAGATCAACTCTTTTAGCACTTACCGCCTGCCCACCTAGCCCACCTACATATCCGCTCACGTGTGATGACCACAGGAGCTATCCACTCAGATTGTATGTTAAAAAAATAAAGGTCGATAACTAATGCGGCACCTCGGGCCCAGCAGCGGTCGGAATCGCATTTTGCCACGAAAAATTACACACCATGTTTCGTTGACATATGGTCCCGTTCCAACATGTCGGTGAGACGGCGGCGAGTCCTTTTGTACAATTTCGAAAGGGCGTGTAGGCAGGCGCCTCTTCTTCATGTCGTGTGGCAAGCGGCAATCGTCCACCAACTCTTCGCCTTTCCCTCTCAATTTGGAGCTGCTGTCGCACGCTCTTCCTCCCTCCTCCATTAGCCTTCACCCTTCCTCCTGCCATTGTTCGATCGTCTTCTCCATGGAGGGAACAAGCCGGAAACGACCCCGTTATTCTTGCCCCTATCTGAAAGATGACGTGGTGGGGGAACTCATTGATTGGTCCGACCTCATCACCTCGGCTAGCATGGCAGGTTCGCTCAAGAACATTCTCGACTCTCAACTAATAACATCATTACAAGGAACCAAAGGGTACAGGAGCGGTTTGATCCCCCCTATCTTCGTCGTCGTGACCTATTTGGTAGCGCAGGGACGAGGAAGCCTTGCCTTGTGCAAGTTGATGCCGCTTGATAATGATCGTATGATGTTAAGATGTCATCGCTTGAGGGCAAGGCTTGGGCAAAGCGCATAAATGGAGATTGGGTTGTTTATATTGGGTACAATTGCGAGTGGGAACTTGTGAATGTGTACACTCGTCATCGGATTGCACTTCAAAAATCTCCGAGTGCCACGAGGTTGAGGACCACAGGTTGATCTACGTATGTTCAAATATGATCATGGTGACTGTCGTCTATGGAAGATAGCAATTTCTCGAGTTCCCAGCCGCTCTTGGAATTACAAGAACTATCAAGTTGTTGCTATCTTCGACAAGTTTGTTTCCGTCCTTCGTGGTTCGACTGGATGGATATTGCTCAAAAATCAGCTTCTATACACGGATGTTTACTGTGATGCAATTGAATACGAGGGTCTTGTGTTTTCTGCCACCACTCGTGGCATTGTTTTTGCATGGGATCCTCATAGTTTTGGTACGTTTGTCTTCCACCGTAATTATAATTGTTTCATCCACATGCATGCGAGTTAGCAAGTTTCCCTTCTCTACTAATTAACCTTCTTCTTGTGTTTCCAAGGTCCTGTGAACATTCCGCCACATATACTTGAAAATTTTTATAACCAAGGGGGAGATGACGATGGTGATGATCACGAGCATGAGGACGAGCAGGGCCCATATGCTCACTGGCGGCTGGTAACTAATTCCAATGGATCGCCACTTCTTGTCTGTATACAGCCCACTGCTGATGTTACTACTGAGGGAGTAGGTGTTATCTCCCATGGTCGCACTCTCCGGACCTATTCCAACACCCATTACATGGTATTCAGGATGGATACTAGTGTGCTAAGCGCCAACACCTTCTCCACAATGCAGTATTAATAGTCTTGGAGCAAACTCGCTCTTCCTTGGACAAAACTATCCAATGATGGTGAAAGGCGATCCAACTGCTGTTGACACAATGTTACTACCATTTATGAGAAGAAACTGTATCTATATGTCGGACATTGCGGTGGTTCCCTACCCTGGTCGTGATATAGTAGGCCGCTTCAGCCTGGATGATCAGTCTTGCGTTGGTCTCGAGATTGTGATGGTAGCTCTTCGAGAGAATCGCTTGTGATTCAAAGCAAGCGTTTCCAACGCTGAGGATTGGTTGAGTTGAAGTTCATTTCATTGCTTGTTATTTGTTGTGTGATGAAAGCTTTAGTATTTATAATGTATCCTCGTTGTTGTTGTGGGTTGATGACCTGTTGTATGTAATAAAATGATATGCCTGTGATAAACTTACTAAATTTTTGAATGGCTTTCGAGTCGCTTCTCTGAGTGGAGTGCTTTGACGAGGCAAAAATATATTTTCGAATACATAATTATGCGTGCATTGCAACAGGTTATCGAGATGAGGCCAATCAACAATAGTACACTATTTGTACTAGCTTCACATGCTGCACTATCTCTCGATCTCGTCACGTAATACAACAAGTTTTAAACTTGAGACCAGCCACCCATCCTCACAAAGAACACTTTTTAACCTAGCATAGACTCCAGGAAATTTGGCCACAGTGTGAGGTGGGTCATATGTTAAAATGTTCGCTGTACGTAACCAGCACCTCGAATCCTCGATACTACTGCTATAAGTAGTAGGAGTAGTAGTGTCGGTGTGGAACAACACCTATGGGATCAAAAGAATCCCTACTACGGTTTCCGGGGCGCAGGGTTGCGAGGAGAGCAAGGCTAGTAGACAGCACAAGGATCGTTTACCCAGGTTCGGGCTGTGAGGATGTGTAGAACCCTAGTCCTGCTTTCGTGGGTGTATTTACGAGAGTTCTTGAGCTCTCGAACTAGGCTGTGGTCGGTAGCGTGGTTCGAAGAGCGAATCCCCTTGAGTATGCCATGGGCCTCCTTTTATAGTTGAAAGGGGCTGCCACGGTGACACAGGGAGGAGGAAAGGCGTCTGATGCCTGAGCTTATCGCTCGTATTACAGGACAAGGCGCATTTAATGCGTGGCTAAGGTGTCCTCTTGCTTTATCGGGGATGAGGCGAGGCCCGTCCGTCCGTCGCCGCTCCTCCTCACTTGACACGCGCCTGGCGGTGATGCGTGCGGTGCCATGTAGGTAGGCGAGGCGGTGGGTGGCGCGGTGGTGGAGCCTTCACGAATCTGCATGCTGCCGCGCAGCGCTTGATGAGTTGGCACAGGAGCTACATGTTGCCATCGCAGTGCCCGCCCGGTGGTTGAAATTTGGCGGCTGCATGGGAACGACAGTGGAAGCTTGGTTGGCGCGGGTTTGGCGGTGGCCTGCGCCGGCGTCTTTGGCGAGAATTGCCAGTGGCCCGGCAAGGGTCTTGCCGTGGCGTCTTTGTCATCCGGCAAGGATCTTGCGAAGTGCAGGTGGCCTTCCTCGGCAAGGATCTTGCCGAGAATCGTCGTCTTCTAACCCTCATGTGATCTTGAATATGTCTTCACAAAGATCTGCATGCCACCACAGAGGTGCCTCTCGAGCCACAGCCCCACTGGCGATGATGGTATTTGGGGCCGTGGGCTCAAGGGTAACTCACTCTGTTGGTCTTGAAGCGAAACTGTCCCGGCAAAGGGTATTGCGGGCGGCTGAAACCGCCCATCAAAGGGTCTTCTTTGGGGAACACCTTCGTCCCTCTGCTCTTTGTGGTCTTGGCCTTGGCGTTGCTTTGATTGTCTTGGGCTTCGGCCTTACCTTGGCTCACCTCCCTGATTACGCTTGGTGTGGTGTGGCGTGGCTCGACTGCCCATGCAGGTAAAGGGGTACAAAGCGTGCCTCTCTTTTTGTACACCGGCAGGAGCCCCAGACTGGGCCACACATAAGCGCCACGTTGTTGGGTCGAGGCCCAAAGCGGTCTTGTGACGGCGGTGGGCGGTTTTACCACGGTAAGACTTTTCACGCGCTCTGCTTCCCATGACCCGCGCGTGCGGTGTGGGTGGAGGGGTGTGCGTGACATGGGCGACATGCGTGGGGCGGTTTTCACACGCATGCGTCACATCGCGATAAAGGCGGCTTGCACCTTCCCGTAAAAGCAGGGGAGGCGTGGAGGCGCGGCTCATTCTTGAGCGGGGCGGGCGTGGTCTTCAAGCGTCAACTCCCCACAATCACGGGGTGGGGAGAGGTCGCTCCTTTGTCCCCTCGATTCTGCACGTCGCCACGCGTCCCCATGCACTTGGGGTAGCAAGCGGCGGGGCGGGAAGCCGGGCCGTCGCTGGTTGGGCAGCAGAGTCGGTCCCGATTCCACGCGCCTCTGGTGGCTGGATTGGCGAGCGGGGCGGCCGTGCAGCGACCCAGCTCCTTTATAAGGAGGGGAAGGGGATGGCGTCCCGCACTCTTACATCATCTATCTCCTCTTGTACGCTTCTTCCTTTCACTTTCGCCATGGAGAAAGGGAATCCTGGTCCTTCGCCGATGGTGGCGGCGAGGTCGCTGCTTTCGACAACGCGTCCCTCCTCCTCCTGAGCCAGCGGTGGTGGAGCCGGCATGAGGAAGGGGAGAAGCGAGCCGTGGGCGAGCAGGCGAAGGTTGCAGTGCTCGGGGAAGAGGAGGACAGGGCGGCGCACCGGCTTCGCCCCCGCCAATGATGCATTTCCCGATAGAAGGCCATGTCGGAGACCAGCTCCTCGAGTTCTTCATCAGGCTGCACCGGCCTCCGCGTCGCCGTCTTCGTCTTCCCACCCCGTTTGCTCGGGAGATGGAGCGTGGCCGGCCCCAATCCCTCAGATTGCACATGAGGGGTTGCGGGAACGGGGGCACGTGGGTCAACATCGACTTCTCGGCTCCTCGAGTCATGTACCTCCATCGCGGGTGGAAGACGTTCGCTCGCATCCACAGCCTAATGGCGGGCTCATCCTCTACTTCAAATTAATGGAGGACGACCTACTCTCCGTCAAGGTCTTCGGAGAGTTCGGGACTTGCCTGAAGTGCTGCGTGGAGAGCTCCTCCAATGGAGATTCTGACGATGGAAGCCCTTCCTCGAGCGAAAGTGATGAGGAGGACAGCAGGGCGGATAGTGGGGACGAGTCCGACTAGGCGTCGGATGCCCCGCGCCTGGGCGGGTACGGCAGCAGCAGCATCTGCACTAGGCCGCTCCTCCAGCAGAGGTTTTGCCGGGGGCAGGGCCAGCTCCATGAACTTCTCGAGCTGTCTCCTTGGGCGGCTAGCATCGGGAGGTTGCGGAAGAGGAAGAGGGCAGGCGGCAAGGCCGTCAACTCGAATCTGTGAGCACCAACGCCTTCGCCAGCGTATTGCGGTCCTGCCGCCTCGTCTTCCAGCTCCTTTCCGGCACCGTCATCACCGGCCTGCCCGTGGGGCGGCCACCGAGGTGTTCTCTTGGTGCTTACTGCTGCCGTAGCTTCGCCTAGGCGCCCCTTTGCCCTTTCACCTCCTTGACCTGCCTCACGAAGAAGCGGGACAAGAAAGGGATTCTGGGCATCTTATCTATTTTTTAGTTTGTAAGCCTGCGGGCCTTTGTTAAATTTAAAACTTGTAATCCCCTTGCTCATGTTTTTCATCTCGCACGAACTGTACCTGTATGGGATGTTTTCAATGAAAAAGGGATGCTTGTCGGGTTTTTCGTTTGCGGGTAAATCCCGCGACAAGGAGCGAATCCTTGTTATTGTTTAAGATAAACATTTTTCGCCCGGCAACAGGCCTTGCCGTCCCCCCACTCCACTCGACCGCTCTCACGCTCTTGGTGGAGGCAGGGATGAAGTGGGCTTCAGGCTCCTCATCCCACCTCCGTGCCGCCACGGCTACGACCAAATCCGGGCCGAGGAAATAATCTTTAGGTATGGGAAAAAGGGGAGCACGGCAGCTTAGAGATAAAAACAAGGTTTCACATACCCCAGTCCGGTTCCAAAATGCATGACACAGGATAAAAGACTTATCTGGATCTGCAGCCCCTGGCAATCTCATCTTGCCGTGGTTGGATCCTTGTGCTTGCAGCCCCGGGCAACTCTGGTTTGCCGGGGTCAGGGCGCTGGTCCGTTTCCTTCTTTCCGAGTAGCTCAGCAGAAGTGCTCATGTGCCCTGTGAACCAATGGAGGATAGAAAAGGAACAGATAGACGCGCACTCGACCTCTAGGGTAGGGGTTAGTCGCCGCTAAGCACTAAACCCTAACCAAGGAAGAGACTCGACGTAGCATGCATGCTATAACTTAGGGCGCCAGCGCTTCATTTATTTGTGCCCAGGGTCTGCGCCTGGCTTTGTACAAAGGGTCACATGCCTTGCTGACAAAGCTTGTACAAAAGGTGGCTTGCCGGGAGGCCCGGCAAGCCGCGCCTTATGGGTAAAACTTGCGAAGATGCTCGATGTTCCAGGAGTTGCTCACTGGGACGGCATCTTCGGTCTCCAGGCGGACTACGCCGGGCCTGGTGACTCGTATTACCCGATAAGGGCCTTCCCACTTCGGCGTCAACTTGTTGGAATTCTTGGCCGACTGAACGCGCCGAAGAACAAGGTCGCCTTCCTCAAAGCTTCGGGCATGAACCTTGCGGCTATGGTAGCGGCGGCGCAAGGCTTCTTTGGTAGCGTGCCGCTCTCCTGACCGCCCGAAGGCGATCTTCCTCAAGGGCGTCGCGTCATCTTGGCATAACGGCTCTTGCTCAAGCTCATCATAGCGAGCACTTTCGAGGTGACCCGTATATGAGTTCCGTGGGGAGAAGCGCCCGACCCGTATACCAGGGCAAAAGGTGTACGGCGGTGGCTCGATTTGGCATCATCTGATCGACCAAAGAACCGCTGACAACTCATCAACCAGCGCCTTCGCTCTTGTGCATCTTGTCAAAGGTCTTACGTTCTCGGGCCTCGCAACACTTCAGCATTTGCCCTCTCCGCAGCGTTGCTCGTGGATGTGCCACGAAGCAAAACAGACCTTCCGCCGAGGTCTTGGATGTCTTGCATGAAGGTGTGGCTTGTGAAGGCTGCGTACCGTTGTCGGTGATGACTCTGTTTGGCACACCAAAGCAGCGGACCAGTCCTTTGAAGAACTTGGCCGGTGACGGCGATCACCTTCCTCACTGTTTCCACCTCCGTCCACTTTGTGAACTTGTCGATTGCAACATACAAGTACTCAAAGCACCCGACAGCGCGGGGGAAAGGGCCCAGTATATCGAGCCCCCAGACCAAGAATGGCCAAGAGAGAGGGATTGTTTGAAGGGCTTGGGCTGGTTGATGAAGCTTCTTTGAATGGGCCAGCACGCTTCACACTTGGTTACTAGTGTAAATGCATCACGGAGGCGGTGGGCGGAAGAAACCTTCTTGGGACGCCTTCTCGGCAAGGGCCCTCGACCCTATGTGGGAGCCACATATGCCTCCATGTATCTCCGCCAGCAGCTCCAGTCCTTCCTCCCGGGGGATGCACTTGAGTTTCACACCGTTCGGCCTTCTCCGGTACAGGATGTCATCGATGAACTGATGCGAAGCGGACCGACAGGCTACTTTCTCCGCTTCTTCCTGCTCCTTAGGAAGCTCCCACATTTGGAAGAATTGGGCGGTATGCTGCACCCATGCGGAGCACAGGGCTTGACGGCAGGACCAAAGGCATCTCTTCCGCCATGGGAGCGGCTGTCTCTCTGACTAGGGCTTGGCGTCCTGCGGAGCCACTTGCTCTTGGGCAGGCTCAGCGTCCGCGGCAGCACCCTTGCCGGCTGCCCCAGGGGGCTCGGTAAGAAAGTACTTGCCGGGACCTGATTTTCTCCGCTTTCTCTGCCCCGCTGATGGTTCAACGGATGATTGAGTTAACCGGAGCAAAAAGGTACCTGGTTCCACAGGTAGCTTGAATGCGGCATGCTTTGATAGGTAATCGGCGATGTCGTTCTCCGCTCGGGGGACGTACTCCGCTGAATCGTCAAAGCGTTCCTCAACTTCCTCACCTCATCTACGTAAGCTTCCATCAATGGGCTCGATAGTCCTTGTTGACCTGCGACAGCGAGCTGCGAGTCACCCTGACGATGAGCTTCTTAACCCCAGTGCCGCGGCGATCCACGAGACCGGCAAGCAATCCCTCGTACTCAGCGGTGTTGTTGGTGGACATCTCCCTGGGGAAGTGCATCTGGATCACGTACTTGAGGCGTTCTCCGGTGGGTGCGACGATCAGCACACCGGCACCGGCACCTTGCAGCGAGAAAGCCCCATCAAAGTACATGATCCAGTCGCGGTCTACTTCCTTGCCGGGGAGAGTGGTCTCCTGGATTTCTTCGTCAGACGTCGAAGTCCATTCTGCGATGAACTCCGCCAAGACTCTGCTCTGAATTTTCGAGGTACTTTCAAACTTTAAACCGAAGCTTGACAGCTCCAAGGCCCATTCCACAACCCTTCCGGTTGCGTCCGGGTTGTCTGATATCCGTTGCAATGGGAGGCGGGTGGCAGCGGTGATCTGGTGGGCACGGAAGTAGTGGCGCGGCTTCCTCGAGACCATAAGGAGGCGAAGAGCAATTTTACGCAGCGGAATACCTCGACCTAGCCCCTTGCAAGAGAGGCTGACACAGTAAACCGGGTGTTGCATCCTCTTCTTCTTTGGCACCACTTCACTCGACTGCGCGGGCATTGCCTTGGTGGCACCAGACTCTGCCGGGGGCCGCGCCTTGTCGGCACCAGGCCCTGCCAGGGGAATCTTTGGCTTGCCATCTGCTGGTTTTGCCGCCACTGCTGCCTCCTCATCGACCTCCCTCTGTGCCACCAGTGCGGCGCTGACCACTTGATTCGTCGCCGCTAGATACAGCAGCAACGGCTCTTGTGGTTTAGGCCAACCAGTATTGCACGTGGAGGAAAGGTATTTCTTCAGATCCTGCAGTGCTGCCTCGGCTTCACAGGGTCCACTCTGTTGGGCTTGCCTTCTTCAAGATTTTGAAGAAGGGAAGAAGCGGCCTTCAGCGGACTTGGAGATGAATCGGCTCATGGAGGCAACGCATAGCCGGTGAGCCGTAAGCACATCCTTGATCCGCTTGGGCACCTCGATCTGCTCAATAGCCTTGATCTTATGCAGGTTTGCCTCGATCAGCGCTGCGACACAAAGAACACGAGAAGCTTGCGGACGAACGCGAAGACGCACTTCTCGGGGTTCAGCTTGAGGTTGATCTTGTGAGGTTAGCAAATGTCTCTTCGGATCTTGCACAAGAGTTGGCCCGTCCTTGGTTTTGACCACTATGTCATCCATGTAGGCCTCCATATTTCTATGGAGCTGAGGTTCAAAACCAATTTGGACTGCTCTTGCAAGCGTTGAGCCAGCACTCTTCAACCCGAAAGGCATCCGTAAAAAGCATCACATTATCACATGGGGTGATGAATGCTGTCTTCTCTTCATCCTCTCTTATCATGAAGATTTGGTGGTACCCTGAGTAGGCGTCGAGGAATAATAACAGATCGCACCCGGCTGTGGAGTCAACAATCTGGTCGATGCGTGGCAACGGGAAGGGACCTTTAGGACAAGCCTTATTAATATCTGTGTAATCAATACACAGCCTCCACTTCCCATTCGCCTTGCGCACCACTACCTGATTGGCCAACCACGTCGGGTGGAGCACCCTCTCACCAAACCTGCCGCTTCCAACTTCCTGGTCTCCTCTGTGATGAACTCTTGCCTTTCCAGAGCCTTTCGACCTATACGCTTGGCGGCCAGCGTGGGGCGAGGCAGCTAGGTGGTGCTCAATCACCTCCACAGGAACACCGGGGATGTCGGGGCCGCTTGCCATGCAAACACGTCGACATTTGCCCACAGGAATGTGATGAGCGCGCCTTCCTATTTGCTGTCGAGGGTGGAGCCTATGATGAAGCCCCCCCCCCCCTTGCCATCCTCCCCGACGGGCACCTTCTTGGTCTGCGGCGCCTCGGCTCTGGATCTCTTGCTCTTGTCGGTAGAGCTCTCTGGCACCTCCTCAACAGTAGCACAACACTCCGAGGAGGTGCGCTTGCCGGACTGGGTGCAAGAGGTCTTGTCTGGCTCCTTCTTCCCTCCGGGCCTTGTTGGCGGGAGCAGGTGCCTTGGCGGCAATTCTGCAAGCTGCTTCCCGGTAGAGTTGGTCGGCCTTGCAGATCGGTAGCGTCCTTCTTGTCGGAGGGGCGGAGATGATGGTCATAGGCAGGGCATCTTTAGCATGTTGTAGGCGTGGTGTGGCGCCGCCATGAACTTGGCTAGTCTTGGGCGGCCGAGGATCCGTTGTAGGGCAAGGGGATCTCGGCCATGTCGAAGACGATCCTCTCCGACCTGTAGTTCAACTCTCCTCCAAATGTCACGGGCAGTGTGACCTTTCCCTTCGGCTGGCTCCTCCCCGGATTGACCCCTTGAACATGCCCGTTTCCTCGAGGTCTCCATCAGGGATTTGCAACCTTTTGATCTCGGCGGAGAGATCGAGGTTGAGCGACCGGCCCCGTCAACCAACCTCTTGTTCACCCTGAGGTTGCGTATCATTGGCGAGACCAACAATGGCAAACACCCGACCCCGGTAGTGCGGTCAGGGTGGTCCTCGGTGTCAAAGATGAGGGGCGTGCTGGACCACTTTAGCGGCTTCTGAGCGTCGAACGATGGCTCTGCTGCTGTAATCTCACGCGCCCACTACTTGAGCTGGCGGTGAGAGGTATGCAGCGAGGCGCCGCCATCGACAAGCATGGCCTCCGTATCCTTCTAGAACCCTTGCTCACCAGACTCGTCGTCCTCGTCGCGATCGTCGTCTTCTTGTTTCTTGTCGCGGCCCCGGGCGGGCCTCTCTTGCTGGTTGTCCTTAGGGGCGGCCTCCTTGGCCGCCATGCTTCTGTCGGATCCCTCGGCACCGTCTGGTCCTTCTCCTTGTCACGCCTTTCGTACTCAGCCTTTTGCTTCTCGATGCAGCTTCGACTTGTCGGCGATTCACGGAGGTCGTGGGCCCTTGGTGCGGTGGATCTTGCGGTATTGCTTGCGAAGCTTCCTGGCTTGTCGGTAGCCGCGAGGGCCGGCGGCGGCGCACCCGGCAATCTCCTTGCCGGGCGCGTCTGCCTTGACCTTCTTGCCGGCACCGGTAGCGTCAGATCCCTCAACGGCAAGCACGGCCTTGCCTTTGTGTTTCCTGTTGCGACGCCGACTCTTCTTCGTCGGGGTGGTGGCGTCTTCATCGCTAGAGTCGGTTTCCGCGCTGGCGTCTTCGCCGGGGTACTTCCTTCCCTCTTGACTGGGCGCACCTATCGGCGAGCGTAAAGCTCGACCACATCCTTAACCTTGGTCGCCGCGACTCCTCGCGCATCTTGCGATTCGCGCATGTTACATTGAACGCGCTAATCCTGTGGCGGGATGAGCGTCGGGGATGTTGTCTTTGCACCGGCTGAATCTACGGATGTACTTGCGCGGGGTCTCCCTTCCTTACGGGGAATGATATGCGAGATCCTTGGCACGGCCATGAGCTTGGTGGCCTCTGTGAAGGCGCCAACAAACTCATGGCACAGATCTGACCAAAAGAAATGGAATCCACCGGCAAGTGCATCAACCAAGACATCACATTGGGCGTGGCGTAGCGGGAAATAGTTGGCAAGCACCTTCTCGTCGCGAGCCCCAGCGGCCTGCATCGCGATGGTGTAGATGCTGAGGAACTCGGACGGATGGGTCTTGCCAGTGTACTTCTCGCCGACGTCGGGTTTGAACATGCGGTGGGATTGCCACTGGAACTGCCTCAGCTGACGGGTAAAAGCTGGCAGCCCACCTCGTAAGGTAGGCCGCCGGGGCCCCCCGGTGCCGGGTAGTCCATAGCGGGTCCCCCCCGCTTGTCCGACTGGCTGCGCGTTTCGCGCCAGCGCTCAATGGTGGTTCGAGCGTCTTCGTGAGCTTGCTCCCGCAGGACCTGGCGCTGGTCGCGGAGGGTCCGCGGGTCGAACGATGCTATGGAGATGTTATCACAAGCATCGTCGCGGCGACGGCGGCGCCCTCGGCCGGTGGCGAGAGGAGGAGAGTGCACCGTGGCCGTAGCTCCCCGGTCCTCAGCGCCCGGCATGTGGTGGCTCGGTGGAGCGCCGACCAGGAGGCCCCACCGGTCGCGGATCGTCTTTGTTTGCGGCCAGCGACGAGGCTCGATGGTGGCCCTCCACTCGTCGAGCTTCTCCGCGGCGGGAGGGAAGTCGAGGAGCAGCTGTCTTGTGGCATAAAGCTTTATTTGGTGTGGGCGGCGGCTGACTGCGTGGATCGTGATGGCGCCCGACTTCTTACTATGTTAGAAGGAGCTCCGTCATGACCCAGCGGCTGCGTGCCATTTTCACCAGCGCTTCGGCGAGCGTGCTGAACCCCTTCATCTTGCCGACGACTCACAGGGCTCTTCTCACGGCGGTGCCCAGGGTCACCAACGTGGTGACGCTGTTCGGCGCGCACACCATGGGAAGAACGCGCGGTGGTCGCCGGTGTATGCGTCCTGGAGGTCGCCGCGCCGCCCGGAGTCGGCACAATGATGCCCCTGGAGGGCCCCGCGCCGCCTGCGGGGGGCCCAGCACTGTCTTTGGATCCAGCGACGTGTAGCCGGTCTTACAGCGAAGGGCGCCGCTTCGCCAGAACTCCATTGCTGAGGCGATGCTTTGGTGCTTTCGCGTCTTGCATGACCAGGTCTGTCTGCGACCGGTCCGGCTTTCGTCACTGCAAACGCAGGTCGTTCGACTCCCAACGAAGTCGACCGCCATGGCCGTCTTCTTCTTAGGGGCCATGGCGACGAAGAACCGCAAGGCTGACTACTAGACCAGATTCTCACAATTGCGCCCCCTACCTGGCGTGCCAAAGATGTCGGTGTGGAACGACACCTATGGGATCACAAGAATCCCTACTACGGTTGCAGGGGCGCAAGGTTGCGAGGAGAGCAAGGCTAGTAGACAGCACAAGGATCGTTACCAGAGTTAAGACGCGAGGTTGCGTAAAACCCTAGTCCTGCTTTGGTGGGTGTATTTCTGAGAGTTCTTGAGCTCTCGAACTAGCTGTGGTCAGCGCGTGGTTCGAAATAGCTGAATCCCCCTTCGGTATGCCATGGGCCTCCTTTTATAGTTGAAAGGGGCTGCCACAATGACACACAGGAGGTGGAAAGGCGTCTGGTGCCACTGAGCTTATCGCTCGTATTCTGAGGACAAGACGCATTTAATGCGTGGCTTAGTGTCCCCTTGCTTTATCGGGGGCGGGCGAGGCCCGTCCGTCCGTCTGCTAACCGACACGCACCCGGACCAATGATGCGTGCGGTGCCATGTAGGCGAGCAGGCGGCTGGGTGGCACGGTGGTGGAGCCTTCACGAAGATCTGCAAGCCGCCACGCAGGCGCTTGATGAGTTGGCCTGGGAGCTGCATGTTGCCACGCAGGTGCCCCCCCAGCTGGTTTGGCTGGCAGCTGCATGGGAACGGTGGTGGAAGCTTGGTTGGTGCGGGTTTGGTGGTGGCCTCGCTGGCGTCTTTGGCGAGGGCCTTGCCGGGTGGCCCGGCAAGGGTCTTGCCGGGGGTCTGGTGGCCTTCCTCGGCAAGGATCTTGCCGAGAATCATCGTCTTCTAACCCTCATCTGATCTTGAATATGTCTTCACAAAGATGCTGCATGCCACCACAGAGGTGCCTCTCCGAGCCCCGGCCCCATCTTGATGATGGTCTTTGGGGGCGTGGGCTCAAGGGTGGCTCGCTTCTGTTAGTGCGAGGCGAGCTGTCCGACATGGGTCTTCTTGGGGCCGCTAAAACCGCCCGGCAAGGGTCTTAGGGAACCTGCTTAAATCCCTCCGCTCTTTGTGGTCTTGGCCTTGGCGTTGCTTTGATTGTCTGGGGCTTCGGCCTTACCTTGGCTCACCTCCCCTGTTCTGCTTGGTGTGGTCGTGGGCGCGACTCTGACTGCCCGTGCACATGTAAAGGGGTACAAAAGCGTGCCCCTCTTTTCGTACACCGACAAGTAGAGTGGCATGGGCCAGAACAAGCATTCACGTCCAGGAGTACGACACACGCCACCAGCACGACTTCCATGTGACACCATATTTCTTGGAGTCCGTGCTACAACAATCTCTTCAACGTCGTCGTTTCTCTAACTCAGCCATCGTGCGGCGGGCGAGGTGGAGGTTTGCCGATAGTCGGTTTCCTCAACCGCGGTCCCACTTGTAAGGCCAACACCAACGCACGACCCCAAAAGAACCTCCATTTTGCCCGGATTCTGTCCGTTTGGGTAGGGCAATGGGGTCATGTCCGGGCCATTTCTCGGATGCGGTGGCCGTGCTCCGAATGCGCGAACGCATCCCGGCCGCGTACATTTTTCTTTGCAAACACATATCTTTTTTTCGTCATCGATTTTTTGGTACATGGAAATACATCACCAAAATTTTGACTAGAAAAACAAGAACCACAAGAATACATTTTAGAAGATATCCAACTTCCATAACTGCTCCTGTATGTTGGATTAGTGCCTTCTCGATACATTCATTGTTGATCTGCGGAGGCTCGATCCTGCGTGCTTCCTTCTTCTTTGAGTGTAAAGAAGTAGACGTGTCTAGCCTCTATTCTATCAACAAGTGCACTAGTCTCATCTCTAGCCTCTATGCTAGCTAAAAGTGCTAGAACATCTACTAAATTGCGCTCTATCAATATATCGGTGTACCCTTCTTCCCAATACCAAAACTTGCATCCATTCTACACAATAAAATTTTAAGTTAGCACAACTAGTTTAATCCGAGAGCACAACCGAAGATTAGGTCGAGTTCTTCCTCCTTTTGCCGACACGTGGGACATCCAGCATCCAGGTGTCGTGTCATGCAAGAAAATAGAGTGGTAGTTGAAGCCACGTGATGCGCATCTTGGGTTAAAGCGTAAATAGAATCTTACTACTCTTGAGTAACTCCAAAAGCTGCCACCGAAGATCTTTATTGGATTTGTTTTCATCACCAAAGACGCCGAGGTGAAAGATGTGTAGGTTCGATGGGTCCTCTTGCGTTTTCAACGACATGTGGGACCGCATATGAGCAAGCAGATGATGGGCTCCGTTAAATGCTGGCTGGGTGAGAAGAGAGATAGAGGAGGGCTGAGCATGGACTCCAGGAAATTTGTTCTACGTAACCAGCACCTCGATATAGTGGGGTGGCATGGGCCATAACTAGCATTCATGTCTAGCAGTACGGCACACGCCACTCACACGAGTCCCATCCGACACCAATTTTCTTGGAGTTCGTGCTACAACCATCTCTTCTCCCTCCTGTTTTCTCAGCCATCGCACGGTGGGTGGGGTGGGGGTTTGCCGATAGTCGGTTTGCTCAACTGCGGTCCCACTTGTAAGTGAAAATGCAACACAGCACGCCTTCCCCCTTGAGCGGCATGCCGGACCAACCGTGTGGGGGTGCGGCCTTGAACACAGCGGCAGGCTTTTCCTTTTGAACTTGTAACTTGTAAAATTTGGTTACGCTCCATGGCGCGACCAATAGATAGAAATAACGATTTTACCTAGAGTAATGAGAAGTTTGGTTACAGTGCGGTTCATGCATAGATGCGTAGGAAAATTATGAAGTTGATGCGAAAGGTAAGATAATTACTAGTAGTACCATATACTACTACATGGATTTGATGGAAAGATAAAGATACATACGGATCCATCAACGACATCCTCACACCCTAGTGCACCGGGTCACCAACCGACGTGTGAGGAGCAGTGGCATTGGCGGCAAGCTCGACGTGCTTCTGAACAATGCCGTCCAAAGGTTGCCTAACGGTCCAAGAAGGCCAGCGTCCTATCGTCCTCCTCTTGCATGTAGTAGTCCTTGTGGACGATTTGCGCGTAGACGTGGGTGATTATGTCGATGGTGTCTTGATACGTCTCCGTCGTATCTACTTTTCCAAACACTTTTGCCCTTGTTTTGGACTCCAACTTGCATGATTTGAATGGAACTATCCCGGACTGACGCTGTTTTTAGCAGCATTGCCATGGTGTTATTTTTGTGCAGAAACAAAATGTTCTCGGAATGACCTGAAACTTCACGGAGATTATTTTTGGAAATAATAAAAAATACTGGCGAAAGAATCAAGGCCAGGGGGCCCACACTCTGTCTACGAGGGTGGGAGGCGCGCTTGCCCCCCTGCCTCGTGGGCCCCCTGGTGCTCCACCGACCTCAACTCCAACACTGTATATTCACGTTCGGGGAGAAAAAAATCAGAGAGAAGGATTCATCGTGTTTTATGATACGGAGCCGCCGCCAAGCCCTAAACTCTCTTAGGAGGGCTGATCTGGAGTCCATTCGGGGCTTCGGAGAGGGGAATCTGTCGCCATCGTCATCATCAACCATCCTCCATCACCAATTTCATGATGCTCCTTTGCCGTGCGTGAGTAATTCCATCATAGGCTTGCTGGACGGTGATGGGTTGGATGAGATTTATCATGTAATCGAGTTAGTTTTGTTAGGGTTTGATCCCTAGTATCCACTATGGTAGGAGATTGATGTTGCTATGACTTTGCTATGCTTAATGTTTGTCACTAGGGCCCGAGTGCCATGATTTCAGATCTGAACCTATTATGTTTTCATGAATATATGTGAGTTCTTGATCCTATCTTGCAAGTCTATAGTCACCTACTATGTGTTATGATCCAAGAACCCGAAGTGACAATAATCGGGACCACTCCCGATGATGACCGTGGTTTGAGGAGTTCATGTATTCACTATGTGTTAATGCTTTGGTCCGGTACTCTATTAAAAGGAGGCCTTAATATCCCTTAGTTTCCATTAGGACCCGCTGCCACGGGAGGGTAGGACAAAAGATGTCATGCAAGTTCTTTTCCATAAGCACGTATGACTATATTGAATACATGCCTACATTACATTGATGAATTGGAGCTAGTTACATGTCACCCTATGTTATGATTTGTTACATGATGAACCGCATCCGGCATAATTCTCCATCACCGATCCAATGCCTACGAGCTTTTCACATATTGTTCTTCGCTTATTTACTTTTACATTGCTCTTGTTACAATCACTACAAAACCCAAAAATATTACTTTTGCTACCGTTACGCTTACTTCCATACTACTTTGCTACTAAATACTTTGATGCGGATATTAAGTTATCCAGGTGTGGTTGAATTGACAACTCAAGCGCTAATACTTGAGAATATTCTTTGGCTCCCCTTGTGTCGAATCAATAAATTTGGGTTGAATACTCTACCCTCGAAAACTTTGCGATCCCCTATACTTGTGGGTTATCAAGACTATTTTCCAGGCGTAGATTCTTGGGAGCATAGCTCTATTCTTTGAGTCACTTGGGATTTATATCTGCTGGTCACTATGAAGAACTTGAAAGACGAGAAAACAAAAATTTATCCCTAAACTACGAGGGGAGGTAAGGAACTGCCATCTAGCTCTGCACTTGATTCACTTTCTGTTTTGAGTAAACTTGTGACACCTAAACCTGCTTCTGCTATTAATTCTGAGATGTCGCATGTTATTGATGATGCCACTTTTGCTATGCATGATACTTATGATGAAACTACTTCTATGCTTGATACTACTGTGCCACTTGGTGATTTTCTCGATGAACAACTTGCTAGGGCTAGAGAGAATGAAATTATTGAAACTGATAATATTGATGAAAGTGATGATGAAGATTCTCACCCTAGATATGAATTGCCTGTTGTGCTGAGGGCTATGTTATGGATGAAGAAACTGCTAGAGACCTTCTTGCTTGCAATGATAGAAGTGATCTTAAGAAATTATTAGTTAAGCTGAAACAAAAAAAATCTGAATGCTAGAATGAAATATGATCCTGCTTATGCTACTTCACCTATCTTTGTTACTGATAAGGATTATGATTTCTCTATCAACCCTGATATAATTACTTTGGTTGAATCTGATCCTTTCTATGGCTATGAATCTGAAACTATTATGACACATCTTACTAAATTAAATGATATAGCTACCCTATTCACCAATGATGAGAAAACTCGCTACTATTACATCCTTAAAATATTTCCGTTCTCATTAAAGGGTGATGCAAAAATATGGTTTAATTCTCTTGATCCTGGTTGTGTGCATAGTCCCCAGGATATGATTTATTACTTCTCTACTAAATATTTCCCTGCTCATAAGAAACAAGCTGCTTTAAGGGACATATATAATTTTCTGCAAATTGAAGAAGAGAGTCTCCCACAAGCTTGGGGGAGGCTTCTCCAATTACTTAATGCTTTGCCTGATCATCCTCTGAAGAAAAATGAAATACTTGATATCTTTTATAATGGACTAACCGATGCTTCCAGAGACCACACGGATAGTTGTGCTGGTTGTGTTTTCGAGGAAAGAACGGTGATGAAGCTGAAATTCTATTGAATAATATGTTGACTAATGAAAACAATTGGACACTTCTGAACCAACTCCTAAGCCAACTCAAGAAGAAAGGGTGTTCTATTTCTCGATCCACGAAGATATGCAAGAGGCAAAGAAATCTATGAAGGAAAAAGGTATAAAGAAATTTGAAGATGTTAAGAATTTACCTCCTATTGAAGAAATACATGGTCTTAATGTACCGCCTATTGAAGAAATATATGGTCTTAATTCATCACCTATTGAAGAAACACAAGGTCTTGATAACCCGACACAGGTAGTAAAGGTAAATTCTCTCTATAGATTTGATGAAGGTGTTATTCCTCGTTATAAGTCTGCTAGCCAATGCTTAGATGAGTTTGATAATTTTATTGTCAAACAAGAAAACTTCAATGCTTATGTTGGTAGACAATTAAAACATAATGCTTATATGATTGAACACTTGGGTGATTATATGTCTAGAGTTAAAGGTGAACTTAAACTCATTAGTAAACATGCTTCTATGGTTACCACTCAAGTAGAACAAGTACTTAAAGCTCAGAATGATTTGCTCAATGAATTAAATAGTAAGAATAATGACTTTGCTGTTAGAGTTGCAACTAGAGGGGGTAAAGTGACTCAGGAACCTTTGTATCCTGAAGGTCACCCTAAGAGAATTAAGCAGGATTCTCAAAGAAATAATGTTGATACACCTAGTCCTTCTAAGAAGAAGAAAAAGAAAAATGATAGGACTTTGCATGCTTCTAGTGAACCTGTTGTTGACACACCTGAGAATCCTAATGATATTTCTATTTCTGATGCTGAAACACAATCTGCTGATGAACATGAACCTAGTGATAATGTTAATGATAATTTTCATGTTGATGCTCAACCTAGCAATGATAATGATGTAGAAACTGAACCTGCTGTTGATCTCGATAACCCACAATCAAAGAATCAACGTTATGATAAGAGGGACTTTGTTGCTAGGAAGCACGGTGAAGAAAGAGAACCATGGGTTCAGAAACCCATGCATTTTCCTCCCAAACCATCCAAGAAAAAGGATGATGAGGATTTTGAGCGCTTTGCTGAAATGATTAGACCTATCTTTTTGCGTATGCGTTTAACTGATATGCTCAAAATGAATCCTTATGCTAAGTACATGAAGGATATCGTTACAAATAAGAGAAATAGCGGAAGCTGAAATTTCCACCATGCTTGCTAATTATACTTTCAAGGGTGGAATACCAAAGAAACTGGGAGATCCAGGAGTACCCACTATACCATGCTCCATTAAAAGAAACTATGTTAAAACTGCTTTATGTGATCTTGGAGCCGGTGTTAGTGTTATGCCTCTATCTTTTTATCGTAGACTTGATTTGAATAAGTTGACACCTACTGAAATATCTTTGCAAATGGCCGATAAATCAACTATTATAATTGCCGGTATTTGTGAGGATGTTACTGTTGTTGTGGTTGCAAACATTACTATTTTAACAGACTTTGTTATTCTTGATATTCCCGAGGACGATAGTATGTCTATTATTCTTGGAAGACCCTTTTTGAACACTGCAGGGGCTGTTATTGATTGCAACTAAGGCGATGTCAGTTTTCATGTTAATGGCAATGAGCATACGGTACACTTTCCGAGGAAACAACCTCAAGTTCATAGTATAAATTCTATTGGAAAAACCCCATCGATTATTTTTGGAGGTTTTGAATTTCCTCTTCCTACTGTCAAGAAGAAATATGATATTCTTATTATTGGGGACATGCATATCCCCGTTGAGGTAACATAGTATTATTCAAAATTTCTCCGGTTCCATGTTATTCGGAATGAGTTTGTTAACAAGACTTGATCAACCTTGTTAGTAGATTCCTTTTGATGAGCATGAGATGGATGAAGTTAGAAAGCACAACCTTCTGTACCCTCCTTTTACTTTCTGTTATTTAGATTAAATAAAGTAAAAATAGTATTTTTTTTGTCAGTTTTCTGATTTATCCGTGCAATAAAAAATACCCCGAAAATAAAAGTTCTCCAAATGCCCCGAAATCGAAATATGATTTTTTCTGGAATATTTGAGAATATCCGCACTGAGAACACAACAGGGGAGCAAGCACACAGCCATGAGGGTCTAGGCGGCGCCCCCACGCCTCGTGGCCTATGGTGGCTCCCTCCACTTATTACTGCACCCACACTCCTTCTTTCTCCCAAAAAATCACCAACCAGCTCAAGCACGAGTTCTAGCTCATTTTGCTGCGATTTTCGATCTTCCTAGCTCAAAGCACCTCTCACAAAACTGCTTTGGGGGATTGTTCCTTGGTATGTAACTCCTCCAATGGTCCAATTAGTTTTTGTTCTAGTGCTTTATTCATTGCAAATTTTTGCTGCTTAGGTGATCCTGTTCTTGAGCTTGCATGTCAAATTTATATGGTTCCAAGTAGTTCTAATGCATGATATAGTCTCTAGGCACTTGTAGGAGTAGTTGCTATCAATTTTGTTGAGTTTGGTTCACTTTTATTTTGAGTTACTAAATTTTTTAGAAACTTTTCAGAGGAAGAAATATGTTTAGGAAAATGTACCAAGGTGGTCCTTCAAGGAAGCAAGGGCCGGGCTCGCAATCTGTGATGATGCCGACGATGAACCACCAAGGGAAGCTCAAGTGCGGGCTTGTGAATGGCCTTCAGAGGACTTCATGGATCGAGCAGGAATCAAGGAAGAATTTAACGCATATGTGCGTAATGCTGATCTTGTGAGCTTCGAGGCAGATAAGTGCCGTCAGTACCACTATCTCATTGATTCTTTTGTGAGGAGGTTTGAATTTTCATCATCACGTAATTCTCAAACTGTCTTTATTTTGATCTTTTATGAAAATTCTTATACTATGGACTTAGAAGATTTTAATACTGCTTGCAAACTTCCACAATGGGGTAGTCCTAGTGAACCTCGCAAATCTGAGTTAAGAGATTTTCTTGCTAGTATAACTGTGGGGGAGTCTAGAGATATAACACAAGCTACCATAGGGAGCATTCATTTTCCTGCTATACATTATTTTGCTCTCTTCATAGGTAGGTGCATAAATGGTAAGGATGAAGCATGCCACATGTGTGTCCCTGATCTCAGTGTTCTCGTGAGTGTTGTATTAGGAGATAAACATTATAATTTGGGAGCCATTGTTGCACGTAGGTTGCATAATAATAGATTTAATGGAGATTTCTTTGGCGGAATTTATGCAACCCGTTTAGCTAATTTTCTTAATATACCCATTCATGATTATGATATGGAATTGCCTCCTTCTTATCTAGATTTTAATGCCATGGTTCACCATCGGTTTGTTGAGAGGAATGAACCGCCTCTCCAGTACCGACTAATCTTTGACAGGCGTCACGCCGTCAATATTATCCTCTCTGCTCCTACTCTCTTTGACTTTCAGGCAAAAGGGAGACATTTTATAACCAGGGAGGAGGCAAATGAGTACAAGAGGAGGACGAGGGCATCTCGTCTCCAAGCTGCAGCCCACGATGCAATAGCCACTGCATCTCAGTACGACCCCAGTTACAACTTCGGGTATCCACCAGGCCAGCCGTGGCAATAGACTAACTTAGGCCAAAAGCCTAAGATTGGGGGAGTACGTATTTCTCACCAACATTATATTCGGTGTTCATACTTTTTCATTGTAATATCCATGCTAGTTTATTTTCTTTTTATGCTTTCTTCTTGTGTGTTTGATAAACCTTAAGAAAAACAAAAAAATTAGTAGTAGCTTTTAGCTAGTTTACTTTCTTGTTGTAGTAGTAATAATTAAAAGAAAACCCAAAAAGATTTCCTGTTCTTCTTTTGCTTGTTGGGAGCTTTCCCGTGTAAATAGTTTTATTTCCTTTCTTTTTCTTTGGGGGTTGAGAGGAGAAGACCATTATGAAAATGTTGGAGTGGCTCTTATATGCATTATTCTTGATTTAACCAAGAGCCCATATTGCCTTATCTAATCCTGTTTATTGAATGCTCGCAGATTCCAGCTTAGTCCAATGCACGTGCACTATTATTATTATTATTCACATCATTCGGTTGTGCAAGTGAAAGGCAATGATGACGATATACGATGGACTAATTGAGATGAGAGAAGCTGGTATGAACTCGACCTCTCTTGTTTTTGTAAATATGATTAGTTCATCGTTCCTGATTCAGCCTATTATGAATAAACATGTTTGCAATGACAATTAGAGACTATAGTTGCTTATGCCATGCTTAATTAGCTAGGAGTTTATAATGGTTTACCTTGCGTGCTAACGTGTTATTAAAATGGTTGTGATGTGGTATGATAGGATGGTATCCTCCTTTGAACGATTCGAGTGACTGGACTTGGCACATGTTCACACATGTAGTTGAAACAAATCAACATAGCCTTCACGATATTTATGTTCATGGTGGATTATATCCTACTCATGCTTGCACTCAATGTTCATTAATTTTAATGCATGTTCATGACTGTTGTCGCTCTCTAGTTGGTCGCTTCCAGTCTTTTGCTAGCGTTCACTTGTACTAAGCGGGAATACTGCTTGTGCATCCAATCCCTTAAACCCTAAAGTTATTCCATATGAGTCCATCATACCTTCCTATATGCGGTATCTACCTACCGTTCCAAGTAAATTTGTATGTGCCAAACTCCAAACCTTCAAATAAAATTCTGTTTTGTATGCTCGAATAGCTCATGTATCAACTAGGGTTGTCTGTATCTTCCATGCTAGGCGGGTTATTCTCAAGAGGAGTGGACTCCGCTCCTCGCTCACGAGAAAATGGCTGGTCACCGGGATGCCCAGTCCCATGCTTTATGCAAATCCAATCAAAATAATTGCAAACAAAACTCCCCAGGAACTCTTGTTAGTTGGAGGCACTCGTTGTTTCGAGCAAGCCATGGATTGATGCTTGTTGGTGGAGCGGGAGTATAAACTTTACCATTCTATTTGGGAACCGCCTATAATGTGTGTAGCATGGAAGATATCGAGATCTCTCAGTTGTTATGTTGACAGTGAAAGTATGCCGCTCAAAATATTATTTATCTCTATTTCAAAATCGAGCCTGCACCTCTACAAATCCCTGCTTCCCTCTGTGAAGGGCCTATCTATTTACTTTTATGTTGAGTCATCACCCTCTTATTAAAAAGCACCAGCTAGAGAGCACCGCTGTCATTTGCATCCATTACTATTAACTTATATTGAGTATGACTATATTTGGATCTCTTTTACCATGAATTACAATGTTTAATCACCCTTGATCTTTAAAGGTGCTCTGCATTTATGTTTTGCGGTCTCAGAAAGGGCTAGCAAGATAACATCTTGTTATATCATATCATGATTGTTTTGAGAAAGTGTTGTCATCCGAGATTTATTATTATTGCTCGCTAGTTGATTATTCCATTGACATGAGTAAACATGAGACCTAAATGTTATTGTGAATATGGTTACTTCATAATCTTTGCTGAAAACTTGAATGCTGGCTTTACATATTTACACCAACAAGAGCAAACAGAGTTTGTAAAAGTTTTTCTTTATCACTTTCAGTTTGTCAACTGAATTGCTTTAGGACAAGCAAAGGTTTAAGCTTGGGGGAGTTGATACGTCTCCGTCGTATCTACTTTTCCAAACACTTCTGCCCTTGTTTTGGACTCTAACTTGCATGATTTGAATGGAACTAACCCGGATTGACGATGTTTTCAGCAGAATTGCCATGGTGTTATTTTTGTGCAGAAACAAAAGTTCTCCGAATGACCTGAAACTTCACGGAGATTATTTTTGGAAATAATAGAAAATACTGGCAAAAGAATCAAGGACAAGGGGCCCACACCTTGTCCACGATGGTGGGAGGCGCGCCTGCCCCCCTGGGCGCGCCCCCTGCCTCGTGGGCCCCCTGGTGCTCCACCGACCTCAACTCCAACTCTATATATTCACGTTATGGGAGAAAAAATCGGAGAGAAGGATTCATCGCGTTTTACAATACGAAGCCGCCGCCAAGCCCTAAACTCTCGGGAGGGCTGATCTCGAGTCCGATTCGGGCTCAGGAGAGGGAATCCGTCGCCATCGTCATCATCAACCATCCTCCATCACCAATTTCATGATGCTCACCGCCGTGCGTGAGTAATTCCATCGTAGGGCTTGCTGGACGGTGATGAGTTTGATGAGATTTATCATGTAATCGAGTTAGTTTTGTTAGGGTTTGATCCCTAGTATCCACTATGTTACGAGATTGATGTTGCTATGACTTTGCTATGCTTAATGCTTGTCACTAGGGCCCGAGTGCCATGATTTCAGATCTGAACCTATTATGTTTTCATGAATATATGTGAGTTCTTGATCCTATCTTGCAAGTCTATAGTCACCTACTATGTGTTATGATCCGGCAACTCAAGTGACAATAATCGGGACCACTCCGGTGATGACCAAGTTTGAGGAGTTCATGTATTCACTATGTGTTAATGCTTTGGTCCGGTACTCTATTAAAAGGAGGCCTTAATATCCCTTAGTTTCCATTAGGACCCGCTGCCACGGGAGGGTAGGACAAAAGATGTCATGCAAGTTCTTTTCCATAAGCACGTATGACTATATTCTAATACATGCCTACATTACATTGATGAATTGGAGCTAGTTCTCATGTCACCCTATGTTATGACTGTTACATGATGAACCGCATCCGATATAATTCTCCATCAGCGATCCAATTCCTACGAGCTTTTCACATATTGTTCTTCGCTTATTTACTTTTCCGTTGCTATTGTTACAATCACTACAAAACCCAAAAAAAATACTTTTACTACCGTTACTGTTACTTCCATACTACTTTGCTACTAAATACTTTGCTGTAGATATTAAGTTATCCAGGTGTGGTTGAATTGACAACTCAACTGCTAATACTTGAGAATATTCTTTGGCTCCCCTTGTGTCGAATCAATAAATTTGGGTTGAATACTCTACCCTCGAAAACTGTTGCGATCCCCTATACTTGTGGGTTATCATGTCTTCTGCGCGCGGCTATGGCAAGGTGAGCGACCTCGAGGTGGACATTCTCGTATGACGGCGAGCGATTCTTGAGGCCACCGCTGTGTCGAAGAGGTTGTCACCATAGAGGTCGTT
Source organism: Aegilops bicornis (assembly GCA_021605145.1). Lineage (NCBI taxonomy): Eukaryota > Viridiplantae > Streptophyta > Magnoliopsida > Poales > Poaceae > Aegilops > Aegilops bicornis. Next base: position 736,002 of record JAHIAL010000021.1, on the reverse strand, counting down.
GAGGGTGTAGGCATCACAGAGCCTGGGCGCGTGGGCTGGAGGCGTACGTCAAGGTCGTCCGTGAGCTTCTTGTCGACGGTGAACTTGTCGAGGAAGCCGATGAGGACCTCGTCGAACAAGGAGACGGTTGCCGCCCAAGCGGCCTCTCGCCTGGGCGCCTCAAGCACTACCCGGAGGCGTTCCTTGGTGCCGGGCCGCGGGCGCGTCGTGGACCATCTGGCACAGCCGGCCGATGCTCGCGCTCATCGCCTCCATGGGTCTAGCTTCTAGTCAAATGATCTTGCGATTGGAGTGATCACTCTTGCCCTTGGTTAGGGTGCGTAGGTGCATAGGATTTTGTAGATTGGTGGCCAAGCCTTTATATGAGAAGTGCAGATTGCGTTGAATTCACGTGCGTGATTGGCCATCTACTCCTCGCTTTTCTATTGCACCAGCCTTTGGCTGTATGACAGGTTGGCCAGCCACCCGTTTGGCCCATGTGTCATACACCAAAAGGCAGGTGCAGTAAGTCAATGAAGCTGCGTCCCCCTCCATGCCCGTGCATGCTTTCAATGACTTGAGACTACCAAACATCACATGCAGTGGTTAGTTCATTGCATGTAATCCTATTAAGTAGCAAAAAGACATTAAGTTATCTCGCCGATAGGAATAAAACAATACACCATGTATTTATTTACAGAGGGAGTAGTACATTTTTGTGACATGCATTACTAGATATTGCTAGTCAAATACTAAATCCAGATGGACGCGGTAGTACTACTAAATCCAGACGGTGGTGCTAGTACTAGTAGTAGTAGTACTACCAATGTAGTAGCATTGTACTACCTGTTGGTCAAATTATTATGTGCTGCTCCTCACAGTGAAGTGACAAGACCCTACACCGGAGATGACACCTGAGTATAGGCGCCGTGTTTAGCATACCATAGTCAGCCTCATCGCTCTGCAAATACTATCATCATGGCTGTAGACCTAGCCTGCTTACAACTAGCCGTGTTCGACATACTTTCCCGTGCGTAGATGCTCGTGCATTGCACGGAACACCAAGATTGGGGGTGGATTTGAGCGCCGCAGGCGTGCCATCGCGCTGCATTTTCCATGGCCTTCTAGATGTGGTGGGGAGGAGATCTGGTGATTGTGAGAGACAAGGAGTTGTTTGTAAATAGGGAACAAGTGCGGGCATCTTTTGCAAACCGAGGAAGTTTGGTTTGTATGCATCGATCTAGATCCGGCTATTGGTGAAAGATGGCAGGCACAACATCATCACCAACTCGGGACCTGTTTGATTCGCAGGATTTTGAAAACGCAGGAATAGGACACGACAATATTACAAGTTTCAAACTGATATTACAAATGTTAGGAGTAATGCTGCACCTACGAAGAGGGAATTACTAGGAAGTTTACGTAAGAACTTTCATTACTTTAGGTGGATGCAGCATTATCGTACAAACTAAAATCCACCACATACGACAAGTCACTAATGGGCAAATAAGTTTTCAAGTCTCCGCCACTTGATGTTTCAAAAACAAATTCAGCCTGCGGAGACTTTTTCATTTAGGCTTAGACGCTTATGCGGTGATCAAGACGCCATTCATTGTTGCGCCAGAGAACGCCAAACCTCATTACCTTGAGCACACTTGCCTCCAGAACAAAGAACCTGGCCAATTTAATCTCAGATGTGCTGCCTCGGTAGTCGATCAAATCAATTTCTGTAAGATGGAGATCAAGGCATTCGATGAGATTGTTATAGTGCAACACATTTTTCACTTTCGGGTCTTTTTTTATCTGCAATAGAAGAGAACATATTAGAGCAGCTGGCTGTATAAGATTGTCGTGTCATCAAGAGGTACTAATATCATTCGCTCATACGATAGGGTTGGCTGGCTAGTGATATTTTTCACTCTCTTTCTCTCTCTCTTTCTCTTTCCTCTCATTTACCTAGGAGTACGTGAAGAGCTTGGGCATTTGTTGCCTTCCACTATGTGGCCGATGCTATAATACGCATCGATGTCAAATCAAAAGATTTTGGCACCGCCTCGTGATGTGAGAGAGTTGGCACCGCAAGCATTGCAGACCCACATGTATAAACAAATCAATCAAACCAACTACACCAGCCTCTCACTCTCCCAAACAAGTGTTTTTTTATTGCCTCTGTCCTCTCTCTCTCTCCCACGCAAGTTTTTTTCATTGCGTGAGTTAATTTGGCACCGGAGCAAAGTAGGTGATCCAGATTGGGGCACCAGGTGAGCAATGGAGGGGCATCGATGCCAAATGCATCACAAGTGAATTTGGCACGTGTTTTGGCCTACATAGTGGAGGGTCGTTATAGCGCACTTTTATACTACCTCTTATTTAGTATAAAATTTTGACCATATATTTATGTAAGAAAATGCCAATGCATGTCACTAAAAATTACACCATTTGAAATTATGTTCAAATACGAATCCAACGATATAGTTCTTAGTGACATGCATTAACATTTTGTCACTTAAATCTATGGTCAAATTTTTGATACTACAAAATAGGAAGAGTAAACCAGATTTGAGGTAGTACTTGCTCTTAGGGTAACCATAGAGTTACTGGAGTAGTCTAAGTTACTTTCTACTATGACTAGCCTAGGCTACTATAGTAGTACAACAAAAAAATGATGCAGGTGATCACGTGAGAAAAAATACTAAAAACATTTCTTTCAGTGTAGTGTGTAGATGAAGTTTTGAACACTACACTTGTCATCGTAATTTGGGAAAATTACAAAAAAATTGAGCTACGTTGTGATTACCGTTTACTAATAGGAAAGAAGTTTCACCTCGATGAGTAGCTTCTCCGTGCACGGAAAGAATGTAAGGAATCCACCAACTTGATCTAGATTGGGGCCGATAGATTTTATTGCCAAGATCTTCACTGCATGCATAGACCGGTCAAGCTTGTGGGAATCATTTTCTCGGAAGACTGTCATAAATACATCAAGAAGAAATTTAAAAATGTGAATTTCAAGAAGGCGGAGAAGAAGATGAGTGCTGTACGAACAATTACGGATCCAATAAAGAGTTCGGAGAATTTGGCGACGAGTGCACCAACGCTGTCAATTTGGTAGCCGCTAATGACCCTGATTTTGTTGGACCTTCTAGATCTGATACAAGCAATCTCTCTCAAGGAAAGGCGATTCTCAATGACCATAACGTGGAACAGCTGGAGTGATCTCTTCCCAATTGATGTCTTGTTGCGTACAGCAAGACACATAAATCCATCGGAGATTCGCCGAGGCGATGTGGAGGCTAATGAACCCATGGATCTGCTCAAGACGAAGGTACTCGGAAGATACAATGCGGAGCAGGTGCTCCATAGCCTTCTTCGAGATGACAACATCGAAGAGGTCGAGCTGCTTGAGTTGAGGGAGAAGAAGGGCGGTAGCGGCATTAACTGGGAAGATAGCAGGAGCTGAAGTGGCGCTGGTGCAGCATGGCGTGAGGCGGAGCACGGACGGAGGCAGAGAGCGACATCGTCCAGCTTCAATGCTGAGCTCCTCGAGCTAATCTAGGGCGGGGGATAAGAACCATTCGTCGAACTTGGGTTGGACCTTGTAGTTGGTACTGAACAAGCGGATGTCAAGGCGTCTGGATGGCCCATGGTGCGATGAAAGGATCTTGGAGATCGCGCCATGCATTGCAATCCCGTCCTGCAGGCAAATTGTCGCCAGAAGGTTGAGGGGACGCGCGCCAGAGGGGCGCCACCACCGGAGAGCAGGGCGGTCCGCACGGTAGATTTGGTGGGGAGGAGGCCGATGATGACGAGCAGCATGTCATCGGGAGGATCTTGATGAAGTCTGTGCTCGCGGATGCGGTTTTGGCTTGAGCCGCCTCCGCTTGTTGGCTGCCTAGCCGTCCATCTCAACCGTGGCGGCGCCGGTGTACACGTGTGCTGGTGTGTGTTGTGTCTGGGTGTGCGTGAAAAGGCCCTTCATGCATGCCGCCGCGCAGTGGTGAATTGTGCGCGAGTGCGTCCTTGAAAGCACAAGTGCTCCCTAGGTGGTTTTGGTAATTAATGTCAACATATCTCTTGTTGGACTAACACTTTTATCTAGTATGTTTCAGATAAGTTCAACAATGGAGTGGCATGGACTAAAGGATGTGGGAACTCCTTCAAGATGCTAAGGACAAAGGATTGGCTCAAGCTTCAAGCTCAAGACTCTTCATTTTACATTTTAGTGATCCGAGATCACATTGAGTCTATAGGAAAAGCCAATACTATCAAGGAGGGATGACGTGTTGCTTAATGAGCCTCTTGCTTCAAGTGCTTAGTGATATGCTCCAAACACCCTCAACTACTTTCCCATTTCCACAAATGACCTAAACCTAAAGTCAAACTCAGCCCCACTGATTCTTTCTATCCGGCGCCACCGAGTTTTGATGTCTTAGCCACTGCCTCAAACCCTAGGAAAATCGGTCTCACCGATAGGGATCTCGGTCTCACCGAGATGGGATTGTAATCTCTCTGTGTATGTCCATTATCAAAATCGGTCTTACCGAGTTTGAGCAATCGGTACTACCGAGATTACAATGCAAACTCTCTAGTTAACTTATTATCAAAATCGGTCCCACCGAGTTTGATAATCGGTCAAACCGAGTTTGCCTGACCAACTCTATGGAAAGCTTATTACCAAAATCGGTCCCACCAAGTTTGTGTAATCGGTCTCACCGAGATTACGTTATGCCCTAACCCTAACCAAATCGGTCCCACCGAGTTGCATTCCGGTCCCACCGAAAACCCTAACGGTCACATTATTTGCTAAATCGGTCTGACCGAGTTTAACGATTCGGTCCCACCGAGTTTGGTAGATTGTGTGTAGCAGTTAGATTTTGTGTGGAGGCTATATATACCTCCACTTCCTCTTCATTCGTGGAGAGAGCCATCAGACTAAACCTACACTTCCGGCATCCTATTTGAGAGAGAACTACCTACTCATGTGTTGAGGCCAAGATATTCCATTCCTACCATATGAATCTTGATCTCTAGCCTTCCCCAAGTTGCTTTCCACTCAAACCCTCTTTCCACGGATCCAAATCCTATGAGCGAGAGTTGAGTGTTGGGGAGACTATCATTTGAAGCACAAGAGCAAGGAGTTCATCATCAACGCACCATTTGTTTCTTCTTGAGAATGGTGTCTCCTAGATTAGCTAGGTGTCACTTGGGAGCCTCCGACAAGATTGTGGAGTTGAACCAAGGAGTTTGTAAGGGCAAGGAGATCGCCTACTTCGTGAAGATCTACCGCTAGTGAGGCAAGTCCTTCGTGGGCGACGGCCATGGTGGGATAGACAAGGTTGCTTCTTCGTGGACCCTTCGTGGGTGGAGCCCTCCATGGACTCAGCATAACAGGTGCTACTCCTTCGTGGGTTGAAGTCTCCATCAACGTGGATGTACGATAGCACCACCTATCGGAACCACGCCAAAAATATCCGTGTCTCCAATTGCGTTTGAATCCTCCAATCCTTCCCTTTACATTCTTGCAAGTTGCATGCTTTACTTCACGCTGCTCATATACTCTTTGCATGCTTGCTTGCTATATGTTGTGAATGTTAAACTTGTGCCTAAACTCCACTCAAACTTTAAAGAAACTTAAAAACTGCAACTTTGGCTCTTAGTGTCTAACCCCCCCCCCCCTTCTAGACACCTCTTCTCAAGGTCCTACAGTCCTCCACGCGGAAGAAGTGTGTCCTCAATGCACCCTCAATTTACTAGCGTGCAGGGTGCTACCCCGAGTGGTTTCAACTTTGTTTACTTCACCGCGTGTCGACGGGCCTCTAGTTTACTTATTTTCACCCATCGCCACATGGGCGACTACGAACATACATAACACGGTGACAAGGCAGCATGTGAACTGGTTGACGGTCAACTAAGCTAATATACGGAGCTATACGCTGACACAGTGAGCATATAATCTGTCGGTATAGAGTGTTCGTGTGAGAGGGGAGGCCCGTGAGAGATAGCAGAGAGAGAGAGAAAGAGCTACTCCCTCCGTTCGATAATGTAGTTCCAACATTTTTTTTAAAGTCAAACTTTTGAAACTTTGACCAAGTTTATAAAGAAATTACTTATATCTACAACACCAAAGATAAATGATAGTATGAAGTAAGTACATGTTGTGATGAATCTAATGATCTTTCCAGATGTAAATGTTTTTATCCACATATACCGGGTCAAACTTTTACGAGGTTTGACTTTTCAAAACATCCATATGCTTTTATGGACGTGAGAGAGTCCCTAACTAGAGAGAGAGAGAGAGAGTAAAATAGAAAGAGTGAGTGAACAAAGTGTGTGTGCATGTGTGAAAGAGACATGGACAACACTCGAAAAAAGTCGAGAAAAAATGTGTGTGTCTTATGCAAACATATCACACATGCATCTTCAACAACAGAAGCAAGGTGAGGAGATAGTGTGTGGTTGTTTGCAACCGAGAGAGCAAGACCCCTAGCACATGGCCAAGAGGGGTCTGACAAACAAGGGAGAGAGGTCAAGAGAGACGTACGAAGAAAATGCAGACATGGGGACGAGAGAGTGTATGTTTGTCATAGAGAGATCCCCTAGAGATCGTGATGGGACTACATGGGTGGGAGATCGAGTGACAAGGTGTGTGCGCGACAGAAGATACCCCGAGAGATATCGAGATAGACATATGGATGGAAGGAGACAATACGTGTGTTCCTGATGGCTAGTGAGAGATAATCATACTTACGGGGGATTGCTTGCGCCTATGATGGAGTGAGGGATTATGGTACTTATTAGGGGGGGGGGGTGTTTCACATAGAGAACATAGAGAGAACAAGGGCGGAGAGTGTTGGATGGGTCTATATGTATAGTATGAAGAACATGTGTATGTGTGAACCAGGGAGATATAAAGTTTGAGAGAGATTGAAGAGCCCCGATAAGGCTGAGTGGTGCGCCGATAGTGAGAGGGGGAAAGAGATATTCCATCCGCTCGATAATGCAAAGGTATGTAATTTTTAGAATTCAAACTTTGGAAACTTTGATCAGGTTTACACAAATGTTATTTATATCTTCAATACCAAAGATACATCATACCTAAACTACAGCTCATGGTGAATCTAATGGTATATGTTTGCTGCTCCGGATGTAATTGTTTTCTCCACATACATGGTCAAACTTTGTGATGTTTGACTTTTCAATAAATCAATATGCTATGGACCGAGGAGAGTGCCTAAGTCGAGAGGGATCAAGTGCGTGTGAAGGAGAATGAGTAAGTGTGCAAAAAGAGTATGTGTGTGAAAGAGAAAGTGACAACAAATGATAAATTAGAGAGAGTGTGTGTTTTTTTCGTTTCTTAGGCGAACATATCACGCATGCATCTCCGAGATAGAAAAGCGAGGCGAGGAGATACACAAAGATAGCTAGTGTGTGATTGTTTGCAATGGAGAGAGACACTCCTATAGCACATGTCCAATAGAGGTCTGGCAACAAGGAATAAAGGCCGAGAGGGACACATGGAGAACATGGACGCATGGGGAGGGCGAGAGGGTGTGTTTGTGATAGAGAGACCCCCTCGAGATCGTGAGGGGACTATATGGGTGGGAGATCGAGGGAGGTGCGTGCGCTATAGAAAGATGCCCCGAGATAAATCGAGATAGACCATGCACATGTTTGTGATGGAGACTAAGATTAGCTAGTCATATACATATAGGGGGGACTGTGTGTGCCTACAATTGAGTGAGAGACCATCATACTTGGCTACCTAGGCATGAGATTGTGTGTGTGTGCGTGTGAGATAGAGAGAGAACGAGGGAGAGATATAGAGTTTTAGATGGGCCTATCGAGTGCGAGTGAGATATGCGTGTGTATGTGTGACCCAGGTAGATGGAGAGTTTGAGAGAGAGGGGGAAGAGCTCTGAGACGACGGAGTGGTGCGTGAGAGATTTACGGGCAACGAGCCAAGGAATTTGTGTGCGCATGATGAGTGCACCCAAGATATCTAGCTTGGACTAGAGAATCATACATAGTGTGCGAGAGAGACCTATAGTTGGTGTATATATGCATGCGAACTAGAAAGAGCCCCCCCCCCCACGCACACACACAAAGAGAGGGAGAGATGGAGAGAAAGAGAGAGGACCAACAAGGTTTGTGTGTTGGATGCGTGCGATAGAATTGAAGATTGTCCACGAGAGAGAGAGAGAGAGAGAGAGAGAGAGAGAGAGAGAGAGAGAGAGAGAGAGAGCAGGAGTCCGGGAGAGGGGGAGGTCGTTTTATGCATCAAAGACTGATATAAACCATGTTTCGATATAAACTTGCATTCAAATATTTAAATTGGAGAAAATGTTATGCGCAATCCACACATGAACGGATATATGCGTATATCAAACAAGTTCATTAATTTGACTTTCAACATGTTCATGGAGTACTATACTCTTTGTACAACATGTTATTCGATTGAGGTGTTCAATTTTGGATTTAGTTCACTATTTTGACCTGGTGAACGAGCTATTTCATTGAATCGAGATATTTCATTTTGGGTTTGATTCTGCTTTTGAGTGGGTCAACTATTTGTCATATAGTAAATCTCTAGCAACGAGCCTGTAAAAACACATTACTCCCGAGCATCATCTCTCCATCTAAAAAAGAAGTGGCAAGCTAATATTTCTAAATTTGATTTGAATCGACTTGGTAAGGTAGACGTGGATGCTCATTTTCCCAATTTTCGAGCGAACCGTTAAACATCCTCTGCTCGGTGGAATTCGCTCGAGCAAATAAATGGGAGACGCGAAAATACTGTCCTATGTGGGAGACGCATTAATTGGCCGTCTGTGCATCGAGGGTAGTTTCAGAACTTCATCCAAGCGCCGCCTTTCTCCTTGTCCGAAATGACATGTGCCGAATAATTCATAAACCATGGTCGGCAAAACACGCTCTCCTCGCCTCAAATAGCTCGCGCCCACTATTTCAAAACACGCTCTCCTCGGCCTCAAATCGCCGCGCCCACTATATTTCAAAGCACGCCCTCCCTCAAATCGCTCCGCCCCACTATTTTGGGAGAAGAAAAGTTACTCTACTATCCCCGACCCTCGATACATGTACCCAAGCCGAGAAGCCTAAAGGCAGGGGTAGAATCAGTAACTCCCCTCACATTTCGAGATAAATGCGTCTGTAAAACATGGTTCCACTTCCTCCCAATCCCCCCATTCATACCTCGTGGGCGCCAAATCACCTTCTCCCCGAAGCTCCCTTCTCCCGAGCCGCCAAAACCTCAGCCCCTCCTCCATGGCGCCCCACCGCACCAATTTCACACCGCCTCCTCCCTAATGCTGGAGACGTTGTCCATTTGCCGTCGTGCACTCGGCCGTGTGCCTCTTACTACGTGTTGCTGGAGCTACCTCGACGACGGCCGCATGAACCATACCGGAGCCGATTCACCCCCGCCGTTGTTCACGGCGCCGGAGCGGCTCCAACTTCGGATCCGCCCGAGTCCCGCATCGCTTCCCGTAGCCGCCGACCGTCGCGCGACATCGCTGTTTCTCGGCCGCAAGTGGCTACACCGAATCGCGCCACCTCACCGACTTAACCGTGCACCTGCCTACTTCACCATGCCGCCAGATAGGTCACACCCTCATCTCAAATCACTTTATTTAGGCGTCGCTTGTCCGAATTTTTATTCGGGCCAATCGATTCCCAATGGGAAGCGGCACCCTGAGGCGGTGAGCTCCTAGGCTGCCGGTTGGCTGGTGTCTAACGTAAGGGTGCGGGGCCGCAAGTTCGCCGTGGAAGCAGCACTTAGATGGCTATCTTAGACTTGCGTGGGTTCAAGGTACTTCCGCCGCCGGATCTGGATGATGGGGAGTCTTTGTGGATTGGCCCGGGGGCAGCGCAACCGCAGCAATCACGGTGGGGGCGGGGAGCGGGGTTTTAGGCGAGACCACGGACGGCGAGAGGCATGCTTTGCTCTACCGTTGGTCGCTGGCTCTTGGGGAAGATTCCTAATAAAGTGTCACCGGAGGCACAAGACGGCCATCAAGCCATCCCAGAGATCGGACGATGCATTAAAATAAAATAAAATCGTAGACCCCAATTTATTCTCGGGCCAACATACGTGTGACCACTCTCGTACCTTGTTGTTGATCTCTTAGTGTATTTCTTCAGATCAAAGAGATGTGTCATTCTTAACATTATGCGTTATCTGCATCTTCAGCCACACCGTCTTCCGACTCACCGCAGCTGCTCCAACAAGGGAAGCATACACCAGAAGGGAGCTATAGTCCCCACTCAACAGTTCCACGTGATCGAATGCGGCGTGCCCAACATGGACAGCCACAACAACCAGAGGCCATCGACAAGTTAGCACATGATGCTCACTCCTATGGATGGCGGCCAGATAGGTTGTACCCTCATCTTACTTGTGTGCAACATTTATGGCTTTGTTATTCATCTAAGCATGGAAAATAGATTATCACATTTCACTGCATATTCATGCTTATCTCTTACGGGTCTTGTTCAGGAGTTAACGCTGTTCCATAGTTCAACTAAGATACTTGTTCTTTAGGTAACGCTGTTCCATAGTTATCATCCATCAGCCAATGCTATCCCACAGGCTGGTGATTATAGTATTATACCACTTCTAGTATTACCTATGTTGTTCTTTAATACTTTTGTGTGCCATCTAGTTAATCTCGAGTACAAACGATACATATTCATGTAGCTTTCATCTGTGTTCTCCCTTTAGTTTTTGAGACCTGTTGCTTGCTAGTTAACCCAGTCCTACTATTTATGTCGTCTCCTCTGAGGCACTCATTACATAAATCTAACTACTAGTTGTCTTCCATGCATATCGAGATATAATTGCACACACCGATATATCCACAAGAACCTCACGGAGCAATGTAAAGGCCAATAAACTTGATGTCAATGATACCCAATATGATGGAACATGTAAAGGCAGTTCTTCAGAAGACTTGCAGAAAGATGTTGAATCCTCTTCACCCCACAAGGTCCTTGCTCTATCGCAATGTCATCTGCTTAATTTGGACATCATGCTTCTGAATATCTTATGCATTGTTATTCATCGGTATGTACTTCATCTGTCTACCATACCATGTTTTTTTACATTCAAGTGTTGTTCTAGTGCTCTGTTGCAATGCCATCTTAGTTCCCCAATCATACACGTGTATGTTGCCTTAGTTTTTTCTATACGTATTCCGCTAGCATATAGTTTTACATTCAACTAGTGTTTTTTTACTGTGTTGTCCTGTCGTATCCCTAGCTCTTACACCATACTCCCTCCGTCCGGATTACATGTTGCCGAAATGGATAAAAAGGATGTATCTATAACTGAAATACGCCTAGACCCATCCATTTTTCCGGATGGGGAATACATGTCAATATGTCATGCATTTCTATTCTTGATACCTATTCCATCTCTCTGTTGTAGCATGTTTTATAATGGAAGCACCATTCTTCTATACAAGGCATGCAAGGGGAAGACGACTATGTTAGAATCAAGGGTTACAAACCAGGTCTTTGCAAAAGATCCAAACGCATGGAGATAATAAACCAACTCCAGATTTTATAGATCTTGCTCCGGCCTGAAGAAACCCAACTCCTCGATAATAAGGCATTCCAAAGGACTAAAGAACTAGTCCGCTCGATCCAGCAAAAATATGTCAACTTCATTCTAAGAAGCATGTGTGTATCCTTGCATCATGAAATTTTATAGCATCTTGATCATATTTTCTACATGTTTCTTACCCATCTCTCTTTTTAGAAAATAAGCAACGAGGATAGAAGAATTTCTGACCGGTATCGCCTGCAGGACGTAAAGATTCTTGCAGGAATTCTCTGTAGTCCAATGCAGATGTAAGTACACTGTATATCACTATATTTTTACATCAGCATGTATTTTGTTAATCGGCGTGAATCCAACCTTTATCCTCTGATCTAAATTTACTTGTAGAAAATGTATGATTAAAGGCCACAATGTTGATTTTTGTAAGGAAAACTGCCTCGGTAGTTTTGCATCCCGAAATGCATGAGTGTACTATCTCATGTCAAGGTTTGATTACTTTGGTTCTGCAGTGGGTTTTCGGTGTTTTTTTACCGTGGTTGTCATGTCGTATCCCTAGATCTTACATCATACTCCCTCCGTCTGGATTACATGTCGCAGAAATGGATAAACCGGATGTATCTAGAACTGAAATACGCCTAGACCCATCCATTTATTTCGGATGGAGGAATACATGTCAATATGTCATGCCTTTCTATTCTTCAAGACTATTCCATCTCTCTCATAGCATGTTTTATAATTGAAGCACCATTCTTCTATATAAGGCATGCAAGGGGAAGACGGCTATGTTAGAATGTGAAGGGTTACAAACTAGGTCTTTGCAAAAGATCCAAACGCCAGGAGATAATAAACCAACTCCATTTTTCATAGATACTGCTCCAAAGACATGTAAACCCAACTCCCACCGATAATAAGCAGATTCTAGTGGCCAAAGAACTAGTCCGCCCAAATTCAAAGAAAAGAATGTCAACTCCATTCTAAGAAGCGCAGCGTATCCTTGCATCATGAAATTTTATAGCATTACGATCATATTTTCTACGTGTTTCTTACCCATCTCTCTTTTAGAAAATAAGGTTAAATGATAGAAGATTTCCTTCATTGGCATTGTATTCGAGGAAAATACCTTGCGGGAATTCTCTGTGCTCCAATGCTGATGTAAGTACCTGTTGTATATCACTATAATTTTACATTAGCATGTATTTTGTTAATCGGCGTGAATCCAACCTTTGTCTGATCTAAAATTAGTTGTAGCAAAATGTTAAAGGCGCAATGTTGATTTTTGTAAAGAAAACTGCCTGGTAGTTTTGCATCTTTGAAAATTTGCATGAGTGTACTATCTCATATCATGCACATTACTGAATTGTAGTGCTGCTCTGGTTGCCCATTCATTCATTGTGTCAATGTTGCTTTTGTATTACCTTACCTGGCTGATGATAGCCGTGCCATATTGTGTTAATTTGGTGTTGGCTAGTTGCCCAAACGTTCGTTGCGCCAATGTTGCTTTCCTATTATCTGACTTGGCCAATGGTAGCAATGTTAGTGTCTTAATTTGGTGCAGTCAACTTTGAAGATAAGAAGACAAACTCTGAAAACAGCAAGGCAACCCCATTGTTTCTTTCCAATAAATCTAGGCCAGGTAATATGCCAATAACTCATGATTAATCTGTTTGGTTCCCCTCCTAATTTATGTTATGATGCAGTGGTCGAGACACTCTCCACTATCAATAATACGAGCCTGCCAAAATCGCCATCCTAACTGCTCGTATCCTTTGTCTCGAATGCAACGGAAAAAATGTATGTTTGTGAACCAATTAATGGCTGAAGGAATGATGTAAATGGTGGAGGAATCAGAGGTGCAGAGTCGTGCGACCCAACAACTGATAAATGTTTTCAGAGACAGTGTAGCAAAGCAGCAAGAACTTGCCCACATGCTTATGGGTGTCATCCGTGCTGAAGTTGCAGATTGTGACGTTGTAGATCATTAGGTTCTGTTCATTTATTTGCACTGGCATCAATCTATGATTGCCAAGTGGATGTAATTTCCTGTAATATATGCTAGATGTGCAACGTTTTTCCCAGTATGTCGTACCTTTGCTTGATCGGTTTTGGTCCTGTGCATAATTACTCGTCGTAATGGGCTCAAATTATCTAATTTGGCCTAAAGACATGTACGAACTTTAGTGGGCCCTCTTATCTCCCGGGTCGTTAACAGGCTGACATCGAAGCGGGCAATTGGTGGGCCCAATTGATTTCACGGGCCGTTACTAAGTTCGGGCTACATATGGCCCAACTATACTGTGGGCCTTTAGCAGGCCGAAAGAGACAGCGGGCTTGTACTGGACCATGAAGAGCATGGGCCGCTAAGAGGCCGAAAGTCGGTCAGACAGTAAATGGCTCAACTGTGGTTGTGGGCCTTTAGCGGGCCGAAGAGAAATCAAAGCTGGTATTGGACCATGAAGGGCATGGGCCGTTAAAAGGCCAAAACTCAGGTCCAACTACAAATGGCCCAACTCATTTATGGTCCGTTAACAGGCTGAAAGGCACACAGGGCCGGGAATTGGCCCAACACTTAAATGGGTCGCTAAAAGGCCAAAACTCAGGTCCGACTACAAATGGCCCAACAGATATATGGGCCGTCACCAGGCTGAAAGACACACCGGGCCGGAAATTGGCCCAACACTTAAATGGGTCGCTAAAAGGCCGAAACTCAGGTCCGACTACAAATGGCCCAACTGATTTATGGGCCGTCAACAGGCTGAAAGACACACCGGGCCGGAAATTAGCCCAATATTTAAATGGGTCACTAAAAGGCCGAAAGATGTACATCGTGAAAATTGGCCCATCCACTGAATGGGCCGTTAACAGGCCGAAATCTCATCGGGCCGATATTGAGCCCAAATATATAGCGGGCTGTTAACGGGCTCGAACTGACGATGGGCTGCAATGGTGTCAAATCTTTAACGGGCCGTTGACGGGCCGAATTGGCACATCTCGTATCGGCCGTGGGCTTAAATGGACCTGACACAAGTACGCCTTATATGGGCCGGCCCGCTATATTTTACTTGGTCGGCCTTTTTCACCGAATGGGCCATCGTTAGTCGTACCACGTGTCGACCTATCATAGGCGCCTCCTGTCCAATGAGTGGATGACATCTGGCCCAATGGTGAGGCAACACGTGTTTCCTCCGGCCAATGATGATTTTACAAGTGGAAAATCCCCATTGGTCCGGGCTGTTAACGGGTTATCGTATCCAAAACCGGACCCGATCGCTTAACGGGCGTGAATTCACGGTGGATGCCACATGTCGGGTCACCCTTGACGAAAGCACTTCTGTGACGTGCGATTTATCGTCATGGAAGTGGACACTTTCGTGATGACAATTTTGGTAATGTCATGGAACACTTCTACAACAGCACAGGTATGGTTATCTTGATTCTGTCAAAAATTTGTCATGGATGTACATGCATGACAGAAAACGTGACCTACTGTGACAAACACGTATCATCACGGAAGTGTATTTTTTTGTAGTGTCCCGGTCCGCCGAGGAAGGGCCTGGATACCAAGAAGGGGAATGAGACGGAGCCAAGGTCAAGGCTCAGGATGAAGAAGGAAGAACATGGACGGGAAGTAAGCAAGCTTACCAGCACCAGGCTGGGAAGAAGTGGCGCCCTCCCCGCCAATGTTCGTTGCCGGGGTAGAACCACCGGCACCCAAGTTCGTCTCCTCCTCCTCCATAGGCGTGGGCTCGGCAGTGGATGCCCTTGTCGGCGACGCCCCTCGGGGCGGCGTAGTCGAGAGGGGCAGCGTGTTGGGGGTGGCCCTCGGCGGCTCCTCCCGGCCGCCGTTCTTCTCCGCAAACCCGCAAGATTAGCATCAAGGATTCACACCCCAAAGTTCATCAATGGAGGAGTGAGTGATGGACTCATCTTTGGGGGGCTGAAGTGGGCTGCATCGGGGCTCGTCTGGGCTGCTCTCCACCACCAAAGACGTGCGTCTGGCACCGTCGGGGCTTATTGCCCGTCGAGGCCTTGGCCCTCTTCGCCACCCTCTGGGCCAGCATCTCCCTGTCCCTGCGAAGATGAAAACAAGTCAAGAAAAGCAGAGCAGCCTGAGGGGTCAGGAAGGATGAAGGGAAAAATGCTTACTCTTCCTCCACCTCCTCTTCCGCTGCCTTCCTCTTCCTCCTTGGGCTGACAGACCCAAAATCGAAGACGACCTTCGTGGTCGACATCTGCGGAAGGAGGGAAGGGATGGAGTCCGGCGACGCTTGGACGAAGAAGAGGCGCCGCTTTCTTCTTGACACCGCTGCCTTCACCGCCTTCTGGCTGCCGCTGCCCTCGCTACAGGCGCTGAGACGCTCCTGGACTGTTGCCGGGCATCGCTTCCTGCCGGGGTCGAATCGGCTCACTGGAGCCAGCCAGCGCGAGACACGCTCTCCTCCCATGCGGGCCGGAGGGTCGTCGGCCTCGGCTCCTCCTCGGTCGACTCTTCGACCACGTCTTCAACAAGAGGAGCCCCGGCGCTGGCACTGCTGGCCTCCCCAGCAGACTCCACCATCCGGCGAGCTCCTTATCCTCCGCGGCCGCGCCGGCCTCGTCCTCCACGGTGGCAACGCTGTCGGCCTCTCGGGCAAGCTCCGCCTCCGCCGCCCTAGCGGCAATGTAGTCCAACTCCTCCTTGGTGGTATCCCGGATAAGCAGTGGCTCATCACGGACGTACTTCTCCGACAAGCTATCAAAAAAATCCTGCACCCCCGCTCCGCTTCTGGCTCGGCCCAGCTCGGGTCAAGGCCGTGCGCATTGAAGTCCGGCATCATGGCAATGATGTTGTTCTGGCGAGAATTGTTGCTCAGTGGGACCACTCCCGTCGGCAACCCAAACAAGGGCCCCTTGGCGGCCTTGCCGGCCTTCGTGGCCTTGCCGGTCCTCTCAGCCCTGCCGTCGCGGTCCACGTCGAGCTGAAAGAGCCTCTGGCAAAAGTGGGCGTGCCCCATCACCGTGAAGTTGTGGTTCAAGACAGGGCAGAGCCTCATGATGTCAGCTGCATTCCTGTAATCCCAGGCCGGCCTCCCCTTGTTATGCAATGGGGCAATCCAGCGGCGGATGAAATCAGCCCCAATCTTTTCAAGGGTGAGCCCGGCCACAGTTAGGCGATGGATCCTAGTGGTGGCGACCGTGAGCTTCTCATCATCGGCATCAACATCGCCCCAGTCATTTTTACGGACCGGTGGCGCCTGACGGACCCGACAGAACTCCTACGGATCTTCTTCTTTAATCCAGCACCACCGGCCCCGCCACTCTTCCCACCTCTCCTTCTGAGCATCCTCCGGATACGGACCCTTCTCCTGGCTCCTTGGGATCCAGGCAACACAGCCAGAGATGGCGCTTCCTTTCTGGATACGAGGGTAAAAATAGTGGCGGAAGAGCGCCGTGCTGGGATGCACTCCGGTGAAGCCCTCACAAAGATGGGCAAAAATGGCCATGCACGCCACCGCATTTGGGGTGAAATCCAGAAGGTGGAAGCCATAGGTGTGCATGACATCATTGAAAAAATCGGAGAAAGGGGGGCAGAGCCTGCAGGAGAAGTAATCAACAAAGAAAGGGTACCGATTTGGGCCGGCCTTAGCAAAATCGGCGGGGATGATGTGTGTGGCTGGATGCCCCGTCGTCTTCGCCCCCCACAGGGGCTTGAAGTAGTCCCTGAGGTGGACAACATCGACCGTGGAGGAAGTAGGCGTCTGCGTCCGGCGCGATTCAGCTCTCTGGCGCCTCCTTCTCCCCAGCATCCTTGGCCACTCCCTTTTCCTTGCTTGACTTGGGCGCCATGGCGACCGAGAAGAGGTGGGGGATTGAAGGCAATGGAGGCGCGGCGGCGTCAAGCAGAGGCGAGAGAGTTTTTGCCTTGAGGAAGAAGAGAGGAACAGCGGTTCCGAGATTGAAAAGACACGGAGGGTAAATGAGCAACGCGCCTACAATTTCCCCTTTATTTTTGGGGAAGGCGCGGGCCGCCTCTTTACCATTAACCATGATGTAACGCATGAGGACAGCAACCGCCCCACACATGACCCCCACGTCACGCACGACCCCACGTCACGCATTCAACACAGGTCGTGGGGAAGCGCAACCAGCGGACAAGCTACCGCAGTAAAAACTTCGCCCCACCTGCCCGCGCACCGTTCTGGGCCTAGCCCAACAACGCGTTGCGCTTATGTGTGACCCAGGCCCGGGGGCTCCTGTCGGTGTACAAAAGTAGGGGCCCTTTTTGTACCCCTTTACTTGTGCACGGGCAGTCAGAGCCACGCCTGCGACTACACTTAGCAGGGCAGAGGAAGGAAGCAAAGCTACAAGACAACCAGAGCAACGCCAAGACAGAAACACAAAGAGCAGAGGGGCAAGGAGAACTCCCCCGGCAAGGCCCTTGCAGGAGCGGCCTCCATAGCCCCGGCAAGAGCCTTGTCGGGGCAACTTGCCCAACACCAGCAGAGCCGCCACCCTTGAGCCAAAGTGTTCCAACACCATCAGCCACCTTGGAACCAATGCTCGGGAGGCGCCTCCATGGTGGCATGCAGATCTTTGTGAAGACAAGAAGAACACAAGACTAGATAATAATCAGAAGACGACGATCCTCGGCAAGATCATTACCGAGGATACCCACGAGACCCCCGGCAAGCTCCTTGCCGGGAACGACCCCGACGCCACGGAAAGACCCTTGCCGGGGCCCCGGCAAGACTCTTGCCGAAGACTTCTGCAGGGCCGCAACCAGGCTGTCGGTGTACTAGAGTAGGGGTACCCTAGTATCCCGAACTTCGCAGACGGGCAACAAGAAGACCCAGCGGCAAGGCTTGCCGGGTGACTGCCAAGGTCCTCCGTGTTTCCTCTGGAGCCATTCAAGAACAAAGTATTCAAGCCAAGGAGACAAGGCCCCGGCAAGAGGAGCTTGCCGGGAAGGCCAACCAAGGCACCTCAAGGAACTTGCCGCGACGCTACCACGCGTCCGGCAAGGCCCGCGAGCGACAAGCTTCCGGACGCGAGAAGACGACGATCAAGAAGAAGGCGCTTGCCGCTGACAAGTTACCACTCTATGCCCGCGCTCCAAAGACATCCACCAACGTGTCGCATACAGGGACCTTTCGGTAGCGTGGCAAGAGGTGTCAGGCGATCAGCGGTGCGAGGTGGCAAGCGGCGTTGACAAGATCGCCGTGGTAAACGGTGGCACCCCTGACGGTCCCTTTTTGCACTGTTTGGGCGACGTAGACGGGCATTTAATGCCTTTGTCCCCTGCCGTCAGGGTTAGGTATGATACACTATACAAGTAGTTGTACCAACCGCAAATCCTTTTCCATTTTTACCCTTGCCTACGTTGCCACCTGTTGAAGACCCCTTGAGCATATAAAAGGAGGCCCATGCGCAACGTAGAGGGGTTTTTTTTCGAAGGCAAAAGAACACTCACGCTCGGTCTCGTTAGCAGCTAGGGTGTCTTTGTAGCACTTCAGCGCTCGAGCAAGAACTCAATACACTTTCGGACATGCAAGAGAGGGAGTGTTATCTCTCCGGAGAGCTCCGGTCTGGGTAAACTGCCTTCGTGTGCTTCGCCTCGATCTGCTCTTCGTGGCGACCTCCCCGCCGAACCGAAAGGGCTCGGTCCGCCGGTCCCATAGGTGTTGGTGGACTGCTTCGACATCTTTGGCGCGCCCGGTAGAAGCGCCGAGGTTGTGTGAACCTGATCCGACGCTCACACGAAGCTAGATCTTCGTCTTCTTCATCGACATGCCACCGAAGAAGAAGGCTTCGGCAGCAGCTGATCCGTCCACGTCGATCCCACCGCCACCGGAGCCAACGGTTGGTGGGGTAGACGCCGGTGGAAGAACGGACACCGACGAGGGAGCCCACGGTGCTGCCAAGTCCAAGAACAAGGCTGCACAGACCTCGGCGTCCGTACATGCACCGCGCCCATCCCAGGAGGCGCAGGACCGACAGCGTCATGGTATCCACAGTGCCATACGTTCGTTGGACCAAGATCGAGCTGGTGGATCTCGGGGTGCTCAAGACCAGCATGCACGCCAAGCGTCTTTGGCGCGAAGCGTAGGCACGGTGCGCTGGGCGGGATACTGCTCCTTCTAACGTAGTTAGAAGTCCGGCATATCCGCCTCCTCGCGCCGCTCGCCATCGCCGCCCACCACTCCAGCGAAGCTTTGGCGCGAGCTCAATCGCTTCCTCGGATTACCCTCCAACGACGGACAAGATCGACGAATGGAGGCCACCATTCAAAGTCTCATCGGCCGCTTAACGGCCACACTCCGCGGCAGCCGAGTACATCGCTGCCGCGGCAGGACTGCCAGGCACGAGCCAATGGCGACGAAACCGGTGGGGGTGCAACCACCATGCACTCTCCACCCCGAAGGCCAAGATCGCCGACTCGCCGGATCCACCTCGACAGCGACTCCACCGCATCGTCAGATCCACGAGCTCGTCGCGATCAGCGCCAAGTTCTTCACGAACGACAGCAAGAGGACGCTCGAACTCGCATCGAGCGTCGAAGAGAAGCGCGGCGTCAATCGGACCAGCGCGCTGGGCCCTCTGTCGACATGCATGCGCCAGGGGAACCAGGCGGCTTGCCAGACGCAGCGTAGGTTGCCCCTGCGTTCACTCGTGAGCTGCGGCAAGTCCAGTGGCTCAAAGACGAAGAATTTCAAGCCGCACGCGTGCGAGAAGTACGACGGCCAGTCGATCCGTCGGAGTTCCTCAAGCATCTACACCATCGCGGTGCAAGCTGCGGGGCGGGGCGACGACAAGATCCTAGCCAACTATTTCACCGGTGCTCAAGCCCAATGTCAGATCCTGGCTCATGCACTTGCCGGACAACTCCATATCCTCCTGGGCAGACCTATGCCATCAGTTTGTCAGCGCCTTTACGGGCGGCCACAAGCCTCATGGCCAAGAGAGCGACCTTCATCTACTCACCCAGACGGAAGGAGAGCCCCTACGCAAGTACATTCAGAGATTCAGCCACGTACAGCACAACATCCCAAATATCCACCCTGCCGCGGTAATCAGCGCTCCATCGAAACGTGCGAAACGCAGGATGCGGAGGAAATGGCGATGCAAGATCAGAGACGCGTCGATGAGCTATATACCTGGCCGACAAGTGTGCACGTGCTGAGGAAGGGAGGAAACTCCCCGGAGAGAATACACAAGCAGAAGGATCTGATAGTGAAGAAGCTGCCCCGGCAAAGAAAAACCGGCGGCGGTACAACAGGAAGAAGAAAGGCAAAGATGTGCTAGTCGTTGAGCAGTTCGGCAACAGAGGTGGCGCCAAGAAAGCCAAAGCTGGTAGCTCCGCAAGGAGATTGCCGGAGGCACCAACTACTGACCGTATGGCGGCCGCCGACAAGCAGGACGGCACCAACAAGCAGTACTGCAAGATCCACCGCACCAAGGGCCATGACCTCCAGAGCTGCAAGAAGGTCGAGCAGCTTGTCGAGCAGCAAAAGGCTGAATACGAGCGACGTGACAAGGAGAAGGCCCAGGAAGGTGCTGGAGGAGCCGGCAAGAAACGCCCCGGCCGAGGAGGACGCCGCGGCAAAGCCAAGCAGCGGCAAGGAGACAGACCTCCCCGCGGCCGCGACAAGGACGAAGATGACGCATTTACGATGAAGATATAGAAGATGACGAGACCGATGAGCAGGAGTTCGAGAAAGCCACAGAGGTCCTGGCGTTGACGGCGGTAAGCTTCTCGCATACTTCACACCGCCCGGCTCAAGCAAAGGTGCGGGAAGTCAATGCGGCGTAACCACCCGCCGAGTCACGCAAGCCTCTGAAATGGTCCAGACGCCTATCATCTTTGATATTGAGGACCGCCACGATCGCATAACTGCGTCGGGTGCTTGCCGATGTTGGTTTCACCAACTATCCGCAACCTCAAGGTCACTAAGATGCTAGTTGACGGCGGGGCCGGCTTGAACCTGATCTCCTCCGCGGTACTCCAGAAACTCCAGATCCCTGATGGCGAGCTCGAAGAGACCGGCACATTCCAAGGAATTAATCCGGGAAGGAGCAAGCCGAAGGGAAAGATCACGTTGCCGGTGACATTTGGCAGCGAAGTTGAACTTCAGGATCGAGAATGTCACTTTGACGTTGTCGACTTTCCATTGCCTTACAATGGGATACTCGCCGCCCAAAGACTTGCCAAATTCATGGCAGCCTCTCACTATGCATACAACATGCTGAAGATGCCAGGCCCGATAAGTGTCATCTCTATCCCTGGCGACAAGAAGGACGCTCTTATCTGCGCCGACAAGATCAACCGGGAAGCAGCAGCCGCAACAGATCACAAGTCACTTGCCGCTGAAGCTCCCGGGGGGAAGAAGAAGACCAAGTCCGCAAGAGCTACGATGCCCACTCCGCAAGCGCACCTCTTCGGAGTGCTGCGCTACCGTCGAGGACGCACCATCGAGCTCCACCGGCAAGTGTAAGAAGACAATGGCAGCTCCACGAGACCAAGAAGGTGTCCGCCAAGGAGGATGGCACTGTTGGTACCTTTACCATCGATTACCACTCTCGACCCTAAATAGGAAAGCGGCTTCGTTGCTTTCCAGCGGGCGAACGCCGACGTGTTTGCGTGGCAACCGTCTGACATCCCGGTGTTCCCAGTGAAAGTAATCGAGCACCATCTTGCCGCCTGTCCTCATGCGCGCCCGCCAAGCGTAAAGTCGTGAAGCAAAGTGGAGCGCCAAGAATTCATCGCAGAAGAAATCAAGAAGTTGGAAGCAACAGGCCTCGTCAAAGGAGTGTTCCATCCTACGTGGTTGGCCAATCCTGTAGTCGTGCGCAAGGCAAACGGGAAATGGAGGCTTTGTATCGACTTTACCGATGTCAATAAAGCTTGTCCCAAAGACCCATTTCCCTTACCGCAAGATCGACCAGATTGTTGACTCCACGGCCGGATGTGACTTGCTTTCATTTCTTGATGCATACTCAGGATACCATCAGATCTTCATGGCAGAAGAGGATGAGGAGAAGACCGCATTCATCACCCCGCAAGCGTGCACGCATCGCTTCATACGGATGCCTTTCGGTCAAGAATGCTGGTTCAACATTTGCAAGGGTAGTCCATGACGCTTTTGAGCCACAAATGCACGTAAATGTGGAGGCCTACATGGATGACATAGTGGTCAAGAGCAAGGACAAGGCGACTCTGATTCAAGATTTAGACGAAACCTTTGCAAATCTGCGCAAGATCAACCTCAAGCTCAACCCCGAGAAGTGTGTGTTTGGAGTCCCCTCCGACAAGCTTCTCGGGTTCTTCGTGTCTCAGCGGGGAATTGAAGCCAATCCCGACAAGATCAAGGCCATTGAGCAGATTGAAGCACCAAAGCGCGTCAAGGATGTACGAAGACTTGCCGGTTGCGTGGCTGCTCAAAGAGGTTTATCTCTAGGTCTGCTGAGCGCATACTCGCCATTTTCAAAATATTGAAAAGGCGGTCCAATGAAATGGACTCCGAAGGTAGGCTGCGCTGCAGGACTTAAAGAGATACCTGTCCTCCACTCCAACACTTGTCCCACCTAAGCCACAAGAGAAGTTGCTGTTGTATATAGCAGCAACCAATCAAGTGGTTAGTGTTGCGTTAGTAGCGGAGAGGGAGGCGGATGATGAGCCACCAACCACGGCAGGTGCATCCAGCGACAAGCAGGGGACTTCACCGGCAAGCCCTGGTCCCGACAAAGATGGATCTACGCAGGCGCATGAGAAGATGCGTAAAAGAATGGTGCAGCGCTTGATTTACTTTGTCGATTCCCTTCCAGGGGCTAGGTCAAGGTACTGCGGTGTGCGAAGTTGCTTTTCGCCTTCTCATGGCCTCGAGAAAGCTGCGCCATTACTTCCAAGCACATGAGATCCACGATCGTCACTGCTTTTCCGGCTGAAGAGGATCTGCAAAATCCGAAGCAACAGGCAGGTGATTGTCGAGTGGGTGCCGGAACTGTCAAGCTTTGGCCTCAAGTTTGAGAGCACTTCAACTATCCAAAGCAGAGCATTGGCGGAGTTCATAGCAGAATGGACGCCAACACAAGATGAAGAAATTCCGTAAACGAGCATCCCGTCAAGGAAGCAAGCAAAGAGTGGCTGATGTACTTTGATGGTGCCTTCGCTGCAAAGGCGCCGGTGCAGGCGTGCTGCTTATTGCACCCACCGGAGAGCACCTCAAGTACGTAGTCCAGATGCACTTTCCCAAGGAGCAAGCAACGAACAATACTGCAGAGTATGAGGGTTTGCTTGCCGGTCTCGTGGATCGCAGCAGACCTTGGGATCAAGAAGCTCATTGTCGGGTGACTCCGTACTTGTCGTCCGCCAAGTGAACAAGAATTATCAGAGTCCGTTGATGGAGGCTTATGTTGATGAAGTGAGAAAGCTAGAAGAGCACTTTGACGGCCTACAAATGGAACATGTTCCAAGAGCTCAGAACGACATTGCCGACGGTTCGTCAAGGCGCGCCAGACTTAAGTTACCTGTGGAACCAGTGTGGATCTTTGTGCTCAAGTCGACTCAACCGTCTGTCACGCCATCAATCGGACAGAGCAAGAAGAGGAAGTTGATTTACGGTGACTATCTTCCGCAGAGCTCCCAAGCCGCCGCCAAGAAGGTCCACAAGATCAACGCCAAAAGTGCTGAGGAGCAGTCTGCTCCGGCAAGCCCTAGGGTTTATTCCGTTGAAGCAAACGCTACCGACAAGTTTTGCTCCGACAAGCTTGCCGGGGAACATCAAGCTCCGGCCGAGCCCCAATTTCTCGCCGTAGAAGCGGATGTTCCCAGAGCAGCAGATGTTTCTTTAGTCCTTGTTGTCGAGCCGCAAGCTCCAGCATGGGCGCAGCAGATTGTTCATTTCCTTCAGACAGGAGAACTTCCCAAAGAGCAAGAAGAAGCGGAAAGAGTAGCCCGCGGTCAAGTATGTACCAGTTTGTCGACGGCTGCATGTAAGAAGACTCAACGGTGTGAAATTGAAGTGTATTCACCGGAAGACGGACAAAAGCTGTTGGCAGAGATACATGGAGGCATATGTGGTCACCACATTGGCGCAAAGAGCACTTGCCGGCAAAACATTCCGACAAGGTTTCTTTTGGCCGACAGCCCTCCGGATGCAATCGCACAAGTAACCAAGTGTGAAGCGTGCGGTTCCATTCCAAGCAGATACACCAGCCAGCTCAAGCTCTCCAGACGATCCCTTTATCCTGGCCATTTTCGGTTGGGGCTCGACATCCTCGGCCCCTTTCCCCGAAGTTGTCGGGGCTTTGAGTACTTATGCGTTGCAATCGACAAGTTCACAAAGTGGCCGGAAGTGGAAGCGATGAGGAAGGTGACAAAGACGGTCGGCAGTCAAGTTCTTGGTCGATTGTTTGCCGCCGGGATCCCTAACAGGATCATCACCGACAACGGCACGCAATTCCACGAGCCGCACCTTCATGCAAGACGCCCAAGATCTTGGCGCCAAGGTGCCGCTTCGCTTCGTTGCTCATCCGAGAAGTAACGGTCAAGCCGGAGAGGGCGAATGCTTTGAAGTGCTGCGCGGGCTCACGACCAGAACTTTCGACAGGCTGCACAAGTGCGGAAAGAACTGGATTGAGGAGCTGCCGGTGGTTCTTTGGTCGATCAGGACGACGCCAAATCGAGCCACTGGCCAGACACCTTTCGCTCTAGTCTATGGAGCAAAGGCAGTTCTCCCCACGGAACTTGTATACGGGTCACCTCGAGTGCTCGCTTATGATGAGCTTGAGCAAGAGCAGTTGCGACAAGATGGCGCGCTGCTCCTTGAGGAGGACCGTCTTCAGGCTGTTGTACGAGCTGCTCGATACCAGCAACCTTTGCGCCGCTACCATAGCCGCAGTTAATGCCGAAAGCCTCGAGGAAGGCGACCTTGTTCTTCGCGCGTTCAGTCCGCCAAGAATTCCAACAAGTTGACGCCAAAGTGGGAAGGCCCTTCTTGGGTGAAACGCAGTCACTAGGGCTGGCGCTGTCATCGCCTTGAGACCGAAGATGGCATTCCGTGAGCAACTCCTGGAACATTGAGCATCTTCATAAGTTTTACTCAGAGGCGCGGTTGCCGGAACCTGTTCCGGCAACCACCTTTTGTACAAGTCTTGCCGATGTTGCATGTAATCCTTTGTACAGAGCCGGGCACAGATCCCGTGCATAAGTAAAGCTTATGTGCTCCGCACATCTTGTCAATTTCATGCTTTCTTCTTTTCTTTGCATGTGTTATCTGACACTTTGTGCAGCACCTACCCCCGGTAAGCAATAACGAGCCGTAAGGCTCCATATCTTTATTTTCTCTTCTTTCACTTTCTCAAAGAAAGGAAGGTTCCCTCGCCACAAGTTTGCCGGGGAAAGGAGAAGATAATGGTATGGACCAAGCATCGGTCGAAGAAGCTTACATATACCGGGAAGCAAACGACAGAAAAGCTAAGTTGCTAAAGTTTGAACAATCAGTTTTAAATTTTTAAGTTATCTTCCTCGAACGACCGTGCTTTGTATGGAAAACACATGCGGCGGAGGAACCAACTCGTAGCTAGTTGCGCCCTTACTTTGTTTCGAGTCCGCTCAACAACTTAAGTGAGCTGCGACTAGTTGCGACAAGGTTTCTTGTCGGTAGCGGCACCGCCAAAGAAGGCTCTTGGCGTCCCAAGACTTTTCGGTAGCGCTGACTAAGGTGCCTGCTACCGACAAGTTCCCTAAAAGCGTAGGGCAAAAACATACAAAGGAAGGAATCAAGTAAAGGAAATAACATAGCAATCTCTACCCGAAATAGAGTCATATTACAAGATAGCTTGCCGCAGCTCTAACGGATTGTTCTCATAACATGATCAGCAGCGACAAGAAAAAGAGAAAACGGGCGGCCTAATCTACGCGATCGCCCTCAACCCTCTTGATCCCGCTCACCTTGTCCACAATGGGTGCGACAAGGGTCTTCAGCGCTTCCAGATCAGCATCCGACGGCAAGGACCTGAGGTGGTGAGGTTGAGGCCTGGGTTGCGGAAGGCCACCTTCACCAGCACCTTTTGAAGAGCTCCCGCGCAGATCTTGCGCGACTCGTCGGCCAGCTGCTTTGGGATCTTCTCCCGGAGTCGCTGGAGGGCCGTCGCCACGCCTTTGAAGAACAAGCTGAGCTTGGCGCTGGGTTGGAGGTTCTCGTCGGAGGAGTACCCGAGATCCTCCATCCCCAGCTGCGCCAGCTCCCTGTCGATGGCTGCGGAAACATCGACGAGACCCTCGGTCCAGTGCTCCACAATCTCCCTAAAGGTGTTCTCAGGCGGCAGAGCACTTCGCCGGCGCCTCGTCGGCCTTGATCTTCTCCTTCAGAGCCACCTCCTGCTCCCTGGCGCCGTCCAGCGTCTGAGTCAAAGTAGTGAGCTTCAACTCCAGATCCGCGTTGGAATCCTTGGCGGCGCTAAGCTCCTTGCTCCTCTCGGCGAGACGACCCTGCAGCTCGCCAAGGGTGTAGGCGTCCTTCTCACGCTCACGCTTGAGCACGGCAAGCTCCTCGCCGCTCACCTTGAGATCGGCCTCCAGCTGCACCACCTTCGCCTCTCGGCTCCTTCTTGGCGGCCTCGGCAGCTGCGGCAGCGTCCTTTGCTTCCTTGAGAGCCCCGCCAAATGTTTGCTCGCGCGCGGCAAGCTCCTCCTCGTGGCTGTCAAGGTTGACCTTCCGCTGCACCAGCTCGCCTTCCTGCGCAGACAGCTTCTCGGCAGCAAGCCGCTGTTCCTCTTCAACTTCAGCCTTCTCGAGGAAGAAAGCTTTGCGCTCCTCGGCAAGTTGCTCCCGCTCCTCTGCCAAGGACCGGAGAGCTTCCTGGTGGAGGCCCCGGAGCTCCTCCGCGCGCTTCTCGATGTCCACGCCCGCCTTCGCGACAAGCGCCTCTCGGGATGCCAGCTTGGCTTGTCGGGCGCGGTAGAGCGACAGCAGCTTCCGCAGCAGCTGCTCCTCCTCAGGCTCGCCACTGCTGCTGCTTGGCGCGTCGACCAGCGTCAGCCCGGCGGAAGCAAGCAACTCTTCATCAAAGGTATCTCCTTCGACCGGCGCCCTGGAGCTTGACGCCCAGGGAAGTTTGATGAAGACGCCGTCGCCGGCCTTCAAGTAGGCGCCGGGCTGGGGCTCTTCGAACTGGCAGCTGGCAGCGGCAGCGGCAGAGGATCGTGATCGGTGTAGCATTTTGGCGCTCCTGTGGCCTCGGGGCCGTCAGTGCGATCGCCGGACCCCTCGCCAGCTTCTGCGGTGGCAGCTTTGGCGGCCTCTCCGCCGGCGGGATCATCAGCGCCGGCCTCTTCTTCGGTGGCAGCGGCGTCGTCGATATTGCCGCGCGCGTCCTCCTCGCCGGCGACTTCGGTCTCCATCGGCTCTGTGGCAGATGGATCTGACGACCGGAAAATGAAGAAAAAGTCAAGCAAAATACTCAAAAAGAAAATCAGAAGAAAAAGAACCCAAGGGAAGTTTTCAAGCAAGAGGATTACCTGTACCAGGATCTGCAGTTGTGGTCTCCGCCACCGGGGGTCAGCTTTAGTCTTGTCCTTGCCGGAGAATCTGCCCCTTGCCGGAGAGTTCACCCTTGCCGAGAACGCTCCCTTGCCGGGGAATCCTCCCTTGGCGGTGTAGTTGAAGCAGATGGCATTTCGGGAGCGGCTTCCGGGCACTCCTAGTGAGGCTGCTCTGCTCCTACACAAATCAACAGTTAGATATCAGCAAAGAAAGAGCACCCATGCACGCCTAACAGCAGGAAGTAAACCATGTACTTACGTTGGGGGCTGCGCTGGGGGCTGCTTTGAGGAAGGGTCGCCGGGTCCGGCAAGGTGGTCTCGGACACGCCTCCTGCTGTCGCGGTGGGTTCGTCCTCGATGACAATCACCGGGACCTTGGCTCTCTTCGCCGCTCTCTGGGCCAGCGTCCTGAAAAGGAATGGGTTCAGAGTGAAGCAAATCAGATACAAGACAAAACAGCAAGAATTGAAGAACTACAAGTATAGCAAAGGATCTTACTCTTCCTCTTCCTCGTCGGAGCTGAGCCGAGAGCGTCAAGTCCGCCCACCTTCGGGCGCGACAAGGCGGAGGAGAAGTTTCCTTGGCCGCTTGGCGGGAGCAGTAGCGGTGGTCAGGAGGGCCCGCTCCAGCTACTGCCGCAGCGGGCGGAGGCGCTCAAGGCAACAGTGCTTGCCGCGGTGGAGCGCGTCGCGCAGCGCGGCGGCTGTTGACCCGTCTGCCGCCCCGCTACGTCCCCGGCCTTGCGGAGACGCCTTCTTGGAGGAGCTGGGGGCTCCGCTTGCGACGAGCTGGCTGAAGGTGGGGGAGAGGCGGAGCCGATCTTCAACGAGTCGCTCGCGTCCTCGGCGGGCTCGCTCGACTCAGCTTCGGGCCCGACAAACTCCCCCTCGCCGGCAAGCTCTTCCTCGCCGGCAAGCTCTTCCTCGCCGGCAAACTCCTCTTGCTCGGCAAGGCTTGCCGCCTCTGCTGCCTCTGCCTCCTCCACGGTGAATCCAAACTCGCCCGCGGCAGCGGCTGCCGCCGCCTCTTCCAGCCTAGTGGCGATGCGCTGCACCTCCGCTTCGGTGGTGTCGCGGGTGAGGCGCTTCTGTTCATCGGAGCGGACCGGAGTTTCTACCAAGCCGTCGAAGAACCTCTGCACGACGTCGTCTGCAGGCTCTTGCCAAGTTGGGACGATTCCATGCGAGTCGCACAGCGGCATCATTGCCGGATGCGGTCGGCGAGGAGTTGTTGCAATGTGAACGACACTTCGCGGCAACCTGAACGCTCCGGGATGTTCAGGATCGTGCTTGAACAGCTCCAGGAGCATCGCGTCCAGTTCCAAGACGGTGAAGTTGAAATTGAGGCCCGGGCGCAGCCTCATGATATCCGCCGCATTCTGGAACTCCCAGGCGGGTCTCCTCCTCTCCTGCAGGGGGGCGATGCGGCGACGAAGAAAGTCCGCACCAACGGCGCCTACAGTGAGTCCGGCAAGCCTAAGGCGTAGGATCCGGGTGACGGCGATCTTCAGCCTAGCGTCTTCCGGGGCCACGCTGCTCCCATCGTTGCCAAGACCATCGGGGTTTAAGGCGCTGGCGATGGCCGCTGGTCCTCCTCGACAATCCGGCACCAGTGCGCTCTCCATTCCTCCCACTTGCTGCGGAGCTCTCCCTCCAGATAGGCTTCCTTCTTGCCGGCTCTCGAGATCCAGGCGATTCCGCCGGAAAGGGGCTCCCCTCTCTCAACTCGGGGCATAAAGAAGTGGCGGAAAAGAGCTACGTTTGGATGGACTCCGACAAAGTTTTCACAGAGATGTGCGAAAACTGCCATGGTCAGAACAGCATTGGGGGTGAAATCAAGGAGGCGGAACACGTAGGTGTTCATGATATCGCTGAAAAAATTTAGAGAAAGGCGGGCAGAGCCCGCAGTAGAAGAACAACGCGAAGAAAGGGTATCCGCTCGGAGCCAGTTCCGCAGCGGCGGCTGGGAGTACCTTCGTGCGCGGATGCGCTCACGTCTCCGTCGACCAGAAGAGGTAGTAATACTCCTTCAGCTCCCTCGCGGCGAGCTGGGGAGGGAAGATTGCCCTCTCCTTTCGCAGCGCCACGAGCCGCTGCGCCTCGGCCGACTTCACGACCTTCCCCTTGTCGGCTTTCGGAGCCATGGCGGAGGTGGTGGGGGAGATCGACGGCGTTGGTGATGCTGGTGGCAATGGGGGGCGGAGCGCTGCTCTCTTTTCAGCCTTGGGAAGAAGGGGGAGGGCAGCGGAGGTTTTCGAGATTGGAGTAGCAACCGGCAAGATGGGCGAACTGCCCCTGCTTCCCCTGCTTATAAAGAGGGAGGGGGGCGGACGTTTCGCCCTTCCGAATAAAGAAACCACCCACGATCTCTCCCACGATGCCGCATTCAACGCGTGCCGTTAGAGGAGGGCGCGCTGGATCCGGAGTAAGATACGGCGTAACCCAGGCCGCGCATGCCCGTGCCCTGTTTTGGGCCTGGCCCAACAGCGCTCGGCACCGTGTGTGGCCCAGCCCGGGGCTCTGCCGGTTAATACTAGAGTAGGGGTACCCTAGTATCCCGAACTCGCAGACGGGCAACAAGAAGACACCAATGGCAAGGCTTGCCGGGTGATCGCCAAGGTCCTCCGTGTTTCCTCTGGAGCCATTCAAGAACAAAGTACTCAAGCCAAGGAGACAAGGCCCGGCAAGAGGAGCTTGCCGAAGGCCAACCAAGGCACCTCAAGGAACTTGCCGCGACGACGCCACGCAGCGTCCGGCAAGGCCCGGCAGCGACAAGCTTCCGGACGCGACAAGACGACGATGACAAAGGCGCTTGCCGCGCAAGCTACCACTGCGTTCGCTTCCAAAGACATCCACCAACGTGTCGCATACAGGACCTTTCGGTAGCTGCGTGGCAAGAGGCTGTCAGGCGACCCGGTGCGAGGTGGTGGCAGCGACGCCGACAAGATCGCCGTCGTGGCAAACGGTGGCACCCCTTACGGTCCCTTTTTGCACTGTTTGGGCGACGTAGACGGGCATTTAATGCCTTTGTCCCCTACCGTCAGGGTTAGGTATGATACACTGTACAAGTAGTTGTACCAACCGCATCTCCTTTTCCATTTTTACCCTTGCCTACGTTGCCACCTGTTGGAGACCCCTTGAGCATATAAAAGGAGGCCCATGCGCAACGTAGAGGGGGTTTTTTTCGAAGGCAAAAGAACACTCACGCTCGGTCTCGTTAGCAGCTAGGGTGTACTGTAGCACTCAGCGCTCCCGAGCAAGAACTCAATACACTCAGACATGCAGCAGTAGGAGTGTTATCTCTCCGGAGAGCTCCGAAGCTGGGTAAACTGCTCGTGTGCTTCGCCTCGATCTGCTCTTCGTGCGACCTCCGCCCCCCGCCGAACCGAAAGGGGCTCGGTCCGCTGGTCCCATAGGTGTTCGTGGATGAGTTTCCCCCGACACAGGCCCACTTCTGCCAAGACTCCACCGCCGTTCCCATACAGCTGCCAGCCCAACAACTAGGCGAGCACCTACATGGAGACGTGTGGCCTCTAGGCCAACTCAGCAAGCACCTACGTGGTGGCATGCAAATCTTCGTGAAGACCCAACCACCGCGCCAACTCAGTAGCCTGCCAGCCTACATGGCGCTGCATGCCTCGTCGGCCTGGATGCGTGTCGAAGCAAGACGGAGCGGCGACGGACGGGACGGGCCTCGTTACCATCCCCGATAAAGCAAGGGGACACCTAAGGAGCGCATTTAATGCATTTTGTCCCACAATGACAGGCGATAAGCTTGTACACTATATAGCTTTCCACCTCATGTGTGCCACTGTGGCAGCCCCTTTGTCTATAAAAGGAGGAACGAGACGTATTGGAGGGGGATTCGGATCTTTTGGACGACACACACACCATAGCTAGTTCAAGAGCTCAAGAACACTCAAATATACACCAAAGCAGGACTAGGGTATTACGCATCCTTGCGGCCCGAACCTGGGTAAACGATCCTCGTGCTGGCTCCTAGACCCGTTGCACAACCCCGCGCCCGCCAACCGTAGAAGGGATCCCAGTGATCCCGTAGGTGTCGTTCCCCCGACAACACTCTTCCAAAATAGTGGGATTATCATCAAATGAAGTCATGAACTCTCAAAGCCCACTTTCAATATTTTTGAAAACATATTCATCATGAGGCTTAAATAATCTTTCAAGATTATAAGAAACATTATCACCCCAATCATGATCATTGCAATAAGTAGCGGACATAACAAAACAAACATCCCCAAGCTTGGGGTTTTGCATATTATTAGCACAATTGACATTAATAGAATTTATATTAAAATTATTGCAATCATGCTTTTCATTCAAGGAGCTATCATGAATCACTTCATAAATTTCTTCATCACAATTTTCAGATTCACGAATCTCAAGCAAAACTTCATAAAGATGATCTAGTGCACTCAACTCACTAGCAATTGGTTCATCATGATTCAACCTTTTAAAAATATTAGCAAGTAGATGGGATCCTGAAAGTGCAACTATCCCTAGGTGGTTTTGGTAATTCCTAAGAACATATAGCTCATTGAGCTAACACTATTTCAAGACTGATATTTCAGGAAAGATCAATGATTGGCATGGCATGGATGAGAAAAGTGGACCCCTCAAAATGCTAAGGACAGAGGGATTGGCTCAAGCTCAAGACTCTACATTTTATATTTTAGTGATCCAAGATCACATTGAGTCTATAGGAAAAGCCAATACTATCAAGGAGGGATGAGGTGTTGCTTAATGGCTTACTTGCTCAAAATGCTAAGTGATATGCTCCAAAGCCCTCAACTACTTCCTCACATCCACATATGACCTAAACCAAAAGTCAAACTCGGCCCCACTGATTCATTCCATCCAACGCCACCGAGTTCAGATGTCATAGCCACTGCCAAAAACCCTAGGCAAATCGGTCTCACCGATAGGGATCTTGGTCTCACCGAGATAGGATTGTAATCTCTCTGTTTCCCTTCGTAAGGTTTCGGTCCTATCGAGATGAGCGATCGGTCCCACCGAGATTGCAATGTAAACTCTCTGTTTCCCTTTTGTAACATTTCGGTCTCACCGAAATGAGCGAATCGGTCCCACCGAGTTTACTGACCAACTCTACGGGTTAGCTTATTACCAAACTCGGTCTCACCGAGTTTGTGTAATCGGTCTCACCGAGATTACGTTATGCCCTAACCCTAACCATATCGGTCCTACCGAGTTGCATGTCGGTCCCCCGAAAATCCTAACGATCACTAGATTCGCTGAATCGGTCTGACCGAGTTTTTCAATTCGGTCCCACCGAGATTGGTAAGTTGTGTGTAACGGTTAGGTTTTGTGTGGAGGCTATATATACCCCTCCACCTCCTCTTCATTCGAGAAGAGGGCCATCAGAACGAACCTACACTTCCAATACACATTTTCTGAGAGAGAACCACCTACACTTGTGTTGAGGCCAAGATATTCCACTCCTACCACATGAATCTTGATCTCTAGCCTTCCCCCAAGTTGCTTTCCACTCAAATCTTCTTTCCACCAAATCCAAATCCTGTGATAGAGAGTTGAGTGTTGGGGAGACTATCATTTGAAGCACAAGAGCAAGGAGTTCATCATCAACACACCATTTGTTACTTCTTGGAGAGTGGTGTCTCCTAGATTGGCTAGGTGTCACTTGGGAGCCTCCGACAAGATTGTGGAGTTGAACCAAGGAGTTTGTAAGGGCAAGGAGATCGCCTACTTCGTGAAGATCTACCGCTAGTGAGGCAAGTCCTTCGTGGGCGACTTGACCATGGTGGGATAGACAAGGTTGCTTCTTCGTGGACCCTTCGTGGGTGGAGTCCTCCGTGGACTCGCGCAACCGTTACCCTTCGTGGGTTGAGGTCTCCATCAACGTGGATGCATGATAGCACCACCTATCGGAACCACGACAAAAACATCCGTGTCTCCAATTGCGTTTGAACCCTCCAAACCTTTCCCTTTACATTCTTGCAAGTTGCATGCTTTAATTTCCGCTGCTCATATACTATTTGCATGCTTGCTTGAATTGTGTTAAGATTGCTTGACTTGTTCTAAAGTTGCTAAAATCTGCCAAGAACTAATATTGGGAAAAGGCTAGATTTTTATTTGGTCAAGTAGTCTAATCACCCCCCCCCCTCTAGACATACTTTTGATCCTACAAGTGGTATCAGAGCCTTGGTATCCATTTGCTTTAATTTCCATAGCTTTTGGTGGTCATAGCCTTGGTTTCACAACCTAGGAGAGTATGGCGTCTAGCGAGGGAAATTATCACCAGAGAGGTCCTTACTTTGATGGTACTAATTTTGCTAGTTGGAAGCATAAGATGAAAATGCATATTCTTGGACATAACCCCGCCGTTTGGGCTATTGTGTGTATTGGCTTGAAAGGTGAATTCTTTGATGGGAAAGAACCGAACCTGAAGCTACCGCGGAAGAGTTGAAGATGCTGCAATACAACGCTCAAGCTTGTGATATCCTCTTCAACGGATTGTGCCCCGAAGAATTCAACAAAATCAGCCGTCTTGAGAATGCAAAGGAAATTCGGGATACTTTGATTGATATGCACGAAGGTACCGACTCCGTCAAGGAATCCAAGTTGGATGTGCTTCAAAGTTAGCTTGACAAGTTCAAAATGAAGGATGGTGAAGGTGTCGCTGAATTGTATTCTAGGCTTGCTCTTATCACAAATGAGATTGCCGGCTTAGGAAGTGAAGAGATGACCGACAAATTCATCATCAAGAAGATCCTAAGAGCTTTGGACGGAAAATATGATACCGTGTGCACATTGATCCAAATGATGCCAAATTACAAAGATCTCAAGCCAACGGAAGTCATTGGAAGAATTGTTGCTCATGAGATGTCACTCAAGGATAAGGAGGAGCTCCATAACAAGTCAAGTGGTGCTTACAAAGCCTCATGTGAAGCTCC
The DNA here is from genome assembly GCA_021605145.1 of Aegilops bicornis. Classification (NCBI taxonomy): domain Eukaryota; kingdom Viridiplantae; phylum Streptophyta; class Magnoliopsida; order Poales; family Poaceae; genus Aegilops; species Aegilops bicornis. The sequence continues at coordinate 700,974 of JAHIAL010000021.1, read as the reverse complement.
CACATCATTAGTGAGAAACAAACCTTCAATGAAGAATTGAGCCTAATGGTGAAGAACTTCAACAAATTCTACAAGAGTAGAAGCAAAGAAAGAAGCTCCAAGTCAAGGTCCTACAATGACAAAAGATCTTCTAGTCGAGAGCGTAATTGCTACAATTGTGGAAGACCGGACACTATTCAAATGAGTGTACGGCCCCCTACAAAAGAAGAGAAGATTCTCCCAAAAGAAGAAGTAGAAGAGAAGAATAACCATCAAGAGAGAGAAGGAGTAGGGATGATCGTTATGAACGAAGACCCTCACGGAGAAGCAAGGATACGGAACGGAAGGACAAGTCATCAAGGAGCTACACAAAACGAAGACATCAAGCTCATGTTGGTGAATGGGTATCTGGCTCCGACTCCGACAATCACTCCGAGAGAAGCTATCACAGACTCCGAATATACTCAAGATGAAGGTGTTGCCGGTCTAGCACTTGTGTCAACCAACTCCTACGACATATTTGATTCACCAAATGAAGGAATTGGAAGATGCTTCATGGCCAAAGGCCCAAAGGTATCACACCCAGTATGTTGATTTCAATAGTGATGAAGATGACTTGCTAGGTGATGATGATTTACTTATTGACAACTCTAGTGATGAATACTATGATGAAACGTCAATTAATCATGATAATCAAGATAAAACGAATGACAATGATAAGGAGAAGATTGAGTTTATAACTAAAGAACTAAACACTCTTAAGTTAGCTCATGAAACTATCTTAGGAGATCATTGAGAACTTTTAAGGACTCATGAGAAACTACGTTTTGAAAAGCTCAACCTTGAGCAAGAGCATGAGTTCTTAAAGGCAATCAATGATGATCTTCGCAAGAAAAGTTCTTCTTACATTGCCAAGCGTTTACTCTTATCCACTTACATGCCTCAAGTCAAGTCTAGTAACAAGAACAAGAAAGATTCTTCCTCTAGTAGTAACAATAATCATGCTAAATCCAATGTTGTTGCTTCTAGTAGTTCTCTTGATTCCACTAATGATTCTCTTAGCCAAGTTACACTTGAGCAAGAAAATAGCTTATTGAAGGGAATTATAGAGAAAGGTGTTTACAAGAGCCTTGCCGGAGGTACTCAATTCGTGGACATTGTATGCAAGCAAGGAAGGCACCGCAAGAACCAAGGTGTTGGTTTTGAACGAAAGTTCAATGCCAATGGAGTTGAGTGGGAAGAAGATCAATACCCCAAGACGAAGTTTGTTCCTCAACAGGAGAAGTATGGTCCTACTTCTTTCAAAGAGACACAAGCTCAAGATGATCTTGCACCACAAGACCACAAGCAAAAAGGCAAGGACAAGCTTCAAGAGGAGATTGATGCATTTGAAGAAGCTCCTAAGGCCTTGGTCAAGTGGTTCCCAAGACTACATCAAGTTCTACTTCATCAAGTACGACTACAACTCCAAGGATTCCCATCAAGATGATGTGGATCCCGAAGAAGAAGAACTAGAGAGTTCTTGAGGGTGACTCCGCCAACATATTTCACACATATCATTTTGGCAAGAACAAGTGCAATCAACTTCCACATCTTGCACTAGTTCAAGGAGTCACAAACCCTCTTGTTGGTAAGACAAGGGACAAGGTAACCTAATGCCTTCATAGACATCATCTTGTGTGTGCCTCATTCTATGTCTATGGATATCCTTGTTTGTTCCTTGTGGAACTAACCCGTGTAGGTATTGAAAGTGCAACTCACTCCAAAGGATTGCTCCAAATGATCTACATCAACATTGAGCACCCACATCTTCAACACCTACATGCAGTCATCGTCGACACAAAACCCAAGGTTAGTTCATCCCTCTAAGGGGGATCTCACATCTAGGGGAGCTTTACTCTAAGAATTGAGCTAAAGCAACCCTAATGGCGTGAACACAACAATGCTTTATGTAAAAGTGGTAACCCCACTTGTGCTTAAACGATGAGTATGACCTATGATCAAATGTTCTCATTTGACTCCTAAGTCAATATACTCATATATAGATGACCTAGTCATCGCCAGCTTGATTTGATAGATGCTAGAATTGGTTGAGCATGCTTTGCCACATATTTCATTTGCCATTTTATTGTGTGAGCATGTTGGTTGCATAATTTACTCATTCGAGGACATCCACTTGTTGTTTTGATTGTTTGGATTCCTTTTCTTTTGCCAAGTGGATGTACAAGAATGCCTAAGAACCTTCTCTAGCTATCTATGCTTTCCTTATCTCAAACTCTATTCATGCTACATCACAAAATTTGCTCAAGTCAGATTCGAACCACTCTGTGTGAGGAGCACTCGGAGTCCCCGATTCGTCATAGAATTAAACGTCCAAAACTTCTTTGTGCATTTCGGTCTGACCGATTCTTCCATTTCGGTCATACCGAGATCACTAAGTCGATCTAGATTTTCAATCTCCGTGCAACCGATTTGAACTTTTCGGTCACACCGAGTTGCTATAACTGCTTGCAGTTATGCATCTCGGTGCCACCAAGTTGTTCCACTCGGTCACACCGACAGGGTCAGCCTATATAAATCCATGGGTCAAATTTTGGAAATTTCTCCGAACTCTTTCGCCCGCGCTCAGCCTGCTCGCCTCCACAGGTCTCGGATCGTCCTCCTCGTCATGACTGCCTCCTGCCGCTGGTCTCCGCCGCCGTCAACGGGAATCGTGTCCGCCGTTGCCGCCGTAGCAAGTCCATCGCTGAACTAGGGTATGGACTTGATCTTTGTGTTATTCCTAACTCCAAATCCCTAGCACATTGTTTTGCCATTAATCTTGCCACGATTGAGATCATCTTATCCACCGAAAACACTCCGTAGATTAGATGTGAATTGAAAATTTAGGGTTAGGTTTCCGCCGAAACCATCTCGGACCAACCGACTTGTAGAACTCGGTACCACCGATTCGGCTAAGGACATTGCACATGTAATTCTCGGCCTGTCCGAGAATTGCAAATCGGTGTGACCGAGTTCAGGACTTTGTGAAACCCTAGCAGTCTCGGTGCCACCGAACTGTGACTCGGTTTGACCAAGTTCACCAGTTTAGGTTCCAAAAGCTGCTTCGGTATCACCGAGTTTACAAATCGGTAGATCCAAAATGCTTTCCGTGGAAAATTAAAACTAAGTTTTTGAGCCATTCTTTTGCAAAAACCTTTGTATTTTGTGATGCTCATCCACTCTACCTCATCTATAAACCATTCACAGGGTTTGCTGTCAAAGTTTGCAATATGTCTGATCAGAGTGACAGTCAGAACAAATCAGAGGAGCACGTTCAGGTGAGAAAGGGCACTAGTCCCTCTAGCAGCTATGATGAGGGTAGCAGGAGCACACCCAGCAACTTACCCAAGGCAGCCACCAGGGCCAGAAAGAAGAAAACTTCAGATTCTGAGGATGAAGACTATGTGGCTGTTGAGGATGAGGCCACTTCCAAGAAGAAGGTGCTCAAGAAGGAGTATGGCGCAGCTGCTGCCACTAAGCCTGGTATGAAGACCAAAGCACCTGCCAAAAGAATTCCCATGTCTAAAGCCAGAGCCTCCACTCAAGCATCTTTGGAATCTGAACCCAAAGAGGCTGCTGCAGAAGGAAGAAGAGGAAGGAAAGGGTCAAGAAGACCATGGCCAGGGTTGTTGGAAAGACTTCCATGATGGAAGAAGAAGAGGAAGATGTTACTGCACCAGCACCCAAAGCTCAAAAGCTTATGGGTGATGCCATCAGGTCAGGGGCTACTTCATCAAAGCCCAAAGAAGCTCCTAAGGCAGCTGCTCCAAAGCCCAGACCTGTACCCAAGAGGAACACCAGTAGTATTTCAGATACAGAGAAGAACAAGGCCCCAGTGCCTGAAGCTGTTGTTGAAGAAGAAGATGATTTGGAACATGTCTTGATAAAGTTGAAGCCCAAAATTCCAGATCACAATGATGTTCATCCAGTAGCTGAGAACATGAAGATAAGGAAAGATTCAGGATTGAGGCTATGGAGAGAGTCAGATCCATATGCCACCAGAAGAAGAACTGCTGTGGATCACAGGTTCCATACCAAGGAACATCAGGACTTCTATGAGACAATTCTGCTTGACAAGAAGCCAATTGTCTGTGATATGAGATGGGTCAACTGGGAGTACATCAAGGAGAATGAAGAACACTATCCTGGAGTATATGATAGTTTCAAGGCTTGTGGAGTTGATGAGTTTTTGGCTCAGAAGCTCACAAAGTGGAATGATGAGCTTATAATGAAGTTCTACACCACAACTCACTTCTACCCAGATGGCAGGATAGTCTGGATGTCTGAAGGCACTAGATACCAGTCAACAGTTGCAGAATGGGCTCAGTTGATCAATGCCCCAGAAGAACAAGAAGATGACTTGGATGTCTATGCCAAGAAGAAGAAGGATCACAACTCCATGGCTAGCATGTACAAGGAGATTCCTGATGCAGATCTTGAGACTCACCAGTTTGGATCAGTGAAACACTTGCTGTCAGGTCTGCCCACAATCAACTGGATCCTCAGGCACACACTTTTGCCAAAGTCAGGTGATCACAAAATGATCAGAGGTCTCTCCATCAACCTACTTCACATTTTTTATGTGCCTCAAAAGTTCAAGGTCATGAGCCTCATAGTGGAAACTATCAAGAGGACTGCTACAGATCAGAAGAGAAGTTGTGGGTATGCCCCACAGATCCAGGAGATAATCAACTCCAAGATGGGCACAGGCACATACCTCTTGGACAAGGAACACATGCCCATCTATCCAGATTTTGAGGACAACACTGTTGTGATGGATGAAAATGAACCATCTTCTGCGCAAGCACAAGCAAAGAGGGAGAAGGCAAAAGGCTGAAAAGGCTGCAAAGATGCCAACCATGGATGAGGCATCTCGGTATCTTCTGAAGGGCAAGCGAGGATCAGCTTGGCTACTTGATTGCCTCCACTACGAGAATTGAGAAGGGACCGCCACCTGACTCAAAACCGGGAGAGCAGCTGGAGAGGATCATGGAGCGGAAGTTCTATGACTTGGATGTGAAGGTCAATGAGATACGATCAGTTGTTGAGCAACTTCGGGATGATATCACGAGGGAGAGGAAGGGCAAGACTACTACTGATGCTTTTGCCAGAGTGCCCAGGAGCGAGAGATCAGCTACACGGCTCACACGGACACGAGCCACTACATCGCACCAGCTACAGCTTCTGTGCAACCAGCTCCAGCACCTACTCCTCCAGTACCATCTACATCGACTGATGCCTTCATTCTTGGAGTTCTGTCTACACCACCACCCGAAGACCAAGCCTGAGAGTCGAGTTAGTGCTATGCGTTTTCTATTAACATTTTGGTAACATGTTTCCAAATGGGCAGAAAAAATGTATAGATCATAGACTTCGAGAGAGAGTGCTGCTTTTGTTCTCTCTTGTTTTGGTGGTTAAACTTTATTTGCTTGTTTGAGATACTTTATGCATTTGTGAGATACTTGGATGATCATGTGTTTGATCATATGCTACCTTAATGCTTGTTGGATGACTTTATCCTTTTATCTCCCATATGATCATTCACTTTTCTTGGTGATGAGTCCATGTATTTATTTATTATCATTTTGAGCGCTCCACCAAGATGTATGTGACATGGAAGAGTAACCCATGATCCTAACTCATTGTGCATTTGCAGTCAAAGCAAATCTTAAACTATGCACAAATTTAGGGGAGCTCTTGCTTTTCACATACTTCTCAAAGCGACAATGCTTTTCACTCTTATTATCATTTGTCGAAGCTTTTGATCTATATGTTGTCATCAATTACCAAAAAGGGGAGATTGAAAGTGCAACTATCCCTAGGTGGTTTTGGTAATTCCTAACAACATATAGCTCATTGAGCTAACACTATTTCAAGACTGATATTTCAGGAAAGCTCAATGATTGGCATGGCATGGATGAGAAAAGTGGACCCCTCAAAATGCTAAGGACAAAGGGATTGGCTCAAGCTCAAGATTCTACATTTTATATTTTAGTGATCTAAGATCACATTGAGTCTATAAGAAAAGCCAATACTATCAAGGAGGGATGAGGTGATGCTTAATGGCTTACTTGCTCAAAATGCTTAGTGATATGCTCCAAAGCCCTCAACTACTTCCTCACATCCACATATGACATAAACCAAAAGTCAAACTCGGCCCCACCGATTCTTTCCATCCGGCGCCACCGAGTTCAGATGTCATAGCCACTGCCACAAACCCTAGGCAAATCGGTCTCACTGATAGGGATCTTGGTTCTCACCGAGATGGGATTGTAATCTCTCTGTTTCCCTTCGTAACGTTTCGGTCCTACCGAGATGAGCGATCGGTCCCACCGAGATTGCAATGTAAACTCTCTGTTTCTCTTTTATAACATTTCGGTCTCACGAAATGAGCGAATCAGTCCCACCGAGTTTAATTCGACCAACTCTCTGGTTAGCTTATTACCAAAATTGGTCTCATCGAGTTTGTGCAATCGGTCTCACCGAGATTACGTTATGCCCTAACCCTAACCATATCGGTCCTACCGAGTTGCATGTCGGTCCCACCGAAAATTCTAACGGTCATTAGATTTGCTGAATCGGTCCGACCGAGTTTTTCAATTCGGTCCCACCGAGATTGGTAAGTTGTGTGCAATGGTTAGATTTTGAGTGGAGGTTATATATACCCCTCCACCACCTCTTCATTCGTGGAGAGAGCCATCAGAACGAACCTACACTTCCAATACACATTTTCTGAGAGAGAACCACCTACACTTGTGTTGAGGCCAAGATATTCCATTCCTACCATATGAATCTTGATCTCTAGCCTTCCCCAAGTTGCTTTCCACTCAAATCTTCTTTCCACCAAATCCAAATCCTGTGAGAGAGAGTTGAGTGGTGGGGAGACTATCATTTGAAGCACAAGAGCAAGGAGTTCATCATCAACACACCATTTGTTACTTCTTGGAGAGTGGTGTCTCCTAGATTGGCTAGGTGTCACTTGGGAGCCTCAGACAAGATTGTGGAGTTGAACCAAGGAGTTTGTAAGGGCAAGGAGATCGCCTACTTCGTGAAGATCTACCGCTAGTGAGGCAAGTCCTTCGTGGGCGACGGCCATGGTGGGATAGACAAGGTTGCTTCTTCGTGGACCCTTCGTGGGTGGAGTCCTCCGTGGACTCGCGCAACCGTTACCCTTCGTGGGTTGAAGTCTCTATCAATGTGGATGCATGATAGCACCACCTATCGGAACCACGACAAAAACATCCGTGTCTCCAATTGCGTTTGAACCCTCCAAACCCTTCCCTTTACATTCTTGCAAGGTGCATGCTTTACTTTCCGCTGCTGATATACTCTTTGCATGCTTGCTTGAATTGTGTTAAGATTGCTTGACTTGTTCTAAAGTTGCTAAAATCTGCCAAGAACTAAAATTTGGAAAAGGCTAGATTTTTATTTGGTCAAGTAGTCTAATCACCCCCCTCTAGACATACTTTCGATCCTATAGATCCGTATCAATAGATTTTTAGCAAGCAAAGATGCAAGCATATAGAAGGCACATGGCGACACAAGCAAGCAAAAGATCTGACGAGAAAAAAGCGAACGGAAAGGAGGGCGAGTAAAAACGTCAATTTTTGTGAAGTGGGGGAGAGAAAAATGAGAGGCAAATGGCAAATAATGTAAATTGCGAGGAGATGATATTTGTGATTAGGAACCTGGTATATGTCGAAGATTCTCCTAACGGGCGCCGTAAATTCCTTTTGATTACTCTCTCAACTATAAGCGCCGAGAAAAGCTCACATGCGCTGGGACTACGTCGGTATTTCCCAAAGAGGAAGGGATGATGCTTGACAGCTACGGTAGGTATTTCCCTCGATGAAGAAACCAAGGTTATTGAACCAGTAGGAGAACCAAGCAACACAACGTAAACAACACACTGCACACAATAACAACACCCTCGCAACCCGACTTGTTAAAGGGTTGTCAATCCCTTCGATAACGATGCGAGAAAATTGTAGTAGATTGAAATAATAGATCACAAATAGAATAAAGTGCAGCAAAAGTATTTTTGTATTTTTTGTTTAATAGTTCTGAATAAAATGCAAAGGAAAAGTAGATCGTAAGCAAATATATGAGAAAGAAGACCGGGGCCGTAGGGTTTCACTAGTGTCTTCTCTCGAGAAAGATAGCAAACGGTGGGTAAACAAATTACTGTTGGGAAATTGATAGAACCTAAAATAATTATGGCGATATCCGAGCAATGATCATTACATAGGCATCACGTCCAAGATTAGTAGACCAACTCCTGCCTGCATCTACTACTATTACTCCACACATCGATCGCTATCCAGCATGCAACTAGTGTATTAAGTTCATGGAAAAACGGAGTAATGCAATAAGAATGATGACATGATGTAGACAAGATCCGTTTATCTATTGCGTAGATATAGATCTCGTCTTTTTATCCTTAGTAGCAACGATACATACGTGTCGGTTCCCTTTACATCCTTTGGGATCAAGCAATCGTAAGATCGAACCCACTACCGAGCACCTCTTCCCATTGCAAGATAAATAGATCAAGTTGGCCAAACAAAACCCAAATATCGGAGAAGAAATACGGGGCTATAAGAGATCATGCATATAAGAGATCAAAGAAACTCAAATAACTTTCATGGATGTAAAAAGATATAACTGATCATAAACTCAAAGTTCATCACATCCCAACAAACACACCACAAAATAGTTATATCATATGGATCTCCAAGAGACTATTGTATTGAGAATTCAGCGAGAGAGAGAAAGCCATCTAGCTACTAACTACGGACCCGAAGGTCTACAAAGAACTACTCACGCATCATCGGAGAGGCACCAATGGAGGTGGGGAACCCCATCCGAGATGGTGTCTAGATTGGATCTGGTGGTTCTGGACTCTATGGCGGCTGAATGAATATTTCGTCGACTCTAGGGTTCTGGGATTTTTGGGGTATTTATAGAGCAAAGGTGCGATCTGGGGGGGGGGGGGCACCCGAGGTGGGCACAACCCACCAGGGCGCGCCCAGCCTCTGGCGCGCCTGGTGGGTTGTTCCTCCTCGGGACTCCCCAGTGCAACCAGGGCCCAACTTCTTCCTTTTGGTCCATAAAAAATCATCGTGAAGTTTTGTTGCATTTGGACTCCGTCTGATATTGATTTCCTGTGATGTAAAAAACATGGAAAAATAGCAACTGGCACTTGGCACTATGTCAATAGGTTAGTACCAAAAAATGATATAAAGTGACTATAAAATGATTATAAAACATCCAAGATTGATAATAAAACAGTATGGAACATACAAAAATTATAAATACGTTGGAGACGTATCAACATCCCCAAGCTTAACTCCTACTCATCCTCGAGTAGGTAAGTGATAAAAACAGAATTTTTGATGTGGAGTGTTGTTTATCAAGTCATATCATATTTTTTCTTTATAGCATGGACATTTGGAGTTTTATGTGATTCAAAGCAATAGTCTAGTTTTGACACAATAATTTAGATACTCAAGCATACCAACAAGCAACCATGTCTTTCAAAATATCAACGCTAAAATAAGTTATCCCTAGCCCATCATGCTCAAACATTGATCCATTCATGAAACACACTCGAATATTAGTTATACCCAATACTTAAGCATGATCATATTTCCTCTTAGTTGGTGCTTTTGTAAGAGAAGATGGAGACTCAATATTCAAAATAAAAATTGCATAAAGTAAAAGAAAGGCCCTTCGCAGAGGGATGTACGGATTTGTAGAGGTGCTAGAGCTCAAAGCGAAAAAATAGAGATAAAAACATTTTGGGAGGTGTATCCATCCCACCAATGAAAACAACTTAGAGTTCTGAACACTTTCCATGCTAGATATGCCATAGGTGGTTCCCAAACAGAAAATAAAGTTTATTCCTTTTTCCACCATACTTTCACTTTCCATGGCTAGTCGTATCCACGGTTGCCCTCCATACCAACACATTCCAAGGAGTTTATTATTTGACAACATAAAGTAAATTCATTTTTGCATTTCGGGACTGGGCATCCCTAAAACCTTTGCCTTACTCTCGTGAAATGGCAAGTGAATAAACACTCATCTTCAGAATAACACATCCAACATGGAAAATATTAGCCACCCGTTACCATTCCGCGAGCGAAACAAACACACAAAAGAGAAGTTTATTTTGAAAATTAGAGATGGCACATGAAAATTTGCTTAGAACGGCAAAAGAATACCACATATAGGTCTATATAGTGGACTCATGTCGCAAAACTGGTTTAAAGGATTTTGGATGCACAAGTAGAGGTCATACTTAGTGCAAAATGAAGGCTAGCAAAAAGATTGAGAAGTGACCAACCAAGGAACGAATAATCTCATAAGCAAGCATTAAGCATAATTAACACTGAATAATGCACCACAAGTAGGATATAATTTTCATTGCATGATTATTGACTTTCGTGCATGCATAGGGCATCACAAACCTTAACACCAATATTCTTACTAGAGCACAATTACTCATCAACATAACTCACATATCACATCATCATATCTCAAAACTATTACTAAGAATCAAGTTTATTTTTTTCCAATGATCTTGATGACACTTTTTCTTTATCCTTCTTGGATATCTATCACTTTGGGACTAATTTTCATGTGTTGCTTTTAACAAGCTCAAACAAATATAAGTGAAGATCATGAGCATAACAAATTTTCTTTCTCTCAAAATAATTTAAGTGAAGCAAGAGAGAATTTATTTAAAATTTTACTAACTCTCAAATAAATCTAAGTGAAGCAAGAGAGCATTTCTTTCAAAAATAACAAAGCACACCGTGCTCAAAAAGACAAGAGCAAGTCCTAGCTCATAAAAGATTTAAGTGAAGCATAGAGAGCAATTCTAACAAGTCATGATATAATTTTGGCTCTCTCAAATAGGTGTGTCCAGCAAGGATTGATGACTTAAAACACAAAATAAAACAAGCAAAGACACATATCATACAAGACGCTCCAAGCAGAACACATATCATGTGACGAATAAAAATATAGCTTTGAGTAAAATACCGATAGTAGTTGGAAGAAAGCGGGGATGCCACTCGGGGGCATCCCCAAGCTTAGTTGGTTGCTCATTTTTGGATAATATCTTGGGATGCTGGGGCATCCCCAAGCTTAGGCTCTTACATCCTTCCTTCATCCATCGTAAGATAACCCAAAACTTGAAAACTTCAATCACACAAAACTCAACAAAACCTTCGTGAGATCCATTAGTATAAGAAAGCAAACTACTACTATAAGTGTTGTATCAAACCAATTCATATTTTGTATTTGTATTATATCTACTGTATTCCAACTTTTCTATGGCAAAAACTCATCAAATAAAACCATAGAGCCATCAAAATAAGCACACAACACAAAGAAAACAGAATCTGTCAAAACAGAATAGTCTGTAGTAATCTGGCTTTTGTGAATACTTCTTTAAATCCAAAAATCTACCAAAATAGGACGACCAGGGTAATTTGTATATTAATCTTCTGCAAAAAGAATTGGCATTTTATCATGTTCTGGTGATTTTTAACAATTATTTTCGTGAGCACAAAGCTTATGTCTTTTTCAGCAAGATTAAACAACTACCACCCAAGAAGATCCTATAGGCTTTACTTGGCACAAACACTAATTAAAACCTTAAAAAACAATCATACGAGTAGCATAATTTTGTAAACACTCAATAACAGAAAGCAAAAAACAAAAATAAATTTTATTCATTGGGTTGCCTCCCAACAAGCTCTTTCTTTATAGCCATCAACATAGGCTTGAGATTTTATTGATGCTCACATGAAAGATAAAATTTGAAGCATCAAGAGAGCATCATAGAACATGTGATGAACATATTTAAGTCTAACATACTTCCTATGCATAGAAACTTTATAAGCAAACAAATTATCAAGACAAGGACCATCTAGCATATGCAAAGAAGAGGAATAAAACATTGACAATCTCAACATAACGAGAGGTAATTTGTTAATGCATCATCCCGTAACTAACTCATTAGTCACATTGCTTGCAAGGCTTATAGTGATTTGCATTACCGAGAGGGCCTAGAGATACCTCTCCGATACACGAAGTGACAAATCCTAATCTCGATCAATGCCAACTCAACAAACACCATCGGAGACACCTGTAGAGAATCTTTATAATCACCCAGTTACGTTGTGACATTTGATAGCACACTAAGTGTTCCTCTGGTATTCGGGAGTTGCATAATCCCAAAGTCATAGGAATATGTATAAGTCATGAAGAAAGCAATAGCAATAAACTAAACGATCATAGTGCTAAGTTAACGGATGGGTCTTGTCCATCACATCATTCTCTAATGATGTGATCCCGTTCATCAAATGACAACACATGTCCATGGCTAGGAAACTTAACCATCTTTGATTAACGAGCTAGTCAAGTAGAGGCATACTAGGGACACTCTATTTGTCTATGTATCCACAAATTTACTAAGTTTCTAGTTAATACAATTCTAGCATGAATAATAAACATTTATCATGATATAAGGAAATATAAATAACAACTTTATTATTGCCTCTAGGGAATATTTCCTTGATCTCCCACTTGCACTAGAGTCAATAATCTAGATTACATAGTAATGATTCTAACACCCATGGAGTCTTGGTGATGATCATGTTTTGCTCGTGAGAGAGGCTTAGTTAACGGGTCTGCAATATTCAGATCCGTATGTATTTTGCAAATCTCTATGTCTCCCTCCTTGACTTGATCACGGATGGAATTGAAGTGTCTCTTGATGTGTTTGGTTCTCTTGTGAAATCTGGATTCTTTCGCCAAGGCTATTGCTCCAGTATTGTCAAAAAAGATTTTCATTGGACCCGATGCACTAGGTATGACACCTAGATCGGATATGAACTCCTTCATCCAGACTCCTTCATTTGCTGGTTCCAAAGCAGCTATGTACTCCGCTTCAAATGTAGATCCCGCCACGACGCTTTGCTTAGAACTGCACCAACTGACAGCTCCACCATTCAATATAAATATGTTGTGACTTAGAGTCATCCGATCAATGTCAAAGCTTGCATCGGCGTAACCATTTACAACGAGCTTTTTGTCACCTCCATAAACGAGAAACATATCCTTAATCCTTTTCAGGTATTTCAGGATGTTCTTGATCGATGTCAAGTGATCCACTCTGGATTACTTTGGTACCTCCTGCTAAACTAATAGCAAGGCACACATCAGTGCCGGTACGACATTGCATACATGATAGAACCTATGGTTGAAGCATAAGGAATGACTTTCATTTTCTCTCGATCTTCTGCAGTGGTCGGGCATTGAGTCTAACTCAACTTCACACCATGTAACACAGGCAAGAACCCTTTCTTTGCTTGATCCATTTTGAACCTCTTCAAAACTTTATCAAGGTATGTGCTTTGTGGAAGTCCAATTAAGCGTCTTGACCTATCTATATAGATCTTGATGCCCAATATATAAGCAGCTTCAACGACGTCTTTCATTGAAAAAATTCTTATTCAAGTATCCTTTTATGCTATCCAGAAATTCCGTATCATTTCCGATCAACGATATGTCATCCGCATATAATATCAAAAATGCTACAGAGCTCCCACTCACTTTCTTGTAAATACAGGCTTCTCCAAAAGTATGTATAAAACCATATGCTTTGATCACACAATCAAAGCCTATATTCCAACTCCGAGAGGCTTGCACCAGTTCATAAATGGATCGCTGGAGCTTGCACACTTTGTTAGCACCTTTTGGATCGACAAAACCTTCTGGTTGCATCATATACAACTCTTCTTTAAGATATCCATTAAGGAATGCAGTTTTGACATCCATTTGCTAAATTTCATAATTATAAAATGCGGCAATTGCTAACATGATTTGGACAGACTTAAGCATCGCTACGGGTGAGAAGGTCTCATCTTAGTCAACTCCTTGAACTTGTCGAAAACCTTTTGCAACAAGTCGAGCTTTGTAGATAGTAAATTTACCGTCAGCGTCAGTCTTCTTCTTGAAGATCCATTTATTCTCTATGGCTTGTCGATCATCGGGCAAGTCAACCAAAGTCCATACTTTGTTCTCATACATGGATCCCATCTCAGATTTCATGGCCTCAAGCCATTTCACGGAATTTGGGCTCATCATCGCTTCCTCATATTCGTAGGTTCGTCATGGTCAAGTAACATGACCTCCAGAACAGGATTACCGTACCACTCTGGTGCGGATCTTACTCTGGTTGACCTACGAGGTTCGGTAGTAACTTGATCTGAAGTTTCATGATCATTATCATTAGCTTCCTCACTAATTGGTGTAGGCATCACTGGAACTGATTTCAGTGATGAACTATTTTCCAATTCAGGAGCAGTACAATTAGCTCATCAAGTTCTACTTTCCTCCCACTCACTTCTTTCAAGACAAACTCCTTCCCTAGAAAGGATCCATTCTTAGCAAAAATATCTTGCCTTGAATCTGTGATAGAAGGTGTACCCAATGATCTCCTTTGGGTATCCTATGAAGACACATTTCTCCGATTTGGGTTCGAGCTTATCAGGTTGAAGCTTTTTCACATAAGCATCGCAGCCCCAAACTTTAAGAAACGACAACTTGGTTTTTGCCAAACCACAATTCATATGGTGTCGTCTCAGCAGATTTAGATGGTGCCCTATTTAACGTGAATGCAGCCATCTCTAAAGCATAACCATAAAACCATAGCGATAAATCAGTAAGAGACATCATAGATCGCACCATATCTAATAAAGTCTTGATTCACGATGTTTGGACACACCATTACACCGTGGTGTTCCGGTGGCGTGAGTTGAAAACTATTCCGCATTGTTGCAAGTGAAGACCAAACTTCGTAACTCAAATATTCACCTCCACGATCAGATCGTAGAAACTTTATTTTCTTATTACGATGATTTTCTACTTCACTCTGAAATTCTTTGAACTTTTCAAATGTTTGAGTTATGTTTCATCAAGTAGATATACCCATATCTGCTCAAATCGTCTATGAAGGTCGAGAAAATAACGATACCCATGAGCCTCAACACTCATCGATTTGCATACATCGGTATGTATTATTTCCAACAAGTCATTGCTCGCTCCATTGTTAGGAGAAGCGGAGTCTTAGTCATCTTGCCCATGAGGCATGGTTCGTAAGCATCAAGTTATTCATAATCAAGTGATTCCAAAAGCCCATCGGCATGGAGTTTCTTCATGCGCTTTACACCAATTTGACCTAAGCGGCGATTACCACAAATAAGTTGCACTATCATTATTAAACTTATATATTTTGTCTTCAATACTTTGAATATGTGTGTCACTACTATTGAGATTCAACAAAAATAGACCACTCATCAAGGGTGAATGACCATAAAAGATATTACTCATATAAATAGAACAACCATTATTCTCTGATTTAAATGAATAATCGTCTTGCATCAAACAAGATGCAGATATAATGTTCATGCTTAACGCTGGCACCAAATAACAATTATTTAGGTCTAAAACTAATCCCGACGGTAGATGTAGAGGTAGCGTGCCGACGGCGATCACATCGACTTTGGAACCATTTCCCACGCTCATCGTCACCTCGTCCTTTGCCAATCTTTGTTTAATCCATAGCCCTGTTTGAGTTGCAAATGTGAGCAATGAGAACCGATTATCAAATACCAGCGCTACTACGAGCATTAGTAAGGTATACATCAATAACATGTATATCAAATATACCTTTCACTTTGCCATCCTTCTTATCCGCCAAATACTTGGGGCAGTTCCGCTTCGATGACCGGTCCCTTTACGGTGAGAAGCAGCACTCGGTCCTCGGGCTTAGGTCCAGACTTGATTTTCTTTGAGCAGCAACTTGCTTGCCGTTCTTCTTGAAGTTCCCCTTCTTCCCTTTGCCCTTATTCTTGAAACTAGTGGTCTTGTTAACCATCAACACTTGATGCTCTTTCTTGATTTCTACCTCCATGACATTTAGCACATGAAAGAGCTCGAAATTGTCTTATCCATCCCTTGCATATTATAGTTCATAACTTGAAGCTTTTGTAGCTTGGTGGCGGTGATAGAAGAACTACGCCAATGACACTATCATCGGAAGATTAACTCCCGGTCGAGTCAAGTGGTTGTGGTACCCGGACATTACGAGTATATGTTCACTAATAGAACTATTCTCCTCCATCTTGCAATTGTAGAACTTATTGGAGACTTCATATCTCTCAATCCGGGCATTTGCTTGAAATATTAACTTCAACTCCTAGAACATCTCATATGCTCCATAGCGTTCAAAGCGTCGTTGAAGTCCCGATTCTAAGCCGTAAAGCATGGCACCTTTGGACTATCGAGTAGTCATCGACTTTGCTCGCCAGACGTTCATAATTTTCGGTGTTGCTCCTGCAGCGGGTCTTGCACCTAAGCGGTGCTTCGGGGACGTAATTCTTACGTGCAGCAATGAGGATAATCCTCAAATTCTGGACCCGATCCATGTAGTTGCTACCATCATCTTTCAACTTAGCTTTCTCTAGGAACGCATTAAAATTCAAAGGAACAGTAGCACGGGCCATTGATCTACAACAACATAGACATGCAAAATACTATCAGGTACTAAGTTCATGATAAATTAAAGTTCAATTAATCATATTACTTAAGAACTCCCACTTAGATAGACATCTCACTAGTCATCTAAATGATCACGTGATCCATATCAATTAAACCCTGTCCGGTCATCACATGAGATGGAGTAGTTTTCAATGGTGAACATCACTATGTTGATCATATCTACTATATGATTCACGCTCGACCTTTCGGTCTCAGTGTTCCGAGGCCATATCTGCATATGCTAGGCTCGTCAAGTTTAACCCGAGTATTCTGCGTGTGCAAAACTGGCTTGCACCCGTTGTATGTGAATGTAGAGCTTATCACACCCGATCATCACGTGGTGTCTCAGCACGACAAACTGTAGCAACGGTGCATACTCAGGGAGAACACTTGTACCTTGAAATTTAGTGAGAGATCATCTTATAATGCTACCGTCGTACTAAGCAAAATAAGATGCATAAAGGATAAACATCACATGCAATCAAAATAAGTGATACGATATGGCCATCATCATCTTGTGCCTTTGATCTCCATCTCCAAAGCACCGTCATGATCACCATAGTCACCGGCTTGACACCTTGATCTCCATCGTAGCATCATTGTCGTCTCGCCAACTATTGCTTCTACGACTATCTCTCACTTTGGTGATAAAAGTAAAGCAATTACATGGCGATTGCATTTCATACAATAAAGCGACAACCATAAGGCTCCTGCCAGTTGCCGATAACTTTTACAAAACATGATAATCTCATACAAAAATTTATATATCATCATGTCTTGAACATATCACATCACAGCAAGCCCTGCAAAAACAAGTTAGACGTCCTCTACTTTGTTGTTGCAAGTTTACGTGGCTGGTACAGGCTTCTAGCAAGAACCGTTCTTACCTACGCATCAAAACCACAACGATTTTTTGTCAAGTGTGTTGTTTTAACCTTCAACAAGGACCGGGCGTAGTCAAACTAGGATTCCACCTGGAGGAAGGGGGGAAGAGGAAGGAAGAGGGGGAAGGGAATGAAAGGGGGCGCCGCCCCCTTCCCCTAGTCCAATTCGAACTCAGGGGGAGGGGGGCGCGGCCAGCCCCTTGTGGCCCTTCCTATCTTCTCACTAAGGCCCATCAAGGCCCATTAGTTCCCCCGGGGGGTTCCGATAACCCTCCGGCACTCCAATATTTATCCGGTACCTCTCGGAACTCATCCGATGTCCGAATAACATCGTCCAATATATCGATCTTTATGTCTCGACCATTTTGAGACTCCTCATCATGTCCGTGATCTCAACCGGGACTCCAAACAAACTTCGGTCATCAAATCACATAACTCATAATACAAATTGTTATCGGCGTTAAGCGTATGGACCCTACGGGTTCGAGAACTATATGAACATGACCGAGACACATCTCCGGTCAATAACCAGAGCGGAACCTGGATGCTCATATTGGCTCCTACATATTCAGCGAAGATCTTTATCGGTCAAACCGCATAACAACATACGTTGTTCCCTTTGTCATCGGTATGTTACTTGCCCGAGATTCGACCGTCGGTATCCTCATACCTAGTTCAATCTCGTTACCGGCAAGTCTCTTTACTCGTTTTGTAATGCATCAGCCCATAACTAACTCATTAGTCACATTGCTTGCAAGGCATATAGTGATGTGCATTACAGGAAGGGCGAGATACCTCTCCGATATACGGGTGACAAATCCTAATCTCGATCTATGCCAACTCAACAAACACCATCGAAGACACTAGAGAGCATCTTTACAATCACCCAGTTACGTTGTGACGTTTGATAGCACACTAAGTGTTCCTCCGGTATTCGGCAGTTGCATAATCTCATAGTCATAGGAACATGTATAAGTCATGAAGAAAGCAATTAGCAATAAACTAAACGATCATAGTGCTAAGTTAACGGATGGGTCTTGTCCATCACATCATTCTCTAATGATGTGATCCCGTTTATCAAATGACAACACATGTCCATGGCTAGGAAACTTAACCATCTTTGAGTAACGAGCAAGTCAAGTAGAGGCATACTAGGGACACTTTGTTTGTCTATGTATCCACACATGTACTAAGTTTCCGGTTAATAAAATTCTAGCATGAATAATAAACATTTATCATGATATAAGGAAATATAAATAACAACTTTATTATTGTCTCTAGGGCATATTTCCTTCAATCATCCCTTCCTATTTGGGGAAATACCGACGTAGTTCTAGCAGACATCAGTAAACTCTTTGGGTATTAGTCACATGGTGATGTGAAGTATGGGTATTAATCACATGGCGATGTGAACTAGATTATTGACTCTAGTGAAAGTGGGAGACTAATAGAAATAAGCCCTAGAGGCAATAATAAAATGATTATTACTATATTTCCTTATTCATGATAAAGGTTTATTATTCATGCTAGAATTGTATTGATCGGAAACTTAAATACATGTGTGAATACATAAACAAATACCGTGTCCCTAGTAAGCCTCTACTAGACTAGCTCATTGACCAAATATGGTTAAGGTTTCCTAACCATGGACATGTGTTGCCATTTGATAACGGGAACACATCATTAGGAGAATGATGTGATGGACAAGACCCATCCGTTAGCTTAGCATATTGATCGTTCATTTTATTACTATTACTTTCTTCATGTCAAATACATATTCCTTCGACTATGAGATTATGCAACTCTCGGATACCGGAGGAACACCTTGTGTGCTATCAAACGTCACAGCTTAACTGGGTGATCATGAAGATGCTCTACAGGTATCTCCGAAGGTGTTTGGTTAGTTGGCATAGATCGAGATTAGGATTTGTCACTCTGAGTATCGGAGAGGTATCTCTGGGCCCTCTCGGTAATACACATCATAAGAGTTCTATCGGTGGACGATAGAACTTGAGGGAATATTTGTTCTACCTTTAGCTCCTCGTTGGGTTCGACACTCTTACTTATCGAAAGAGGCTACAATTGATCCCCTATACTTGTGGGTTATCAAGACCTTTTTCTGGCGCCATTGCCGGGGAGTTATAGCGTGGGGTAAATATTCTCGTGTGTGCTTGTTTGCTTTATCACTAAGTAGTTTTAATTTCTGCTCTTGTTTTCTACCTTTAGTTATGGGTAGGAAACGCAAAATACCAAAAAAATTAGTTGTACCTACTAAACCAATGGTTGAAGAACCACTCAAAATCTATCACACTACTGAAGCTTTTTACTTGGATCATCTTTGATCCCTATGTGGTCGAGCTGAAACCCCAACTAGCTTAGTTGAGGGCAAATCTTTAGATGAGCATGCTTGTTATGTGCGACACCGAATATCTAAAAAAGGAAAACTTTTACTGGATCAAATTCATCGTTTGCAGTGTTATGCTTGGAATTTATGTGAAATATATAATTGTACTTGTTGTTCTAAAGACCCTAAGAAACACCTTCCTTACCAATGTGAGTTTAGTGATAATGGAATCGTATCTTCGTATACTAAGGGTTTTTATAATTACTATGATGTTCAACAAATTGAAGAATTTGTTGCTTTTAGGGGTACTTGTGAAATTGCTTCTTTTATTGAAGAGTGTGATACTACCCTCTACAAATCTGAAAATTTGGCCATACTTAAATATTGCTATGATAATTATGCTTCTAATCCTTATATTAAACCATATATTAAGGACTCCTCCGTTGTCCAAGAAGAGACTAATATTTTGCAGGAGTCTATGGAAGAAGAAATTAATGACATTATGAGCTCATTGGATGAAAAAGATGAGGAGGAGAGCGAAGAACAAAAGGAGGAAGAGCGGATTGATCACCCGTTCCCACCATCTAATGATAGTAACTCTTTATCCCATACATTGTTTAATTTCCCTTCGAATTTACGAAGGATGAATGCTATGATGATTGTTATGATCCGTTGATTCTTTTGAAATATCCCTTTTGATGATGCTTGCTATGCTTGTGGCCAAGATGCCAATATGAATTATGCTTATGGAGATGAAATTGCTATAGTTCCTTATGTTAAACATGAAATTGTTGCTATTGCACCCACGCATGATAGTCCTATTATCTTTTGAATTCTCATTTGCACTATATCGGAGAAGTTTGCCTTTATTAAGGATTGTATTGATGGGTTGCGTTTTACTGCTACACATGATGATTTTGATAGATATAATATGCATGTGCTTGCTGCTCCTACTTGCATTTATTATGAGAGAGGAACTACATCTCCGCTTTCTCCATGTTTCCCTGCGATAAAATTGCAAGAAAGCGCTTATGCTATGTATTGGCATTTACTTTGTGTGCATGAATTGTTTTTTTATGACTTGCCGATGCATAGGAAGAGAGTTAGACTTTGTCATTACATGATTTATGTTACTTTGTGCTCACTACTAAATTTCAAATCATTGTTAATTAAAATTGGCTTTGATATACCTTGGGATCCGGTGGATCCATTACTTGAGCACTATATGCCTAGCTTAATGGCTTTAAAGAAAGCGCTACCAGGGAGACAACCCGGAAGTTTTAGAGAGTCATTTATTTCTGTTGTGTGCTTTTATAAAGTTTAAAAAATAAAAAAAATAAAGAGGGGAACTCAAAACTTTTCAAAAAGGGAAGTGAAAGTGAGAGAGACAAGCATTGTTGAAGTGGGGGAGCTCCTTGAACTTTGTTCATGCTCACGGAAACTTTGTGAATCTTGATTACAGAAACTTCTCAACAAAAATAATTATCCCCTTGTACA
Organism: Aegilops bicornis; assembly: GCA_021605145.1. NCBI lineage: Eukaryota > Viridiplantae > Streptophyta > Magnoliopsida > Poales > Poaceae > Aegilops > Aegilops bicornis. The sequence continues at coordinate 679,611 of JAHIAL010000021.1, read as the reverse complement.
ATTCCATTGTATTATAAAAATAATTTTCCAAGATTTGCCTTTAAGATGTTTACATTGCTTGTTGGTTTGTGCGGCGCAAAACAGAAACTTTGGCTGTAGTGCGTGATTTTACATTTTTTACTGGGCGTCAAACGGTTCTAATTTTTTTTGCACTGTCTTTCTATACAAATTGTTTATTTTTCCTAACTTTTTTAAGAATTTTTGGAGTACCAGAAGTATGGTGAATGTTCAGATTACTACAGACTGTCCTATTTAAGACAGATTCTGTTTTAGATGCATTGTTTGCTTGTTTTGATGAAACTATCGATTTCTATCAGTGGATTAAGCCATGGAAAAGTTATATTACAGTAGCTACAATGCAAAAACAAATTATGAATTGGTTTGCAATAGTGCTTAGAGTAGTGATTTGCTTTATTATACTAATGGATCTTACCGAGCTTTCTGTTGAGTTTTGTGTGGATGAAGTGATCAAAGATCGAGGAGGTCCCGATATGAGGAGAAGGAGGAGAGGCAAGATCTCAAGCTTGGGGATGCCCAAGGCACCCCAAGTAATTATTCAAGGAGACTCAAGTGTCTAAGCTTGGGGATGCCCAAGGCACCCCAAGTAATTATTCAAGGAGACTCAAGCGTCTAAGCTTGGGGATGCCCTGGAAGGCATCCCATCTTTCTTCAACAAGAATCGGTATGTTTTCGGTTTCGTTTCGTTCATGTGATATGTGCAAATATTGGAGCGTCTTTTGCATTCAGTTTTCACTTTTCTTTGATGCACCATGCTAGTATGAGATAGCCCATGGTTGATTTATAGAATGCTCATTACACTTCACTTATATCTTTTGAGTATGGCTTTATAGAATGCTTCATGTGCTTCACTTATATCATTTGAACTATGGATTGCTTGTTTCCCTACACATAGAAAACCGCCATTTAGAATGATCTTTTGCTTCACTTATCTATAATACCTAAATAGTTCATCCCCACTAACCTATTTCTCTTGACATGCAGCCTATCCACCTCAGCGCCGTGCCACATCATCAGTTACTTTTAGTTATTTTGGTCATGCAGCCCACCACATCAGCATTAAACTTTTTTTATGTTTTTTCATGTGATTCGACTGTCTAAGAAGCGAAGACCTCAACCGGTAAGAAGAAACCCAACAGAAGCCCATCGTTCCATCTCTTCCGTTTCCACCTCCCATACGCATCCATTACCTCATCCTTTATTCCCCTTCTCCCCCACCAAGCTTCAATGCATCAGCCAACCTCCATACACATCCATTATCTCATCCTTTATTCCATAGGCATCAGCGTCTCCTCCCCTCCCCCAGCGATTCGCCATCACACAAGACCAGCAACAATGCCGGCGCCCCAGTTCGACACGAGGTACACGGCCTGAGCCATTCCACTGTCGACGAGCCCACCTCCATACGAAGCGCAGCCCGACAACAACATTGTTGCGCTCCGCGGCGCGCGTCGACGCGGTGCTCTCCGGCGAGGCGCAGGAAACGTCTCCGTGGTATGGTCTATAACAATCGGCCCCTACGCCTCTGCCCATGTCCGCGGCTTAGATAGCCCACGTCCATGGCCGCTCACGGTGCGTGACGCATGGCCTGGCGGCACTCGGCCCTTCGCTGCTCCCGACGAGGCCAGTCTCCGTGGCATGGTTGCCGACGGCAGCGGCGGCGCACGGCCTGGCACAAACGACATCTGACCCCTGTCACTGCTGCAATGATGGATGACCCCCTTTTGCATCCAAGCTCTGCCGAATAGGTGAGGGGGGATGATATTTCTTTCTGCTACATCATTGGAAGATTTGATCCAAATTTCTGGTGTTCAATCGTAGAGGTCGATAAGGTACGAGAGATCCCATAATTTATTTTGCTGAAGGCGTTTTGTTAAAAAAATAGCCATTGTATTTTGGAAGACGTCAACATTTAGTCAGAACAAGATTCTTGGGCAGGTAATAAGAGGTACGTAGCATACTTTTTTTTACGTGAGTAGCATACTTTTCAATGTAGTAATTCATGCATTTGGTTGAATACCTCTATTTTGGAGACTATCACCTGTCAAAATACCTGGTGTGGTCCTTCAGGTTCAGGGCATTAGGTGGTGTGTAATTCGTGTAAGTTGCCTGCATGTGAGGGTGCTGGCCTAGGGTAGTCTGAGGAGACGGTGACACTATTAGTACCACACGATCGCATTATCAAGCTCAAATTACAGTCTTGACCAATGACCATCACCTACATGATTTGGTTCTGATCGACAGTGGTGATCGCGAGACCAAGCCGGGTTGAAGAAGGGGCCAAGGTGACGTTCGAGGGCATGGGTTTAGTTTTCTTCTTCTCATTAGGCCAAATTAGCGTATGCACCTATGGCCTTAGCTATTTTACCATTATTTCTTCCACCTTTTTTGTAGAAATCCATGAAGAATCATGTATGTCTTGGAAGATTCATCTATGTTCGCCTCCCATGGACGGTTAAACATTGTGAAGTTTATATTGATATAATACTGAGGATTTTTCTATACATGGTTGGTTTTCGAAATACTAAGCATGTTTAAATAGCTTTGAGAGGTATGCTATTCTGAACTCTGAAGTCCTCTTAATGGATTCTCTTTATTGGAAGAATTACGTTATATACTTTTGTAAGGCATGTTTCCCATTCTCTTCCAATTCATAAAATACTTATAAATTTGACTTGATATATATGTTATTTCAGCAGGGAGGGAGGTTTAGATATTATGTCTTCACAATATTAGCTGCACTTGCATGGCCATAGAATATTAGTATCTCAGTTCACTGTGTTCTGATAATGATGCTTACAAATTATTTGCAATCTCCGGTGCTGATAGTAGGATTTGTAAGTAGGTATCATTGAGATACTAAAATGACATTGTTTTTTACTCTGATGGTATCTTAAGTCACCACATGCAAAGATTTGTAGGTAGTAGTCACTTCATGTTGTATTTGTTTTGCAACCTCAGATAATGTTTGTCATTCTCAAGTTATGTTTCCATGCTAATTCCAGTAAAGGGCTATAGTTTCTCTTTTGGTATTCATGTTATCAATATATTTGGCTTATTTGAGTCCAAGCAGAAATAAACTGACTTGCCAAGTTCATTCTTGATTAAGATGTTGTACTATTGAGCCAAAACCAGATAAGCAAGAAACAGTTTAGGGCCACTGATTTTATGTATGGATTAGGTTCACATATATTTCAGGGGGGAAATTGCACAACAAGAAACTCCTTATGTTTGATCATTATAGACGCTATATTTTCCTAGCTTCGTAAAAAACTGATTTTGTTGATCGTCCAGGAGCTATACTTTAGTTCTGGTTGCACAAGATAGCAACCTACTCAATATTGTCAAAATACTCTCATTCACACTTCATGCAATCTCCTAAAAAATATTAACCAAAATCCCATGACAACGCTTGGGTTTCATCTAATGTTGTTAGGCGTGGGCATATCTTTTGTAGAAAGAATTAAACTCTCTTGCTTCACTTATATCTATTTAGAGAGATGACAGGAATTGGTCATTCACATGGTTAGTCATAAAATCCTACATAAAACTTGTAGATCCTTTGAATATGATACGTTTGATTCCTTGCAATAGTTTTGCGATATAAAGATGGTGATATTAGAGTCATGCTAGTGGGTAGTTGTGGATTGTAGAAATACTTGTGTTGAAGTTTTTGATTCCCGTAGCATGCCCGCATTATGGTGAACCGTTATGTATGAAGTTGGAGCATGAGGTATTTATTGATTGTATTCCTTATGAGTGGCGGTCGGGGACTGACGATGGTCTTTTCCTACCAATCTATCCCCTAGGAGCATGCGCGTAGTACTTTGTTTCAATGACTAATAGATTTTTGCAATAAGTATGTGAGTTCTTTATGACTAATGTAGAGTCCATGGATTATACGCACTCTCACCCTTCCATCATTGCTAGCCTCTTCAGTGTCGTGCATTACCCTTTCTCACCTCGAGAGTTGGTGCAAACTTCGCCTGTGCATCCGAACCCCGTGATACGATTTGCTCTATCACACATAAGCCTCCTTATATCTTCCTCAAACAGCCACCATACCTACCTATCATGGCATTTCCATAGCCATTCCGAGATATATTGCCATGCAACTTCCATCATCATCATATACATGACTTGAGCATTTCTTGTCATATTGCTTTGCATGATCGTAAGATAGCTAGCATGATGTTTTCATGGCTTGTCCGTTTTTTGATTTCATTGCTACGCTAGATCATTGCACATCCCGGTACAACGTCGGAGGCATTCATATAGAGTCATATCTTTGTTCTAGTATTGAGTTGTAACCTATACCTACTAATAAAAGAAATAGGTATTCTTAGTCCGTCAGGCTATTTTATAGAAAACCCCCCGATGTTTCTGACATTAAACCCGTAGTACATATCAAATGTTTTTTTAAATACCCATATCTTCTAAATTGTAACTTCAAATTTAACATGTTATATATTCGTTTTAATTAGAAAAATACGTAGAATCTGAATATGGTGGTATTTTACCTGTTAATAATTTAAAAAATAATAATATCTAGGGTGCAATCTTAATCAATAATGCATTGTCCGTCTTTCTTTCATACCGATAGTGATTCGGGATTGGGGATGAACACCTCAGCAAAATCTGGATTGGACACGAAATTGAAGTAAATTTGCTAGAGAAACCAAATATATAAGGACATGCATGACAAGAAATAAAAGAAGGACCCAATAAAGATGAGATGTCCGCTATAAAAGAAATAAAAGAGAAAATGCAGAGGAGATCCGATAAAGATGAGATATTGTGTTATTCACCTATATATAAGAAGAAAGAGATGACATGCATGGCAAAAAGTAAAAAGGAGGCATGCACGACAAAAAAACAAAAGACATGTTTGACAAGAAGATATAAATAATGATGAAATAAGGACCAATAACTATGACATGTATGGCAAGAAATAGTGATGAAATATAAACACAAGTACGTGCGTCCACAGGTGATCATACAAAAATGTTCTTTTCTAGAAAAAAAATGTCTTTATGCTTAAAAAATCATGTATCTTTTTAACAAATCTTTATGTATTTAAGAAATATCCATGTGAAAAAAAGTGTTCAAAAGTTACCCTAAGTTGGAGATGCTTAAACTAAAAACGACCCATGATGCACACATGTCTCCGCAGTGTGCTAATGTGTCATCGTCTGTTTTTGTCGTTTCCCTTTACCGGCCCGTAACAATACCCCATTTCATACATGACATGAATAAATGCATGATCCCTTGCCTGTTTCTTTGTATAAATTAAATCTCTATGCAAGCCGTGTTGAAAATAATATACCTGTGGAATCTTGAACTGCGCTTTTGTAGGCTAAGACCATCTTTGTTTGGACCGTAGCTACAAATTCTCAGATTATAGACCATTTTTTGTAAATTAAGAGCATGTGCTATTTTTTCTCCCGTTGCAACGCACGGGCCTTTTTGCTAGTATTGAGTTGCAAGTAAATAAAAGTGTGATGATCATCATTATTAGAACATTGTCCCATGTGAGGTTTTCAAAATAAAAGTGGCCAAAGAAGCCCCAAAAAAAAGAGAGTCCAAAGAAGCCTTAAAAAAGAGAAAAAAATGAGAGAAAAGAGATAAGGGACAATGTTACTATCCTTTTACCACACTTGTGCTTCATAGTAGCACCATGTTCTTCATATAGAGAGTCTCTTGAGTTATAAATTTCATAGAAAAGTTGGAATTTTAATTATAGAACTTGGCTTGTATATTCCAACGATGGGCTTCCTCAAATGCCCTAGGTCTTCATGAGCAAGCAAGTTGGATGCACACCCACTTAGTTTCAGCTTGAGCTTTCATACACTTATAGCTCTAGTGCATCCGTTGCATGGCAATCCCTACTCCTCACATTGACATCAATTGATGGGTGATACGTCCATTTTGCATCATGCTTTTATATCGATATTTATCGCATTATGGGCTGTTATTTCACGTTATGTCACAATACTTATTGCTATTCTCTCTTATTTACAAGGTTTACATAAAGAGGGAGAATCTGCAATTTGGAATTACGGGTGGAAAAGGAGCAAATATTGGAGACCTATTACATGCAACTCCAAAAGTCACGAAACTCCACGGAATATCTTAAAATAAATAAAAGAAAATCGTCGCCAAAGATGAAGGCCGGGGCCCACACACTGCTCACGAGGGTGGGGCGCGCCCCACCTCGTGGGCCCCACGGTGGCTCTCCGATGCCCATCTTCTCCTATATGAAGTCTTTCGATGAGAAAAAATCAGAGGCAACCTTTGGAATGAGACTCACGCCACGAGGCGGAACCTTGGCAGAACCAATCTAGGGCTCCGGTGGAGCTGTTACCGGGGACACTTCCCTCCGAGAGGGGAAATCATCACCATCGTCATCACCAACGCTCCTCTCATCGGGAGAGGGCAATCTCCATCAACATCTTCACCAGCACCATCTCATCTCCAAACCCTAGTTCATCTCTTGTATCCAATTCTTGTCTCCAAGTCCGGGATTGTTGCTAGTAGTGTTGATTACTCCTTGTAGTTGATGCTATTTGGTTTATTTGGTGGAAGATCATATGTTCAGATCCTTTATGCATATTATTACCCCTCTGGTTTTGAACATCAATATGCTTTCTGAGTAGTTATGTTTGTTCCTGAGGACAAGGGAGAAGTCTTGCTATTAGTAGTCATGTGAATTTGGTATTCGTTCGATATTTTGATGAGATGTATGTTGTCTAGCCTCTAGTGGTGTTATGTGAACGTCGACTACATAACACTTCACCATTATTTGGGCCTAGAGGAAGGCATTGGGAAGTAATAAGTAGATGAAGGGTTGCTAGAGTGATGTAAGCTTAAACCCTAGTTTATGCGTTGCTTCGTAAGGGGCTGTTTTGGATCCATATGTTTCATGCTATGGTTAGGTTTACCTTAATACTTTTGTTGTAGTTGCGGATGCTTGCAATACAGGTTAATCATAAGTGGGATGCTTGTTCAAGTAAGAACAGCATCCAAGCACCGGTCCACCCACATATCAAATTATCAAAGTACCGAACGCGGATCATATGAACGTGATGAAAACTAGCTTGATGATATTCCCATGTGTCCTCGGGAGCGTTTTTCCTTATATAAGAGTTTGTCCAGGCTTGTCCTTTGCTACAAAAGGATTGGGCCACCTTGCTGCACCTTATTTACTTTTGTTACTTGTTGCTCGTTACAATTTATCTTATCACAAAACTATCTGTTACCACTTATTTCAAAGATTTCTGCAGAGAATACCTTGCTGAAAACCGCTTATCATTTCCTACGCTCCTCGTTGGGTTCGACACTCTTACTTATCGAAAGGACTACGATAGATCCCCTATACTTGTGGGTCATCAAGACTCTTTTCTGGCGCTGTTGCCGGGGAGTGTAGCGCCTTTGGTAAGTGGAATTTGGTAAGGAAAAATCTATATAGTGTGCTGAAATTTTCTGCCACTTGTTACTATGGAAAGTAATTCTCTGAGGGGCTTGTTCGGGGTATCTTCACCTCGTCCAGTAGCAAAGAGTTGCTCCTCAACCTACTGAACCTATTGAAAATGAAACTCCTTTTGAAGTTCCTTCGGGTATGATGGAAAAACTGCTGGCTAATACTTTTACAGGAGATGGAACAAAGCATCCTGATGAACATCTACTCTATGTGGATGAAGTTTGTGGATTATTTAAGCTTGCTGGTATACCCGATGATGTTGTTAAGAAGAAGGTCTTCCCTTTATCTTTGAAGGAAGATGCATTGATATGGTATAGGCTATGTGATGATACAAGATCATGGAACTATAAAAGATTGAAATTGGAATTTCATCAAAAGTATTACCCTATGCATCTTGTTCATCGTGATCGCAAGCATATATATACTTTTTGGCCTCATGTAGGAGAAAGCATCGCTCAAGCGTGGGGGGAGGCTTAAATAAATGTTATATTCATGCCCCAATCATGAGCTCTCAAAGTGACAATTCTTCAGAATTTTTATGCTCGGCTACGATAACAATCGCACCATGCTCGATACTTCTTGTCTTTGGCTCTTTTATGATGAAGACTATTGAATTCAGATGGAATTTATTGGATAGAATTAAACATAACTCTGAATATTGGGACCTCGACGAAGGTAAGGAGTCAGGTATGACACCTAAGTTTGATTGTGTTAAATCTTTTATGGACACCGATATTTTCCGTAAGTTTAGCACTAAATATGGACTTGACTCGAGATAGTAGCTTCTTTCTCGTGAATCTTTTGCTACTTATGTTGATCTCCCTAAGGATAAGTGGTTTAAATATCATCCTCCCATAGAAGTAAAAGTGGCTGCTCCTATTTTAGTTGAAGAAAAGGATGTCACTTATAATGATCCTATCGTTCCTACCTCTTATGTTGAGAAACCACCTTTCGCTGTTAGAGTAAAGGATCATGCTAAAGCTTCAACTGTTGTTCGTAAAAGCAATATTAGAACTTATACACCTCCTGACAAGTTAAAGTAGAACCTAATATTGCTATTGTTAAAGATCTCTTGTCTTGTCGGAGTAATGGGCCACGGGTAGGCTAACTCGAGCCTCTGAACCTTTCAAGACATCGGGGCAGGCTGCGCCCCTCAAGACCCCAAGATGAAGAGTCGCTTTTTGAGAGTCGGCGACAAGGCCGCCGACTGCACCTCACGGCCGAGTCCCGGGGACGACTTTGAGATAAGCCGACTCCTAACTGGCGGCTTCCAGAGAAGCCGGCTATGGGGAGTCGGCCCGCGACTCCGACCACCTCCTGCCGCAATGATGGACGGACGGGTACGCAGCCACCGCTGGCCCATTCCTGCCCCGTTTGCGAATGGACGATGTGCATGGCCATGATCTTGGCGCTGTACCAACGGAGATCTCCATCTGGCGCGGCTTTGCTGCCATGCCAGCTCGACATCAGCCTCGTGGCGGCGCCACAATGCCACGACGGCCTGTCTGCACGACCAGACGGCGGGTCCTACTTGTCGTGAAGTAAGACGGCGAGCGCCACAAGACGGACCCGTTGGGAGTCGGCCCCGTGAGTCGGCTAGCCCTCCCACGGGCCCCTGCACGCCATTAACTGCAGACAAGACGGGGAATGGCAGCGGTGATCGCTGTCGTCGGGCGGCACTGTTACCCATGACCATGACCAAGCCGGCGTCATTAGAAGCACGGCTAAAGATGTCGCCGGCAAGACCCGCCCGCTGACGGACAAGGCCTGTCGGCTCGACCGGGCCCGTCGTGAGGCCCACTCAGCGGGCCCCGGTCAGCGGAGAAGACTACGGCACGAGAGCAGACGGTTTGGGACCCGCGCCAATTGGATTACCATTGTACCCACGAGGGGTAGGCTCATAAGCCCCTGTGGCACCCATGCAAGGGGATCCATTTTTTAGCACTAGGCGAGATCATATAGGAAGGAGGAGATAGCCTTGCCTTCTCCTACCTCGTGAAACAGCTCAAGGAGCAACCTTGTACCCACTTTGCCATAGTGATCATGCGGAGACCCCGCAGAGCGAGAGGGGTGTTATCTCCACGGAGAGCCACGAAGCTGGGTAAGATCCGCCCGGCGTGCATGTCTTCGCCTCATCCTGCTTTCGAGCACCGTGACGTTCTACTCGCCCTCACCATGATAGAGCGCCGCTGATGATTTGAGCGAGTCCGGCAACTCCTCGACGGCTGCCGCCATAGAATGAAGCCGCCGCCGCACAGAGCGCCGCAACGACAAAACGATGACCTGCCTCCCCACCGAGATCAAGGCGCGACGTCTCGGACACCGATTGGCGGTGTCCGTGGAAGAAAAGACAAGGATCCGCTTGTCGCCCACGATCGGACTCGCATCACCATCGAGCGCGACTCAAGGCGGCCGCCCAAGAGCGATGGAACGGCGGGGCGACTATTTGCCTCCTCCTCCTCGCAAAGAAAGGCGAGTCTCCCGCCACCGTCGAGCATCCAACTCTCGGCTACCGCCTTGGCCGCCGAGAGGGAGTCGGAGAAAATGACGCCCGCCACCGGATCGACCGACTCCACCGATCCCTCGCACTGGAAGAAGACGAGTTGGGTCCGCCCTGTTTCGGACCTCGCATCCGAGGCGAGCCCTTTCCCAAAGGGTTCACGCTCCCCCGAGATACGCCCAAGTACACCGGCTCCGTAAAGCCGGAAGACTGGCTGGTTGACTACTCCACGGCCGTCAACATAGCGAACGGCAACAAGCGTGTTGCCGTAAAGTATGTTCCACTCATGCTCCAGGGCACGGCCCGGACATGGTTGAACAACCTGAAGCCCCGCAGCATCAACAGCTGGGTCGATTTCACCGAAGCCTTCGTCCGCAACTTCACAAGCACGTACAAGCGACGTCCCAAGCCTCGCCAACTTTCCTTGTGCGTGCAAGGCCCCGACGAGTCAACTCGCGACTACCTCACGCCCTGGGCCGAGCTTTGGAACTCCTGCGAGGGCGTGCACGAGGTGCAGGCTACCGAGTACTTCACTTCCGGGTGCAGAGAAGGCACCCTCCTCAAGCACAAGCTCCTCTGCGACGAGCCGGAGACCCTCGAAGAGCTGCTAATCATAGCGGAACATAAGCACGCCATACCGACTCCTCCATGAAGGCGGAGATTCAAGTTAGTGCCAAGCAAAGTGGCCCCTCGGGCTCCCGAACTCCGGTGGAGACGCCATCGGCGACAACAACGGAAGCGATCACAAGCGCAAAGGCCCCACAGCCCGGCTTCCAGCAGCCGGCCGAGTTCACGGCAGTCGAAGACCAGCGGTGGAGGGGCAGCCTCCGACCAAGCGGCGTAAAGGCGGCAAGTCCAGCTGGTTGCGGCCTTCTCTACTGAAAGCAGACTCTAGATGGTCCCTACAAGTTCCACAGCGGCGCGAAGCCATAAAACAACACCACCCGGAGTGCCACTGGCTCACCAGATCGCCAAGGAGACGGCCTCCTGCCTCCCCCGCTTTCTTTGGGGCCGCCTCCACCGCCGCCCAAAGCAGCCGGTTGTCGTGCCGATCGCCAAGAAGACAAGATGAGTACCCGTAAGAGCACGGAGCCTATGTGGTGTTCACCAAAGGTGTGGTGACGATCGACGCAGATGGCGGGCGCAGACAAGAAGAGGTGAATGCGGTAGCATCGGATACTCGAGTTCATGCCTTTGGTCCGAGAAGCCTATCGGTTGGAGCAGAGCTAATCACCCGTAGGTGATGCCGAGTCCGGAGCTCACGCCCGATCTTGGGTGCCACCTTTTACCACAGATAGGCGGGCCGCTCGCTTCATGAAGTCTTGATAGACGGAGGCAGTAGCATCAAAATCCTGTACAAGGATACCATGGAGAAGTTAGGAATCAAGCAAAGACAGCTTCAGAACAGCGGACTGTGGTTCCACGGCATTGTTCACAGCCTTTCACCGCTCACCAATCGGCAAGATCACGATAGACGCCCTCTTTGGAGACAAAGATCATTTCCACCGAGAGCCAGTTTGGTTTGAAGTGGTGGACCTCGAAAGTCCGTTACCATGCGTTGCTTGGCCGACCTGCTGGCCAAGTTCATGGCGGTCCCCACTATGCCTACCTCAAGATGAAGATGCCGAGTTCCAAGGGATTCGACCATAGCCGGCGACTACATAAAGTCGTCGCTTATGCTGGTGAAAGCAATCGGCTAGCCGAAGTCCTCGGTGATCGCCACGAGAAGCGGCTTCTTGATCGGGTTGTGGCAATGGCCGGCAAGAAGCCCGAGATATCGCCCAACCCCAAGGAGTCGGAAGCTGAGGGTTCGTTCAAGCCGGCCAAAGAAACGAAGAAGATACCCTTGGACCCGGAGCACCCAGAGAGGTACGCTGTCATAGGTGCAAACCTTGACAGCAAATAGGAAGGCGAGCTCGTCGATTTCCTCCATGAGAATCGGGACATCTTCGCATGGTCCCCTAAAGACATGCCAGGTGTACCGACGGAATTCGCCGAGCACAAGTTACATGTCCGATCGATGTGAAACCCGGCCAGCAGCCTTTTGCGCTACCGTCAAGAGAAGAGAAGAGTTGTTGGAGAAGAGATAGCCCGACTCCTAGCGGTGGCTTCATTATGGAAGTGTTTTTTTCCGAATGGTTAGCAAACCCGGTCTGGTGTCAAGAAGAACAAGCGATGGCGGATGTGTATTGACTACACAAGCCTCAACAAAGCTTGCCCTAAGGACCCATTCGCTCTGCCGAGAATTGATCGGTGATAGACTCACGGCCGGATCGCGAGCTGTTGAGCTTCTTAGATGCATATTCAGGATATCACGAGATCAAGCTGAACCCGGTGACAGACTAAAGACCGCCTTCATCACACCGCTTGGAGCCTTCGCTGCACGACCATGACGTTCGCTTGAGGAATGCCGCGCCACCTTTCGCCACAGATGCGTAAGTGCCTCCTCAAGCAACTTCGGCAGAAACGACCACGTCTACATGGACGATGTGGTGGTGAAGATTTAAAAGCGTGGAACACCGCTAGAAGACCTCAAGGAAACCTTCGAGAACCCGCGCCGATTCCAGATCAAGCTCAACCCACGAGAAGTGCGTCTTGAGTACCACCGCCAACTCCTTGGCTTCCTGGTCTCTGAGCAGCGGCATAGAGTGCGACCTATAAAGATCAAGGCCATCGAGAGGATGGAGGTACCCAGCCGATCGCTAGATGTGCAAAAGTTCACCGCTGCTTGGCGTCCATCAGCCGACATCTATCACCGGTCAAGCGAGAAAGCTCTCCCTTTATACCAGCTCATGAAGAAGACCACCTTTTTTCGAATGGAACCACAAGGCGGACGTAAGCTTTTCTCCGCTTGAAGAAAATGTTGACTACTCCCCTGTGGTCAAGCGGCCCCGACTCCTAAAGAGCCCATGCTCCTCAGACATTGCCGCCACCAGCCGGGTAGTCAAGATGACCTGATCATTGTAGTTGAACGCAAGGAGGAAGGCAAGGCGCTACATCCCGTAGAGACCGGTATATTACCCGAGCGGCATCGCTGACCTCCAAGCGTAACTACCCCACTACCGGAAGATGTGCTACGGCGTGCACTTTGCCGCCAAGAAGTTGAAGCCTTACTTTCAAGAGCATCCAATCATTTGTGGTTTGCACAGCCCCACTCAGCCGAGATCATCGGAAGCCGAGATGCTTCGCCGAGTGGCCAAATGGGCCATAGAGCTGGCTCCCTACACCATCTACTACCAGCCCCGCACCGCCATCAAGTCGTAAGCACCGGCCGACTTCCTCGTCGTGGCCGAGACCCGATACTGCCTCTTGACCGAAGCTCCACCCATTGGCGGATGCATTTCGATGGCTCCAAGATGCGCACCGCTTGGGAGCCGGCGTTGTCCTCACTTCCCCAAAGGCGACAAGCTCAAATATGCGCGCAGAATCCATTTCCGCCTCCAACAACGCCGCCCGAATACGAGGCGCTCATTCGACGGGCTCCGGCTTGCCAAAGAACTTGGCATTCGCCGGATCCCGTGTTATGGTGACTTCTGATTTAGTGGTCCGGCGAGCATCGGCAATTGGGACGCCAAAGATGCAAACATGGCGAGCTACCGCTTCCTTGTACAAAGCAACTCAGCGGATATTTCGAGGTGCGAGTTCCTTCACGTGCCAAGAAATGACAACGATAGCAGACACCCTAGCACGAATCGGCTCCACCCGCCAAGCAATACCATCCGGCGTCGCCCTTGGCGCCTCCTCAAGCCGCCTCATCAAGCCTTCACCAGAATCAGACTCCATCTTTGTGCCGGCTCCCAAGAAGTCGGATCCGACTCAAGAGCCCAATGAGCAGACGGCACGAGAATTCTACAGATGGCTCCAAGAACGCCCGCAATTGATCGAAGCCGGACTGGGACTTCAGAACCCAGCCCGGGGCTGCGCGACCAGTCAAGACTCCAGAGCTCGGCCGGACTGCACTGGTCGGCCGGGAACTTCAATAATCCAAAGAAGCGGCCGTGGACTCCAGCCCGCCGCCTCCAGCCCAACCGCCTTCGTCCAAATCGCGATCTTTGGCGGTTGAAGAAATAGCAGCACCCTCATGGGCCCAGCCCATCCTCAAGTTCCTAGTGAGCAAAGAGCTGCCAACCGATGAAATCTTGGCTCGGCAAGTACAAGGCCGAGTGGCAGCCTACACCATAGTCAACAGAGAGCTGGTTAGGCGCAGCGTCACTGGTGTCTACCAGCCGCGTCGAGCCAAAGCAAGGCCAAGCAATTCTCAAAGACATCCATCAAGGCGAAAAGGCCACCATGCGGCCTCAAGAGCACTCGTTGCCAAAGCCTTTCGACACGGTTTCTTCTGGCCAACTGCCCTAGAAGAGGCCAAGGAATTAGTCCGAAAATGCAAAGGGTGCCAGAAGTTCCGCTCCAAGCCGCATCAGTCGGCTTCCGCACTCAAGACTATCCCCATCGCCTAGCCCTTTGTCGTTTGGGGCCTGGACATGGTGGGACCATTCAAAACAGCACGAGGCGGCCTAACTCACTTACTTGTCGCGGTGGACAAGTTCACCAAGTGGATAGAAGTAAAGCCCATCAAGAAGTTGAATGGTCCGATCGCGGTGACTTTCATCTCCGACATCACGATTCGCACGGCATGCCACACAAAGCATCATCACCGACAATGGCACAAATTTTGACAAAGGCGCCTTGGCCCGTTTCTGCGCGACACAGGGCATCCGACTGGACTTAGTGTCCGTCGCCCATCCGCAGTCAAACGGCCAGGTGGAGCGAGCAAACGGCCTCATCCAGTCTAGCATCAAGCCTCGATTGGTCGAACCAACTTTGGAGCGCTCGCCGCCGCTGGCTTGATGAGTTGCCACCGTCCTCGAGTCTGCGCAAGACGACTCCAAACAAGTCAACCGGCTTCACACCTTTCTTCCTCGCTCTACGGTCTTGAAGCCCGTCATCCCAACGGACATAGAGTTCGACTCGCGAGTCACCATGTACACCGAGGAGGAAGCGGAAGAAGCACGTCAAGACGGTGTCGATCCGGAAGAGGGTCGACGTTGGCACTTTCACCGGTCTAGCATCTACCCGGCCAGAGCCTCACGCTAATACTACAATAGGAAGGTCAGGCGAGATCTTTCCAAGAGGGCGACCTTGTGCTCCGATCGATCCAGCGAACATACCGCCAAAGACAAGCCGTCGGGCGCCTTTGGGAAGGCTCCCCTTCATTATCGACAAAGTCTTTGGCAACGACTCCCTACTACCGATCGGCGACGCCGAAGCCCCGAGCACGCAAGAGGGATGACTCCAACAAAGAGACGGAACGGCCATGAATGCAAATCTTCTCCGAAGATTTTACAGTTGATGCAGTATGTACCACACTACCCTTTGTATTAAAGTAGCAAGACTTCGGGCCCCCCGAGACGAGCTCGGGGATTGCCCTTTTTTTATCTATATGATAAGAATTATGCCTTCGAGTATGCTACTCTTTGTTATGCCGCTTGGCACCGGGTTCGACTAGTCGGCCCGGGGACTCGCCGCCTCGCGCTTTGGAATGCTTCCTGCAGTCGGACAAGTAGTGTGTGGTGCCTAAGCCGTCTCCTGTCAGAAGCCGCAGCCTTCATGAGCTTTGTTTAGTGGGCAGGAGTAAGGAAGAATGGGCGCCTACATGAAAATGGCTAAGGACTCAAAGCATAAACATAGCTTAAGCCGGCTTCAGGCCTCTCTTCGCAAAACCGACTTTTGAGTAGTCGGCTTTGCCGCTTTCTATCCAACTTGTTAAAAAGACTCTAAAAATGGTTAGTACTTGCCTTCCCCAAAGTAGCCAAGCATTTGATCCAGCGGCAGTCTGCAGAACGGTTGTCCGACTGGCAAGGCGGCGACTAAGGGAAGGCGGCAAAGGAAAAAGCCAAAGGAGCAATGAGCAAGGAAAGATAGAATTCGGATAAATATTTACATAACATAGGCCCTTGGTCGAATCTTCAAGCAGAAGTTCAAAATACACCCCGCGGGTGGAATTGTGCGAATTAACAAGTTCTTCAAAGACTACTAAAGCAGATAAAATAAAGGCAAGATGGCAGCCTAAAGAGGCTTGAGCCAGGGTTCGGAGAATCGAAAGAGGCAGGCGGTGTCGGCCTTGGGCGGCCCAGTGAGCGATCTCGGCAATCGTCTCAGGCTGACCCGCTTTCGGTCGAGGCGCGGCTCGTTCTTTGGCGCCTTGGTCGGTAGCCGAGGCTGCCGCTTCCTCCGCCTTCTGGGCGCCTCGTCCTCACCTCCGTCCTCCGCTTCGCCTTCCTCCTCGGCGGCTGGAGCCGATCACCTCCGCTGAAGTCCTCGTCATAATCCGGGTTCATCCCGAACCACTCGGCGGCGCCTCCCCATCTTCAGCCGCTTTCGGGGGACGAAGACGCCGGTGTCTAATAATCGGGCGATCGCCACGCCGACGCTCGGCGAGGGCGTCTTCCTGACTATCAGCTCCGCCTGGGCCTCGACCAGAAGCGTGGCCAGCCGGTCCAGGTCCAGCCTCGATACCACGCCTTGACGAATTCCAAGGCCAGCTGGCTCCGGCCGCCGAGGAACCTCCGAGCCTCAAGACAGCCAACGCGACCTCCGGCCCGGTCGGCGATCCGACCGGGAGGCGCAGAACCGCATGTCTCGCCATTGTGGCAGCAATTGCACAGGGCGCCGACACGTTGAAGCCGGGCTGACATCCGATGGGCGGCCCACAGGCGAGCCTCGATGCTCGAAGTTGCTCATCAAGGGTCCGGGGCGTTGGCGGCAATCTCGCACCATTTGCCCTCCAGCGCCTCGCGATCAGCCTCGATGGCTTGAGTGGCCGCTGCGTGTGGCGGGGAAGAAGTCTGCCAAGGCGAAAAGAAGCAAGTCAAAAATCAGAGAGTCAGCCCGACCTATAGTCGGCGGCTCAAAGAAAGAAAGTAAAGAAACTCACCGTCGGCGATGTCCTCGATCTCATGGAAGCCGGAGGTCAAGCGGTGCCTCCTTGTCGGTCCAGGGAGGAGCCGCTTTGAACTTCGGCCAGAGAGGCGGTCTCTTTCTTCTCCGCCTCGTCCTGCGCCTTCTTAAGCGGCTCCCTTTGCTTTCCTTGTTCGCGGCAGCCAGCAGGAGTTGCGCTGGCCCGAAGCTTGTTGCCTCCTCCCCTTGGCACGCAAAGGCGGTGTTAACACCAGCTGCTGTCAAGAGTGGCGTTAGCCTCTGAAGAGTAAAAAGAAAAAGGGCGTTAAGTAAATCGCCAACAAAGAAGGTCGCGGGAAGATCCGGCCCGACTCGGCCATCGGCCCCAATCTCGGGGGATTACAGCCCATTGGGTGCGCCAGCTGCGCTTCGCCAAGAAGAAGGAGGACTCCTCCGGCTCTCCGACAAGTAGGCAGTCCGCCTGCCCAGCTCCTCAACATTGCGGTTGAAGGCAGTGACGCTGGAGGTTGTGATACTCTGTGATAAGTATTTTAGACAAAGGTAAATATTTGGAACTCACGGATGGAGTTACGAGTCACCGCGCTTTCGCCCCGAAACTTCGGGACTATACCCGATGGGCCTTGGCGCGCCTGAAGAAGAACAAGAAAAACAAAGTCAAAAGAAGAAAGCATACCCGGACGGCTGCTCGCGACGCCTGGGATGCGCCTTGTGGTGCGATCGTGGATGGCGCCGCCTCGCTCATAACCGCTGAACGTCCGGAAGCGCTGGTTCAGCCGGCTCAGTACCGCCTCTTCGCACCCACCCAACGGGCGCGGCGCTTTCGTCGCCTCGGCGTGGATGGCCGAAAGCTGGCGGCGCCCGGTCTGCAAAGGGCGTGGCGCCAAATCGCCTTCTCAAGGCGGCGCAAGACCGGAAAGGCGACTTGAAGGAGCAGCCACGGCCTCGTCTTGATCGCGGCACCGCGTAGGTCCACTCGGTATTTACCTTGCGCGCTCCCTGACGGCGGCGGCGGAGGCGGCGGTGGCGGTAACGGCCAGCGTGTCAAACATGGAGGTCTCGCCGCCTTCCTCTCCATGATGGGGTTCTCGCCGCGGCTCCACCATTCTGCCCCATGAACTCCGGGCGGCGGCGCTGAGCTTCAGCGGGATGACGAGCAACGCCGATTGGCGTGTGCGGCCTCCTCAGCCGGGCCAGCTTTCTTGCTGACGGCGGCTTCAGCCTCATCCAGCTTCTTCCGGGCGGAGGCCGCCGCTTCTCGGCCTCCGCCTTCTTCCAGTGGGCGGCTTCTTCCTCGTCGTGCTTCTCCTGCTGCGTTCAGCTCCGTCGCCTCCCGAGGTCGGTGGCCGGGGTCAATCCGCCGAGTAGTGGCGGACGTCGGCCGACCCCATGATGGAGGCGGGCGACCCTCTCAAAAGTAAGGAGCCACAAGCGAGGAAGGCATGTAAAAGATTTGGACAAGATTCACGAGAAGAAAACAAGACAAAAGGCTAAGCACTTACACGAGACCAGTGGCAACTTTTTCACTTCCTGCGGAAGCGGTTGGCCTGCGACCGCCTCTTCCCGCTTGGTCACGGCGCCGTCACTTTGAACTTCTTCGACCGGCCGCCAAGCAAGCTCGGCCCGGCCCGGCGCTTCTTCGCGCCGCCTTGACCATCCAAGCCGGCGGAGGAACTCGCGCTCGGCTGGCCAACCTTTGACTGGTGGCGCGGGGCAACTTCCCCCTCGGCATCGTCATCAGGCCAGTCGGCAAAGGTGGCCGAGGGCCTGAAGCCACCTGCTCCTCCTCCTCCTCCTTCGGCGTCGGCCTCCATCGCTGCGGACCCCAAGTCAGGGTCGTCGATGTCGCTCTCCGCTCGGTCGGGACGACCGACGGGCCGTCCCTGTGGTGCCGCTGAAGGCTGGATGAGGGGTTCGACTTAAAAACCAAAAAAGATCAGAAGTCAGATTCGGCTGAAAAAGAAAACAGAAGAAGAAGAGACACGACTTACAACAGGCGGTGGGTTGGCGCGTGAGTATGGCTCCTTGCCGAACCGCCAATCCGCCGTGAGATTGAAGTTCGCGATGTACTTCACCGTGTCCGCCACCTCCGCGTGGGGCATTTCCTTGGAGCACATCCGACTTGAGTCGGTGGCGCTCATCGGATGATCGGATGAGGTCGGCCTTGGAGTGGGAGGACTCGGCGCGCCACGGCTGACGGGTCGGCCCCGATCAAACCCTCCGACTGCGTCAGCACTCGGAGTCGCGCGACGGCGGCGGCACCAGCGGGAGTCAGCGTCCTGGCCCAGTGGGACGAGCTGGGGAGCCTCCCAGCCGGCGCGTCGGCTTCGTAACGCGGCAGATTGACCCAGTCACCTTCTGCGGCAATGTTCTTCACGTAAAAATAGGACCGCTGCCACATCTTCACTGACTTAATCAGCGGGATGGCGGGAAACGGGTTGTCGGCCATCGATCTCCGCATCGCGATGAAGGCGCCGCGATCGAAGCTGGCACGCCGCGACGCGGCGTGCGTCTGAGCTTGATCGAAGAACTCCCCCATAGCTCGATGGTGGGGAGAACGCCGAGGAAGCCTTCGCAGACAAGGTGGCGAAGGCAGCCAGCAGCACCACCGTGTTCGGAGTAAGGTGGTGCGGCCGGAGCCCGTGGAACTCAAGAAGGAGCGGAAGAAACCGCTCGCCGGCAGCCTAGGCGCGCATGAGGTGCGGCGGAATACGACCCGCTTCGCCCTCCTCCGCGCCGGGCGATATTTCCTCACCGGGCGCGGCGCGGGCCCGCACTAGGTTCTTGCCGGGGAGACGACGCGTCTTGCGAAGGAACTCAATGTGGTCGTTGTCCACCTCGGAGCCGTCCCACACGCTGGAGCGCACGGCAGGAGGTGCGGCGGCGGAGGAAGAGCTCATCGCTGCGGGTGTAGCGTGGTTTGGCGCGGCGGCGGCGAGAGGAAGAAGAAGCAAGAGGAAGCGAAGGGAGTAGGGAAGATGGGCGCTACAGGCGCGCCGCTTCTCCTCCCGCCTACTTATAGGCTCGTGGGCTGAGAAGATGATGGGGCGGACGTGGGATTAACTGCGCCCAGGACCCCACGCCCCCCACGATTTACCACACGAAGTTACTGCGCGCAGTTACGACATGGGAACCCCAACCGTCCGCACGGCCGCAACGGATCCGTTCGCGTGCCGAGGCGCGGTAGTGGCGGGACCCGCCGACGGCTCGTCCTGGTCAGACGCTGCAGGGGTATAGACCTGACCGCCAAGCGTGGCGCCACGCGACGGGTCCGCAACGGCAGCCTGCTCGGAAGCTTATCGAGCACGCTGCTCGGATCCCGCTCGACTTTCAAACTCTTTAAGGGCAAGACGGCCTCATGAAGTCCGGCTCCGGCTTAGTCGGCCTAGAGGAGGACGACGAGCAAGGCCCAGATTCCACCACCGAAGGATGAAACTGTTGAGGCTCTCGACATGTCACCCTTGGCGCCTCACCACTTCGGGACTCTGTCGGAGTAATGGGCCACGGGTAGGCTAACTCGAGCCTCTGAACCTTTCAAGACATCGGGGCAGGCTGCGCCCCTCAAGACCCCAAGATGAAGAGTCGCTTTTTGAGAGTCGGCGACAAGGCCGCCGACTGCACCTCACGGCCGAGTCCCGGGGACAACTTTGAGATAAGCCGACTCCTAACTGGCGGCTTCCAGAGAAGCCGGCTATGGGGAGTCGGCCCGCGACTCCGACCACCTCCTGCCTTCGCAATGATGGACGGGACGGGGTACGGCCACCGCGCGGCCCATTCCTGCCCGTTCTGAAGGGCGATGCATGGCTACAAAGGCGCCGTACCAACGGAGATCTCCATCCGGCGCGGCACCGCCGCCATGCCAGCCTCGACATCGCCCCGTGGGCGGGCGCCTGCCCATGGCGGCTGTCACGACGACCCGAGACGGGCGAGTCCCACTTGTCGCCGGGGTATGAAGGCGGCGAGAGCGCCACAAAACGGACCTGCTGGGAGTCGGCCCCTCAGGAGTCGGCTAGCCCCTCCCACGGCCCCGCACGCCATTAACTGGACAAGACGGGGAATGGCAACAGCGATCGCCGTCAGCGCGGCGGCACTGCTGTTATGACCCCATGACCAAGCCAAAGATCATTAGAAGCATCGTCTATAGTAATCCGCGGCAAGAAGACCCGCCTGCATGATGGACAAGGCCTGTCGGCCTGCATCGGGCCTGCCCGTCAAGGGCCCACCAACAAGCGGAGAAGACGGCGGCCTGAGAGGATGTGACGGCCGGGACCCGCGCCACCTGGGGATTACCATTGTACCCTCGAGGGGAATGCCTATATAAGCCCAGTGGCACCCATGCAAGGGGGGATCCATTTTTAGCACTAGGCCGGATCATATAGGAAGGAGGAGCTAGCCTTGCCTTCTCCTACCTCCTGTGGAAACAGCTCAAGGAGCAACCTTGTACCCACTTTGCCATAGTGATCATGCGGAGACCCCGCAGGAGCAGCAAGAGGGGTGTTATCTCCACGGAGAGCCACAGAATTTGGGTAAGATCCGCCCGGCGTGCATGTCTTCGCCTCATCCCGGCACCGGCGACGTTCTACTCGCCCCCACCATGATAAGCCATCCCTTGGCATATGTCGCACCCAACCCCCGACATGTCTGATAATATTGATGGGCATGTTATTCAATTCTGTGGTGAAACTGCTAGAATTGCTAAACCTTGTGCTCAAGATAAACATAAACCTGTGGTAGGTGTGCATGTTATTTCTGTTAAAATAGGAGATCATTGTTATCATGGCTTATGTGATATGGGCGCTAGTGCTAGTGCAATACCCATTGAATTATATAAAGAAATTATGCATGATATTCCACCTATTGAGTTAGAAGAAATTGATGTCACAATTAAGCTTGCCAATAGAGATACTATTTCACCAGTGGGAAGGGATGTTGAAGTCTTGTGTGGGGAAACTAAATATCCTACTGATTTTCTTGTTCTTGGTTCTCCACAAGATAGCTTTTGTCCCATTATATTTGGTAGACCCTTCTTGAATACTGTTAATGCTAGGATAGGTTGCAAAAAGAATATTGTTACTATTGGCTTGGATGATATGGTTCATGAGTTTAATTTCTCTAAATTTAGTAAACAACATCGTGAGGAAGAATTACCTAGTAAGGATGAAATTATTGGTTCTATTGTCGTACCTCCTAGTGATCCTTTAGAACACTATTTGCTAGACCATGAAAATGAGATGTTCATGAATGAAAGAAGGGAAATAGATGAAGTATTCTTTAAACAGAACCTATTACGCAACATAATTTGCTGTTGAAATCCTAGGGATCCTCCTCCACCCAAGGGTGACCCGTGTTTGAGCTTAAACCGTTGCTGATAATCTTAAATATGCTTATCTTGATGAAAAGAAAATATATCCTGTTATTATTAGTGCTAACCTTTGAGCATGAAGAAGAAAGATTATTGAAAACTACGAAAAAGCACCATGCCGCTATTGGATATACTCTTGATGATCTTAAGGGCATTAGTCCCACTCTATGTCAACATAAAATAAATTTGGAAGCGGATGCTAAACCAGTTCGTGATCCTCAACGACGTTTGAATCCTAAAAATGAAAGAAGTGGTAAGAAAAGAAATACTCATGCTTCTGGAGGCAGGTACAATTTATCCCGTTCTTTGATAGTCGGTGGGTAAGTCCTGTCCATTGTGTCCCTAAGAAGGGAGGTATTACTGTTGTCCCTAATGATAAAGATGAATTGATTCCGCAAAGAATTATCACGAGGTTATAGGATGGTAATTGATTTCCGCAAATTAAATAAAGCTACTAAGAAAGATCATTACCCTTACCTTTTATCGATCAAATGCTAGAAAGATTATGCAAACATACACATTATCGCTTTCTAGATGGTTATTCTGGTTTCTCTCAAATACCGTAACGGCTAAAGATCAATCAAAGACTACTTTTACTTGCCCTTTTGGTACCTTTGCTTATAGGCGTATGCCTTTTGGTTTTATGTAATGCACACGCTACTTTTCAAAGATGCATGATGGCTATATTCTTTGATTTTTGTGAAAAGATTTGCGAGGTTTTCATGGACGACTTTTCCGCCTATGGATCCTCTTTTGATGATTGCTTGAGCAATCTTGATCGAGTTTTGCAGAGATGTGAAGAAACTAATCTTGTCTTGAATTGGGAAAAGTGCCACTTTATGGTTAATAAAGGTATTGTCTTGGGAGTTGGGGCACAAAGTTTCTGAAAGAGGTATTGAAGTTGATAAAGCCAAGGTTGATGCTATTGAAAAGATGCCATGTCCCAAGGACATCAAAGGTATAAGAAGTTTCCTTGGTCACGCCGGGTTTTATAGGAGGTTCATTAAGGACTTCTCAAAAATTTCTCGGCCTCTAACTAATTTATTACAAAAAGATGTACCATTTGTCTTTGATGATGATTGTGTAGAAGCATTTGAAATACTTAAGAAAGCATTAGTCTCTGCACCTTTTGTTGTTCACCCATTGATTGGAATTTACCCTTTGAAATTATGTGTGATGCTAGTGATTATGTTGTAGGTCTTTGTTCTAGGGCAAAGAGTTGATAAGAAATTAAATGTTATCCATTATGATAGTAAGACTCTAGACAATGTCAAACAAATTATGCTACTACCGAAAAGGAACTTTTAGCAGTTGTATTTGCTTGTGATAAATTCAGACCCTATATTGTTGATTCTAAAGTAACTATTCACATCGATCATGCCGCTATTAAATATCTTATGGGAAAAAAGATGCAAAACCTAGACTTATTAGATGGGTTCTCTTGCTGCAAGAATTTGATTTGCATATTGTTGACGAGAAAAGGAGCCGAGAACCCATTGCTGCATAACTTATCTAGGTTAGATAATGTTCTTGATGACCCACTACCTATTGATGATAGCTTTCACGATGAACAATTAAATGTCATAAGCACTTCTCGTAGCACTCCATGGTATGCTGATTATGCTAATTATATTGTTGCTAAATTTATAACACCTAGCTTCACATACCAACAAAAGAAAAAGTTCTTTTATGATTTGCGACATTACTTTTGGGATGACCCACATCTTTATAAAGAAGGAGTAGATGGTGTTATTGGATGTTGTGTACCTGAGCATGAACGAGAAGCAGATCCTACGCAAGTGTCACTCCGAAGCTTATGGAGGACACCACTGGAGATAGAAGCGCACATAAGGTATTACAATCTGGTTTTATTGGCCTACTCTCTTCAAGGATGCCCGTAAGTTTGTTTTGTCTTGTGATGAATGTCAAAAGAATTGGTAATATTAGTAGGCGTCAAGAAATGCCTATGAATTATCCACTTGTTATTGAACCATTTGATGTTTGGGGCTTTGATTATATGGGACATTTTCCTGCCTCTAATGGATATACACATATTTTAGTTCTTTGTTGATTATGTTACTAAGTGGGTAGAAGCTATTCCAACTAGTAGTGCTGATCATAACACCTCTATTAAATTGCTTAAGGAAGTTATTTTTCCGAGGTTTGGAGTCCCTAGATATTTAATGGTGATGGTAGTTCACACTTTATTCATGGTGCTTTCCGTAAAATGCTTGCTAAATATGACGTTAATCATAGAATTGCATCTCCATATCACCCACAGTCTAGTGGTCAAGTAGAATTGAGTAACAGAGAGCTCAATTAATTTTGCAAAAGACTGTTAATGGGCATCTCCATAGCCCGTTGATTAGCAGCGTCGATGGGAGACTTTCTCCTTTTTGTCTTCTCCACACAACCTCCACCATCATATTCTATTCCACCTATAGTGCTATGTCCATGGCTCACGCTCATGTATTGCATGAAAGTTGAAAAGGTTTGAGAACGTCAAAAGTATGAAACAATTGCTTGGCTTGTCATCGAGGTTGTGCATGATTTGAATATTTCGTGTGGTGAAGATGGAGCATCGACAGACCATATGATTTTGTAGGGATAACTTTCTTTGGCCATGTTATTTTGAAGAGACACGATTGCTTTATTAGTATGCTTGAAGTACTATTGTCTTAATGTCAAATGATAGACTATTGTTTTGAATTACTCGTATCTTGATATTCATGCCATGATTAGATTATGTGATCAAGATTATGCTAGGTAGCATTCCACATCAAAAGTTATCTTTTTTATCATTTACCTATTCGAGGACGAGCAGGAATTAAGCTTGGGGATGCTGATACGTCTCCGTCGTATCTATAATTTTTTATTGTTCCATGCCAATATTTTGCAACTTTCATATACTTTTGGCCACTTTTTATACTATTTTTGGGACTAACATATTGATCCAGTGCCCAGTGCCAGTTCTTGTTTGTTGCATGTTTTTTGTTTTGCAGAAAATCCATATCAAACGGAGTCCAAATGGGATAAAAACTTACAGAGCTTTTTTTTGGAATATATGTGATTTTTGGGAAGAAGAATCAACGTGAGACGACGCCCGAGGGGGCCACGAGGCAGGGGGTGGGCGCGACTCTGACTCTCGTGGCCACCCCATAAGGCGATTGGTGCCCTTCTTTTGCCTGAGAAAACCAATATCCGGATACAAATCGTGTTCAAATTTCAGCCCAATCGGAGTTAGGGATCTCCGGGAATTTAAGAAATGGTGAAAGCGCAGAATCAGGGAGCGCAGAAATAGAAGGAAAGAGAGAGATATCCAATCTCGAAGGGGCTCCCGCCCCTCCACCGCCATGGAAGCCAAGGACCGAAGGGGAAACCCTTCTCCCATCTAGGGGGAAGGTCAAGGAAGAAGAAGAAGAAGAAGGGGGCTCTCTCCCCCTCTCTCCCGGTGGCGCCGGAAGGCCGCCGGGGCCATCATCGTCATCGCAATCTACACCAACACCTCCGTCATTGATAACCCACAAGTATAGGGGATTGCAATAGCTTTCGAGGGTAAAGTATTCAACCCAAATTTATTGATTCGACACAAGGGGATCCAAAGAATATTCTTGAGTATTAGTAGTTGAGTTGTCAATTCAACCACACCTGGATAACTTAGTATCTGCAGCAAAGTATTTAGTAGCAAAAGTGGTATGATAATAATAGTAACGGTAGCAAAAGTAAATATAAATGTTTTCGGGTTTTGTAGTAGTTGTAACAGAGTAAACGAAAAAAGTAAATAAGCGAAGAACAATATGTGAAAAGCTCAGAGGCAATGGATCGTTGATGGATAATTATGCGGATGCGATTCCTCATGCAATAGTTATAACATATGGTGATATAGAACTAGCTCCAATTCATCAATATAATGTAGGCACGTATTCCGTAAATAGTCATACGTGCTTATGGAAAAGAACTTGCATGACATCTTTTGTCTTACACTCCCGTTGCAGCGGGGTCCTTACGGAAACTAAGGGATATTAAGGCCTCCTCTTAATAGAGAACCGGACCAAAGCATTAACACATAGTGAATACATGAACTCCTCAAACCACGGTCATCACTCTAGAAGTGTCCCGATTATTGTCACCCGGGGTTGTCGGATCATAACACATAATAGGTGACTATAGACTTGCAAAGATAGGATCAAGAACACACATATATTCGTGAAAACATAATAGGTTCAGATCTGAAATCATGGCACTCGAGCCCTAGTGACAAGCATTAAAGCGTAGCAAAGTCATAGCAACATCAATCTCGTAACATAGTGGATACTAGGGATCAAACCCTAACAAAACTAACTTGATTACATGGTAAATCTCATCCAACCCATCACGTCTAGCAAGCCTACGATGGAATTACTCACGCACGGCGGTGAGCATCATGAACTTGGTCATGGAGGATGGTTGATGATGACGACGGTGACGAATCCCCCTCTCCGGAGCCCCCAACGGACTCCAGATCAGCCCTCCCGAGAGAGATTAGGGCTTGGCGGCGGCTCCGTGTTGTAAAACGTGATGAAACTTTCTCTCTGATTTTTTTCTCCCCAAGACAGAATATATGGAGTTGGAGTTGTGGTCGGAGGAGGTCCAGGGGGCCCACGAGATAGGAGGTTGCGCCCTAGGGGGGCGCGCCCCCTGTCTCGTGGACAGGTTGTGGGCCCCTGGCATTAATTCTTTCGCCAAAAATTCTTATAAATTCCAAAAAGTGCCTCCGTGGATTTCCAGTACATTCTGAGAACTTTTCTTTTCTACACATAAAACAACATCATGGCAGCTCTGCTGAAAACAGCGTCAGTCCGGGTTAGTTTCATTCAAATCATGCAAGTTAGAGTCCAAAACAAGGGCAAAAGTGTTTGGAAAAGTAGATACGTTGGAGACGTATCAACTCCCCCAAGCTTAAATATTTGCTTGTCCTCAAGCAATTCAGTTGATAAACTGAAAGTGATAAAGAAAAACTTTTACAAACTCTATTTGCTCTTGTTGTTGTAACATGAAAAGCCAGCATTCAGGTTTCAGCAAATATTATGAACTAACCATACTCACAATAACACACAGGTCTCAGAATTACTCATATCAATAGCATAATCAGCTAGCGAGCCATAATAATAAAACTCTGATGACAACACTTTCTCAAAATAATCATTACATGATATAACAAAATGGTATCTCGCTAGCCCTTTACGAGACCGCAAAGAAACATAAATGCAGAGCACCTTTAAAGATCAAGGACTGACTAAACATTGTAATTCATGGTAAAGAGATCCAGTCAAGTCATACCCAATATAAACCAATAGTAATGAATGCAAATGACAAGCAGTGTGCTCTCCAAATGGTAGTGCTTTAAATAAGAAGGATGATGACTCAACATAAAAGTAAATAGATAGGCCTTTTCGCAGAGGGAAGCGAGGATTTGTAGAGGTGCGAGCTCGATTTTAAAATAGAGATTGAATAACATTTTGAGCGGCATACTTTCCTTGTCAACGCAACAACTATGAGATGGCTGTATCTTCCATACTACATGCATTATTGGCAGTTCCCAAACAGAATGGTAAAGGTTTATACTCCCCCAACCACCAACAAGCATAAATCAATGGCTTGCTCGAAACAACGAGTGTCTCCAACATACAACAGCCCTGGGGGAGTTTTGTTTAATTATTTTGATTTGCTTTTGATCTTTTTGGATCATGGGAATTTGGGCATCCCGATTACCGGCCCTTTCTCGTGAATGAGGAGCGGAGTCCACTCCTCTTGAGAATAACCCACCTAGCATGGAAGATATAGGCAGCCCTAGTTGTAACGTGAGTTGCTCAAGCATACAAAACAGAATTTCATTTCAAGGTTTAGAGTTTGGCACATACAAATTTACTTGGAACGGCAGGTAAATACCGCATATAGGAAGGTATGGTGGACTCATATGGAACAACTTTGGGGTTTAAGGAGTTTGGATGCACAAGCAGTATTCCCGCTTAAATGCAATGTGAAGGTTAGCAAAAGACTGGAAGCTAATTAAGCGAGAGAGCGACAACGATCGTAAACATGCATTAAAAATTAATTCACACAGTACAAGCATGAGTAGGATATAATCCACCATGAACATAAATATCATGAAGGCTATGTTGATTTGATTCAACTACATGCGTGAACATGTGCCAAGTCGAGTCACTCAATTCATTCAAAGGAAGATACCATCCCATCATACCACATCATAATCATTCTAATAGCATGTTGGCACGCAAGGTAAACCATTATAACTCATAGCTAATCAAGCATGGCACAAGTAACTATAATCTCTAAATG
The DNA here is from genome assembly GCA_021605145.1 of Aegilops bicornis. Taxonomy (NCBI): domain Eukaryota; kingdom Viridiplantae; phylum Streptophyta; class Magnoliopsida; order Poales; family Poaceae; genus Aegilops; species Aegilops bicornis. The sequence continues at coordinate 650,997 of JAHIAL010000021.1, read as the reverse complement.
TCATCGCAAATATGTTTACTTCATAATATATAGCTGACTCGGGAATGATGAACTCATCATATTTACAAAAACAAGAGAGGTCGAGTTCATACCAGCTTTTCTCATCCCAATAAGTCCATCATATGTCATCATTATTGCCTTTCACTTGCATGACCGAACGATGTGTATAATAATAAGAGTGCAGGTGCATTGGACTAAGCTGGAATCTGCAAGCATTCAACTCAAGAGAGAAGACAAGGTAATATGGCTCTAAGTTAAATAGACAATCATGCATATAAGAGCCACTAAGCATTTTCAATATGGTCTTCTCGACCCCCAAAGGAAAGAAAAGAAAATAAAACTATTTACACGGAAAGCTCCCAACAAGTAACAAGAAGAACGAGAAATCTTTTTGGGTTTTCATTTTAATTTCTACTACAAGCAAGGGAATTAAACTAACTAATTTTTTTGGTTTTTCTTAAGGTTTTTCAAACACACAAGAAGAAAACTAGAAAAAGAAATTTAAACTAGCATGGATAATACAATGAAAGAATATGAGCACCGACAACTAGTGTGTGAACATGAATGTAAAGTCGGTGAGAAATACGTACTCCCCCAAGCTTAGGCTTTTGGCCTAAGTTGGTTTAATACCAAGGACCGCCGCTACTCTCCCCGGTGTAGTGGGAGGTGTAATCGAGATACCATCGGCTGGTCATCTCCGGATCCCACTTTGGACAGATGATGCACGATAAGGGTCGATTCAGGTTCGGCTCGGAGTTCGTGTTACGGAGTAAAAGCTTGGGCTAGATGGTTGTTCACCGCTTCCGCCGTGACAAGATGATTTTCTGCAAGCAAATCAAACAGCAGAGGTGCAGGCAAAATAATAAACTCAAAGTGTTTCTTATTGAATCTAAGTCTATACAAGAGCATCTTCTCTTCGTTGTCAACAATAAACTTGTGTGCTACCATGCTCTTGTAATCTAAAATGTGAGGAGGTAATTTTGTCTCCTCCTCCTCAAGGTGCCTAATGCGTATCTGAAAATGTTCAGCAAGACGTGCAGCATAAATACCCCCAAATATGGGGCCTTTTGTATGATTCAGGGCTAACCGTTTAGCAACGATGGCACCCATACGAAAAGTGTTGTCCCCTAGCAAAGCATGTTGAAGAATAATAATATCTGGGACGCTCAAATTTCCACTATTTCCTCGACCAATCAAGCATATACTAGCAAATATGGCAAAGTAGCGTAAAACAGGAAAGTGTATGCTAGAGACCTTCGCCTCGGGCCCTTCTTTGGCTCCTCTACAGCAATAGTATTAACAAAGCCACCCACATCATCACGATGGGGTTCATCTAATTCTCCCTCATAAGGTATCCTACATACCGCACAAAAATGAAGTAAAGACATTTCTTTGAATTCATCATATAAATGAAATGATACTGCAGGCGGTGACTTCTTAGGATAATAATAAAAGTTTTGCACGAAAGTATTGGTGAGCAAGAGATACCGATCGATTCGGTCGTTCATGAAACCGTGAGGCCTGGGTCTCGATTAAAGCATAAAAGTCTTCATGAATTCCGGCTTCTTTCAAGAAATCTTCACATGGCCATTCGCACGAGGGTACTTCCGCTAAGCGAGGAAGATTATACTTGGCTTTTTCCTTCTCTTTGGCTTGTTTTTCCTGAGAGCTTTGGCTTGAAGAGCCTTTAAAAAGCCTCCTTAACATTTTCTGAAAATTTCTGAATTTTAGTAACTTCAAAATAAAAGTGAATAAAACTAAACAAGATTGATAGCAACTACTCCTACAAGTGCCTAGAGCCTATATCATGCATTGGAATTGCTTGGGACCTCAAAATTTAACATGCAAGCTCAAGAACATGGTCACCTATGCAGCAAAAAATTGCAATGAATAAAGCACTAGAACAAAAACTAATTGGACCAATGGAGGAGTCACATACCAAGCAACAATCTCCCAAAGCAGTTTTGTGAATGGAGCTTTGAGCTAAGAGATCGAAAATCGCAGCAAAACGAGCTAGAACTCGTGCTTGAGCTGGATGGGGATTTTTTTGGGTAGAAGATGAAGTGTGTGGGTGTTGGCATAAGTAGAGGGGAGCCACCAGGGGCCAACGAGACAGGGGGCGCGCCCTACAGGGGGGGCGCCCTCCTCTCTCGTGGCCTGGTGCTTGCCCCTCCTGCAGTGTTTTCAGTGCCTAAAATCCTCCAATATTCCAGAAAAATTCATACTAAATTTGTAGGGCATTTGGAGCACTTTTATTTTCGGACTATTTTTTAATGCATGGATAATTCAGAAAACAGACGGATAATACTATTTTTCTTTATTTATTCTAAATAACAGAAAGTAAAAAGAGGATCTGAGAGGTTGTGCCTTCTAGTTTCATCCATCTCGTGATCATCAAAATGAACCCGCTAACAAGGTTGATCAAGTCTTGTTAACAAACTCATTCGAATAACACGGAACCGGAGAAATTTTGAATAACACTAAGTTACCTCAACGGGATATGAAAATCCCCAACAATAAGAATATCATACTTTTCTTGACGGTAGGAGAGGAAATTCAAAACCTCAAAAATGATAGTTGGAACTTTTTCAATAGAATTGATACTATGAACTTGAGATTGTTTCCTCGGAGAGTGTACCGTATGCTCATTACCATTAACATGAAAAGTGACATTGCCTTTGTTGCAATCAATAACAGCTACTGCAGTATTCAGAAAAGGTCTACCAAGGATAATAGACATACTATCGTCCTCGGGAATATCAAGAATAACAAAGTCCGTTAAGATAGTGACATTTGCAACCACAACGGGCACATCCTCACAAATACCGGCAATGTATAGCAGTTGATTTATCAGCCATTTGCAAAGATATTTCAGTAGGTGTCAACTTATTCAATTCAAGTCTACAATATAAAGAGAGAGGCATAACACTAACACCGGCTCCAAGATCACATAAAGCAGTTCCAACATAATTTCTTTTAATGGAGCATGGTATAGTTGGGATACCCGGATCTCCAAGTTTCTTTGGTATTCCACCCTTAAAAGTGTAATTAGCAAGCATGGTGGAAATTTCAGCTTCCGGTATCTTTCTTTTGTTTGTGATGATATCCTTCATATACTTAGCATACAGATTTACTTTAAGCATATCAGTTAAGCGCATACGTAAGAAAATAGGTCTAATCATTTCAGCAAAGCGCTCAAAATCCTCATCATCCTTTGACTTGGATGGTTTAGGAGGAAAGGGCATGGGTTTACGAACCCATGGTTCTCTTTCTTTACCGTGCTTCCTAGCAACAAAATCTCTCTTATCACAACGTTGATTCTTTGATGGTGGGTTATCAAGATCAACAGCAGGTTCAATCTCTACATCATTGTCTTTGCTAGGTTGAGCATCAACGTGAACATTATCGTTAACATTATCACTAGGTTCATGTTCATCACCTGATTGTGTTTCAGCATCAGAGATAGAAATATCATTGGGATTCTCAGGTGTGTCTGCAGTAGGTTTACTAGAAGCATGCAAAGTCCTATCATTTTTCTTCTTCTTCTTTTTAGAAGAACTAGGTGCCTCTAAATTATTTCTCTGAGAATCTTGCTCGATTCTCTTAGGGTGGCCTTCAGGATACAAAGGTTCCTGAGTCATTCTACCAGCTCTAGTAACCACTCTAACAGCAAAGCCATTTTTATTATTTAATTCATCAAGCAAATCATTTTGAGCTTTAAGTACTTGCTCAGCTTGAGTAGCAACCATAGAAGCATATTTGCTAACGGTGAAGTTCATCTTTAACTCTAGCAGATTATCGCCTCGCGTCATATCTCGAAAGCATTATTCTTTAACTCTCTACCAACATAAGCATTAAAACTTTCTTGTCTAGCCATAAAGTCATCAAATTCATCTAAGCAAGGGCTATGAAATTTAGTAGAGGGTATTTCAACTTTATCATATCTATAGAGAGAATTTACCTTTACTACCTGTGTCGGGTTATTAAGACAATGAGGTTCTTTAGGCGGTAAATTAAGACCATGTATTTCTTCAATAGGAGGTAAATTCTTAACATCTTCGGCTTTAATACCTTTTTCTTTCATTTATTTCTTTTCATCTTTCATATCTTCGGAATTTGAGAAATAAAACACCTCTCTTCAAGGAGTGGGTTTAGGAATAGGCTCGAGGAGTTGGCTCAATTGGTTCAGAATTACTTGAGGCTGGCTCGGGGAAGAGTCCAATTATTTTCATTAGTCAACATATTATTCAATAATATTTCAGCTTAAATCATTGTTCTTTCCCTGAAAACACAACCAGCACAACTATCCAAGTAGTCCTTGGAAGCATCGGTTAGTCCATTATAAAAGATATCAAATATTTCATTTTTCTTAAGAGGATGATCAGGCAAAGCATTAAGTAACCGGAGAAGCCTCCCCCAAGCTTGTGGGAGAATCTCTTCTTTGATTTGCACAAAATTATATATTTCCCGCAAGGCAGCTTGTTTCTTATGAGCAGGGAAATATTTAGCAGAGAAGTAATAAATCATATCCTGGGGACTACGCACACAATCAGGAGCAAGAGAATTATACCAAGTCTTAGCATCACCCTTTAATGAGAACAGGAATATCTTAAGGATATATAAATAGCGAGACTTCTCATCATTAGTAAACAGGGTGGCTATATCATTCAACCTGGTAAGATGTGCCACAACAGTTTCAGATTCAATGCCATAAAAAGGATCAGATTCAACTAAAGTAATAATATCAGGATCAACAGAGAATTCATAATCCTTATCAGTAACACAGATAGGTGAAGTAGCAAAAGCAGGATCAGGTTTCATTCTAGCATTAAGAGACTGCTGCTTCCATTTAGCTCATAATTTCTTAAGATCATTTCTATCATTGCAAGCAAGAATTTCCATCGCAGCTTTTTCATTCATAACATAACCCTTAGGAACAACGGGTAATACATAATCATTGGGGGAACCTTCATCATCACTATCATCGATAATAGGATCTTCAAGAATATTTTCATTCCCCTAACTCTAGCAAGTTGTTCATCAAGAAATTCACCTAATGGCAAAGTAGTATCACGCATGTAAGTAGTTTCATCATGCATAGCAGAAGTGGCATCATCAATAACATGCGACATATCAGAATTCATAAAGAAGGCGAGGTTCGGTGTCGCAAACTTACTCATAACGGAAGGAGAATCTAGTGCGAGCTAGATGGCGGTTCCTTACCTCCCCTCGTAGTTGAGGGATAGATCTTGGTTTTAAGCGTCTTTCAAGTTCTTCATAGTGATCAACAGATATAAATCCCAAGTGACTCAGAGAATAGAGGCTATGCTCCCCAAGACAGCGCCAGGAAATTAGTCTTGATAACCCACAAGTATAGGGGATCATAGCGACTTTCGAGGTTAAAGTATTCAACCCAAATTTATTGATTCGACACAAGGGGAGCCAAAGACTATTCTTGAGTATTAGCAGTTGAGTTGTCAATTCAACCACACCTGGATAACTTAGTATCTGTAGCAAAGTATTTAGTAGCAAAAGTGGTATAATATTAATGGTAACAGTAACACAAGTTAAGATAAATGTTTTTATGCGTTTTTGTAGTAGTTGTAACAGCAACGAAAAAAAAGTAAATAAGCGAAGAACAATATGTGAAAAGCTCATAGGCAATGGATCGATGATGGATAATTATGCCGGGATGCGATTCCTCATGCAATAGTTATAACATAGGGTGATATAGAACTAGCTCCAATTCATCAATATAATGTAGGCATGTATTCCGTAAATAGTCATACGTGCTTATGGAAAAGAACTTGCATGACATCTTTTGTCCTACCATCCCGTTGCAGCGGGGTCCTTACGGAAACTAAGGGATATTAAGGCCTCCTTTTAATAGAGAACTGGACCAAAGCATTAACACATAGTGAATACATGAACTCCTCAAACTACGGTCATCATCGAGAAGTGTCCTGATTATTGTCACTTGGGGTTGTGGGATCATAACACATAATAGGTGACTATAGACTTGCAAGATAGGATCAAGAACACACATATATTCTTGAAAACATAATAGGTTCGGATCTGAAATCATGGCACTCGGGCCCTAGTGACAAGCATTAAGCGTAGCAAAGTCATAGCAACATCAATCAAAACATAGTGGATACTAGGGATCAAACCCTAACAAAACTAACTTGATTACATGGTAAATCTCATCCAACCCATCACCGTCAGCAAGCCTCACGATGGAATTACTCACGCACGACGGTGAGCATCATGAAATTGGTGGTGAAGGATGGTTGATGATGGACGGCATGACGAATCCCTCTCCGGAGCCCGAACGGACTCCAGATCAGCCCTCCCGAGAGAGATTAGGGCTTGGCGGCGGCTCCGTGTCATAAACGCGATGTAACTTTCTCTACGATTTTTTTCTCCCGAGACGGAATATATGGAGTTGGAGTTGAGGTCGAAGGAGGTTCCAGGGGCCCACGAGATAGGAGGCTGCGCCCTAGGGGGCGCGCCCCTGTCTCGTGGACAGACTAATGGGCCCCGGCATTAATTCTTTCGCCAAAAATTCTTATAAATTCCAAAAAGTGCCTCCGTGGATTTCGGGACATTCAGAGAACTTTTCTTTTCTACACATAAAACAACATCATGGCAGCTCTGCTGAAAACAGCGTCAGTCTGGGTTAGTTTCATTCAAATCATGCAAGTTAGAGTCCAAAACAAGGGCAAAAGTGTTTGGAAAAGTAGATACGTTGGAGACGTATCAGTCATCTTCACCAACATCTTCATCACCTTCCCCCATCTATCTACAGCGGTCCACTCTCCCGCAACCCACTGTACCCTCTACTTGAACATGGTGCTTTATGCTTCATATTATTATCCAATGATGTGTTGCCATCCTATGATGTCATCGGTAATTGGTGAATTGCTATGATTGGTTCAATTTGCTTGGGGTTATGTTGTTGTCCTTTGGTACCCATCATATGAGCTGTGGCGTGGATCACACCATAGGGTTAGTTGTATGTTGATAAGACTATGTATTGGAGGGAAAGAGTGACAGAAGCTTCAACCTAGCATAGAAATTGATGCATATAGGATTGAAGGGGAGCCAATATATGTTAATGCTATGGTTGGGTTTTACCTTAATGAATGTTAGTAGTTGCGGATTCTTGCTAATAGTTCCAATCATAAGTGCATATAATTCCAAGTCAGGGATGACATGCTAGCAGTGGCCTCTCCCACATAAAACTTGCTATCGGTCTAGTAAAGTAGTCAATTGCTTAGGGACAATTTCGCAACTCCTACCACCACTTTTCCACACTCGCTTATACTAACTTTATTGTTTCTTTATCTAAACAGCCCTGGTTTTTATTTACTGGCGCTCTTTATTATCTTGCAAACCTATCCCTACAACACCTACAAAGTACTTCTAGTTTCATACTTGCTCTAGGTAAAGCGAACGTTAAGCGTGTGTAGAGTTGTATCGGTGGTTGATAGAACTTGAGGGAATATTTGTTCTGCCTTTAGCTCCTCGTTGGGTTCGACACTCTTACTTATCAAAAGAGGCTACAATTGATCTCCTATACTTGTGGGTTATCAGAACACATCAAGAATCACCAAGCCGTGTGCCGGCAACCCTGTTCCTCTAGTTTATCCTTCGTCATAGTTTCTATTGTGCTTGGTGAAGACCTGCGGAGATTGTTCTTCACCAACACCATCACCACGCCGTCATGCTACCGGAACTCATCTACTACTGTGCCCATGTTGCTGGATCAAGGTGAGAATGTCATCAAGCTGAACGTGTGCTGAACGCGGAGGTACCGTACGTTCGGTACTTGATCGAGACGAATCGTGAAGGTGTATGACTACATCAACCGCGTTGATAAACGCTTCCGCTTTGTGATCTTCAAGGATATGAAGATGCTCTCCCCCTCTCGTAGCTATGCATCTCCATGGATAGATCTTGCGTGTGTATAGAATTTTTTTTATTTTCCATGCAACGTTTCCCAACAGAAGAACGGAGGAGGCGGAGCTCAAAATAGATCTCAGAGCCCTTGGCTTGCATGAGGTTGTTGGCATTGGAGCAGGGAATGGGAGCCTAGGTGGAATTGATGTCTACTATGCAACCTTCTTCTTGTAGACGTTGTTGGGTCGCCAAGTGCATAGGTTTGTAGGACAGTAGCAAATTTCCCTCAAGTGGATGACCTAAGGTTTATCAATCCGTGGGAGGAGTAGGTTGAAGATGGTCTCTCTCAAGCAACCCTGGAACCAAATAACAAAGAGTCTCTTGTGTCCCCAACACAACCAATACAATGGTAAATTGTATAGGTGCACTAGTTCAGCGAAGAGATGGTGATACAAGTGCAATATGGATGGTAGATATAGGTTTTTGTAATCTGAAAATATAAAAACAGCAAGGTAACTAACGATAAAAGTGAGCACAAAGCGGCGGTATTGCAATGCGTTGAAAAAAAAGGCCTAGTGTTCATACTTTCACTAGTGCAAGTTCTCTCAACAATAATAACATAATTGGATCATATAACTATCCCTCAACATGCAACAAAGAGTCAGTCCAAAGTCACTAATATTGGAGAACAAACGAAGAGATTATTGTAGGGATGCGAAACCACCTCAAAGTTATTCTTTTACGATCGATCTATTCAAGAGTCCATGATAAAATAACACGAAGCTATTATTTCCGTTCGATATATCATACAGTTCGTACTAGAATAACACCTTAAGACACAAATCAACCAAAACCCTAATGTCACCTAGATACTCCAATGTCACCTCAAGTATCTGTGGGTATGATTATACGATATGCATCACACAATCTCGGATTCATCTATTCAACCAACACAAAAAACTTCAAAGAGTGCCCCAAAGTTTCTACCGGAGAGTCAAGACGAAAATGTGTGCCAACCCCTATGCATAAGTTCACAAGGTCACCGAACCCGCAAGTTGATCACCAAAACATACATCAAGTAGATCACGTGAATATCCCATTGTCACCACAGATAAGCACATGCAAGACATACATCAAGTGTTCTCAAATCCTTAAAGACTCAATCTGATAAGATAACTTCAAAGGGAAAACTCAATCCATTACAAGAGAGTAGAGGGAGAGAAACATCATAAGATCCAACTATAGTAGCAAAGCTCACGATACATCAAGATCATGCCAAATCAAGAACACGATAGAGAGAGAGAGATCAAACACATAGCTACTGGTACATACCCTCAGCCCCGAGGGTGAACTACTCCCTCCTCGTCATGGAGAGCGCCGGGATGGTGAAGATGGCCACCGGTGAGGGATCCCCCCTCCCGGCGGAGTGCCGAGCAGGTCTGATTGGCTTTTGGTGCCTACAGAGGCTTGTGGCGGCGGAACTCCCGATCTAGGTTATGTTCTGGAGGTTTCTATATATATAAGAGGTTTTGGCGTCGGGAACAAGTCAGGGGGGTCTCCAAGGCGGCCACGAGGTAGGGGGCGCGCCCAGGGGGGTATGGCGCGCCCCCACCCTCATGGGTGGCTCGGGACTCTTCTGGCCCATCTCCGATACTCTGTGGGCTTCTTCTGGTCCAAAAATAATCTCCGTGAAATTTCAGGTCAATTGGACTCCGTTTGGTTTTCCTTTTCTGCGATACTCAAAAACAAGGAAAAAACAGAAATTAGCACTGTGCTCTGGGTTAATAGGTTAGTCACAAAAATCATATAAAATAGCATATAAATGCATATAAAACATCCTAGATGGATAATATAATAGCATGGAACAATAAAAAGTTATAGATACGTTGGAGACGTATCAAGCACCCCCAAGCTTAATTCCTGCTCGTCCTCGAGTAGGTAAATGATAAAAACAGAATTTTTGATGTGGAATGCTACCTAGCATAATTTTCAATGTAATTCTCTTTATTGTGGCATGAATGTTCAAATCAGAAAGATTCTAGCCAAAAGTTTAATATTGACATAAAAATAATAATACTTCAAGCATACTAACCAAGCAATTTATGTCTTCTCAAAATAACATAGCCAAAGAAAGCTCATCCCCACAAAATCATATAGTTTGGCCATGCTTCATTTTCGTCACACAAAATGCTCTCATCATGCACAACCCCGATGACAAGCCAAGCAATTGTTTCATACTTTAGTATTCTCAAACTTTTTCAACTTTCACGCAATACATGAGCGCGAGCCATGGACATAGCACTATGGGTGGAATAGAATATGATGATGGAGGTTGTGTGGAGAAGACAAAAAGGAGAAAGTCTCACATCGACACGGCTAATCAGCGGGCTATGGAGATGCCCATCAATTGATGTCAATGCAAGGAGTAGGGATTGCCATGCAACGGATGCACTAGAGATATGAATGTCTGAAAGCTCAACAAAAGAAACTAAGGGGGTGTGCATCCAACTTGCTTGCGCACGAAGACCTAGGGCATTTGAGGAAGCCCATTGTTGGAATATACAAGCCAAGTTCTATAATGAAATATTCCCACTAGTATATGAAAGTGACAAAATAAGAGACTATCTATCATGAAGATCATGGTGCTACTTTGAAGCACAAGTGTGGAAAAAGGATAGTAGCATTGTCCCTTCTTTTCTTTTTTTTTGGCCTTCTTTTTTTATTTGGCCTTTCTTTTTTTTCTTTTTTTCATGGGGCAATGCTCTATTAATGATGATCATCACACTTCTTATTTATTTACAACTCAATGATTACAAATAGATAATAGAACAAAATATGACTCTATATGAGTGCCTCCGTGATGTACGGGATGGGCAATGAAACAAGAGTGACATGTATGAAAAATTATGCATGGTGGCCTTGCCACAAATACGATGTCAACTACATGATCATGCAAGGCAATATGACAATGATGAAGGCGTGTCATAATAAATGAAACAAGGGAAAGTTGCATGGCAATATATCTCGGAATGGCTATGGGAATGCCATAATAGGTAGGTATGGTGGCTGTTTTGAGCAAGATATAAGGAGGTTTATGTGTGATAGAGTGTATCATATTATGGGGTTTGGATGCACCGGCGAAGTTTGCACCAACTCGAGGTGAGAAATGGCAATGCAGTGCACGAAGAGGCTAGCAATAATGGAAGGGTGAGAGTGTGTATAATCCTTGGACTCAACATTAGTCATAAAGAACTCACATACTTATTGCAAAAACCTACAAGTCATCAAAATCAAGCACTATGCGCATGCTCCTAGGGGGATAGATTGGTAGGAAAATACCATCGCTCATCCCCGGCCGCCACTCATAAGGAAGGCAATCAAAGAACACCTCATGCTTCAAATTTGTCACTAGCAGTTTACAGACGTGCATGCTACGGGACTTGCAAACCTCAACATAAGTATTTCTCAATTTCACAATTACTCAACTAGCACGACTCTAATATCACCATCTTTATATCTCAAAACAATTATCAAGTATCAAACTTCTCATAGTATTCAATGCACTCTATATGAAAGTTTTTATTCTATCCCTCTTGGATGCCTATCATATTAGGACTAGTTTCATAATCAAAGCAAATTACCATGCTATTCTAAAGACTCACAAAATAATATAAGTGAAGCATGAGAGTTCAACAATTTCTTCAAAATAAAACTACCGCCATGCTGTAAGAAGATATAAGTGAAGCACTAGAGCAAATGACAAACTACTCCAAAAGATATAAGTGAAGATCAATGAGTAGTCGAATAATTATGTAACTATGTGAAGACTCTCTGACATTTAAGAATTTCAGATCATGGGATATTATTCAAACAGCAAGCAAAACTAAATAAAATAAAATGACGCTCCAAGCAAAACACATATCACGTGGTGAATAAAAATATAGCTCCAAGTAAAGTTACCGATGAACGAAGATTTCAAAGAGGGATGCCATCCGGGCATCCCCAAGCTTAAACTCTTGGTTGTCCTTGAATATTACCTTGGTGTGCCTTGGGCATCCCCAAGCTTAGGCTCTTGTCCTCCTTATTCCATAGTCCATCGAATCTTTACCCAAAACTTGAAAACTTCACAACACAAAACTCAATGTAAAACTCGTAAGCTTCGTTAGTATAAGAAAATAAATCACCACTTAGGTACTGTTGTGAACTCATTATAAATTCATATTGGTGTAATATCTACTGCATTCCAACTTTTCTATGTTTCATACCCTCCGATACTACTCATAGATTCATCAAAATAAGCAAAGAACACATAGAAAACAGAATCTGTCAAAAACAGAACAGTCTGTAGTAATCTGTATCATTCGAATACTTCTTTAACTCCAAAGATTCTGAAATAAATTGGTGGACCTGAGTAATTTGTCTATTAATCCTCTTCAAAAAGAATCAACCTAAAATCACTCTCCAGTAAAAAAATGGCAGCTAATCTCATGAGCACAAAAGTTTCTGTTTTTTACAGCAAGATCGCATAGACTTCACCCAAGTCTTCCCAAAGGTTCTACTTGGCACAAACACTAACTAAAACATAAAACCACATATAAACAGAGGCTATATGAACTACTTATTACTAAACAGGAGCAAAAAGCAAAGAACAAAAATAAAATTGGGTTGCCTCCCAACAAGCGCTAACGTTTAACGCCCCTAGCTAGGTATGATGATTTCAATGATGCTCACATAAAAGATAAGAATTGAAACATAAAGAGAGAATCATGAAGAATATGACTAGCACATTTAAGTCTAACCAACTTCCTATGCATAGGGATTTTGTGAGCAAACAACTTATGGGAACAATAATCAACTAGCATAGGAAGGCAAACCAAGCATAACTTCAAAACTTTAAGCACATAGAGGGGAAACTTGATATTATTTCAATTCCTACAAGCATATGTTCCTCCCTCATAATGATTTTCAGTAGCATCATGAATGAATTCAACAATATAACCACCACATAAATCATTCTTTTCATGACCTACAAGCATATAAAATTTACTACTCTCCACATAAGCAAAATTCTTCTCATTCGGAATAATGGGAGTATCATAAGAAACTCGAATACTATAAATTGTTTCCACATTAAAAGAGTAATGTTTAGAAAATGGGTAATCATAATCATGACAAGTTTTAATATAATCATCACCACTTTTTATAGCATAAGTGTCATCACAATAATCATCATAAGTAGCAACTTTGTTCTCATCATAATCAATTGAAACCTCTTCCAAGATAGTTGGAATCATTACTAAATAAAGTCATGACCTCTCCAAATCCACTTTCATAATTGTCACAATAAGATTCAACACCCTCCAAAATAGTGGGATCATTACCTCCTAAAGTTGACACTCTTCCAAACCCACTTTCATCAATATAACCATCATAAATAGGAGGCATGCTATCATCATAATAAATTTGCATATCAAAACTTGGGAGGTTAAACATATCATCTTCATAAAACATAGCATCCCCAAGCTTGGGACAAACATTAATTGCAGCAAATAAATTCTCAAACATGTCATCCTCATCAAACATAGCATCCCCAAGCTTGGGCCTTTTCATATCATAAGCATAATCATTCTCATCATTAATAGTATGGATAGCACCAATAGTATAGCAATTATCATTATCACAATGAGTAATAGGAGCAACATCATTTGGGAGGGATACCTTTTTACCTTTGCTTCTCCGTCTTTTGTTTTTCTTCTTCACATTATGTGTGGGTTTAATCCTCTTTATGGAGCTCCTTATTAATGAGATTGGTTGAATAGAAGGCTCCTCCTCGTTACGTGATTCATCATAAGAAATAATAGGAGGATATTAAAGTCTCTTCCCTTTCATTAGTATTCTCATCATCTTCTATTTGTTTTCTTGTCTTTATGTAATTGGCAATATAAGGATTTTCAATGCAATTCACCGCACAATACATATATATTTCCTCTAGATCAAAATCAGGAACTTTATCAAGGATAAATTCTGGAAGATCCTTAGTTATACGTTTCATTTCTTCATAACCCACAAGCAAACTAAGTTCATTATGGTGTGCAAGGGAAATCAAGTCATCACAATTTTTGGACACGATTCGATCATGAAACAATTTGCATTGGAGATTTACATGATCGCGTTCATTGCAAAGTTCACAAGGATGGCAAAGAAATTTTAAATTTTCAGCACAAGCATTTAGCCTCTCTTGCAACCATTTAGTTTCTAAATACTTATGCCTCTTGCAAAATCTATCTTCCCTATTTGGTGTGTACTTGCAAACTCCATGCACTCCACAAAAATTGACATCCTTATAAGAGACATTTTCATCATGACTAGTGCAATCATCATTAGTACCATAGATATTCAAGGAATTCATACTAACAACATTGCAATCATGCTCATCATTCAAATAATTAGTGCCAAACATTCTAATGCATTCTTCTTCTAACACTTTGGCACAATTATCGGAATCCTTATTTTTCATGAAAAACATTAAAAAGATGAAGCATATGAGGCACCCTCAATTACATTTTTTTTGTAGTTTTCTTTTATAGACTAAACTAGTCATAAAACAAGAAACAAAAGATTCGATTGCAAGATCTAAAGATATACCTTCAAGCACTCACCTCCCCGGCAACGGCGCCAGAAATTGCTTGATGTCTACTACGCAACCTTCTTCTTGTAGACGTTGTTGGGCCTCCAAGTGCAGAGGTTTGTAGGACAGTAGCAAATTTCCCTCAACTGGATGACCTAAGGTTTATCAATCCGTGGGAGGCGTAGGTTGAAGATGGTCTCTCTCAAACAACCCTGCAACCAAATAACAAAGAGTCTCTTGTGTCCCCAACACACCCAATACAATGGTAAATTGTATAGGTGCGCTAGTTCGGCGAAGAGATGGTGTACAAGTGCAATATGGATGGTAGATATAGGTTTTTGTAATCTGAAAATATAAAAACAGCAAGGTAAAGTGAGCACAAACGGTATTGCAATGCGTTGAAACAAGGCCTAGGGTTCATACTTTCACTAGTGAAAGTTCTCTCAACAATAATAACATAATTGGATCATATAACTATCCCTCAACATGCAACAAAGAGTCACTCCAAAGTCACTAATAGCGGAGAACAAATGAAGAGATTATTGTAGGGTACGAAACCACCTCAAAGTTATTCTTTCTGATCGATCTATTCAAGAGTCTATAGTAAAATAACATGAAGCTATTCTTTCCGTTCGATCTATCACAGAGTTCGTACTAGAATAACACCTTAAGACACAAATCAACCAAAACCCTAATGTCACCTAGATACTCCAATGTCACCTCAAGTATCCGTGGGTATGATTATACGATATGCATCACACAATCTCAGATTCATCTATTCAACCAACACAAAGAACTTCAAAGAGTGCCCCAAAGTTTCTATCGGAGAGTCAAGACGAAAACGTGTGCCAACCCCTATGCATAAGTCCACAAGGCCACTGAACTCGCAAGTTGATGACCAAAACATACATCAAGTAGATCATGTGAATATACCATTGTCACCACAGATAAGCACATGCAAGACATACATCAAGTGTTCTCAAATCCTTAAAGACTCAATCCGATAATATAACTTCAAAGGGAAAACTCAATCCATTACAAGAGAGTAGAGGGGGAGAAACATCATAAGATCCAACTATAGTAGCAAAGCTCACGATACATCAAGATCGTGCCAAATCAAGAACACGAGAGAGAGAGAGAGATCAAACACATAGCTACTAGTACATACCCTCAGCCCCGAGGGTGAACTACTCCCTCCTCGTCATGGAGAGCGCCGGGATGATGAAGATGGCCACCGGTTAGGGTTCCCCCCCTCCGGTGAGTGCGAAGCAGGGTCCCGATTGGTTTTTGGTGGCTCTGAGAGGCTTGCGGCGGCATAACTCCCGACCTAGGTTATGTTCTGGGGGTTTCACGTATATATAAGAGGTTTTGGCGTCGAGGAACAAGTCGGGGGTCTCGAGGCGGCCACGAGGTAGGGGGCGCCTGTGGGGTATGGCGCGCCCCCACCCTCGTGGGTGGCCTCGGGACTCTTCTGGTCCATCTCCGGTACTCCGTGGGCTTCTTCTGGTCCAAAAACAATCTCCATGAAATTTCAGGTCAATTGGACTCTGTTTGTTATTCCTTTTCTGCGATACTCAAAAATAAGGAAAAAACAGAAACTGGCACTGGGTTCTGGGTTAATAGGTTAGTCCCAAAAATCATATAAAATAGCATATAAATGCATATAAGACATACTAGATGGTTAATATAATAGCATGGATTAATCAAAAATTATAGATACGTTGGAGACATATCAGGAATCAATTCATCGTTTCCCTTTTTTATAGGTCAGTCAAAGACCGGGGTCGCTTCACCTCAAAATGAAGGCACCGTTTCCCAACACATTGTGCAGTATATGTGCACGGATATTAAGGCATTATTCCATGCCACACCCAATAATGTCTATTGACGAGATGGTCTGACCTTGCCATTGGTGGTGACGCTTTGGTTTTCGGCCGAAAAAGCCGTCAGGGTTTGACCCAGTCGTCCTTCCTCTTGTTACAAACCTTCACAGCTAAGCTAAGGGAGACTTCGGTCCCATTGTATAATAAGTTGTGTTGAAAAGGGCCTTGCTAAAAGATAACCCCGGATACCTTGAGTAAATCAGTACATGGCGGCAATCTAGAAGAAGGCCAAGAAGATCTCGGAGCCGAGAATATCCTCGAAATAGGCAGCCGATGTGGAAGATAGAACTCGCCTACGAAATTGTAGACTTGAAAATTATGAAGTTGCCCTGAAGAAGATGTTGGATGCCCTCGGCTTGAAGACTAGTTCAGGGGATACTGACGGTGTCCTGGACTGGCGGGTGCACACCACGTCGGCTCGCCATTCGTGGTCGGGCCAAGAACCCACCAATAACTGAAGAATGGGGCCCGCATGCCTTGCCCTTGGCATGATCAAGATGAAGTTCTCCGAAGACTTGGCGTACACATCAAGGCATATTTGAATGATTGGCATGCTTATCCCTAGATTATAACCGACCATGTGTAAACCCTAGATACCTCTAGTGCCTATATAAGCCGATGGATTTTAGTCTATAGGGAGGACGTCAAGGTCTCAGTGCTTAGAACTCATCTATACGATCCCGAGGTAGATCATTGTATTATGTACCCCATCCACAATCAATATAACAAAACTAGTGTTGACGCTCAAAAATGGCATGATCGCAAAGAGTGACTTGAGTCTATAATGGGATGAGGTTAAAATTATGGGTTCATGTCACCATTTGATGGCCCTCCTCAAGATGATCGAAATAAATATGAAGATGGACCAAAACGGAGCTCAAGTGCAAAAGATATGACAATTTCGGAGATACCCGTGTTAACATCAGATTAGAAAATAGCATGATACCTATTTAAGATGACCTCGGATGAAAAAGTCTTCAACAACAAAGTTATTCTTCTCATCGAAATGGACGATTTTGATATAAAAATCGTCTTACTCTGAGGTCGTATGCAAAAGTCACAGCCAAAACTGTGTGCTACAGCACTGCATGGCCGGATCATCCGGACCGGGGTCCAGATCATCCGGCCGGTGGCCGAAAATTTGACCCAAACAACAGAAGCTAAAGGTTGAAGCCGGATGTTCTGGGTCAAGTCCCGGATGATCCGGGTAAAGGCCGGACAATCCGGGCAATCGTCCAGACGTCCAGACAAGTTTTTCTGCTACAGACTTTAGAAAACGGCCCAAAACACCGTCAAAATGGCCTCAAATAGAACAGTGTTTAACATTAAAGTTGTGCGTCTCATCGAGGTGGTTAATTTTGATATAAAAAACGTCCAAATCCGAGGTTGTATGTGGATTTTAGAGCCAAAACAGTAATCTGCTGTTAGAAAACTGGGCTAGGCCGGATCATCCGGGCCTAGAGCCGGACTTCCGAGCCGGAAGTCGTGAGAAGTCCGAATTTGGCTAGATTTTGATGATTTGGACGACAAGGCAAGTCCTTCTTGTACGGAAAGTCCATACACCTCTTATATAGACGAGAGGTGACGGCCGATTGAACAACAACACACAATCGATCAATCCATCTACCACTTTTTATCTTTTATCTTTTCTCCTTAACCCTAGTTCTTCTTCTTCCTCGTTCTTCGTCTATTCTTCTTGTTGCAGGGCGGCGAACCTCGAGGCCCTTGGGCGATCAAGTCGACCTAGGGCAGCCCATAGCTGCCGCGCGTCTAGATGGTGTCCCTCCTGGGCGCGTGGGGTTTCGGGTGTCCAAAAGCGCCCGCCGGATTGCTTGCGTACCGCGCTTCCGGACGGGTCTCCTTCGACGCGAGCTGCGGTGCATCACCCTCGGCGTTGGAGGTACACGGTGACGTGTTCGTGTGCGAACACACTTTTTGGCGACTCCGCTAGGGACGAAGCTTTGAACGGTCTCCAGCCCGTTCTTGCTACGAAGAGATCGTCGTCAAGTTGATGCAATCTACAAAGGTAATATGAGTACCCAATTCCCCTTTGTAGATGCAAATAATACATATGTTGTTGCTGGATCACCTAATGAGCATAATGTATCGGATAGCCCTAGTTTTATCAATTATGCATCTAATTATGCGCAAGGGTCGATGCAAAATAATCTTCTTGCTTCAAATTCTTATGATTTTAGCAACGTACAACATATGTATCCAAACTCTCATACATCGGCAACCCCACAAATCCATATGCCGATGAACAACATGATGGGTTTGGTTAATCAATTTGAAACACTTCATGTTAAAATTTCCAATGGCATACAAGAAAGTGTTTCACCTTTTTATTCATCGGCAACTAATTTGCAATATGTGAATCCAACCTTGCCGATAGGAGAATTGGCCATGCTACTACTAGCTATTCGGCCAGTTACTCTCAACCATCATATGCTATACCTCATGTTAGTAAATTTTCAGCACCGTATGCAACTGTAGATTTCATAATTCGGCCCCGCATCTTCATGGTCATAGCCGAACAAGTGAAAAATTTACAGGAACACATGTGCCGTCATCAAATCATGTAGCATATAATGCATACTCTACGCAGTTCAAGAATTTCGGCAACACTCATGAATCATTGCCGAAAGAATCTGAAAGTATTGCGGAGCAATCCCTTCCAGAAGCGATTGTGGCTGCATTAAAAAAGAGCTTGGCACAAAACAAGAGAATTAATGCTCTTTGCCTTGAACAATATGAAAAGGGGTTGTTTCCTGGTTATGCTGCAATAAAGGCTAGAGTTTTGCGTGAAGATGAAACTTCATCAATTGGTAGTATTGGTGAGAGAGCATATGGTTATCTGAATGCATACACCTCCACCTAGTACCAAGAAAGATATTATACACCCCTACACAATTGCAAAATTTCGGTAACACTAACACTTCATTGCCGAAAGATCCTAAAAGCATTGGGGGGCAAACTAATCTAGAGCGGGCTGAAATTGAGATTGGAGTTAAAGCTTTGCGCGATAGGGTGCAAGTACTTCGCCAAGAGAGAATTGATAGGGAATTAGCTCAAAGAAAAGAAGCCTTGCCAATTGATGTAACCGGTGAAAAGAATGATGATTCGGAAACTAAAAGTGCTTCGGTTGAAAAAGCCAAATCAAGTAGTATATATTCCAAATCCATCAAATCCAAAGAGGCAAACATTGTTGAGAAAGGGCATGGAAAGTATAGCAAGACAGCCATACTTGATTTTCCTGACGTTAATGGAACCTACTTCCTGCCCTATGAGTTTCGTGCCATAGAAATTGACGAGCTTCAAGAACAAGAACAAGTAGCCGAAGAAAGTTTGGTGGACAAATATCTTCAAACTAATGATGCACCTAAATCAAGAAAAAGATGATGACAAGGCGTTGGGGAGATATCCGGCTACGGAGCAAGATATTCTTGAAATCAAACCACCATCACGCTCTCCCAACATATTTGAAGAGGTATGTCTAGCAATTAATTTACCCATTTTCAGATTTGGTCATGACTTAGTTGTTGATGCATATATTAGAAAAAAATTCATAAGAAATATTGAGAGACCAATGAAGAAGGGTAATTTATTTATTAGCAATCAGATTGTCACAAAGCATATCGGTCAACACATTACACCATTTAGAAAGACCGATAGTGAAAAATTATTGCAGCCAAGGCTTTCCCCATTGCTTTATCTAAAGTTCAAATCTAATTGGGTAGCTTTGCTTATTTCTTATTTGGCTTACACTTGGTCTCAATTGAGACATGTATATTCTAACTATTTTCGTTTCAGAAATTTAAAGCCAAGGTTAAAATCTTCTGAGCAAACCGATGCAAGTATAGTTTCTTATCCAATGACACGGTAAGAGAATGCAAAATAAATTTCATAGCCGAATGGGGTGATAAAAAATCTGAATCATTCGTTTGCTTAACTCCAAATCCATTCTCACAGCAAGATCGGCTAGAAAATAAAAAGTTTGCCTTCAATTCAAGCATGTGTGATCAAATATTTGATTTATTGCTGAAAAATAATTACATAAGAATTCTTGATCACCGTGTCAAGCCATCAATTCAAGGACGAATGTATTGTAGGTTGCATCATTCGTTCAAACATAATTTTGAGGATTGCAATATGTTATATATTTATCGCCCTAAGCACATGCAAAGTGGCCGATGAAGTGTTGACATCGTCCTTAGAACCAACACGGTACAAGTTATTTTTCGGCATGCTACCTTTGCCGAAAAACAGGGGGGCATGTGTTGACGCTCAAAAATGGCATGATCGCAAAGAGTGACTTGAGTCTATAATGGGATGAGGTTAAAATTATGAGTTCATCTCACCATTTGATGTCCCTCTTCAAGATGATCGAAATAAATATGAAGATGGACCAAAACGGAGCTCAAGTGCAAAAGATATGACAATTTCGGAGATACCCGTGTTAACATCAGATTAGAAAATAGCATCATACCTATTTAATATGACCTCGGATGAAAAAGTCTTAGAACAGAAAAGTTCTTCTCTCGTCGAAACGGACAATTTTGATATAAAAATCGTCTTAATCCGATGTCGTATGCAAAAGTTACAGCCAAATCGCGTGCACAGAAGATCGCATGGCGGATCATCCAGACCGTAGTCCAGATCATCCGGCCGGTGGCCGAAAATTTGACCCAAACAACAGAAGCTAAAAGTTGAAGCCAGATGATCTGGGTCAAGTCCCGGATGATCCGAGTAAAGGCCGGACAATCCGGGCAATCGTCCGGACGTCTGGACAAGTTTTTCTGCTACAGACTTTAGAAAACGGCCCCAAACACCGTCAAGATGGCCTCAAATCGAAAAGTGTTCAACATGAAAGTTGTGCGTCTCGTTGATTTGATATAAAAAACGTCCAAAGCCGAGGTCGTATGCGGATTCTAGAGCCAAAAAAGTAAGCTGCTGTCAGAAAACTGGGCTAGGCCGGATAATCCGGGCCTAGAACCGGACATCCGGGCCGGAAGTCGTGAGAAGTCCGAATTTGGCTCGATTTTGATGATTTGGACGACAAGGCAAGTCCTTTTCTTGTACGAGAAGTCCATCCGCCTCTTATATAGATGAGAGGTGATGGCCGATTGAACAACAACACACAATCGAACAAATCTATCTACATCTTTTACCTTTACTTTTATCTCACTCCCTTGTTCTTCTTCTTCTTCCTCGTTCTTCGTTCGTTCTTCTTCATTGCAGGGCGGCGAACCTCGAGGCCCTAGGGGCGATCAGGTCGACCTAGGGCAGCCCATAGCCGCCGCGCGCCCTGATGGGGTCCCTCCCGGGCGTGCGGGGCTTCGGGTCTATAAAAGCGCCCGCCGGATTGTCTTATGCATCGCTGCTCGGGCGGGTCTCCTTCGACGTGAGCTGCGGTGCATCACCCCCGACGTCGAGGGTACACGGTGACGTGTTCGTGTGCGAACAAGTAGGATGTAGGATTTTACCTCTTTGAGAGGGCCCGAACCTGGGTAAAACACTGTGTCCCTATTCTTCCCATCTTGCTCAGATCATAAGCTTTGGAACCCCCTACTCGAGATCCGTCGGTTTTAGCACCGACAAAGAGGGGAGGAGCGGAGTGAGAAAATCAAGGCTCGAGATGGGGTTTTGGGTGAGCCGGTGTGTTTGAGGCCTACGTGCTAGAGCACACTCACAAACCTCCTTCAGCTTTACTTCCGATTTATGAATTTTGAGACTTGACATCTGATGCATGGCGTTGAATGGTCTAGAGTGTGCTGACCGCGTGGTCCGAACATTTTAAAGGGCATATTGATGCATGGGTTTGGAGTTGCCCTTACCAACACCGGACATGGGGTGCAGTAGCAGACAGTGAGCAACATTAGAGCATCTCCAGCCGTTCGGCGTTCCCAGAGACTGAAATAACGCCTCCTGAGAGCTAGCCAACGCTTTTTCACCATGGGGGCGGTAGGGTTCCCACCCGCCGCCCCAAGTTGGCTCCGGACGTCGTTTTTTGAAATAAAGTTCGGTAAAAATTTGAAGAAAATGACACAGGCCCACGGCGAATTTGGATGAAATTCAGGCGGTTTTCATTCATATTTGTACATAATTTAAAAGATATAATTAAAACCCTAAAAACTACGCCGCCACCGCCGTCCCGAGGCTTCTACATGCCGAGGAGCTTGTAGAAGGCGGTGTAGTCGCCGCTCCGCGTCATCGCCGCCATTGCGTCGTTGTCGCTGTCTCGACACCGCCGCCCCATCGCAACCTCGTCTCTGGGCGCCGAGGCGGATGGGGTTGGATGGCGCTAGCGCCTCCTCGTCGCTATCGTCGAGGATGACGACGCCGTCCTCGTCGCGGCGCCGAGCGGCGATCTCCTCGAGGGCGCGGCGCTGGTGCTCCATCTCCTCCCACGCATAGTCGTCTCGCGCCCATTTCAGGCCGGTCTCGGGGTCAGCGGCCATGGCGATGTGCTCCTACTTGACGACGGGCGGCGATCCGCTCCTTTCTTTGGCTCGACCAAGGTTGGTGGCGGCGACACTCGCTTATGACGAGGTTGCCGCTGCCGGCGCTCCGACGTCTCTTGGGCTCGCCTTTAGGGCGACGAGCGGCGCAGTGTGCCGGAGGAGCGGGAGCCGGAGGAAGAGGACGCTACCGCCATGCGCTTTCGGCAGCCGAGAGCTGCCGCCCGCTGCGTGAAGGACGGGCGCCGGTACTCCATCCACGGTGAAGTTGCCGCCCTCGGCGTGCTCGAGGACGGCGTGGAGAAATCTTGCCGGGATGCTCTACCACCGACGGGCGGCTGCCGGAGGTGTGGCGCCCGGTAATGCCGGGCGTCGTTCGTGGACGCGAAGCTAGTCGGCGTGGGCGGCGCTCAGTACGCCGCCCACGAGCGGTTCTTGCCGGGCGTACCTCGCGTACGCCGCCGCTTCCTCGATAAGCGCCGGGCCGGATCCGCGATCTCGGCTGGCGTCAACGCCTGGCGGCAGGGGCACGAGGACTCTCCGCGAGCCTCCACGAGCCTCGCACGCGCATGTCGCGGCGCCGGTAGTCCGCCAGGAGGAGGTGCGCCTCCCACTCGTGCAGATGGCGGCGGCCGAAGCCGTTGGCCGCCGCTCTGTCGCCGGGGAAACGCTCGGCCATCTGGGAAGGAGGAGAGAGTGCGAGCAAAGGGCGCCGAGGGGAAGAAGGTGGTCGGCGGCGAGAGAAATGGTGGGAGACAGTGAGCGCCAATGGCGACAAAGAGCGGCTTTTATATCGGCGAGGGGGCAGCAGCAGTGTGGACGCATGACGGGAAAGGGCAGGCCACGCGGCGGTGCGCCTTCATTGCGTCGCCCGTGATCAATGGAAGGCTGACCGGCGACAGCCTTCGCATTGATTCGCACGGGAGCCGAGGCGAGGCACTAAGGACGATGTTGCCTAGTCGTTGACTCGGCGGGCCCATGAGATGGGAGTCCGGCATGGGAAGTTTTAGCGCGTTTTTTCTTTTGCCTGGCGCCCCCGATCGACCCCAGCGCGCTGGGTTCGGTCTGGGTCCGCCGGTGCCAATTTTGGTCCTAACTGGCGAAATTTTGTTCCCAGGTAATGTAATGTGAGGCCCTCTTTGATTTAAAGGATTTCTAAAGAAACTTGAAGGATTCTAATCTTTAGGATTTTTCCCTCCATGGGTTGTTTTTGTTTGATACATAGTATTGCAATCCATAGGAATTTTTTCATAAGATTCACTTGTACTAGTTTCCGTAAGAAAATTTCCATCAACTCCAACCTCATGTGAAAAATCCTACGTTTTTCTTGCGCACAATCAAACGCTCATACTAATCCTGTAGGATTGAGGATGACATGCCACTCTATCTCTCTATTTTTCCTATTCCTGCATTTTACAAATATTGCGAGTCAAAGAGGCCTGATATCCTGTTATCGCAAAAGAAGAAAGTATCGACGACATAACTGCAAGATCGCATGCAGCTTTCCCTATCTTTTACTCCCTCCGTCCCAAAATAAGTGTCTCAGCTCAACTGGATGCAGTTACAAGTGCTGGGCTTTCATAGCTGCCATTGGCCAGTTTTGCGTATCTTGGCGGCAATAAGGAATCCACATGGGCGAAGTAGTCTTGCTCCCCGGATGGCTCCATCAATACTGGTGCGTCAAGGACAGAGTCAGGAATGGCGTCAAGAGTTTCCTCCAAGAACTGCGCAAGTGTCTGCACATCCAAGAAGCACAGCAAATGGTTTATAGATCCAAACAACGGCGCAGTTGTCTATATCAAAACAACGCAGGTGTCTACTACAACTTGAGAAGCACAACATCATTTTTTACTTAGAGCAGCATGAGAACATATGTTACGGTGTGGATATTGCTATTACTGGAGAAGGTCAGCAAAGAGTGTACTCATTTTGATAGCTTACCTTGCAATGGCGCAGCGTAGAATCAGCCTTACGTTTCCACAAACTATTACCAGGCTCTGAGTGGAACAAATGTAACAATGGCTGTGTCAAAAGAAGTGCTTCCGTCAGTCATCAATGAACAACCAAGTGTTTGCATAATATCATGTACGTATACAAAATGATGAAAATGCTAATACAGGTGATATAGCAGCTTAAACTAAACTACTACTATTATTATTATAAAACAAAAATGCAGCACTTGAAACTGCTACATCTTGATTAAGGAGCTGATAATCAAGGATTAACAAATAAATTTCTTTACCATTGCAAATGCTTTCAAGAAGTTCACTGTCTTTTATCAACTTTCTCTTTTTTTCCTCTGTTTTTATTTTAAGGTATACACTGCTATTTAATGCATAGAAGCAAACGAACTAGAAAACTCATGCTTTCACGCTGCACTACTGTGCACACCGACTTCTAATGAATTACATTATTACAAGGTGAATGCACTAAAGCCCTCAAATTAAGAGAACTTCAACAAAGTACAGAATACTATGCATAAAATAGCACAAGCAATCTTCAATAACACTGCTCCACGTGATCATAAAATTATGCGATCTGTGTCAATGTAGACCCAAAAGCTTGTATGAAAACAAAAAGGGAAAAGAAGAACCTTCACACCTTAACAAGTTGCCTCACGTTTGGCCTGCTGATGCCATACTGTCCAATTATAGAATCACCATAAACTTGGTAGCTCTGAAGGATCTAAAGCAGAGTTCAGTCAATAGAAATAGCTCTAAAAGCAAAATTCGACTCCGATTAATGTTAAACCTGGCGACGCGAAGAGCAACGTGTTGGCATGCCATAAATTTCACTATCCACGTGCCCCAGCATATTCCATGGACTGCAACATTTATCCACCAAAATGATACTATTAGAACAATAACTGATGTTGGAATTAGCATCCCCTACATAGTTTCCGTCAAAAATGGAAAACGTAACAAATGGGGTCAACATTAGAAGTTAATGTTGATTCTTGAAAAGGGTACAATTTTTTATTTAATGATAGATACGAAGGAGGGAGGGGATGGACCTTCAACACATTTACCAACGGTCTTTTTAAGTAGCAAAAATTGGTAATTTACCAGGATGAAAGAGGTTTCCTTGTTATTGGTCTTTCACTTGTCATTCAGTCCCCGTGGTCCGTTTTTGGATGGGCTGATTGAGTTGCAATATGTGCCGTATACAAGCAATTAAAATTATGTGTTATTGTGTATTCCCTGTTCAGCACCTACCATAATGATTCTGTTTAATGTTCCTAAGTAATGGAAGCCATCACGTTCAAAGTTGAAATACATTTCAGTAGAAGATGAAGTTCACAATAGTATCTTTACTATTATAAAGATCTGAACTGGTGGCCGCCTGTTCACCTCTTAAGAATTACGAATCCGTGTTCTCGCTCAAGCACCATTCCTGACCTCCTGTTTTAATTCATTATTCTTCAGCAACTATTAAGAAAAGTACTGGCCATTGAGTAGAATTAGGTATTGAGGAGCTTGTAGCAGATTGGCTATCAGTGCTATACAAATTGAAGGATTCTATCAGAATTGCCAGTCAAGCTTATGACCTCTTGATTGCCAGAGGGTGCAGATCTCACCAGCTAGGTTGAAGGCACATTGTGAATAAGTGGGGATGACCATCTTATCAAGCTGGTGGCCATCTATGACTAGTATAGCTACCTAGTTACCAGCGAACAAAATTGGGTGGTACATTCCATAACATGGCCTGACCCTTTTCTAAAGCCGCAAGTATAGTTCCTGAGCCCTGGTCAGACCATTTTGGTTGTTGGCCATGACCCATGTGTAAGAAGATGGCAATCCCTTCATTTCTACATGATGTGGATCTACCACTCAAAAAAAAAAACATGATGTGGATCTGGTCCTTTTTCCGGTTCTCCAGAAATGAGCTTCAGGGTTTTGTTTGCCCGTGTTAATATGTTACTCTGAATCTCTTTAAATTTTCAAAACTATTGAGATGCATGAAATGAGAGTTGAGTATCGATGCAGGGATTTTTCACAATCAAAATGGAAATTCATACTTATTGTAAGCAGCACGACCAACCATAACTTGATGGGCGCCTTGTCTTATGGATGCACTAACCTGCAGCCAAATGAAGGTCTTCAGTGCAACTCACTACTGCAATGTTACAAGTGATTCAAGGTTGAGAAACCAAAATGGTTTAATCCTGATAAACTGTACAGTAATGAAATCCTGATAAATTAGCTTGTAATGTGCTCGGTAGGAGAATAACCCGACTAAGCCATGCAAAATGTCAATAACTCTGTATCTTGATATCCCTTTATAGATATATCCAATTCAAACCACTTCAATAAAATAGCCTCATGTGTAACAAAACAACAAATGATTCTCCAGCATAGAAATGTTCACGAGTCATGAATATTGAAGAGATGAATGCTAGAGAAAGCATGGCATGCTAAATCACCATGTTGTGTACTCCTATTGTGGAGAACAACTATGACAGAGCACAGAGGGGGGTGCAGGAGGGGTCATGGTAGAAGTCCTAATATTAGGGGTCAAGTTGGTCTACCGAGCATGACACCAACGAGCTGGTGATGATAGCATCTACCAGAGAATGAGACGCACAACCTCTGTCATGGGGCTTCTAACGCAGACAAGAAAAACAGCAGCGGCGACATGTCAGTTTTTGGTGCTCATGTGAAGACACTGGAGGACCGGGCAGGTTCAGCGACACATTGCCAAACCCCGACAACAACACCCTTGCTGCCCCACGTGAAATTGGACTCAACCCGAACTGTGTTCAATGTGGTCATACAGATACCAACTTCTAAGAATTGCAGCAACACAATTAGAATGTGACGTTCCCATTGTTACCTATTTTTCACAGTAAAAAGTTCAGAAGTTAACTTACTTGTTCAATAGTCGTTAAGCCTCCATTTAGTGTAAAGTGTACCTCTGGGAAGTCCCGCAACAAAGCATAATAGTACTCATATCTGCAACGATATCCACAAGAAAGCCAGCAAATTATAAATTGAAATATTACTGAAGCATAACATTTAATAAAGGTGACTCTAATCCAATTCCAACATAGCAACCTATTAAGAGGTACAAAGGCCAGTATCAACTAGTCAGAACTCAGCCTTCCCCAGAAGTAAACTTCCATTACTGATAATACAGTCTGGGTTGTAAGCACCAACAAATTAAGCATGAATATTTACGACAAGCAAATCTGGAACCACATAATAGTATCAGCATGGCGCATAAAGGGATGATTCTTAGTGTCAACCATTTATTACTGTTTGTACCAATGTCTTGCGGGCTTTAAGGATATTGGTGTTGCCATTGTCTATATTCTATGGATATCTTTGCATGCAAAATGAAAATGGAATCAAGCGCAAACATACTTTAAAGGAGGAACCTTCCGATTCTCTGCAGGACTGAGGCCACTGAGCAACGCCTTCCGAGCATGGATAATAAAATGCCTAGTTGGTGACTTAGAAACAACTTTATCTACAAATGTACCTGGTGCAATGTGAAAACAAGTTAATTGCGCTCATTAAAAACATGTCACTATATGTCAGCAGCCGGCACCCAGCACATGGGAAAATATGTAACCATCAAGATAGAGATGAACTTCCAAAGAAAAGAAAAAAGGGCAGCCCCGTGCATGTAGCTCCCGCTTGCGCAGGGTCCGGCGAAGGGTCCGACCACTTTGGGTCTATTGTACGCAGCCTTTCCCTACATTTCTGTAAGAGGCTGTTTCCAGGACTTGAACCCGTGACCTCATGGTCACAAGGCAGCAGCTTTACCACTGCGCCAAGGCTCCCCTTCCAAAGAGAATTGGAAAAATCAATAATAATCCTCTATAAATAAGCTAGCTAACTATACATGAATAAACAAAAATCCAGAACTAAGGCACTGAAAAAATGTGTGTTTAGCTCATGATTAATTGTTTTTTAAGATTATATTATAGGTTTACTTATTCTGTAGTTACAAAAGCATATTATTCGATTGCAGTGCACAAATTCACTTCCTAATATCTCGAGGACTTTAATGGAAAATCGAGATACTTTGAAGAAAACTCACAAAGTTCTTTGTAGGAGTCACGATCGTCAACTCCAATTCTGCATTTAACACTGACAGGGACATCACAATTGGCAGCAATAGCTGACATAGCATCCCCTACAAACTTCAGGAATCGTATCAAGTTTTATGCAGGAGCAAAAGGAGCAAGCATTCATATTACATAATCGTGGTTTTGTAGTTCATGAGGCAAACCTCTGGATCATACATTAAGCGAGCACCGAAGCAACCGTGGCCAGCAACTTTGCCGCTGGGGCAACCACAACTAACACAAAAGTCCACAAGAATTTGTAAATTATACAAAACTGTAGAATGTACTGCATAATCAGGTGAGACATGACTGAGGCTGTTACTTCAGGTTGATCTCATCATATGCATATCCACTTGCTAATTCAGTTGCCTTTGCCAAATTGTCAAGATTACTTCCACCAATTTGTAACACAATAGGATGCTGTTCAGCAGGAAATGCTAAAAATCTATCCTGCATATTTTCAAAATTAAAATTACATACCAACTTTGCATATGATTGGTGAGTATAATGATATAAAAATGGAGTAGATCCACTTTATTGATCCATTCATTTCCAGAAAACAACAGCTGCCAATAATAAATACTCCCTCCGTTCCAAAATAGATGACCCAACTTTGTACTAACTTTGTACAAAGTTGAGTCATCTATTTTGGAATGGAGGGAGTACAAATGAAAACTAAGTCATACTAGTGATTTACATAGTAATATCAATCAATGCTGCAGGCATGTTTATCAAGTTGAGGTAGCTCCTACACATGTCAGCTACAACATAGGAAGTCCGCTGCTACTTTATCATGTAAAAACAACGAAGGATCATTTATCATACTTCCAGTAGTTGGAATATGACTTCATAAATTCTTGGATGCTATTCATCAGACTTTACATGATGGTATTGCATGAACTTTTGACTTAAACAATATTCATTTCTAGGAAAAGCCGACTGAAGGTGAAGTCACCTTATTTAACTGTTCAGGCTTACTCCAATTTATGTAAGAATGTAGATACAGATTAAAACTAGATGTCTGAAGTTTAACCGAACTGATTTCTAAACAGAATATGAAGCATGTACTGAGGTTCAGCAGAATGTCATCATTGGTTCTAAAATAACCCAATGGACATGTCAAGTTCAACTCCACAATGAGATAGATTCTGGTCAGTGACTCAAAGAAGTACTTCAGATAGCTCATAACAATTTAAAAAAGTGCATGGTGAAAAGCACGGCAGAGGAACTATATTACACATAATCAATTACTGTGAAAACAGGGCTGAAAATTGCACGTGTCTTAAAAGAATCCATGAGCTGCACGACTAGTACACACATAATGAAACTGGAGAATACACATGACTAAAATTTAAATGCAAAATCAGATTTACCACATAAAGCACACCATCTGATAGGTTATATCCTCAAAGCTATGATGCATTGTGTATATTCTTAACCAATTATTTTAAGAGTGTTTCTCTTGTGATCTCTTCAAAATGGTTAGGGGATACGATAACTAACTATCTCTGAATAAATTGTAAATATAACCTTATCTAGAGCATGTGACCAGTCCGAGTCTACCATCTGTTTGTCTTTAGTAACAGATAAACATCACGCTCTCTACAGAAGTTATTGCTTGTGAGTTGTGAGTAACTCTATCTGTGCACGCCACATTACTGGCCTCTACTTCTTGCACAAACTCCATTGATCATACAACAACAACAACAACAAAGCCTTTAGTCTCAAACAAGTTGGGGTAGGCTAGAGGTGAAACCCATAAGATCTCGCGACCAACTCATGGTTCGGGCACATGGATAGCAAGCTTCCACACACCCCTATCCATAACTAG
Source organism: Aegilops bicornis (assembly GCA_021605145.1). NCBI lineage: Eukaryota > Viridiplantae > Streptophyta > Magnoliopsida > Poales > Poaceae > Aegilops > Aegilops bicornis. Next base: position 620,219 of record JAHIAL010000021.1, on the reverse strand, counting down.
TTCTTTGGTGATACTCCAATCCTTCAGATCTCTCTTTACTGACTCTTCTCATGTCAAATTCGGTCTACCCCGACCTCTCTTGACATTCTCCGCACGCTTTAGCCGTCCGCTATGCACTGGAGCTTCTGGAGGCCTGCGCTGAATATGCCCAAACCATCTCAGACGATGTTGAACAAGCTTCTCTTCAATTGGTGCTACCCCAACTCTATCTTGTATATCATCATTCCGGACTCGATCCTTCCTCGTGTGGCCACACATCCATCTCAACATACGCATCTCTGCCACACCTGACTGTTGAACATGTCGCCTTTTAGTCGGCCAACACTCAGCGCCATACAACATGGCGGGTCGAACCGCCGTCCTGTAGAACTTGCCATATTGGGTGATATGTGGTCAAGAAAACGGTGGTGATGTAAGAAAATAATTCTTTTACAAATTTAAAATTCTATGGTCGAGGAGCTTGCCATATTAGGTGATATGTGGTCAAGAAAACGGTGGTGATGTAACTATTATCGTATGAGTTCTCTATTTCTATGGTCGTGGATTTTGGCGTGTTACCTCATCCGTGATCACGCTAACAGTCAGACATAACATGGGTTGTACCATGGCACCAGTGAACGAAATATGCAGCACAACTGCGTTTAATATGGTATTTTCCCAGTGCATTAATTTGCATGCCTCTCCAAGAATCTCCCTCATCACTTCTCAAATATGTTTCACTTCTCACTGGAAGCTCATGCCATTGTACTGTACAATTTTTTTTACGCGAAGAAGTGTTACCGTACTTTTTTTTTATCGGACCATACATTTGTTACTGTACTGTCATCTTGATGCAGCTCGACTAGTGTAATCAATGCCAACACTTCTAACCCCCATGAATCAAAATATCATAATCAGGTTCGATGAAATCAGTTATCCCAAAGCACTCGAGCTTAATGGCACCCGACCAAGAAAGACCAAAAATGACTCACCAACTTATCTTTCTGATGCACAATGGTCTCAGCGACCACCATCTCTGTGTATAACCAGGCGTGCCTCGATATCAGCCGCGCGAGCGTCCTGTAGTGGTTGTCTGTCCAGTCCATCATCGGCGCCACGCTGCGGGAGCAGGCGGATGGGAGCAAGAAAACAAGTATCAGTCAGCTCCGACCATGGCCAGGTACATTGACCAACCCCTAGTGCCTTATAGCTCTGATTCCGCTCACCTGAACAAGGGAGGAAGGTACTCCCCGGGGGGCAGAGAGAAGCTCGCAGCGCCACACGGCCGCAAGCCGTGAGCGTGTGACAAGAACCGCCCCGGCCGGCTGCGGAGGAAGAAGATGCCGGGCTTGGCAGGCACTAGTGACGGGAGCAGGGCGTGCCACGCGGCGGACCTCATCGCGATGGCCATCCGAGTCCCCGCTCCCGCGCGAGGCAGCGCCGCTTCTCGCGCGTTACGCTCGGGTACTGGTGAGTGGTGCGGCGGCTCGTTACAGCCTTGGCCGGTCGATCTGAGGCGGCGGCGGCGACTGTGCAAGCGTGTAACGCTGCGGGCCACTTCGAGTCAGGTTAACGGATTTGCAGTGGAAATAAGCTCCGGGCGGGGGGAAGCTACGAAAAACTGTTTTTTCCTACGTTTTTTTATTCGGTTATTAATGGAATTGAAGCTTTTTTACTGTTTTTCTGACAAAATGTCAACTAGTGTCAAAAACGCTCTTATATTATGGAACGGAGGGAGTATATCATCAACTGTGCTGCCAAAATGGAACTAGGTGCCTCTTTGGTTGGTGACTAAAAGCGTCTCCAACAGCTTGTGTATGTGTGGTTGTGTATATGTTTATATAGACAATGGTCTAAGAAAATATCATCTATATGCACAATTAGCTTTTCAACACATTGTTTGTATATATTATCTCTCTTATATTTTAGTATTATCTTGTAACTAGTAATCCAACTTCATTTTAGCAAATACTCCCTCCGTAAATTAATATAACAGCGTTTAGATCACTACTTTAGTGATATAAACGCTCTTATATTAGTTTACAGAGGGAGTATAATTCAAACGATTTATAATTGCAGCAGTTATAATCCTAACGGACACTTTCCAGATGGCTATATTCCATATCTGTATATACAGGTAAAACATGTATGTTTTGTGTATTACACGCCTCTCATGGGGCGGCTTCATATCACACATGCGTTTTTTTATTCGGTTATTAATGGAATTGAAGCTTATTTACTGTTTTTCTGGCAAAATGTTAACTAGTGTCAAAAACGCTCTTATATTATGAAACAGAGAATATATATATATATATATATATATATATATATATATAAATATAATATATATTACATGACTTGACCATCAAGAGAGATCAAGAAAACCCTAACCGAATCAATACATATCGGCAGGAGATCATATACCTATACAAGGTAATCTATACAAAAGGAATACTTTAACATCCCTCAATTTAAAGCGTCGTATGGCAAGAGACACGAATTGGACTGAAATTGAGAAGAGCTGCGACGAGAGTCCTTTTGTCATTATGTCAGCATACCGATGAGAATATATCAATCTTGGATGTATTCGGGGAAGTACCCCTAGTACACATTGTCAGGATCATAACCCCAACAGTTGGCGCCCACCTTGGGGCTAGGCGTCTAGCAAACTTTCACGGCGTATGTGGATTTTTTCATCATCACGTCGGTCGGCGACGAAATCCATTTCGGAACACTCTCCTTCATCGTTGATGACTTAGCGTGGCTTCACAAGGCCCCGCTAGACGTGGAGGTGTTGCCCGTCCGTGGTGTGACGCATTTCCACGCGTCATCCTACGGGGTCCTTCTCCGGCAGCCCTCGCCTCCATACCGAGTGGCCGCTCGCCCTACCATCACGCGTCACCGCATGCGTTCCGGGCGCCCACGGCTGCAGCGCTGGATCAAGCATGCCGTGGCCACCTAGGTTGCGGCAGAGCATGTGGCAGCTCTCGAGTTCGATGAGCCCGCCCTCGACCTCTCAAATGGGTCACTTGGTGATTCCTCTGTCGAGTCCGAGCGTGAAAGTACCGAGTCGACCGCCGAGGTTCTCATGGCGGATAACTCTGAGCACCGCGCGCCCCGGGGGTACACTGACGATCGGGAAGGCCGCGCGGGTGCGTCACACGGCAACACTGACGGCGGTGCCGCGGGCCACGAGCCGTACGTGCCCCAAGATCTCACCCGGGAGCAACGAGACGAGCTCCATCGCAGAACAAGCAGCCTCGAACACCCCCATCACCGGACGACTTCGAGGCGTTGGACATGGACTCGACTTCGCTGGCCACTCTAGCCGAAACATCGCTTCGAATAGCTTCAGAGGAGCTGGACGAACGTGAGCGCCGTCAACCCAGTTCCTGGGGCCGGCACAAACGCCACTCTTCTCGAGTGACCATCCTCGTAAGTACCGAGTCCTCGATCTCCATTACAAAACTCGGCGGCCGCCAATCGGATCGCTTATTCCATCCAACCCTCTCGCTCTGCGGTCGGGAAGGATTTCGCAGATCTAGGCGCTCCTGAAGACGGCGATGTCACAAAACACAGCGGTGTCCCAGTCCAGAGATCGGATCCACAGCGCATCAGTGCGCGCGGAGACCATTCAATCGGCTCATAGCCCACTCGGCTCCGGCGGGCGCCGAGCCACTTCCTCCTCAAGAGATCACCACGAAGATCGGATGCGCGATCGGGCTGCGTCACCCCAAATCCACGACGACTCACGATCACGCCTCGATGCCTCCACCACGAGATGGCACGTGACGGCGCTAGCCCTACGATGATAGACGGACACACGGCGTCCATCGAAGGCTGAAAGGATCGAGAAGAGGTGTCTAGAGGGGGGGTGATTAGACACTAAGTACCAAAAGTTGCAGTTTTAATTTCTTTAAGTTGAAGTGGAGTTTTGACACAAGTTTAACAAACAAAATAGATATCAAGCAAGCATGCAAAGAGTATATGAGCAGCGGAAAGTAAAGCATGCAACTTGCAAGAATGTAAAAGGATGGGATTGGAGTGTGCAAACGCAATTTGGAGACACGGAGATTTTTGAGACGTGGTTCCGATAGGTGGTGCTATCGTACATCCACGTTGATGGAGACTTCAACCCACGAAGGCTAACGATTGCGCGAGTCCACAGAGGGCTCCACCCACGAACGGTCCACGAAGAAGCAACCTTGTCTATCCTACCATGGCCGTCGCCCACGAAGGACTTGCCTCACTAGCGGTAGATCTTCACGAAGTAGGCGATCTCCTTGCCCTTACAAACTCCTTGGTTCAACTCCACAATCTTGCTCTGAGGCTCCCAAGTGACACCTAGCCAATCTAGGAGACACCACTCTCCAAGAAGTAACAAATGGTGTGTTGATGATGAACTCCTTGCTCTTGTGCTTCAAATGATAGTCTCCCCAACACTCAACTCTCTCTCACAGGATATGGATTTGATGGAAAGAAGATTTGAGTGGAAAGCAACTTGGGGAAGGCTAGAGATCAAGTTTCATATGGTAGGAATGGAATATCTTGGCCTCAACACAAGTGTAGGTGTTTCTCTCTCAGAAAATGTAAGTTTGAAGTGTAGGTTCGTTCTGATGGCTCTCTCCATTTAATGAAGAGGAGGTGGAGGGTATATATAGCCTCCACACAAAATCTAACCATTACACAACTTGCCAATCTCGGTGGGACCGAATTGATAAACTCCTCGGACCGATTCGTAAAAATCTAGTGATCATAGGGATTTTCGGTGGGACCGACATGCAACTTGGTAGGACCGATATGGTTAGGGTTAGGGCATAACACAATCTCGATGAGACCGACATACAAACTCGGTGAGACCGATTTTGGTAATAAGCTAACCAGAGAGTTGGTCAGGTAAACTCGGTGGGACCGATTCGCTCGTTTCGGTGAGACCGAAATGTTACGAAAAGGAAACATAGAGTTTACATTGCAATATCGGTAGGACCGATTACACAAACTCGGTGAGACCGATTTTGGTAATGGATCCATACAGAGAGATTGCAATCCCATCTTGGTGAGACCGGGATCCCTATCGGTGAGACCGATTTGCCTAGGGTTTGTGGCAGTGGCTATGACATTTGAACTCGGTGGCGCCGGATAGAAAGAATCGGTGGGGCCGAGTTTGACTTTTGGTTTAGGTCATATGTGGATGCGAGAAAGTAGTTGAGGGCTTTGGAGCATATCACTAAGCATTTTGAGCAAGAGCCTCATTAAGCAACACCTCATCCCTCCTTGATAGTATTGGCTTTTCCTATAGACTCAATGTGATCTTGGATCACTAAAATAGAAAATGTAGAGTCTTGAGCTTTGAGCTTGAGCCAATCCTTTTGTCCTTAGCATCTTGAAGGGGTTCCACGTCCTCTAGTCCATGTCACTTCATTGTTGAACATACTAGGTAAAAGTGTTAGTCCAACAAGAGATATGTTGACATTAATTACCAAAACCACCTAGGGAGCACTTGTGCTTTCAATCTCTCCCTTTTTAGTAATTGATGACAACATACATCAAAGCTTTAGATAAAGATATAGAGAATAGTAAGTAAAGCTTCGGAAAGACATGTAACATGCATAGGCTCCCCCTACATGTATGCAATCATGTGAATATGGAATATAGGAGCATGTGAATGCATAAACATGACAGAGTAAGCAATGTGTTACATGTATCTTGGCTATATGCGCCGAGCAAATGATGTGAATATGAGAAATGTACCTTCATGCTCATGAGTCCTTCTTGCAAACAAGATGTACATCAAAGAAGAATTTCTCATTCACATGACTGTGATGCATATACTTACCTTGTGGTCTTGAGTTGGCTTAGGATGGGATGAACTGCGTAAACAAGGTTAGATAACCCAGATACACCTAACGCCGTGAAAGCAAACAAAAGAAACCACAAGAGTACCAAGGTGGGATCACATGTAGAGTGAGTACTAAGTACCACATTGGATATAGACATGTCCCCAAAGGTAAAGATGTGCAATAAATTCAAGGATTTCCTTCCCTTAGATGTCTTGCTCCCCCTGAATCTAGCATGGGATACTGGGAGAAGATATGGAATAGAAAATCAGAGCAAAATCAGAGCTCAAAGGAAACAAACAGAGCTAATGCAAACGAGCAAATATGAACATGTCTTTCCCTCTTGAAGACATGTGACTTCTCTCCTCTTGAACACCAAGCATCCGGGGTCCTTGATGATTACTCTTTCTTCCCTTGAGTATTCTCTCCCCCTATAGATATGATTAAGCTTTGATGTGATATCTCTCTCCCCCTTTGACATCAATTTCCAAGAAGGGTTCTTCTGGATTTTTGTCATGATGGGTTTGGTACTTGACTCACAGAACAAAGCAAAGAAGTTGAATGGGATGCTTTGGTCGAGGACAAGATTCATTGAGTGGAGCTGGGTCAAAAGAATGCGAGAAACAAGTGGCAAGATGTCTTTCCTGTAGTGAAATCGGTGACACCGAAGTTTTATGGTTCGGTTGTACCGAGAGGATTCGGTTGGACCGAAAGCATCGCATCGTGAGACCGAGTTCATCACAGAGAAAACACTTGTCACCTCAGCTCACTAGACAAGTAAGATCTCACAAGGATTTGCAAGGAATTAACTAAAAGATTTGCAATGAATTGGATGCAAGGAATGCAGAACAGAAAATAAAAGAGAAGAAACTAAAAAGAGTCTAGATGAAGTTTTTTTTTGAAGAGGGAAACAAATATGCATGAGACAAATGCAAGAGCACATAAAGGAACATAAGAGAACTTCATCTATAATTGGTCGGCGACAAAGTCACCTATGTTAGAGTATATTGACTTAGGAGTCAAGTGAGATCACTTGATCATAGGTCATACTAATCGTTTAAGCTCAAAATGGGGTTGCCATTTTTCGTTTAAGCCTTTTGATGTATTCACATCTTGTCGAGTTGCTTTGACTCATGACTTGGAGTAAAGCTTCTCTAAGATGGAATAACATACCTTGGGTGGTGGTGTTGATCATGATCATGTAGTTGAACTTGTGTGGGTTGCTCAAGGTTGATGTAGCTCATCAAGAGTTGGGAGCACCACTTGGAGTTTGAGTTCATCTACCTACATGGGCTAGTTTTTGCAAGGAAGAGCACTTGTGTATCCAAAATGACAATCATTAAACTCCACATAGAATTTGTCAAAGGATAGGTTTGAATGGTTGCGTGCTTCCTTGTCTTCATCCACCATTGTGTAGAGACTTGGTGATATAGAAATTGCTCAAGATGTGAGTCAGTTGCAATCTCATAGATTTAGATTCATCCAAGTACCTACACGGGTTAGATAACATGCAAGGTGCAAATATATCCAAGACATTAGATAGTCAACATAAGAGAAATATCAAGGATTAGTCATAGGCTCATGCCTTGCATGTATCAAATGGAGTTTTTACTCCAAGTTTGAAGCATCAATGATGTTCAATTCACCTCTTAACCTGCAAAACACTTTCTCATCAAGTGGTTTTGTGAATATATCGCCTAATCGCTTTTGCTAACATGCTTAAGATTAATGTCCCCTTTGGCAACATGATCTCGAATGAAATGATGACGAACTTCAATATGCTTAGTTTGAGAATGTTGCACGGGATTGTGAGCAATCTTAATAGCACTTTCATTGTCACAAAGTAATGGAACATGTTTCACGGATATCCCATAATCTTTAAGAGTTTGGGTCATCCAAAGTAATTGAGCACAACATGATCCAAATGGCAATGTATTCTCGCTTCAAGCGGTGGATAAGGATACTGAGTTTTGTTTATTGGAAGACCAAGACACAAGAGATCTACCAAGAAATTGACAAGTACCAAGTGGACTTTCTATCAACCTTGTCACTGGCATAGTCCGAGTCGGAGTAGCCAACAAGATTAAAGGAGGCCCTCTTTGGATATCAAATGCCAAAATTTGGTGTATGGATTAAGTATCTCACTATCCTTTTCACGGCCTTAAGATGACATTCTTTAGGAGCGGCTTGATATCGTGCACACATGCACACACTTAGCATAATATGGGGACGTGAAGCACATAGATATAACAATGAACCAATCATACTGCGATAAACCTTTTGATCAACCGGTTCACCATCTTTGGTTAAATCAAGATGTCCACTAGTAGGCATGGGTGTAGTCATACCTTTGCATTCTTGCATATTGAACTTCTTGAATAAGTCGTTGGTGTACTAATTTTGAGAGACAAAGGTACCTTCATTAGTTTGCTTGATTTGCAAACCAAGAAAGAATTTGAGTTCACTCATCATCGACATCTCAAACTTCTCCGACATTAGCTTTCCAAATTTTTCACTAAAATGAGGGTTAGTTGATCCAAAAATAATATCATCGACATATATTTGGCACACAAATAGTTCTCCATTAACCCTTTTAGTAAAAAGCGTAGAATCTATTTTTCCAATTTCAAAGCCTTTTTTAATAAGGAACTTGGTCAAGCATTTATACCATGCTCTAGGAGCTTGTTTAAGACCATAAAGAGCTTTGTGAAGTTTGTAAACATGATTAGGTTTCTTAGGATTGACAAATCCAGGAGGTTGCTTAACATAAACGTCCTCCTCTATTTCACCATTTAGAAAAGCACTTTTAATGTCCATTTGGTACAAGGTGATATCATGATGATTAGCATAGGCAAGTAAGATGTAATGGACTCAAGTCTAGCAATGGGGGCATATGTCTCACCATAGTCCATACCTTCGACTTGAGTGTAGCCTTGGGCGCATTTAGACGTGCTTTTGTTGCGTAACTACTTGTCCATCTTCATCTTGCTTGTTGCTAAACACCCATTTGGTACTGATGATGTTGTGGTTGTTGTCGGGCTTCTCAACTAATGTCCAAACTTGATTTCTCTCAAAGTTGTGTAGCTCTTCATGCATGGCATTTATCCAATCCGGATCTTCCAAAGCTTCTTCAACCTTCATAGGTTCAATGCTAGAGATGAATGAATAGTGTTCACAAAAGTTAGCTAAACGAGTTTTTGAGCGAGTGATTCTCCCGGTTTGGATATCATTGTAGATTTGCTCGACGGGATGGTCTTTAGCAACTCTTGCTCAAACTCGTGAAAGCTTTTTCTTGGATCTTGGTTGAACATCTTCTTCATCTTGTTCTTCCTCTTGGCCTTCTTTGTTATTGACGTTATCGTTCTCTTGTCGTGGTGGAGAAGGAGGTTGTTGGCGTCCATCTTGGTGCACTTCCTCGTTTTCTTCATCTTGGTGTGTCCCACTTATGGATGCTTCCGTATCAACTCTTGGTTCACCTTGTCGTGAGGTAGAAGCTTCCACTTGGATGGACGAGGTACTCTCCTTCACCTCCGTTGGACGAATCTTGCCAATAGACAAGTCTTGGATTGCTTCTGGAGGGTCTTTGTCTCCTACATTAATTGGCAATTGCTATACTTTTGAGCCGTTTGTTTCATCTGACTTCACATCTACAGTCTCTTCAACCTTTCTGTTGAAATTATTGTAGACACGGTACGTGTGAGAGTTTGAGCCATAATCAAGTAGGATACCTTCATGAGACTTAGGAGCAAATTTAGAACGCATTTATGCTTATCAAGAATGTAGCTCTTTGAGTCGAATACTCGAAAGTATCCAACTTGTGGTTTGTTACCGGTGAGGAGCTCGTGTGCCGTCTTGCCGAGTAGCTTGTGAAGATACAAGCGATTTGTTGCATGACAAGTTGTCTCAACCGCTTCCGCCTAAAAAGTGCTTTTATGCCTTGTACTCATCAAGCAGCGTTCTCGCTATTTCGATGAGTGTCCGGTTCTTCCTCTCAACAACTCCATTCTGCTGAGGAATTATGCGTAGTCGAGAACTCATGTGAAATCCCTTTTCGTCTAGAAAGGTGTCCACATTTATGCTCTTGAACTCCGCTGGTTCCGCCATTGCGAACCTTCTTGATTTTCACTTCAAATTGATTTTGGGCCTTCCTAGCGAAGTTTTTGAAGATCTTTTGGACCTGTGATTTATCATCGAGAAAGAACACACACGTAAATCTTGAAAAATCATCAACTATAACTAGACCAAAAGAATTTCCACCGAGACTTTTGTAAGCGCGTAGGACCAAAAAGATCCATGTGAAGCAAATTTCGAGTGGCCTCCTTGTGGTCATGATGTTCTTCACGGGATGCCTTCCTCCAACCCGCTGTTTACACCGCTTTGACAAGCTACCGCAAAGTCTATCCTTATCAAATATGACATCGTTAATGCCAAGGATATGATTTCCTTTAATAAGCTTATCAAGATTTCGCATACCCACATGACCTAGCCTTCTATGCCACAGCCAACCCTTAGAGGATTTAGCAATTAAGCAAGTTCTAGGTTGAGCCTTTTTAGTGAAATCAACAATGTAAAGATCACCTCTACGTATACCGGTAAAGACCATTTTACGATTGTCTCTATGAAACACTTGGCAATCTACTTAAGTGAATAGGACATTGAAACCGAAATCAGCAAGTCTAGAAACTGAAAGTAAATTGTACCCAAGAGGTTCAACGAGCATGACATTTTGTATGGAGCTATCATGTGAGATGGCCACCTTACCGAGGCCAACCACCTTACCCTTTGAGTTATCACCAAAAGTGATATATTTTCGAGGGCCGTCGTTTTCAACAAGCTCACGGAACATATCTTTATCTCCGGTCATATGATCAGTATATCCACTATCAAGGACCCATTCCTTTCCTCCAGCCATGTAGCCGTGAAGATTTGCCATAAGACCAAAGTGTCTCATTGCATCATCAAGATCATAGTCACTATCATCATCCTCATAATAATATCCATGTTCAACATCATCTTGTGATTGATCAATTCCTAGAGAGGGTAATTCATTAGACAAATGATCATTTCTATGATTATCCTTATGAATTCTAATAGCTTCGGAAATAATATTGCTAATGATCCCAACATCTCCTATGGCACGCATGAGATTTGTAAGCTCAAATAGACAATCACCAAAGCTAGGATCACTATAATTCATCTTACTCAAGGCAATAGACTTATGGAGAATTTCGTCTAAATTTTTCAAGGAATAATCTGGAATCGTTCCTCAAGAAATTTCCATATGGTATCGGCACAATCAAGAGTAGGCAAACTAGCAATCAAATTTTTGGGCAATCCTCTTATGATAAGATTGATAGTTCTAAGGTTGCGAATCAGTATGAGGTGCACAAGGACTAGTAATGTACTTGTTCAAATGATATTCATTGAAAATCTCAAGCATTTCATTTTTCCACTCATGAAAATATTCTCCGTCAAGAATAGGCACTCTACGTATAAGACTCCCCAAAGTAGACACATCCATCTTCCTCCAAAGGTGTTTAAACCAAGGAAATGGAGACCAAAGCTATGATACCAATTGAAAGGATCGAGAAGAGGTGTCTAGAGGGGGGGTGATTAGACACTAAGTACCAAAAGTTGTAGTTTTTAATTTCTTTAAGTTGAAGTGGAGTTTTGACACAAGTTTAACAAACACAATACATATCAAGCAAGCATGCAAAGAGTATATGAGCAGCGGAAAGTAAAGCATGCAACTTGCAAGAATGTAAAAGGATGGGATTGGAGTGTGAAAACGCAATTTGGAGACACGGAGATTTTTGAGACGTGGTTCTGATAGGTGGTGCTACCGTACAGCCACGTTAATGGAGACTTCAACCCACGAAGGGTAACGGTTGCGCGAGTCCACAGAGGGCTCCACCCGCGAAGGGTCCACGAAGAAGCAACCTTGTCTATCCCACCATGGCCGTCGCCCACGAAGGACTTGCCTCACTAGCGGTAGAACTTCATTAAGTAGGCGATCTCATTGCCCTTACAAACTCCTTGGTTCAACTCCACAATCTTGCTCTGAGGCTCCCAAGTGACACCTAGCCAATCTAGGAGACACCACTCTCCAAGAAGTAACAAATGGTGTGTTGATGATGAACTCCTTGCTCTTGTGCTTCAAATGGTAGTCTCCCCAACACTCAACTCTCTCTCACAGGATATGGATTTGGTGGAAAGAAGATTTGAGTGGAAAGCAACTTGGGGAAGGCTAGAGATCAAGTTTCATATGGTAGGAATGGAATATCTTCGCCTCAACACAAGTGTAGGTGGTTCTCTCTCAGAAAATGTAAGTTGGAAGTGTAGGTTCACTCTGATGGCTCTCTCCACGAATGAATAGGAGGTGGAGGGGTATATATAGCCTCCACACAAAATCTAACCGTTACACACAACTTGCCAATCTTTTTGGGACCGAATTGATAAACTCGGTCGGACCGATTGAGCAAATCTAGTGACCGTTAGGATTTTCGGTGGGACCGACATGCAACTCGGTAGGACCAATATGGTTAGGGTTAGGGCATAACGTAATCTCGGTGAGACCGTTACACAAACTCGGTGAGACCGATTTTGGTAATAAGCTAACCAGAGAGTTGGTCGTAAACTCGGTGGGACCGATTCGCCTGCTTCGGTGAGACCGAAATGTTACTGAAAAGGAAAACAGAGAGTTTACATTGCAATCTCAGTAGAGGACCGACATTTAAAACTCGGTGAGACCAATTTGGTAATGGATCCATACAGAGAGAGATTGTAATCCCATCTCGGTGAGACTGGGATCCCTATCGGTGAGACCGATTTGTCTAGGGTTTGTGGCGATGGCTATGACATTTGAACTCGGTGGCGCCAGGAGAAAGAATCGGTGGGGCCGAAGTTTGACTTTTGGTTTAGGTCATATGTGGATGTGAGAAAGTAGTTGAGGGCTTTGGAGCATATCACTAAGCATTTTGAGCAAGAGCCTCATTAAGCAACACCTCATCCCTCCTTGATAGTATTGGCTTTTCCTATAGACTCAATGTGATCTTGGATCACTAAAATATAAAATGTAGAGTCTTGAGCTTTGAGCTTGAGCCAATCCTTTTGTCCTTAGCATCTTGAAGGGGTTCCACATCCTCTAGTCCATGCCACTTCATTGTTGAACTTATCGAAACATACTAGGTAAAAGTGTTAGTCCAACAAGAGATATGTTGACATTAATTACCAAAACCACCTAGGGAGCACTTGTGCTTTCAAAGGCCGAGTCTCACTCGTCACACGAGGGACACTCGAGACCTGCAGCTCAACGCAAGATCCGTTCTCGCTCAGAACCTAGTCGACAGGGGCCGAGCCCTGCGAGAAGGCCAAGATCACGATGTCCCGAGTGGTTCCGTACCATCAGGTCCCGAGTGCATCAGTCGTTATATACGAGAAGCGGAGATTCCCAACAACTTCAGGTTGGCCACTGGGATCAACAAATTCACTAGCGAGTCCAAGCCTCGAGATATGGTCGAAGATTACCGAGTGGCAGTCCAGATCGGGCGGCATGACAACAACAACGTGGCCATGAAGCATTTGCCGCTAATGCTCGAGGGCTCCGCTCGGGCCTGGCTTACACAGCTCCCGCTAGGTAGCATATTCTGTTGGGATGATTTGGCGAAAGTGTTCATCAAAACATTTGAAGGAACTTATAAGAGACCGGTGGTCTGCCGAGCCGCAAGACTGCGTGTAAGCAAAATGAGACTCTTCGTTCAACGGTGGACCACCTTGCATAATACGATGGAGAACGTCACCGAGCACCAGGCGATCTATGCCTTCAAGGCCGGAGTCAGATACCGGGAGGTGAACATGAAGTTTGGCCGAACTGAGACCCCGACTCTTAGTCGGGCTATGAAAATAGCCAACCGGTATGCCAACGGTGAAGAGGAAGACCAACTGAGAAGCAGCAAAAGCCGAACAGGCGATGATCATCAGTCGGATGCCAAGGGCAAGAAGCACAAGCGGAAGGCTGGGGCTGGAGGGAGCGCTGAGGCTGTGGCTCTGGCCGGCCAGGGCAAAAATAAAGGCTCCCAAAAGCAGAAGAAGGACTGGAAGGGGAAAAAGCAAGTTGCTCAGAAGGGTGATATCCTCGACCAACCCTGCTAGATCCACACTAAGAAAGACGAGGAGGGCAATTTGATTTTGCCCAAGCATACCACTCGGGAGTGCTAGCTCCTAAAGCAAGAGATGCGGCAAGATTTCTCCAGGGACAAGGATGAAGACAACAATGACAGAGGCAAAGGTACTTCCAGATACCCCAACGACGAGACAGTTCTGATGATCTTCACCGACGTCGAAAGCAAGAGTCGCCTCAAGGTTATTAACTAAGAGGTCAACATGGCGGTTCCGACTGTCACCAAGTACCTTAACTAGGCCAAGACGCCAGTGAACTTTGATCAGTCGGACCACCCAGCTACCACATACCGAATTCCCCAAGCAAAGGTGCTCGTGGTTGACCTGGTCATTGGAGGAGTACGATTGTGCAAAGTCCTAATGGACGGCGGCAGCGGGCTTGATAACCCACAGGTCTAGGGGATCGCAACAGTTTTTGAGGGTAGAGTATTCAACCCAAATTTATTGCTTTGACACAAGGGGAGCCAAGAATATTCATGAGTATTAGCAGTTGAGTTGTCAATTCAACCACACCTGAAAGACTTAATATCTTCAGCAAAGTATTTAGTAGCAAAGTAGTATGGAAGTAACGGTAATAAAGGGCAAAAGTAACATGAGTGCTTTGTAGTGATTGTAACAGAAGAGTAACGTAAAAGTAACTTAGCAAAGATCAATATGTGAAAAGCTCGTAGGCAATGGACCGGAAATGATAATTGTGTTGGATGATATTTATCATGTAGCAGTCATAACCTAGGGTGACACATAACTAGCTCCAATTCATCAATATAATGTAGGCATGTATTCCGTATATAGTCATACGTGCTTGTGGAAAAGAACTTCCACGACATTGTTTGTCCTACCCTCCCGTGGCAGCGGGATCCGGGATATTAAGGCCTCCTTTTAATAGAGAACTGGAACAAAGCATTAGCACTTAGTGAATACATGAACTCCTCAAACTATGGTAATCACCGAAAAGAATCCCAATTATTGTCACCTTGGGTCTGCGGATCATAATTCGTAATAGGTGTCTACAACTTGCAAGATAGGATAAGAACGCAAATATATTCATGAAAACATAATAGGTTCAGATCTGAAATCATGGCACTCGGGCCCTAGTGACAAGCATTAAGCATAACAAAGTTGTAGCAACATCAATCACAGAACATAGTGGATACTAGGGATCAAACCCTAACAAAACTAACTCGATTACATGATAAATCTCATCCAACCCATCACCGTCCGGAAAGCCTACGATGGAATTACTCACTCCCGGCGGTGGGCATCATGAAATTGGTGATGGAGGAAGGTTGGTGATGATGATGGCGACGAATCCCCCTCTTCGGAGCCCCGAACGGACTCCAGATCAGCCCTCCCAATGAAGAACAGGAGACGGCGGCGGCTCCGTATCGTAAAATGCGATGAATCCTTCTCTCTGATTTTTTTTCTCCACGAATAGGTACTTATAGAGTTGGAATTAGGGCCAGAGGTGGTCCTGGGGGCCCAAATATGGGCTTGTGCTTCTTGCAACCCATCATCTAATAACTACTCCACAATGCATTCCCTTAGGCCCAAATATGGTGAAGTGTCATGTAGTCGACGTTCACATGACACCACTAAGGGAATCACAACATACATTCCAGGGCGAATCAATCCAATTGATTACCCACAGTCCCTTTCCTAAAGGACGCATGTTAGTCCGACTGACCACCCTCCGCAGGGACCCGTGCTCTCGGCCACGTTAAACACGCCGGATCAAGTCTTCTTGAGATTGTTATGTGACGAGCTTGATGCCCCTCCGTGGGTTCACTTGGCCCTCTCAGTAGGCTCCAAGGCGCATGACTCGTAAACCTGGACTCGTAGAAGGCCCGCGTTAGCGTTCCCCTGGGATAAGGAATGGCATCTCTCCGGAGAATCGGACCACGTGCCGGCGTCGCCACTTGAGTTGTAATGGCATCATGATACATCTCCAACGTATCTATAATTTTTGGTTGTTCCATGCTATTATATTATCTGTTTTGGATGTTTTATATGCATTAATATGCTATTTTATATTATTTTTGGGACTATCCTATTAACCTAGGGCCTAGTGCCGGTTTCTGTTTTTCCTTGTTTTTGAGTTCTACAGAAAAAGAATATCAAACGGAGTCCAAACGAGCTGAAACTTTACGATGAATTTTTATGGACCAGAAGAGACTCACGGGGCATTGGAGATGGACCAAAGGAGTCACGAGGCAAGCACAAGGGTGGAGGGCGCGCCCCCTGGCTTGTGGGTCCCTCAGGAACCCCCACCCCCCGACGTGAGACCGACGCCAAAAATTCCTATAAATACATAAACCCCCAGAAAGAAACCTAGATCGGGAGTTCCGCCACGGCAAGCCTCTGTAGCCACGAAAAAGCAATCAGAGCCTGCTCAAGCACCTCACGAGGGGAAACCATCACCGGTGGCCATCTTCATCATCTGGCGGTCTCCATGACGAGGAGGGAGTAGTTCACCCTCGGGGCCGAGGGTATGTTGAGGTAGCTATGTGTTTGATCTCTCTCTCGTGCTCTTGATATGGCACGATCTTGATGTACCGCGAGTTTTGTTATTATAGTTGAATCATATGGTGTTTCTCCCCCTCTATCTTCTTGTGATGAATTGAGTTTTACCTTTGAGGTTTCATTATTATCGGATTGAATACCATTCTGGATTTGAGAGCACTCGATGTATGTCTTGCGTGGGATGCCCGTGGTGATAATGGGGTGTTCTATTGATTCACTTGATGTATGTTTTGGCACTCAACTTGCGGATTCCCGAGGTGACATTGGGGTAATCTATGCATAGGGGTTGATGCACGTTTTCGTCCTTATTTCTACGGTGAAGTCTTGGGCACTCTTTGAGGTTCTTTGTGTTGGATTGAATATTATGAATCTGAAGTTGTTTGATGCATATCGTATAATTGACCCATGGATACTTGTTGTGACATTGGAGTATCTAGGTGACATTAGGGTTGATTGATGTGTATCATACTTTGTTATTTTACTACGAACTCTACGGCTGTTTGTGACACTTATAGGAATAGCTTAATGGATTGATCGGAAAGAAAAATTTTGAGGTGGTTTCATACCCTACAAGCAATTTCATCTTATGTTCTCTGCGATAGGAACTTTGGAGTGTATTTTGTCGTACGTTGAGGGATTGCCATATGATTTAATTATGTTATCATTGTTGAGAGAACTTGCACTACTGAAAGTATGAACCCTAGGCCTTGTTTTCAAGCATTGCAATACCGTTTTTGCTCACTTTTGTTACTAGTTACCTTGCTGTTTTTATATTTTCAGGAAACAAAAACCTATATCTACCATCCATATTGCACTTGTATCACCATCTCTTTGCCAAACTAGTGCACCTATACAATTTACTATTGTATTGGGTGTGTTGGGGACACAAGAGACTCTTTGTTATTTGGTTGCAGGGTTGTTTGAGAGAGACCGTCTTCATCTTATGCCTCCCACGGATTGATAAACCTTAGGTCATCCAGTTGAGGGAAATTTACATCGTCCTACAAAACTCCTGTGCTTGGAGGCCCAACATTAGTCTACATGAAGAAGGTTGCGTAGTAGTAGACATCAAGCTCTTTTCTCTCGCGCCATTGCCGATGTTAGTGCTTGAAGGTATATCTTTAGTTCTTGCAATTCAATCTTTTAGTTTCTTGTTTTATCACTACTTTAGTCTGTAAAACAAAACTACAAAAAAAATGGGATTGAGGTTGCCTCATATGCTTCATCTTTTAATGTCTTCCGTGAAAATGATGGAAAGGAAAATTGTGCTCAAGTGTTAGAGGAAGAAGTCAATAAAATTTTTGGCACTAACTATTTGAATGATGAGCATGATTGCAATGTTGTTAGTATGTATTCTTTGAATATTCATGATGTTAATGATATGCAAAGCCACAAGCTTGGGGATGCTATGTTTGATGAAGATGATATTGTTTGTCCGGCAACTTTTGATGAGCAAATTTATTACCATGATAGCATGCCTCCTATTTATGATGATTATGTTGACGAAAATGGATTTGGAGAGGTCATGACTTTATTTAGTGATGAATCCACTATTTTGGAAGAGGTTCCAATTGATTATGAGAACAAAGTTGCCATCTATGATGATTATTGTGATGACATTTATGCTATAAAGAATAATGATAACGATGAAACTTGTCATCATGATTTTAATATTCAATTGGATTATGCCTCACATGATAGTTATTTTGTTGAGTTTGCTCCCACTACTATGAATGAGAAGAATTTTACTTATGTGGAGAGTAATAAAATTTCTATGTTTGTGGATCATGAAAATAATACTTTATGTGATAGTTATATTGTTGAATTCATTCATGATGCTACTGAAAATAATTATGGGAGAGGAACTTATGCTCTTACGTATCTCAATAATATCAAGTTTTCTCTATGTGTTGAAAATCTTGAAGTCATGCTTGTTTTGCCTTCCTATGCTAGTTGATTCTTTCTCTGGAAAATTGTTTGCTCACAAAATCCCTATCCATAGGAAGTGGTTAGAATTAAATGTGCTAGTCATATGCTTCGTGATGCTCTTTTTCATGTTTCAATTCTTATCTTTTATGTGAGCATCATTGAAATCATCATGCCTAGCTAGAAAGGCATTAAAGAAAAGCGCTTGTTGGGAGACAACCCAATATTTATACCTACTGTTTTTGTGTGTTCACATGATTATGCCACTGTAGTAATCATGTTTTATAGCTTTTGTTTCAATAAAGTGTCAAATTAGACCTTTGGGATGGTCTATGGTGATAGTTGATTTGAAATTGCTGAAAAATAGAAATTTTGCGCCCAGTAAAATAATTTTCATTTTTTACAGTAGCGTCATAAAATCCTGATTCTTTTTGCATAGGATTGATATACAAATTTCTCAGGTTGTTGTAATTTTTAAGAATTTCGGAGTTAAAGAAGTATTCAAAATTTCTAGATTGCTACAGACTGTTCTATTTTTGATAGATTCTATTTTCGTTGTGTTGTTTGCTTATTTTGATGAATCTATGGGTAGTATTGGAGGGTATGAACCATGGAGAAGTTGGAATACAGTAGATATAACACCAATATAAATTTAGAATGAGTTCACAACAGTACCTAAGTGGTGATTTGCTTTATTATACTAACGGAGATTACGAGTTTTTCGTTGAGTTTTGTGTTGTGAAGTTTTCAAGTTTTGGGTGAAGTTTCTATGGACTATGGAATAAGGAGTGGCAAGAGCCTAAGCTTTGGGATTCCCAAGGCACCCCAAGGTAATGTTCAAGGAATACCCAAGCAACTAAGCTTGCGGATGCCCCGGATGGCATCCCCTCTTTTGTCCTAAATCCATTGGTAAAATTACTTGAGGCTATATTTTTATTCACCACATGTCGGTGTACAAAAATAGGGGTCCTATTTGTACCCCTTTACTTGTGTGTGGGCAGTTGCATCCACGAGCCGATGGCCATGCTTGGGGGGCAGTGGGAGCAAAGACACAAGACAGGCAGAGCAACGCCAAGACCAGAAACACAAAGAGCAGAGGGGCAAGGTGAACTCCCCCGGCAAGGCCCTTGCCGAGGCGGCCTCCACAACCCCAGCAAGAACCTTGCCGGGGCAACTTGCCCAACACCAGCAGAGCTGCCACCCTTGAGCCTAAGAGTTCCGACGCCATCACTCACATTGGACACATTGGAACCAAGGCTCGGGAGGCACCTCCATGGTGGCATGCAGTAAATACCAGAAGCATACAAGACTAGATGATAACCAGAAGACAATGATCCTCGGCAAGATCCTTGCCGAGGATACCCACGAGATCCCCGGCAAGACCCTTGCCGGGGACAACCATGATACCGCGGCAAGACCCTTGCCAGGGCCCCAACAAGACTCTTGCCAAAGACACCTGCGGGGCCGCAGCCCGGCCCGCACCTGCCAAAGCTCAACCGCCATTCTAACACAGCAGCCAGCCCGCCAACAAGGCAGGCACCTGTGTGGCGACGTGCAGCTTCTAGGCCAACTCAACAGGCACCTACGTGGTGGCATGCAGATCTTCGTGAAGACTCTGCCACCGCGCCAACACAGTAGCCAGCCAGCGTGGCACTACACGCCTCGTCAACTCGGACACGCGTCGAAGCCAAAGCGAGGCGGCATACCGGGACGAAGCTTCCTTGTCGCCCCTCGATAAAGCAAGAAGGTCACGTCAGCAGCGCATTAAATGCGTTTGTCCTACGGTGCCAGGAGATAGACTCGACCACTATACAACTTTCCACCTCCTGTGTGCCACTGTGGCAGCCCCTTTGTCTATAAAAAGAGGCCCGCAGCATACTGAGAGGATTCAGACTTTTTGGACCCTGCATGCTTTGTAGCTAGTCCAAGAACACCAGATAAACATAAACCAGCAGGAGTAGGGTATTACGCATCACTTGCGGCCCGGACCTGGATAATCCCCCTGCGTTGATCTTCTAATCCCGCTCTTCCCACAACCCCGCGCCCGCCAACCGTAGCAAAAGGGATTCTCCGTGGTCCCATAGGTGTCGTTTCCCCCGACATCTTTGGCGTGCCAGGTAGGGGGCGCAAGCTGTGAGAAATCCGGTTTTGAAGCCGACGCCTCGACTTCATCATCACGATGGCCCCCAAGAACAAGGGGATAACAGTGATCAGATCGCCTAGAGCAGGCCCATCCGCACCAGCGCGAGCAGGCGATGGGGTGGCCACGGATGGGCCGGAGGCGCCGCCCGTGAGCATCCACGACACTCTGGCACCCGGAGCTGGGCGAGCGGCGTCGTACAGGCCCAAGACGACGGGCCACACGCCGCTGGGTCCGGGGTGGGGCCGTGCTGCCCACGGGCGGTGCAGCAACCTTTACGGTGCCCCAGCTGGCACCCGCGCCACGGCCTTCTCAGCCCGCGCGCGATGAGCAACACCGCGATGCCGGAGCCCTAGGGCACCGCCATGAAAGAGCCCCCGTGCACCGCCGCAGATGCACCGTGATGTGAGCCCCTTTGACTTGGTTAGAAGCCGAGCACGCCACGGTCCCACGCACTCTTCGCCACCGCCACGCCACAGGCGCTGGCGCCAGGTAATCGCCGCTTCCTCGACTTCCCCCCTGCTGCGAAGAAGCTCGACGAGTGGAGGGCCACCATTTGAAGCCTTCTCGGCTTTGCTAACAAGGATGAGCCGCTCCCAACGGGACCCTCATGCCGGCGTTCTGTCGAGCCAGTGCATGCCGGCGGTGGGGGGACCAGGGACTCTGTGACTACGGGGCACCCCCCCCCCACGGCCGCGACAACAGCCACCGGCTCGTCGGGCCGATGCCTGTGACAATGTTTCCACGGCGTGGTCCGACCCGCAAACCCACTACGATCAACGTCGAGTCCTTCGAGAGCAAGCTCAGGAAGATGCTCGAACTACCATCGAGCAGCGGCAGGAGACGCGCCATCAGTCCGATTGACGTGCGGGGCCTGCTATGGACCCCCCAGCGCGGGGGGGCCCTGGTGGCCTGCCTTACGAAGTGGGCTGTCCGGCCTTTACCCAAGAGCTGCGGCAGTTCCAGTGGCCCTCCCACCGCATATTCAAGCCTGATGTTGGGGAAAAGTACAACGGCAAGACTCACCCGTCGGAGTTCCTCAGCATCTACACCATCGCGATGCAAGCCGCCAGGGCTCGCGACGATAAGGTGCTCACCAACTACTTTCTGTTGGCACTTAAGCCCAACGTCATGTCATGGTTGATGCACCTGCCGGTGGATTCCATCTCTTCCTGGTCGGACTTGTGCCATGAGTTTGTCGGTGCCTTTACCGGAGGCCACCAAAGCTCTGGCCCGGGCAAGTGACTTGCATGTCATCCCCGGAAGGATGGTGAGCCCTCGCGTAAGTACATCTGAGAGATTCAGCCGTGTGCAGTACACCATCCTAGATGTTCATCCCGCCATTGTCATCAGTGCGTTCCACCAGAACGTACGCAACCGCAAAATGCGTGAAGAGCTGGCGATGAACAAGGTCAAGGACGTGGCTGAACTTTATGTTCTGGCTGATAGGTGTGCTCGGGCTGAGGAAGGAAGGAAGTACCCCGGCGCGGAAACCGATTCTACTGACGAAGACGTCGCCGCCCCGACGAAGAAGGGTCGGCGCCGCAACAGGAAGTGTAAGGCCAAGACTGTACTTGCTGTTGAGGGATCCGGCGACCCCGGCGCCAAGAAGGCTAAGGTCGACGACCCGACAAGGAGATTGCGGTGTGTGCTGCGCCGGGCCTTGGTGGCCGCCGACAAGCCGGAGGCTCCAACAAGCAAGATCTTGCAAGATCCACCGCACCAAGGGCCATGACCTCCGTAACTGCGATAGGTTGAATCGCTTGCGTAAAAGCGTAAAGCTGAATATGAAAGGCGGGACAAGGAGAAGGGTCAGGATGGTGCTGAGGGGTCCGGCAAGAAGCGTGGCGGCCAAGGAGGTCGCCGCGGCAAAGATAATCAACAAGAGAGGCCCGCTCGGGGCCACGACAAGAAGGAGGAAGATGATGATCACGACGAGTACGACGAGTCCGGCAAGCACAATTTCAAAAAGCTACAGAGACCATGTGCGTCGACGGTGGTGCCTCACTGCACACCTCTCACCGCCAACTGAAGCAATGGGCACGTGAGGTCACTGCGGCAGAGCCGTCATTCGATGCCCAGAAGCCACTAAAGTGGTCCCGCACGCCCATCATTTTTGACACCGAGGGTCACCCTGACCGCACAACTGCAGTCGGGTGTTTGCCGTTGTTGGTCTCGCCAACAATACGCAACCTCAAAGTGACAAAAGTGCTGGTTGACGGTGGGGCCGGTCTGAATTTGATCTCGCCCGCTGTGATCAAGAAGCTATAGATTCCTGATGGAGACCTCGAAGAGACGGGCACGTTTCAAGGGGTCAACCCGGGAAGGAGCCAGCCTAAAGGTAAAATCACGCTGCCCGTTACATTTGGGGGCGAGCTGAACTATAGGACGGAGAAGATCGTCTTTGATGTCGCCGAGATCCCCTTGCCATACAATGGGATCCTTGGCCGCCTAGCGCTAGCCAAGTTCATGGCGGTGTCCCACTACACCTACAATACGTTGAAGATGCCGGGGCCACTGACCATCATCACCGTCCCCTCCGACAAGAAAGATGCGCTCGTCTGCGCCGATCAACTCTACCGAGAGGCAGTTGCGGCAACTGCCGCAAAGACACTTGCTCCAGGGAGGAAGAAGGCCGTCAAGACTCCTTCCGGCAAGTCCTCTTCCGGCGAAACCTCTTGCACCCACTCCGGCAAGCGTGCCTCTTCGGAGTGCTGCGCTCCCGTTGAGGATGTGCCAGAGAGCTCCACCGGTAAGAGCAAGAAGTCCAAGGCTGCACCACCGGAAATCAAGAAGGTGTCCGTCAAGGAGGACGGCACGGACGGGGCTTTCACCATAAGCTCCACCCTCGAAAGCAAATAGGAAGGCGCGCTCGTCGCCTTCCTGCAGGCGAATGTTGATGTATTTTCATGGCAAGCATCCGACATCCCCGGCGTTCCCAGGGAGGTGATTGAGCACCATCTTGCTATCTGTCCTCATGCGCGGCTCGTCAAGTAGAAGGTCAGGAAGCAAGCTTTGGAGCGACAAGAGTTCATCATAGAAGAGATCTGGAAGTTGGAGGCAGCAGGCCTGGTTAGAGGCGTACTCCACCCCATGTGGTTGCAGGGCCGGTCCTGAGATTTCAGGGGCCCGGGGCGAAACTATAACCCGGGGCCCTGTAATATATATACAAAAATTATAATGTATGTGTTATGTGGAAATGAAATGTTACCAAAAAAACACTAAAATGCATTAAAAAGAGTATTACCTTCATTTTATTTTTAATATTTCTAGATGCATAATTTTTGGATGACATAGAAGTGATGAAATTTGCAGAAGAAATTAGTGATTCAAAAAATAGTACAAAGTAACTCCCTCTGTAAAGAAATATAAATGCTCTTAATGATCTTATCACTCTTATATTTCTTTACGGAGGGAGTACAAATCTAATGGATCAACTCAATAAAATCTTGTTGATTATCACATCGGACACACAAAAGAAGAAACTCTGATAATATATGACAAACAATGTCCAATTGATCGATTATCAACGGCCTTATCGGAACGATGACGCAATATTGAATCATTAATAAAATATTTATTAATTATCATTGCCAAATTGCATAGCGCACAGATTTCTTACTTATAGAGATGCACCTTCTTCTATGAATTGGAATCGCATCACGATGATCTCGTGGGATTGGTGCGATCTTCTTTCTCAAAGACTTGGCCTCTCGCTTTTGGGCATGGCTGCGTGGGGCTGACGATTGGGTATTTCCCATCTATCTCTATTGTCCAACAAACAGGAGCAGGAGATGCATACTATCCCCAGGCGCTAGCTAGCGATCAGTTTAAGAACGAGCTAGGGACAACGATCAGGATTATGGAAGATGCAGATTGTTTGTGAAAATAGGAAGATGGAGGATTATGGAAGATGCAGATTGTTTGTGAAAATAGGAAGATGGAGATTGATTCCAAAGGAAGGAGATGTAGATTGATTCCAAAGGAAGGAGATCGAGATTGATCTCTAGGTTTTATGTTGAGAAATAGATCGATCTCTAGTTGCTTTTTAGACAAAGAATCGATCTCTAGGTACACACGCGCGATCTCATCTTGCGACTTAGCGGAGTGGTTATCTAATCTCCCGCATGCCACTTTTTTAAGACTCTCCCGCTACAGAATTTACTGGTTCATACTTGGCCCAATGCGTAGACACTACCCAGCTGGGGGCCCCTGACCTTTGGGGGCCCGGGGCGGCCGCCCCTGCTGCCCCCCCTCAGGACCGGGCCTGTGTGGTTGGACAATCCAGTGGTGGTGTGCAAGGCAAATGGGAAGTGGAGACTGTGTATTGACTACACAGATATCAATAAAGCTTGTCCAAAGGATCCTTTCCCCTGCCACGCATCGACCAGATTGTAGACTCCACTGCCTGGTGTGACCTGCTGTCATTCCTTGACGCCTATTCAGGATACCACCAGATCTTCATGATGAAGGAAGACAAAGAGAAGACCGCGTTCATCACCCCATGTGGTACGTACTGTTTTGTACGGATGCCTTTCGGGTTGAAGAGTGCTGATTCGATGTTTGCCCGAGCGGTCCAAATTGGTTTTGAGCCCCATCTGCATAGAAATATGGAAGCCTATATGGACGATATAATGGTCAAAACCAAGGACAGGGCCACGCTCGTGCAAGATCTAGAGGAAACGTTTGCAAACCTCAAGCCAAGATCAACCTCAAGCTCAACCCGAGAAGTGTGTGTTCGGTGTCCCGTGCGGCAAACTTCTTGGGTTCTTTGTGTCTCGGTAGCTGAATTGAAGCAAATCTGACAAGATCAAGGCGACCGAAGCGATTGAAGCACCGAAAGCGGGTCAAAGACGTCCGTAGGCTCGCTGCGTTCTTACGCCCTAAGTAGGTTCATCTCCAAATCTGTTGAGCGCACCTCCCCCTTTTCAAAGTTTTGAAAAAAGGCGGGTCCGATAAAGTGGACTCCGGGAAGAGGCTGCCTTGCAAGATTTGAAGAGGTACCTCTCCTCCACGCCAATACTAGTCGCGCCCAAACCACAAGAGCCATTGTCGCTATACTTGGCAAAGAACGAATCAAGTGATCGGTGTTACTGGTGGCGCAGATGGAACTTGAGGAAGAGGCAGCAGTAGCAGCAGAGCCATTGGGTGGCGGGCCGGGGCCCTCCCCGATAGAGTCTGATGCCGGCAAGACGGAACCCCCGGCAAGACCCGATCCCGGCAAGGCGGAGTCTGAGCAGATGAGCAAAGTAGGACAGAAGAAGAAGATGGTGCAGCACCCAGTTTATTTTGTCAGTTCCCTCTTGCAGGGGCTAGGTCAAGATATTCTGGTATGCAAAAGCTACTTTTCGGCCTCCTCATGGCCTCGAGAAAGCTGCACCACTATTTCCAAGCACATGAGATCACTGTCGTCACGCGCTTCCTGTTGCAATGAATCTTGCACAACCTAGATGCAACTGGGAGGATTGTGGAGTGGGCGTTGGAGTTGTCGAGCTTTGCCCTCAAGTTTGAAAGTACTTCAACAATCAAGAGCCGAGCCCTGGCAGAGTTCATAGCAGAATGGACCGCAACGCCCGACGAGGTGATTCAAGAGACCACCCTCCCCGGCAAGGAAACGAGCAGTGAGTGGATTATGTACTTTGATGGAGCTTTCTCACTCCAAGGTGATGGTGCCGGCGTATTACTCGTCGCGCCCACCGGAGAGCGCCTCAAGTACGTAATCCAGATGCACTTTCCCCGGGAAAAATCAATGAACAATACGGCGGAGTATGAGGGGTTGTTGGCCGGTCTCAGGATCGTGGCAGACCTTGGAATCAGGAAGCTCATCGTCGGAGGTGATTTGCAACTCGCCATCAAGCAAGTGAACAAGGATTACCAGAGCCCGTTGATGGAGGCCTATGTGGATGAAGTGAGGAAGCTGGAAGAGCGCTTTGACGGATTGCAAGCAGAGCATGTCCACCAAGCGAAGAACGGCATTGCTGACAACCTACCAAAGCGCGCTGCCCTCAAGTTGCCTGTGGAACCAGGTACCTTTGTGCTTTAGTTAACTCAGCCATCCGTTGAACCATCAGCAGGACAGAACAAACGAAAGAAGGCGGGCCCCGGCAAGTACTTTCTTGCTGAGCTCCCAGGAGCCGCCGGCAAGGACGTTGCCGGGAGTGCCAAGCTTACCGGAGAGCAGCAACCCTCGGAAGGGCCTCAAGCCCTGGCCGTAGAAGTGGCTGCCCTTACGGCCGAAAATGAGCCTTTAGTCCTTTCCGTCGAGCCCCAGGCTCTGGCATGGGCGCACCCCACCGTCCGTTTCCTCTAAACAGGAGAGCTTCCTGAGGAGTAGGAAGAAGCAGAGAAAGTAGCCCGTCGGTCCAGCATGTACCAGTTTGTGGATGATGCCCTCTATAGAAGAAGACCGAACGGTGTGAAATTGAAGTGTATTCCTCGGGAGGACGGACTGAGGCTGTTGGCAGATGTTGGTGTCAAAACCGGCGGATCTCGGGTAGGGGGTCCCGAACTGTGCGTCTAGGCGGATGGTAACGAGGAGACAAGGGATACGATGTTTTTACCCGAGTTGGGCCCTCTCGATGGAGGTAAAACCCTACTCTGCTTGATTAATATTGATGATATGGGTAGTACAGGAGTAGATCTACCACGAGATCAGAGAGGCTGAACCCTAGAAGCTAGCCTATGGTATGATTGTTGTTCGTCCTACGGACTAAAACCCTCCGGTTTATATAGACACCAGAGAGGGTTAGGGTTACACAGAGTCGGCTACAACGGAAGTAGATCTACATATCCGTATCGCCAAGCTTGCCTGCCACGCCAACGAAAGTCCCATCCGAACACGGGACGAAGTCTTCAATCTTGTATCTTCA
The DNA here is from genome assembly GCA_021605145.1 of Aegilops bicornis. Taxonomy (NCBI): domain Eukaryota; kingdom Viridiplantae; phylum Streptophyta; class Magnoliopsida; order Poales; family Poaceae; genus Aegilops; species Aegilops bicornis. The sequence goes on along the minus strand of JAHIAL010000021.1, from coordinate 592,770 downwards.
TAGTCCGGAAGTCCGGCCAAAGGTCATAGTCCGGCCATCCGGACACCCCCTAATCCAGGACTCCCTCAGTAGCCCTCGAACCGGGCTTCAATGACGACGAGAGTCCGCGCGATTTGTCTTCAGCATTGCAAGGCGGGTTCCTCCTCCGAATACTTCATAGAAGATTTGAACACAATGATAGTGTCCGGCTCTGAAAAATAATTTCCACATAACACCGTAGAGAGAACAATATTTACACAAATCCAATCTGTGGCGTATTCCGCGTGTCATCACTCCACGGCCAAGCCTTTATTCGAATCGTTTTACTATCCCACCTCCAAGACTTAGCGAGGCGGTTTCCTTGGTACGTCTTGTTGAAGCGAGATCATGTTCCCTTATTCCGGATTCTCATCAATCTGGACGTGGGTAACCCAACCGTGCCATTAATTTACTGGCGCTTGGGAGATAAGCGAGTTTTACCGGGCTGGTGGGGGCATAGTTTTGTCCACCCATATAAGGGGATAAGGATCCACCTTTTCCATCTACGCCTTCTTCCTCCTTTGCTTATCCATTTTCGCCTTTTCGAGCTCCAGGCGCCCAAGTCCGCACATCTCACCTCGACCTTCTCCAGCCATGTCGGGAGCGGAGGCAAGTGGATGGTTTCCTCCGTCACGGAGGGACACATCAAGAAGCCGAGGAAGGCCGGATACTTGTCTAATGACATCGCCAGCGGCTTCCCGACAAGGGCAGCTCATCCCCACCCCTGGGCCCCATGAGAGGGTGGTGTTTCTCACCACTTCCTCCATGGACTAGGTTTCCCACTTCACCCATTTGTCCCGTGACTCATGTTCTACTACGGGCCTGGATTTCCACGATCCGCCCCAAACTTCATCCTCAATATCTCGACGCGTTATCGCGTGTGTGAAACCTTCCTCCGCATCCAGCCCCACTTTGGTTTATGGTTGAAGACCTTTAGTGTCAAGCCGAAGATAGTGGGCGGCCAACAAGCTGAGGCGGAGGCGCCATGGTGGGCAAGATGCCCAACGTTACATGGCTCGAGGCTCCTTCGTGGAGACCATAAAGGGGTGGCAATGGGGTGGTTCTACATCACCGAGCCGCGTGACCACGAATGGGCAGCGGCCCCGATTCGATCGCTTCCTACACGGCTCACCTCCCCGGAAAGAGACGGGCTTGTCATGGGGGTAATTGGAGGAGCTGTCAGGACTCAAACCTGCGTCCAAAACCTGGTGAGCAAGAAGCTCAAACTCGTCAATGTAGTCCAGTCATGCTCATCCGCCGGATCCTCCGTGCCAACAACGAAGCTTTACGACTTGTGGGAGTTTGATCCGGCGCAGCACCAAACCTGACGAAAGCGTGCTCTTCGACCCGCGTGCATTTAAGATGCCCGGAAGGTGCTTATTCAAGGTCAGCTGAGGCTCCGCATCCGCTACCGAGGATCAGCGGATTCAGCGTATGTGACATCAAGCCAACGCAGTAAGTTATTTTGCCCATTACGGGATACTTGTTTTTCATAGTTTAACTCTATGCGGGATCTAAGCTCCCGTTCCTTTGACAGGAATGGCAGAAGAAGACTGGACAGATCGACTGTCCGGCTCCTTTGCCCGAAGATCCAGCAGACGCCCACTTGACGGGGCTGCTGGCCCCGGCACCTTACGTGGTGCCGGAGAAGAAGGCCAAGAAGCAGGCCACGGGAACTCGAAAGAGTTCCCGGCGCCAGGTGGTGTCAGACTCATCGTCCGATGACTCCGAGGCGGACTCCTCCCGTGAAGACGAGGAGGAGGAAAGAGAGGTCTCTCCCCCAGCAGGAGGAGAGAAGAAAAGGAAGGCCGCCTAATCGGGGGAGGCCGGAGGGTCCAAGAAGGAAGGACCCTCCTCCCACTACTCCACCAACGCCGACGGCGGGCGAAGAAGAGTGGCCACCAGGGCCAAGCCCTGGCGAAATCGTAAGTCTCCGGATACGAGAATAACTCATGGCGTTCCTTTGTTGCACGGTACCTTCGACGTCGGATATAATCATGCAGTCCGCCCAAGGCCGGGCTCGGCAACCGTCGGCGGTTCCTCGGGTTAAATCGGATGTGAACAGCACTTCACTTCCGACCGCCTCCTCTCCCTCGCGCCTTGGATGACGCCGAGGTGGTGTCCCAACGGGGGCCAAGCCAGGAGGAGATGGTCCTGGAGGCGCCGCAAGGCGACCTCCCAGACTCCAGGCGAAAAGGGGATAAAACCCCTAAGGGCTCTAAGTCCGGCCCTAGGACAGACACCGCACTGGAACCTTCAGTGGTCCCGGCATCCGGTAGGCGGCCCCCTACTAAGAAGGGCAAGCCTACGATGCCGCGATGACCTCCGTCAACCGAGGCACCGGATAATCATTTGGATGTGCTTAACGGCGCCTCCATCGACGCAGAGCACCGTACTATTATGAGTGCGGTGATCCCGAGAAGGTTCGATCGCCAGAGCGGGCTGACGGCTCGTGCCGACCTCCTAACAAAGGCTTTGAGGTACGTATTTAAGATATATAAAAATATTACCGCATAGACAGTAGCCCCTGATACTCAGTTTGGTGTTCGGAAAGAAAAGCCGAACTTAGGATCAAAAAGATATACGCAGGAGTCTAACATAAGTGTGTCAATATGGGAATGCATTGTGTCGGCTGACCTCTGCCAGACCGATGCATGGAGGTCAATGTAGTGAAGCGAGCCTCGAGCGGTCCGAGGATGAGCTCGGCCTTGCCAAGAAGCAACTCGAGGACAAGGAAGGTAAGTAATACCTTATGTAAGTATATATAAACAAATGTGGTTGCAAAAAAAAATGACAGGATCAGCGTGGGTATGCGGGGGCCACGAACAAGGTGGCGACCACTCAAGGAAGCGATGTCCAAGGCCGAAAAACAATGCGGCCGCGTGAGCGCACCTCAAGCGAGAGAAGCGGAGGCGCGGGTGGCGGCGGTGCAGCAAGAGCTCCGAGGCTCTCGTGGAAAAACACGAGTTTGGAGCGTGACTCAAGACTCGAGTCCGAGCTCGCCTCGGCTTGAGAGTGCTAAATCTTCAAGGCCGAAGCCCAAAAAGCCCTCCAGAAAATTGAGGCGATGAGGAAGATAGCGGCGGGTAAGGCATTCTTTATGCAAAGCAAGCACGCGAAAGTGAATTACTTGTTACTTACCCGAGTCCGGAGCTCTCCAGGAGCATTCGCAAATCTTCCTCGGAGTGTGTCCGACGAGTCCGCATTCTACCGAGCCGAGGAGGGAAGCTCGATGGAGAAGGTGTTACGGTCTTAGTATCTTTGAGGCGGACACCTTGTGTTTTGAGCGACCAAAGCTGTACCGGTCGAGCTCCATAAGGTACGAACAGGCCATGAAGAATCTCGCATCATTGTGGGCCGGGAAGCCATGCTCGAAGCTACTTCGCTGGTAAGGCGGTGGTGGATGCTGTCCAAGGCTTGAAGTCATCAAAGCGCTCGTATGCATCGAAGGTGCCCGTAGGGGCCTTGCCCGTGCTAAAGTGCACTAGGGCAAGATGGACGCTGAGAAGCTTGTGACGAACGGACCATCGCCGGGCAAGGAGCATCTCAAGCCCGAGATGTATTATGAGGGCATCCTGAAGGGTGCCCGCCGTATCGCGGATGAGTGCTCCAAAGATGTAATTTTTGAGTAAACTCGCATTTGTGATCTGTCGCTGAAAACTTGTTTCATATCGTTAAGCAACGCTTTTGAATTTAAAATATTACCTTCGTAATGCGGCCGTTTATCAAAATTGAGAGATGGCGAGTCGTCGCTTCGCCCCCATGCCGCATGAGTCTTTGGGGGTGTTCGGGATAAACTTGAGTGCTCTTTTTCCCATTATTGGGTCCTTCGAGGGAGGCGCTCAACACAACGAATGAGGCAATCGGACTATAATGCTTGAACACTCTCACTTAGCCATAGAATTCTATAATTTTAAATTTCGGCGAAGCCCCTAGTATTCGGAAGACCGAGTTTGGGGCGCTATCCACGCCTAGGCTGGACAAAGCCGACTCCTCGCTCTAAGCGGCATAAGTCTTTAGGGACTCGAAAACCTCTCGAACTGCGACCAGCTCTCGCCCTATCATGACGGTCAGTTTTAGCTTTCTCCTTTGAGGTGCTCAGCCCGGCTCAACCGGGCACAATGCAGTGGTTCTCCCAGTCACTACCTTAGCCGATATAACGGAACGTAAGGTACCAAAACATGGGAGCCGGGCAAACCCAACTATTGACCCAAGACATGATCCGAGCCGATGCATATAATGCTATAAGTTCGGGTGCCGCACTCATGAGAGTGTTCGGACTTCTCACACCATATTACAGGGTGCATAAGCCCCTGGTGTATTGGCCGTACCAAAGTGTACGGTTGCATAATGTCATAAGCGAACATATTTTTATATATAAAAAGATAATGCAATAATAGACAAAAGCTATGCATTGTTTATTGAAAAGTCTGCGGTAAAAGCGAGCGATACAAATAGTGCGATAAGCAAGAGATGGGACTATTTAACATGTCCCCCTCCAAGGGCGAGCTGCGGGATTATATGTGAAACAAGTATCTTTGCTCGTTATAGAGACCACTGGACACTCGACGAAGCTTTACGCCTCCCCGGGTACATTGCATCGTGTGTTAAATGATTATCTTTGCGGATAGGCCTTCCAGAGTGGAGTCCTGAAAGTAAGAAAGAAAGAAAAAAATGACAAAATCGAGCCCCTTGTGCGGTTGAGCCAGATTTTGGGTGTGCTGTGGTCGTGTCCCTCCCCTATGCCCATGGTATTTCCAGGCGTAGTTATGTACGCGATCTTGGTTTCGCAATTTCGCGGGGGCTGGGGTTAGGGCCGCATTACTCGCATGCTCGGGCGTGCAAAGCGGTCTTGTTGTAGGTTACTCCGGTAGCGGCAGACGGTGTCCGGAGGTTTAATGGCCGGATGGAGAATTGCCTTGACAGGCTGCTTTGTACTTCCGCCGCGAGGGTCGCCCGTATGCTCCTCCGTCCGGAGAGGCGTTCGGTGTTTCCATTGACCGTAATGACTCCTCGAGGGCCCGACATCTTGAGCTTGAGGTATGCGTGAGTGCGGCACCGCATTGAACTTTACCGTCATGCGGTTCGTCCAGAAGCGGCGTGATAGCTTGACCAACTGCGGAGCAGGACTATGTCGAAGATTAACTCCTCGCTTCGAAATTATCCGGGGATCCAAGACCACCTCAAGTGTAATGGCGAGCTTTGTCTGATTGGCCTCTACACTGGTATGGCGCCTTTAAAGGTCGTCTTTGTGGGTTTAATCCTTGAGGGATCTATGCCCATTTTTCGCGCTGTATCTGATAAAGCGAGGTTCAAAGCTGCCGCCGTCCATAAGGACTCTAGTGAGGTGAAATCCACAATGATTGGGTCTAAAACCAATGCGTGAATCCGCCATGGAGGATGCTAGTGGGGTGGTCCCTTGATCAAAAGTGATCGGGCGGGGAGGACCATGGGTTGAACTTTGGGGCGGCTGGCTCCAACGCATATACGTCCTCACGAGTGCACGCCCGCTCCCTTTTGGGTATGTGGGTTGCGTATATCATGTTCACCGTCCGCACTTGTGGGGAAACCCTTCATCCCCTATTGTTCGTGGCCGGGGCTCCTCCTCGTCATCGCTATGCAGCCCTTGTCATTGTTTTCGGCGTTTTAACTTGCTCGCTGCTTGAACACCAAACAATCCTGTTGGTGTGGTTGGCTGGTTTTCGAAGTGCCGTGTATATCGCATGAGCGATCGAGTATTCGGTCCAAATTGGGCCGGGCCGAGTATTTCTTTTTGAATGGCTTTTTCCGGCTGACCGGGTTTAGAGCCTCTGAATCCGGCATTAAGCTGCGTATCCTTAGCATTGTCGCCGTTAATGCGGGCGCTTTTGCTTGTATTGCGTGACGCCGACCTGCCCATCTTGTCCTTGGTATCCAATTACCAGGACCTTGGTCATGTTATTACTATGTGCTAGCCAATGTCTTCTCCCGCGCAAAAGTGGGTCATGAGTGTCGTGAGGGCTGCCATAGATTTCCGCTTTTCTGTCCTAGGTGCCGGGCTAGCCACTAAATCACGGATGTTATGCTTGAAGGCTGCAAGGGCCTCTGCGTCCCGACGATCGACTATTTGATTTTTCTTCGTTAGGAACCGTGTCCGAATTACTGGCCGATTCCTCTGGCTCTTTGGATTATGTGGCTTAGGTCATCGGCGCTGGTGGTCGGTTTACATAGGTGCCACAGAGTTGTCGAGGAATGAGGCTTCAGGTCCTCCCAACAACCAATTGATTATCTTTGGCAAGCTGTTAAGCCAATCTGCCGAGCTGGTCCTTTAAGCTTGAGTGGGAGGTATTTGATGGGCGTGTAGATCATCCTCAAGGGCCATGTGGATATGAAGGAGATAGTCCTCAATCCATACCGCAAGGTCTGTTGTGCCATCGTATGATTCAATGTTTATGGGTTTGAAACCCTCGGGGATTTGATGATCCATTACTTCATCTGTGAAGCATAGTGGGTGTCTTGGCGCCTGCATGTATTGGGCTATATCACGACGTAGATCGAATGAGCTTTGCCTGCTGTATTCGGCCCGGCCGGATTTACCATATCCGGCATGACGGTTATCGTCACGTGTCGTGGGGCGCCCACGCAATCCATAGATCGATCTTGTTTGCCTTGCCCTGTCCTCCAATATATCTCGCACGTCTGGCGCATTTCCCCGTGCCTTGGTATTCTTTGAGCGACGCGGGGTGCGGCTTGAGTGGAGGGCCGAGAGGCCTCTGCATGTCTTGACCACGAGGTGGCCGGTCGGCCGTATCATGCGCTGGTGATGTAGGTCTAGGTGCTTCCTCCTCTAATCGAGGTAGCAGCCTGCGTTTGGGGTAGCTCTTGGAGGGGCGTTCGAGTTCGTACTATTCGCCGCAAGGACATCATCCCATCCGCCGGCTAGCAAGTCTTGGTCAGCTCTAAGCTGTTGCTGTTTTTTTCTTGAGGCTGCTCGCCGTGGCCATGAGCCTGCATTTGAAAGCGCTCTTGTTAAGCGGGGATCCTCGGGCACGACAAATTAAATAAATCGTCGAGGCTTGCCTCGTCTTCGGAGGGAGGCATGTAATTATCGTCCTCTAGCTCTCTGTCTGCCGCTCTCTCATGAGGGCTGGCTTCTCCATCCTCTGTCTTTGAATCCTGCCGGAGGGGTTGTCTTCAACCTTTGTCCGGGTGTTATTGTTCACGGTGCCGGAATCACCGTTTTCTGCTGTGGCGGGATTTAGAGCGGCGCCACCGACGCCTTGGGCGCTTAGGCTGTTTCTTGGAGGGGTCATCCTCCGTTGTTCGTCGCCGTTCCTTCTTTTGGGGTGTCCACCATGTATATGTCATATGACGAGGTGGCCTTCCATTCTCGTAGGCGCTGGTTCTTGTTCGCCTCTGCATCGTCGTCCATACCGGTCGATGTCTTGTGATCGAAGTCGAGCATGTCGGTTAAATCATCGACAGTGGCTCTGAAGTGGGTGGTGGGTGGGCTTTGAATTTCTTCGTCGCCGCGTCCCAACCTTGCCGACCATAGTCCGCCAGGCTCTCTGATAAAGAGAGAGACTTTAGTGAATTCGGAATGTCGCCAAAGGGCGAAGTCTTTGAAAAATGTCCGCGGGCGGTGAACTCCATTATCGGCGCCCAATCAATTAGAAGGCGGAAGGTTGGAGTCCGGAAAGGAGTCCGGCACCTCGGAGTCAATGAAGCCCATAAGTAGCGACAGTATGGTGTTCGGCTCGATCGCCAGAGAGATTGCAGCCCCCGAGGCGTGTGTCCAGCCACCCGTCCTCGATAAGGCGTGATCGGCTCGGAAGCTAAGGGTCGGAGCGGACATCGGTGTGGCCTCCAGGACCGCTCGGGCGGCGAGCTAGATCATGCCCATCAAAGTGCGGCGCGGCTTTGGCTGTGGCTCGAACCCGTCGAAGATCAAGTCTCGCAGACATCGGCCGTGTAGTTCAAACTTCCAAATTTGACTGATGGCGGGCGTAGCTTTCAATCTGCTCTAGATGGCTAAGCTTAATTGCCCGCATGATGCAAAGCCGCCGAATCGAAGATCTGTCCGGGAGAAAAGTCTCACCCTGGACCGCGTCGTTGTTGATGATCGAAGGAGCCATCGGGCCTAAAGGTGACGCATATTGCAGGAACTCTCAATGAAAGCACCAATGTCGGTGTCAAACCGGCGGATCTCGGTAGGGGGTCCCGAATCGGTATGCGTCTAGGCGGATGGTAACAGGAGACAAGGGACACGATGTTTTTACCCATGTTGGGCCCTCTCGATGGAGGTAAAACCCTACTCCCGCTTGATTAATATTGATGATATGGGTAGTACAAGAGTAGATCTACCACGAGATCGTAGAGGCTAAACCCTAGAAGCTAGCCTATGGTATGATTGTTGTTAGTCCCCACGGACTAAAACCCTCCGGTTTATATAGACATCGGAGAGGGCTAGGGTTACACAGAGTCGGTTACAATGGAAGGAGATCTACATATCCGTATCGCCAAGCTTGCCTTCCACACCAAGGAAAGTCCCATCCGGACACGGGACGAAGTCTTCAATCTTGTATCTTCATAGTCCAGGAGTTCGGCCAAAGGTCATAGTCCGGCCATCCGGACACCCCCTAATCCAGGACTCCCTCAGCAGAGATACATGGAGGCATGTGTGGCTCCCACATAGGGTCGAGGGCTCTTGCCGGCAAAGCGTTCCGGCAAGGTTTCTTCTGGCCCACCGCCCTTGAAAGGATCGAGAAGAGGTGTCTAGGGGGGGGGGTGAATAGACTCTAACCAAGAAAAGTTGCAGTTTTTAATTTCTTTGAGTTGAGGTGGAGTATTAGCACAAGTCTAAACATTCACAATACATATCAAGCAAGCATGCAAGCATACAAAGAGTATATGAGCAGCGGAAAGTAAAGCATGCAAGTTGCAAGAATGTAAAGAGAAGGGATTGGAGTGTGCAAACGCAATTTGGAGACACGAAGATTTTTTTAACCGTGGTTCTGATAGGTGGTGCTATCGTACATCCACGTTGATGGAGACTTCAACCCATGAAGGAGTAGCAGTTCTTGTGAGTCCACGGAGGGCTGCACCCACGAGGGGTCCACGAAGAAGCAACCTTGTATATCCCACCATGGCCATCGCCCACGAAGGACTTGCCTCACTCGGGTAGATCTTCACGAAGTAGGCGATCTCCTTGCCCTTACAAACTCCTTGGTTCAACTCCACAATCTTGACGGAGGCTCCCAAGTAACACCTAGCCAATCTAGGAGACACCACTCTCCAAGAAGTAACAAATGGTGTGTTGATGATGAACTCCTTGCTCTTGTGTTTGAAATGATAGTCTCCCCAACACTCAACTCTCTCTCATAGGATAGGATTTGGTAGAAAGAAGATTTGAGTGGAAAGCAACTTGGGAAGGCTAGAGATCAAGATTCATGTGGTGAATGGAATATCTTGACCTCAACACAAGTGTAGGTGGTTCTCTCTTAGCAAATATGTGTTGGAAGTGTAGGCATGTTCGATGGCTCTCTCCACGAATGAAGAGTGGGTGGAGGTATATATACCCTCCACACAAAATCTAACCGTTACACAAATCACCAAACTCGGTGGGACCGATTCAGAGAACTTCGGTCGGACCGATTTGGTTCATAATATGTGACCGTTAGGCATTTTGGTGGACCGATTGGATCAACTTCGGTGGGACCGATGTGCTAGGGTTAGGAGTAAATCCAAACTCGGTTTGACTGATTACTCAAACTTCAGTGGGACCGATTTGGGTAATAAGTGAAACAGAATGTTGGCCAAGCAAACTCGGTGGGGCCGGTTGTAAATCTCGGTGCGACCGAAATTATTGCAACAGACAATAGAGAGTTTGCAAGCCCATCTCGGTGAGACCGAGTTCCCATCGGTGAGACCGAACTAATTAGGGTTTATGGCAGTGGCTATGTCAACTGAACTCGGTGGCTCCGCATATGAAATGTCGGTGGGGCCGAGTTGGACTTTTTGGTTTAGGACAAATGTGGATGTGAGAAAGTAGTGGAGGGTTTTGGAGCATATCACTAAGCATTTTGAGCAAGAGCCTCATTAAGCAACACCTCATACCTTCTTAATAGTATTGGCTTTTCCTATAGACTCACTGTGATCTTGGATCACTAAATAGAAAATGTAGAGTCCTGAGCTTTGAGCTTGAGCCAATCCTTTGTCCTTAGCATCTTGAAGGGGTTCCACATCCTCTTGTCCATGCCACTCCATTGTTGAACTTATCTGAAACATACTAGGTAGAAGCATTAGTCCAACAAGAGATATGTTGACATTAATTACCAAAACCACCCAGGGAGCACTTGTGCTTTCAATCTCCCCCTTTTTGGTAATTGATGACAACATACATCAAAGCTTTAGATAAAGATATAGAGAGCAATAAGCAAAGCTTCGGGAAGACATGTAACATGCGTAGGCTCCCCTTCATGTATGCAATCATGTAATTATGAAACATAGGAGCATGTGAATGCATAAGCATGACAAAGTAAGCCATGTGTTACATGTATCTTGGCTATATGTATCCGAGCAAATGATGTGAATATGAGAAATGTACCTTCATGCTCATGAGTCCTTCTTGCAAATAGTATGTACATCAGTAAGAATTTCTCATCACATGACTGTGATGCATATACTTACCTTGTGGTCTTGAGTTGGATTAGGATGGGATGAACCTGCGTAAACAAGGTTAGACAACACAGATACACCTACTAGCAGAGCAAACAAAAGAAACCACAAGAGAACCAAGACTAGGATGACATGTATAGAGTGAGTACTGAGTACCCCATTGGGTATAGACATGTCCCCAAAGGTAAAGATATGCAATAAAATCAGAGATTTCCTTCCCTTAGATGTCTTGCTTCCCCGAGATCTTGCATGGGATATTGGGAGAAGATAGGAACAGAAAATGAGCAAAAAAAACAACATAATTAATGCAAGCAATCTAATATGTTCATGTCTTTCCACTCTTGAAGACATGTAATTTCTCTCCTCTTGAACACCTAGCATATGAGGTCTGAGGTTTCTTACACACACTCCACCTGAGTATCCTCTCCCCCTATAGAAATGATTAAGCATAGAGCCATAGAGCTTTGATGTGATCCCTCTCTCCCCCTTTGACATCAATTTCCAAAAGGGCTCTTACGGATTTTTGTTTTATTGCAAAAGGGTTTGGTCCTTGAGTCAAAGCAAAGCGATTGTGATGCTAGTAGAGAACAAGAGTCATTGAGTGGAGCTGGAGCAAAAGACTGCAGAAATAAGTGGAAAGTTGTCTTTCACAGAGTGAAATCGGTAGCACCGAAGTTGTGTGCTTCTGTGGCACCGAGAGAATTCAGGTTGGGCCGAAGAAAATAGACCGGTGTGACCGAGTTCATCACAGTAAAACACTTTTCACCTCAGCTCACTAGACAAAAAGGATCGCACAAGGATTTTCAAGGAATTAGCTGAAAGATTTGCAAGGAATTTGATGCAGAAAATGCAGAACAGAAAAGAGAAGAAAACATCTAGATGAAGTTTTTTTAAAAAAAGGAAACACAAATGCATGAGACAAATGCAAGAGGAAACACAAGAGAACTTCATCTAGAATTGGGCGGTGACAAAGTCACCTATGTTAGAGTATATTGACTTAGGAGTCAAGTGAGATCACTTGATCTTTTGTCATACTCATAGTTTAAGCTCAAAATGGAGTTACCATTTTTCGTTTAAGCTTCTTGATGCATTCACATATTGTTGAGTTGCTTTATCCCATGACTTGGAGTAAAGCTTCTCTAAGATGGAATAGCATACCTTGGGTGGTGGTGTTGATCTTGATCATGTAGTCGAACTTGTGTGGGTTGCTCAAGGTTGATGTAGCTCATCAAGATTTGGGAGCACCACTTGGAGTTTGAGTTCATCTTCCTACATGGGTTAGCTTTGCAAGGAAGAGCACTTGTGTATCCAAAATGACAATCATAAAATTTAACATAGAATGAGTCAAAGGATATATTTGAGGAGTTTTGTGCTTCCTTGACTTCAACCACCATTATGTAGAGACTTGGTGATGTAGAGATTTGCTCAAGATGTGAGTGAGTTGCAATCTCATGGATTTAGATTCATCCAAGTACCTACAAGGGTTAGATAGCATGCAAGGGTGCAAAAGTATCCAAGACATATAGATAGCATCATCAAAGAAATATCAAGGATTAGTCAAAGGCTCATGCCTTGCATGTATTCAAATGGAGTTCCTACTCCAAGTTTGAAGCATCAATGATGTTCAATTCACCTCTCAAACGGCAAAAGACTTTCTCATCAAGCGGTTTGGTAAATATATCCGCTAATTGCTTATCGGTGCGAACATGTTTAAGATTAATGTCCCCTTTGGCAACATGGTCTCGAATGAAATGATGACGAATTTCAATATGTTTAGTTGGAGAATGTTGCACGGGATTGTGAGCAATCTTAATAGCACTTTCATTGTCACACAGCAATGGAACATGTTTCACATATATCCCATAATCTTTAAGAGTTTGGGTCATCCAAAGTAATTGAGCACAACATGATCCAAAGAAGACAATGTATTCCGCTTACGGTGGATAAGGATATCGAGTTTTGTTTCTTGGAGGACCAAGACACAAGAGATCTACCAAGAAATTCAAAAGTACCGAAGTGGACTTTCTATCAACCTTGTCTCGGCATAGTCCTAATCGAGTAACCAACAAGATCGAAAGAAGACCTCTTAGGATACCAAATGCCAAAATTTGGTGTGTGTATTAAGTATCTCACTATCCTTTTCACAGCTTTAAGATGACACTCTTTAGGGGCCGCTTGATATCGTGCACATATGCACACACTTAGCATAATATTAGGACGAGAGGCACATAGATAAAACAATGAACCAATCATAAAGCGGTAAACTTTTTGATCCACCAGATCACCGTCTTTGGTCAAATCAAGATGTCCACTAGTAGGCATGGGTGTAGGCATACATTTGCATTCTTGCATATTGAACTTCTTGAATAAGTCCTTGGTGTAGTTTGTTTGAGAGACAAAGGTACCTTCCTTAGTTTGCTTGATTTGCAAAACGAGAAAGAATTTGAGTTCATTCATCATAGACATCTCAAACTTCTCTAACATTAGCTTTCCAAACTTCTCACTAAAATGAGGGTTAGTCGAACCAAATATAATATCATCAACATAAATTTGGCACACAAATAGTTCTCCATTGACCCTTTTAGTAAAAAGAGTAGAATCAATTTTACCAATTTCAAAGCCTTTTTCAATAAGGAACTTGGTCAAGCATTTATACCATGCTCTAGGGGCTTGTTTAAGACCATAAAGGGCTTTGTGAAGTTTGTAGACATGGTTAAGTTTCTTAGGATTGACAAAGCCAGGAGGTTGCTTAACATAAACTTCCTCCTCAATTTCACAATTTATAAAAGCACTTTTAATGTCCATTTGGTACAAGGTGATATCATGGTGATTAGGATAAGCAAGTAAGATGCGAATGGACTCAAGTCTAGCAACGGGAGCATATGTCTCACCATACTCCATACCTTCAAGTTGAGTGTAGCCTTGGGCGACTAGGCGTGCTTTGTTGCGGACGACTTGACCATCTTCATCTTGCTTGTTGCGAAACACCCATTTGGTACCAATGATGTTGTGGTTGTTGTCGGGCTTCTCGACCAATGTCCATACTTGATTTCTCTCAAAGTTGTGTAGCTCTTCATGCATAGCCTTTATCCAATCCGGATCTTCCAATGCTTCTTCCACCTTCATAGGTTCAATGCTAGAGATGAATGAGTAATGTTCACAAAAATTTGCCAAACGAGTTTTAGAGTGAGTTATTCTCCCGGTTTGGATATCATTGTAGATTTGCTTTCGTGGGATGATCTTTGGCGATTCTTGCTTTCGAACTCGTGGGAGCTTTGGCTTGGCTTGGGGTGGAACATCTTCTTCATCTTGTTCTTCTTCTTGGCCTTCTTCATTGTTGACGTTGTCATTCTCTTGTCGTGGTGGAGAAGGAGGTTGTTGATGTTCATCTTGGTGTACTTCCTCATTTTCTTCATCTTGGTGTGTCCCACTTGTGGATGCTTCCGTATCAATTCTTGGTTCACCTTGTCGTGAGGTAGAAGCTTCCACTTGAATGACGCAGGTACTCTCCTTCACCTCCGTTGGACGAATCTTGCCAATAGACAAGTCTTGGATTGCTTCCGAAGGGTCTTTGTCTCCTACATCAATTGGCAATTGCTCTACTTGCGAGCCGTTAGATTCATCAAACTTCACATCTACCGTCTCTTCAACCTTTTAGGTGAAATTGTTGTAGACACGGTAAGTGTGAGAGTTTGAGCCATAACCAAGTAGGAAACCTTCATGAGATTTAGGAGCAAATTTAGAACGACGATGCTTATCAAGAATGTAGCATTTTGAGCCAAATACACGAAAGTATCCAACTTGGGGTTTGTCACCGGTGAGGAGCTCGTATGCCGTCTTGCCGAGTATCTTGTGAAGATACAAGCGATTTGTTGCATGACAAGCTGTCTCAACCGCTTCCGCCCAAAAGTGTTTTGGAGTCTTGTACTCATCAAGCATCGTCTTGCCATCTCAATAAGAGTCCGGTTCTTCCTCTCAACGACTCCATTTTGTTGAGGTGTGTACGTAGCCGAGAACTCATGTGAAATCCTCTTAAATCCAAGAAAGGTATCCACATTTGTGTTATTGAACTCCGTTCCGTTGTCGCTCCGAACCTTCTTGATCTTCACGTCAAATTGATTTTGGGCCTTCCTAGCGAAGTTTTTGAAGATCTTTTGGACCTGCGATTTGTCATCAAGAAAGAACACCCACGTAAATCTTGAAAAATCATCAACTATGACTAGTACAAACGAGTTACAACCGAGACTCTTGTAGGCATTTGGACCAAAGATATCCATGTGAAGTAGCTGAGTGGTCTTCTCGTGGTCATGATGTTCTTCGCGATGACTTCCTCCAACTTGTTTCCCTACCTGACAAGCACTACAAAGTCTATCCTTGTCAAATATGACATCTTTTACTCCAAGGATATGATCACCTTTAATAAGCTTATCAAGATTTCGCATACCCACATGACCTAGCCTTCTATGCCACAACCAGCCTTTAGAAGATTTAGCAATTAAGCAAGTTCCAGGTTGAGCCATTTTAGTGAAATCAACACTGTAAAGATCACCTTTACGTATACCGATAAAGACCATTTTACGATTGTCTCTACGAAACACTTGGCAATCTACTTTAGTGAATAGGACATTGAAACCGAAATCAGCAAGTCTAGAAACTAAAAGTAAATTGTACCCAAGAGATTCAACGAGCATGACATTTTGTATGGAGCTATCATGTGAGATGGCTACCTTACCGAGGCCAACCACCTTACCCTTTGAATTATCACCAAAAGTGACATATTTTCGAGGGCCGTCGTTTTCAAAGAAGCTCACGGAACATATCTTTATCTCGGTCATATGATCGGTACATCCACTATAAAGGACCCATTCCTTTCCTCCGACCATGTAGCCATAAAGATTTGCCATAAGACCAAAAGTGTCTCATTGCATTATCAAGATCGTAGTCACTATCATCATCATCCTCATCATAGTATCCATGTTCAACATCATCTTGTGATTGATCAATTCCTAGAGAGGGTAGTTCATTAGATAAATGATCACTTCTATGGTTATCTTTATGGATTCTAATAGCTTTGGAAATGATATTGCTAATGATCCCAACATCTCCTATGGCACGCATGAGATTTGTAAGCTCAAATAGACAATCACCAAAGCTAGGATCACTAGAATTCATCTTACTTAAGGCAATAGACTTATGGAGAATTTCGTCTAAATTTTTCAAGGAATAATCTGGAAATCGTTCCTCAAGAAATCTCCATATAGCATAGGCACAATCAAGAGTAGGCAAACTAGCAATCAAATTTTTGGGCAATGCTCTTATGATAAGATTGATAGTTCTAAGATTGCGAATCATGTCAAGATCCTCTTCGGGTGTGGGATGCAAAGGATCAATATGAGGTTCACAAGGGCTAGTAATGTACTTGTTCAAATGATATTAATTGAAAATCTCAAGCATTTCATTTTTCCATTCATGAAAATATTCTCCATCAAGAATAGGCACTCTACGTCTAAGACTCCCCAAATTAGACACATCCATCTTCCTCCAAAGGTGTTTAAACCAAGGCAATGGAGACCAAAGCTCTGATACCAATTGAAAGGATCGAGAAGAGGTGTCTAGAGGGGCGGGGGTGAATAGACTCTAATCAAGAAAAGTTGCAGTTTTTAATTTCTTTGAGTTGAGGTGGAATATTAGCACAAGTCTAAACATTCACAATACATATCAAGCAAGCATGCAAGCATACAAAGAGTATATGAGCAGCGGAAAGTAAAGCATGCAAGTTGCAAGAATGTAAAGAGAAGGGATTGGAGTGTGCAAATGCAATTTGGAGACATGGAGATTTTTATCCGTGGTTAGATAGGTGGTGCTATCGTACATCCACGTTGATGGAGACTTCAACCCACGAAGGAGTAACGATTAGCTGATTCCATGGAGGGCTCCACCCACGAAGGGTCCACGAAGAAGCAACCTTGTCTATCCCACCAAGGCGGTCGCCCACGAAGGACTTGCCTCACTTGGGTAGATCTTGACAAAGTAGGCGATCTCCTTGCCCTTACAAACTCCTTGGTTCAACTCCACAATCTTGACGGAGGCTCCCAAGTGACACCTAGCCAATCTAGGAGACACCACTCTCCAATAAGTAACAAATGGTGTGTTGATGATGAACTCCTTTCTCTTGTGCTTCAAATGATAGTCTCCCCAACACTCAACTCTCTCTCATAGGATAGGATTTGGTAGAAAGAAGATTTGAGTGGAAAGCAACTTGGGAAGGCTAGAGATCAAGATTCATGTGGTTGGAATGGAATATCTTGAACTCAACACAAGTGGTTCTCTCTAAGAAAATATGTGTTGGAAGTGTAGGCATGTTCTGATGGCTCTCTCCACGAATGAAGAGTGGGTGGAGGGGTATATATAGCCTCCACACAAAATCTAACCGTTACACACAAATCACCAAACTCGGTGGGAACGATTCAGAGTACTCGGTCGGACGAATTGTTTCATAATGTGACCGTTAGGCATTTCGGTGGGACCGATTGGATCAAATCGGTGGGACTGATGTGCTAGGGTTAGGGTAAATCCAAAACTCGGTTTGACCAATTACTCAAACTCGGTGGGACCGACTTGGGTAATAAGTGAAATAGAATGTTGGCCATGCAAACTCGGTGGGGCCGGTTGTAAATCTTGGTGGGACCGAAATTATTGCAACAGACAACAGAGAGTTTGCAAGCCCATCTCGGTGAGACCGAGATCCCATCGGTGAGACCGAACTGATTAGGGTTTCTGGCAGTGGTTGTGTCAGCCCCGAACTCGGTGGCTCAGAGATATGAAATGATTGGTGGGGCGAGTTGGACTTTTAGTTTAGGACAAATGTGGATGTGAGAAAGTAGTGGAGGGTTTTGGAGCATATCACTAAGCATTTTGAGCAAGAGCCTCATTAAGCAACACCTCATACCTTCTTAATAGTATTGGCTTTTCCTATAGACTCAATGTGATCTTGGATCACTAAATAGAAAATGTAGAGTCCCGAGCTTTGAGCTTGAGCCAATCCATTGTCCTTAGCATCTTGAATGGGTTCCACATCCTCTTGTCCATGCCACTCCATTGTTGAACTTATCTGAAACATACTAGGTAGAAGCATTAGTCCAACAAGAGATATGTTGACATTAATTACCAAAACCACCCAGGGAGCACTTGTGCTTTCAGCCTCCAGAATGCAACTGCACTAGTAACCAAGTGTGAAGCGTGCTAGTTCCATTCAAAGAAGCTTCATCAACCAGCCCAAGCTCTTCAGACAATCCCTCTTTCCCTGGCCATTTTCGATTTGGGGCTCGACATCGAGCCCCTTTCCCCATTCTGTTGGGGCTTTGAGTACTTGTACGTCGCGATCGACAAATTCACAAAGTGGTAGGAAGTGGAGCGGTGAGAAAGGTAACAAAGACGGTCATTGTCAAGATCTTCTAGGGACTAGTTTTCCGTTTCGGTGTGCCGAATAGAGTCATCACCGATAACGGCATGCAGTTCATGAGCCGCGCCTTCATGCAGTACATTCAAGACCTCGGCAGCAAGGTCTGTTTCGCTTATGTTGCCCATCCGAAATGGCCAATGGTGAGAGGGCGAATGCGGAAGTGCTACAAGGCCTCAAGACCGTAACTTTTGACAAATCGCACAAGTGCGGAAGGCTTGGATTGATGAGTTGCCAAGCGGTTCTTTGGTCAATCGAGCGACACCAAATCGAGCACGGCGGACACCCTTCGCCTACGGTATATGGGGCAGAAGCAGTTCTCCCCACTAAACTCATATGCGGGTCACCTTGAGTGCTCGCTTATGATGAGCTTGAGCAAGAGCAGTTGCACCAAGATGATGCGACGCTCCTTGAGGAAGATCGTCTTCGGGCTGCTGTGCGGGCCGCTCGCTACCAGCAAGCCTTGCGCCGCTATCATAGCCGCAAGGTTCATGCCTGAAGCCTTGAGGAAGGCGACCTTGTTCTTCGGTGGATCCAATCCACCAAGAATTCAAACAAGTTGACGCCAAAGTGGGAAGGCCCTTATCGGGTAATACGAGTCACCAGGCCTGGCGCAGTCCGCCTGGAGACCGAAGATGGCATTCCGGTGAGCAACTCCTGGAATATCGAACATCTTCGCAAGTTTTACCCCTAAGGCACGGTCATGAGCCCCAAAGAACCCGCTTTGTACTAGCCTTGCCGGCAAGAAGGCATGTAACCCCACGTATGGAGCGGTAGCGCAGCACTGTCGTATGATCAGGGGAAAAGGAATCCCTTAGTATGTATAGTTTCCTGTCGATTTCCATGTTTATGTGTATACGTATATGCATGCTTCTCTGGTACTTGTCGCTTTTGATTCGATAAATGTTAGTGAATGATAACCCACAAGTATAGGGGATCGCATAGCAGTTTTCAATAGTAGAGTATTCAACCCAACTTTGTTGATTCGACACAAGGGGAGCCAAAGAATATTCTCAAGTATTAGCAATTGAGTTGTCAAGTCAACCACACCTCGATAACTTAGTATCTGCAGCAAAGTATTTAGTAGCAAAGTAGTATGGAAGTAACGGTAACAATGGCAACGGTAAAGTAAATAAGCGGAGAACAATATGTGAAAAGCTCGTAGGCATTGGATCGGTGATGGAGAATTATGCCGTATGCGATTATTCATGCAACAGTTATAACATAGGGTGACACAGAACTAGCTCCAATTCATCAATGTAATGTAGGCATGTATTCCGAATATAGTCATACATGCTTATGGAAAAGAACTTGCATGACATCTTTTGTCCTACCCTCCCGTGGCAGCGGTGTCCTATTGGAAACTAAGGGATATTAAGACCTCCTTTTAATAGAATCTGGGACCAAAGCATTAACACATAGTGAATACATGAACTCCTCAAACTACGGTCATCACCGGAGTGGTCCCGATTATTGTCACTTCAGGGTTGCGGATCATAACACATAGTAGGTGACTATAGACTTGCAAGATAGGATCAAGAACTCACATATATTCATGAAAACATAATAGGTTCAGATCTGAAATCATGGCACTTTCGTGCCCTAGTGACAAGCATTAAGCATAGCAAAGTCATAACAACATCAATCTCGAACATAGTGGATACTAGGGACCAAACCCTAACAAAACTAACTTGATTACATGATAAATCTCATCCAACCCATCACCGTCCAAAGAAGTTTACGATGGAATTACTCACGCATGGCGGTGAGCATCATGAAATTGGTGATGGAGGATGGTTGATGATGACGATGGCATGACAGATTCCCTCTCGAGCCCGAACGGACTCCAGATCAACCCTCCCGAGAGAGTTTAGGGCTTGGCGGCGGCTCCATATCGTAAAACACGATGAATCCTTCTCTGTTTTTTTTCTCCCCGAACACGAATATATAGAGTTGGAGTTGAGGTCGGTGGAGCTCTAGGGGGCCCACGAGGCAAGGGTGCACCTAGGGGGGCAGGCGTGCCTCCCACCCTCGTGGACAGGGTGTGGGGCCCCTGGCCTTGATTCTTTCGCCAGTATTTTTATATATTCCATAATAATTCTCCGTTGATTTTTAGGTCATTCCGAGAACTTCTGTTTCTGCACAAAAATAACACCATGGCAATTCTGCTGAAAAACAATCGGTCAAGGGTTAGTTCCATTCAAATCATGCAAGTTAGAGTCCAAAACAAGGGCAAAAGTGTTTGGAAAAGTAGATACGACGGAGACCTATCAACTCCCCAAGCTTAAACCTTTGCTTGTCCTCAAGCAATTCGGTTGAAAACCGAAAGTGATAAAGAAAAACTTTACAAACTCGCTTTGCTCTTGTTGTTGTAAATATGTAAAGCCATCATTCAAGTTTTCAAAGAAAGATTATGAACTAACCATATTCACAATAACACTTAGGTCTCATGTTTACTCATGTCAATGGCATAATCAACTAGCGAGCAATAATAATAAATCTCGGATGACAACACTTTCTCAAAACAATCATGGTATGATATAACAAGATGGGATCTCGCTAGCCCTTTCTGAGACCGCAAAACACAAATGCAGAGCACCTTTAAAGATCAAGGATTGACTAAACATTGTAATTCATGGTAAAAGAGATCCAGTCATAGTCATACTCAATATAAACTAATAGTAATGGATGCAAATGACAATGGGTGCTCTCAAACGGTGCTTTTTAATAAGAGGGTGATGACTCAACATAGAAGTAAATAGATAGGCCCTTCGCAGAGGGAAGCAGTGATTTGTAGAGGTGCCAGAGCTCGGTTTTGAAATAGAGATAAATAATATTTTGAGCGGTATACTTTCATTATCAACATAACAACCGAGAAATCTCGATATCTTTCATGCTACTCACATTATAGGCGGTTCCCAAACAGAATGATAAAGTTTATACTCCCCCTCCACCAACAAGCATCAATCCATGGCTTGCTCGAAACAACGAGTGCCTCCAACTAACAAGAGTCCCGGGGGAGTTTTGTTTGTAATTATTTTGATTTGATTTGCATAAAGCATGGACTGGGCATCCGGTGACCGGCCGTTTTCTAAATGAGTGAGGAGCGGAGTCCACTCCTCTTGAGAATAACCCGCCTAGCATGGAAGATACAGACAACCCTAGTTGATACATGAGCTATTCGAGCAATCAAAACAAAATTTCATTTGAAGGTTTAGAGTTTGGCACATACAAATTTACTTGAAACGGTAGGTAGATAGCGCATATAGGAAGGTATGGTGGACTCATATGGAATAACTTTGGGGTTTAAGGGATTGGATGCACAAGCAGTATTCCCTCTTAATACAAGTGAAGGCTAGAAAAGGCGGGAGCGACCAACTAGAGAAGCGACAACAGGTCATGAACATGCATTAAAATTAATAAACATTGAGTGCAAGCATGAGTAGGATATAATCCACCATGAACATAAATATCGTGAAGGCTATGTTGATTTTGTTTCAACTACATGTGTGAACATGTGCCAAGTCAAGTCACTTGAATCATTCAAAGGAGGATACCACCCTATTATACCACATCACAACCGTTTTAATAGCATGTTGGCACCGCAAGGTAAACCATTATAAACTCCTAGCTAATTAAGCATGACATAAGCAACTATAATCTCTAATTGTCGTTGCAAACATGTTTATCCATAATAGGCTGAATCAGGAACGATGAACTAATCATATTTACGAAAACAAGAGAGGTCGAGTTCATACCATCTTCTCTCATCTCAATCAGTCCATCATATATCGTCATAATTGCCTTTCACTTGCACGACCGAATGATGTGAATAATAATAATAGTGCACGTGCATTGGACTAAAATTTGGAATCTGCGGGCATTCAATAAACAGGAGAAGACAAGGTAATATGGGCTCTTGGTTAAATCAACAATAATGCATATAAGAGCCACTTTAACAATTTCATCATGGTCTTCTCCTCTCGACCCACAAAGAAAAAGAAAGGAAATAAAACTATTTACATGGGAAAGCTCCCAACAAGCAAAAGAAGAACGAGAAATCTTTTTGGGTTTTCTTTTAATTATTACTACTACAAGCAAGAAAGTAAACTAGCTAAAAGCTACAACTAATTTTTTGGTTTTTCTTAAGGTTTTTCAAACACACAAGAAGAAAGCATAAAAAGGAAAATAAACTAGCATGGATATTACAATGAAACGGTATGAGCACCGACAACTAGCAAGGGTGTGTGAACATGAATGTAATGTCAGTGAGAAAGACGTACTCCCCCAAGCTTAGGCTTTTGGCCTAAGTTGGTCTATGGCCACGGCTGGCCTGGCGGATATCCAAAGTTGTAGTTGGGGTCGTACTGAGAAGGAGCCTCAGATTGCCACTGGTTGGCAATCTCCTCTCGATACCACTGGTAAACAGACTGGCGTGAACGAACAAATTGTGGTTCCGGATCTGGCTCTGTAGCTGATGTGGGGTTCCGGTAGGCGTGAATGGCCTCCAGCGGAACAAGGTAATTGCCTGCAGATAAGTCAAACAAGGAAGGAGCAAGCAAAGTAATAGTCTCAGGGTGAATTTTATCAAATATCACTCTATAGTTAAGCTCCTTTTCTTGTTCTTAACAATGAAATCATATGCAACCATACTCTTGTAGTCTAGAAAAACAGGAGGCAACAACTTTTCTTCTTTCTCATAATGCCTAATAGGTATATTAAAGTATGAAGTGAGGCGCGAGGCGAAGATGCCTCCCAAGATGGGGCCCTTAGTGCGGTTAAGATTTAACCGCTTTGCAACAATAGCACCCATACTAAATGTGTCATCACGAAACAGGGCATGGCACAAAAGAACAATATCAGGGGCACTAAGGTTCCCACAGTTTCCGCGACCAATCAAGCATCTACTAGCAAATATTGCAAAGTAACATAGGACAGGAAAATGTATGCTAGTAATTCTTGCATTGGAAACCTTCCTAGTTTCCCCTACAGCAATTGTATCAATAAACCCCTCCACATCGTTATGATGTGGTTCCTCTACGCTGCCCGAAAAAGGCAACTTGCAAACCTCATAAAATTCATAGAGGGGCCTCTCCTTATACTCATCATATAAATAGAAATCCATCGACGGTGGTGACCTCCTAGCATGGAAATGAAAATTTTGCACAAAAATATTAGTGAGTAGGAGATACTGTTCGCGTTGGTCGCTGAGGAAGTCGGTGAGGCCTGCATTCTCAGCCAACTCATAAAAATCATCATAAATCCCGGTTGCTCTCAAGAAATCATCACAAGGCCATTCACACGGCCCAACCTACGCGGTGCGAGGGAGATTATATTTGGGCCTCTATTCTTCTTCACTTTGCTTATCCTTCGAGCTTCGGCTCGAAGAGCCCCTAAAAAAATCTCTTCATCATTTTTTGAATTTTTTTTGAAATTATTAGTAACTTCAAATAAAAGTGAACCAAACTCGACAAAATTGATAGCAACTACTCCTACAAGTGCCTAGAGACCATATCATGCATTAGAACTACTTGGGACCATATAAATTTGACATGCAAGCTCAAGAACAGGGTCACCTAGGCAGCAAAAATTTGTAATGAATAAAGTGCTAGAACAAAAACTAATTGGACCATTGGAGGAGTCACATACCGAAGAACAATCCCCAAAGCAGTTTTTTGAGTGGAGCTTTGAGCAAGGAGATCGAAAGTCGTAGCAAAATGAGCTAGAACTCGTGCTTGAGCTGGTTGGTGATTTTTTTGGGAGGAAGAAGGAGTGTGTGGGTGCAGGAATAAGTGGAGGGGAGCCACCATGGGCCCACGAGGCAGGGGCGTGCCCGTGGGTGGGCGCGCCTGGACCCTCGTGGCCAGTGCTTGCTCCCCTGCTTGTGTTCTCAAGCGAGATATTCTCAAATATTCCAGAAAAAATCATATTTCATTTTCGGGGCATTTGGAGAACTTCTATTTTCGGGGTATTTTTTATTGCACGGATAATTCAGAATACAGACAGAAAATACTAATTTTGCTTTATTTATCCTAAATAACAGAAAGTAAAAGGAGGGTACAGAACATTGTGCTTTCTAACTTCATCCATCTCATGCTCATCAAAAGGAATCCACTAACAAGGTTGATCAAGTCTTGTTAACAAACTCATTCCGAATAACATGGAACCGGAGAAATTTCGAATAACACTATGTTACCTCAACAGGGATATGCACGTCCCCAATAATAAGAATATCATATCTCTTCATGACAGTAGGAAGAGGAAATTCAAAACCTCCAATAGTAATCGATGAAAATTTTCCAATAGAATTGATACTGTGGACTTGAGGTTGTTTCCTCGGAAAGTGTACCGTATGCTCATTGCCATTAACATGAAAAGTGACATTGCCTTTGTTGCAATCAATAATAGCCCCTGCAGTATTCAAAAAGGGTCTTCCAAGAATAATAGACATACTATAGTCCTCGAATATCAAGAATAACAAAGTGCATTAAAATAGTAACGTTTGCAACCACAATGACATACATCCTCACAAATACCGGCAGTATAGAAGTTGATTTATCAGCCATTTGCAAAGATATTTCAGTAGGTGTCAACTTATTCAAATCAAGTCTATGATATAAAGAGAGAGGCATAACACTAACACCGGCTCCAAGATCACATAAAACAGTTTTAACATAGTTTCTTTTAATGGAGCATGGTATAGTGGGTATTCCTGGATCTCCTAGTTTCTTTGGTATTCCACCCTTAAAAGTGTAATTAGCAAGCATGGTGGAAATTTCAGCTTCCGGTATCTTTCTTTTATTTGTAACAATTTCTTTCATATACTTAGCATAAGGATTCATTTTAAGCATATCAGTCAAACGCATACGCAAAAGGATAGGTCTAATCATTTCAGCAAAGCGCTCAAAATCCTCATCATCCTTTTTCTTGGATGGCTTATGAGGAAAATGCATGGGTTTCTGAACCCATGGTTCTCTTTCTTTACCGTGCTTCCTAGCAACAAAGTCTCTCTTATCATAACGTCGATTCTTTGATTGTGGGTTATCAAGATCAACAGCTGTTTCAATCTCTACATCATTATCATTGCTAGGTTGAGCATTAGCATGAACATAATCATTAACATTATCACTAGGTTCATGTTCATTTCCAGATTGTGTTTCAGCATCAGAAATAGAAGTATCATTGGGATTCTCAGATGTGTCAACAATAGGTTTACTAGAAGCATGCAAAGTCCTATCATTTTTCTTTTTCTTCCTCTTAGAAGGACTAGGTGTATCAACATTATTTCTCTGAGAATCCTGCTCAATTCTCTTAGGGTGGCCCTCAGGGATACAAAGGTTCTGAGTCACTTTACCTCCTCTAGTTGCAACTCTAACATCAAAGTCATTATTCTTACTATTCAATTCATTGAGCAAATTATTCCGAGCTTTAAGTACTTGTTCTACTTGAGTGGTGACCATAGAAGCATGTTTACTAATGAGTTTAAGTTCACCTTTAACTCTAGACATATAATCACTCAAGTGTTCAATCATATAACCATTGCATTTTAATTCTCTACCAAAATAAGCATTGAAATTTTCTTGCTTAACCATAAAGTTATCAAACTCATCCAAACATTGGCTAGCAAACTTAGTAGGAGGGATTTCAGCTTTATCATATCTATAGAGAGAATTTACCTTTACTACTTGTGTCGGGTTATCAAGACCATGCGTTTCTTCAATACACGGCAAATTAAGACCATGTATTTCTTCAACAGGAGGTAAATTCTTAACATCTTCAGCTTTAATACCCTTTTCTTTCATAGATTTCTTTGCCTCTTGCATATCTTGAGATCGAGAAAGCAGAATACCCCTTTTCTTGGAGTTGGCTTAGGAGTTGGTTAGGAAGTGTCCAATTATTTTCATTATTCAACATATTGTTCAATAGAAATTCAGCTTGATCGACGGTTCTTTCCACGAAAACACAACCAAAGACAACTATCCGTGTGGTCTCTCGAAGCATCGGTTAGTCCATTATAAAAGATATCAAGTATTTCATTTTTCTTGAGAGGATGATCAGACAAAGCATTAAGTAATTGGAGAAGCCTCCCCCAAGCTTGTGGGAGACTCTCTTCTTTAATTTGCAAAAAAAAATATATTTTCCTTAAAGCAGCTTATTTCTTATGAGCGGGGAAATATTTAGCAGAGAAGTAATAAATCATATCCTGGGGACTACGCACACAACCAGGATCAAGAGAATTAAACCATATCTTAGCATCACCCTTTAATGAGAACGGAAATAATTTAAGGATATAATAGTAGCGAGTTTTCTCATCATTAGTGAACAGGGTGGCTATCTATCTATCTATCTAACTATCTATCTATCTATCTATCTATACCTCTATACCTATACTAATTTGTGACTCCCTAAAAATTACTGCGTTAATCAGTAATTAGGATACTAATTTGTGACTCCCTAGAAATTACTGCGTTAATCAGTAATTAGGAGCCGTTAATCTAACAAGACTAAGTTATTACGGTGTAGATTAATCGAGTTTGACAGAAATTACCCACTATGCCACGGGCAAGTGAAAAAACGGTTCATTTTATTTTCCACCTGTCCAACCTTCTTCTCTCTCAGGCCTATTCTTTCTCCCATCTCCTTGCAGCGACTCAAAAAAATCCCCTTGCAGCCGCCACCGTAAGCCCCCGCCGCCAGCCCACAACGGAGTCCCGGCCGCCAGCTCTCTGGTTCTCTCCGCCTCCCTAGAAGGTCGGATCTCGCCGCCGTCCCGAACTCGCCGGCTCTATCCACCCCTGAGGTCTCATATCTCCCAAGGATCCTCTCCAACTCGGAGTTCCTCGCAGAGGGCACCGACTGACACCGGCCTGCGGAGGCGAGGCAGGCCGCCCCTCCTCCGACCATCCAACCATAGCAGCGTGGCTCCTCTGACGAGCGCAGGGGCTCTCCTCTCCCACCGGCCGGCGCCTCGACTCCGACTCCTACAGATCGCGCCGGCCAACATCCTCTGTCGCCAAATCTTAACCACACCGTGTTCCTTCGAACATCGTCATGAACCTGCAAGCAGATAAGCCAACCTTCATGTGTATCTCTCGTTATGTCTCTACTCTATTCTTCTCTGCTCTGTTTTTCAGGAAGAAGCTGGATTGCTGGCCGTTTCCGGTTTCCAGCATGCAGATGGGTATGCCAACGGGCAACAGCTGTTCCTTGGTTGAACTATGCAATGCATCTCGCTGAATTCCAAGTTGTACTATTTTGGGTCTGCATACATACCCAAGCAGGGGAGATAAAAGCTGCAAGTTGGGTAGAAAGCTTGGCATTATTCTCGGCAATACTCTTTACTTGGTGCTTGATGATTTTTTTGATGATTACTCTTTACTTGGTACAAGGTACTTGATGATTTTAATATAGTATGGCCCAACTGTAGATAGCAGTTTACATACATGCCTGAATATGTTCAAGATGCATTGCGTTGCGGCACCATCAACGGTTCAGCCGACTGTCAAACACACAGACGCGTCAGACATCGAAGGCGAAGGGCACCCAACTCTCAAGGGTGCAAGCAGAAAAAGAAGAAGCCATTTTAATAACCTGATCCTTTTCAGGGGCTAATTGAGACCAGAAGAGGAAACATCCATTTCTGTACACCAAGAAGCATAGCAGAAAAATTCAATGTGTGCCCATTGTTGCCTCTGATCTCTCTATGTTCTTCACCGCCCCATTGCCCAGCCACATTCATAGTGAAAAGAACCATGTCTCTACAAAACAAACATACAAGGTGGACCTTCTTTACTACCTGGTACCTGCACATAGGGTCGTCAACGCCGTCATCCTGCCTGTTATGCTACCGTATCAAGTTTGGGTTCAAAGGAGTCAAGTCAAAAAGGCCAAGAGCGCTATGCATGTGATTCTCCACTAATATCTCCTCTTTACCAATCGTATACGTTCATCAATTCATGTTTTTTTAAACAAAAATAGGGAAGATGTATTCAACTTTGCTTCATCGTTTCTTATTAGTTGTAGGTAATTTATATTGAGCTGAATTAGCATCGTTTCTTGAACAAACAATTCTTGCAGTACGGTTCGAGAGATGGACAAACGTACGAGAAATAAGATACACAATCACCAATTCATATATGAATGTAGACTGTACCAATCATGTCTATTACTTAGATTTATACATCAGCATAATAGTGTTTCTGACAGTTACATACTGCACATAGTGTTCTCTGAAAACTTTAAGCAAATTACTTTGGCCCTCCACGTTGATTCTACAGTTTTATGATGATTAGTCCATCTGATCAACCCAGGATCGACATCTCTGTTTCTGTTTATGGTGGGCAAGGAGGAGAAGCGATCTCTCTACCGTGGGCACCCACTGCAGCTACTGCCGAAGTATGAGCAATCCCCGATGCCAAGATCATAGAGCAATCTCTTACAACGCTTTTGGTCGTGCGTCCTCTCTTCGGCTCTGAGGCCGATTTCGCTACTCTCCCGCTGAGGTCTGAACTCCTGTTTTGTTTTCTCCGTCGTAAATAAAATCGTTGAGGATATTCACCAGGATTGGCGTTGCAGGTTCTCAGTTCATGGAAACATTGTTTGGATCTTCTTCCCGGTGCCAAAATATGTTGATACGCACTATGTACAAGAATCTGCGAGGTGTTTTCCTGTAGTCTGCCCATTTTGCCCAGTGCAAGTTCTGTTTGAAATTTCTTATCGGTGCTTAACCAATATATGCAGCCTGATAGTTTACTGAATATTTATTCCATCTTATTCTGCCCCTAAAACAGTTTTTTTGTGAAAAAAATGTTTTTACAGGACTGATAGATAAATTGGTGTTGTAGCCTAGAAGCAGAAACATATCCCATAACAAACATTTAAATTTTTTTCTTAAGAATATTGCAACTGTCATCTGGATTGTGACAAATTTATCTGAGTTGATCTTCTCAAACTTGATTGCCTTTTTCGGGAGAATAAAAGGGCACTCTTTACGCCATCCTTGATTTCATCATATATGTCTAGGTGCCGTCCTTCTACTACTCTACAACCACCAGCACTAAAATTTCCCATCTATAGATGTGTGTACTCCATGTGTTTGATGGGATGTACAAGAGAAAAATCATAGACTCACTGGCAGGGGCCTTATCTTTTGTTGAGTAGGGGTGCATTCTTCAGACTAAAACTTGGTGGGTTTCATTGATAATGACATATAGTATCATGATCACAATTCTTCTGATGTAATTCAGGTACATATCTTGACCGAGTTACCTTTCTTAGATTACGGCATCTTGCACTCCTATTCTTTAAAGGATTTGGTCTTCCCAACATTACACGGCGTACATGCATGTTCGTCATGCAAATTATGAGCTCATACCTGTAAAATTCACATATTGTACGCTTCCAACTAAGTACTGACTACCCTTTTTTTTATTCTCCATATCATATACCGAGTGGAGGAATTACGTTGGAGTGGTGGTGGCATTCTAATGGATGTTTCCTCACCTGAAATAATATGAAATAAATCACGTTTGTGCTTTGTTTGATGTTTTCCTGGTCTGCTCACATGCTTATGTAATAGTTCCCTCGGATTGTAGGAACGAGCTGCATATAGATAGGCAGAAATATGTTTATGATCAATCAAAGACAACAGGAACATCTACTAAAAACTTTATGAGTGTGTATCATATGAATTACTTTGATTGCAAGTCCAACGATCTTATTATTAACTAAGTTTGGAAACATATGCGCAGTTAGTTTTTATCTCTAGATCTTGCCTTCTATACGTACTGAACTAAAATTGCAATCTTCAGGAGATGATGCAGTGCTTTAACCAACTCATCATAGTAGTTTGCGAATCATTGTATATTGTGAGTTTTACTGCTTGCTCCGGTCCAAAATAAGTGTCGTGACACTTATTACACTTATTTTGGATCGAAGGGGGTACTATTTTTGGGAAAAAACATCACGTTGCTCTCTTTCTGTTAACATCTATGTCTGAGATTTAATAGAAGTCCTCAGAACTACATGGTGAGATTATCTTCAGCAAACGAGATTTCTATCAGTGGCAGATCAACAAGCATAAGTGGGCTTCCGGCCTTGACGAAAGCTACTCATGTGCACGTGTTTCATTTTGCAGCCAGATCCATTGTATCATGATGAGTGTACACGACTACTGGAGTAGTGCGGAGGCGTAGTTATATTTGATTATTAATTTCTGCAGGCAACCAACGTAACGACAATGTAGTGTAGTCATCACGGCTAATGCTTCTATTTAATTAGTTTTCTTGCAAAATGATTCATACATATATGTACGTGGGTGGAACAACTGATTGGTCTGAAGTGACAACATCTTTATCCAGAAATCGATATATACAAATAAAGATGGAAAAACATCAAGCAAAGCACAAACACGACTATTTCATACTTACAAAAGTCCTCATATTTACATGATACAAAAGCTATCCTTATGGATGATGCATGACAAAGTTCTCATATTTACATGCCTGAGTATAGACGTATGTCATATATCACTATTTGTATAGCTCACTGTTAACTGATTAAATATACATCTTAGGCCGCGCTTGGAACGTCGTTTCCGATCCCAAAACCCCCGGAAAACTTACGCTTGTAAAATTAACCGGATGGTCGTCTGTTCCGTGCTTGGTTGACCGTTTTTGAGCCGTAAACTTTACACCCGGTTTTCACTTACGGCGGTATTCAGCCCGTTTTCGCCGGTTTCTGAAACACTCCTCTACCGGCCAGTTTTTTCCGTCGTATTCCCTTCTCCCTCGATGTCTCGACCAACCTAGCTAGGCGTGCACGCGCTGCCGGCTGGACGCTGGAGCCAAGGGGGACGGGGAGACGCTCCGGTTATAGGGATCGCGGACCTGACGAGGCATCTGGCTCTCACGGGTCTCCGGCGCGGGCGCCGCCATGCTACTTGGCAGTGCTCGGCTAGCGCTCCCGCCGGCCGGCGGGTTGAGGCGGCGACGAGCAGGCTGCCTATGGTCTGGTTAGAGCGCGAGCAGCAGTCGTGGGTCGCTGTACTTGAGGCACCATCGTCGAAGACGCGATGAATGGGTTGCCGCTCGACGGCGGCAGCGAGACGACGAGCTCCGCGGCTTGCGACGGGCGATCGACTCAACCAGATGCATCGTCGGGGAGGAGAAGAAATCAGGCCGGAGAAGCCCACACGGAGGCGGAAGCGGGCAGCGGCTTTGTAAGGGGGGGCGGTGGTGGGGATCGAGTTGAGGTGGATCCAAGCACCGGTTCTCCAACCATCTGTAAAATACTTGTACATCCAGTTGGACAGTACAATACACTTGTAAGTTATTTACAGGCGTATTAATTTACATGGCATCCAATCGGGGCCTTACACCAAAATATCTAGAAATTGCCAATTCAATATATTATTTTTATAAATAAATTGATCAATAACTGAAGGCATATAATAAAGGCATCTATCCAACATTTATGTAAATAAGAAGGCAATATAACGAAAATAAAATCATACATTTAGTTTAGTGTCATTCGGCTACGGTATTCAGAAAAAGTTAGGGTAAATATTTATTCTCAATGGGATAAACCGAACGTGTAAGATAATGTAACCAAATGTGTTTCCTATTATTAGGGAATTGCATGTATAACCTATAGGACAGTGTGCATGCATTCGTTCTCTGCGACCAAAACATGAAACAAATTATTGCCCTCTCATCTTGGTATGGTACTACGCTTTTTGCACGGAATCGAGTGAAACATATGAAATAAAGTTGTGGCAGATAAAAATATTATTTCATGAATAAGTATAAAAAAAATTAAGATGCTGGGAGGATTGCCGATTGTTTTTGTGAACTACTAGAACCAGAGAAAGTGTTTACTTTCAACGCACCTCTTGATCTTTTAAAATTAAACATAGATCCTTATATATTCTGTATTGGAAAATTTCGAAGGAGATAGCACATAAGACGAACTTCACATTTGCAACGATGTTACCCACCAATACCGCCTTCATATTTATGTCAACTGTATATCATAGTATTTGAGAATAATGAGAAATGGGACGACCAAAAAAGCAAACATCATACAAACCATCTAATCACAACTTGACCAAACAATAGTAATCCCTTTCCCCTAGATCACTTACAATATATTACATTAAAAATATTATTATAAGTTATATATCAAGAGAGTTAGCATTATAAAATAGAATTTAATTGCCAAATTATGTAATCATATTAGATATGCATGTGCTACATACCCTCACATCCATTTTTAAACCCAAAACATTTTTGGAAGTGGTAAATGAAGCAAATCACGTAACACAAAACAAAAATAATTAGCAAAGTGTATTGCTTTACATGTTAGCACGTCATGAATGCGGGTTGACGACTAGTATCATTTAATTTAGTAAGATGTGCCACAACAGTTTCAGATTCATAGCCATAGACAGGATCAGATTCAACCAAAGTAATTATCTCAGGATCAACAGAGAAATCATAATCCTTATCAGTAACAAAGATAGGTGAAGTAGCATAAGCAGGATCATATTTCATTCTAGCATTCAGAGTTTTTTCTTTCACCTTAGCTAATAATTTCTTAAGATCACTTCTATCATTGCAAGAGAGAAAGTCTCTAGCAGTTTCT
Source organism: Aegilops bicornis (assembly GCA_021605145.1). NCBI lineage: Eukaryota > Viridiplantae > Streptophyta > Magnoliopsida > Poales > Poaceae > Aegilops > Aegilops bicornis. Next base: position 559,994 of record JAHIAL010000021.1, on the reverse strand, counting down.
TCATCCATAACATAACCCTCAGGCACAACAGGCAATTCATATCTAGGGGATAATCTTCATCATCACTTTCATCAATATTATCAGTTTCAATAATTTTATTCTCTCTAGCCCTAGCAAGTTGTTCATCCAGAAATTCACCTAGTGCCACAGTAGTATCAAGCATAGAAGTAGTTTTATCATAAGTATCATGCATAGTAGAAGTGGCATCATCAATAACATGCGACATATCGTAATTAATATAAGTAGGTTTAGGTGTCGCAAGCTTACTCAAAGCAGAAGGTGAATCAAGTGCGAGCTAGATGGCGGTTCCTTACCTCCCTCGTAGTTGAGGGATAAATTTTGGTTTTCTCGTCTTTCAAGTTCTTCATAGTGACCAGCAGATATAAATCCCAAGTGACTCAAAGAATAGAGCTATGCTCACGGCAGCGCCGGAAAATAGTCTTGATAACCCACAAGTATAGGGGATCATAGCAGGTTTTCGAGGGTAGAGTATTCAACCCAAATTTATTGATTCGACACAAGGGGAGCCAAAGAATATTCTCAAGTATTAGCAGTTGAGTTGTCAATTTAACCACACTGGATAACTTAGTATCTGCAGCAAAGTATTTAGTAGCAAATTAGTATGTAAATACTTGATACTTGATGGCAATTAGCAGTAAAGTAAATAAGCGGGAACAATATGTGAAAAGCTTCGTAGAGCATTGGATTGGTGATGGAGAATTATGCGGATGAGATTATTCATGCATGATTATAACATAGGGTGACCTGAGAACTAGCTCCAATTCATCAATGTAATGTAGGCATGTATTAGAATATAGTCATACGTGCTTATGGAAAAGAACTTGCATGACATCTTTTGTCCCTACCCTCCGTGGTATTGGCGAGTCCTATTGGAAACTAAGGGATATTAAGGCCTCCTTTTAATAAAGTACCGGACCAAAGCATTAACACATAGTGAATACATGAACTCCTCAAACTACGATCATCACCGGAGTGGTCACGATTATTGTCACTTGAGGTTGCTTGGGATCATAACACATAGTAGGTGACTATAGACTTGCAAGATAGGATCAAGAACTCACATATATTCATGAAAACATAATAGGTTCAGATCTGAAATCATGGCACTCGGGCCCTAGTGACAAGCATTAAGCATAGCAAAGTCATAGCAACATCAATCTCGAACATAGTGGATACTAGGGATCAAACCCTAACAAAACTAACTCGATTACATGATAAATCTCATCCAACCCATCACCGTCCGGCAAGCCTACGATGGAATTACTCACGCACGGTGGTGAGCATCATGAAATTGGTGATGGAGGATGGTTGATGATGATGATGGCGGCGGATTCCCTCTCACGAGCCCCGAACGGACTCTAGATCAGTCCTCCGAGAGAGTTTAGGGCTTGGCGGCTGACTCCGTATCGTGAAAGCGCGATGAATCCTTCTCGATTTTTCTCCCGAACATGTAGCGACCAGAACTGAATGGATCAAGTCTACGTGCTCAGGTGTCATCCACGGATCGATAATGTCGACACCACCTGATGCCGAAGGATTTATAGCAGAGTAGCAATCACACACTTATTACATCGATTGTCCACAAGGAACTTATTGCAATAATATGGCTTAAGGCCATCTAATAATAACAATGGAAGGCTTGGAAGATAAGTGAGTCCATCAACTCCGCCGGCATCACCGAGTATAGAACCACGACCTAAACACCTTACTAAATAAATGCGAAAAATGCGCAACATGAAAGTTGCAGCCGAAAACGGGTCAAGACATGGAATATCTTTGACAATGTAACACATAGAGAGTATTGAAGCAACAAGCCTATACTACATGCATAGTTGGCTGGTGGTAAGGCTCTCTGATTTACATTTTGCATAAAGCTAGTTTTTCCCTACATCAAAGGAATAATTTTGTTTAACTATCATGGTGGTTGTTAAACATTGAGAATGGTCGACAGCATCCTCAATCCCAATTAAAAGTACTCATTAAAACCCAATAACTTTTATTAGAAGTAACATGTTGAGATTCACATGATATTCAATTACGGATACTCAAAACGTCCATAACCGGGGACACGGCTAATCATGATTAGTTTTTTACACTCTGCAGAGGTTTGCGCACTTTTCCCCACAAGACTCGATCGCCTCCGCTTGGTTCCGCACTACATGGTGTTTGAGAAACGGATGACCGAGACATAGTCTTTCAGAAGTGCTAGCACCTTACATGTGGGTAGACCGTACCAACCTACATCCCCTACATCAGCTAGCCTACCCGTGAGTTCGCGACAACTTACTCAACTATGCGAGCCCATAGTGGCTTGTGGTCGCATACGGAAGTTTCCAGTTTGAATAATCTTATGATCCCTTAGAGCACAGGTGGCGGTCCGAAGAAATCTGAGCAAGTCTCGATAGAAACCAGGTGCCTCAATCCACCCAGGATGTGTGTTTAGGTTGCCACCTTAGATAAACCATTAATTATCAATCTCACATCATCATGGATATTCACTCACCCAATCCACGTCTACTAGCATAGCATGGCGCCATATAAGCAAACGTAGAAGTAACTCCCAAGGTTTCATAAGTAAAAGCAGGTAATAGGTACTACCTCAATCTACTTCCCAAACCCACAATTTAATTAGATCCTAAACATGCAAGTGTTTGAGGGCTTGATCTAATGCAATAAAACTGGGTAGTAGAAAAGGTATGATCAAGTGTTACTTGCCTTCTTGATGATCCATGAGACCTAGAGATTAGAAGTAACAAGCGGCGCTTTTCCGGGTGATCTAACGCAGACAAACAACAAGCATACAATAAGTACTCATCTAATGCACAGGAAATCTCGAATAAAAGATCTAACGGATAGTTCAACTTAAGAACCACAGTTGCAAAAGAATCGAATCAAATAAAGCATCGAAAGTCGGAACTCGAGAGAGAAACGACTCGGTTTAGCAACCTGAAACTAGGTCAAAATTTCATAGTAGCAAAACTACGTGTAAGTAGGTTAGTCGGAACAGCGGTTTCAGAATGCTTGAAACTCAGCGCTTGAATCACTCGATTAGATAAACGAGCAAGAAATAAAACAGATTTGAAAATCGGTTGAAATCGAATCGAAAAATAACGGATTAAATCCGATTAAAAGAAAACGACGAACGGTTTAAATAGCGGACGTTTGTTATGAGAACTAATCCAACGAACACATTCATTGAAACGAGCGGTTCGGTGAACATTCGATTAATTAAGAAAACCGAAAACAAATAAAACCAAACTAGGTTTTTTTTAAAACGGATCGGAAAACCGGATCGGGCAGATGGGCGGCTACCTCGGTGGTCTGGCCATGAGGTCCGGGGCTCCGGGGTCCCAAGGGTCGGGAGGGCGGCGAGGGCGGGCGGGTTCCAAGGCCAGGAACGGGCGGCGGCAAGGCTGATGGCAAGAAGCCTTGGCTTGGGGAGGACAAGGCAGGGGTGAGAGAGAGGGCGCCTGGTATTTAAGAGGGGGGGAAGGCGGTGGTTTGGGGGAGGTGGTTGTGAGATGGCGCAGGTGGCTGCCCTCGAAGTGATCAGGCGGGATCAAGGGCGAAGGGAGATCGCTGGAGGGAGAGTGAGGTGGCCGGGGCCGGGCTCCCTGGCTCAGTGGGGGAAGGCTGCTTTTTTTTATAAAACAAAACAAAGCGGATTAAAAAATACCAAACGAACTCGAATTTAATAAAATAAATTTTCCCGACTCCTAAAATGGAGTCGAACAAAATGAACTTTAAAAAGCGGCAAACATGCATAAATTTTAAAATGCTCATTTTGCCTAAGCAAAATAAATCTTCCAAAGGCCAAATTTGATTTATTTATAATACCTTCGGTTTTCTTAAATGTTGGGAAAGTCATATTATTCCCTCTCTTAATTTTTTTATAGGAAAAACTTTATGAAGATAATTAAATAAATCCAATGATCCTATTTTCCAAAATTTGAGAAATCCCAAATATGAAAATAATGAAACTTCCAACTCTCTCCAGGGTCCTTGAGTTGCGTGAAATTTTCTAGGATCGGAAAAATGCGAGAAAATATGATATGCATGATGACCTAATGTATAACATTCCAAATTGAAAATTTGGGATGTTACAAACCTACCCCCTTAAGATGAATCTCACCCTCGAGATTCGGGTTGGCTAGAAAATAGGTGATGGTGGTCCTTGAGCAAAACTTCCTCTCTTTCCCAGGTGGCTTGTCCTCGGTGTGGTGGCTCCCTTTGAACTTTGCAAAACTTGATAACCTTGCTTTGCTGGGTAACTCTGCTGGCATAATCGAGAATCTTAACGGTTTTTCCTCATATGTCAAGTCATCCTTCAACTGAATTGCTTCCGGTGTACTTGTGTCTCTTAACGGTACCTCTACTATCTCGGGGTGACAATTCTTCAACCGAGAAACATGGAATACATCATGAACTCTGACAGTCCTTACCGCAATTCCAACTTATCATAACTTCTCCCATGCGTTGCAAAATCTTATACAGTCCAGCAAGCAGGTGCTAACTTTCCTTTAACTCCAAAGCGCTTAACTCCTCAAGCGGGGATACTCGAGATATACTCTATCTCCAACTTCATACTCAATCGCTTTTGCGCTTTGAATCGGCATAGCTCTTACATGCGGGTGGGCTACCTTGAGCCTGTCTCGAATCAACTTAACTTTTCATTGAGACTCCCTAATCAAATCTAGTTCAAACAACTGGCGATCTCGATTTAGATCCCATGACAACGGTGTCCTGCATCTCCTTCCATCTGAGCCTCGAAAGGTGCCATCTTCAAGCTGGTTTGGTAACTGTTGTTGTAGGAAAATTCTGCATCTGACAAATTATCATCCCAGCTAGATCCATAGTCTAGTGCACAAGCTCTCGGCATGTCCTCCAAAATCTGATTGACTCTCTCGATGCATCCATCGATGCATGGGTGGAAAGTCGCATCTTGAATTCAATCTGGTTCCCAATGTTTCGTGTAACCGGGTTCCAAAATTTCGAGGTAAATGGCGGGTTCCTCTATACGATACGATGCTCCTCGAACTCCGTGTAAACACACAATTCTGGTCATGTATATCTTTGCCAACTTAGCAATCGCTATAGGTAGTCTTGATTTGGAATGAAATGAGCTACCTTGGTCAAACGGTCGACTATGACCCAAATCGAGTCATATCCTGAACGAGTCTTTGGCAATCCTGTGATGAAATCCATGCCTAATTTATCCCACTTCCATTCGGGTATCGGCAATGGTTGTAACAATCCTGCTGGCTTCTGATGCTCTGCCTTTACTTTCTGACATACGTCACAAACTGCTACATACTCGCAATATCCTTCTTCATTCGGTCCACCGAAAGTATTCTTCAAATCCAAATACATCTTGGTATTCCTGGGTGAATTGAATAAGGTGAATCATGGGCTTCTTGCAAAATCAACTTCACGATCTCCGGGTCATGTGGCACATAAACACGGTCTTCAAACCATAGGGTATCGTGCTCATCCTCACGAAATCCTTTAGCTTTTCCTTTGCTCATTTTCTCCTTTATAGAGGCAACTTCCTTATCTTCCTTTTGGGCTTCTCTGATTTTGTCCATCGATTGTCATTGAATTTCCAATCTTTGCTACATAGCCTCTCGGAACTATTTCCAAACATAGCTCTCGAAGGTCCTCGGCTAACTCATTGGGTATTCCTCCCATCATTAGGGTATTGACGTGGCTCTTACGGCTCAATGCGTCTGCTACGACATTAGCCTTACCGGGGTGATAATGCAATCTCATATCATAATCCTTGATAAGTTCTAACCATCTCCTTTGTCTGAGATTTAATTCCTTCTGTGTGAAGATGTACTTCAAACTCTTGTGATCCGTATATACTTTCACAATGATTTCCAATGAGAAAATGTCTCCACGTCTTCAAGGCATGCACAACGGCTGCTAACTCCAAATCATGAGTGGCATAATTCAACTCGTGAGGTTTAAGTTGTCGTGAAGCATCTGAAACAACTCTTCCTTTCCTGCATAAGCACTGCTCCAAGTCCTCGGCGTGAAGCGCCGCAATACACCTCATAATCCTTAGTCCGATCTGGCAATATCAAAACTGGTGAGGTAACCAATCTTTTCTTCAACTCGAAAACTTGCCTCACAGTCCTCGGTCCAAATGAATTTGTTATCCTTCTTCAACAATTCAGTCATAGGCTTTGCAATCCTTGAGAAATTTTCAATGAATCTTCGGTAGTATCCTGCGAGTCCAAGGAAACTCCGAATCTCTCCAACCTGTCGTTGGTGCTTCCCATTTGGTTACGGTCTCAACCTTTGTGGGTCAATCGCTATTCCTTCTCCGGATATAACATGTCCGAAATCCAACTTCCTTTAACCAAAACTCACATTTGCTGAATTTGGCATACAACTGGTGTTCTCTTAGCTTCTCCAAAACCAATCGCAAATGTTCCTTATGTTCTTCTTCATTCTTCGAGAAAACCAAAATATCATCTATGAACACCACGACGAACTTATCCAAAAACTCCATAAACACTTTGTTCATCAGGTTCATGAAATAGGCTGGTGCGTTAGTCAGTCCAAATGACATAACGGTATACTCGTACAGTCAATATCTCGTGGTAAATGCTGTCTTGGGTATGTCTTGCTCCCGAATCTTCAACTGATGGTACCCTGATCGCAAGTCGATCTTGGAAAACACCTTAGCTCCTTGCAAGCGATCAAACAGATCATTTATCATAGGTAGTGGGTACTTGTTCTTGATGGTTCTTGCATTCAATTCACGATAATCAACAACCATTCTCAAAGATCCATCCTTCTTCTCCACTAACAAAACGGGTGATCCCCAAGGTGAAGAGCTTGGGCGTATATAACCTTTATCCAATAGCTCCTTAATCTGCTTCTTGATTTCTGCCAAATCCTGTGCTGGCATCCTGTATGGTCATTTCGATATCGGGCCTGTTCCTGGCAATAGTTCAATCAAAAACTCAATGTCTCTATCCGGTGGCATTCCTGGCAACTCCTCCGGAAATACATCAGGAAAATCCTTCACCACTGGTACTTCTTCCTGCACCACTCATGATAGTTGTTGAAACTGGCTACCATCAACGGCATGCTGAACTCATCATTCAGTCCTTCTAGAAACTTCTCCTGTTTAGCTGCATCAGTAGCAACGTCATCTGGGGCATAACGTGCTAATTTGCTAAAGTCATCCACGCATCGCCAACAGTCCTTCCTCCTTGGCGTAAGTTGCGAAACTCACGCTTCTTCATGGCCATAGCTCCTGCTTTGAAACATGGGCAAAGGCGGAAAGCTTGCTGAAATTGATCCCATGTGACAGTGTTGTTCACGGGTAAGTGGCTGTGAAATTCTCCCACCATCTTTTGCCAAGGGTCCTTCAAGCTGATGTGCTGCAAACTTCACTCTTTCACCATCTGTGCATCCTGCAGTGGTCAGCTCCCTTCCTATCTTACGGAGCCAATCATCTGCTACAATCGGCTCGGTGCTACTGGAATACACCGGCGGATTTAGTCTAAGGAAACGAGTCAAATGATCCGCAGGTGGTGGTGGTGGGTTGTTGTTGTTGTTGTTTCCTGGTTACGCACCAATGTTTGAATCGGTATTCTTCTTTGGATCGGTTGGGTGATCTCTGGCGGGGAAAAGCGAATCCGGGTCGCGTCTCCTGGAGGCATCTCGAGGGGTTTAGAAAAGAAGAGAAATTAAGAATAGAATGAGGTCTAAGGGAATCACTACCCAAATGCACATGAGCAAATGCACACAAAATCACTTCATTCAATCAAACAAGGGCTTACAACGATCTAACTATCGCAAAAGTGCGTGTGCTACAATGTTTACATGGAGGGAATACTACTAATATGTGGGGGACTTCTACTAATTTGAACCGGTGGAAGACTCCATGATGTCCGCCTCCGACTTCGTCTTCAAAATCGGGTTCACTTGGATCCGAATCGGGGTCGTCGATGTTGATGTAGTCGCTTGGGTAATTGACATACTGGTCTTCATTCCTGAGCGCCAACTTCTTCTTGAGTTCTTCGATCTCGTACTTAAGATCGTTATTGTGTCTCGCTAGAGCTACGATCTCGTCCATGTAGTCCTTGCGTGTAGTCTTTAGTTCTTCTTCAAGTTCGATGATCCTTCCCTTTGCATTCTCGCAACTCCAACATATCATTGCACATCCGGTTCTCCGGCCGAATGTGCTGGTTTAACTCTGGATAAAAGCTGCAATGGATCTATCCTTCTTGGTGCTGACTATGTCCCATTTGTCATCTCGGCGTCCGCAAATCTGTAGATGGTGTCCTTGAGATCTTCTTGATAAACTTCTCAATGCGTCCCATGGTGATGTGAGCTGCCATGCTCTTTCCTGCACTCCAAGTTGGTGCAATCGAAAACACTATCTATAGGCTTGGTGATTGGGGCGAATGTCCTTCTGAACGTGAGCTTGAATCTTCCAGCAGCTCCTCTTCAGTGCAGAGTGGCGTTGAAAGTCCGGTGAAACTTGGTAGTCCAATGTTCGTACTTGGTAACTTCCTTCAAGTGAAATCCAAATGGTGTGCCTTCATCCGGTTGGGTGTACTTGATCTTCGCGTCCTTCATCCTAAAGAGTAGAATAGATGAGGAGTTAGAAAATGAGAAGAGAGTAGTGATCTATGGCTTTAACTTAGTGGTCGTGTCTCACAACAACAGGTGCTCGATACCATTCTCTCAGAGCGACTGCACCCGAATGGATCAAGTCTCGCGTGCTCGTGTGTCATCCTGGATCAAGAATCTGACACCACACAAGATTCAAGGATTTATAGCGAGTAGCAATCACACACTTATTACATCGATTGTCCACAAGGGAACTTATTACAATAATATGGCTTAAGGCCATCTAATAATAACATGAAGGCTTGGAAGATAAGTGAGTCCATCAACTCCATCGGCATCATCGAGTATAGAACCACGACCTAAACACCTTACTGTAAATTCGAAAAAGTCTGCAACATGAAAGTTGCAAATAAAACGGGTCGACACATGGAATATGCCGCAATGTAACACATAGAGAGTATTGAAGCAACAAGCCTATACTACATGCATATTTGGCTGGTGGTAAGGCTCTCTGATTTACATTTTTTGCATAAAGCTAGTTTTTCCCTACATCAAAGGAATAATTTTGTTTAACTATCATGGTGGTTGTTAAACATTGAGAATGGTTGATGCATCCTCAATCCCAATTAAAAGTACTCATTAAAACCCAATAACTTTTATTAGAAGTAACATGTTGAGATTCACATGATATTCAATTACCAGATACTCAAAAGCGTCCATAACCGGGGACACGGCTAATCATGATTAGTTTATACACTCTGCAGAGGTTTGGCGACTTTTCCCCACAAGACTCGATCGCCTCCGCTTGGTTCCCGCACTACATGGTGTTTGGGAAACGGATGACCGAGACATAGTCTTCGAAGCGCTTAGCACCTTACATGTGGGTAGACCGTACCAACCTACATCCCCTACATCAGCTAGCCTACCCAGAAGAGTTCGCACAACTTACTCAACTATGCCAGAGCCCATAGTGGCTTGTGGCTGCACACGGAAGTTTCCAGCTTGAATAATCTTATGATCCCTTAGAGCACGGGTGGCGGTCCGAAGAAATCTGAGCAAGTCCTCGATAGAAACCAGGTGCCTCAATCCACCCAGATGTGTGTTTAGGTTGCCACCTTAGATAAACCATTAATTATCAATCTCACATCTGTCATGGATATTCACTCACCCAATCCACGTCTACTAGCATAGCATGGCGCCATAAGCAAACGTAGAAGTAACTCCCAAGGTTTCATAAGTAAACAGTAATAGGTACTACCTCAATCTACTTCCCAAACCCACAATTTAATTAGATCCTAAACATGCAAGTGTTTGAGGGCTTGATCTAATGCAATAAAACCGGGTAGTAGAAAAGGTATGATCAAGTGTTACTTGCCTTCTTGATGATCCGCGAGACCTAGAGATTCAAGTAACAAGCTGGCGACTCAAGGTGATCTAACGCAGACAAACAACAAGCATACAATAAGTACTCATCTAATGCACAGGAAATCTCGAATAAAAGATCTAACCAGATAGTTCAACTTAAGAACCACGTTGCAAAAGAATCGAATCAAATAAAGCATCGAAAGTCGGAACTCGAGAGAGAACGACTCGGTTTAGCAACCTGAAACTAGGTCAAAATTTCATAGTAGCAAAACTCGTGTAAGTAGGTTAGTCGAACGGCGGTTTCAGAACGAAAACTCCAGCGCTTGAATCACCGATTCCGATAAACGAGCAAGAAATAAAACAGATTTGGAAATCGGTTGAAATCGAATCGAAAAAATAACGGATTAAATCCGATTAAAAGAAAACGTTTAACGGTTTAAATAGCGGACGTTTGTTAACAGAACTAATCCAACGAACACATTCATTGAAACGAACGGTTCGGTGAACGTTCGTTAATTAAGAAAACCGAAAACAAATAAAACCAAACTAGGTTTTTTTAAAAAAAAAACCGGATCGGGAAAACCGGATCTAACGGAGCGGGCGGCTACCTCCGGTGGTCTGGCGCAGGTCCCGGGCCTGGGGGTCCGCGGTCGGGAGGGCGGCGAGGGCGGCGGGGTTCCGGCCGGCGAGGAACGGGCAAGCGTGGCGGCGGCGGCGAAGCCTGGCTTGGGGAGGCGGCAAGTGAGAGAGAGGGGGGGGGGCGCCGGTATTTAAGAGGGGGGCGGGCAAGGTGGCTTGGGGAGGCAAGCCGGGAGGAGGGCGGCGGGCAAGGAGGCGTCTCCCGGAAAGGGACTCAGCGGCAAGTGGCGAGGCTGGAGATCACAAGGCTGGGAGGGAGAGGAGGTGGGCCGGGAGTCTGGGCAGGTGGGCCCGCCGGGGGGCGCGGTTTTTTTTTTAAAAAACAAACAAACGGATTTAAAAAAAATACCAAACGGAAACCGAATTTAATAAAATAAATTTTACCCGACTCCTAAAATGAGTCGAACAAAATGAACTTTAAAAAGCGGCAAACATGCATAAATTTTAAAATGCTCATTTTGCCTAAGCAAAATAAATCTTCCAAAGGCCAAATTTGATTTATTTATAATACCTTCGTTTTTCTTAAATGTTGGGAAAGTCATATTATTCCCTCTCTTAATTTTTTTATAGGAAAAACTTTATGAAGATAATTAAATAAATCCAATGATCCTATTTTCCAAAATTTGAGAAATCCCAAATATGAAAATAATGAAACTTCCAACTCTCTCTGAGGGTCCTTGAGTTGCGTGAAATTTTCTAGGATCGGAAAAATGCGAGAAAATATGATATGCACGATGACCTAATGTATAACATTCCAAATTGAAAATTTGGGATGTTACAGAACACGAATATATAGAGTTGGAGTTGAGGTCGGTGGAGCTCCAGGGGGCCCACGAGGTGGTGCGCGCAAAGCAGACGGAGCGCCTCCACCCTCATGGACAGGGTGTGGGCCCCATGGCCTTGATTCTTTCGCCAAAGATTTTTATATATTCCAAAATAATTCTCCGCTGATTTTCGTGTCATTCCGAGAACTTTTGTTTCTACACAAAATAACACCATGGCAATTCTGCTGAAAACAACGTCAGTCCGGGTTAGTTCCATTCAAATCATGCAAGTTAGAGTCCAAAACAAGGGCAAAAGTGTTTGGAAAAGTAGATACGACGGAGTCGTATTAGTGAACCACCGAGGTTCCATGCTCTTGCCCTCTCTTCTTTCCAGCCACGGTAAGGACGCGCGATCCCGCCAAGGACCCGGCTCCGGCAAGAAGTTGAGAAGACCGCCCGGCACAGCGATCCCCGGCAAACCAAACAGATAAAGTTTACCTCTTTTTCATTCGTATTCGTAACCTGTGATGTGTGCATTAGAAAACCTCGCCACTCTTCTTTAAGGACTCGGGGGCTCCCATTTCCGACCCGAACGCTGCTTCGGTCAGAGTGGTCGTGGCGACCCTTGTCAAAAGGACGTGGACGGGGGGCTGTGCCCTTTGTCTGTAACCCGCCAGATGTGATTCTCCGGCAGGCGCAAGGGGCACCGGCAAGGTGGCTCGCTGGGAGGACTCGTTTATTTACACTAAGGAGGCATTTCACCTCCGCACGAACGTACACGTGCACGAGTTCCCGGCAGGGCTAGACTTTTTCATTAATATGCTGATACGAGTACAAAGGTTACAGGACACAAGCATGGGCTTGAGAGATTACATTATCTAGAAATTAAGATTTGGCAAGTGCCTACAATATAAAAAGAAAGATAGGCGCCCCGTGATCTCCATTCTTGCCCCTTTCCTCCTAGGTGCGGCAGGTGAAGGCAAAAAGGAAGCGGCGGGGAACGCGCCGATGGAGAGCTTGACGAGGAAGACCCTCGGCAGGGCGCAGAGCCGAGGGAGGAGGGCGGCGCGATCAGTCGGAGTCGGAGTCGGCGCCCTCCCGCTTGACACCTCGCTGCCGTCGCTGTTGCCGCTGTCCTCCTCGTCACTCCCGCTCGAGGAGGAGGTTTCAACGGAGGAGCTCTCCACGCAACACCTTAGGTGACTTCCCAAGAGCCCGAAGACTTTGATAGAGAGCAGGTCGTTCTCCATCAATTTGAATTGGAGGACGAGCCCCTCCGACAAGCTATGGGCACGAGCGAAGGTCTTCCATCCACGGCGGAGATACATAACATGAGGGGCGGGGAAGTCGACGTCAACCCGCATGATGCCATTCCCGCAGCCCCTCATATGCAGCCTCAAGGCCTGAGGCGGGTCAAGCTCCATCTCCCGAGCGAACGGAGTGGGGAGACGAGGACGACCGCGCACCGGCCCGTCCAGCCTGACGTAGAACTCGCGGGGCTGGTCTCCGACATGGCCCTCCATTGGGGAAGGGGCCGCTGGCGGAGGCGAAGCCGGTGCACCGCCCCATCCTCCTCTTCCTCGAGCGCCACGACGGCCTCGGCCTCGCCCCCTCCCTCTTACTCTCGCGGCCGGATCCGCCGCCACGAGCTCTTGGGAAGGAAGGGCATGTTGTCGAGCGTAGACCCTCGTCGCCGCCACCGCAGCACCAGCGCGCCCTCTAGCCATGACGAAGGGAAGAAAGGAGTCAAGGTGGAGAGAGATGAATGTTGAAGGATTGAAGGATGCCGTCCCCCTCCCCTTCTTCTTATAAAGGGGCGGGGCCGAGGCTCGGCTGCCCCGCTCAACCAATCTGGCTGCCAAGGGGCGCAGGGAATCAGGACCGACCCACTGCTCCAATCAGCGACGACCCGGTTTCCCGCCTCGACATTATGGCATGTGCCCTCCGCGTCCACCACCTACCCTCCTCGGTGCATGGAGGACACGTGGCAAGCGCACCGGAATCAAGAAGACCACTGAAGAGACCGTATTCCACCCCGTGACCATGGGGCGCGGGCACCTTGAAGGCCGCAACCCGAGTCCACATAGTAAATGAGCCGCGCCCCTGCGTTTTCCTCCCTTTTCGGGGAAGGCGCGGGCTACCTCTTTACCATTTACCATGATGTGACGCATGAGTGCAGCAACCGCCCCACGCATGATCCCCACATCACGAATGACCCCCACGTAGCGCGTTCAACACGGGTCGTGGGGAAGCGCAACTGGCAAGGGAGTTACTGCGGTAAAACTCCGCCACTCAGCGCTACCACAAGACCGTTCGGGCCTGCCCAATAACGCTCCGCGCTTATATGTGGCCCAAGCCCGGGGCTCCTATCGATGTACAAAAGTAGGGGTCCTATTTGTCCCCCTTTACTTGTGCGGGCAGTTGCAGCCATGAGCCGATGGCCACGCTTGGCGGAGCAGTGGGATCAAAGACACAAGACGGACAGAGCAACGCCAAGACCAGAAACACAAAGAGCAGAGGGGCGAGGTGAACTCCCACGGCAAGGCCCTTGCCGGCCTCCAGCCCAAGAAGAACCTTGCCGGGGCAACTTGCCCAACACCAGCAGAGCTGCCACCGTTGAGCCTAAGTGTTCCGACGCCATCACCCACATTAGAACCAAGGCTCGGGAGGCACCTCCATGGTGGCATGCAGATCTTTGTGAAAACCAGAAGCATACAAGACTAGATGATAACCAGAAGACAATGATCCTCGGCAAGATCCTTGCCGAGGATACCCACGAGACCCCCGGCAAGACCCTTGCCGGGGACAACTATTAATCACAGCAAGACCCTTGCCGGGCCCCTAAGACTCTTGCCAAAGACACCCACGGGCCGCAGCCTGCCAAGACCGCCAAAGCTCCAATCATGGTTCCAACACAAAGAACAGCCCCCAACAAGGTAGGCACCTGCGTGGCAACGTGCAGCTTTCAGGCCAACTCAGCAAGCACCTGCGTGGTGGCATGCAGATCTTCGTGAAGACTCTGCCACCGCGCCAACCCAAGAGAGCCAACAGGCATCAAGACGCCTCGTCAGCTCGGACGCACGTCAAAGCCAGGCGAGGCGACGATAGCTGGGACGAGCTTCCTTGCCATCCCCGATAAAGAAAGAAGGGCACGTCAGCAGCACATTAAATGTGTTTGTCCTACGGTGCCAGGAGATAGACTCGACCACTGTACAACTTTCCACCTCCTGTGTGCCACTGTGGCAGCCCCTTTGTCTATAAAAGGAGGCCCGCGGTGTACCGAGAGAGGATTCGGACTTTTTGGACCCTGCACGCTTTGTAGCTAGTCCAAGAACACCAGATAAACATAAACCAGCAGGAGTAGGTTATTACGCATCACTTGCGGCCCAAACCTGGATAATCCCCCTGTGTTGATCTTCTAATCCCGCTCTTCCCACAACCCTGCGCCTGCCAACTGTAGCAAAAGGGATTCTCCGTGGTCCCATAGGTGTCGTTTCCCTTGACAGTCTATTACTTTGTTTCGATGACTAATAAATTTTTACAATAAGTATGTGAGTTCTTTATGACTAATGTTGAGTCCATGGATTATACGCACTCTCACCCTTCCATCATTGCTAGCCTCTCTAGTACCGCACAACTTTCTCCGGTGCATTAAACCCACCATTTACCCTTCCTCAAAACAGCCACCATACCTACCTATTATGGCATTTCCGTAGCCATTCCGAGATATATTGCCATGCAACTTCCACCGTTCCGTTTATTATGACATGCACCATCATTGTCATATTGCTTTGTATGATCCTAAGATAGCTAGCATGATGTTTTCATGGCTTGTCCGTTTTTATGTCATTTGCTACTCTAGATCATTGCACATTCCGGTACACCACCGAAGGCATTCATATAGAGTCATATTTTGTTCTAAGTATCGAGTTGTAATTCTTGAGTTGTAAGTAAATAAATGTGTGATGATCATCATTGTTAGAGCATTGTTCCATGTGAGGAAAGGATGAAGGAAGCTATGATTCCCTCACAAGTTGGGATGAGTCTCCAGACTTTACAAAAAAGAATAAAAGAGGCCAAAGAAGCCAACAGAAAAAGAGAAAAAAGAAAAAAATGAGAGAAAATAGAGAAGGGGCAATGCTACTATCCTTTTTCCACACTTGTGCTTCAAAGTAACACCAGGATCTTCATGATAGAGAGTCTCCTATGTTGTAACTTTCATATACTAGTGGGAATTTTTCATTATAGTACTTGGCTTGTATATTACAATGATGGGCTTCCTCAAATTGCCCTAGGTCTTCGTGAGCAAGCGAGTTGGATGCACACCCACTTAGTTTCCTTTTGAGCTTTCATAAACTTATAGCTCTAGTGCATCCGTTGCATGACAATCCCTACTCATGCACATTGATATCTATTGATGGGCATCTCCATAGCTCGTTAATACGCCTAGTTGATGTGAGACTATTCCACCTATAGCGCTATATCCATGGCTCACGCTCATGTATTGCGTGAAAGTTGGAAAAGTTTGAGTACATCAAAAGTATGAAACAATTGCTTGGCTTGTTATCGGGGTTGTGCATGATTTAAATATTTTGTGTGATGAAGATGGAGCATAGCCAGACTATATGATTTTGTAGGGACAAATTTCTTTGGCCATGTTATTTTGAAAAGACACGATTATTTTATTAGTATGCTTGAAGTATTATTGTTTTTATGTCAATATTAAACTTTTGTTTTGAATCTTATGGATCTGAATATTCATGCCACAATAAAGAAAACTACATGCATAAATATGTTAGGTAGCATTCCACATCAGAAATTCTGTATTTATCATTTACCTACTCGAGGACGAGTAGGAATGAAGCTTGGGTATGCTTGATACGTCTCCAACGTATCTATAATTTTTGATTGTTCCATGCTATTATATTATCTGTTTTGGATGTTTTATATGCATTAATATGCTATTTTATATTATTTTTGGGACTAACTTATTAACCCAAAGCACAGTGCCAGTTTCTATTTTTTTCCTTGTTTTTAAGTTTTACAGAAAAGGAATATCAAATGGAGTCCAAATGGAATAAAACTTTCACGATGAATTTTCATGGACCAGAAGACACCCACGGAACTTGGATATGAAGTCAGAAGAGTCCCGAGGGCACCACAAGCCCTCATGGCGCGCCCTAGGGGGGCGCCCCCTGGCTTGTGGGCCCCTCGGGAGTCCACCGACCTCCCTCTCAGCTCTATAAATTCACAAATATTCCCATATCAACAAAAGCGTCCATAAAAATAGTTTTCCGCCACCGTAATCTTCTGTATCCGTGAGTTCCCATCTTGGGACCTTTTCCAGACCCTGCCGGAGGGGGAATCGATCATGGAGGGCTTGTACATCAATACTATTGCCCTTTCGATGAAGCGTGAGTAGTTTACCACAGACCTACGGGTCCATAGCAAGTAGCTAGATGGCTTCGTCTCTCTCTTTGTCCTCAATACCATGTTCTCCTCGATGTTCTTGGAGATCTATCCAATGTAATCTTCTTTTGCGATGTGTTTGTCGAGATCCAATGAATTGTGGATTTATGATCAGATTATCTATGAATATTATCTGAATCTTCTCTGAATTCTTATATGCATGATTTGATATCTTTGTATTTCTCTTCGAGTTATCGGTTTGGTTTGTCCGACTAGATTGGTTTTTCTTGCAATGGGAGAGGTGCTTAGTTTTGGGTTCAATCTTGCGGTGTCCTCACCCAGTGACAAAGTAGGGGTAGTGAGGCACGTATTTGTATTGTTGCCATCAAGGGTAAAAAGATGGGGTTTTCATCATATTGCTTGTGTTTATGCCTCTACATCATGTCATCTTACTTAAGGTGTTACTCCGTTCTGATGAACTTAATACTCTAGATGCATGCTGGATAGCGGTCGATGTGTGTAGTAATAGTAGTAGATGCAGAATCGGTTCGGTCTACTTGACACAGACGTGATGCCTATATGCATAATCATTGCCTTGAATATCGTCATAACTTTGCGCTTTTCTATCAATTGCTCGATAGTAATTTGTTCACCCACCGTATTATTTGCCTTCAAGAGAGAAGCCTCTAGTGAAACCTATGGCCCCCGGATCTATTTTCCATCTTATATTCAGATCTATAAATAAAAAATACCAAAAATATCTTGCTACAATTTATTTATTTTTATTTTGTTTTACGTTTTAGTAATCTTTTATATCGATCTCTATAAGATCTCACCTTTGCAAGTGACCATGAAGGGATTGACAACCCCTTTATCGCGTCGGGTGCAAGTGTTTGATTGTTTGTGTAGGTGCATATATTGGGGGCTTGCGTGTTTCTCCTACTGGATTGATACATTGGTTCTTAACTGAGGGAAATACTCATCTCTACTTTGTTGCATCACCCTTTCCTCTTCAAGGGAAAAACCAACACAAGCTCAAGAAGTAGCACTACATCGACTGGGATCTTCCCCCTATTAGGGATAACAAGTTGCGACAACTCTGGGTCATAACACTCCATGACAAACTTCACAATATCTCCTTTCATTGTTCTTGTGCCGATATTGAAAGTGCGTTATATCGACTAGAGGGGGGTGAATAGGCGATTTTTACAAATTCATCACTAAGGAAATTCAAGAGGAATTTGCTAAGCGATGAACTACTAGCAGCAGAATAAGTACTCAGGTGCAAGCATAACATGGCAGTAACACAATCATCATGATGATATGAAACAAGCATAGAGTACAAGTAGCATGTAAACATGATAAGCAGGCAGAAGACAAAGTGACTGAAGAAATAGGATTGAGGAATTTGAGAAAGTCTTCCGTCAAAGTCTTCAAACAGTAACGATCAATTTCATCAACACATGAATGAGGAAATGAAAGGGTTGAGGAAATAGAACTAGTAGCTCGATGAAGACAATAATTTGGTAGACCAGTTCCAACTGTTGTGACAGTTGTACGTCTGGTTCGAGTGGCTAGGTATTTAAACCTAAGGACACAATCCCGGAAACATAGTCCTCACCGTATTCTCCTTGAGCTAAGGTCACACAGACCTCGCCCAATCACTCGTGGTAAGTCTTCAGGTCACTTCCAAACCTTCACAAACTCGGTCACTCGGCGATCCACAATTCCTCTTGGATGCTCTAGACCATGACGCCTAACCGTCTGGAGGATGCACAGTCCTCAAAGGTAACAAGCGTCGGTTCCACACAGGAACAATCTCTTCGGCGATGCTCAATCACTTTGGGTTGTAGGTGTTTGGGTTTGGGTTTTTCCTCACTTGATGATTTTCGCTCAAAGTCCTCGGGGGATGGGATGCCCTCGATGACAAGTGTCACTTTCTCTCGGAGCACCCAACCAACTAGTGGTTGTAGGGGGCGGCTATTTATAGCCTAGGGAGCAGCCCGACATGATAAGACATAAACGCCCTTCAATGATATGACCGTTAGGTGGGTAGGATATTTTGGAACAACTGGTGCGTAGCATAGCAACGGTCGGAAATTTGAGCTCTCAAATTCCCCGTGGCTGTCATGTTCCTCACTTGTAGGCAATCTGCACTAGCAAATTCCTAACTCCTCAGTCAGAACAAATTCCTCAGAGAATAGAAGATCTTCGCTCTCACATCGAAGAAATTGACCGATTCGTATGAGATTTCCAATGGCTTCACTCAAAAGCATTGTTTAGGTGTAGGATTTTGAGATGAGCATCACTTGGAAAGTGTTTCCTTAGTTTTACCTCGACCCCCGTTAACAGTGCAGTGTTTCTTATGACTCAAGAAAAATAAAATGAAACTATGAAAACAAAAGTCTTCATGCTTCATAATCCTCGCATCAGTATTGAAGTCTTCAAGGTCACACCAATTTCCTCACTTTCAATGTCTTCAAGAAAACCAAAGTCTTCAACTGA
Organism: Aegilops bicornis; assembly: GCA_021605145.1. Classification (NCBI taxonomy): domain Eukaryota; kingdom Viridiplantae; phylum Streptophyta; class Magnoliopsida; order Poales; family Poaceae; genus Aegilops; species Aegilops bicornis. Next base: position 540,696 of record JAHIAL010000021.1, on the reverse strand, counting down.
AGACATTCATTTTTAGGGGTCGACTTTCATCGTAAATATCAAACTCATCATAGACTTATAGAACCTATGTACACTCACAAACACATTAGTCCCTTAACCTATAAGTCTTCAATACACAAAAATCACTAAGGGGCACTAGATGCACTTACAATCTCCCCCTTTTTGGTGATTGATGACAAATAGGTTAAGTTTTCAACGGGGATAATCATATGAAGTGTAGATACTAATATTGAGGAATTTGATTGCAAGATCTAGAAGAACCCCCCCTGAAGATGTACATATTTGAGGAATTTACTTTGAATTACAAATGCACATTGTAGAGTAATGTCATGGAGATCTCCCACTATATCTTGTAATTCATACACACATTTGATGTATAATATGAAGAATTTGAAATGCATGATGAAATATGGTGTCTGATGAAATTCAGCAAGCGTGCATTAAGGTACTTGAGAAAATAAGCATGCAGAAAAGCGGTTCAAAAGTATCAGACCACCATAGGGCTTAAGTTTACAACTCATCAGAGCAAACACCTCAAAAGAGTAAGGGTTGTAACTTAACAAAAAAAATGCCCATATATAAGAGACCCGCTTGAAGACTAACTCAAATCCCCCCTTTGTCATCAAATGACCAAAAGGGACGGAAAATGAGGACTAACGCCCCTGAAGAATATCATGAAGATGTCGATGGAGGAGCGCCAGCGTTGTTGGGGTCGTCCGTTGAGGTAGGGCCTGCCGCAGTGTCAATCAAGTCTTCAGCTTCATCCGTCTCGCACAATGAAGCATATGAATTGGTGACTAGCTGAGGAACTTTGACCTTCTTGAATTTCTTCGAAGGTGGTTGAGACCAGTCAAAGTCTTGTTGGAAGCCCATCTGCTTGAGATCTTCATCATCGTAGAGGTGAGACAATATGGCCCAAGTGTCAGGGGAAATCGACACCTATGGGATCGCTGAGATCCCTTCTACGGTTGGCGGGCGCGAGGTTGTGCAAAGAGCGGGTCTAGGAGTCAGCACAAAGATCGTTTACCCAGGTTAGGGCCGCGAGGATGCGTAATACCCTAGTCCTACTTTGGTGTATATTTGAGTGTTCTTGAGTTCTTGAACTAGCTACGGGGTGTAACTTGTCGAAAAGATCTGAATCCTTCTCCCGTACGCCTCAGGCCTCCTTTTATAGAAAAAGGGGTTGCCACAGTGGCACACAGGAGGTGAAAAGGTATATAGTGGATGAGTCTATTCTTTGGCATCGTCGGACAAACGCATTTAATGCGCTGCCGACGTGCCCCTCTTGCTTCATCGGGGACGGCGAGGAAGCTCGTCCCAGCCACCGCCAGCTGCTCGACGCCGTCCGAGCCGACGAGGCGTTGTAGCGCCCACGCTATCGGCTGCTAGGCTAGCGCGGTGGCGGAGTCTTCACGTAGATCTGCATGCCACAACGCAGGTGCTTGTTGAGTCGGCGTGGAGGCCGCACGCTGCCACGCAGATGCCTGCCCAGCTGGTTGAGCTGGCAGCTGCATGGGAGCGGCGGTGGAGTCTTAGCAGACGTGGGCCTGGCCACGGCCCCGCTAATGTCCTTGGCAAGGGTCTTGCCGTGGCACCGTGGTCGTCCCCGGCAAGGATCTTGCTGGGGGTCTTGTGGATTTCCTTGGCAAGGATCTTGCCAAGGATCGTCGTCTTCTGGTTCCCATCTGATCTTGTGTATTTATGATCTTCACAAAGATCTGCATGCCACCATGGAGGTGCCTCCTGATCCTTGGTTCCAATGTGGTTGATGGTGTTGGAAACCGTTGAGCTCAAGGGTGGCGCTTTCTCAAGGCGTCAGCAAGTTGCCCGGCAAGGCTCTTGCCGGGTTCTGAGGCCGCCCCGGCATGGGTCTTGCCGGGGGAGTCCACCTCGCCCTCTTGCTCTTTGTGTCTCTGGTCTTGGCGTTGCTTCGGTTGTCTTGTGCTCCGGTTTCCCTCCTCTGCCCTACTTAGTGTGGCCGCGGGCGCGGCTCTGATTGCCCGTGCACAAGTAAAGGGGTACAAAGGAGAGCCCCTACTTTAGTACACCGACACCAAGTGCTGATCAAGATTTCATGCGCGTAGTAGCGATTCTTCCTCACAGTGTTTTGAGTGACGGTCATGTTATGAAGAATTGAGCCAAACTGATGCTTGACCCACTTGTGATTGTGATCGACCTTCTGATGAAGACTTAGAAGAAGCTCACGATCAGTCATCACTCATGGAGCAGTGGCTTGAGGATTTTCCTTTGAAGCTTTTCCGGCAGAATCTTGAGTTGCAGAGTCATCATTGGTGGAATAAGATGCAACTTTGCGAAACTGACCATCCAATGGACGAGTGCCTTCATCAATAACAACAACCTTGCCTTTCTCATCAGCTGAGGAAATAGTCCTTTTGAGGACTTCAATAGGAGGCAAATAGCTGAGATGATTTTGATAGTTAGCCTTGTAATGAATTGAAGACCTTGGTCTGATGAATTTCATGATCCAGGGAGCATAAGGCTTCAACTCAAAAGGTGATAAAGCAGCATTGGCCAAAGTCCTCATGAAGAAATCATGGTGGTTGATAGGAATGCCATGTATGATGTTGAACAACAGATTCTTCATGATGCCAACAACCTCTTCTTCTTCTTCTTCTTCTTCTTCAGAGTTGTGGCCCTTGATTGGACTGAGGGTTTTGGTCAGAATGTGGTATATTGTCCTTGGCACGTAAAGCAATTCCTTCACGAGGAATGTGGTCCTTGGAGCTTGGCCAGCCTTCAAAGGCTTCATCAACACTTGCATCATATGATTTGAAAGTTTAGGTTCCTCATATATGAGTCTTGCGCCTTCAGCAAGAGGACCGACTGGTACGACATGAAGCAATTCAGAGGCCGAAGCTTTGTAGTGTGTGTTCTCAGTCATCCAATCAAACACCCATGAATTCACACCATCCACATTTCCAATGACGTGCAATGTAGCATAGAATTGAAGAATTAGCTCTTCCTTCCAGTCGCAGATGTTAGCACAGAAGTTCAAGAGCCCAGCGTCATGAAGAACACTCAGGACAGGTTGGAAGCACGGGAGAGACTCCATATCCACATGAGGAATTTGACGGTGCTCAAATACCTTGTCCTTATCAAATAAGAGTGAAGAGTAAAAGTTCATCTGACTGGCAGTCCAGAACGGCTTGCGTCGAAGTCTTGCTGAGTCATAGGGATTGAAATCAGTGAAGAAATGGTGCTCAACAAAGAAATCATCAGCCTTAAATTTCTGCTTCTTTGTATGAGGATTTAGTGGCTTGGGATGAATATTAACAGTTGAATGCTTCACAGCCTCTTGGAGCACAACCACTGGAGCCATAGGCTAAGGAATTTCAGCAACAGCTTCGGTAGCAGCAGTCTTGGTCTCCATTTCTTCAGCTATAGTAGCTGTCACTTCTTCTGGAATGGAAAGAAGTGATGTCTGACGTCCTTCAGATCCCGTTTGAATTTCTTCAGTTTGAATAGGGGACTGAGGAATTTGATGCAGAGGAGTGGTCAATGGTGAATTGGGATGAAGTCTTTCCCAATAGTCATCATTCAGAACTTGTATTGTAGACCCAATGTCCACATCCTCATCTTCTTCCATTTCTTCAACGCCTGCCTCTTCAGCTGTGAACTGGGGCATGGGCGATGATACCAGAGGGGTTGAAGGGATATCATCCACTTCAATTTCTTAATCCAACTGCTATGAATAAGCAACAGAAGGATTCTCTTCATCTGTGTCACCTGGTATGACATATTTCTCACCAAAAAGAACAATTTCCTTTGATGTTACAATGGAGATAGGAACAACATCAATGGGGTTAGTGAAGGAACTTGTCAAAGTCTTCACTTTCTTGGGAGCTGAAGACTCTACAGTCGCTGATGCTTTCCTTTTCTTCACAACTGCCTTCTCTGCAGCTTTGGTTCTCTTCACTTCTGATGCAAAAGGAAGGTTGATATTCTTTATCTGTGATGACTTTGCAGGAGGAGCAGGTGAAGTTGGTTCATTTTCTTCAGGCACAATGGATGCAGTTTCCCTGGTTTGTTCAGTTTCTTCAGGCGCAACATTGGAGGTTGCCCTGGCACTTTCTTCAGGAGCTGAAATTTCTTCAACAGCCTTGGTACTCTTAGTTTCTTCAACAGTCTGATTTTCATCAGCTGTGCTAGCATTTTCTTCAAGATTATCTTTGAGCAGATGCCTCAGCCTAAGGAATTTCATGTTGCGATGGAGCTGCAACTTTGGGTTTGAGATTCTTGGCTAGCTTGACAAACCTGACTTTGGCACCCAGCCAATCTGCATAGTAGGTGTCAAATTCATTACTGAGATCTTTGATCTCCTTTTGTAGAGCCACAAGTTCTTCAGGAGACATGTTCAGATCATTTTTCTTCAAAAATCGCTGTTTCTTGTACTGAGCCTTCTTGACTTGCCTCCCCTTCTCAAACTACCATTTGTCTTCATTTATGAAGGCTGTCAACATGTGACTTTGGCCAGGAGTGAGGTTTAGGTCAGGCAGAGGGTTGTTGGGATCCTTGTGCCACAGATCAATGAAATCAAGGATCTTCTTAGGATCCAGCATGAGAGGCACAACACTTCCTTTGGCTCTAGCGGCCCTTTCTTGCCTGTCTCTGACGATCTCAGCTAGTTCTTCATCATCAGCTTCATCATCATCAGACAGAACTTGAAAAGCAACTTGCTTCTTATGAGGACTTGGCCTCGAGCCACGTCCCGCAGCGGACTTTTTCTTCAGCAGAGTAGGACCAGTTGAGGACAGTGGTGGAGCTGAGGAACTTGCATAGGCTCCTGAAGCAATAGAGAATGTTGCAGTCCGTTGACACGTGACAAGATGAACAGGTGTTGAGGAATTTGCAGTAGCAGTTGAGAATTTCATGGCAACAGAGGGAATTGGAGCTGCCCTTGAGGAGGTTGCCTGAGGAATTTGCTTTGAGGACTTTGAAGAACTTGGCTGTGAGGGCATAGTTGTTGAGGAACTTGGCTTCAGAGTTGATTTCTTCAGCATGGCCTTCTTAGGCTTGCTTGCAGAGGCCTCAAGAATGAAAGCGATGAGAATCTTCATTGAATTTTCTCACTGCTTCCTTTGCTACTTTAGCCAACTTGGCTGGGCGGTTGGCCCATTCGTTGGGAAATTCCTCACCACATCTGATGCTTGAGGGATCAACTACTTGGCCTGGAGCCAATGGAGGTCTTGGACATAGAGGGTTAACTGTGAATTTATTCATGTACTTTGGAGTAACATAACGATATTCCCTCCATTCCTTAGCCCATCTTCTTTCAATCCTCTGTATGCACACTTTGCGCTGATTCTTATTTTCTTTGCCATGTGTGGCTTCATCAGGTGTGCAATACTCAGCATAAATTTCGTCAGGTTTTTCAAAAGCAGTGTTTGTCTCTGGCCTCTTTCCTCCCTTCTGAGGTATTTTACCATCAACCATTTTATTCACTTGAGGATTTTGAACAATTGATGTTTCTGAGGAAGTATGCAATTTATCTTCGAGGAATGCTGCAAATGAGTTAAGTTGATGAGAAACTAGAGATTCAGCAGCAGACATTTTGTACCTGTGAATAGAGTATATGTGCGAAGAATTTGGAGAGATCATATGCGTTCTCAGAAATTTTTCAAAAGTATCAAGTTTGAGGAATTTGACCATGGGAGTCTTGAGGAATTTCACTAAGCGTTCTTGACTTAGGTTCCAGAGTTGTATAGATTTGGCAATCCACACAATTGAGGAATCTTGAGAAAAAATAGCTTAGAGAAACAAATCAAGAATGATGCAAATTGGGTGTTTAAGGACATGGAAGTTGAAGAATAAACACCTTTTGAAGATTTTGTGGAAAACATGAGAATCAAAGTAGGGCAGTAAAATCAGATTTTAATTCCCCCTGGACAAAGAACACCATGAACTAGGAGTGGAAGTGGAGAGGTTCGTCCATTCAGATCTCCCACGCCCTAACTCGACGGTGAGAGAGCGACTCACAAGGGTGAGTGAAGATTACATGGGTCAAGCGCGAGTATGACGGTGACGAGTTCGAGGGAGTGAAGCTCTTCCTCATCAGCGACGATGGAGTGTAGCGATGGCACTAGGTCTGAGAGCTCGAGCGAGTTGAGGTCGAGTGGAGTAAATGAAGTCCGAGGAAGGGAGGGGGTATTTATAGCCATGGTGAAAAACTGTCCGTCCGAAGAATTTGGACGAACGTGCCCCTGACCCTGGCCATCCTAGTGACATGTGTCACCCACGTACAGAGAGGTGGAGATTGTGGTAGATCGTGGGTGAGTAGTTTAATCTATCTTGGGATGTGGAACAGTTTGAGGGGCAAAAGCCAAAAATTTAGATATGAAAATTTTAACGTTTCGTTCGCAAATTCGTCAGCTGACAAGGACAGTGTGAAGATTTTGAACATGTTTCAAATAGAACGCACATGAAGAATTTTTGAACAGACTGGGTTGAGTTTATCATAGAGGGGGAACGGGCCTGATCACATTCACTTAGAAGAAAAATCAACTTGAAGAATTAGCAATAAGTGAATGCTGTTGAGGCAATGAAGAACACCAGTCGAAAAAGTTGAAGAAAATAGCAAAGTTGAAGAATTTGCAAAAATGAAGAAAAACTCAAATTTGAAGATTTTCACATGTTCAATGGAGATGTCGCCCTTCAACACATGATCTCAAAGAAAATGATGATGAATCTGGATGTGCTTTATCTTCGAGTGCTGAACTGGGTTATTGAGCAATCTTGATAGCACTCTCGTTGTTGCAGTAGAGAGGCACATTCTTCATGTTGATGCCGTAGTCCTTGAGGGTTTGCTTCATCCACAGCAATTGAGCACAACAAGAACCAGCAGCAATGTACTCAGCTTTAGCAGTAGAGAGTGATACGCAGTTCTACTTCTTCGAGGACCAACATACCAAGGATCGTCCGAGGAAATGGCATGTGCCTGATGTTGACTCGCGATCCACTCGATCACCAGCATAGTTAGAGTCAGAATATCCAATGAGATCAACAGCCGAGCCCTTGGGATACCATAATCCAAGTGTTGGAGTGTGAGCTAGATATCGAAGAATATGTTCCACAGCCTTATGGTGTGATTCCTTCGGTGTAGCCTCAAAACGGGCACACATGCAAACACTAAGCATAATATATGGCCTTGATGCACATAGATACAATAAAGAGCCAATCATGTAATGGTATACCTTTTGATCGAAGTCTTTACCATTTTCATCGGTGCATAGATGGCCATTTGTGGGCATAGGGATTTTGACACCTTTGCAATCTTGCATGCCGAATTTCCTCAGCACATCCTTGAAGAATTTCTCTTGAGATATGAAGATGCCTTTGCGTTGTTGACGAATTTGAAGACCTAAGAAGAATTTCAATTCTCCCATCATAGACATTTGATATTCCTCACTCATCATATAGGCGAATTCATCACTGTAACGTTGGTTAGTACAGCCAAAGATAATATCATCACCATATATTTGGCACACGAATAATTCATCATCATAGGTTTTGGTGAAAAGAGTTGGGTCAAGTGAACCGGGTTTGAAGCCTTTCTTCACGAGGAATTCGTTCAAAGTATCATACCACGCCCGAGGGGCCTGCTTGAGGCCATAGAGGGCCTTATTGAGTCTGAAGACTTTGTCAGGATGCTTAGGATCTTCAAAACCTGGGGGTTGAGCAACATATACTTCTTCCTCAAGCTTACCATTGAGGAATGCACTTTCCACATCCATTTGATATAAGATGATATTATGATGGTTAGCATAAGCAAGCAATATGTGAATAGCCTCAAGTCTAGCAATTGGTGCGAAAGTTTCATCAAAATCAATTCCTTCAACCCGTGTGTAGTCTTGAACTTCAAGACGAGCCTTATTCCTCACCACAAGGCCATTTTCATCTTGCTTGTTGCGGTAGATCCATTTGGTACCGATGATATTGTGCTTGCGTGGGTCTGGTCGTTTGACAAGTTCCCAGACGTTGTTGAGCTCGAATTGATGTAATTCCTCTTGCATCGCTTGAATCCGCTCAAGCTCCAGAAATGCCTCATCAACTTTGGTGGGCTTTGTGATATAGACAAAAGCAAAGTGCCCACAAAAGTTAGACAAATGTGAAGCTCTTGAGCATGTGAGAGGACCTGGTGCGTTGATGTCGTTGATGATTTTCTCAACCTGCACTTCATTAGCAACGCGAGGATGAGCAGGTTGATGACGTTGATTTGGCTCAGCATTTTCTTCAAAGCCATTTTTCTTAGATGCACCAGCATGATTTTCTTCATGTTCTGGAATGACTTCTTTAGCAGATTCTTCAGTGGGTATGACATCCTCAGTAGCCTTGAACTTGATGGATTCATCTGGTGACATTTCATCTAGCACGGAGGTAGGTGCTCTCTTTGCAGCCGTTAGTTTCATCGAATCAAGACATCTACGGTTTCAACAACCTTGTGGTGAAAGGTGTTGAAGACTCAGAGGTGTGCTAGTCCTTTCCGTAACCAAGCATAAAACCTTCATGTGCTTTTGGTGCAAATTTGGAATTGTGATGAGGATCTCTAATCCAACATTTAGCAATCAAGACTTTGAAATAACTCACATTGGGTTTCTTGTCAATGAGGAGTTCATATGAGGTCTTTTTGAAGAACTTGTGAAGATATACCCTGTTAATGATGTGGCATGCAATATCAATAGCCTCAAGCTAAAAGAGAGGAAGCATCTTGTATTCATCAAGCATAGTGCGAGCCATCTCAACAAGAGTCATGTTCTTGCGCTCCACGACGCCATTCTGCTAAGGAGTATAAGGGGCAGATAACTCGTGAGTAATACCAGGTTCATCAAGATAGTCATGAAGACCAGTATTCTTGAACTTGGTCCCATTGTCACTCCTAATGTGCTTGATCTTCAGACCGAAATTCGTCGAGGCTCTTGAGGAAAATCGTTTGAAGACTTCCTGCACTTCAATTTTGTAAGTGATGATATGCACCCAGGTGTAACGAGAATAGTCATCAACAATAACAAAGCCATATAGAGATGCTGCATTTGTTAGTGTGGCATAATGAGTAGGGCCAAAGAGATCCATGTGAAGCAATTCGAAAGGACGAGTGGTAGTCATGACAGTATTTGAGGGATGCTTGGATTTGGTCATCTTTCCGGCCTCACAAGCCCCACAAACATGGTCTTTGAGGAATTTGACACCCTCGATGCCAATGACGTGCTTCTTCTTCGCGAGTGTGTGTAAGTTCCTCATGCCAGCATGACCTAGTCGTCGATGCCATAACCAACCTTCTGAAGCTTTTGCAAGTAGACATGCGGCAGACTGTGGTCCTGCAGAGAAACCAACAATATACAAGTCTCCTCTCCTAAAGCCTTCGAAGACTTTGGAATTGTCAGATTCCATGAGCACAATGCAACGGTATTTGCCAAAGAAGACAACCATATCAAGATCACAAAGCATTGAGACAGACATGAGGTTGAATCCTAAGGACTCGGCAAGCATGACTTTGTCCATCTGTCGATCCTTTGAGATCGCAACCCTACCTAGACCCAATACCTTGCTTTTGCCTTTGTCAGCGTAGGTGATATGCTTCAGATGCGATGGAGATAAAGCAATGTCCATCAATAAGTTCTTGTCACTGGTCATGTGATTTGTACATCCACTATTGAGGACCCACTCAGTGGCTTTGGGTTGATCATCCTGCAGATGAATTAGTGCATCTTACGAACTCATATACTTCATCAGTGAAGAATATGACAACAGATTCATTAGTTTGAATTTCATCAAGCAATACAATAGATATAGCAGTATAAGGACGTGAGAAATGAATATTCATTTCTTCATGATTAGCTTTAAGGCCCTTTCAAGCATATTCAGGTCTCCGCAAATTCTTGGGGACGTTCAAGTTAAATGCGAGACACGACCCTGCGTAATAGATTAGTTCTTTTCTTCACCACCCACATCTAGAGGGGTGGCAAAGAGTACATAATTCTATGAGCTCCAAAGAGAAAGGTGGCATTGAAGCGGTGCACTTTGTTTCACGAAGAGGGGTTAGAGTAAGCATATGAATAAGCAAAGAAATTCTCCGAGGACTTATGAACATAATGATTTGAAGAATAATGCACATATTCATATCCCTTAGATTTTCCCTGCGAAACAGAAGTGTTAGCACGATGATGATCATATGAGGATTTGGATCCATTTGAGGAATTTGATCCACGTGAGGAATTTGGTCCAAATGAGGACTTGAATCCATATGAAGAATTTGATCTGGAGTTCCTATTCTTCACAAGTGGTGTCATGATGACATTCACCTGAAGACTTTCAAGGCACCTTTTGGGAACCCAGATTTTCTTCATAGGGGGACCGTTCTCAGATTAGTTCCAACATATCTAGAAAATACTTCACCATTCTAATTTTTGAACAGTTTATAGTTGGAGTCAAATGACTCAACAGATGAATATGAAGATTCACAAGTAAAGCTAGATAAAGTGGATGGATCTACAAGAGGTCCTTTCACAGCAACCCATGAGGTTTTGGGATACTGCTCAGGTTTCCAGGAGGTCCCATTAGCATTGAGTTTCCTCTCAAAGGCAATACCCTCTTTCCTAGGGTTTCTGTTGAGGATCTGCTTTTTAAGCACATCAGAAATAGCCCGATGCCCTTTGAGGCTTTACATGCCTGTCACATACAATTCCTTCAACCCTGCATTATCGTCAGTGGTACTTGTGGTATCCTCAGATGAGGAATTTGTGACCACAAAGACAGTTGAAGAATTTGTAGCAATACACTACAAAAAAATACACTTCCGTGATGATACGTGTTTGTCACAGTAGGTCACGTTTTTTGTCATGCATGTACATCCATGATGATTTATGACAGAATCAAGATAGTCATACACATGCCGTCAGAGAAGTGTTCCATGACATTACAAAATTATCATCACGGAAGTGTCCACTTCCATGACGATAAATGGCGCGTCATGGAAGTGCTTTAAATCAAGGGTAACCGACACGTGGCATCCACCCTAATCGGTCGCCGTTAAGCTACGGGTCCGGTTTGGATCCGATAACCCGTTAATGACTGGACCAATGGGGATTTTCCACGTGTAAAATCATCATTAGTCGGAGGAAACATGTATACGCTCCTCGGTGGGTCAGATGTCGTCCGTCCAATGGAGGAAACATGCCTATGATACGTCGACAGGTGGCAGGGCCCAACAGAGGCCCATATAGGTTAAAAAGGCCGGCCCAATCAAGGCCCGTAGTATTTACTCAGGTACTAGTGGGCCAACCAATAACGACCTGTTTAAACATGGCCCATTTACGGCCCGAAGCCAGATCTGGCCCGTTAATTGTTCGCCGAATATTTGGGCCCAATTACGGCGATGACATTTCGACTGTTAGAGGCCCGATGTAGACATGGGCCCATTTCAGCCCGGTGTGTCTTCGGCACAGGAATGGCCGTCTTTGCCCAAGGGCCATATATGGTCGACACGACATCGACCCTCTAATGGCCCGTGATAAAGGCAGCAGTTCAACCTAACGTGACTTTGGGCTGTTAAAGGCATGTCATATAATTCGACTGTTGATGCATGTACTAAGCTTTGATGCATTAAAGGCCCATGATATCGATGGGCAATAACTAAGGTTTGAGATATGTTTTGGCACGGTAATGGGCGTCATATAACTAGGCCAAAAAGGCCCGGTTCACATTTCGACCCTCTTGAAGGCCCATCGACGACTAGTGAAAATTGAGGCCCAACATGCATTTCAGCCTGCTAAAGGACCATGGTTTCGTCTCGGACATAACAGGCCAACAGAATATTCAGCCTATTAATGGCCCAAAGCTACATGGGCCCAATGAATTGCTGGGTCCACTAAAGGCCCAACTAAACTTTGGGCCAAATATAGGCTCGTGTAAGTTGTGGGCCTGGCGCAAAGTGTGAAGGCCCTAATGGCCTTTCAGGCCCAAGAAAGTTGTTGGCCGGCCCAATTGTGGCCCGCTAAAAAGCAGACCCGTTAGAGGCGAATGTTTCGGCCCGGTTGACTACATCAGATTTGTTCAAATAGCGAATGATGGCAGTAACTAGTAGAAGTTAAGAACAAACCTACTCTATACAATAAAGAAATTATAGCATAGTAACTTAGAATAAACCTACACTATACAATAAATGATTTATGGTATATTACATCCATTGGGCATCGAAGTTCGCCACCAGTTATCATAAAAGCTTAGCGAAGAAGCAAATTACAAAACCAGGCACCATTGCGGCGTAACAAAATATCTTGAACCAAGACCACTTCCAAGACAGTTCAAGAAAGGTTAGCCTTGCGAGGCTGAACTGCGCACAAGAAGTTCTTGAGCAAGGTCGTGAGGCCCGGCCTAGCATGTCGGTCATAGCTTGCAGGTGTAGTTGTTTAGCAATGAGGTTCTCATTGGTGTTCTCCGGAATCTTTCTTAGAGATAGGACTTCAAGTCGAAGTTGAATTGCAGAATACCTTTCTGCTAGAACTTGGGACTGAAGAAGTCGGCCCGATTCGAACATCGAATTACGTGAGCTTGTCTAGCTGCTAGTCTCAAGTAACTTGAACACTTTGCATCAAGACAAGACTTTGGGGTTGTCTCACTATCTTCAAGATGTTTTGCCTTCTTTCTTTGCAATATATGTTGGGTTTGTCTCACAGCCTTGAAGAGACTTGTGCATGCCATCGGGCATATCACCTGAAACAAGCGAGAGAGATGACAGGTTTTGCGTGTATAAACAAAGATGATAAGCGTAACATCTTGTCAATTCCATCCAATTTCAAATTAGAAAATAAAGAGTAAGTTCAAAATATCAATAGCGTAATTTGGCATTGTTCATAATGCGGGAGCTTCACCACACTCTTGGATTACCATGTCAACATAACAAGCATAAATTTGAAGGGCAAAGACAATCATTGTATCTATTTTGGTTAATGTGCATGGCATGTTGTTCATATCATCGACCACATACGTAAGATAAAATAGGAGATGACAAGAGTGCAAGCGTGGGTACGCTTCACCACACCTTTGGATTATAGATCCACAAAAACAAGCATACATATAGGGAGTATTGAATAATGTGCATGGTATGAATAAGGAATTTGGTTTTACAAGTAAAACTTGGAACTTATGGTTTTGCAAACATGCATTTTGATAGAAACAACAAACTAAACAGTAGTTAACAATAGGGAGTATGAGCAAATTAAATAGCAGTTGAGGATAAAGGCTTTAGAAGGACTGACTTACATTAACAGTTAACATCGGCTATATAATGCCCTTCTCCATGTCAAGGGAAGGATAACTCAATAATTTCAGCACAGAATCTTCTTCATAAGCATTGCCTGTACTCTACATTTTGTAGAGAGTAATTATAGATATGATAATACTAGAAGGGATAGAGGACAATGAAGATAAGATGCAGATGGATGCTACATAATCAACTACCAATCCCTGGAAGTACAAGCGTTACAAGACAAAATGTACTGACAAGAGCAATGGGCTACACTTCTACCTTGGCATTATGCATGTATTCAACTTTGGTAAGATTAAATATAGATCGATATTTTTAGTAAATGGTGGGCGAGGGAGATAAGATGCGAGAATGTTACACAATGAGCCAATCCCTCTTCCCATAATATAAGAGTGTTTAGAACAACGGTGTAGTGTACAAAAGCGTTCTTATATTATGGAGACGGAGGAAAGTAGTTGTTAATGTAAGTATAGTGATAGAGCGACGTTCGGTCCTTACAAAGAGGACTCTGAGCTAAACCTCTTCAAAAGCATTGGGTTGATTCTAAATTTATGTAAGAGTCCATACGGATCTTGTAATGTCCACCAAATGGGCGATAACAAGGCTAACATGTGCGATGATGATACATAATCAACCAACTATGAAAGTAAGTATGGTCATCTGAGGGCAAGAGGTACTCACAAGAGCAATGCGATTATGCAGTATAGTTGCAAGATTCTGTGGTCCCTTGAGAATGAATGTTCTTACGCAAATAGTTTTGTACAAGTGAGACATTAAGGCACATGCGAGAAATGTAGTTAAATTGTGATGTGATATCATGAAGCGGTACCTTCACGCTGTGAGACGAGACCAATGTGTAACAAGATTATTCGAGTTAATGTCGATAAATGTAGCAGGAGACTTTCTGAGAAATTTCGTTCAGAGGCTTGCCATCGAAGTGCGCTTGCCTCAGGTAGGAATGACACTTCATCAACGAGTCCTTGAAAAGCGCAACCAACCCATGCTCGTCTTGGCAATCGAGTTTGGTCCTCGCCTATTTAAAAGAATGAAATCTTTTATCTTACATCGGTAGAAACATATGTAGTAATTACCATGAATAACATTAGTACATTACTTATGCGTAAGTTGCGGAGGAAGACTGGAAATTGTTCTGGGTCTACGGTATAATCTTTCCATGAAGGAAAGATGCGCACAAATTAAAGTTCTTGACAACAATATAAGCTTCGTCTTCTAAACTGGGAAGAAATGGAACATGGGTCCTATTTGCTGCAATTGGGGCTCTCTCTCTCATTCAAAAAGGGATTTGGCAACTGTATTTGGTGTACTCTTTCTTTGGAATGGGGGTTTTGTGTCGTAGAGCTGGTGCTATGTCATTGGCATCATCATCTTGTTCTTCTGGGGTTGAATTAATTTGAGTTAGGGCATCGAGAGATGACCCGATGTAGTAGGGAGTCGACTAGAGTTGGGGCCGTGTTTTGTGGTCAGGTGATATTGCAACTACACCTAATGGGCTATTTGATTTATCAGGTGTCACTACCTTTTCCAAATACTTTGCTCGTGCTCCTCTGTGATTAGCAATCGCCCTCTTCATTTTGAACATCTGATACACAAGAACAACATTTGAGTGGATAAATATGGTACGATGACAGATGGAATATGTACTGAAAATGGTTATGCAGGGCGTACTCACATACACGATGTGTAAACTAAGCTAATGGCAGTGCAACAAAGTAGAAGTAATGCAAAGCATCAGTTGCAAGGTATGTGCGACCAATATAACCTTGGAAAGTTAGAGCAAGCACCTTGATGGGTGAATAAGATAGGGCATCTTCCTCTGACTCCTCCACTAGGGAGCTACATTGACTTAGGTCTCCCTCTAGCTCGAGAATCACTATTAGGATCATATTACGAGCATGAATGCATGGAGGTGGAGAGCGCTTGCATTGCATTGCATCTAGACTTGATTTCAGCCCCTTAATGCCAAGTTTGACAGCCATGGCATTGTTCTGCTTTATTCTTTTCATGCGCGCAAGCTCATAATCAATATGATGTTGTTCAGTATCTGAGATTCATGAAAACATAAAAAGTAGTCAGATTACCTATGGAATGCATTGCGGATTCAACTCGAAGAGTGTCTCCCTTTAAACCCCTGCATATGCAAAGTTTACCCCCAATCGTGCTGACCAGACCACACACATAAATACAAACCTCTTATGTCTCTATAACAGGCAGACACACATTTCAAAATTGAAGTAGGAACATTAGAATCATATCAAATTCTTATTTGAACAAATAAACTAAGGAATTATGAGTGGCATAATGTTTACTTTCAAGGGTGGAGTCTTTGGTAGTGCGACACAAAGCAAGTAGGCAGATAGTATTCCATGTAAAGATCGTAGTCTATGTAAAAGGTGGAAATGACACTTTCTTTCTATACAATGCAGTGTTCGTTTCCCACACATGATGGAAGAGATCACATAGAGAAATACTATTCACTCATCTCTGCGGTTCCAGTATTTTGAAACAGGGTGGTCCACCCTAAAAGAATATCGACAAGAAATATGACACGGTAAGCATAGATGTAGTGAATCAATCATTTACTTGTGAGCTTACTAGGACAAGTATGCAGAATTGTAAGCTGCGATGAAGAGACCGTCAAAATCTGAATCGGGGAAGTTGGTCTAGCACTTATTGTTTGCAACTAATCGGCGTGAATAATTGGATATCATATCGAATGAGTAAGAAAAGACAAGTAAAATTGTCAACAAACACGGCTGCGGTAGTAATGCGGGTCAATGTCACTCGACCAACAATCCAAAATGACTAGTGTATGCATTCCTAGGGCCAAATTTTGAAACCACCGTGAACTTTATAGGTACTAAAGATTCTTGAAATACATCTAGACCATTAAGTGTAGGTAGCACTTCGATTACACAACAAACCCTAATGACAGTCACGCCTAATGAGTAATGAATCAATTAGAAAATGGGTGATGAGGAGTGGCTGGCGAGTGTTGTGGACGTATCTCGGGATAAATCAAGTTGGGCTTAGTGGGCTGCTTTGCCTTAGAGCTCTGAGCAGATTTGGGAAGGTAGGCACGGTAGTAGCGCCCGAGCAGCGGTGACATTGTTAGGCGGCGGCTCCTTACCTCCTGTTAGTCCGGCGTCTCCTCCTAGAGTCATCTTGCAGTCAGGGGATAACAGAAGTCGCCGGCCGAAGCCCGGTGGTTGAGGCGAGTAGAGATCGGGCACAATGAGAATAGAGGGAGATCGAGGCATGGGCCGACCCAAAATCCCAGGGTGGACCGTGACCCACCGTGGGCACCCTGTAGAGATACACACGCTAGCAGCGTACATGCATTTTTGAAACTAAATTAGGAACATTTAGCTGACCAATTAAACAAATCTATTCTAAGAATATCAGATTCATATTTTAACAACGAAGCTTGTTTAGCTTGATGGGTGGAAGCGATGCTATTATGACACAAAATGCATTATCTTTGATCGTATAGTGATCATAAAAGCGGGAAACCCTAAGCATTTTTTTTGAGCAAAAGTGGGTTTCCCCTCCAATTTCTATTAAAGAAACCACCATGGAACCAACATGATCAACTAAACCCTAAGCATGATAAATTAAACCCTATTATGACTGTGCCATGGCAGATTTAAAGCTGCAAACCACAGAAATGCTATTTAGCATCCATTGTTTGCTTCGAACTAAGAACTAAATTCTAAGAGCTGAAAAGAAAGTATAGTAACCAAGCTACGATCTATTTTCTGGTTGAGATCAAAAAGTTGAGGGGATATGAAGTACCACCTCTCTTGGCGCCGTGTAGGCATCGAAGTGCGATGGGCGGGAGTGGCCTTCTGACGGTGAGCAGGTGCTTGAGAGGATAAGTCCCGTTCTGCGGTGGGCCGAGAAAAGGTCGTGTGGCGGCCCCAGCCAAAAGAAGGATAGCGGTGCCGATGAAGCGAGATGACGTGATGCAAGGCTCTGGTCCATCGTCGTGGATGAAAGCGTCCATCTCTAGCGATGGGCGACACGGTGTTGGTAAGCGCTACGGCATGGTGGAGGGCGGTGGCGATGGATGGGGTGGAGGGCGGCGGCGATGGATGGGGTGGTGGAGCCGGAGGAGGCTAGTGTGGGGATGGTGTTCTAGCGTGGGCGGTGTATGAATGGGAAAATGGAGGGAGAAGTGCGGGGAACCATGTTTTTGGGGCCTTTGTGCGAAATATGGGAAAATTCTGAACTTAAGCGCCCGTTTAAAATTTGTACGTCTCGTTGGTTGGGGATAGGGCGGTAATCAGCGCATCTCGCCAATATTTGCCCAGGCGATTTCGGGCGAGAGAGGGTGTTTTAGGCGCCCACGGTTGGCGTCCATGGTGTATGAAACGAGGTACGGTGTAGGGCGATTGTGTCACGTCTGAGTGAAGTTACAAACCTGCCCCTATTGAAAATATTTGCCTACATCGATTTCGGCTGAGTCGAGTTTGTTTTGCCGCCCACTGTGTATGAATGGGGAAATGGAGGAGAGACACAGCTCTTTCGGACGAGCTTGAATAAAATGTGTTTTTCCGCCCATGTTTGGCGCCCACCGTGTCGGAATGGGCTTAGAGGCGGTCATTACATGTCTAATTGAAGTTACTAACCTACCCCTATTGAGAGTAGTGGAAATCGGGCCGATAGATTATGCATGTAAGGGGTAGATAGTAATTTCCATTTCCCAAACAACGGCTTGAGCAGTGACATGGGAGTGGACATTTTGCCACTTCTTTGAATATTGGGACAATAAGCATCCACGTTTACCACAGCAACTAAATTGAATCCATTTTGTATTCCTATACGAATCTTTATAAATCATTCTATGTGTTTTTATATATCTTCAAAAGCACGACAAAGATGTATTCCAACATCATATATGAATATGATTTACAAATGCCGATACTCGAATTGAAGCTAGAATCCAGTTTAAGGTGAATTGAATATTTGAAACCACTTTATGTCCAACTCAAGTGTCACACGCAGCATAATGTGTACTCCCATTTAGATATGTACACAAGCGATGTATCAAAATTCAAATACCGAGTCAATCAACCAATAATGTACAAAACTAACAGACATATAAACACTTATAGAGTATATGGATCAATAATATCAACTAACATACATAAGCCAGGCCGCTGTACTTTTTTGCTAGAAGAGCATCTTTTTTTAGCGAAGCTAGTACAACATCTTGGCCCTTTATGATGCGTGTCACTTAAGGTCCATCTATACTACTATTATTGTTGAATGCACATTCAGCTCGATTGGCATATTTGTAGGTCTGGCACAATAATCAAAATGAAATGTCTCAGAGTCTTATCAATTAATACAGACTTGTGCTCAAATAAAATTCCAAACCAAAAAACAATTATTACATGATCTCTAAAACAAATGGTTTGATCGATTACATGAACAAACAACACAAAGGTTATTCAACGATGGAAAGAACATATCACATATGATTTACCAAGTAGAATTTAATTTCCTTTTTCCATACGGACCTTAACAATGCGGTCAGTCTCAGCTTGCCTCATTTGAAATCCACAAAATATTTAATGGTTGTCTTGAGTCATCGCTTGTGATTGTGTTGTTTGCTTCCTACACATGTCAACTTCATCTCTAAGTGCGAAGCGAATCTCTTTCTACCAATAGTTTAGCCTCTAGAGCATCGGCGATTGGCAATTCATTATGCCTGCGATTGGGCTGGTGCCCTTTGTTGTGGGATGATACAACGTCCATGGGGACCTCGCTCTTTGATCTTGGGCTAACCTGTTTTGCCATTAAAGTTCCGATTGGATTTTCCGAAAAGTCGAAGTTAGCAAAACATCTCAACTAGGAGTTATAACAACAAACCAGTTAAACAAACAAGGAATTAAAGATTTCAATAGGATGCTCAAAAGTAGTTATTAACATCGTTGTAACGATTGCGGCAACCAGAAAGCGATTAAACAAACAAGTTTTGCAAAAGGTACTGTTGTGTCATTGGAGTTTCTCTTGGATCCTGAAAATTTGAGTAGCCGGTAACGTGATTAGAGCAACCGGTTGCACCAGCAAAGCAGTTAAACAAACAAGTTTTTCAAAAGGAACCTGTTGTGGCATTGGAGTTTCTCTTGGATCCTAAAAAGTTGAGTAGTCAGTAACTTGATTAGAGCAACAAGTTATAGCAGCAAACCTGTTACACAAATATATTTTGAAAATATACCTGCTGTGCAATTGGACTTCCAATTGGATCCTTAAAACTTGAAATTGGTAAGCTGATTACAGCAACAAGTTACAGCAGCAAACCAAGTAAACAAGGAAGTTTTTGAAAACATACTTGTTGTGCCAACTGAATTTCAGTTGGATCCTGCAAACTTGAATGTTAGCAATCATAAATAAAGTGTTGCAAGAGCCATAAGAAACTAACATCGAACTAGAAAAACTAACCAGTTTTGGCAACATATTTAATTACACATGAACTAGTAAAACTAACAAGTTCTTGGCAACGTATTAAAGTAACAAGCCGGTTCCGTTTAGCGGCAACACAGACATCTATAAATTTCTTTGATGTAAGCAAAATGATTCCAACACCTATATCTATAAGTTAGAAAGACAATGTCCCTCATATAAACCTGACAATTTTCTATCTATGAACATGCAAACATTACTAGGGCTACAAGTGATAACAGCAAACCATTTAAACAAACAGGGTATCAGAACATAAATTACACGTGAATTCTGCTGCACCCTAGAAGTACATATGACCAACTATCTCGTGCTTAAGTAGCTATTTAAGTTCGTGCAAGCAGGTAATTCTTAACAGTAAGTATCAAACACATAGATAGGCGATCTATAATAGGATTAATAGGCAATGGCATTATGTAATCATTAGCAAACTAAATTAAGCCAAGCAACAGCGTAATTGAACAATTTTGCAATAAGTGGCTAACTAAAATTCCGAGAAGCAGTGGCGAACTTACGCTAACTCTTTGTACATGCACTGCTGCAGTTCTCTGAAGGAGTCCATGGCATCAATTGCTTGGATACGTGTCCCAATACTTCTTTCTTCCCACACTGCATTGGTAAGTCGAATGGTTAATCTGATAAGATGGTGCGTCCTTGATATGTTATATGAGGACGGGTTGTCAGACTAGTTGTAGCCACACATATCACATTGGCTTTTACTGTATATTTCATATTTCATGCGATTACATTAGGCACATCAAGATCTAAGCAATCTACAATAGGATGAAAAGACTGACATCCTTCAGATTATTGGCGAACTCAGTTCATAGAAACAAGCAATTCAACCATTCTGTGGGTAAATCAAAAGCGCCACTGGAATATTTTTCACTACCCGATCATACACACAAAAGGGGCAACACCGTAGAGGGGCTGGTATGGGCGGCCGCCTCGGGTGGCTGGAAAGTGTGCACCTAGTTTGAGTCGTCGAGTTGGCCAGGCTAGTTTTGTTCGTCCCAACGAATGAGCGAGCAATGTAAAAAATGAAGAAAAACGTTTCAATTTGGATGGGCCAATAATGTAAGTGCAAGGCAGGCCCTATAGCAGGCTCATGGCTCAAGCAGCGCCTCCCATATCGATTGGCTGCAGGAAAAATCCCAATTAGATTCGCTCAGGCCTCGATCTGGTTTGCTCCTAACCTAGCCCGCTGGGCAGACCAACACAGCACTCCCTTGCGCCCTCGTTGGAGGGCGTCGCCCGGAGCTTCAAGCGAATGGAAGGACAAGAAGATGAAGATCCAACCACAGGTGTAGCCTGCGTGGGAGGCAGCGGCGGCAGCATGGGCATGGCATCGAGCTTGCACAAACGGACAATTGCAGCTTGCAAGAGCAGCATGCGCAACGAGTAGGTACATCACATTCCTGATTATATCTAATTCAACTGTTCAATTTCTGGCCAATAGTAAAATCTAACGGTGTTGTAAAACTGCTTGTATGTAGGGAATCTATGAGAAAATGAAAGCAATTTACGCTTATTTTATGAATCCCCAATCAATCTTGAAGCCCGAACCCGATGTATCTAATCAAGTTTACGGTGCAAACATACAAGCTCATGTTGTTCTTGAGCACGAAGTGTCTAATGCATAGACTGCTAATGAAGGATTTGATGCAAACATTTTACATGCTCTGGTGATGAACATATAGTGTCTAATGAGGGATCTAATGCAAGCATTTTGCAAGCTCCCATTGAAGGATTTAGTGTCTAATGATGATCTGCTATGTTGAGAGAGACATAGAGATTTGCGAGCATTGATGACAAGCAAATTATAGTATATTTTCATGGCTTGAGGAAGCGTCGAGGCCATCTACGAAAAAGTCCCGTATCATGACAACGTAGCATAAATACTTTTCTAATCTGTTGTTTGAAACTATTGGCATACTTGTGCGGGATAGATATATTGATATACGGTTTACTGCTGGTTATAGATGCAATTACACTTCGATATTTTCAGCCGAAGAGCGAATAATTCAAGCAGTCTGAGACCATGTTAGTATCCTTGTACACCATGTTGCATTTTGTGTTTTTTGGTGCTTACATCATTTAGTGTTTTATAATCCGAACTACTTTGGATCATTAGCTGGTTTTCAAAGTGCATGTAGCTTAACATTTCTCAAGTTATGTTGATTTCCGGAGTGCAAGTGCCTTCGTATTTTTAAGTTAAATTTTTGCCTGGTAACTTGAATTAGTGGATCCGCCATCGCACACAAATCATACCCATGAGCGGGTATGAATTAAATGAAATGCGAGGACGTATGCTAGCTCATTGTACAGGCTCACTTTGCAGCTACCTTGCGCTTAGGATAGTCCATGTACAAGTCCATGTTACCACTTGCTTGGATGTGCAGGCCTTGTGCTCCTTGCATCCCTCTCTGCATTTTTGACATGGCGAATGGTTGATCAAATAAGAGGAATCGACCTTGCTATTGTCTGGGAGGGTGAGATACTTACAAGGTTATACCGGTGTGCGAGGATGTGTACTAGATCCGTAAGCGCCATCATGCTTCACTAAAAAATGGTTTTGCTTGTTTCAAATGATATCTCCAAAAGAAATATGAGTTAAAGTCGAGTTGCATAGGCGTGTAAGCTAAGAGGCGGTGAAAGGATATCCAAACATCATCGGAACAGTGCACAAGGAAGTGATATGTGGATACCTAGTTCGGGCCGGCCTTTATGCATGCTCGCCTAGCTAGAGTGCGGATCACTTCAGAGCCGTTGAGGGTGATGCGCTAGCGTTGGCTGGCCGCGCACGGATGCAGATCTTGAGTGGCAGCAGAGCGCTGCGATGCGGTTGATGAGACCATTGGTGAAGCCCCAACGGCCTCGAGGCGGAGGTGCGATGATGTGCTCGATGAAGTAGCCCCGGTGAGGTGGGAGGCGAAGCGTCGGTGAAGCGCACTTTTTGATGCGGTGGAAGTCGGTGTCTGTGAGGCACGTCGGTTCTGGCCAAGCGTTGGTGGTGGACCACCGGTGCGGTGGATGAGGGCGTAGATGAGGTAGCTCCGGTGCGGTGGTGAAGCCCTGACCGTCGTCTTCGTCGTCGTCGTCCGAAAACGAAGGTGGCGAAAGAGCGAGGCGAGTGATTCGAACTTTGCTTGGGTTGGCGGCGAATTAGGGATTTGAGCGCTATGGCGGAAGGGGCGGTGGAGAAGGGAGATTTTTGCGGAAATTGGAATTGGGGCGCCCGAGATATTTCAATCCGAAACATGGAAGCACGAACTTATTTTGTCGTCGTTCTTTTGGGGGCGGGGAGGGAGGGAGGGGTGGGTGGTTGGGTGCTAGCGTCTAAAATGCGACACACGCGACCACCATGACATGACCTGATACGCACAGTGCGCCTACATTTGAGAATGCAAGCGAATCTTCTTTCACTTGCAAAAGCGAATCTGTATGTATTACCATGCAGAGTGTTTTCCTTGCAATTTATTAGTCATTGGAAACGAGATACTATAAATTAATTAATGAGGAGTTATTTGAATTAGAGTGTGTGTCATATAGCGATCTCCAATTCTAACGTGGATTTCGCATTTTACGGTATCCATGCTACTTTTTTTAACACAAATTCATATGTATATGATGAACACCATGGTAGTGAGAACACTTTGGATGGATTCAAACATATGACCTACAAAATAGCACACAATCGAGTCAATGTCAACTTTTCCAAACCTAGTATGGCACGAATTCGAAATAATTACCCATATGCACGGTCCTCAATTCAAGTATTACAATGTACACTGATACGTCTCCGTCATATCTATAATTTTTTATTGGTCCATGCCAATATTATGCAACTTTCATATACTTTTGGCAACTTTTTATACTATTTTTGGGACTAACATATTGATCCACTGCCCAGTGCTAGTTCCTGTTTGTTGCATGTTTCTTGTTTTGCAGAAAATCCATATCAAACGGAGTCCAAACGAGATAAAAACTGACAGAGTTTTTTTTGGAATATATGTGAATTTTGAGAAGTGGAATCATCGCGAGACGATGCCCGAGGGGGCCACGAGGCAGGGGGCGCGCCCCTGACCCACGTGGACACCCCGTAAGGCGGTTGCTGGCCTTCTTTCGCCACAAGAAAGCTAATATCCGGATAAAAATCGTGTTCAAATTTCAATCCAATCGAGATTCTGGATCTCCATGAATATAAGAAATGGTGAAAGGCCGGATCACGGGAGCCTTGAAGCAGAGAGGCAGAGAGCAGATCCAATCTCGGAGGGGCTCTCGCCCTCCCACGCCATGGATACCATAGACCAGAGGAAACCCTTCTCCCATCTAGGGGAGAAGATCAAGGAAGAAGAAGAAGGAGGGCCCCCTCTCTCGCTCCGGTGTACCGAGAGTGCCGGGGCCATCATCGTCACCGCAATCTACACCAACAACTTCACCACCATCATCACCAACTCTTCTCCCCTATATGCAGCGGTGTAACCCCTCTTTTACCCGCTGTAATCTCTACTTAAACATGGTGCTCAACGCTATATATTATTTCCCAATGATGTATGGCTATCCTATGATGTTTGAGTAGATTCGTCTTGTTCTATGGGTTAATTGATGATCGTGATTGGTTTGAGTTGCATGTTTTATTATTGGTGTTGTCCTATGGTGATCTCCGTGTCGTGCAAGCGTGAGGATTCCATTGCAGGGGTTTGCAATATGTTCATGGTTTGCTTATTATACGTGTTGCGTGGTAGTGAAACACAAACATGGATAAGTGGGTCATGGTGTATGGGAATAAAGAGGACTTGATGCTTTAATGCTATGGTTGGGTTTTACCTTAATGATCTTTAGTAGTTCTTGGGATGCTTGCTAGAGTTCCAATTATAAGTGCATATGATCCAAGAAGAGAAAGTATGTTAGCTTATGCCTCTCCCTCAAATAAAATTGCAATAATGATTACCGGTCTAGTTATCGATTGCCTAGGGACAAAATAACTTTCTCGTGACAAAAGCTCTCTACTAAAACTAATTTAGTTGTGTATTTATCTAAACAGCCCCTAGATTTTATTTACGTGCTCTTTATTATCTTGCAAACATATCCAAAAACACCTACAAAGTACTTCTAGTTTCATACTTGTTCTAGGTAAAGGGAACGTTAAGCGTGCGTAGAGTTGTATCGATGGTCGATAGAACTTGAGGGAATATTTGTTCTACCTTTAGCTCCTCGCTGGGTTCGACACTCTTACTTATCGAAATAGGCTACAATTGATCCCCTATACTTGTGGGTTATCAAGACCTTTTTCTGGCGCCGTTGCCGGGAATATTGTCATGTGTGCTTGTTTGCTTCATCACTAAGTAATTTTTATTTGCTGTTCTTAGTTGTTCTCTATCTTTAGTTATGGATATGGAACATGAAATTCCAAAAAAATTAGGTTTACTTGCTACTCATGGATATGGGGAACCTCCTAAAACCCTCGATGCTCATTATGTGAAAGATATTATGTACTACTTTGATAATCCTGAGAAAACCCCATTCAACTTTATAATGGGAGTAACGTTGGATCAAAGTGAATACTTTAGGGATTATCGCTTGACTCAAAAAGGGAAACTATTATGGGATCAAATTCATATGTTGCATTGGTATGCTCGGGAACTATGCTTGAGATATGATTATACTTGTTGCTCTAGGATGAAGGCTCCACACCTTCCCTTTTCATGAAAATTTAATGATAATAAAACCTTAGCCTCTTATGCTAATGGTATATATGATTACTATGATGTGGGACAAATAGAAGAATTTGTTGCTTTATGGGTGCTTATGAAATTTAATCTTTGTTTAAAGAGTGTGAAAATCTTTATGATGTTGTTTACAGACCTAAAAATTTAGCTATCCTTAAATATTGCTATGAGAATTATAAATACAATTATGATATTGATGAATTTATTGAGAAAGTCTCCGCTGTCCAAGAAGACACTAATATTTTGCAGGAGTCTATGGAAGAAGAAATTAATGACACTGTGAGCTCATTGGATGAAAAAGATGATGAGGAGAGCGAAGAACAAAATGAGGAAGAGTGGATTAGCTACCCATGCCCACCTTCTAATGAGAGTAACTCTTCAACGCATACATTGTTTAATTTCACTTCGTGCTTACCGAAGGATGATTGCTATGATGGTATTATGATCTCGTTGATTCTTTTGAAATATCCCTTTTTGATGATGCTTGCTATGCTTGTGGCCAAGATGCCAATATGAATTATGCTTATGGAGATGAAATTGCTACAGTTCCTTATGTTAAACATGAAATTATTGTTATTGCACCCACGCATGATAGTCCTATTATCCTTTTGAATTCTCCCGACTACACTTTATCGGAGAAGTTTGCCCTTATTAAGGATTATATTGATGGGTTGCGTTTTACTACTACACATGATGATTTTGATGAATATAATATGCATGTGCTTGCTGCTCCTACTTGCAATTATTATGAGAGAGGAACTACATCTCCGCCTCTCCGTATTTCCAATAAGATAAAATTGCAAGAAACTGTTTATACTATGCATTGGCCTTTACTATGTGTGCATGAATTGTTCTTTTATGACACGCCGATACATAGGAAGAGAGTTAGACTTCGTTTTTGCATGATATATGTTACTTTGTGCTCACTACTAAATCACAAATCATTGTTAATTAAAATTGGCTTTTGATATCTGATTGGGATGGGTGGATCCATTACTTGAGCACTATATGCCTAGCTTAATGGCTTTAAAGAAAGCACTGCCAGGGAGACAACCCAAAAGTTTTAGAGAGTCATTTATTTCTGTTGTGTGCTTTTATAAAGTTTAAAAACAAAAAATAAATAAAGAGGGGAACCTAAAACTTTTCAAAAAAAGGAAAGTGAAAGTGAGAAAGACGAGCATTGTTAAAGTGGGAGCTAGCCTTGAACTTTGTTCATTTTCACGGAAACTTTGTGAACCTTGATTACAGCAAGTTTTCAAAAAAAAATTATCCCCTTGTACAATTCCATTGTATTATAAAAATAATGTGCCAAGATTTGCCTTTAGGGTGTTTATATTGCTTCTTCGTTTGTCCAAATTTTTCAAAATAGAAACTTTGGGTTTGTAGTCTTGCGATTTTACATTTTTTACTGGAATGTCAAATGGGTCTGAAACTTTTTGCACTGTCTTTCTATACAAATTTTTTATTTTCCTAATTTTGGCAGAATTTTTGGGGTACCATAGGTGTGGTGAATGTTCAGATTACTACATACTGTCCTGTTTAAGACAGATTCTGTTTTTGATACATAGTTTGCTTGTTTTGATGAAACTATCGATTTCTATCCGTGGATTAAGCCATGGAAAAGTTATATTACAGTAGCTACAATGCAAAAATAAAATATGAATTGGTTTGCAACTTGATCTTGAGAGTAGTGATTTGCTTTATTATACTAACGGATCTTACGAGTTTTTACATTGAGTTTTGTGTGGATGAAGTGTTCAAGATCGAGGAGGTCTCGATGTGAGGAGAAGGAGGAGAGGCAAGGGCTCAAGCTTGGGGATGCCCAAGGCACCTCAAGTAAATATTCAAGGAGACTCAAGCGTCTAAGCTTGGGGATGCTCCGGAAGGCATCCCATCTTTCTTCAACAAATATAGGTATGTTTTTGGATTCGTTTCGTTCATGCGATGTAGCGACCAGACCTCAAGCGATACGATCTCCGTACTCGGTGTCATCAACTTTGGATCGGTAATGCTTTGACACCACACAGTACTTGGAGGATTTATAACGAGTAGCGATCACACACTTATTACAATCGATTGTCTCAAGAGGAAGCTTAATAAAGTAAATATGGTTTAAGGCCATCTAAATACGATAACAATGGAAGGCTTGGAAGAATAAGCGAGTCCATCAACTCCATGGCATCATCGAGTATAGAACCACGACCTAAGCACCTTACTGTCGTGTGAAGCGTCTGCAACATGAAACGTTGCAGCCCGAAAACGAATTCGACACATGGAATATCTTTGGCAATGTAACACATAGAGAAATAATGGAATAAGCTATACTACATGCATATTTGGCTGGTGGAAAGCTCTATGGTTCTGATTTTGCGTAAAGCCAATTTTTCCCTACTACAAAGGAATAAATTTATTTAACTATCATGGTGGTTGTGAAACATTGAGAATGGTTGACAACATTCTCAATCCCAATTAAAAATACTCATTAAAACCCAACAATATTAATTAGAAGTAACATGATGAGATTCACATGATATCCAAGTACTAGATACTCAAGATGTCCATAACCGGGGACACGGCTAACCATGATTAGTTTATACACTCTGCAGAGGTTTAGCACTTTTCCCCACAAGACTCGATCGCCTCGTTTGATTTCTCGCTTTTCTACAAGGTGTTTGAGAAAGCGGATGGCCAAGACATAGTCTTTCGAGCGCTTAGCACCTTACATGTGGGTAGGCCAGGTACCACCTCATTCTCACATGCTAGCCTACCCGTAAGAGTTCGCATTAACTTAATCAACTATGCGGAGCCCATAATGGCTTGTGGCTGCACACGTAAGTTTCTAGCATGAATAATCTCATGATCCCTTTGAGCACTGGTGGCGGTCAGAAGAAATACAGGCAAGTCTGATAGAAACCGGTGCCTCAATCCACCCGGATGTGTGTTTAAGTTGCCACCTTAAATAACCCATTAATTAACAATCTCACATACATCATGGATACACTCACCCAATCCACGTCTCTACTAGCATAGCATGGCAATATAAGCAAACGAGAAGTAACTCCCAAGGGTTTGATAATAGAGCGGAGTAATAGGTACTACCTCAACTACTTCCCATCCCCCAATTTAATTAGATCCTAATCATGCGGTGTTTGAGGATAGATCTAATGCATAAAAGCTGGGTAGTAGGAAAGGTATGATCAAAGTGTTACTTGCCTTCGATGATCCGCGAAACTTAGAGACTCGAAGTAACAGGCGGCGCACTCCGGGTATTCTATCGCACACAAACAAACAAGCATACAATAAGTACTCATCTAATGCACAGGTAAAACTCAAATAGATCTAACCAGATAGTTCAACTTAAGAACTCCGGTTTGCAAAAAGAATCAAATCAAGCGAAACAACGAAAGTCAAGCAGGCGGAAGAAAAGCGACTTCGTTTTACTAATCTGGATCTAGGTCAAATTTTACAGAAGAAAAAACTTGTTTAAGTAGATTATTCGGAAAGAGGGTTTCGAGACAAAACTCTAGGGCGCTTGAATACTTGATTCCAGATAAACGATGAAAAGTTATACTAAAATGAAAATCGGATCAAGAATCGCGATTAGAAAAATCGCGATTAAATCCGAGAAAAGAAAAATGACAAAGCGGGTTAACGAGCAGACGTTAGATTAACTAAACTAATCTGACGAAACGCGTTCGTTTAAGCGAACTAACGGACGTAACGTCTGCTAATTAGCCTAAACCAAAAACCGGAACTAATAAAAGCGAAATAAAAAAATAAAAAACTGAAGAAAACCGCACCATTTTTAGAAAAACAAGACGCGTGAATCGAGGCGGCGGCTAACCTCGGCGGCGGGTCCGGGCGAAGTCGGCGGGCGGCGGGTCCGGCGAGGTCGTGGCGGGGTCCGGTGAGGTGTGGGGTCCGGCGACGGGCGTGAAGGCGTATGTGGCGGGTCCGGCGAGGTCGTGGGTCGGCGTGGTCCGTGACACAAGGCGTGTGACAATGGCGACGGCGGTGGCGGGCGCTAGGGTTCGGGGGGCGGCGTGGCCGGGCCTCGGCTGGCCTCACGGCTTATAAAGCCTCCTCGGCCGGAGTCCCAAGCGGACACTACCAGAGGTCACAAGGTCTGCGTTTTTAAATAATAACGCAGAGAAAAAATAAAAGAAATACTAAACGGACTCCAAAAATCGAAATAAATTTTCCCGACTACAAAATCAAGCGGATTTAATGAACATTTATTTGGGGTCTAAACCCAATTTTGAAAAAGCGCAATTTTCCTAAATACAAATAAAAAGGCGAAAAACTCCAAAATAAAATCTTATTTGATTTTATTATTAAATCTTCATTATTTCTTTATTTTGGGAAAGTCATTTTATTCCCTCTCTCTTGTTTTGTTAGTAGAAATAATTGAAGATAAAATAAATAAAATCGAATGATCCTATTTTCAAAATTTGAGAAAATTCAAATATGAAAATTTGAAATCCCCAACTCTCTCCGTGGGTCCTTGAGTTGCGTAGAATTTCTAGGATCGAGCAAGAATGCAACGAAAAAATATGATATGCAATGATGCTCTATGTGGTAACATTCCAAATTGAAAATTTGGGATGTTACAAACCTACCTCTATAAGATGAATCTCGCCCTCGAGATTCGGGTTGCTAGAAAATAGGTGAGGTGGTCCTTAAGCAAATCTTCCTCTACGCCTCCTGTGTGGCTTCATCCAAAGTGTGGTGGCTCCCTTTGAACTTTGCGGAACTTGATAACCTTGCTGCGAGAGTAACTTTTAGCAAACTCCGTAATCTTAACTGGTTTTCTCCTCGAGGTCGAATCATCATTCAGCCCAGATAAGCTTCTAGTGGCACGGTATCTCTCAATGGTATATCAGCCATCTCTGCGTGACACTTCTTCAACCGAGAAACATGAAACACATCATGAACACCGACAAACCTTCGGTAGCTCCAACATGTAATGCAACCTCCTCGCCATGCGTTCCAAAACACGATAAGGTACTACAAATCGGGTGCTAACTTTCCTTTAACACCAAAGCGCTTAACTCCTCGAAGTTGCGATACTCGAAGATAAACTCTGTCTCCAACTTCGTATTACGGGCATGCGTTTTGAATCCACATAACTTTTACTGTCTTATTTGGGCTACCTTGAGTCTATCGCGAATCAACTTTACTTTCGTTGAGACTCCTTAATCAAATCCGGTCCAAACAAGCTGGCGGTCTCAACTTCATCCCACAACCAACAGGGGTCCTACACCTCCCGTCCAGTACAAGGCTTCGAAAGGTGCCATCTTCAGACTGGATTGATAACTGTTGTTGTAAGAAAACTCCGCATATGGCAAATTTTCGTCCCAGCTGGATCCATAATCCAAGGCACAAGCTCTAAGCATATCCTCCAAAATCTGGTTGACTCTCTCGGTTTGCCCATCTGTCTGTGGATGAAAAGCTGTGCTAAACTCCAAATCATGCGTGGCATAGTTTAACTCATGAGGCTTAAGCTGTCGTGAAGCATACGAAACGACTCTTCCCTCCTGCATGAGCACTGCTCCAAGTCCTCGACGTGAAGCGTCGCAATAAACTTCGTAATCCTTGGTTTGATCTGGCGGGATTAACACTTTGGTGAGGTAACCAAGCGTTTCTTCAACTCTTGGAAACTAGCTTCACACTCCTGGTCCGGATAAACTTAGTATCCTTCTTCAACAATTACATCATAGGCAATTCTTGAGAAATTCTCAATGAATCTCTGGTAGTATCCTCTGAGTCCAAGGAAACTCCGGATCTCTCCAACTGTTGTTGGCGCTTCCCGGTTTGTCACACGGTGACAACTTTAGTGGGGTCATCGCTATACCTTCCCGGATATAACATGTCAGAAATCCAACTTCCTTCAACCAAAACTCACACTTCTTTGAACTAGGCGTATAGCGGTGTTCTCTGAGCTTCTCGAGTACCAAGCGCAAATGCTCCTTATGTTCTTCTTCATTCTTCGAGTAAACCAAAATATCATCAATGAACACCACGACGAACTTATCCAAAAACTCCATAAACACTTTGTTCATCATGTTCATAAAATAGGCAGGTGCGTTAGTGTCGGGGAGGCTGATCGGACCCACGAACACCTATGGGGCAGTGAATTGAGCCCCTTCGGTTCGGTGGGGGCGGAGGTTACGCGAAGAGCGGATCGAGACGAAGCCTGCAAGCGGTTACCCGGCCGGAGCTCTGGGAGAGAGATAATACTCCTACTGGCGCTTGTCTGATTGTATTGTGTTCTTGCTAGCGGCCGAGAGCTACAAGACCTAGCGTAAGTGTTCTCTGGTTTTGAATGAGCAGAACCTCCCCCCCTCCTCTACGTTGTATACGGGCCTCCTTTTATATGCTCAAGGGTCACCGGCAGGTAGCAACATATAGGCAAGGGTAAAAAGGAAAAGGACTTGTGGTTGAGTACGGCTACACATACGGTGTATCATACCTAACCACTGACGGCAAGGACAAAAGCATTAAATGCCCGTCTAAGTCACCCAAACAGTGCACAAAGAGACCGTCAGGGGCGCCACCGTTCGCCACGATGGAAATCTTGTCTGCGCCGCTTGCCACCACGCACCCCTGGCTGCATAGCCTCTCATCACGTCTTTGGGAAGGGTCGAGGCGACACGTTGTTGGATGAATTTGGAAGCCGGAGGAAGCGAGTGGTAACTGCTGTGCAAGCGCCTTCGCCGCCGTCATCTTGTCGCGGTTGTTGTCTTGTCGCGCCCGGAAGCTTGTCGCTCACCGGACCTTCCCGGCAAGCTCCTCTTGCCGGGGCCTTGTCTTCTAAGTGCCTTGGTTGGCCTTCCCGGCAAGCTCTTCTTGCCGGGGCCTTGTCTCCTTGGCTTAAACACTTTGTTCTTGAATGGCTCCAAAGGAACCACGGAGGATCTTGGCGGTCGCCTGGCAAGCCTTGCCGCTGGTGGTCAAGAATCGCTTGCCGATCTGCGAGTTCGGGATACTAGGGTACCCCTACTCTAGTGCAAGCAAGGAGCCCCGCCCTGGGCCACACCACAGTCTTTGGCCATTGGGCCAGGAGCCCAAAGCAGGCACGGCACAGCGGCCTGGTTTACGCCATAACTCACCCGGACCCCACGCCCTCCCACAGGCAGCTGCGTCGAACGTGGGCGTCGTGGGAGAGATCGTGGGCGAGATCGTGGGTGGTTTCTTTATCCGGAAGGCGAACGCGTCCGCCCCTCCCTCTTTATAAGCAGAGGAAACAGGGGTAGTCCGCCCACCTCGCCATTTGTCGCTCAATCTAGAAAACCACAGCTGCTCCCCACGCTTCCCAAGTCGAGGAAGAGGCAGCGCTCCATCTTCATCGCCACCAGCTCCACCAACGCCGTTGGTTTCCTCCACCGCCTCCGCCATGGCTCCAAAAAGTCGACAAGGGAAGGGCGTGAAGTCGGCCGAGGCGCAGCCCTTGGCCTTGGCCGCTGTGAAGGAGCGGGCCATCTCCCCCATTTCGCCGCAAGGGAGCCGAGGGAGAACTACTACCTTTTTGGTCGAAGGAGACGCAGGCTGCATCGCCGCGAAGATACTCCCAACCGCTGCTTGAATTAGCCCCAACTGGGTACCCTTTCTTCAAGCGCTCTTCTTCTCTGCGGGCTCGCCTGCCCTTTTCTCTAATTTTTATGCGATATCATGAACACCTACGGTTCCGCCTCCTTGATTTCACCCCCAATGTCAGTCTCGACCATGGCGGTTTTCACACATCTTCTGCGAAAACTTTGTCGGAGTCCACCCAAACGTAGCTCTCTTCCGCCACTTCTTCATGCCTCGAGTTGAGAGAGGAGAGCCCTTGCCGGAGGAATCGCTTGGATCTCAAGGATCGGATAGAAAGAAGCCTATCTGGAAGGAGAGCTCCGCAGCAAGTGGGAGGAGTGGAGGGCAGATTGGTGTTGGATTGTAGAGGAAAACCCGCAGCCCTTTACCGCCCAGCGCCAAACCCCAATAGTGCGTGGCAACGATTGGAGCAACTTGGCGCCGGAGGATGCTAGATTGAAGATTGTTGTCACCTGGATCCTGCGCCTCAGGCTTGCCGGACTCACTGTAGGCACCGTTGGCGCAGATTTCCTTCGCTGCCAAGACCGCTTCTGCGGAGAGAGGAGGAGACCTGCTTGGGAGTTCGAGAACGCGGCTGATATCATGAGGTCGCTGCGTCCGGGCCTCAACTTCAATTTCACCGCCTTTGGAGTTGGATGCGATGCTTCGAGCTGTTCAAGAACGACCTGATCATCCCGAATGGTTCAGTTGCCGAAGTCGTTCCATTGTGCAACAATTCCTCGCTTGACCGCATCCGCGCTTATGATTCTGGCCATTGCGACTCGCATGGAATTGTTCCAACCTGGCAAGAGCCTCGCGAGATGACGTCGTATGGGTGTTCTTCGATAGCTTGGAAGAAGTGCCGATCCACGCCGAGCGAATGTAAGAGGCTCACCCGCGACACCACGCGATTTAGATGCGAAGACGCCACTGAAGTTGGAGGAGGCGGCGTTCTGCCATTGGGCGAATTCGGGGTTCACCGTGGAGGAGGCAGAGGCAGCAGAGACGGCAAGCCTTGTCGAGCGAAAGGAGTTTGCTGGCGAGGAAGAGCTTGCCGAACCTTAAGCCGAGTCGAGCGAGCCTGCCGAGGGCGCCTCCTCCCCACCATCTAGCAGCTTGCCGCGAGCGGAACCTCCAGCTCCACCAAGAAGGCGTCTTCGCAAGGCTGGAGATTACACGAGCTGCAGACGGGCAACAGCCGTCGCGCCCGGCAGCATGACGCTCCACTCCAGCGGCAAGCAAGCATTCCAGCTGGAGCGCCTCATGCTTCGCGGCAATCGGAGCGGGCCCTCCTGTGCCACCGCTTCGCACCGCCAAGCGGCCAAGGGAACCCACTCCTCCGCTCGTGCCGGAGGCGAGCCGAATTTGATCTCTCCGCCAGCTCCGGACGAGGAAGAAGAAGAGTAAGCTCATGTTGTACTTGTATTTCTTCAAATTTGTTGCTTTGTCTTGTATCTGATTTGCTTCATTACGAACTCCTTTCCTTTTCGTGACGCTGGCCCAGAGAGCGTCGAAGAGAGCTAAGACTACGGTGGTTGTCATCGAGACGATCCCCATTGTAGTAGGAGGCGTCCCGAGACCACCTTGCCGGACGCTGCAACTCTTCCTCAAAGCAGCCAAAGACAGCCCTAAGCGTAAGTATATGGTTTACTTCTCGATTAGCCGAGGCGTGCATGGGTGTCTTTTCTTTCTTGATATCATTCCGCTTGGTTTGTGTAGGGAGTGAGCAGCTGCACTCAGAGGGCCTGAAGCCGCTCCCGAGCATGCGTCTGCTACGACCACTCCGCCAAGGGAGGATTCCCGCAAGGGAGAAATCTCCGGCAAGGGACAGTTCTCGGCAAGAGTGATTGTCGATCCTAGCATGAAGTACTCCTCTTGCTTGAAAACTTCCCTTGGCTTCTTCTTCTGAATATCTTTTTGAATATTTGCTTGACTTTTCTTCCTTTTCCGGTCTTCAGGTCCATCTGCTACGGAGCCGATGGAGACCGAGGTCGCCGGAGAAGGAGCCGACGCTGATGAACTGGCCATGCGGGAGAGGCCGCCGAGGCTGCTGCTGCAGGAGTCGGGCGAAGGGTGCAGTGATCGCACCGACGGCCACAGGGGCCGCAGGAGCGACAGCGCTTACACCGACCGCCGATCCCTCCGCTGCCCGCTGCTGTCAGCTCCAAAGAGCCCCAGCCCGGCGCTTATTTGAAGGCCCGGCGACGGCATCTTTATCAAACTCCCCGGCTTCGAGCGTGGGTTGAAGAAACCTTGACGAAGAGTTGCTCGCCTCCGCCGGGCCGACGCTGGTTGACGCTGAGCAGCAGCAAAGGGCGATGAGCCTGAGGAGGAGCAGTTCGCAGAAGCTTCTTTGTCACTTTACCGCGCTCGACAAGCCAAGCTGGCCTCGAGAAGCGCTTGTCGCGCAGCGGGCATGGACATAGAGAAGCAGCTGGAGGAGCTCCAGGGCATCAATCAGGAAGCTCTCCGGTCCTTGGCAGAGGAGCGGGAGCGATTCGCCGAGGAGCGCAAAGCCTTCCTCCTCGAGAAGGCTGAAGCGGAAGAGCAACAAAGGCTTGCCGCCGAGAAGCTGTCCGCCTTGCAGAAGGCGAGCTGGTGCAGCGGAAAGTCAATCTTGACAGCCACGAGGAGGAGCTTGCCGCGCGCGAGCAATCATTTGGCGAGACTCTCAAGGAAGCAAAGGATGCTGCCGCAGCTGCCGAGGCCGCCAAGAAGGAGTTGGGGACGAAAGTGACGCAGCTGGAGGCCAATCTGAAGAAGAGTGGCGAGGAGCTTGCTGCACTCAAGCATGAGCGCGAGAAGGACGCCTACACTCTTGGCGAGCTGCAGGGCCGTCTCGCCGAGAGGAGCAAGGAGCTCGGGCCGCCCAAGGACTCCAACGCGGATCTAGCGTTGAAGCTGACCACCCTGACCAAGACGCTGGACGGCGCCAGGGAGCAGATCAAGGCCGACGAGGCGCTGCTGGCGAGTGCTGCCGTCACCCAAAATACCTTCAGGGATAACGTGGAGCACTGGACCGAGGGTCTCGTGGATACTGCCGCCGCCATCGATAGGGAGCTGACGGAGCTGGGGATGGTGGATCTTGGATATTCCTCCGACGAGCACCTCCAACCCAGCGCCAAGCTCAGCTTGTTCTTCAAGGGCGTGGTGACGGCTCTCCAGCGACTCCGGGAAGAGATCCCAAAGCAGCTGGCCGAGGAGTCGCGCCCGGATCTGGCGGAGCTCTCCAAAAGGTGCCGATGAAAGTGGCCTTCCGCAATCTGTGCCTCAACCTCACCAACGTCCTCGTGTCCTTGCCGCCCGGATCTTGATGTAGAGGCGCCAAGACCCTTTGTCGCCTCCCATCGTGGACAGGGTGAGCGGGACCAAGAGGGTTGATGGCGACCGCGTGGATTAGGCCGCCCATTTTATCTTTTTCCTTGTCATTTGCTAGTCATGTTAGGAGAACAATCTATTAGAGCTGCGACAAGCTATATTGTAATATACTCTATCTCGGGTAGTAATTGCTATGTTATTTCCTTTACTTGATTCCTTCCTTTGTATGTTTTTGCCCTACGCCTTTAGGGAACTTGCCGGCGCAGGCACCTTGGCCGCGAAGCTACCGAAAAGGGACGTCAATTGACTCGCTGGCGGTGCCACCCTCCGCAAGCAACCTTGTCGCAACTAGTTGCGACTCACTTAGATTGTTGAGCGGACTCGAAACAAAGTAAGGGCGCAATTAGCTACGAGTTGGTTCCTCAGCGCCACAGTGTTTTCCATACAAAGTACTGATCGTTCGAGGAGAATAACTTAGAAATTTAAAAATTGATTGCTCAAACTTTGGCAACTTAGCTTTTCTGTCGTTTGCTTCCCGGTAAGGCTAAACCTCCTCGAGCGACGTTTGGTCCACAGGGTTATCTTCTCCTTCCCCCCCGGCAAACATGTGTGCGAGGGATCCTTCCTTTCTTCGAGAAAGAGAAAGAAGAGAAAATAAAGATATGGAGCCTCATGGCTCGTTAATGCTTACCGGAGTAGGTTCTGCACAAAGTGTCAGATAATGCATGCAAAAATAAAGAATAGAGAGCATGAAATCGACAAGATGCGCGGAATACATTGGCTTTACTTATGCACGGGGTCTGCGCCCGGCTTTGTA
This sequence comes from Aegilops bicornis, assembly GCA_021605145.1. Classification (NCBI taxonomy): domain Eukaryota; kingdom Viridiplantae; phylum Streptophyta; class Magnoliopsida; order Poales; family Poaceae; genus Aegilops; species Aegilops bicornis. Next base: position 503,492 of record JAHIAL010000021.1, on the reverse strand, counting down.
CAAAGGATTACATGCAACATCGGCAAGACTTGTACAAAGGTGGTTGCTTTAACAGGTTCCGGCAACCGCGCTTCACTGAGTAAAACTTACGAAGATGTTCAATGTTCCAGGAGTTGCTCACCGAATGCCATCTTCGGTTTCAAGGCGGACGGCGCTTGAGCCTAGTGACTTCGCTTCACCCAAAGAAGGGCCTTCCCGCTTGGCGTCAACTTGTTAGAATTCTTGGCGATTGAACGCTACCGAAGAACAAGGTCGCCTTCCTCGAGACTTCAGCATTAACTTTGCGGCTATGGTAGCGGCGCAAAGCTACTTGGTATCGAGCAGCTCGTCTGACGGCTTTGAAGACAGTCTTCCTCAAGGAAGCAGTAGCGTCATCTTGTCGCAGTTGCTCTTGCTCGAGCTCATCATAAGCGAGCACTCGAGGCGACCAGATATCGAAGTTCCGTGGGGAGAACCGCCTACGCTTCCATAGACTAGAGCGAAAGGTGTCCGGCGGTGGCTCGATTGGCGTCGTCTGATCGACCAAAGAACCACCGCAGCTCCTCAATCCAGTTTCTTCCGTGACTTGTGCAGCCTGCCGAAAGTCACGGTCTTGAGTCCGCGAAGCACTTACGCATTTGCCTCTCCGCTTGACCGTTAGCTCTCGGATGAGCAATGTATGGGCAGACTTTGGCGCCAAGGTCTTGGACGTCTTGCATGAAGGTGTGGCTCGTAAATTGGGTGTCGTTGTCGGAGATGATCACGTTAGGGATCCCGAGCTGCAAACAATCGACACGAAGAACTGTGCTTGTTGTCTTTGTCACCTTCCTCATCGCTTCCACTTCCGGCCACTTTGTGAACTTGTCGATGGCGACGTACAAGTACTCAAAGCCCCGACAGCTTCGGGAAAGGGGCCGAGAATGCCGAGGCCCCAGACCGAAAATGGCGGGATAAAGGGATAGTCTGGAGAGCTTGAGCTGGCTGGTGTATCTGCTTGGAATGGAACTGGCACGCTTCACACTTGGTTACTTGTGCAGTTGCATCTTGGAGGGTTGTCGGCCAAAAGAAACCTTGCCGGAATGCCTTGCCGGCAAGCGCTCTTGCGCCTATGTGGTGACCACATATGCCTCCATGTATCTCTGCCAACAGCTTCTGTCCATCTTCCCGGTGAATACACTTCAATTTCACACCGTTGAGTCTTCTTCTGTACAGTGTGCTGTCAACAAACTGGTACATACTTGATCGCCGGCTACTCTTTCCGCTTCTTCTTGCTCTTCGTGAAGTTCTCTGTTCAAGGAAAAGGACAATCCTGCGCCTTACATCTTTGGAGCTTATGCGGCTCGACAACAAGGACTAAAGGCACATCTCGCCGCTGCGGGAACATCCGCTTACTGGCAAGAACTCGCGGTTCACCGAGTTGACGTTCCCCGACAAGCTTGCCGGAGCGAAACTTGTCGGGAGCATTTGCTTCAACGGAACAAACCCTAGGGTTTGTCGGAGCAGACTGCTCCTCATTGCTCTTGGCGTTGATCTAGGGGACCTTCATGGCGGCGGACTCAGGGAGCTCGGCCGGAAAATAGTCGCCATGAAATCAACTTCCTCTTCTTGCTTTCTGTCCAGTTGATGGTGCTCTGATCGGTTGAGTCAACTTGAGCACAAAGGTCCTCGGTTCCACAGTGTAGCTTAAGTGCAGCAAGACTTTGACAAAGCCATCGGCAATATCGTTACGAGCTCTTGGAACATGTTCCATCCGTAGGCCGTCAAAGTGCTCTTCTAGCTTCCTCACTTCATCAACATAAGCTTCCATCAACGGACTCACGATAACACTTGTTCACTTGGCGGATGACAAAGTCATGAGTCACCCTCGACAATGAGCTTCTTGATCCCAAGGTCTCATCGATCTCGAGACCGCAAGCAAACCTTCATACTCTGCAGTATTGTTTGTTGCTTGCTCCTTGGGAAAGTGCATCCGGACTACGCACTTGAGATGCTCTCCAGTGCGACAAGTAGCACGCTCAAGACCGGGCGCCTTTGCAGCGAGAAGGCACCATCAAAGTACATTAGCCACTCTTTGCTTGCTTCCTTGACGGGGATGCTTTCGTCTACCGGAATTTCTTCATCTTGTGTCGGCGCCCATTCTGCTATGAACTCCGCCAATGCTCGCTTCGGATAGTTGAAGTGCTTTCAAACTTGAGGCCAAAGCTTGACAGTTCGGTGCCCACTCGACAATCCTGCATGTTGCTTACGAATTTTGCGATCCTCTTCGCCGAAAGCGAGTGACGACTGTGGATCTCGTGTGCTTGGAAGTAATGGCGCAGCTTTCTCGAGGCCATGAGGAGGCCGAAAAGCAATTTCTGCACACCCGAGTACCTTGACCTAGCCTCGCAAGAGGGAATCGACAAAGTAAACCAGGCGCTGCACCATTCTCTTCTGCACCTTCTCACACTCCTGCGCAGATCCATCTTTGCCGGGACCAGAGCTTGACGGCGAAGTCCCTTGCTTGTCGCTGGATGCATCTGCCTTGGTTGCTAGCTCATCATCCGCCTCCCTTTCCGCCACTAACGCAGCACTAACCACTTGATTGGTTGCTGCTATATATAGCAGCAACTTCTCTTGTGGCTTAGGTGCGACAAGTGTTGGAGTGGAGGACAGGTATCTCTTTAAGTCCTGCAACGCAGCCTCCGCTTCGAGTCCATTTCATTGGACCTGCCTTCTTCAAAATTTTGAAAAATGGCGAGGCGCCACAGACCTAGAGATAAACCTCTTGAGAGCAGCTACGCAACGGCAAGTCTTCGTACATCCTTGACGCGCTTTGGTGCTTCAATCTGCTCAATGGCCTTGATCTTGTCGGGATTGGCTTCAATTCCCCGCTGAGACATGAAGAACCCGAGAAGCTTGCCGGAGGGGACTCCAAACACGCATTTCTCGGGGTTGAGCTTGAGGTTGATCTTTAGCAGATTTGCAAAGGTTTCATCTAAATCTTGAATTAGAGTTGCTTTGTCCTTGCTCTTGACCACTATGTCATCCATGTAAGCTTCTACATTTACGTGCATTTGTGGCTCAAAAGCTTCGTGGACTACTTCTCATGAAACGTTGAACCAAAGACATTCTTTAACTGAAAGGCATCCGTGAGACAAAACAAAGGTATGTGCCACATGGGGTGATGAATGCGGTTTTCTCCTCATCCTCTTCTGCCATGAAGATCTGATGGTACCCGGAGTATGCATCAAGAAACGAAAGCAAATCACATCCGGCCGTGGAGTCAACAATCTGGTCGATGCGTGGCAAGGGAAATGGGTCTTTGGGACAAGCTTTATTAACATCGGTAAAGTCGATACAAAGCCTCCATTTCCCGTTTGCCTTGCGTACGACTACAGGATTGGCCAACCACGTAGGATGGAGCACTCCTCTGACAAGGCCTGCTGCTTCCAATTTCTTGATCTCTTCTGCGATGAATTCTTGGCGCTCCACTGCCTGCTTCCTGACTTTCTGCTTGACGGGCCGCGCATGAGGACAGACAGCTAGGTGGTGCTCAATTACTTTCATGGGAACACCGGGGATGTCGACGGTTGCCATGCAAACACGCCGACGTTACGCCCATGAGGAAAGCAACGAGCGCCGCTTTCCTATTTAGGGTCGAGAGTGGCACCGATGGTGAAGGTACCACCAAAGGTTGCCCGTCCTCCTTGGCGGACACCTTCTTGGTCTCTAGTGGAGCTGCCACCGTCTTCTTCTTGCACTTGCCGGTGGAGCTCGATGGTGCGTCCTCGACGGTAGCGCAAAGACCAAGAGGTGCGCTTGCCGGAGTGGGCATCGTAACTCTTGCCGGACTTGGACTTCTTCTTCGCCGGAGCTTCAAAGGCAAGTGACTTGTGATCTGCTGCGGCTGCCGCTTCCCAGTAGATCTTGTCGGCGCAGATAAGAGCATCCTTCTTATCGCGAGGGGACAGAGATGACACTCATCCAGACTGGCATCTTCGACATGTTGTATGCATAGTGAGGAGTCGCCATGAATTTGGCGGCGAGTCTTTGGGCGCAGTAAGTATCCCATTGTAAGGCAATGGAAAATCGGCAACGTCAAAAATGACCCTCTCAAATTCACGAAGTTCAACTTCGCTACCGAATGTTACCAAGAACAGCGTGATCTTCCCTTCGACTTGCTCCTTCCGGATTGATTCCTTGGAATGTGCCGGTCTCTTCGAGCTTCGCCGTCGAGGATCTGGAGTTTCGAGTACCGCAGAGGAGATCAGGTTCAAGCCGCCCCGCCCGTCAACTAACATCTTAGTGACCTTGAGGTTGCGGATAGTTGGTGAAACCAACATCGGCAAGCACCGACCGCAGATTATGCGATCGGGGTGGTCCTCAATATCAAAGATGATAGGCGTGTTGGACCATTTCAGAGGCTTGCGTGACTCGATGGATGGTTCTGCTGCATTGACTTCCCGCATCCACTGCTTGAGTTGGCGGTGTGAAGTACGCAGAGAAGCACCGCCGTCAACGCACAAGACCTCTGTGGCTTTCTGGAACTCCTGCTCATCGGCTTCGTCATCATCCATGTCTTCGTCACTATCGTCATCTTCGTCCTTGTCGCGACGCTGGGTGGTCTGCATCTCCTTGCCGGCTGCTTGGCCTTGCTTGCAGGCGTCCCTCCCCCGGCCGGGCGCTTCTTTTTTACCGTTGACTCCTCCGGCACCTTCCTGGGCCTTCTCCTTGTCGCGGCGGCTTCGTACTCAGCCTTACGCTGCTCGACAAGCTGCTCGACCTTCTTGCAGCTCTGGAGGTCATGGCCCTTGCATGCGGTGGATCTTGCAAAGATCTTGTTTGTTAGAACTATCACCTTGTCGGGCGACCGCCACAGCTTGGTCGTTGGTGCCCGCGGCAACCTCCTTGCCGGAGCAACCAACTTTGGCTTTCTTGGCGGCGCCTCCGTTGCCGGACTGCTATTCAACTAGCACTTCTTTGCCTTTCTTCTTCTCGTTGTTCCACGCCGACTTTTTCTTTGCCGGGCAGCCTCCTCACTATCGGATCCTCCACGCTTCTACATTCTCCCCGGGAGTCTTCTCCCTTCCTCAAAGACGTGCACACTTGTCGGCCAGGGCATATAGCTCATCGACGTCCTTGATCTTGCACATCGCCATCTCCTCCCTCCTCCTGCGGTTCCGCCGTTACGATGGAACGCGATTACATCAGCGGGCAGGGTGGACATCCGGGATGTTGTAGTGTACACGGTGAATCTACGAATGTACTTGCTGAGGGCTCTCCTTCCTTCCGGGCGAGCAAATGAGGTCGCTCTCTTGGCCATGAGGTTTGTGGTCATTGTGAAGGCACCGACAAACCGATGGCACAGATCTGCCCAAGAGGATATGGAGTTGTCCGCAAGTGCATGAGCCAGATCGACATTGGGCTTGAGTACCAGCTGGAAGTAGTTGGCGAGGATCTTGTCGTCGTCCCCGGCAGCTTGCACCGCGATGGTGTAGATGCCGAGGAACTACGACGGATGCGTCTTGCCGTCGTACTTCTGCGGCATGTCGGGCTTGAAATTTTTCTTCTTGGGCCCTTTGGACTTGCCGCGAGATCACGGGTGAACGCGGGGCAGCCTACCGCGTCTGACAAGTCGCCTGCTTCCCTGGCGCATGCATGTCGACAGGGAACCCGGTAGCGCTTGGTGCGATTGACGGCCTTCTGCCGGGCGCCGATACGAAGTTCGAAGCGTCTTCTTCTTGTCGTTGCTCGTGAAGAACTTGCGTGGCCGATCGCGATGAGCTCGTGGATCTCGACGATGCGGTGGAGTCATTGTCGAGGTGGATCCAAATGAGTCGGCGATCTTGGCCTTCGGGATGGAGAGTGCATGGTGGTTGCACCTCCACGGGTTTCGTCGCCATCGGCCGCGTGCACAGCGATCTGTCAGCGGCAGCGGCGTACTCGGCTGCCGTGGAGGTATCGCCGTTGGCGAAGCCAGATGAGACTACGAATGGTGGCCTCCATTCGGCCGATCTTGTCGGCGTCGGAGGGTAATCCAGAGCAGATTGAGCTCGCGCCAAAGCTTCGCTTTCGAGTGGCGGGCGGGCGATGGCGAAACGGTGCGAGGAGCGGATATGCCGGACTTCTATCTAGGTTAGAAGGAAGCGGTCCCCCGTCTCGGCGACCGTGCCTCGCTTCGTCTTGCGGCATGTTGGCGTGCATGCTGGTCTTGAGCTTCGCGAGACCCACCAGCTCGATCTTGGTCCAACAAACGTATGGTATTGTGAATACCATGGTATTTGTCGGTCCAGCGCCTCTGAGATGGGCTGCGGTGAATGTCTGGACGCCGAGGTCTGCGCAGCCTTGTCCTTGGACTTGGCAGCGTCGTGGGCTCCCTCGTCGACGTCCGTTTTTCCGCCGGCGTCTACCCCACCACCCGTTTGCTCCGGTGGTGGTGGGTTCGACGTGGAAGGATCTGCTGCCGCCGAAGACTTCTTCTTCGGTGGTATTTCGATGAAGATGATGAAGATGCAGCTCGTGTGAACGTTGGATCAGGTTCACACAGCCTCGACGCTTCTACCGGCGCCAAAGATGTCGGGAGGCTGATCGGACCCACGAACACCTATGGGGCCGGGCAGACCGAGCCTTCGGTTCGGTGGGGGCGGAGGTCGCACCGAAGAGCAGATCGAGGCGGAACACGAAAGCAGTTACCCAGCTTGAGCTCTCCGGAGATAATACTCCTACTGCTGCTTGTCTGATTGTATTGTGTTCTTGCTAGGGAGCGCAGAGAGCTACAAGACCTAGCGTAAGTGTTCTCTGGTTTCGAATGAACCGAACCTTCCCCCCCTCCTTTACGTTGCGCATGGCCCTCCTTTTATATGCTCAAGGGGTCACCGACAGGTGGCAACATAGGCAAGGGTAAAAAGGAAAAGGACTTGTGGTTGGTACAGCTACATACGGTTGTATCATACCTAACCCTGACGGCAAGGGACAAAAGCATTAAATGCCCGTCTAAGTCACCCAAACAGTGCACAAAGAGACCATCAGGGGCGCCACCGTTCGCCATGATGGAAATCTTGTCAGCGCCGCTTGCCACCACGCACCCCAGGCTGCACGGCCTCCGCCACGTGCGCTTTGGAAGGGTCCTGAGGCGACACGTTGTTGGATGAGCTGGAGCGGAGGAAACGAGTGGTTGCCGCGGCCGTCATCTTGTCGCGGCAAGCGCCTTGCCGCGGCCGTCATCTTGTCGCGGTTGTTGTCTTGTCGTGCCCGGAAGCTTGTCGCTCACCGGGCCTTCCCGGCAAGCTCCTCTTGCCGGGGCCTTGTCTTCTAAGTGCCTTGGTTGGCCTTCCCGGCAAGCTCCTCTTGCCGGGGCCTTGTCTTCTAAGTGCCTTGGTTGGCCTTCCCGGCAAGCTCCTCTTGCCGGGGCCTTGTCTCCTTGGCTTAAACACTTTGTTCTTGAATGGCTCCAAAGGAACCACGGAGGATCTTGGCGGTCGCTTTGGCAAGCCTTGCAGCAGGTCTTTGCTGTTCGCCCGTGCCGCAGTTCGGGATACTAGGGTACCCTACTCTAGTACTGACAGGTTAGTCGAGACCAAATGACATAACGGTATACTCATACAGCCCCGGTGGTAAAAAGCCGTCTTAGGTATATCCGCTCTCGAATCTTCAATCGATGGTACCACGATCGTAAATCGATCTTGGAAAACACCTTAGCTCCTTGCAATTGGTCAAACAAGTCATTGATCATCGGTAGTGGGTACTTGTTCTTAATGGTCACTTCATTCAATCCGCGATAATCAACAACCATTCTTAATGATCCATCCTTCTTCTCCACTAGAAATCTTGGTGATCCCCAAGGTGAAGAACTTGGTAGAATAAAACCTTTATCCGATAACTCCTTAATCGCTTCTTAATTTCCTCCAAATCTTGGGCTGGCATCCTATCACGGTCTCTTAGATATCGGCCTCAAAGGTGCACTCGCAATATTTCAATCGAAACTCAATGTCCCTATCCGTGGCATGCACAGCAACTCTTACGGAAACACGTCAGGAGTAATCCCTTACCACCGGTACTTCCTCCCGCACAACTCCGTTAAAGGAATTTACATGGGCTCTCCTCGGCTCATGCCGTGATACAAACTTGATCCTCCTCCCTTACGGGGTGGAAAGCAAAATTGACTTCTTCGACGCAGGTCTATGTTTCCCTCCATACTTGATAACAATCCATGCCTAATATCACATCCAATCCTTGCGATTCCGAACTATTAGGTCCGAGGGAAATACATAGTGTCCAATCCTTAATGGCAGTCGATCACACCATAAACTAGCCATGTATTCTGCTCCGGGTGAGGTTACTAGCATGGGTGACCTAAGGGCTTGGGTTGGTAGTTTATACTTATCCACAAATCCCCTTGATATGTATGAATGTGATGCACCAGTATCAAAAGAACAAGCTGCGATAAATGACTCAACCAAAAACTTACCTATTACGTGCATCTGGTGAGCTTCAACCTCCTCCGCGATAGCGTGGTTCACTTATCCCCTGTTGAAAGGGTTCGGCTTCTTTCTGAGCTTCCATTACCATTACCATTTTGGCCTTACGGACAATCATTTGCATAATGCGGTCTTGCGACACTTAAAGCAAGTGATGTGGCGCCAGTCTACCTTGGATGGTGTTGACGGGTTGGTGCGGTTTTGTCCATTGCTTCCTCCATTCCCGTTCCCATTCCCCGGGCGCCATTATGGTTGTCGAGCTACCTCCTCCATGGGTATGCTGAAATTGTCCTCCCGGCAGTAGCGAAGTTTCTGCTGAGCTCGAGTTATACTTCCCTGTCCATACTTTCTCTTGCGATTGTCAATCTGCTTTGCTTCCCTTCAATCATAAGAGCACGATCTACCAACTCTTGGTAGTTGTTGAAAGTGGCTACCATCAACTGCATGCTCAGCTCATCATTCAGTCCTTCTAGAAACTTCTCACCTTGCATTTGCATGCACATGTAGCAACGTCATCCGGGGCATAACGTGCTAGCTTACTAAAATCATCCACATATTGGCCAACTGTCCGCCTTCCTTGGCGCCAAGTTGCGAAACTCACGCTTCTTCATGGCCATAGCTCCTGTTTGAAACATGGGAAGTACGGAAAGCTTGCTTTGGCCGATCCCATGTGGCAGGTGTCTCTGAGGTAAGTGGGCTGTAAAATTCTCCCACCATGCTTTGTTGCGGGTCCTTTGAGCTGATGTGCGGCAAACTTCACCCCTTTCTCCATCTGTACATCCTGCGGTGGTCAACTCCTCCCTACCTTGCAGAGCCAATCATACTGCTACTATCGGCTCGGTGCTCTTTGGAAAACACCGTGATTCAGCCTTAAGAAACGGGTCAAATGGTTGACGGTGGTGGTGGTGGTGGATTGTTGTTGTTGTTGTTGTTGTTGCCTTGGTTACGTACCAATGTTTGAATCAAGGCATTACAACGCTTGAATCAAGCGAGAGTGATCTCTGGCGGAAAACAAATCCGAGAATTGGCGTCTCGGAGGCATCTGAGGGTTTATAGAAAAGGCGAGAGTTAAGAATAGAATGAGGTCTAGTGAGAAACACTACCCATATGCACATGAGACAATCACACAATATCACTCCAATCAATTCAAACAAAAGGCATACAACGATCTAACTATCGTTACAAAAAGTGCTGCAACTAAAACTAATTTAGAATGGGGAAATCTACTCATTGTTATGGTGGTCGACTAGAAAAACTGCTCGATGAAGACTCCATGATATCTGCTCCGCTTCATCTTGAAATCATCATCACTAGGATCGAATCCGGTGTAAATGCGATGATGATGTAGTTCTCTGGTCAGGTGCTACCTTCATCTTCTCCTCCGGGTGCTGAATTTCCCATGAGTTCTTCAATCTTCTCCTTAAGATCGCCGTTTGGTCCCACTAGAGCTACAATCTCCTCCATGTAGTCCTTGCGAGTGGCCTTCAGTTCTCCTTCTAGTTCGATAATCTTAGCTTTTGCGGTTTTCAACTCCATCATGTCTGCGCACATCCGGTTTTCTGGCGTCGAATGTCTTTGGTTTAACTCTGGATGAAAGCTGCAATGGATCGATCCTTCTTAGTGCCAACTATCTCCCATCGTTCATCTCGGCGTCCGCAAATCGGTAGATAGTATCCTTGAGGTCTTCTTTGTAGACTTCTCCAATGCGCCTCTATGGTTATGTGAGCTGTCATGCTCCTTCCCGGACTCGAGGTTGGTGCATTGAAAACACACTCTATGGGCTCCGTGATTGGCATAAGCGCCCTTCCCCCGGAATGGAGACTAGAATCTTCCAGCGCTCCTCTTCGGGCAAAGTGGCGTTGTAAGTCCCGGTGAATCTTGGTAATCCTCTATATAGGTACTTAGTGACTTCCTTCAGGTGTCGTCCAAAGGTTGTATCTTCATCCTTTGGGTGAACTTGTTCCTTGCTTAGTCATCCTAAAAGAATAGAAAATATGAGGAGTCGAAATGAGAAGAAAGAGTAGTGATCTAGGGCTTTAGCTTAGTAGTCGTGTCCCTACGGTCGGCGTGTGCTCGATACCATATCTGTAGCGACAGGACCTCAAACGGTCGATCTACGTGCTCGATGTCATCCTGGATCATGTAATCTTTGACACCACATAGTACTCGGAGGATTTATATGGTATCAATCACACACTTATTACAATCGATTGTCTCAAGAGAGAGCTTAATAAAGTAAATATGGCTTAAGGCCATCTAAATATGATAGCAGCGGAAGGCTTGGAAGAATAAGCGAGTCCATCAACTCCAACAACATCACTGAGTATAGAACCACGACCTAAGCACCTTACTGTCGTAAATGCGAAAAGCGTACGCAACATGAAGCGTTGCAGCCCTAAAACGGGTCAGCACATGGAATATCTTGGCAATGTAACACATAGAGAAATAATGGAATAAGCTATACTACATGCATATTTGGCTGGTGGAAAGCTCTATGGTTCTGATTTGCGTAAGCCAATTTTTCCCTCTTGCAAAGGAATAAATTTATTTAACTATCATGGTGGTTGTGAAACATTGAGAATGGTTGAGAGCATTCTCAATCCCAATTAAAAATACTCATTAAAACCCAACAATATTAATTAGAAGTAACATGATGAGATTCACATGATATCCAAGTACTAGATACTCAAGATATCCATAACCGGGGACACGGCTAACCATGGTTAGTTTATACACTCTGCAGAGGTTTGTGCACTTTTCCCCACAAGACTCGATCGCCTCCGTTTGATTTCTCGCACTTTTCAAGGTGTTTGAGAAGCGGATGGCCGAGACATAGTCTTTGGAAGCGCTAGCACCTTACATGTGGGTAGACCGTACCACCTACGGCCCCTACATCCGCTAGCCTACCCGTAAGAGTTCGCACAACTTAATCAACTATGCGAGCCCATAATGGCTTGTGGCTGCACCGTAAGTTTCTAGCATGAATAATCTCATGATCCCTTTGAGCACAGGTGGCGGTCAGAAGAAATCTGAGCAGCAAGTCTGATAGAAACCAGTGCCTCAATCCACCCGGATGTGTGTTTAAGTTGCCACCTTAAATAACCCATTAATTAACAATCTCACATCATCATGGATACACTCACCCAATCCACGTCTACTAGCATAGCATGGCAATATAAGCAAGCGTAGAAGTAACTCCCAAGGGTTTGATAATAGAGCAATTAATAGGTACTACCTCAACTACTTCCCATCCCCAATTTAATTAGATCCTAATCATGCGGTGTTTGAGGATAGATCTAATACATAAAACTGGGTAGTAGGAAAGGTATCATCAAAGTGTTACTTGCCTTGCTGATGATCCGCGAAACTTAGAGACTCGAAGTAACAGGCGGCGGACTCCGGGTATTCTATCGCAGACAAACAAACAAGCATATAATAAGTACTCATCTAATGCACAGGTAAAACTCAAATAGATCTAACCAGATAGTTCAACTTAAGAAATCCGGTTTGCAAAAAGAATCAAATCAAATGAAGCAGCGAAAGTCAAGCGGCGGAAGAAAAACAGCTTCGTTTTACTAATCTGGATCTAGGTCAAATTTTACAGGAGCAAAAACTTGTTTAAGTAGATTATTCGGAAGAGGGTTTGAGGCGAAACTCTAGGCGCTTGAATCGCTGATTCCGATAAGCAAGCGAAAAGATTATACTAAAAGCGAAAATCGGATCAAGAATCGCGATCAGAAAAATCGCGGATTAAATCTGAGAAAAAGAAAAACGACAAACAGGTTAACGAAGGGACGTTCGTTAACTAAACTAATCTGACGAACGCGTTCGTTTAAACGAACTAACGGACGAACGTCCGCTAATTAGCCTAAACCGAAAAAAACCGGAACTAATAAAAAACGAAAATAAAAAATAAAAATAAAGAAAACCGCCGGTTTTTAGAAAACCGGACACGCGGATCGAGGCGGCGGCGAACCTCGCGCGGGTTCGGTAGTCGGCGGCGGCGGGGTCGGCCAGTCGTGTGGGTCCGACATGGGCGCCAAGGCGGCGGCAAGTAATGGCGGTATTGGCGGCTGAAGCAAGGGGCGCGAAGGTTAGGGTTCGGGGAGGTTGGGCCTCGGGCTGGCCTCCCCGGCTTGAAAAGCCTCCTCGGGCCGGAGTCCCAAGTGACACGGCCCGTAGGAGTCGGTGCTAAATAATAACACGCAGAAAAAAATAAAAAGAAATACTAAACCGACTCCAAAAATCCCGAAATAAATTTTTCCCGGCTTCTAATATCAAGCCGGATTTAATGAACATTTATTTGGGGTCTAAATGCAATTTTGAAAAACGCGCATTTTTCCTAAATTCAAATAAAAAGGCGGAAAACTCCAAAATAAAATCTTATTTGATTTTATATTAAATCTTCATTATTTCTTTATTTTGGGAAAGTCATTTTGTTCCCTCTCTCTTGTTTTGTTAGTAGAAATAATTGAAGATAAAATAAAAAAAATCGAATGATCCTATTTTCAAAATTTGAGAAAATTCAAATATGAAAATTTCAAAATCCCCAACTCTCTCCGTGGGTCCTTGAGTTGCGTAGAATTTCTAGGATCGAGAAAGAATGCAACGGAAAAATATGATATGCAATGATGCTCTATGTATAACATTCCAAATTGAAAATTTGGGATGTTACATGCGATATGTGCAAGTATTGGAGTGTCTTTTGCATTTAGTTTTCACTTTTCTTTGATGCACAATGCTGGTATGAGATAGTCCATGGTTTATTTATAGAATGCTCATTACACTTCACTTATATCTTTTGAGTATGGCTTTATAGAATGCTTCATGTGTGTCACTTATATCATTTGAAGTTTGGATTGCCTGTTTCTCTTCACATAGAAAACCGCCATTTGTAGAATGCTATTTTGCTTCACTTATATTTGTTAGAGAGTGGGTATATATTTTCTAGAAAGAATTAAACTCTCTTGCTTCACTTATATCTATTTAGAGAGATGACAGGAATTGGTCATTCACATGGTTAGTCATAAAATCCTACATAAATTTTGTAGATCACTTTGAATATGATACGTTTGATTCCTTGCAATAGTTTTGCGATATAAAGATGGTGATATTAGAGTCATGCTAGTGGGTAGTTGTGGATTGTAGAAATACTTGTGTTGAAGTTTGTGATTCCCGTAGCATGCACGTATGGTGAACCGTTATGTGATGAAGACGGAGCATGATTTATTTATTGATTGTCTTCCTTATGAGTGGCGGTCGGGGACGAGTGATGGTCTTTTCCTACCAATCTATCCCCCTAGGAGCATGTGCGTAATACTTTGTTTCGATGACTAATAGATTTTTGCAATAAGTATGTGAGTTCTTTATGACTAATGTTGAGTCCATGGATTATACGCACTCTCACCCTTCCATCATTGCTAGCCTCTTGATGCAGTGCATTGCCCTTTCTCACCTCGAGAGTTGGTGCAAACTTTGCGGTGCATCCAAACCCCGTGATACGATATGCTCTATCACACATAAGCATCCTTATATCTTCCTCAAAACAGCCACCATACCTACCTATCATGGCATTTCCATAGCCATTCCGAGATATATTGCCATGCAGCTTCCATCATCTTCATATACATGACTTGAGCATTCATTGTCATATTGCTTTGCATGATCGTAAGATAGCTAGCATGATGTTTTCATGGCTTGTCCATTTTTTGATATCTTTGCTACGCTAGATCATTCCACATCCCGATACACCGCCGGAGGCATTCATATAGAGTCATATCTTTGTTCTAGACATCGAGTTGTAATATTGAGTTGTAAGTAAATAAAAGTGTGATGATCATCATTATTAGAGCATTGCCCCAAAGTGAGGAAAAGGATGATGGAGACTATGATTCCCCACAAGTCGGGATGATACTCTGGACTTTAAAAAAATAAAAGAGGCCACAGAAGCCCAAACAAAGAGGCCAAAGAAGCCCACCAAAACAAAAAAATAAAAAAATAAAAAATGAGAGAAAAAGAGAGAAGGGGCAATGTTACTATCCTTTTACCACACTTCTGCTTTAGAATAGCACCACGTTCTTCATATAGAGAGTCTCTTGAGTTATCACTTTCATATACTAGTGGGAATTTTCATTATAGAACTTGGCTTGTATATTCCGATGATGGGCTTCCTCAAATGCCCGAGGTCTTCATGAGCAAGCAAGTTGGATGCACACCCACTTAGTTTCCAGTTTGAGCTTTCATACACTTATAGCTCTTAGTGCATCCATTGCATGGCAAACCCTACTCCTCACATTGACATCAATTGATGGGCATCTCCATAGCAGATTGATTAGTCGCGTCGATGTGAGACTTTCTCCTTTTTGTCTTCTCCACACAACCTCCATCATCATATTCTATTCCACCTATAGTGCTATGTCCATGGCTCACGCTCATGTATTGCGTGAAAGTTTAAAAGGTTTGAGAATGTCAAAAGTATGAAACAATTGCTTGGCTTGTCATCGGGGTTGTGCATGATTTGAATATTTTGTGTGGTGATGATGGAGCATAGCGGACCATATGATTTTGTAGGGATAACTTTCTTTGGCCATGTTATTTTGAAAATACATGATTGCTTTATTAGTATGCTTGAAGTATTATTGTCTTACTATCAAATGATAGACTATTGCTTTGAATCACTCGTGTCTTAATATTCATGCCATGATTAGATTACATGATCAAGATTATGCTAGGTAGCATTCCACATCAAAAATTATCTTTTTATCATTTACCTACTTGAGGACGAGCAGGAATTAAGCTTGGGGATGTGGATACGTCTCCGTCGTATCTATAATTTTTTATTGTTCCATGCCAATATTATGCAACCTTCATATACTTTTGGCAACTTTTTATACTATTTTTGGGACTAACATATTGATCCAGTGCCCAGTGCCAGTTCTTGTTTGTTGCATGTTTTCTGTTTCGCAGAAAATCCATATCAAACGGAGTCCAAACGAGATAAAAACTGACGGAGATTTTTTGGAATATATGTGAATTTTGGGAAGTGGAATCATCGCAGACGATGCCCGAGGGGGCCACGAGGCAGGGGGCAGGCGCGCCCCGGACCCTCATGGACACCCCGTAAGGCGGTTGTTGGCCTTCTTTCGCCGCAAGAAAGCTAATATCCGGATAAAAATCGTGTTCAAATTTCATTCCAATCGGAGTTATGGATCTCCGGGACTATAAGAAACGGTGAAAGGCGGATCTGGGAGCGCCAAGCAGAGAGGCAGATCCAATCTCGGAGGGCTCTCGCCCTCCCACTCCATGGAGACCATGGACCAGAGGAAACCCTTCTCCCATCTAGGGAGAAGGTCAAGGATGAAGAAGAAGGAGGGGCTCTTCCCCTCGCTCGGTGGCAACGTGAGTGCAGCTGGGCCATCATCGTCACCGCAATCTACACCCACAACTTCACCGCCGTCATCACCAACTCTTCCCCCCTCTATGCAGCAGTGTAACCCCTCTTTTACCCATTTTAATCTCTACTTAAACATGGTGCTCAACGCTATATATTATTTCCCAATGATGTATGGCTATCCTATGATGTTTGAGTAGATAAGTTTTGTCCTATGGGTTAATTGATGATCTTGATTGGTTTGAGTTGCATGTTTTATTATTGGTGTTGTCCTATGGTGCTCTCCGTGTCGCGCAAGCGTGAGGGATTCCCGCTGTAGGGTTTGCAATATGTTCATGATTTGCTTATTATCTGCGTTGCGTGAGTGACTGAAACACAAACACGGATAAGTGGGTCATGGTGTATGGGAATAAAGAGGACTTGATGCTTTAATGCTATGGTTGGGTTT
The DNA here is from genome assembly GCA_021605145.1 of Aegilops bicornis. Taxonomy (NCBI): domain Eukaryota; kingdom Viridiplantae; phylum Streptophyta; class Magnoliopsida; order Poales; family Poaceae; genus Aegilops; species Aegilops bicornis. Next base: position 487,219 of record JAHIAL010000021.1, on the reverse strand, counting down.
TACCTTAATGATCTTTAGTAGTTGCGGATGCTTGCTAGAGTTCCAATCATAAGTCCATATGATCCAAGAAGAGAAAGTATGTTAGCTTATGCCTCTCCCTCAAACAAAATTGCAATAATGATTACCGGTCTAGTTATCGAATGCCTAGGGACAAATAACTTTCTCGTTACAAAAAGCTCTCTACTAAAACTAATTTAGTTGTGTCTTTATCTAAACAGCCCCTAGATTTTATTTACATTCTCTTTATTATCTTGTGAACCTATCCAAAAACACCTACAAAGTACTTCTAGTTTCATACTTGTCCTAGGTAAAGCGAACGTTAAGCGTGCGTAGAGTTGTATCGGTGGTCGATAGAACTTGAGGGAATATTTGTTCTACCTTTAGATCCTCGTTGGGCTCGACACTCTTACTTATCGAAAGAGGCTACAATTGATCCCCTATACTTGTGGGTTATCATACACTAAATTGAAACGTCGATATTAAGTCTCGTACTATCCACATTCAAATGTTGTTTTTAGCCCCCCCCCCCTCGGCACACACGCTACATACTTCCTGTATCGATCAATCTTCCTCTCCTAACCACCTTAGGAAGCTATCGGTTTCCCACACACATTCATTCTTTCTCTCCATGTTTCGATCTCTAACTCTCTCAACTACACAACCCCCCTTTTCCACTCTTTTACCAAATGTATCTACCTCACACACCCGCCATTGCACCCCATGCCGAGCTCTCTCTCTCTCTCTCCCACCCTCTCTCGCTAGATACATGCATTGCCTATCTAGCCCCCTGATGTCGCTTGAAGCTACATCAGTATTTCCCCAAAGAGGAAGGGATGATGCAGCGTAGTGGTGGTAGGTATTTCCCTCAGAAATGAAACCAAGGTTATCGAACCAAGAGGGAGAACCAAGCAACACAACGTAAACAACCCCGCTGACACAAATAACAACACCTACGCAACCCGACGTGTTTAAGGGGTTGTCAATCCCTTTTCGTAACGGCGCCGAAGCAGTGCGTGACGGGAGAAAGTTGTAATAGATTGAATAAATAGATCGCAAATAAAATAAAGTGCAACAAAGTATTTTTGTATTTTTGGTTTAATATATCTGAAAATAAATGCAAAGGAAAGTAGATCACAAAGGCAAATATATGAGAAAGAGACCCGGGAGCCGTAGGTTTCACTAGTGGCTTCTCTCGAGAAAAATAGCAAACGGTGGGTAAAAAAGTTACTATTGGGCAATTGATAGAACTTCAAATAATCATGACGGTATCCAGGCAATGATCACTATATAGGCATCACGTCCAAGATTAGTAGACCGACTCCTGCCTGCATCTACTACTATTACTCCACAGATCGACCGCTATCTAGCATGCATCTAATGTATTAAGTTCATGGAAAAATGGAGTAATGCAATAAGAACGATGACATGATGTAGACAAGATCTACCTATGTAGAGATAGACCCCATCTTTTTATCCTTATCAGCAACAATACATACGTGCCGGTTCCCCTTCTGTCACTGGGATCAAGCACCGTAAGATCGAACCCACTACAAAGCACCTCTTCCCATTGCAAGATAAATATATCAAGTTGGCCAAACAAAACCCAAATATCGAGAAGAAATACGAGGCTATAAGAGATCATGCATAAAAGAGATCAAAGAAACTCAAATACTTTCATGGATATAAAAGATATAAGCGATCATAAACTCAAAGTTCATCAGATCCCAACAAACACACGGCAAAAGAGTTACATCATATGGATCTCCAAGAGACCATTGTATTGAGAATTCAGCGACAGAGAGGAAGCCATCTAGCTACTAACTATGGACCCGAAGGTCTACAAAGAACTACTCACGCATCATCGGAGAGGCACCAATGGAGGAGGTGAACCCCACCCGAGATGGTGTCTAGATTGGATCTAGTGGTTCTGGACTCTGCGGCGGCTGGATCAATATTTCATCGACTCCCCTATGGTTTTTGGAATGTTGGGGTATATATAGCGCAAAGAGGCGGTCCGGGGGGGGCACTCGAGGTGGGCACAACCCACCAGGGCGCGCCTGGGCCTCCTGGCGCGCCCTGGTGGGTTGTGCTCTCCTCGAAGCACTTCTGTGCACAGCTGTGGCCCATTAGGTTCCTTCTGGTCCAAAAAAAATCTTCGTAAAGTTTAGTTGCATTTGGACTCCATCTGATATTGATTTCCTGCAATGTAAAAAACATGCAGAAAACAGCAACTGGCACTTGGCACTATGTCAATAGGTTAGTACCAAAAATTACTATAAAACATCCAAGATTGATAATATAATAGCATGGAAATATAAAAAATTATAGATATGTTGGAGACATATCACCCCCCCCCCTCTCGTGTGCACGCATGCTCGTTGTCTATCTAGGTCACTCCCTCGAGACTGTCTCACTCTTTCTTGCGCACGGCGGCCCACACTCGCTCAATCTCGCTCTCTTTATCTGAGTCTCGATTAACCTCGCTTTCTTTCACACACAAATGATATATCTCCATGTTCGGGCCTCGGTCGACACACTCTATATACTCTCACGCAGATTGTCTATCTAGGTCAGTCCATCCAAGCCGCCCCCACTCTTTCGACCTCGTGGTGGGCCACGCTCACTCAATCTTAATCTCTCTCTGCCTCTTTTTGTATGTCTCCATTGACCTCGCTCTTTCTCGGACACAAACGATATATCTCCATGTTTGAGCCCAATTCGACATATTCATATTGTATACTCTCTCACGCACATTGTCTATCTAGGTCACTCTCTCCAACCCGTCTCGCTCTTTCGATCGCACGACGACCCACACTCGCTCAATCTCTCTCCCTTTATATATGTAATCGATTGACCTTGCTTCCTCCCACGCACAAAATATATCTATGTGTCTGTGACTGGATCATCTCTCAAGCTCTATCTTATAGCCCTCACCCTTCCCAAAAGCTCAATCGGTATATATCTCTCCAGAGCATATATATCTTTTCAACGAATGTCGGACCACACTCACTTTGTCTCTCTATCTATCCGTGTCTCGATTGACCTCGCTTTCTCACGCCGTATCTTCCACACATTGAAGCTACCTCTCCATCCCTCGCAGAGCCGGAGCTATTTACATTGCGAGGGGGACTCCAACCTTGGATTAATTTGTGAAGGCATTTATTCCGGTGGGTTTAGATCATAGCATTCGGCCCACAACTACTCCAAACACCGTTGCAACCCCCGCACCTCCCCCAATTGATTTCCCTTTGGCTCGGTCATCGCTCTCTCGCACGTCCTTTCTCGCCTTCAACGTCGCACCATGGTATTTTTGCAAAAAACTCTTTTGTTCTCTTTAATTATTACAAATAAGCTACAAAACTACACACCGATAGTCCACCTGTAATGGAACAAATTTCGACCCACAAATTAAAGTGCTACAAAATACACACCGAGGGGCCCACCTGTCATGAAAAAAAATTGGACCCATATATAAATTAAAAATTAAAAAGGACGAGGATCGAACATGCGACCAGGGCCTTTAGGCCGCATGTCAATAGGTAACATAATACATCAATCTTTGTTGTACCCCCTTTGTTGATATAATGTTTTTATATTACGACGGCCCATTTAGTGGATACCATGTAATATATTTTTTAGTACATTAGTGGGATTGGCTCGTTAGCACGTACTATTCGCCTACACTTACTGGTGGGTTCCATGTCTACTCTCTCTCTCTCTCCTCCCCTTCTATGTTTAGCCGCATGGGCAAACATGAAGAATTCGCGGGCGATGTTGCCGTTGATCATATCTAGACGCGTTCACAAGTTACAACACCAGTTTAATGTACTAGTAGTACTAGTCAATGTGTACGTGCAATGCACATTAATTTGGAAGTATATTAAGTGCATGCGGATATTAAGTAGGATATTATTTGTGTGTTATTATGTGATTAGCACTATTTTTGGCATGAAATTAACTGCATGCTAAACGTGTTGAGCGCTCGACATTGAAGTAGTCTAGGTTGTTGGATGAGAAGGAATACATGTGGCTTGATGACGTTTTATATTTAATTTGATATGGCTCTAGCAGAATATTCAATCTATCAAACCATAGATTTCATTCAGTCTGACTCCGGCTTTACACTCATACGATGATCGATCTAAAATAAACGGAAATGATAAACGTTCGGGTTTTAAGCATGGCCATCCGAATGTTTTTCATGGCAAATTTAGATTACGCGGCGGCGTCTTGCGGTGGGAAGCGGCTCCTCTATCGTTCTCTGTGTGTCGTCGGGCCACTGACCGACGGTGACGGCGGTGTCTTGCGCCGTTGTTGGCATACTCCTGGTTGTTGGCCCTAGCTTCAAGGAAGGCCAGAATGTTCTGGACTTCGGTCTCCATGTGACAGCCTGGTTTTTGCCCTCTTCTCTTTGCCTGATTTTCAGTTGGTTTGATTTTGAAATTTGGAGTTTTGAATCTTTTCATATGGACTTAAACACTTGGGTACCCCTTGGCTTTCACCCAAGTGCCTCATTTCCTTCTCGAACTATCATTTCCTCTCTGGTTAAACCCAAAATAATATTTTGAATATTTTTCTTAAATGAAAAATATTCATTTCCCTCTCTTAAACCCTAGCTAGCTCAATGTGCTCCAAAGCAACCCCAATTTTTCTTGCCCACAAAAATCTGAAAAAATTCAAAAATATTCTTTGAACCCTAGGGCACCTTCCTGAGCAAAAATATTTAATCACTTTTTGGAATATTTTTGCTACAGAAAATATTTTCTATTCTGGACAGAAATGGTGGTTTCTACAGCAACTACCATTTTACTTGCTCCATTGTGGCTGGTTTTTCTTGTGCATCATCACCTTAGTAGATGATTGCTAACCTCCAAAGCCCAGCTCCCAACTCCCAAAGAGTTTGACCACAGAAGCTCTCAAAGTTCTTGTCCGTGAACTTACCAAGCCAGCTTGAAATCTATTCTCTGCGCCTCACGATCAAACCCAAGTGTGGTAAACTCTAAAACTACCACGAACAACATGCCAGACATGAAGTTTGGGCTTAGGTCGGCCTGAGGTCAGAGTTCACGTGATGACCACGCGTGTGCATGATGCCAACCTGCATGTCGCCGCGCTCTGAGTGCCGCCGAGCGCTCTGTTGTGCGCGTGCTCACTGCCCCGACTGCCTAAGCTTGCCAAGCTTTGCCACAATCTTTGTCCAAACCCTCTTAACTCCCTCCTGGCGCTCGTCGATGCCGGAGCTCGCTGCAGCGAGCACGGCAGGCGGTGATAACGTGAATAAAGCAGGTTGATCACTGCTTGTGCTTTCGTCGTCACCCCCTGCTCTCGTGTTTCGCCCCCGCCGCCTACGCTTCCAGCGTGAGCTGCGTCGCCTTCTCCCCGTCTCACTGACGTTGTTTGTCATCGGGCGCCGTGTCCAGGTGTCCACCGGCAGAGCCCGATCCCCCCCCCTCGACGCTCGGCTATAAATAGAGCCCTCCCCAGCCTCCTCGAGCACCATCCACTCCTCCCACACACTCCACGATCTCGTAGGAAGCTGTAGCCCGGCCGGGCAGGCCGCGGGCCGCCGTCCCCGAGCTCGAGCTTCACGGACGATCCCTCGGGTTGTCTCCGTAGCTCGCCCTCCTGTGCTCGGGCCTCCTTCCAGGCGTCCGTCGTGCCTCGGTGTTCTTGCTCCGCCTGTTGGAGCCCCTGAGTCGCCTACGTCGCCATCGTCTTCATCTCCGGCGACCTCGCTCTCTGTCTCCGCTAGAGAGGTTGTTCCGACGTCCAGACCACCCCTAGCTACTCTACGGGTACGGGCACGTGCGCCTCCTCTCCTCTTTTGATCCCTCCCTCTCGTTCTGGCCAAGAAGCTCTCCTCGCCGGCGTGAGCTTCGGCTTGGCCAGCCGTCCTGCTTCCCTCTCACACGACTAGCAGGCCCGCTTAGTCAGCCACTCAAGACGCTGTGAAGTGGTACAGTGGTTGCGCCCACGAGGCTTTACGCCTTCGACGTCACCCCCCTCCAGTCTGTTTTTATTTAAATTTAAATTTCATTTTTCCAGAGAGCTTCAAATAGCCAAAACTCTTTAACCATAAGTCCAAATGAATTGATTCTTTTTGCATTGTGTTCTTTGTGAAGAAATATAGCAGCTCACCAAAAATGAGATTTTTTTTCTCTGCTGTCTAGATTTTCTGGTGAATTTCATAATGGTTTTTGATGTTTTCTTTTTGTGTTTATAAATATTTTCAGAAGGTGAAGCTTGTCTTGAGGATCACCAGGAGGCTAGTGAACCTCATCTGCACTAAGGCAAGCCACAACAACATTTTCATGGTGCCATTACAATATTTGTGATTTTACAACTTGAATGAATGATTTAATCCATGCATTTAAATCACTATTATAGTATTTATATTACATTGGTTGCTTGTTTAAGTTGTCATGCTTAGTTTACGTAAAGTTTGAAGCTAACTAAGTTGGTAAAGTAACAAGAAGAAAAATATTGTTAAAAAGAAGTAAAAAGGTTATGATTATAAGTAATTATTTGGAGTTATTTTCTTGCATGGGAAAAATGATAAATTTGCTAGAAAAGATTTTGTTTACAGTGAGGTTTAATCCTAACCAGAGTATTGTCATGAGTTGTTGATGTTGATGCTTAGTGTGGATATAGTTGACCCAGTAATTTCCGATGATATATGATGCATATGTTTGTGTTGCACTTGCATGGCATGTTATGATACTGGTTAATTTCACGTTAAGTTGAACCTGTTAATAACCCAACTTGAATATATCATTGACCGGGTCATGGTGCCACTGAATCGAGTTTTTCCCAGTGCAACCACATTTGACTTTATGGGAAGGCCTTTATTCGGTCCGTTGTCCACGACTGGTCCGATTGCCTCCAACGAGGGAAGGTTATGGGCGTCACGGTACCACGGCACAGTAGCGGACATAACCTTGTGTGCCCGTTGTTGAGATTATGGTACCTTGTCCCCGTGTGAGACGTTTATGTTTTGGCCACGATGATGGTCGTTGGTGTCTTTGGTAGACACGGGGCCACCTAGGACTAGCCCAGTGGGTAGTGAGTCGAAGTGGCCGGGAGAGTGTCATGGCAATGGAGGGGTTTCGTCGGAATGTCAGTGGTCCACCCGAATGGGAGTGCGAGGCCATGGGTTCCGTGGTGTGGGTACAGTGCGCTACCTCTCCAGAGTCTATTAATCTATCGATAGCCGAGTCCATGGTTATGGACACGCTCGAAAGTAGGTCACACCATGGGTCAACATTTAATAAATTTTGCACACTAAGTCATGAACTTTGCACTGTTGATGATGATGGGAAGGCCATCTGGATGTTTGAGACCAAGTGTTGGTCATGGCTGTGATCGCCGGAAAGATCACGAGGTAACCCGAGTTAAGACCACGAGGTTGGTACGTTTGTGATCCAAGAGCGATCACCGTTGGTAAGCCAGTCCGAGGGACTTTTCTCACAAGGGCATGATCACAGCATGTTGGATATATATATATTGTTGCATTAATAATAATTGGTTAATTATCATGATATTGTTTGCCATTATGTTTATGCTTGTTGTGAGCTTGCAAGTACATTCAATGTACTGACCTGGCGTGTCATGCCAGATTTCAGGAAAGTCTCGTTGCAAAGGAGTGATGTCTGAGTCTAGATCGTGTCCACATCGGTGTCCCTGTGCTATGGAGTTCCGCTACGACGTTGTTCCACCACCGCGTAGTTGTTATGATTGAGGCCCCTTTATGTTCACCAAATAATGTACATATTGTTCAGCCGCACCGCGTGTGCCGCTTGGCCCCGCCACCTGTTGTAATATAAACTTTGATCCGCTAGCATCAATAAAGCGGTTGTTTTCTATACCAAGATGTTGTGTGTTGCCAGAAGACATGGTCTTTGGGCTGGCAATGCATAGTAAACCGGTTGCTCTGAGCCGGGGTGCCACACTCCAAGAGCGAGTCAACTGGCGGGAGGAGGCGACTGGCGTTGGTGCAAGGAAGCGGTCGACGGCGGCCATCCATGCGGCTGAGGGGGTACTGGCACCCACACGGGGACATGCGCTGGCAACGGCGAGGCGGAGACATTCGTGTGCAAAGGCACCGGCATGGGCGGTGATACGTCTCCATCGTATCTACTTTTCGAAACACTTTTGCCCTTGTTTTGGACTCTAACTTTCATGATTTGAATGGAACTAACCTTGATCGATGTCTTGTTTTTAAGCGTAATTGCCATGGTGTTATTTTTATGCAGAAATAAAAGTTCTCGGAATGACCTGAAACTTCACGGAGAATATTTTTGGAATATATAAAAATACTGGCCAAAGAATCAAGGCCAGGGGCCCCACACCCTGTCCACGATGGTGGGGCGCGCCTAACCCCCCTGGGCGCGCCCCTTGCCTCGTGGGCCCCCTGGTGCTCCACCGACCTCATCTCCAACTCTATATATTCACGTTCGGGGAGAAAAAAATCAGAGAGAAGGATTCATCACGTTTTACGATACTGTAGCCGACGCCAAGCCCTAAACTCTCTCGGGAGGGCTGATCTGGAGTCCGCTCGGGGCTCGGAGAGGGAATCCATCGCCGTCGTCATCATCAACCTTCCTCCATCACCAATTTCATGATGCTCACCGCCGTGCGTGAGTAATTCCATCATAGGCTTGCTGGACCGTGATGGGCTGGATGAGATTTATCATGTAATCGAGTTAGTTTTGTTAGGGTTTGATCCCTTGTATCCACTATGTTCTAAGATTGATGTTGCTATGACTTTGCTATGCTTAATGCTTGTCACTAGGGCCCGAGTGCCATGAATTTAGATCTGAACCTATTATGTTTTCATGAAATATGTGAGTTCTTGATCCTATCTTGCAAGTCATTAATCACCTACTATGTGTTATAATCCGGCAACCCCGGAGTAACAATAATCGGGACCACTCCCGGTGATGATCGTAGTTTGAGGAGTTCATGTATTCACTATGTGTTAATGCTTTGGTCTGGTACTCTATTAAAAGGAGGCCTTAATATCCCTCAGTTTCCAATAGGACCCCACTGCCACGGGAGGGTAGGACAAAATATGTCATGCAACTTCTTTTCCATAAGCATGTATGACTATATTCGGAATAGATGTCTACATTACATTGATGAATTGGAGCTAGTTCTATGTCACCCTATGTTATAACTGTTGCATGAGGAATCGCATCCGACATAATTATCCATCACTGATACAATGCCTACGAGCTTTTCACATATTGATCTTTGCTTAGTTACTTTGCCGTTGCATCAAGTTACAATTACTACAAAACTGCTCTTTGTTACCTTTGCCACCGTTCTTTGTTACTTCCATACTACTTTGCTACTAAATACTTTGCTGCAGATATTAAGTTATCCGGTGTGGTTGAATTGACAACTCAACTGCAAATACTTGAGAATATTCTTTGGCCCCCCTTGTGTCGAATCAATAAATTTGGGTTGAATACTCTACCCTCGAAAACTGTTGCGATCCCCTATACTTGTCGGTTATCAAGACTATTTTCTGGCGCCGTTGTCGAGGAGCACAGCTCTATTCTTTGAGTCACTTGGGATTTATATCTGCTCATCACTATGAGGAACTTGAAAGACAAGAAAACCAAAATGTATCCCTCAACTACGAGGGGAGGTAAGGAACTGCCATCTAGCTCTGCACTTGATTCACCTTCTGTTGTGAGTAAACTTGCGACACCCAAACCTGCTTCTGCTATTAATTCTGCTATGTCGCATATTATTGATGATGCCACTTCTGCTATGCATGACACTTATGATGAAACTACTTCTATACTTGATAATACTGTGCCACTAGGTGAATTTCTTGATCAACAACTTGCTAGGGATAGAGAGAATGAAATTATTGAAACTGATAATATTGATGAAAGTGATGATGAAGATTCTCCCCCTAGATATGAATTACCTGTTGTGCCTGAGGGTTATGTTATGGATGAACAAACTACTAGAGACTTTCTTGCTTGCAATGATAGATATGATCTTAAGAAATTATTAGCTAAGCTGAAAGAAAAATCTTTGAATGCTAGAATGAAATATGACCCTGCTTTTGCTACTTCACCTATCTGTATTACTGATAAGGATTATGATTTCTCTGTCGATCCTGAGATAATTACTTTGGTTGAATCTAATCCTTCTTATGGCTATGAATCTGAAACTGTTGTGGCACATCTTACTAAATTAAATGATATGGCCACCCTATTCACTAATGATGAGAAAACTCGCTACTACTATATCCTTAAGTTATTTCCGTTGTCATTAAAGGGTGACACTAAAACATGGTTTAATTCTCTTGATCCTGGTGGTGTGCGTAGTCCCCAGGATATGATTTATTACTTCTATGCTAAATTTTTCCCCGCTCATAAGAAACAAGCTGATGTATGTGAAATATATAATTTTGTGAAAATTTAAGAAGAGAGCCTCACACAAGCTTGGGTGAGGCTTCTCCAATTACTTAATGCTTTGCCTGATCATCCTCTCAAGAAAAATGAAACACTTGATATCTTTTATAATGGACTAACATATGCTTCCAGAGACCACCTGGATAGTTGTGCTGGTTGTGTTTTCAGGGAAAGAACTGTTGATCAAGCTGAATTATTATTGAATAATATGTTGACTAATGAAAATAATTGGAGACTTCCTGAACCAACTCCTAAGCCAACTCCGAAGAAAAGGGGTATTCTATTTCTCAGTCCTGAAGATATGCAAGAGGCAAATAAATCTATGAAGGAAAAAGGTATTAAAGCTGAAGATGTTAAGAATTTACCACCTATTGAAGAAATACATGGTCTTGATAACCCGACACAGGTAGTAAAGGTAAATTCTCTCTATAGATATGATAAAGCTGAAATCCCTTCTACTAAGTTTGCTAGCCAATGCTTGGATGAGTTTGATGACTTTATGGTTAAACAAGAAAACTTCAATGCTTATGTTGGTAGACAATTGAAACGCAATGCTTATATGATTGAATGCTTAAGTGATTATATGTCTAGAGTTAAAGGTGAACTTAAACTTATTAGTAAACATGCTTCTATGGTCACCACTCAAGTAGAACAAGTGCTTAAAGCTCAAAATGATTTGCTCAGTGAATTAAATAATAAGAAAAATGATAATGTTGTTAGAGTTATGACTAGAGGGGGTAAAATGACTCAGGAACCTTTGTATCCTGAGGGCCACCCTAAGAGAATTGAGCAGGATTCTCAGAGAACTAATGTTGATGCACCTAGTCCTTCTAAAAAGAAGAAAAATAAAAATGATAGGACTTTGCATGCTTCTAGTGAACCTGTTGTTGACACACCTGAGAATCCCAATGATATTTCTATTTCTGATGCTGAAACACAACTGCAATGAACATGAACCTAGTGATAATATTAATGATGATGTTCATGTTGATGCTCAACCTAGCAATGACAATGATGTAGAGATTGAACCTGATGTTGATCTTGATAACCCACAATCAAATAATGAAACTTATGATAAGAGAGACTTCATTGCTAGGAAGCACGGTAAAGAAAGAGAACCATGGGTTCAATAACCCATGCCATTTCCTCCTAAACCATCCATGAAAAAGGATGATGAGGATTTTGAGCACTTTGCTGAAATGATTAGACCTATCTTTTTGCGTATGCATTTGACTGATATGCTTAAAATGAATCCTTATGCTAAGTACATGAAAGATATTGTTACTAATAAAAGAAAGATACCGGAAGCTAAAATTTCCACCATGATTGCTAATTATACTTTTAAAGGTGGAATACCTAAGAAACTTGGGATCCAGGAGTACAAACTATACCATGCTCCATTAAAAGAAACTATGTTAAAACTGCTTTATGTGATCTTGGAGCCGGTGTTAGTGTTATGCCTCTCTCTTTATATAGTAGACTTGATTTGGATAAGTTGACACCTACTGAAATATCTTTGCAAATGGCCGATAAATCAACCGCTATACCTGTCAGTATTTGTGAGGATGTGCCTGTTGTGGTTGTAAACGTTACTATCTTAACGGACTTTGTTATTCTTGATATTCCCGAGGACGATAGTATGTCGATTATCCTTGGTAGACCCTTTTTGAATACTGTAGGGGTTGTTATTGATTGCAACAAAGGCAATGTCACTTTTCATGTTAATGGTAATGAGCATACGGTACACTTTCCGAGGAAACAACCTCAAGTCCACAGTATCAATTCTATTGGAAAAATTCCAACGATTACTATTGGAGGTTTTGAATTTCCTCTTCCTACTGTCAAAAAGAAATATGATATTCTTATTGTTGGGGACGTGCATATCCCCGTTGAGGTAACCTAGTGCTATTCGAAAATTCTCCGATTCCATGCGATTCGGAATGAGGTTGTTAACAAGACTTGATCAACCTTGTTAGTGGATTCCTTTTGATAAGCATGAGATGGATGAAGTTAGAAAGCACAACTCTCTATACCCTCCTTTTACTTTTTGTTATTTAGATTAAATAAAGCCAAATAGAATTTTATGTCTGTTTTCTGAATTACCCTTGCAATAAAAAATGCCTAGCTAGGGGCGTTAAACGATAGCGCTTGTTGGGAGGCAACCCAATTTTATTTTTTCCTTGCTTTTTGTTCCTGTTTAGTAATAAATAATTCATCTAGCCTCTGGTTAGATGTGGTTTTATGTTTTAATTAGTGTTTGTGCCAAGTAAGACCTGTAGGATCTTCTTGGATGATAATTATTTGATCTTGCTGAAAAAGACAGAAACTTTGCGCTCACGCATGTAGTTGAAACAAAATCAACATAGCCTCCATGATATTTATGTTCATGGTGAATTATATCGTACTCATGCTTGCAGTCAGTGTTGATTAATTTTAATGCATGTTCATGACTGTTGTCGGTCTCTAGTTGGTCGCTTCCCAGTCTTTTTATAGCCTTCACTTGTACCAAGCGGGAATACTGCTTGTGCATCCACTTCCATAAACCCCAAAGTTATTCCATATGAGTCCACCATACCTTCCTATATGCGGTATCTACCTGCCGTTCCAAGTAAATTTGTATGTGCCAAACTCTAAACCTTCAAATGAAATTCTGCTTTGTATGCTCGAATAGCTCATGTATCAACTAGGGATGTATGTATCTTCCATGCTAGGCGGTTATTCTCACGAGGAGTGGACTCCGCTCCTCATTCACGAGAAAATGACCGGTAACCGGGATGCCCAGTCCCATGCTCAAACCAAATCCAAATAATTGCAAACAAAACTCCCCCAGGGCTGTTGTTAGTAGGAGGCACCCGTTGTTTCGCGCAAGCCATGGATTGATGCTTGTTGGTGGTGGGGGAGTATAAACTTTACCATTCTCCATGGGAACCGCCTATAATGTGTGTAGCATGGAAGATATCGATATCTCTCGGCTGTTATGTTGATAATGAAAGTATACCACTCAAAATATTATTTAGCTCTATTTCAAAAATCGAGCTTTGGCACCTCTACAAATCCCTGCTTCCCTCTGCGGAGGGTCTATCTATTTACTTTTATGTCGAGTCATCATCCTCTTATTAAAAAGCACGAGTTGGAGAGCACCGCTGTCATTTGCATCCATTATTATTAATTTATATTGAGTATGACCATGATTGGATCTCTTTTACCATGAATTACAATGTCTAGTCAGTCCTTGATCTTCAAAGGTGCTCGCATTTATGTTTTGCGGTCTCGAGAAAAGGGCTAGCGAGATACCATCTTGTTATATCATATTATGATTGTTTTGAGAAAGTGTTGTCATCTGAGATTTATTATTATTGATCGCTAGTTGATTATGTCATTGATATGAGTAAACATGAGACATAAGTGTTATTGTGAATATGGTTAGTTCATAATCTTTGCTGAAAACTTGCATGCTGGCTTTACATATTTACAACAACAAGAGCAAACAGAGTTTGTAAAAGTTTTTCTTTGTCACTTTCAGTTTGTCAACTGAATTGCTTGAGGACAAGCAAAGGTTTAAGCATGGGGGAGTTGATACGTCTCCATCGTATCTACTTTTCCAAACACTTTTGCCCTTGTTTTGGACTCTAACTTGCATGATTTGAATGGAACTAACCCGTACTGGCTCTGTTTTCAGCAGAATTGCCATGGTGTTATTTTTGTGCAGAAATAGAAGTTCTTGGAATGACCTGAAACTTCACGGAGAATATTTTTGGAATATATAAAAAATACTAGCGAAAGAATCAAGGCCAGGGGGCCCACACCCTGTCCACGAGGGCGGGGAGCGCGCCCCTGCCTCGTGGGCCCCCTGGTGCTCCACCGACCTCAACTCCAACTCTATATATTCACGTTCGGGGAGAAAAAAATCAGAGAGAAGGATTCATCGCATTTTACGACACGGAGCCGCCGTAAGCCCTGAACTCTCTCGGACGGCTGATCCGGAGTCCGCTCGGGGCTCGAGAGAGGGAATACGCTGTTGCCATCATCATCAACCTTCCTCCATTACCAATTTCATGATGCTCACCGCCGTGCGTGAGAAATTCCATCGTAGGCTTGCTGGACGGTGATGGGTTGGATGAGATTGATCATGTAATCGAGTTAGTTTTGTTAGGGTTTGATCCCTGGTATCCACTATGTTCTGAGATTGATGTTGCTATGACTTTACTATGCTTAATGCTTGTCACTAGGGCCCGAGTGTCATGAATTCAGATCTGAACCTATTATGTTTTCATGAATATATGTGAGTTCTTGATCCTATCTTGCAAGTCATTAGTCACCTACTATGTGTTATGATCCGGCAACCCTGAAGTGACAATAATCGGGACCACTCCCGGTGATGACCGTAGTTTGAGGAGTTCATGTATTCACTATGTGTTAATGCTTTGGTTCGGTACTCTATTAAAAGGAGGCCTTAATATCCCTTAGTTTCCAATAGGACCCCGCTGCCACGGGAGGGTAGGACAAAAGATGTCATGCAAGTTCTTTTCCATAAGCACGTATGACTATATTCGGAATACATGCCTACATTACATTGATGAATTGGAGCTAGTTCATGTCACCCTTATGTTATAACTGTTGCATGAAGAATCGCATCTGACATAATTATCCATCATCGATCCAATGCCTACGAGCTTTTCACATATTGATCTTTGCTTAGTTACTTTTCCGTTGCCCTTTGTTACAATTACTACAAAACTACTATCATTGTTACCTTTTGCCACCGTTACCGTTACTTCCATACTACTTTGTTACTAAATACTTTGCTGCAGATATTAAGTTATCCAGGTGTGGTTGAATTGACAACTCAACTGCTAATACTTGAGAATATTCTTTGGCACCCCTTGTGTCGAATCAATAAATTTGGGTTGAATACTCTACCCTCGAAAACTGTTGCGATCCCTATACTTGTGGGTTATCAGGCGCGCACATTAGTGCACGCGCAGGCGCATGCGCTAGCAGGTGCACGGGCGCGTGAAAGTTGACGGGGACCTTGTGGAACCCCGTGGCATCAAGCTCAGCGACAATGTGTGGCTCCCAGCCCATCAATGCCACGGGGATGGGCGCAGGCGCAGTGGGGCGACGGGAGCCGGAATGGGAGTGAGGACAGGCGCGGCGTCTTTCCGCAAGGCCGGTTCAAGCTCGTCCCAAAGTGCCTTATGTTCTTGGGACTCTGGCTGTGTGTCTTCTTCAGAAAACTGTAAGACTAAGGGTAGACCATCGTGATGCAACATGGCGTACGGTTAGGTCGGGCTGGTTGGAGGTAGACGACAGGAGAATTGGAGAGGAAGAGAGAAGATTGTAGCGATATCGGGTAGTGTGGGGTCGATTTTAAACTGCTGCGCGCCGACGCCATTAAAAGTGGGGGCAATTGGGGCGAAGGTGGGCGGCGGAGCTCGGTCAAAGGGCTCACCTCCCGGTGAACTGCAGGGTCCGCCAAGACGCCTCCCGGTCACCGGCGCATTGTTCGCTTGCAAGCCGCTCAACTCACACGCTTGCTTTCTGGACGGCACTGGCCCGATGAGAAGCGGGACTCGTGGCGGCACGTAAACGCCCACGATTTGAATAGTGCAAGCGTTCACTTTAACGTGACAAGTCTTTGTTCCAAAATACCTTGGCTCTTCATTTGTGCAACTTCTCATAAGCGGCTTGTCTCAAATTGAAGAAGAAAATTACGTAGGAATATTTGTGCCATATCACGAGACCATGCTCAATTTCATGAATTTCCGATCACTTTTGGATTTTCTGAAAAAATTTAAAATCCAGGATTCGAAATAATATCATAACCTGCATCATGCAATAAATTTTCAAATGATACATCTTTCCGGTTGTATTTCTTAAGAGAGGATTTGGTCAAACATTTTGCTTAGTTAGACTTCAGACAAGTTATATACATAGAGTAAAAGGATAATCCCTCCGTACCAGTGCATTTTCTGATATATTAACTCAAGTACTAGGCACGAACAAACGGGGCTCAGTTCTGTGCTCATCCTGGTGTAGTACTCCTATTAGTACTAGGCAATGGAGTTGACGGGTGACCTTGGGTAGCGGCGACCGAGGGAATTGAACCATGCTCGGCACGGTAGGTAAAATTGTCTAGTTACTAAAGCATCCCTCCATTGTTCATCGGTAGTCATTATGGACCGGGGACATGAGGGAATTTCCTAGGGCTAGAATTCTGGCCGCCAGATATTTCGACTCGAAACGCGGAGGCTCGACTGGTTGTGGTTGTCTAATGTGTGTACCACGCACGCCACCAGAAGGACACGAGCCCGGGTTCTTTTTTTAGGATCAACATGAGCCAGGGTCTGCCTGGTACACCGTTGGGTCCTACCATTCGAGAATACGGAAGGAATCTTTTAAATTTCCGAACGAAGCTATGTGTATTACAATGCCCGTATTTTCCTTGCAAATAGTAATCTCAACGTGGTAATTGATTTATGACGAGTTCTTGAATTAGAGTGAGTTTGTGATATAGTGATCTCAACGTGGATTTCACATTTCATGGTATCCCTAGTAAGTTTTTCATTGCAAATTCAAATTTAAAAGATGAACGGTGTGGTGGTGAGAAAACTTTGTATGTATCAAGCATATGACCACACACACACACACACGAATACAACAACAATCCAGTAAGTATGGTGCATCTATTTTTCCAAACCATGCATGTATGACACGAATTCAAAAATACTCCTTCTGTTCCTAAATATTTATCTTTTAGAGATTTCAACAAGTGACTACATACGTAGCAAAATGAGTGAATCTACACTCTAAAATATGTCTACACACATCCATATGTGGCAGTCCATTTGAAATCTCTAAAAAGACTAATATTTAGGAATGGATGGAGTAAAATTTAAGACATGCATGGTCCTCAATTCAATATTTAAAATGAACAGGAAACCGGAACATGAATATTAAGTCTAGTACTACATACATGCAAATGTTGTGTCTAGGCGGAGCTATGTAGATTGTCCAGGATTAACCCCTCGACCTTAGATAAAATTGTGAAGCTCTATTTAGGATTGTTTAGATTGTATTATTTGAACATTATATTTGTCCCCACCCTCCCAAACACCGATTGGATGTGCACCCCCCCCCCTCCCCATGAGAATATCATGTGCCCCCACACCTTAGATGCTATATGCTGATACGAGTTGCTTGGAGCTTGTAGATCTGAGATATAGCAGCTCATAGGATGTATTAATATTTTTACAGGAAACCTTAATGAGTTTGAGAATTGCACACAATTTGTACAAAAACTACTCAGATGACCTTGGATCCCATATCTAACGACCTCAAAGCTCGTATCACCGTAGCATCTAAGATGAAGGAGGACCTCATATTCTCCTGTATGTAAGAATATCATGTGCTACCACACCTTGGATGCTTTGGTGATACAAGATCTTCGGAGCCATTGGATTTGTGATCCAACAACTCCTCAGTGGTTCATTCTTTTGCAGAAAAGCCCCCAAAGAGTCCGGCCACTACTTACAAGCACAAAGACTGCTCAGATGCCATTGGATCTCAGATCGAATGACCTCGAAGCTCGTGTCACCATAGCATCCATGCTGCAAGAGCACCTGATGTTTTCTCGCACAGGATAATATGAGGTGCTCCTGCATCATGGATTCTATGGTGATACAAGTTCCCGAAGATCTAACGGCTCACAATAGGAGGTTTGAATGTTTTTGCAATCACTACAAAAAAAATACACTTCCATGATGATACGTGTTTGTCACAAAGAGGTCGCATTTTACATCATGCATGTACATCCATGACGATTTTATGTGAGAATCAAGATAGTCATACCTGTCTTTGTCGTAGAAGTGTTCCATGACATTACCAAAATTATCATCACGAAGTGCTTTCGTCAAGGGTGACCGACATGTGGCATCCACCGTAGCGAACGCCGTTAAGCTTATCGGGTCGGGTTTTGGATCCGATGACCGTTAACAGCCCGACCAATGGGGATTTTCCACGTGTAAAATCATCATTGGCTGGAGGAAACACGGTGTCGGCTCATCGTTGGGATGATGTCATCCACTCACCGGATGTATACGCCTATGATGCGTTGACATGTGGCACGCCCATCAAGTTTAAATGGGCGGCCCAACTAAAGGCCCACAAGATTTTGCGGACCATAATGGGCGGCCCAGCTCTGAGCTCCACAAGATTTTGCGAACCATAATGGGCGGCCCGACTAAAAAGGCCCACAATATTTCATGGGGCCATAACGGGCCGGCCCAAGTAAAGGCCCACAAGATTTTGTGTGCCATAATGGGCCGGCCCAGGTAAAGGCCCACAAAATTCTTGCGGATCATAATGGGCCGGCCCAGCTAAACGCCCACGAGATTTTGCTGACATTAATGGGCCGGCCCAGCTGTAGGCCCACAAGATTTTGTAGCGACCCGACCTCAGACGGTCCAGTCCCTGTGCTTAAGTGTCATCCCTGGATTGGTATGCTGACACACACAGTACTCGAGGATTTATAACAGAGGTAAATCACATGTATAAAGTAACGTAAATACTATTACCTCAATCCAAATAGCGGAAGTAACAAGGTTGTGGATTCCCATCAACACCAACGGCAAAGTTGAGTGTAGAAATCAGAACCCTAACGTATCACTTACTCGTCAGAAGATCACGCAACATGAGACGTTGGAGCCACAAAGGGTCAAGTACATTGAATGTCTTGGCAAATTCACACCATAGAACAATGATGAATAATGGCTATCTCTACATGCATATTTACCGGTGGAGGCTCTATGGTTACAATGTTTTTGCGAAAAGCCAATTTTTCCCTACTGCAAAGGAATAAATTTTATTTAACTATCATGGTGGTTGTTGAACATTGAGAATGGTTGACAGCATCCTCAATCCCAATTAAGCATCATCATTAAACCCAAACAAATTATATTAAGTAACATGATGAGATCAACATGATAATCCAAGAACTAGATACTCAAGACGTCCATAACTGTGGACACGGCTTAATCATGATTAGTTTATACACTCTGCAGAGGTTTGCGCACTTTTCCCCACAAGACTCGATCGCCTCCGTTGGATTTCTCGCACTACATGATGTTTGAGAAACGGATGACCGGGACATAGTCTTTGGGAAGCTCTAGCACCTTACGTATGGGTAGACCGGTACACCTACTTTCCCCTACATCTGCTAGTCTACCCGTAAGAGTTCGCACGACTTAATCAACTATGCCAGAGCCCATAATGGCTTGTGGCTGCACACGTAAGTTTCTAGCATGAATTATCTCATGATCCCTTTGAGCCTGGATGGCGGTCCATAAAAAAAACAGGCAAATCCTGGTCTACCCAGGTGCTTAGATAGGCAAATCCTGGAATAGCCAGGTACCTCAATCCACCCAGATGTGTGTTTAAGTTGCCACCTTAGATAAACCATTTATTAACACTCTCACATCTGTCATGGATATTCACTCAAACCCAATCCACGTCTACGAGCATAGCATGGCATAATAAGCAAACGTAGAAGTAACTCCCAAGGGTTTGATAATAAATCAGATAATAGGTACTACCTCAAACTACTTCCCAAAACCCACAATTTAATTAGATCCTAATCATGCAATGTTTGAGGATTGATCTAATGCATAAAACCGGTATGAAAAGTATATGATCAAAGTGTGAACTTACGCAATGTTGACGAAGATGGTTAGCACTCAAAACTCTTGATAGTTCTACTCATCACACTCGGTCAATCTATCGTAAGCAATCAATAGTAACCACACATAAGCAATCACTCAAAAGATCGGACCGAGCGAAGAAAAACGATTCGAAAACATCAAAACCAAGCAAATAACTCTTGCAACATAAAACAATTTCTAACAGTACCAAAATTATGTGAATTTGGCCTTATCAGAAAGTTTAGGTCAAGAGCTTCAATTTGCAAAAAGAATCAACTAAATCGGAGTTACGAAACTCAAGTTATGATCAAACGAAGTTTGAATACAAATCTAATCTAATTCAAATTTTAAAACTTTCAAAAACATGTTTGAGTTGGATTACTAGATAGAGGAGATCATAACAAAGACGTGAGCGTTGGTTTCGTTGAATTTGGACAAACGAGTAAAAAGATGTGGTTGTTTGAAAACTAGGGGCCAATCTGTAAATAGTTATATTCACAGTTAGGTCCCTGATGTAAAATAAACAGAAAAGGAAAAAAAACTAGACGATGAACGTTCGTTATGAAGTCCTAACGAACGAAAACGTTCGTTGAAACTACCTAAACAGGCCACGTTCGCTAAATAAAAACGAAACGGTTTATATAAGAAAAACCGATCTAGAGGATAAACCGACTAAATAAAATAAAACCGGCGGTTTTATACGCTTTACCGGCTCAGGCGAAATAAACCAGCGGCGGACGGATCCGCCGGGCGACAAACTCCGCCCGCAGGCGTTGGGGCATGGCGTCGTGCGGCGACGTCGAAGTGGCGGCGCTGGGTGGCGGCCTTGAGGCGGCAAGGCGTCTCGATGGCGCGGTGGAGCAAGGCGGCGGCCGGATCTCGCCGATGGCGGCGGCAAGTAGACGCAATGCGGGCGAGACGCAGGAGAGAAGCGGCGCGAGCAGAAGAGAGAGATCGGCGGGGCGCATTTATAGGGAGGGGGGCCTCGAGGCGTGGGGAAGGGGCACGGAGGCCGGGCGGACACGGCGGCGGCAACGGCGTGCTTTCAAAGTGAGACTCCGCTGGTTTGGGTCGATGGCAATGGCGGCATGACGTGGGCCGGCTGGGCCATGGCCTGGCTGGCTGGCTAGGCCGGCCCGGTCGGTCCAGAAGTTTTTTTTAATAAAACAATTTCTCAGACAAATAAAAAAACAGAATAAAACAAATATATTATATAGGCATATAATATATCAAAATTTTCAGAAAAAGATTTCCTACAAGATGAACATTATTCTAGCTTCAAATAAAATACACACAAATTCAAATAAAACAAAGAGTGCTTCTTCTCGAGAAAAATCCAATAAAATCATTTTTAAAATACCAAAATTAATTCAAATTTATTTCTCTCCAATTTTCTGATCTAGGGAATCATGTTACCCTATTTTCCATATATTTTATTTTTGGAGAAAAATAATTTGAATAAAACTAAAATAACTCCAAATAAAAAAATAGTTTCCAAAAGAACCTTGAATTTAATTCTTTTAGAACTCCCAACTCATATTTCATATAGTTTGAAGAAGTCATTTTATCTTCTCTCATGAAAATCATTGAGTTGCATGAAGTTTATGAATCGAAATATTTCCAAATGAAATTCAAATATTTTCAAATACCCTTTCATTTAATTAAATGGAAGAAGTCATATCATCTTCGCTCAAGGGTTTTGTATTTGAAAAGAATTTGAATTCATGAAGATCGAAAAGAAAATGAAAGTTTGGGAAAGTCCTTTTATTCCCTCTCATTTAACTTTCAAAAGTTTCGAATTTCACTCAATCAATCAAACCATCAATCAAATCTATCTATTTATTATAACATTCCAAAATTTAGAATTTTGGGATGTTACAGATTTTGAAGACCCTAGTAGGCCGGCCCATTAACTGGCTGCCATGTTTTGGGCCAAATGCCGGCCCATATTTGATCCGGTCCATTAATGGCCTGCCACGTTCCGGGCCTAATAATGGCCCATATGAGATCCGACCCGTTAAAAGCCTCCCACATTCTGGGCCAAATCACGGCCCAGATCAGGTCCGGCCCTTTAAGAGGCTTTGGGCTTAATTCTGGCCTATATCAGATTCGGCCCGTTAACTGGACGTCATGCTTTTGGGCCCACTTGCTAAAGGGCCATTTAGTAATTCGGCGTGATATAAGTTTCGGCCTGTTAAGGGCCTGTTTAACATTTCGGCCCTATATTAATTTCGGCCTATTAAAAGCCTGTCATATAGTTGGGCCTCACTACGGCCCGGTTTGCATCCGCTGCTTTCGCGGTACCGATATCCGATTGGGCCAAACAAGGACCGAGACAACTTTGGCCTGTTAAAAGTCCGTGATTTGATTCGCACAATCATGGTCTGGGGTCCATTTTTGGCTGCTGCCGGCCCGTGAGCTATTCGGCACGTTTCAGGCCCAACCTACTTCTCAGACTCCTAAAAGCCCATTGAGTTTTCTTGCGAAAAGAGGGCCGTGGGTTACTCGGCCTATCAAAGGCCCGAATCTACTAGTGGGCCAGTTTGACGGGGCCCATGATGCGGATCATACATCGTGATTGCATGACGGCCCAATTATGTACCGTAATTTTACGCTTTGGCCGGTTTACTGCGAAGACAGGATATATATACAGTAAAATAACCACAACATCGTGAATAAGAAAAAACCTAGACTATACAATAAAGAAATTATGGCATATTACATCCACTGGGCATCAAAGTTTGCCACTATGATAATAAAGCACAAGAAGACAGCAGATTACATACACTGGGCATCAAAGATCGCCACCAGTGCAAATAAACACACCGACCAAATAATATACAAAACCGACAGCACTTCAATAGAGTTCAAGAAAGGTTAGCCCTGCTAGTGAGTTGCAAGCAAGCTTTTGAGCAAGATGATGAGATCGCGCTTTGTTCAACACTTATATCTTCCTCACTCGAAAGATAAACAAGCAGACGGATGACAGGTTTTGCACATAAAAGTATCGATCTTTGACAATTCATCACATTTCTTCTTGACGAATAAAGTGACACAGTTTAAAATTGCATTAACACAATATGGTATTGTTCAGGTCAAGACATGGCAGGAAATGACATTGTGAAGGAGTTGGCAGCTTCACGACACCACCGGATTACGAGATCAAGAACTCATAAGTATCAATGGTTAGTGTGCTATCAATTTATCCCATTTCAGATTGGCAAATAAAGAGACGGTTTAAATAATAGTAGAATGATATGACATTGTTCATAGTTAAGACATTGCAGAATATGACATTGTCTTTGTAGTGGGTAGGTTCACCACACCACTGGATTTTGGATGAAGAACAGAAGCATACATGCAGTGCAAAAGAAGATCACTTGCTCTGTATAGTTTAATTTACATGGTATGAAGAAGGAACTTGGTTGTACAACTGAAAACTTAAATTGAGAAGGACAAGCTTTTGTTTATGAACTACATAATAAACTTTAAACATGCAATTTGATGCAAACACCAAAAATAAAGAGCTGTTGCAGTCATGCCTAACCAAATATACACAACAAAGTTTGAAGGCTTGAGAAGGACAAACTTACATTCTTGGTGAAGACAGGCTCTATAAAGCCCTTGTCAATGCCGATGGGGGGCAATTCAAGAAGTTTAGCATGTAATCTTCTTCATAAGCATTGCCTTTATTCTGCATTTTGTTAAGAGTAAATATAGATGTGATAATATACGAAAAATGGAGAATATTTAAGATAAGATGAAGAGTGATGCTACATAACCAAGTAGCTATAAATGTATGTGCAAAGAATACGGGCAAAAGGCACAGCCAAGAGCAATGCACAGCTAAACTTCTTCAGTACCAACCTTATGGTAAGAGTAAATATAGATCCGATGTGTAGAAAATGGAGGGCAAAGGAAAATAAGCTGCAGAGTGATGGTACATGAACAACTACCTGTCAATATAAGTACAGTGATAAAGGACAGCATGTACTTACAAGAACAATGCAGAGCTAAAAAATGCATTGGCATTGGATATATTCTACACTAATGTAACCATTCATACAGATTATATAATTTGGAGCGAACAATTGATAAGCAAGCTATCATGCATACTGTTGTCACATAATGAACTAGGTATGTATGCAAGTACAGTGATACAGGACAACAGGTACTAACAAGAGCAAAGCAGCGGGCAGCATATTTGTGATATCCCGTCGTTCTTTTCAAACCGAATTCTTCTTCGAGCAGATTTCCTACAAAAAGATCCGTAAGGCACATGCGGAAAAGTAGAAGTTCAAATTGTCATGTGATTTCATAGACAATACCTCATCCTCGAACGAGACCAAGTGCATAACAAGGTTTTTCCATTCAATGTCTTCTAAATTTAGCACATGAGACTTCACCTGAAATTAGTTTATAGACTTGCCATCAAAGTGTGATTTCCTCAGGTAACACCGATACTGCTGCAATGCTTCCTTTAAAAGCACAAGCAAGCTTTGCTCGTCATGACTATCCAGATTGACCCTCGCCTAGTTACAACAATGTAATGCAAATCATTGATGTGTTCGATCAGCAGAAAACAGGAAAATAATAACATGAATAATAGCACTTACACGTAAGTTGGACAGGAAGATGTGAAAATGGTGTTTGTCTTCACTATAATCTTCCCATGATGGGAATATATGCACGTAGTCCCTAACAACATTGAAAGCAATGTCTTTTAAACTGGGAATAAATGGAATGGGGTTCCAATCTGCGAGAATTGGCCGTCTCTACAGTTGGGATAGGTCTTGACGGTGGACTTCTTGTACTTTTTCTTTGGAGTGGGATTTTTCTACGTGGTACGGTGGTGCTATGGCAAATGAAATCGGTATACCTTTTCTTGGAGTGCAGGTCCTGTGGTGGTGGGGCTAGTGGTGTGGCCGATTGAAGTATGGGTACAGTCTGCTAGAGTCGGTCCTACGCTTTTGTGTCACTGGTTGTACAGCCAATATAAGTGGGTGTCTTGTCTGATTTCTCGGCACCACCATGTTTTTTCAAGGACTTTCTTTGGTGCTCCTTCAGGTTTGGCAATCACCCTCTTCCTTTTTGATGTCTGATGCACAAGAACAACATTTGAGTGGAAAAACATGGTATGATGACAGATGGAATATGTATTGATAATGGATGGGCATGGCATCTCGAGTTATGTGATGAGTAAACTAAGCATATGGCGGTGCAACAAAGTAGAAGAAATGCAAGACAACATATGCAAGATACGCGCAATCAATAAAACCTTGCCAAATTAGAACAGGCACCTTGATGGGTGAACAGGACATGCCATCTGCCTTTGACTCATCGAAGTTAGAATAGTCATTAGGATGATATTCTGAACAAGAATCAACAATTGGGAGCGTCACGAAGTTTCATTGCTTCGAATGGCACTCAATGCCTTGGTGCCAATTTTGTAAGTCATTGCAGTGTTCCACAATATTCTTCTGATGCGTGGATTCTGATATTAACTGTAATTGCGTATAATATCTGAGAACCATGAAAACATAAATAGTTGTGAGATTATCTTTGTAATGCAGTTGATATTCTAATATAGGGGCCCCCTGTAAACACTTTGTGTGCTATCACTGGATTCTGACGAGAGAGCTCATGTGTGCTGTAATATGGTGTGTGCATTTATATAATCTGGCACAAGTACACACAAAAATAGGCTCCGGAAGTAAGGATAGCTGGCAGATGATAGGTTCATAATATACTATATAGAGAGTTTATTGCCAAACCATGATAACAAGAGCACCCAACAACTAGGCAGATCATAGTGTACATAACAAGGGTACACCATAACCACGATATATAAATCGGGAAAGTGGAACTGGCTTGAAAATACGGTGTTGTATTGCCGCTAGTAATTGAAAGCCTGTCGATCACGTCATGTGCCAGCTCTATCACTGTTGACTTGCAGATGTCCTCGCCCCTTCACGACAAGGAACATCTTATGACGTACTAAATCTGAATAAACAAAGAGGAACATCTTAAAGAATGAAGAGGAAGCATATTCTTGAGGTTCCGCTTCATTGCATACAATGTTGGTTGCCCACTCATAATGAATCACAGCGCCCAAAGAAATGCAATTCCATGTTGTCTCTCTATATGTGGCAATTTTGAACAAGAGTCATTAGGATCATATTCTGAACAAGAGTCAACATGTGGGGAGCGTAGGAGTTTCATTGCATCCAAAATGGGGAGCGTATGAGTTTCATTGTAAGTCATTGCAGTGTTTAGCTTCAAGAGTGGACTGCTGCTAGTGCGACACAATGCAGCTACACAGATCATAGTGTAGATATAACGGGAAAACCTTAAGCATCGAGTAAAATCAGCAAAGTGGAACTTGCTGGAATATATGTGCTAGTATTGCAGACGGCTAGAAAGGCTTCGGATACCAGCTCTCTTCAAGTGAAGGTGCGATGCATCATTATCGATGTAACTCTCAAAGGCGACACAGCTCCGCGCATTTCCTTGTTATTCTTATAGGATTCAAGTGGGCGAGCCACTACAAATCCTATTCCTATGTTTACAAGATCCCTCTGAATCAAAGAGGCTCAAAGTGTCCATCACAACCTAATCGTGATAGACCTCTACATCTGCAAATGTCCTGCTCATCTTCAAGATAAGGAACATACTTTGTATTACTAGCATACTCCTCCGTTCCAAAATATAAGTCTTGGTAGAGATTTCCACTATGGATCACATCTGAGATGTATCCAGATACATTTTAGAGTGTAGATTCACTCATTTTGCTCCATATGTAGTCCATGGTGGAATCTATACAAAGACTTGTATTTAGGAACGGAGAGAGTACATATATTAAAGAAGAACGGAAGAGGAACATGGTAAAGAAGAGCAAGCAGATTTTGGATAATAAAATGTTGGTTCTTGAAGTGCCCACACATGATGAACCAGAGCGCATTAAGAATGCAACTCCCACTGTCTCTCGACCATTTCAAGCGGTTGGATGAAGATCCTACATCTCCTAACCCTTCTTCTTCCTCGTCTCGATTCTTCCCATCTGAGAACAAGACGGGTCAGCCCGGCGGACCACCGCCCCAACCGCTTTTGTGTTCCTCCGCCACCCCACCCCCACTCGCGCCCAACCCCCACCCACGCCGAGTATTCTTCATTCGGCGAGGCCCCACAACCACCCAAGCCCTTCGATCAGACCGGCGAACTCCGCGACTCAAAAAATTGATGACCCAATTTTGAAATTTAGTCTCTTGTGATTTAACTAGTGTGGAATATAAAGGGAAAACCATAAGCATTGGTAGTATAGTGTTGAGCGTGCCATGGCGGATATGAAGGTGCAAACCGGACAAAGGCAACCGCAACCAAGACAAGAAATCGAGTAAAGCGGTGGCGATCTATTTTCTTGTTGCGATAAATAAGTTGAGCAGAATCTGAAGAGCACCGCCTCAGTGCGGGCGCCGATGCACGCATCTCGCTGAGAATTTGACGGTGTTAACGGTAGCGATGGCTGTCGGTGGCGTGGAAGCAGATCTAGGAGGGTAGACGGTGGCGGCGAGGCGCGGTGGACGAGACGGTCGTAGGAGCGGCGCCGGGAAGGTGGACGACTCAAATTTTGCAGAGTGCACGTTTACCATGCTAACTCAATTTGAATCCCGTTTGTATTCTATTTTTTTCGGGCGGGATCCATTTTCAATTGGAATTGCATTCTATATACATCATTTTTTTATATATACTTTCAAAAGCACAACACCATTTATACATAAATATGGTTTACAAATGGCATGATCTCAGATTCATAAGGTTGTATCCATCAATTTGGATTTTCAAATATTTGAAACCACTTTATGTTGAAATCCAATGCATGCACTCCTCGCTAACTGTCTCCAATTAATGTGTGTTTCATGCGGGGTTTTTTTTCTTCTCAAACATGTATAATGTGTTTCACACACGCAACATATAGTGTAATCCTGTTTAGACATTAATTACATATAAACCATGCATTGTTTGTAATTAAAGAATCTATGGATCACCAATATTGATAAACTATATAACATTACACGTGTGCCCAAATTCAAATGAATATGCATGTTTGATACACCAATTTGCGTTATGATATTATCGATGTCATGATCTCCAGTTTAAATATTTGAATCCCTTTAATCCAGGATATTCGTCTCATATAGCTATCACTCATGCTTATATAGGACTATCTCTCTGGACCTATCTGCGTTCATCGTCTCTCAAGTATCTCTCGTGCTACCGTATGTCGACAATGATCTTTTATCTTCGTAACACCTTGACGGTACTCTCTCCCTCGACCTTCATCACTCTATCTCTCTCTAAGTATATCTAAGCTCCACGCTATGTGTCTCTAACTATGATTCTCCATGTGGAATCTCTTTCTCTCACACAAACACAAAACTTTGTCTCCGGGGTCTCATTTCTCTCTACTATTCCCATGTGTGCCACTCGCACACCCCTCATCTGAGAGATGTCTTTCACTCCTTAGATATGAGAACCTACGACTCTTCCTCTTCAATATCTCTTTCTCACACACAAACACAAACTCTGTCTCCCATGGTCTCATATTTCTCCATTGTTCTCTTGTATGTCGCTCACACACACCCTCTCTCCCTAGAGATATCTTGCGTTCCCTCATATGTCTCTCTAGCTATCACTCTCGTTGTGAAATATCTTTATCTCGCGCGGACACAAAACTCCGTCTCTCTGGATCTCATTTCTCTCTGATATCTATTTGTATGTGACTCACATGCACCCTCTCTCTATCTCTCTCACACCCACACACATAACTCAGCCTTGATCCACTTGACTCCTATCTCCCATACACACACTAGCTAGCATCTTTATCTTTCTATTTATCTATTTCTCCATCAACCTTCTTTCTCGCCCTCACTCTTGATTCCTATCACGCACACTACATATGTTTCTCTCTACATGCAGCCAAGTGCCCTCTCACACACATATATAACTTCACCTTTTGAACCACCCGACGGTCATCTCCAACACCCAAACTAGCAGATGTCCCTCTAGCTAGCATCTCCATCTCTGTATCTATCTGTAGTTTCTTCGTCAACATTTCTTTCTACGCGAGTCTTGCTTCCTATCACCCACACTATATATGTCTCTCCATACATATGCATTTATAGGTTGATCTCTTTTGCACAATCGTTGCGCCTCACTCCCTCTGCTCGCCATAGATGCATGATCCAGCCCACGCGCCACTATCTCTTAAAGACAAAAACACATGCTCAATTGTCGGGCCTTCTTCCCTGCATTCTCACATGCATGCATATTGTCATACCGATCCGTCTCTCCCATGTCGTTGATCTTATGACTTATGTCTTCTTTCTTTTATCTCGATAATGCTACACACACACACATCCCACGTATACATGTATACCTCTCACATGCACGTTCAAAGGTCTCTATGTCTCCATACGTAGTTAATTACCCTCAATCCTAACGCCACATCGAATCGTTCTCCTCTTTTTGTGCACATAACTTCCGCTTTGGATGGGTAAAACACACACTCACACTTAACAACCTCCTTCTAGCTACCCCCCGCCTCTCACTCTTCCCCTATATCCCCGAAACCAATAAGACCATCCCTTTGTTTAATTCCGCTTCTACATGCACCATTGATATATAGTAGTCTTCCTCGATGTCTCTCGAACAAACACGTTCTCTCGATGTCGAATCCTCTCACGCGCACACACCTTCTCTTCCCTATCTACGGGCATTTTCTCTCTCGCACCCCATCGTTGGTGGCCTCTGCCGTACACATCACCTCTCTATGATGAAGCCATGCACACTTAAATTACATCCATACAGAGGACCCCACACACACACACACACACACACGCACCCCCCCCACACACACACACACACTAAGACTCCATCTCTCTCTCACACACACACACACACACACACACACACACACGCACGCACTCACGCACTCACCCCCCACACACACTAAGACTCCATCTCTCTCTCTCTCTCACACACACACAAACTAAGACTCCATCTCTCTCTCTCTCCTCTCTCTCTCTCTCACACACACACACACACACCCCACACACACTAAGACTCCATCTCACACACACATGCTCTAGGCGGAGCATTTGTTCCTACCACGCTTCATCCAACCTTATCCGTATGATAAACAGTCACCTTTATTTACTTGCATAACATGGACAAATTCCACTTTACTTTAGTAGTCAGCAAACTTATCATATGTACCCTTATAAAATAACGAGTTGGCAATGATGGTGTGCCTGCCATCTGTATGTCTGAGACCGTATGATCTATATCCGATTTGATAGAAAGCAAACTATGATAATTTTACAAAAGATGCACGCACCTCTCTCCAAATCATTATCTCCATAACCTCATTGCTCGGCAATTAAAAAAGGAATAAGTCTACTGAACAATCTAGCATGCATGGTGGCCGCTGCCACTTGCCATTGCCGTGCATCCCCATGCCTCGCCCATTGACCACCGATCACCACCACGCTCCACTTCTCCTCGCCTTATCTCTCATCTTTCATTTTTTCGATGACATTCTCGAGATACCAGTTTTTAGATAAAATTCTCGAGATATCATTAGTTTTTACACATGGGATTACTTCCTGCATGGGTCAATCACAACAGTGTGTTTGTAAAAAAAATGCATATTGATGTTCCGTGCAATGCACGAGAATCTTGCTTGTAATTATATAATGCAAATCACGAGTAGGAAGTGACATTTTTTTGACACAACCACGTTAACATGGCCACGTAAATCACTAGCAAAAGTAAATACCATTATACTTATATCCCAATGCAAAAGCTTGAGTACATGTCCAGAAGAGTAGAGTCGCTTTACACGCTCTGTCTCTCGAATCTCTCTCACACACACACCGATTCGTGGCGCCCACTTAAGCGGAACACGTATGTTACAATTTGTGCACCAGTACACGTGATGCTGCACATTTATTTAAGCCGGAAGGCGAACCCAAACGATAGCTGCATTCATTCCTCCCGCCGCCTCTTCTCTGGTCATTTGTCGCCTTATCCATGGCCGGCCGAAGGTAACAACATACGCCATACTCATCGGAGCGGCGCTTTAATATGGAAATTTTAGTGGTCATGCATGCATCTTTTGTGCTAGCACTCCTATATAAGGGTTGACCGGTCGCTTCCCGCAGGGCGTCTTGGCGGTGGAAGAGGAAGGAGAAGGAAGCGGGCTGTGGAGTAACGTTTTTACCACAATTTCTTAGGAAACCGAGTGCAAATAATTGAGTAGTTTTGCAAACTACCAAGATTACTACACAAACGGTTCAAAACCTATACTCCCTTGCCGGTAGCAGCGCTTCCTGCGTGAAATGATCAGCGTGCTACTGGGCGCTTGATGCCGCATTAATGCGGCCAAGGCGGAGGCGACCTCTCACTTGCGCGGCTTTGAAGTGGCGCTGACGGCCGAGAGCGCCGCTTCGGTGCATCTGTTGCTCAAGACGAGATCTGGCCATAGGCCCTATTTGGATCCATGGGTTAGAGTTAGTTTGAGCTAGTTGGGGCTCAAATAGCCATAAAGTATCCAAGCATGAGGGTTTAAATTGGAGCAAGTTGCAATGAACCCACCAAAAAAAAACTATCCCACCCTCGAGGTGCTATCTGGAGATAGTTCTCATTGGGACCACGGAAAAATCACTTTTCTCTCTCCATGAAGTGCATTTATTGTCCATTTAACCCTGTCACCCAAACACCTCTTTGTCTACAGTTAGTTCAGGGTTAGTCATCAGTTAGTCTAACCTCTAGCTAAGTTAGAGTATCAAACAGGAGCAGTATAGGACATGCAAGTTGCTCAAAGCATACAGGCAAATTCGTATGTGAAAGGATTTTTTCTTTTTGAAAACGGAACGTGAAATGAATTCTTTTAGAATGCTCTTGGCATGTCGCTAACATGTGATAGTTCGACCTCAATAGACGGCAGAAACGCCAGCCCACCGCACTTTGATAGAGACGAGGAGGGAGAAGCGATACAGGCTGCAGGATTACTAGAGATAGGTGCCGCACGGAAGCCAAGAAATATGGTGATAGCGTGGGTTAGCCATGTACTAGTATGATGTAACTACACTAGGCTGCCATGTTTCGTACTCTTCCAGTCCACTGTGGAGATGATTGGTTAATTTTATATCGCTCAATAATATTAAATATTGTGAGTGCAGGCGGCTCCTACGAGGTTCCTTGCTCCTTCTCGGCCGTCCGGAATCTATGTTCTTCCACTCTATTTTTTTACGTGAGCTTTGTTCATCCTTTTGCCAACATGCGAGACATCTAGCATCAAGGTGCACGTGTTATGCAAGGATCGTTCCATCTATATGAAGAACACGTGGGACTGGAACTACGAGACGGACATGTACCCAGGAGTGGACGATCTGAACCTAAGTAATGTAGCACATTAAGTGAAGTAGAAAGGCACAAATGGTATGAACATGCGTGGCATATAGGGTGTGTTTGGTTGCGTTCTCGTCTCAGCATAGTTGTTCCCTCTTCATGCATGCTCAACTCAACACCCCTCTTCATGCATGCTTCTAGTGTATTTGTGCTAAACTAGTGTGGACTCATGCACCCTCCATACACTCTACCAAACACCCAAAAGTAGGTCAAGAAGGGACCTCTTAGGCGGCATTTGTCTCTTACTACGCACTACCACTAAATGTTGTACAGCGCAATGCACGCAGTGATGTTATGGAGTGCGTGCCTAAGTACTCTACTACTACTATATTAGTTGGAGGCACATATTAACTTTTATATTTGTTTACGTGTATGCCGAGACCTTCCAACTAGACGTGTCTTTCTCTCCAGTCGCACTTTGTATCATTCATACCACTAAGTACTACTACGTGTGGTCTCCACCAGAAGTGCAAGAAGTGGAGACGGCTCTACCACGCTGTTTTTTTTCACTGGGCTCTACCATCACTGTTCATGTCCCACTCCTTTCGGCGTGTGGGACATCCAGACGCGTGCGTGTTTGGCACCCTTCGTGCGTAAGAGTTGAAACGCTAGCATTCATCGTAAATAAAAATAATTATAAATCGGCGGTGATACTATTTTTTTGCGAACAATCAGCGATGATACTATACCACGGTTTCCTTGCTCCTCGATATCGGAAAGAATACTTCTGTTCACCAACATGTGGGACGTCGACCATCTGGTCCACTTGCCATGCACCTTGAGAACTCCAAGGGAGAGTCACCTGTGTCGCCACGCCGCAAAGAATAATGACTAATGAGCCGTCAAATCACGGGCCCACTACCCACTTTGAAGTTGCTCGGACAAAGGAACCATCATGATTTCGTTGAATTCCGCTTCTTGAAGAAAACTACATGTACCGGTGATCTTGCTAGCTTCTGATGAGTTACTCCAACAGAGGCCTCCTTTCGTTCATAGGATAGGAATATGAAAATCATAGGAAGTGAGATGACATGCATCTCAATTCCTATTGAGAAAGAGATGCCATTTGATGCTTAGGATAGGAATTTTCCATTTAGTCTAGGCTAATGTCTTTGGTAATTTGCTCTAAAAACTACAGTAGTAACTAGTAGTACTGGTACATGCTCGTACTGGACACGGACACACACACTAACTACTAGTACTACTACTTCTCACATCTTTGGCGGACGTCGTTGTTCTCCTTCACGGCTTTGTCGTGACACCCCACCATGCTTGGATCTCCGCCGACCTCTCCAGCAGTCAGCGTGCGTCCCTTTTCTTTCTTGCGGTGGCGGGGCCTCCCTTTTCTTGAGTGCTTTCTTACTTTTTCTGCTCCTCTGCATGCGGCTTTGGCGCCTCTTGCTCTACCGCCCATTCGGCCTTGGCATCTTCAAATTCCTCCCACATAGTTGTGAGGTCGCGAGTGGCAAAGAACTTCGGCACGGCGGGATGCCATCGCTTCCCTACCATTTTGTGTGCTGATGCGTAGGCGGCGAGGAACTTCAGTGCGGCGGGATGCCATCGCTGCCTTACGGTTAGTCTTGTGGCCAGTGATGGCATGAACGACGCTTGGTGAGAGCTCTAGGGTGGAGTGACCGGACAACCGTATAGTGCATTGGTTTGTCAAGAGCTCAAGGACAGAAGACGAAGCAAATTTGGATTCCCCTTCAATCCTTGTCATTTATTACCGAGTAAAATGCATTGGCGGTCATCGAACTTGTCTTGATAGCTCACTTTGATCATTGTATACGAGATATGGTGATTATACGGTCAACGGCTCAGCGTATAACCGTATTTGTCCGGTTAACCGATCAAACAGTCCGCATCGATTCATCATTTCGTGTTCTTTATCTATCTACGGCGGGCCTACTGTCAATGGAGAAAGAAATCCGTAAAAACCAAAATTATGCGTATGTGGGGAATCAAACCACGGACTCGTCGGCTGCAATGCACCCTCGTCGGCCAAATGAAAATGAAATACTTAGCGTCCAGACACTCACGCTCACGCTGTCAAAGCAAGCTAATGCATGCATGTCGCCCTCTAAATCAAAGTCCTGCTCATGGCGCAACGCAAACGGCGAGCCCATCACCTACGCGCCCCGGCGGTGCATGACATTACTGTTTAGACGTTTGATGGAGGCCTACGCGAACGCCGAGCATGTATTCACCTGGCTCAACACCAACGGTTATACTCGGACCGCCTTGCTCATGTATATCGTCCATCACAACGACAATCTATAAAACAGCCTAAGCTAGAGAGGGTACTATGGTAGTATGGTACGGAGTATGTACTATCGTGAGCGACCGATCTTAGTGCCACTGCAGAAACCCCTTCCATCGCTAGCTGGCGCGCTTCCACTTTGGAGCGGTCACCGTCTCTCGAATGTCAATGCCGCATTCACCGGACTTAACTGCAGGTGCAATTGGTGTGTCACTGACATGCGAGCCAGATGCCCATTGCGCCCACATGTCAGTAATCCAAACGCATCTGCAGTTAAGTCACTGAAGCAGCGTCCGCATTCACGCCCGATGAACCTACTCCGGCGCCAGTTGTCCATCCGTCTACCGTGGCTCATTGCCATTCGCCCGCTATATTAACTTGAGCCCCAACTCCCAGCCATAGCCAAAGACACACACTTATTCTCCTCCGGTCCCTTCCTTCGCTTCGGCACCACTTCAACCATGGCCTTACGGCGCTCGAAGCTCTCTTGGGCGTCTTTATCGCGAGGAAGCGAGCGAAGAGGGACATCGGCGGCCGCTCCGGGCGCGCTCCAAAGCTCTCTTTGATGTCTTGTCGCAGGAGCAAGCGAAGAGATCGCCGCACCCCGGCCGCCCTCATACCACGACGACCACGAAGCGCGCACATGACAAAGGCATAGCTGGCAACAAGGAAGAAGTAGTACCACGGTAGGTCGCCGCCGCTATGGTCCCGGAAGGCCACCGCTACTCCACTCGGTCGGCGCCAAGCTTGGTGGGGTAAACATCGGCGGCCGATTAGCCGCTTGACCGTGACGTGGAGGCGGAAATCTTCAGAACCTTGTGCTCCAGAGGAGGAGGTTATCGAGGAGGATGAGGAGGAGGCAAAGGCAATGGTCGGCTTTCTCGGGTTCATGGCCGGACATGGTGGTCGGGCGCCGGCGATCGTTTAGATTAGGTTTACAGTAGGATAGTACGGTTTGTGTGAAATATGTAATGAATTTCGTCTAGTTTGTAGGAAAAGTTTTCGAAATGTAATGAATTTCATCCGATTAATTTGAAATTTTCTTTGTTTGCACGAATTTCGTCCAGTTAGTTCTTATAGTTGTCGAAAGGTATGCGGGCAGCATCGGATGGCATCCATCAGTGTCCTCGGACAGATGCCGGTGTAAATTTGTGGGCGGTATTGGAGATTCCCTAACTATCATGCTATAATCGCTAACAATCCTCCATTATTTGGCAGGGAACAGTTATCCCTCGATCAAAATCAGATCCGCGGTGTTTCGCACTCCGGACGAGACTTGCCTGCTCCCCTCGTGTGTGCCCATCCGTGCTCCCGCGTATGTGGCTTGATTTGATTGGAACAAAATAAAGCCCGGCCCCACCCCCTTAAAATCAGGGGGGAGATGATTAGATTTCTATCGATCAATCGTGCGAAAATGTTACGCTTCACAAGTTCTAAAGGAAAAGGCGGCACACCTACGACTCATACGCGTCGCACCCCCGACAGTCCGGCTCGCATGCCGCTCACCAGAGGGGACACGCGTTGTCTTGCAATTTCACTGACATGTGGGACCGTAACTGAATAAACCGTCGATAGCCCAAATCTAATCGCTCGGCGGGCATCGGCTGAGAAGAGAGAAAGGGGGGAGGGAGAAGAGATTGCCCGCCCGCCACGCACGGACTCCAAGAAATATATGGTGATAATGTGAGGTGGGCCATCTTTGAGTCCGGACCGCTTAGGAGCCCGCTCTCACCGCCTTGGCCCCTCAAGACGCCTTGCCGCCCGCATGCATGCATAGCAAGTAGTACTCCTTATGTGGAGGAGAGAGATGCATTGACAAAGTCAAGGAGTGGGCTCTGCAAGAGCCCGTCTCTACACGTGCTCCTAGGTATAAAATAATAATTCTAAAAAAAGGCATAAAAAACAATTGTGTCTTAAAAAAAGAAAGGTAAAAAAACATTTGAGAGGAAATAGATAGAGAGAAAGTGAGAAAAAGCTCGTAACTTTGGGCATTACATGAGGAAGGAGGGAGTGGTGCACATGCCAAGTTCATTTGGGCTGCCGTGTTTCACACTCCTCCATCGTAAGCAGATGGAGACAATAGCTTTCATCAAAAATAAACAATGAATACTCGTTGCTCGTCCTCTATATCGGAAAGAATACTTTCATTCGCCGACATGTGGGACGTCGACCATCTGGTCCACACGCCATGCACAAAATTATCCTGGTCTACCCGGTGCGTATCACAGGCCCAACCTTTCCCATCGTAAGTTGTTGGACGAAGGAACCATCATGACATCGTTGAATTCCGCTTCTTCAAGAAAACTTCTTGTACCATAATCTTGCTACCACACACGAAGACCGGACGGCCTTGTACCACGCCATACCACTTTGAAACCCACTAGGCCATACTAGCCCGCCTAGGTCATCTATTTTGAACGGAGGCAAGGTCGTCTACTGACCTTTGCTATGATTTTGTGTTGCACATTCTACGTACTTTTGCTATGATTTTCCTACCCTATGAACCAAATGAGGCACGAATGTATGTCGACTATTGTGCGATCGATCGCTAAGCCTATAATTTTAGGAGCTAGGGCTATTGGTCGATCGACGAGGGATAAGTATAAGCGCACCACGAGCTCATCAGCCCCCAACGCTTTCTCTTTGGTGAGTGTTTTGCAAGTACTATAGCTCACACAAGAGCTAGCCTACTAACACCAAGAATCATCAAACAAGCCACCTTTAATATGGTAAACAGTTCAAACTTACATCTAAGCATGCCATATATTACATCAAAAGCTGGTGAGGATACATCTGTTTCCATAACTCGGAGAGGGTTCGCATGATTCGTCGCATGATTCACTATCAAACAAAAGTAGCAAGATCCGCCCACACAAGACAGTGCACTAGCCCCAAGATGGTTTGATAACACGCATCGTTTTGGTAATTAAACACAGGGCAATGCAAACTACCCTGAAGGATTAGCGTGACCAACAATTTCTTGTCATCGATCTCTCGGGCAATGACCACAGCACGGACAGCGGCATGGGAATCGATTTCTGGGGCGATGTCCACAGGATGGACAGCGGTATCGGAATCGATCTACGGGCGATGTCCACAGAGATGGACAGCGGCATCGGAATTGATCTTGAGGCGATGCCAACAGGGGCCGGGCCACGACATCGGAATCATCAAGGACAACCACCGGCACTGCACAACCCTAACATATTAGCAAGCACATTGCAAATAATCAAAACCACAACTATGGTAATAAGCCATAATATTTTACCTTGTGCAGCTCAGGGGATCTCATCCTCCGGGTCCATCTCCTCGTCCTCGATGGGGGCCCATCACCTTGCTGGGGAATATTGCTTCTCATGGCGACTATCTCCTCAAACTCGGTCTTGAGCCTCACATAGGTGGCAATCAGAGTTCTGGGGTAGGCGCGGTGGGGCCCTTCTTGTTCTTCCAACTTTCTTTGAGGAGTTCGTCCGCCAACGTCCTCAACTCTTTGGCCAGTGCTTGTTTCTTGGAGTTCTTGGTCTCCATGGGTTGGCCCGCCAACATGGTCAACTCGTTGGTCGGTGCTCGCTTCCTGGAGATCGCTGTCTCTAGTGGGTTGTCCGCCGGCAATTCTTTGCCTAGTGCTCCGAGATCCATCAATGAACTGACAAACAAAAAGCAATCGAAAGGAAACCACAATCGCAATGAAAAGCGGGAAAAGAATGGGATGTGAGAATCGGTCGATTAACCGCAAAAGAAGATTATTGGAATGAAAATATAGCAGCATAACTGATTCGCCCACCTTTCCTTCGCCGATTATGCGGAAGAAAAATGGCAGAAGTGAGTAGCACAGGTGAGGTTTTATTCAAGAAAGGGAAGAAAGGGCTTGAACGAGCGTTCCAATGAAATGATGGTTGCTTCGTCCGGTCCAACTTGGAGGCCACCTTACCTTCTTAGGTAAAGGTGTGGGTTTTGTGATATAACAGGTCATGACGGCCACACACCGGGGTGACAGGTGAGTCTCGATTGTAGCACCTCATTTGTGATATGGTGGATGGCACTTGTGCACACGGATGCTTTGAAATGTCTCGCATGTAGATAGAGCGGCTAATCATATAGGAGTGCTCAATATTGTGCACCGCGACCAAAGCGGAGAGGAAACGAGAGAACTACGTAATTAATGCATGAGTTTAATTAGGGTAGTTTTGTAAAGTACGAGATACATTCCTCCAATCGCATAAAATGCCTTGGTTCATGAGATTTGAGATTTGAGCCCTATAAGCGGAAGGAGTGAGTCTTGCCTGCGGTGTAGTCTAGTCACTTGTTGAAATCTCTAGAAAGGCAAATACTTCCTCCGTCTAGGTGTGTAAGTCATCTTCTGAAAACCAAATAATCCCAAAACACTTAGGCGGTGCATTAAATTCTACCTCGTTTCTTGTTTCTTGACATATCAACCAATAAGAGATATGGGGTGTGCATACTTTTAATGACTTGAGACAACAAACACGACATGCAGTGGTTAGTTCATTGCATGCAATGCTATTAATTAGCAAATGAACATTAAGTTCTCTCGTTTTCCCCTCCTCCTTGGTCAACATGACTTACTCACCTAGACGGAGAGGGCGTTTGCGGTGCAGTTAAGGCACCGGAGCTCGATCCATGAGGAGAGGCGTTGTAGTAATCAAATTTCTCGGTCTTGTACGAGTTGACGTGACACATCAAAGCCTTTTCGATATAAGTCTTTTTACACATTTCAAATGGGCTACTTCGTATGTAGACATATTCTACTTCGTATGTAGTCACTTGTTGCAATCTCTAAAAAGACTTATATTTGGAAACGGAGGGAGTACAATGCATGCATGCATGCCGTGACTTTCCTTTTGATACTTGCATGTGTTGATTTGATGCACCTTGCCAAATTTTGACTATAAATTTAACTAACCAAATTTTCATGCATGTCACAAAAATTACGGGGCTGTTTGGATTGTGACTATGTTTGTCTTATGTTGCCACATTATTTTTCCCACACTTGCCACACTTGCCTAACCTAAGTTTCTCAAATTGTTAGACACACTTTGGCTTGCCTAAGGGAATCTTGCCACAATTTTTGTGTCTATGACATGTGGGGTTCACTGCTAATAAAAAAATCTTGTCTTAGGTGTGGCTAATAAAAAGACTTATATTTAGGAGCGGAGGAGTAGAAAATATAAATAATAATGCATGTTCGGGCAACCCACGTTTCCGCTAATTTTAGTCGTGGGCTTGTTCACAATTTTTACGAGGGGGTGGTTGTTCATTTGATGGAGGGACTTGTAGTACCAGACTTGAACGATACAAAGTGCGACCTGGCACACCGTAACACCACTTGGAACAAGCGGGTAGCTATCTCAAAAAACAACCAACAACTAAAAAAACCGCGACCTGGCATGTAGTGGTACACAATTTTAAACGATTGTTTTGATGGAGTGAAAAAGGAAAACTACCCC
The DNA here is from genome assembly GCA_021605145.1 of Aegilops bicornis. Lineage (NCBI taxonomy): Eukaryota > Viridiplantae > Streptophyta > Magnoliopsida > Poales > Poaceae > Aegilops > Aegilops bicornis. Next base: position 446,889 of record JAHIAL010000021.1, on the reverse strand, counting down.
ACTACGTATATATAGGCCGGAGCCTCCGCGCTTGCTTGCTAGGGTTTCTCTATTCACACTCTCATCCTCTCCGGATCTAAACAAGATAGGGGTAGTAACAGCATCTTTCTCCCTTCAAAAACACCGGCTTTCTATCCTCACCACTGATTACAGATCCGGACGTATCCCCTCCGCACTTTGTGAAGGGGAGGAGGGGCAGCGTTTAGGCCGTCGTCAACAGCGAGGGAGGAGACCCACTGCCGGCCGCACCATTATCTCTGGCCGAGCGCCGGCGCAGGAGGTCCTCCGATCCCTTTGTTGTTGCCTGTGGGCGGATCTGGCCTCCCGCCGCCCACCTATCCACATCCCGATGACCTTCAGGTATATCTTCGTTCGAAACCGCCTTAGCTCTACTTCCCCAGCTTGCTACGTCGCTGCATGTGCATCATTTTCTACCTCTCAGCCCCTCTTGATCGGGTGGTCCAACGTCACATTTTTTTTCTATTGTTAGAGGTAAAGCTACTTCATGGAGTCGAATCTTGTACTCCCTCGTCCGAAAATACTTGTCATTGAAATGGATGTATCTAGATGTATTTTAGTTCTAGACACATCCATTTTGATGACAAGTAATTCAGACGAGGGAGTACTTGGTTCAAACAAGAAATAAAGTGGGGGTGGGGAATTTAGTATGTACGTCGGACTTGGTACAAGCAGGAAGGAAAGGGGTGAAAGTAATCTGTTGGTCATCCAACCGGTCTCTTGGTCGAAAAAGGAAATATAGGGGTAACGCTGCATACGTTGGTATGACCAGGACTAGATTTGCTATCCACACATAGGAGTAGGTGGCTAGAGTGAACAAAATGGGACCAACCAGATATGTTTCTTGGATGTTTGTTTCTCGGGGCAACAAACTATGAATCACCACTTTATGCCCCTGTTTATGTACATGGTGCTGGATGCTGGTGCACCTTGTCCACATGCCCTTATACCAAATATTTAGGCCTGCATTAGGAATAAAGGCGAGAAAACATAGGTCTTGATGAAAATAGAGGAATAGGAAAGGAATGTAGGTATAAAACTATGGAGCAATGAACCGGAGGAAGCTATCAAGAGAATGTGTTCGGATGGACTACAAAATGTCTGATTTGTTTTTTAGAGTAGCATGCTTGGCAAGTATGAGATGCTATTTGTTTATTCAAATTGCACAAAGTGACTACTCTTGTCCTCACCTCACGTTACCACACATAGGTTGATATTTTTATTCCGCAAACACAAAGACAACTTTGCCTAACGCATGGCGTGGCGCTTTGCCTCGGACTTCCGCCCAAAAAATGAGCAGCAAGCGTGGATGTTTCTAATCCTATGGAATCGGTACTACCAGATCAGCTTTCCTATGAAACACTATTCACCTTTCCCGTGTTCGAGGCGGTTGGAAGGAAAAGAATACCGTAGGAATTGTGTTCCTACGAAAATCCTGCACCAAACACGTGGAACCGAACGCAGCCTTAGTTGTTCTTAATCTAATGTCCTGGTAAAAATCAAGCCATGCCACTTTGTTATAAGCCATGACAAGTTTAGCCAAATGTTTTTGCCTGTAATTGTTTGAGACTACATTTGTTTCCTTTGTGCCTTTTTGTGCAAACAGGATATCCAATTCACACAGTTCTTTGTTGTAGACCTTTGGTGCACTTGCACAAAACTCTTCTTAAAAGAAGTGACTTTTGTGTTGTTTAAGCTGGAATGTCGAGAATGGAACAGTTGGTTCATTTTGGTGGAAGCGCACAAAGGGAGATCTGTGTTCCAATCCTCGTCATCCATATTGGCGCCATAACCTTCCTTTAGGTAAGAATGATATTTAATGCATGTGTTCATCTCTATTTTCCAACTGCCATGAGAAAATAATGCTGTTTTTTACTAGTACACTTGTACTCCCTCACTGACAAAACAATTCTGAATTATAAGGCCAATCATGTACTTGGTTTCACCAACTGGTGAGGAGAAAGAGAAACAGAGCATGAAGAGGAAGAAGAAGAAGAATAAACAGTGCCAAGGCGATCTTGCTGAAGCCAGAGGCCTCAGTCGAGGCCATTCAAGGGCTCCGGCAACGACTACCTTACATGTGAGACGATCCTCCAGGGAGCCCTTCCACTTCTGTTGTCTCACTTAATTAATTAGGAGTACTTAAGTACCACTAATTTATTGTTGCCCAATTTTCTGTTGAGTTAAACAAATCTATAGTAGGACCCTATGCTTTGAATCATGTATGCGTGTGTATGTTTGTCTATGGAGGTGAATCATGTGGTGGAGAAGGAGGGAATAGTATTAGTGTCATGACATAATAGTGCTATTGTTTTGCATGTCAATTTATTGCCATTGGTTCAATGAGGCAATGTTTTGCGATGTGTCCATCATGAATTTGATGCTACTGTTTGAGTAATATGCTAATGTCTTCCTATCCTTTCTCACTAAGCTAATGAAGGTTTCACCTTGTTCCTACTTGTGCAAACAGGAATCATGTTGTGCCAATCATACATTTTAGTGGAACTACACAAGACAATACAATGAACTGTATCCCATCGATTGCTTTAACTTTCTGCTTTGGAAGTTCTTGACAATCTTCGATATAATCTCGGCCTTTGGTAAACAAGAGTGATTTCAACCATACATTTGAAGTGCACAAAAATATATACTATTGTGTGATTCCAAAGTGAGTGCTTTATCATCTCTTATGGGACTACATGAACAAGCTTTTTTCTCGAGGTTGGTGCGGGCCTAAGGCCTTCATCCATATTAGTTCTTTGTCATCTCTATTTGTATCGTTACATCTTGTCATGAGAAACTCCTTTATCCTTGCACGTTAAAGTTTTGCAACCTATGATAAATGGCAATGCTTTGAGTGTTGAGTTGAGCTAATTGGACTGATTAAATAAACTAATACCTCTCTTTAAGCAAGACTACTATGTTGCTAACTTTACCCATTAACATAATGAGGGTGCTTCTATTTGTTAGTGTATGTTTCATCAACTAGTCCCACTATTACAGTAATCTCACTCTCTCAATATATGTGCCAAATAGGATGCTTGATTTTGGTGGAACCGCACAAAAACTTTGGGTGCTTCATTGCCTAGACAGCTTCCGTCCTTTCACATCGATCGCTAATCTCCGCTTGCTTTCTTCGTTTCTTTGTCGTCACCGCTTGGCTTATCTCGGCTTCCAGTCAAAGGAAATAGTAATTGATATGCTACCTCACACAGGTTGGTACTGGTCTTTATCCTGATTATTGTGCTTTTCATATGTATTGGTAATTTGGTATTGTGCTACTGTTTGCCGATTTCATAAAGGAGTAATTTGGAGCCTAAACTCACAGGCAAATCATTACATCGGGTGATTTCGGTGAGAACTGCACAAAATGATCAGATGGGCCAGTACTTATGCTGCTGCTATGTACTCCAAAGTTCACTCAGACAAGCATCGATGTTGACAAGAAGTGCCTATATTCATTCGAGTATCAACCGGTGTCAACCAACCGGCGTTATCGGCACATATGGTAGTGAACTATATGGCATGGAGTCTAAAGATTCCAGACAAGTTGGTTGACGCGTATATTCATCTGGCACTTAATCAGTATGCATGCCAAGGATGCTCCATTTTAGTTGAACTGCACAAAAAATTTGGGTGGTTCATTTTCTCAACCGCCTCCTTTCTAAATGCGCAATGTAGAATTTTGGCGAGATCTGAGGACCAAGATGAGCTAGTAAACTAGTTGGATGAAAGTAGTGGCCAAGTTGCTCAAACCTCCCTCGGCATGAGGCCACTATTTGAGGATAAACCTACAAGCAAAGTTCAGATTATGCATCTTTGCCTCTTATGTACTCGAAAGTTTACTGCGTACAAGAACTAATTTTAGCAAGAAGTACCTCCGATTGAACACCATTTACCGGTCATGCACGCTAGGTAATTAAAGTTCGTCCATGGATCATATTGGCTGTGATCTCAATCATTTGGATGCATAAACATCTTGAACATGTGTATATCCGAATCTTTTTGTGAATTATGTATGAATATTGTCGTGTGATCTCAATCATTTGGATGCATAGATATCTTTGAGCTTGTGTATATATGAATCTTTTGAGTTGTTGATAGTGAATGTTGGCTATGAATATGAACGTGTCACCTGTGAACCTGAGTTTGATATGAATGTTTACCTTTTACATTGTATTTGCGTGTGGACTTGTTAGTATGCCTCTTTGTGGGGTATAAAACGCAGTCTCTCTTATAGAAGTAATGTTGTGTCCAATTTATCTTTTCCTTCTAACCACATTATATATATTTATATTATTACTATTATCGTATATTTTATAGAGACTTATATATACATTATAAAAACATCCCACGTGTTATTAACTTATAAAAGTAAATGTTTAATCGGAAGTTGGCAAGGGAAATCTGGTTATTTTTACTCACGAGCAAGGAAAATCCACGGTGATTATGCATAAAAGCTCATTCTAACATTTTGAGCCTAAACTCGCAGTCAAATCATTTTCAGGATCAATTTAATAATAACACTCTCATTTTTATTTTGAGCAATAACTCGCTAATTTGTTAATTATATATATATATATATATAATGTGCCTCTCCGGTTTATTCTTTGATATTAATTGCTCCTTCTAACATAACATTATATATATAACGAGCCCACCTAATACGTGCATTTCAAGGAAGTGCAAATGGGCTGGGATTTCTTAGAAAATATAAATGGGCACGATTGACGTGAAATTATTTGTTCACCCAGCCCAAAGAAATGGACTGTACATTCTAAAAACATGGGTTAAATATATGCCACATTTTTGCGGTGACATGTGTGGGCCAATAGGTCGAAGCTTCACGCAGGCATTGTCAACTTGGTCAACAAATGATTGTCTCATCCACAGCCATTGGATTTATATCCAACGGCCGGCATGCACCTTCAATCTCTCGTCTTCTTCCTCCAGCCGTCCTGGGACCGCTGGTCCGGCCTCCACGGCTAAGCGGCTCTGCTTAGCACGCATCGGCTGCGAAGCACTACCCGTCAGCCGCCGTGCTATCCCTCACCCCTCGACACCTCCTGTTATTCTCCACAGACTACAGCCCCACGCCGCAATGTAACCAGCTATAACCCTTCTCCTCCTCTCAATCTGCGGAATCCATCGCCACGCTTTTCCCATCTTCGAGCCGTTCCCGTCAAGGCCTCGCTGTCGTCCACCGCCTCGCTGCGCCGGTGCGGCATGGTCAACAAACGAGAGTCATCGGAAGAGGACTGTACGTGGAGAGCTTGACGGCTGGGACCCACGAGGTCCATGGTCGCACGCAAGGAAAGTTTCTCCTTATTAAGCTAAAAAAATGTTCCTCCACCTGACAGCTGGAACCCATCGGTTGTATCTTCGCACGGAAGGAAGTGCCTCCTTCCTTTGCGAAAAAAATTATTCATCCCTTTGACAACTGGGACCCGACCGATTTGGTGACTGACTTGTGGGCCTACTAAGCGGATGTGTACGCACGGCTTTGTCAACTTAATCAACAAATGATTCTAGCACCTGGACCGTTGGATGTTAATCCAACAATGTGCTCCTTCTTCAACCTCTATTCTTGCTCTGTCCCCATCAAGGGGCCTTGGCTGTCACAAGACCCAAACCAAAGTGAAGTTTCCCACTCCTCTCCATCTACGACTCCATCGCCCGTCTTCCCCATCTCCGGGTCGTTCCGGTCTGGAGATGCGCTTCGGCGCAGTGTGGTCAACATGGTCAATAACCGAGAGTCATCGGAAGATGACCGACGTGAAAAGGTCGACAGTGGGGACGCACCGCGCCCATGGACGCATGCATGCAGCGGAACGCGGCGAGGTCAACGTGGTCAAGGAACGACTTCCATCGGAAGTATACTGTACGTGGAGAGTCTCAGCTGGGTCCACGACCGCAGCAAGTAAGTGCATCCTTATTACGCGGAAAATAATGATTCCTCCAACTGACAGCAGGGACACACCGGGCGGGCCACCGTATTTTGCGGAAAAAATGTGTGCCCCCTGATTGCTGGGACCCACCTGACGGGCCACTGTATTTTGCAAAAAACATCCCCCGCTTTGTCATTTCGGACCCACCTAAGTGCCTTCTTATTACGCACAAAAATGAATACTCCCCGGCTAGTAGACCCACCTTGGTGGGAGGCTGACTTAATGGGCCTACTAAGTTGATGGGGACGAAGGGCTTTGTCAACTTAGTCAATATGAATGATTCTAGCTCCAAAGGTGACCCGATGTCCATCCAACGGGCCGTAGTGCTTCTTCAACCTCCGGTCTTCTTGCTCCGGCCGCCCAAGCAACGGTCGTGCCGCATGCTGCTCACGCCTCCCGTGGCCGGATGTCGCCGGAGGCCTCACCGCCCTACTATTCCCACCGCTGGCAGTGCCTGCGCGGCGATCGCAACCGAATCCGGTGAACCCTTGTACTCCTCTCCGCTGGCTTCCACCGCTGTCTTCCCCGACTCCGCGTCGTCCCCTTCCTAGGCCTCGCCATCGTCCACCGTCGTGGTGCTCTCCGTCTTGGCGTGGTCAACGTGGTCAAGGAACGACTTCCATCGGAAGAGTACATGCGTGGAGAGGTGAGCCGGGTCCACGGCCACAGCCCAGCTTTTTTTTTTTGTGATTTGCCAAGTAAGTCGCTTTGTCGAGGCTGTTAATGCAAATCTTTAAAGACGAGGAGAGATTTCATCTCGGTGGCCGAGAAAATGGCCCATCAAGAATGAGAAATGGGTTGTACATTTTTAAAACACATCGACCGCAATTAGTTTCAAATAATCTATTTTTCATTTCGAGATTTTAAATTACATTAATTTTTATGCGTGGAGAATTTGTTGGATTTTATATTGATATACGTTTATTTTTAAAATCAGTTTGAATGTGAGTTGAAATTTTGGGATTAGAAACAGTTCGGACCGCTTTGAAAATATGCAAAATTTCATATAATTTTTAACCGTGGCCACAATATGGGCTGTAATGCTAACAAAAAGAATATGGGCTAAAAAACCTTAAGAATTAGCAAATGGGCTGTAAATTATTAGAAATAATGGCAGATGGGTTGTATGTTGTTTTCCACAGATTTGAGGCTTTCGTAAAAAAAAAGGTTGAGGCACAAGTAGTGACTGTTGGATGTCCATCCAACGGCCGTCGTGCTTCTTCAATCTCTGCTCTTCCTGCTCCAGCCGCTCAAACAAGCGCCGGCGGGACTGCCTGCTCCCTCCTCCCCGCGGCCGGCTGTGCTGCCGCACAGGCCTCACCGCCCCACCGTACTCCCATCGCTGGCCTAGCCATCCCTCTACTCACCCACACCTGCTGTTATTCTCCGGCGACGGCAGACGAACCAGTAAACCCTCGTACAGTCGTACTCCCCTCCGCGTGGGAAACAACTGCCGAGTCTTCCCGGCCTCCGTGTCGTTCCTTCCTAGGCCTCGTAGTCGTCCATCGCTCGGTGCTCTCGGCGCGGCTCGGTCAACGTGGTCAACGACCAACATGCATCTGAAGTGGATTGTACATGGAGAGGTCGATACTGGGTCCACGGCCGCACGCAAGGAAATGCCTCCTTATTACACGCAAAATAATGATTCCTCCACGACATCCGGGACCCACCGAAAGGGCCTCGTATTTCGTGAAAAAAACGTTACTGGCCACCGACGGCTTGGACCCACCAGCTATATCTTCGCACGCAAGGAAGTGCCTCCTTATTACGCAAAAAAAATGAATACTTCCGCTATTGGGACTCGGTATAGTGGCAGGCTGACTTGTGGGCCTACTAAGTTGTGAGGACGGAGGGCTTTGTCAACTTAGTCAATACTCCGTGGCCGTCGATGTCCATCCAACTACCGTAGTGCTTCTTCAACCTCCGGTCTTCATTCTCCGGCCTACCAAAGCCTACGGTCGTGTCGCATGCTCCTCGCCTCCCGTGGGTCGGGTCAGGATACCGCGGAGGCCTCACCGCCCCCTACTACTCCCACTGCTAGCCAGGCCATCCCTCTACTCACCCACACCCCCTGTTATTCTGCGTTGACGACAGCCTCACACCACAGCCGAACTAGTGAACCCTCGTACTCCTCTTCGCTTGGGCATCCACTGCTGCGTCTTCCCCGGCTCGGCGGTGTCCCCTTCCTAGGCCTCGCCGTCGTCCACCGCCCGTGGTGCTCTCGGCGTGGCGTGGTCAATATGGTCAACGATCGACTTCCATCGGAAGAGTCTTGTCGCGTGGAGAGGTGACAATTGGGTCCATGGCGCCGCAAGGAAGTGCCTCCTTATTACGCCGCATAAAGAATTATTCCTCCACCGATACTGGGACCCACCGGACGGGCCATCAGATTTCGCGAAAAAACCTTTCCGCTTCTTTGGGACCACCATACACCTTCGCACGCAAGGAAGTGCGTCCGCAAAAACGATTCGCCCCGACTGCTGGGACCCACCAGGCTACATCTTATGACGCAAGGAAGTGCGCCGCAAAGAAAACGATTCCCCCACTGCCGGGACCCATCGGCTACATCTTCGCAGGCAAGGAAGTGCTCGCGGTCGGGACCCACCAGGTCAAGCGTGCGTAGCGTTGTCAATCTGGTCGCGAACGGTATGCGTACATATATCTTGGTCGATGTAGAGGCGCGACGTGTCGTAGTAGAGGCGCCAGACGCGTCGTAGTAGAGGCGCCGCGTAGCATGTACACGCACGTCTGGCGGCAGTGGTGCAAGAAAGAAAATACGGCCATGTATGTGTACATACGGGCGGGGTCTCGAATGCCTACTCACGCATACGTACGGCGAGGACTCGTGTACATGGCAGGGTCGGAACGGAGAAACAACGTTGTCGTTGTGTTCATGGGGAGGCAACGGAATGCGTCGTGTTCATGTGGAGGCAACGGAATGTGTCGTGTTCATCGGGAGGCAACGGAACGCGTGGGAGCCAACCGGCTTGGACGGAACAGGCGATGGAAGCGAGGCCTGGCGTACCGCAGAACGGAGGAAACGGCCTTGTGTTCGACCGCCACGCTCAAACAGGGGTCCCATTGATCGGGAGGGTGTGGCGCATCGCTAAACGGAGGAAACGGACCTCCTACGGTCAAACGGGGTCCTGTTGATAGGGAGGTGTGGCATACCGCGAAAACGTAGGAAACGGACCTCCTACAGTCGAAACGGGTCCCGTTGATCGGAGGGTGTGGCGTGCCGCAAAACGGATTTAAACGGACCTCCTACGGTCGAAACAGGGTCCTGTTCATTGGGAGGGGTGTGGCATCGCAAACGGGACTCCACGGGATACTGTTCATCTCCATCGTCGACCTCCTCCGGCCTCCAGGCTACCGTCGACCTCCTCCAGCCTCCACGGGCTCCTCGCTCATCCAGCCTCCACCACGCGCTACTCCACCGCCATCGCTCAACCACCCTCCACCGCTTCACTGCTCATCCAGCCCTCCACACCACGGGTCCTGTTCAACCACCCCTCCACGGGCACCCCTCCACCGTCTCATCGCTCATCCAGCCCTCCACACCACGGGGTCCTGTTTCATCCAGAGGCAACGCCACCGCTCCTGCTCATCCACCCCCCAACGCCACCGCTTCATCCCAGAGGCAGCATCGATCGGCTTGATTAGCAGCGGTAGCAAAGGAATCACTCGATCGGGTTGATTAACAGCCATCGATCGATCGCTCGGAGTTCGATAGCGTAACTGCGGTCTGTCGCTTCGGGTTCGATTAGAGCCAACGCCGCACACACGCAGCGTAAGTGTACGAGAGAACGCGCATCTTGCTCGACCCCGACCTCCCACCGTGTAGGGAACTCCCGAAATTTTCCTCCCTTGCTTCTACCACGGTTTTTTCCGTCATGGACGGCCCAAAGAATGTCATGCAGTCAAGGCCTCCTAATTCCGCCTGTGATGAAAAGCCTATTTTTACGTCATGATTTTTTGTCATAGAAGTAGGAGCCCACCACATCTATGATGATACCGGGTTTTGTCACAATTATCGTCATAGAAGTGTCATATGTATGATAGAAAAAAAATTCGTTCGGCCCAAAATGTTACGGATGTGTCTTTTTTTGTAGTGAATATACGCCTGAGAGAGTTTGGCAATTGCGCAGAAAGTACAAGTACTACGCATGTGGCATCTGATCATAGATCATACGACCTAGATGCTCATATCACCGTAGCGGCTAATTAAGCTACGGGGAGCACCTAATATGAGCAACGGGGAGCCATTGAATCCAAGATGCAGCGGAACACACGAGGCCTGAATGTTTTATTTGCAAAAAAAAACTTGGAGAGTTTGGAAATTGCACATAATTACAGACTACTCCCAAGCCATTGGATCTCAGTTCCAACGACGTAATACTTGTATCACCATAGCATCTAAGTGATACATCTCCAACGTATCTATAATTTTTTACTGTTCCATGCTATATTATATTCTGTTTTGGGTGTTTAATGGGCTTTATTATACACTTTTATATTATTTTTGGGACTAACCTATTAACCGGAGGCCCAGCCCAATTTTTTCTTTTTTTTTGCCTATTTCAGTGTTTCGCAGAAAAAGAATATCAAACGGAGTCCAAACGGAATGAAACCTTCGGGGACGTGATTTTCGGAACAAACGTGATCCAGAGGACTTGGAGTGGACGTCAAGCAATAGACGAGGAAGCCACGAGGTAGGGGCGTGCCCACCCCCACCAGGCGCGCCCTCCACCCTCGTGGGCCCCTCGTGGCTCGACCGACCCACTTCTTCCTCCTATATATACCTACGTACCCCCAAACCATCAGAAGCATCCACGAAAACCTAATTCCACCGCCGCAACCTTCTGTACCCGTGAGATCCCATCTTGGGGCCTTTTTTCAAGTCTCCGCCGGAGGGCATTGATCACGGAGGGCTTCTACATCAACACCATAGCCTCTCTGATGATGTGTGAGTAGTTTACCTCAGACCTTCGGGTCCATAGTTATTAGCTAGATAGCTTATTCTCTCTCTTTGGATCTCAATACAAAGTTCTCCTCGATCTTCATGGATATCTATTCGATGTAATCTTCTTTTGCGGTGTGTTTGTCGAGATCCGATGAATTGTGGGTTTATGATCAAGTTTATCTATGAACAATATTTGAATCTCCTCTGAATTCTTTTATGTATGATTGGTTATCTTTGCAAGTCTCTTCGAATTATCAGTTTGGTTTGGCCTAGTAGATTGAACTTTCTTGCAATGGGAGAAGTGCTTAGCTTTGGGTTCAATCTTGCGTTGTCCTTTCCCAATGACAGCAGGGGCAGCAAGGCACGTATTGTATTGTATTGTATTGTTGCCATCGAGGATAAAAAGATGGGGTTTATATCATATTGCATGATTTTATCCCTCCACATCATGTCATCTTGCTTAAAGCATTACTCTATTCTTATGAACTTAATAATCTAGATGCATGCTGGATAGCGATCGATGTGTGGAGTAATAGTAGTAGATGCAGAATCGTTTCGGTCTACTTGTCACGGATGTGATGCCTATATACATGATCATACCTAGATATTCTCATAACTATGCTCAATTCTATCAATTGCTCGACGATGAATTCGTTTACCCACCGTAATACTTATGCTATCTTGAGAGAAGCCACTAGTGAAACCTATGGCCCCCGGGTCTATTTTCCATCATATTAATCTTCCAACACTTAGCTATTTCTATTGCCGTCTATTTTACTTTGCATCTTTATTTCTCTTTATCATAAAAATACCAAAAATATTATCTTATCATATCTACCAGATCTCACTCTCGTAAGTGACCGTGAAGGGATTGACAACCCCTTTATCGTGTTGGTTGCGAGGTTCTTACTTGTTTGTGTAGGTGCGTGGGACTCGAGCGTGGTCTCCTACTGGATTGATACCTTGGTTCTCAAAAACCGAGAGAAATACTTATGCTACTTTACTGCATCACTGTTTCGTCTTCAAGGGAAAACCAACGCAGTGCTCAAGAGGTAGCAAGAAGGATTTCTGGCGCCGTTGTCGAGGAGGCTTACGCAAAGTCAAGTCAAGATTTGAACTCCCGACAACGAGCCATTTCTAGCGCCGTTGCCGGGGAGTCTACGCACAAGTCAAGACATACCAAGTACCCATCACAAACTTTTATCCCTCGCATTACATTATTTGCCATTTGCCTCTCGTTTTCCTCTCTTCCACTTCACCCTTGCCATTTTATTCGCCCTCTCTTTTCTGTTCGCCTCTTTTTTGCTTGCTTCTTGTTTGCTTGTGTGTTGGATTGCTTGCTTGCCACGGTGGCTCTACCTAGATCTGGTGATCTTCACCTTAAAAGGTTAGAAGAGATCGAAAGCAACGTCAGGAGTTTTATGACTTTACAATTTGAGCACAATAATTTCTTTAGAAACGAGCTTAAGGAACAAAAAACCTTTATGGGATATATGAATAAAGAGCTCGATGATATGTCTAAAGAATTTTATGGTTTTAAATCTCAGATTGCTCATCTCGAAAAATTAATAGCTGAAGTTTCGGATAAGCAGGCCACCTTAGTTAATAAGATGGCCGCTAAGCCGGATTTTTTTTGTGAAAATAAAGATGAAGATCTAAAAGTTATTGATGTGTCTCCTATTAAATCTTTGCTTTGCAGTATGAATCTTGATAATGATGGGACTGGAGATGAGTCAACTTTAGTTAGAAGGCGTCCCAAAAATTTGGAGTTTTTAGATCTTGATGTAAAAATTGGTAAAAGTGGGATTGAAGAAGTCAAAACTTTAGATATCAATGAACCCTCTATTTTGGATTTCAAGGAATTCAATTATGATAATTGCTCTTTGATAGATTGTATTTCCTTGTTGCAATCTGTGCTAAATTCTCCTCATGCTTATAGTCAAAATAAAGCTTTTACTAAACATATCGTTGATGCTTTGATGCAATCTTATGAAGAAAAACTTGAGTTGGAAGTTTCTATCCCTAGAAAACTTTATGATGAGTGGGAACCTACTATTAAAGTTAGAATTAAAGGTCATGAATGCTATGCTTTGTGTGATTTGGGTGCTAGTGTTTCCACGATCCCAAAAACCTTGTGTGATTTGCTAGGATTCCGTGAATTTGATGATTGTTCTTTAAACTTGCACCTTGCGGATTCCACTATCAAGAAACCTATGGGGAGAATTAATGATGTTCTTATTGTTGCAAATAGGAACTATGTGCCCGTAGATTTAATTGTTCTTAACATAGATTGCAATCCTTCATGTCCGATTATTCTTGGTAGACCTTTCCTTAGAACGATTGGTGCAATTATTGATATGAAGGAAGGGAATATTAGATTCCAATTTCCGTTACGGAAAGGCATGGAACACTTTCCTAGAAACAAAATAAAATTACCTTATGAATCTATTATGAGAGCCACTTATGGATTGCCCACCAAAGATGGCAATACTTAGATCTATCCTTGTTTTTATGCCTAGCTAGGGCGTTAAACGATAGCGCTTGTTGGGAGGTAACCCAATTTTATTTTAGTTTTTGTTTTGCTTTTTGCTTCCGTTTAGGAATAAATATTTGATCTAGCCTCTGGTTAGATTCGTTTTTGTGTTTTAATTAGAGTTTGTGCCAAGCTAAACCTATAGGATCTTCTTGGATGATAGTTATTTGATCTTGCTGAAAATTCCAGAAACTTTCTGTTCACGAAAACAATTGTTAAAAATCACCAGAATGCCATAAAATACTGATTCTAATTGCAGTAGACAAATAAACAAATTATCTAGGTCGTCCTATTTTGGTAGATTTTTCTGAGTTTCAGAAGTTTGCGTTAGTTACAGATTACTACAGACTGTTCTGTTTTTGACAGATTCTGTTTTTCGTGTGTTGTTTGCTTATTTTGATGAATCTATGACTAGTAAAATAGTTTATAAACCATAGAGAAGTTGGAATACAGTAGTTTTACACCAATATAAATAAAGAATGAGTTCATTACAGTACCTTGAAGTGGTGTTTTGTTTTCTTTCGCTAACGGAGCTCACGAGATTTTACATGCTAAGTTTTGTGTTGTGAAGTTTTCAAGTTTTGGATAAAAGATTTGATGGATTATGGAACAAGGAGTGGCAAGAGCCTAAGCTTGGGGATGCCCATGGCACCCCAAGGTAATATAAGGACACCAAAAAGCCAAAGCTTGGGGATGCCCCGGAAGGCATCCCCTCTTTCGTCTTCGTCCATCGGTAACTTTACTTGGAGCTATATTTTTATTCACCACATGATATGTGTTTTGCTTGGAGCATCTTGTATGATTTGAGTCTTTGCTTTTTAGTTTACCACTGAAAGTGCTAGTTATTGACTAGAGGGGGGGTGAATAGGCGATTTTTATGAAAGTCTTCAAAACGTGGAAGTTTCGAAGACAAACAATAGAAATGACCTAATTGATATGCAGCGGAAGATAAACTACAACAAGCAAACCATAGTCAAGTATGCAATAATGTGAAAGTACAAAGACTAATAGCAGCTTAGTAGTAAGGATCAGGATGGAAGATAGTATGAAGCCAACCAACGATAGTAGTCAAGCAATGGAGTCAAACAGTACGACAAATGTGCAATGACTTCACGAAGACAAACTGTAAGTAAAGGGAGGGAGAGGATAGAACCAGTCACTTGTTGAAGACACAGGATTTGTTGGATCTCGGCCCAGCTGGGTCACGGACAACTCTGTGACGTCTGGGTTAGGGAGGCTGAGATTCAACTCAAGACCGCGTCTTCACCTTATTCCCCTTGAGCAAAGGACACACATCCTCGCCCAATCACTCGTAAGTCTTCAAGGTAGATCGCCGAATCCTTCATGAACTTCGTTCACCGGTGATCCACAATGACTCTTGGATGCTCAAGCGCCACGCCTAACCGGTGGAGGATTCACAGATCCTCAAGTGTAATAAGTCTTGAGTCACGCATGTAAAGACTTGATGATGCCCTAACACTCTTTGGCTCGGGTGTTTGGGCTTTGTCCTCGCAAAGTTTCTCTCTCTCAAAGGCTTCGAGGTGGGTTGCTCTCAAAGCGACAAAAGCCGTGCACTAACTCTGAGCAGCCACCAATTTATGGTGTAGGGGTGGGCTATTTATAGCCACTAGGCAACCCGACCTCGATATGTCCGAAATGACCACAGGTCACTAAGGAACCGACACGTGTTCCAACGGCCGATTTCAAACACACACGGCAACTTTACTTGGGCTACAAGCAAAGCTGACTCATCCAACTCTGGATAAGATTTGCTCTCATTATCTTCGCTCGAAGACCTAGGATTTGGGTTAAGCATCACTTCAGACATTCTGACTTTGTTCACTTGGACCCCACTTAACAGTACGGTGGTTCCTATGACTCAACAACGAAGAGAAAGGAAACAACGAAACGACACAGTCTTCGCGCTCCATAGTCTTCACTCAATGTATTCTCATGTCATAGTCTTCAATATGAATATCTTCACATACCACCATTGTCGCCAATGTCTTCTTACATTTTTAGGGGTCATCTCCTGTAGGTAATCCGAATCAATGAGGTACACTACCTGTGTTATCCTGCAAGTCTCACAAACGCATTAGTACCTCAACCAAATTTGTCGTCATTACTCCAAAACCAACTAGGGGTGGCACTAGATGCACTTACGATCTCCCCTTTTTGGTGATTGATGACAAACTGGTTGAAGTTTTCAACGGGATAAAGTATGTGAAATTGTAAAGGATAGGGTATTGTCTTCATAAGTGGCAAAGGCTCCCCACGAAGATGTGCATATAAGTAATTTGCTTTTGGAATGCAAATGCACATGGCAAAGTTGTACTTGTGGAGATCCTCTTAAACTTATGAAGATAATTCATCATGCATGAAATGATATAACTAAGAGAATGACATGCATAATGAAAAATAGACGTCTGCGAGAATGATCTAAGTGCGGAAGTTACAATCGCACATGCAGAATTTATCATCGCATCACAGAAAAGAAAATAAGTAGCAGACGACCATCGAGTTTAAGTGTTACAACTCAAAGAACCAAATGTATCAAAGCCAGAGTTGTAAACACTAGGCAAAATATAAAGCAACCGCCCATATGAACCCGGCTTGAAGACTATCATACTCATATGCTTCTCCCCTTTTGTCAAGAAGGACCAAAAGGTTTGAAGACATAGAGCATCTACTCGTTCCCATGAGGAGTAGGTGAAACTTGACAGGGTTGTCGTTGTTGTTTGGCGGCGCAGAGCGAACTTGGTGCGATGTCGATGCATGCGAAGCGAGGCGGTGAAGTAGCATCGTCTTCATCATCGATCACTTTGGCATTCACGGTTGTCGCGGAGGAAGAATAGTCGAGTCTTCAAGGGATGGAGTTCGACGTGGGACAGCATTCCGTGGAGGAGTGGAGTCAAACTTGAATCTTTTCGGTGAAGCCATCGTCTTGAAGATCTCGTCAAGATCGAGCAGCGTCCACACTCTTCCATGATCGCCAACAGGTCTCATGAGTGACAAAAGCATTATTGGTGGCAAGATTTGAATGCGATTGACGTCCACCAAGAGGCTTTGCATCCGCCGCTTGAGCCGAAGTGATGCTTGTCTTGTTTACGATGCGATGCCACAAGAAGTTCTCGGTCATTTAGGACGCGAGAGCGCTTCTTAGGCCTTTGGGCAATTGTGCTCTCAAGAGCTTCGGTTATGCGCACAGTGAGGCGACGAGTGTTCCCAGCCATTGGATAGACACGAGTTCTTTGCTTGGACTCGTCCATGGGTTGAGTGAAGCTTTGGTGATCAGCATTTTGAAGACAAAGAGGCTTCTTGGCAGGCTCAGGGTATATGGCTTCAACTTACATATCAACCTCTGGTAGAAAGATCAAATGATTGCGAGCAGAGGGCTGGTAGTTGATAGCAGAGTGTAGCTTGATGAGGCGCATGACCCATGGAGCATAGAATTTCGGGCCAAAAGGTCGAGATCGAGCCTTGACCCAATTGCGGATGAAGAATTCTTGTGTATTGAAGCTGATGCCATTGAGGATGTAAAAGACCAATGTCTTCATGGCTCCTTCAAGTTTTGCAAATTGATGAATGCCCTTTGATAGGCCATAGAGTTCGCTCGATGATGTGATATATTGTGCGAGGCGGATACTCAAGGTCATCAACAAAGAACTCCTTTGGGTATTCAGCGTCGGTGGCAAAGGCTTCATCATGCTCAACATCCGGCTCATGTTGGGCTCGGCTTATGGAAGATGCTCTCGATTGCATTGCAATGGAGTTGACAATCGAGTTCGAACAGCTCTCCCGGAGTGGGTAGGCTGTAAGCTCAATGACGCCAAGAGCTTTGGCTTCATGATGAACATTTCATCATCCACTCGAGAACCCATGTCTTTGTATCCCGTAGTAGCCGCGAATGTGGAGGGTCGCATAGAATTGAAGCAAAAGTTCCTCATTCCAATGTTCTTTGTCTCGTCACAAAGCTGAAAGCAGACACTGCATCACGAAAAGCGATCAAGTGCTTCTTCTAAGCATGGCAGTCCAAAGAATGGTTTTCAAAGGTCGAGGCGCATATGAGGGAAAATCGCCCTTGATCATACGTAACGCAGGAGTAATAGCCCGGCCGATAGCTCCGTAAACGATCGATGATATTCTTGGCCTTGAGTAGGGGTTCTTTCTCCTGTCAAAGAAGGTGTTGTGGGCTTTGAAGCCATTTGCATTGAAGGACCACAGTAGAGGTGGCGATGCACAGGAACCTTGGCGGATCTTGGCTTTGGTTTCGGACGAGGCCTATGCTCAACATGATAATCAAACCGAGGACCACAGGCATTAGGCGGAGGGACCAGAACGGCCATTTGACAAAGGATCACCGACCATAGTTGTATGCTTGCTCAATTGTATGGGCCCCTTGGTGGCGGAACAGAGCAAAGGGCAACAACAGAGGCGTCGGGTTGCACAAATGTGAGATGCTTGGAGCGATTGCATCATTGGCTTCGGCACATTGGTTGGTGCAGGCTCCACATTTGCTTGACCATGACTACGCCATTGGCTTCATTTGTGTTGTTGGTGGCAGCCTCAAGATTTTCAACCTCCACTAGATGAGCCGGAGGGTCTGAACGCATCGCACGTTCACTTGTGAATAGCTTCTTCAAGAATGGGGGAGTAGGGACACGTTCTTCTTCTTGGTTGTCATCGGTTGATGCACCGGATTGTCTTCAGCGGCTTTGGCTTCGGACACGGAGACATTCACGGTCGGAGTGGCTTCGAAACACTTGACGTGCAGCAGATTGGTGGTGCACTTCTCCTTCGAACGCCTCGAAAGAGGGACTTGAGGCCTTGGTCCTTTGCGAAACTGCTGCGTAATCTTGGCGGACGCCTTTGGAAATAGAGTTGGTGGCCTCGAGTCATCCTCTTCTTCTTACCGCAGTGGTGTGACTTGTTGTTGTTGGGGAGTACTGGGAGTCTTGTTGTTGTGGGTGATCGCCCATGATGCATCTGAGCAATTGGCGTCGGAAGGGCGACCAATGTCGATGAGTTCGCTGTTCGTGAGAACAGCGATGATATCAAGTTGTGTTCGACACGAGGAAGAACTACATCATCTTCAACATTGTCATTGTGACCAATGTCTTCAGCGGCGGTGGGATCAATCATTGGAATGTCTTCAGCCTTCATGAGCCTCTCGTAGGCGAGTGCTCATGAACTATCATCCGTCGTTCTTGGTGTTCAGATGCAGGGCAAACCATTGAGATAGGTTCAACAACTAAGGGCTCTATGGGAGCAGCCCGATTCTTCTTGGTTTTGCGCTTCTTCTTGGAGGGAGCAACATCAGAGGCTTCAGGATTTTTCCTTTTTCTGGCTTCACCTCGGCGATCCTCGTCTTCTTGATTCTCAAGCGGTTGACTGACCTTTGGCTTCGAGCAGGTCATGCCGCTTGGGAAGACTATGTGAGGTTCTTCACCTTGAAGGTGCAGATTGGTCGATTGATGGCTTATTCTTCTTTGCAGCCATTCGGGGTCAATGCCGGGGCGACCAAGAGCCTTGCGCTTCTCAAATTTCATTGTAGGCTTGCACACACTTGTCACCAGACTCTTCATGCACTCACGAGAGCCTTTAGCTTCTTGGCGCTTCTTGAGAAAGGCTTCTTTGAGCTCGTGCGGCATGATCTTGAAGTTTTGACATCTTGCATCTTTGAGCTCGCCACATGCTTCTTGAACTGAAGCTTTCTCATAGTCGATCTTGTGCTTGGGTTCAACGACATACCGAGCAAGAGCTAGCTCAAGCAATGGCGCCATTGAAGGAGACGACGAGGCCAATGGGAAGTTGCAGATCTTCAAAGCTGAGATTTGGGGTGTCAAACCACTCATCAATGAAGTTATGGATGATTGCCACATCAAAGAGAGGCAAATTCATTAAAGATCTCGCTTCTTCCTTGCTCTTGATCGATTGCTCAAGAGCATCATCTGCAAGATCTTCATCACGGATGAGATCAATGTGCTCTTCTCGCAGAATGGTAGCGAGGAGTCAATGTCGGCGAGTATTTTGACGATTTTCTTTTTCTTCTCCGTCTTCTTGGAGATACGTGGTAGATCTTGATCGCATTACACCGCCTTCGGAGATGCAAGGGCGATGGCTTCGCACGTGAAGCTTTTGGAGGAGCAGCTGATCTTGAAGCCTTAGCCTTCTTTGGCTTCTGCGGCTTTGGAGTAGGAGTTGGGGCTTCATCAGTGTCAGCATCATCATCAGAATGATCCACTTTGGCACCTTGGACTGAGATGTGAGTGATGAGGCCATCAAGGTTGTAGAACGGACCGATGACATTGGGTTCTGCATCATGTGAGCCACAAGACGAAAGCAAGAGGGACCAGGGTTGAAGTCTAATCCCAATGACTTCTTGTTTTCCTTGGCCGATGCCTTTGCATGTCGGAAGTTGCGCTTGAAGAGATTATCGCCACGACACCGAGCAATGACGATGGGTCGGCATTTTCAGTTGAGTTCCACGGACCATACAAGGATAGAAACCACATGCAATAGCTTCACCTGTTCTTGGGTGGAAGGCCTCGAAGAGAATATCACCCCAAGGACTTTTGATAGCATTCTTCTCGTATTCCCGGGTCACGAACTTGTATTTGAACCATTGTTCAGCCTAATATCGTCGAATCCATTGGATTCGGTGTCTTATCTTGATTATAATTCTCTTCGAGGATCTGTCTTGTAAAGCTCGAGAGGTCATCAGGCAAATCTCTTGATGTTCCCCACGACGCCGCATCGCCGCCTTCCTTATTGATTTGTGCAGCCATGAACTTCAAACTGAATGGCTTCAACACGCTCAAAGGCTTCAAAGGCTTTTTGCTTCTTTGGACAAACAGAACCGGCCGGAGAGTTAATGTGATCTTGTAAGAATTCTGCAAACGAATGCAGACTATGAGAACTAAGGGATTCTCCCACGGACATGTACCGTGATAAAGCATTAGAGATGCGAGGAAGGGGAAGAGGTCATATGCATTCTCGGAAGATTTTGAAGATAAATCGGTTTGAAGACATTGACCTCATGATGCGAAGACATTCACTTATATGTTGAGAGTTGGTTCCAGATTTATGCGAATCCGTGAATAAGTACAAGTGAGGAATCTAACTAGATATGAAGCTTAAGTGAATATACTAGGCGGTATGAGATGCGAGCAGAATAGATCTAACATTGTATAGGCGAAACCAATTTTGGTAAATAGGATGAATCTTTGAGGATAAAAAGATGGTAAAAATAGAGTTGTATTTACCACACGAAGAACTGCTAGATGGGATGAGTAGGAGACCGAGCGATTCAATCCACCGCGTCTCTAACTTGGCGACGGAGGACACCTACTGGCGGGCGGAGAGGACGATGTCCGTGGCGGCGTGAGGACGGCGTCGGAGAAGTCGCAGCAGCTAAGCGCCGTCGCCCGGCGTCGTCGAGCTAGCGGTGGCTCTAGGGTTTTGACGAGGTGGAGAGGTGGAAGAAGGTTTTCTTTACCTCGGGGGACATGTATTTATAAGGAAGTGTGTGACAAGCGCAATTACTCAGTGCCCTGGCGGTTCACATTCGAGGGGCACGTGGCAAGCATGCAACATACTCGAGTTGTCCCATCGTTCCCCACGCCCGCCAGTTTGTCGGATGGTCGTTCCGGCTTCTCCGGATTTTAAACAATAAGGATGAATCATTTAAAACAGACTTAATGTTTGTCTCGTGTCTTCTCACGACAAGGACGCAGAGAAGACATTCGACAGCTTTCAATAGAATGCATATGATTTGGACAGATAGAGTTTGAGATAGAAAGCATAGAGAGATTAGGGTCCGATCACATTCACTTAGTTCAAAAGATTCAACTAGGAAGACATAGCTATAAGTGAATGCTATAGAGGATGTAACAATCGGTATATATATCGAAAGCAATCAAATCAACATAGTGAAGAAAATCATGAAGATAAGTTGAAATTTGAAGACAAACCAAATGCGAAGACATAGCAAAATAACGCCATGAGTGAAACACTTCAAACAGAGAAATTTGGTGGTGGTGTTACCCACCGTATAGGAAGTATTAGACCCAGACACGGTAGCACAATTATCGTGGCGCTCGAAGTCAAATTCCACGTTAATGTATTCACATTCGAATGTAAGTCTTCATTGATTGAAGATATACTTTACTTCGTGTGTTGCACATCTAAGTCATCGACATGCATAAGTGTTCGGATGTGTGCCTGATCACAGGACATTTGAGGATTCCAAGATATTTAGCTCACACCGTAACTTGCAAAACCTTTTCTAATCCAAGGACTTTGTGAAGATATCGCGGTTGCTCTTCGTTGTTAGCGTGAATGATGTCAATATCTTTCTTCATGACATGATCTCTGAGAAAGTGATGACGAATTTCAATGTGCTTTGTCTTGGAGTGCTGGACTGGATTGTTGGCAATCTTGATGGCGCTTTCGTTGTGGCAGAAGAGAGATACTTGTTTCAGATTGATGCCATAGTCCTTGAGAGTTTGCTTCATCCATAGAAGCCGAGCGCAGCAAGATCCGGCTGACAATGTATTCAGAGTCGGCGGTTGAGAGTGATACAGTTACGCTTCTTTGAAGACCAACAGACAAGTGATCGTGCTGAGAAAGTGACATGTGCTGATGTAGACTTGCGATCCACCTTGTCACCAGCATAATCAAGATCCGAGAATCCAACGAGATCAAATTACGAGCCCTTTGGATACCATAATCCGAAAGTGTTGGGGTGTGAGCCAAATATCGAAGAATTCGCTTCACGCCTAAGTGATGCGATTCCTTTGGTGCCGCTTGGAATCGAGCACACATGCAAACACTAAGCATAATATCGGCCTAGATGCACATAGGTAAAGTAAGGAACCAACCATGGAGCGGTATACCTTTTGATCAAATTCTTTACCATTGTCGTCGGGACCCAGATGGTGTTTGGCTGGCATTGGCGCCGTGTAACCTTTGCAATCTTGCATTCCAAACTTCTTCAGACAATCTTTGAGGTATTTTTCTTGAGATATGAAGATGCCATTCCTTTGTCGATTTAATTTGAAGACCAAGGAAGAACTTCAGCTCACCCATCATGGACATTTGATATTGCTCTTGCATCATGTATCCAAACTCATCACTATACTTCTGGTTGGTGCAGCCAAAGATAATGTCATCCACATATATTTGGCACATAAACAGTTTACCATCATATGTCTTCGTGAAGAGTGTGGGATCGAGGATCCGTGTTTGAAGCCTTTGCTCTTCAGAAGTCTTTTGATCGTATCATACCAAGCGAGGAGCTTGTTTGAGGCCATCTGATTGCTTTGTTTAGCTTGTACACCATATCGGGATGTTTTGGATCTTCAAAGCCCGGTGGTTGAGCGGCGTATACTTCTTCTTCAATTTTGCCGTTGAGAAATGCACTCTTCACATCCATTTGATATAGCAAGATGTTGTGGTGGTTAGCATAGGCTAGCAAGATGCGAATAGCTTCAAGCCTAGCCACGAGGAGCAAATGTTTCATCAAGTCAATTCCTTCAACTTGAGTATATCCTTGAGCCACAAGACGTGCTTTGTTTCCGACGACTTAACCATGCTCATCTTGTTTGTTTCGATATATCCATTTTGTGCCAATAATGTTCTGCTTGCGAGGGTCAGGACGCTTGACAAGTTCCCAAACATTGTTCAGCTTGAACTGTTGAAGTTCTTCTTGCATAGCTTGTATCCATTCGGGTTCCATAAAGGCTTCGGTACTTTCTTGGGTTCTAATATTGACACAAAAGAAAAGTGCCCATGTAAATTTGCTAAGCGTGTTGCTCTTGAGCGAGTAAGTGGACCAGTGCATTGATGCTATCAATTATCTTCTCAATTTGTACTTCATTTGCACCTCGAGGATGAAGCGGGACGAAGACCTTGCTCTTGCCGATCATTGTCATCATTGGGAGGATTGTCTTCACCGAGCATTGTCTTCGAGTTGGTTAGGTGCGAAATGATAAGTTCCTCTTCAGTTGCGGCTTGAAGGCATGATTTCACCGGTTCCCATCAGCTTGATAGATTCGCTGGGCGGAGCTTCGTCTAGTGTACTTGGCAGGAGCTCTCTTTGTGAACCATTGGTTTCATCAAATCGCACGTCCACAGTTTCGACGATTTTGTAGAGATAGAGGTTGAAGACTCTGTAAGAGTGCGAGTCCTTTCCGTAACCGAGCATGAAGCCTTCGTGAGCTTTAGGTGCAAATTTTGACTTGTGATGGGGATCCTTGATCCAGCACCTAGCTCCAAATACTCAAGTAGGCGACATTTGGCTTCTTGCGATGAGGAGCTCATAGGATGTTTTGTTGAAGCTTATGGATGTAAACACGGTTGATGACGTGACATCTTTGTATCAATAGCTTCGTGCCGAGAACTTTCTTGGTGTCTTGTACTCGCCGAGCATTATTCGAGCCATCTCAATGAGGGTTCTCGTTCTTGCGCTCTCTACGATGCCATTTCTTTGAGGTGTGTATGGAGCAGAAAACTCATGAGTGATTCCCATTATATCCAAATAAAGATCAAGTCTGGTGTTCTTGAACTCAGTGCGTTGTCACTTCTGATATGCTTGATCTTGATGCCATAATTGTTCATGGCTCGATTGGCGAAGCGTCTGAAGACATCTTGCACTTCAGTCTTGTAGAGAATTATGTGCACCCATGTATATCTTGAGTAGTCATCAACAATGACGAAGCCATAGAGACAAGCAGTTGTTGTGAGGGTAGAGTAGTGAGTAGGGCCAAATAAGTCCATGTGTAACAGCTCGAAGGGTTGAGATGTCGTCATGATTGTCTTCGAGGGGTGCTTTGCCCTAGTCATCTTTCGACTTCCAGCAGCACCACACAAATGATCCTTCTTGAACTTGACACCCTCGATGCATATGACATGCTTCTTCTTGGCGAGTGTGTGTAAGTTCCTCATGCCAGCATGCCCCTGACCTCCGATGCCGAGCCAAAGATTCTCAAGCTTTTGCAAGAAGACATACTGCAAGCTATGGACCTACTGAGAAATCTACCATGTATAGATCATCTTTCCGATACCCTTCAAAGACTAGAGACTTGTCGATTCCATTAGTACAAGGCAACGATATTTCCGAATAGCACAATCATGTTCAAGTCACAAAGCATCGAGACAGACATTAAGTTGAAACCAAGGGATTCAACTAGCATCACTTTATCCATGTGTTGATCCTTTGAGATTGCAACTCTACCTAGACCCAATACCTTGCTTTTACCAGTGTCAGCAAAGGTGATGTGACTCTTGTCTGATGGACGTAAAGTTGTGTCCACGAGAAGACTTCGATCACCAGTCATATGGTTAGTGCATCCGCTGTCCATAATCGATTCTGAAGCATGAGGTGTCATACCCTCTGATGCAGTTAGGGGATAGGCTTCACCAAGATTATTGTGAAGCATAAACATTTGACGGCAAGAGGATTATTGAAGCTCGAGATCAAGATTAGGACCGATAGGATGAATGGCAAACAATTCAGGAACAAAATACATAGTGAGACCATTTGGGCATTTGATCTTGCGCCCTACAAGATGTTTTAGGTCCCCACAATAGCATCGAGGCGCCTTTGATTTTCAATTTGGAGACCTTTCCTGCAAATGAAAGTTAATTCTTCTTAACCACCCACATCTTGAGGGTGGCTTAGAAACAATGAGTCTAAGTCTGACATCGAGAACTTGACTTTGGAGCCCTAGCAAATAGCCTTGCAGAGATGAATGATACTTATATGAATAAGCGAGAAAAGTTCTTTGTTCTATGAACATAGCGGTTTGAAGACACACGCTCATATTCATAAGTTTGAGTACGGTTTCCTCGCAAAACATTGGCGTTAGGGTGACTCGGTGAGTCCTCTGTACGTATGAAGCCTTTGGACCATATGACGCCTTGGAGTGCAGGGTTTGTCTTCTTCCTGTGTGGTGTCATGATCACATTCACTGGAAGATTCTCAAGACAGCTTTTTGGGAACCCAGATCTTCTTCATAGGTGGTCCATTCCTGCAGTTAGTACCAATATACCTGGCAAACACTTCACCATTCTGATTCTTGAACAGCTTATAGTTTACATCAAGGGATTCATCAATGATAATAGGATTAGCACAGGTAAAGCCATATAAGGTGGATGGATCCACTGAAGGTCCCTTTGCAGCAACCCATGTGGTTTTGGGACACTACTCAGGCTTCCAGTAGGAACCATCAACATTCATTTTCCTCTCGAACCCAACACCCTCTTTCCTAGGGTTTGATTCAGAATCGCTTTTGAGGACATCATAAAGTGTCGATGTCCTTTCGGACTTTATACATCCTGTTTCAAGCAATGTCTTCAACCTAGCATTTTCATCGACAATAGTAGTGGTATCCTCGCAGAGGCGTTAGTTACCACATCGGTAGTTGAAGACAATGCGGCGAGTGATAGTGGAACATTCGACAGCGAGGTAGCGATATCACGCTCAAGGCATTTTAGAAATGGTGGTTCAAATCCATCTGGCCGGGACTGATCTGTTGAGCGTGAAGTGACTCATTCTCTTTTTGAAGATCTTCATGAGCCGCTCTCAATTTCTCAAGCTCTTGCTTCCTTTGAAGATAATCATAGGAGAGCTTTTCATGAGTGGTTGAGAGCGTTTCATGACGACTTTCAAGTTCTTGGTACTTAGCATGAAGATTTTTTATGTCTTCAACTAAGGACTATGAACGTGTCATTTCCGCGTCCAACAGGTCATCGCTTTTGTCTAACAGTTTTTGAGTATGTTCCATAGCTTTTTGTTGTTCAGTTGCAATTTTAGCAAGTGTTTTGTAGCTGGGCTTGGATTCACAATCGAGTCATCTTCACTTGATGTTTGAAAGTAAGCATCACATGATTTTACCTTGGCACCACGTGCCACGAAGCGATAGGGTGGTAGCGAGGTCATCCTTGTCATCGCCTTGGCGTTGGTGTGGAAGTCATTATCTTGATGTTGAAAATGGACTTGGCAACATAGGGTCGTGGCTAGAGCCGGACTTACAACGCTGAGGTCGGACTCCTCTTGAGACTCCACCTCCGCCTCCTCGAGCGGACTCCTCCTCTGAGTACATTTCCTTGCCAACAAAAGCACGAGCCTTGCCAGATGAGCTCTTCTTATGAGATGAAGACTTTGATGAGGACTTGGAAGAAGACTTTGAAGATTTCTTCTTCTTCTTGTCATCAGAATCATATTCCTTGCTCTTCTTCTTCTCATTGTCCCACTGTGGACACTCAGAGATATAGTGTCTAGGTTTCTTGCACTTGTGACATGTTCTCTTCTTGTAGTCATGAGTGGGAGCTTCATCATTTCTTGAGCTAGATCGTGAAGACTTTCAAGCCCTTCTTCTTAGTGAACTTGGAACTTCTTCACAAGCATAGCAAGTTCCTTTCCAATGTCTTCGTGGATCATCCAGCTGCAATCGATTCTTCTTCGATGAGGAAACAACTTTTGCCTTCAAAGCGCGAGTTCGGCCATAATTGGGACCATAGATATCTCTTTTCTCGAGAAAATTTGGAACTCATGTGTGTTGAGCCTCTCAAGTATATCGAGCGATCGAGTGTCTTGAAGTCGTAGGCGTTCTTGTATCATGAGGGCAAGGGTGTCAAAGGAGCTGTCAAGTGATCTCAGTAGTGTCTTGATGATTTCATGCTTGGTAATCTCGGTGGCGTAGAGCACGAAGCTCATTTGTGATGTCGGTGAGGCGATCAAACGTCACCGGACATTTTCATTGTCGCTTTCTCTTGAAGCGGTTGAAGAGGTTGCGAAGAACACCGATCCTTTGATCTCTCACGGGTTGAGACGCCGTTGACCTTGGATAGCCATCCCAGACTAGTTTCGACGTTTCGAGCACTCACACGGCCATATCGTCCTTTGGTCGAGATGACCATGATGATGTTCTTAGCGGTAGAGTCGATTGAATGAACTTCTTGACATCGGCGGGGTGACACCTTCACGATTTTTGGGGACGCCGTTCTTGACGACATACCGTAGGTCGACATCAATGGCATCAAGATGCATCGCGCATCTTATTCTTCGATGAGGGGATATTCGGTTCCATCGAACACGGGCAAGCAGCGGAGACTTTGATTATCACTGCGATCGACATAGCTAAAACTCCGGTGGTTAAACTCAATCACATAGAACAAGGGAGTACCTTGCTCTGATACTAATTGAAAGTGCTAGTTATCGACTAGAGGGGGGTGAATAGGCGATTCTTATGAAAGTCTTCAAAACGTGGAAGTTTCAAAGACAAACAATAGAAATGACCTAATTGATATGCAGCGGGAGATAAACTACAACAAGCAAACCATAGTCAAGTATGCAATAATGTGAAAGTACAAAGACTAATAGCAGCTTAGTAGTAAGGATCAAGATGGAAGATAGTATTAAGCCAACCAACGATAGTAGTCAAGCAATGAAGTCAAACAGTGCGACAAATGTGCAATGACTTCTAATTTAAGACAAACTCTAAGTAAAGGGAGGAGAGGATAGAACCGGTCACTTGTTGAAGACACGAGGATTTGTTGGACAAGTTCCATTCTTGTCGTGACAATCAGACGTCTGCAATTCTGGAGGCTGAGATTCAACTTTCGAGAAGACCGCGTCTTCACCTTATTCCCCTTGAGCAAAGGACACAGTCCTCACCCAATCACTCTGGTAAGTCTTCAAGGTAGATTGCCGAACCTTCACAGACTTCGTTCACCGGGCGATCCACAATGACTCTTGGATGCTTAGGAACGCCACGCCCTAACCTACCGGAGGATTCACAGTCCTCAAGTGTAATAAGTCTTCAGGTCACGCAGACAGAAAGACTTCAGTGATGCCTAACACTCTTTGGCTCTGGGTGTTTTGGGCTTTGTCCTCGCAAGGATTCTCTCTCTCAAAGGCTTCAAGGTGGGTTGCTCTCAAACGACAAAAGCCGTGCACTAACTCTGAGCGACCACCAATTTATGGTGTAGGGGGTGGGCTATTTATAGCCACTAGGCAACCCGACCTGATATGTCCGAAATGACCTACAGGTCACTAAGGAACCGGCTACGTGTTCCAACGGTCCGATTTCAAACACACACGCACAACTTTACTTGGGCCACAAGCAAAGGCGACTCATCCAACTCTGGATAAGATTTGCTCTCATTGTCTTCGCTCGAAGACATAGGATTTGGGTTGAGCATCACTTGATCATTCGACTTTGTTCACTTGGACCCCACTTAACAAAGACGGTGGTTCCTATGACTCAACAAAGAAGAAAAAGGAAACAACGAAAGCGACCACAGTCTTTCACGCTCCATAGTCTTCACTCAATGTCTTCTCATGTCATAGTCTTCAATATGAATATCTTCACATACCACCATTGTCGTCAATGTCTTCATACATTTTAGGGGTCATCTCGGTAGGTAAACCGAATCAATGAGGGACACTACCTATGTTATCTTGCAATTCTCACAAACGCATTAGTCCCTCAACCAAATTTGTCGTCAATACTCCAAAACCAACTAGGGGTGGCACTAGATGCACTTACAACCACAATCATCCTTGCTGTACACACCTTTTGAGAGAGATACACATGATTGAGAATTTATTAGAATACTCTATGTGCTTCACTTATATCTTTTGAGCTATATAGTTTTTGCTCTAGTGCTTCACTTATATCTTTTAGAGCACTGTGGTGGATTTGTTTTGTAGAAATTATTGTTCTCTCATGCTTCACTTATATTATTTTGAGAGTCCTACAAAACAGTATGGTAATTTGCTTTAATTGTGAAATTAGTCTTAATATGCTAGGTATTCAAGATTAGTAAAAACTTTCTTATAAGTGCGTTGAATACAATGAAAAGTTTGATGCTTGATGATTGTTTTGAGATATGGAGGTAGTGATATTAAAGTTGTGCTAGTTGAGTAGTTGTGAATTTGAGAAATACTTGTGTTGAAGTTTGCAAATCCCGTAGCATGCACGTATGGTAAACGTTGTGTAACAAAATTGAAACATGAGGTGTTCTTTGATTGTCCTCCTTATGAGTGGCGGTCGGGGACGAGCGATGGTCTTTTCCTACCAATCTATCCCCCTAGGAGCATGCGCTGTAGTGCTTGGTTTTTGATGACTTGTAGATTTTTGCAATAAGTATGTGAGTTCTTTATGACTAATGTTGAGTCCATGGATTATACGCACTCTTACCCTTCCATCATCGCTAGCCTCTTGATTGCCGTGCATTGCCCTTTCTCACCTTGAGAGTTGGTGCAAACTTTGTCGGTGCATCCAAACCCGTGGATACGATACGCTCTATCACACATAGACCTCCTTATATCTTCCTCAAAACAGCCACCATACCTACCTATTATGGCATTTCCATAGCCATTCCGAGATATATTGCCATGCAACTTTCCACCGTTCCGTTTATCATGACACGTTTCATCATTGTCATATTGCCTTGCATGATCATGTAGTTGACATCGTATTTGTGGCAAAGCCACCGTTCATAATTTTTCATACTTGTCACTCTTGATTCATTGCCCTTCCCGGTACACCGCCGGAGGCATTCATATAGAGTCATACTTTATTCTAGTATCGAGTTGTAATCATTGAGTTGTAAATAAATAGAAGTGTGATGATCATCATTCGTAGAGCATTGTCCCAAAAAAAGGCCAAAAGAAAAAAAGTAAGGCCCAAAAAAAAGAAAAGAAAAAGGGGCAATGCTACTATCTTTTTCCATACTTGTGCTTCAAAGTAGCACCATGATCCTTATGATAGATAGTCTCTTGTTTTGTCACTTTCATATACTAGTGGGAATTTTTCGTTATAGAACTTGGCTTGTATATTCCAACAATGGGCTTCCTCAAATGCCCTAGGTATTCGTGAGCAAGCAAGTTGGATGCACACCCACTTTGTTTCTTTTGTTGACCTTTCATGCATTTATAGCTCTGGTGCATCCGTTGCATGGCAATCCCTACTCCTCACATTAACATCAATTGATGGGCATCTCCATAGTCCGTTGATTAGCCGCGTTGATGTGAGACTTTCTCCTTTTTGTCTTCTCCACATAACCCCATCATTATATTCTATTCCACCCATAGTGCTATATCCATGGTTCACGCTCATGTATTGCGTGAAAGTTGAAAAAGTTTGAGATTACTAAAGTATTAAACAATTGCTTGGCTTGTCATCAGGGTTGTGCATGATGAGAGCATTCTTGTGTGACGAAAACGGAGCATGACCAAACTATATGATTTTGTAGGGAAGAACTTTCTTTGGCCATGTTATTTTGAGAAGACATAATTGCTTAGTTAGTATGCTTGAAGTATTATTACTTTTATGTCAATATTAAACTTTTATCTTGAATCTTCGGATCTGAATATTCATACCACAATTAAGAGGGTTACATTGAAAATTATTCTAAGTAGCATTCCACATCAAAAATTCTGTTTTTATCATTTACCTACTCGAGGACGAAAGGTGAATTAAGCTTAGATGCTTGATACGTCTCCAACGTATCTATAATTTTTATTGTTCCATGCTATATTATATTCTGTTTTGGATGTTTAATGGGCTTTATTATACACTTTTATATTATTTTTGGGACTAACCTATTAACCGGAGGCCCAACCCAAATTGCTATTTTTTTTGCCTATTTTAGTGTTTCGCAGAAAAAGAATATCAAATGGAGTCCAAATGGAATGAAACCTTCGGCAACGTGATTTTCAGAACAGACGTGATCCAGAGGACTTGGAGTGGACGTCAAGCAACAGACGAGGAAGCCACAAGGTAGGGGGGCACGCCCACCCCCACCAGGCATGCCCTCCACCCTCGTGGGCCCCTCATGGCTCCACTGACCTACTTCTTCCTCCTATATATACCTACGTACCCCCAAACCATCAGAAGCATCCAGAAAACCTAATTCCACCACCGCAACCTTTTGTACCCGTGAGATCCCATCTTGGGGCCTTTTCCGACGTC
Source organism: Aegilops bicornis (assembly GCA_021605145.1). Classification (NCBI taxonomy): domain Eukaryota; kingdom Viridiplantae; phylum Streptophyta; class Magnoliopsida; order Poales; family Poaceae; genus Aegilops; species Aegilops bicornis. The sequence continues at coordinate 415,443 of JAHIAL010000021.1, read as the reverse complement.
CTGCCGGAGGGGGCATTGATCACGGAGGGCTTCTACATCAACACCATAGCCTCTCCGATGATGTGTGAGTAGTTTACCTCAGACCTTGGGTCCATAGTTATTAGCTAGATGGCTTCTTATCTCTCTTTGGATCTCAATACAAAGGTCTCCTCGATCTTCTTGGAGATCTATTCGATGTAATCTTTTTTTGCAGTGTGTTTTTCGAGATCCGATGAATTGTGGGTTTATGATCAAGTTTATCTATGAACAATATTTGAATCTCCTCTGAATTCTTTTCTGTATGATTGGTTATCTTTGCAAGTATCTTCGAATTGTCAGTTTGGTTTGGCCTAGTAGATTGATCTTTCTTGCAATGGGAGAAGTGCTTAGCTTTGGGTTCAATCTTGCGCTTGTCCTTTTCCAAAGGTGTAGGGGCAGCAAGGCACGTATTGTATTGTTGCCATCGAGGATAAAAAGATGGGGTTTATATCATATTGCATGAGTTTCTCCTCTACATCATGTCATCTTGCTTAAAGCATTACTCTGTTCTTATGAACTTAATACTCTAGATGCATCGGATAGCGGTCGATGTGGAGTAATAGTAGTAGATGCAGAATCGCTTTCGGTCTACTTGTCACGGACGTGATGCCTATATACATGATCATACCTAGATATTCTCATAACTATGCTCAATTCTATCAATTGCTCGTGATGAATTTGTTTACCCACCGTAATACTTATGCTATCTTGAGAGAAGCCACTAGTGAAACCTATGGCCCCCGGGTCTATTTTCCATCATATTAATCTTCCAACACTTAGCTATTTCTATTGCCGTCTATTTTACTTTGCATCTTTATTTCTCTTTATCATAAAAATACCAAAAATATTATCTTACCATATCTATCAGATCTCACTCTCGTAAGTGACCGTGAAGGGATTGACAACCCCTTTATCGCGTTGGTTGCGAGGTTCTTATTTGTTTGTGTAGGTGCGTGGGACTCGAGCATGGTCTTCTATTGCATTGATACCTTGGTTCTCAAAAACTGAGGGAAATACTTATGCTACTTTACTGCATCACCCTTTCCTCTTCAAGGGAAAACCAACGCAGTGCTCAAGATGTAGCACTAAGCTGTGGGGTGGATGTGATATTCTATGCCGCTGTCATTTTTGTTCCTAAACTTGCAAAATACATGCAACTCGTGCCATTACTTGTCCAACTGCCCAAAGTGTTTGTTCAAAAAAATCATCCTACAATGAAATATCGGAATAACACATGGGGGTCCCACTTGTCATTGATCAATTTGGACCTATAACTAACAAATCTGAAAGACAAAAATCGAACTGGCAACCTGGACTACAAAGCGTAAGTCGATAGCCTGAAACAACAACGGTTGTTGGCTTTGTCCATAACTTGATTTTATACTGACATTACGTTGAGTAGAGTAGAGGGAGTGGTTTCGTCAACACGTGCATGACCATTGACTCACTTACTAGTGGGTCCTGTGTCTGCGATCTCTCTCTCTCTCTCCATCGCTCTAACCTTTAGACGACGGGCACACATGAAGATGGCGCTTAGCTTGCCGTGGTGTTATTATAACTAAAAAAAGCTTGGAAAATAGAAGAATTTCCCAGATCAAGAGACGTTGTGGCTGGTCGAGACGGAGCTAGCCACACCTATCCTCCGTGCCACGTTAGCATGATGAAGCTATGTGGCTAGTGGGGTGTTTTCGACCGACTGGCTAGATCCCGAGGTTGAACCATAGGTAGTATGTCTGATACAGTATATATTTACACGCACATTTTTCCTCCGGTGCGAGGGCGTGGCACACACCCTACCATGTGGTTTCGGGGTCCTCCCGGGTGGTGCACACATATATTCTTCCTTGCCGAGACGTGGGACACCCTACTACGCGTTTTCTGGGTCCTCCTCGGTCGTAGCGCCGAAGCAAGTAAATGAATCATCAAATCATGAAAGACCACCTTTCCCGCCGAGTACAACAGTGAAGCACGGTGGCTAGCTAGTTGGGCTAGTGCGACCGATTAGCTAGGCCGCCGCCACATTTGTTATTCACCCTTTTTATCTCCTTGCCGGCAGATAAATTTAAATATCCACCGCGGTGTTGCTTTAGTCTTCGGGTGCGGCAGGATTTTTAATTTTTTGATTGACGGGAGCAGGCGCGGCAGGATTTTTAATTTTTTGATTGACGGGAAGCGGTAGCGGTAGCAATTAGTCATGATGACTCCGCCTGTAAAACCCACTGGTCCCTAATGTGAAAAGTCGTCGACTGGTGTTTTCCCATGGTGAAAACGAAAAGAGTCACCCCGCTCCTCGGCTGGGTCCCTCCGCCTTCCCGTAGATTGCATTGCCTTTCAGCCGGTTCGCTCCGTTTGCTTCCTCTCCCCATTGCTTCTACCTAGTTCCATGGCGGCACACGGATCACGGAGTGCGAGGTGGGGCGCTGACATGTGAGATCCAGGCCAAGGATGCGGAGCTCAGGGCCAAGGACGTGGAGCTCCGTGAGCTCAAGGACGAGAGGAGTGCCATGCTCCTTCTTTATGTGCGGGAGGTCACGGAGCTTCAAAAGCGGCAGGCGTCCAGCACAAAGATGCTCGAGGTGTCGGCAGCGTTGCTGCAGAAAGCGGGAGATACGATAGGTGGCTCGAGCGGCCCGTGGAGCGCGAGTGGGTTGATCGTGACGAGGTCCAGATCGCCTCGGCCACTTGGTGGACCATGTTGCCACGCAAGTGTTGCGGCTGCAGCTGATGCCTACACCTGGCGTGCTGGCGACCATGCCAGGGGTCGGGCTAAACCCGTTCGACCACCCCGTCGACTTCAACGAGTTCTGGTTTCCTGACCTAGTCTCCTTCTTCACCTATATCTCCGAGGAGCTGAGGCATCTCCGCGCGATGGTGGGGGCGGAGCTCGACAAGGAGGGGTTGCGGGTTGCCATCGCCGTTGCCGGGCGAATCCTCTTAGGGCTCCATCACCGAAATCCATTCGTGCCATTGGACACCATCTTTGACGAGCTGGCTCCCGTCGACCGGGAGCGGGCTCTGCGGGTGGTGGCACCCTGCATCACCAACGTCGTGCGCCTCGAGAAGCAGAGGGACTTCGGTGGTGTTTAGGCGTCCTCTTCATGGGCCTGTCCATGTCTCGGCGCAACATGACCGTTGGATCAAACTCGAGCCAGTGCACGGACGATCACTTTGTAGCACAAAGCATGTGGGTGTGTTTGGTTGCATTCTCATCTCAGTATAGTTGTTCGCGCTTCATGCATGCTCATCTCAGCACCCCTCTTCATGCATGCTCCTAGTGTATTTGTGTTAACCTACTAGTGTGGACTCATGCACCCTTCATACACCCTACCTAACACTGATTCATGCTTCATATGGTTCATGTTCCGTGGAGTACTGTAGCACCGTACTCTCGGTGCGCTGTAGACCTAGTTCTGTTAACATTGATCTCACCGTTCATTCTCGATCGGACAGCCAAAAAGGGGTATACTATCTTACATTACTATTCGTATAGTTGCCATGCACACAACATCATTTGTTATCGTCATATCTTACTACACTAGCAACAAGATTATGTAGTACTGACGTATGAACCACTGCACATGCCTAGTAGTAGGAGCACTATGTAAGTTCAAGTGGCTATCGTGTTTTGCACTCCTCCATCGTAAGAGTGGAATTGTTGTAATCATTTTTTTCTTCAGAAACAATGGACACGCTCTACCGTGCGGATCCTCCTCGACGGTCATCGGGAACCTTGCTACTCACTTTCGCCGACGTGTGGGACAGCCAGCATCGGGGTCCACTAGCCATGCACTAAATTACTCCGTACTAGAGTGCCCAACTGCACGGTAAACTACTGCGATCGAAGCACCACAGTAATGCCCAATGAGCTGTCAAATCACAAAACCCCCACCTTTCCAGCAGTAAGTAGGACGGACGAAGCAACCATCATTTCACTCTTCTCCCTCAGCTTCCTCTCTTGAAGAAAATCCAACCCGCTTATCCCTCATCTTTTTCCTCATTTCTTCAAGAAAACCCCGACCTGCTTTTGCCATTATTCTTCTCTCCCAAAGAAGGAAAGGTGAGCACATCAATGGTGTTGATTCTTGCCAAGGCCCGGTCTTGCAACCCCGAGACTGATCCTATAACTCCCTCTCTGTTCTTCTTTTGGGTTTGTGATTATGGTTTCTTTTCTTTTATTTGTATTTGACAGTTTCTTGATGGACGCTGGAGCAGCGGCCAAAGTGATGTCTATGGCTCTGGCCAAACCGTCGAGGCTCATGGTACGAAGAAGTGCAAGCACCCCACCGAGACTACCATAGACAAGCTCAAGGCCATCGCCCTGTCCAAGCCCCCCTCTCCGAGATCCCTCATTAAGCAAGTCAGAGTAATATCTCTTCTTGACAATCTTTTTCTCGATCTTGATCGTGTTTTTCATCTAACACGCAGTACTAGTACCGGTAGTACAACTTTCTGGGTGATCTTGCATGTGATTTTTGTGTGCCAAATGACGGTTCTAAATTCCTCTTTTGACCAAAACATGCGAGAGGTTGACACTGATTTCATATAAATTACTTTCAACTACTTTATGAACATCAATGCTACCTTTGAAGAGAGTATATTTGCCTCAGTAACTTGTGTTATGGATATTGCAAGTAATCCCTCTGCTCTCATGCCTTTGAAGACATGTTCTAGTGTATTTGTTCACTCATTTCTGTGCGAATATGTAGTCTTATATGTAGTAAAATATCAAAAATCATCTTATATTTCTGAACGGAGGTAGTAATAAAATACTTGGTTTTTGTTTGAATTAGAACCAGGTCCGCGGTGGAGATGAAATTCTCAAAGTCATGCCGTGTGAACTGGAAGACACGAGGATGAGTTCTCTTTGCTAAACTATCCAAATTGGCCAGGTCCTTGTCGCCACGTGTCCTAAACCAGTGTTTTCCTGTAGCATAGTTGTCAAACGTGTTCTCGAGGGTGTACTTGACCACAAAAATTTCCTCATCGCGCCTTCAATTACGAAGGGTGTGGTTCTTGTAAAGCTTCCCGACAAATCTGATGCGAACTGTCTTCATCGTCATGTCTATGAGTGGAAAGACCACTCTGTTAGGTTCTCCAAGGTTGACGAGATGGTGATGGTGCTGGTAGACATCTCTCACGAAGTCCATGGCCTAGTCAGTTATGTGGGGTTCATCCCGTAGGTCGGTGGCAAGAAATAGTCTGCAGAATTTAATTAGTGCAACTTTGCTTGTGTGTAGTGAGTACTATTGTTCAATACTTGGTTTGTGTGTGTGAACCCTGTATTGTTTAATACTGTCGCTTTTGTTGTGTGTTGAGTCCTGAGAACTGTTTATGTTAATGTCTGCTTCAATTCGGGCCAGATATTTTGAAGTATCCAGATCATATTTTTGTGAGGATGGTTTATCAATTATGGTTACACTCCAATATCATCGTATGCATTGCAGGATTTATCGGACCCACCAGGATTTCCAGTCCCATGGATGTTCGGTCCATACGATTTGTCACGACCTTTGGACTGTCCTGCTTGTGGGAGTAAGCGGGGGCCCTGCATGCCACGCGTAATTGGACGATCAATCTTCTGTTCAGAACTTCAACATAGTGATTTGATACGTCTCCAACGTATCTATAATTTTTGATTGCTCCATGCTATATTATCTACTGTTTTAGGCAATATTGGGCTTTGTTATCCACTTTTATATTATTTTTGGGACTAACCTATTAACCGGAGGCCCAGCCCAGATTTGCTGTTTTATGCCTATTTCAGTGTTTCGAGGAAAAGGAATATCGAGACGGAGTCAAAGCGAACGAAATCAACCGGAGAAGTTATTTTGGAAGGAAACCCACCTGATGGACTTGGACCCCACGTCGGAAGATACGGGAGGTGCTCACGAGGGTGGGGGCGCGCCGCCTCGTGGGGCCCCGGCTCCACCGACGTACTTTGCACCCATATATACCTACGATCGTAAAACTTCCGAGCAGAAGTTAGATCGGGAGTTCCGCCGCCACAAGCCTCTGTAGCCACCAAAAACCTCTCGGGAGCCGTTAGGCACCCTGTAGGAGGGAACCCATCACCGTGGCCATCTTCATCATCCCTGCCGCTATCCATGACGAGGAGGGAGTAGTTCACCCTCGGGGCTGAGGGTATGTACCAAGTAGCTATGTGTTTGATCTCTCTCTCTCGTGTTCTCTCGACTTCACGATCTTGATGTATCGCGAGCTTTGCTATTGTAGTTGGATCTTATGTTTCTTCTCCCCCTCTTCTATCTTGTAATGGATTGAGTTTCCCTTTGAAGTTATGTTATCGGATTGAGTCTTTAAAGATTTGAGAACACTTGATGTATGTCTTGCGTGGGATAACCGTGGTGACAATGGGTTATTCTATTGATCCACTTGATGTATGTTTTGGTGATCAACTTACGGGTTTAGTTGACATTGGGAACCTATGCATAGGGGTTGGCACACGTTTTCGTCGTGATTCTCCGGTAGAAACTTTGGGGCACTCTTTGAAGTACTTTGTGTTGGTTGGATGAATCTGAGATTGTGTGATCCATATCGTATAATCATGCCCACGGATACTTGAGGTGACATTGGAGTATCTAGGTGACATTAGGGTTTTGGTTGATTTGTGTCTTAAGGTGTTATTCTAGTATGAACTCTAGGGCTGTTTGTGACACTTATAGGAATAGCCCAACGGATTGATTGGAAAGAATAACTTTGAGGTGGTTTCGTACCCTACCATAATCTCTACGTTTGTTCTCCGCTATTAGTGGCTTTGGAGTGACTCTTTGTTGCATGTTGAGGGATAGTTATATGATCCAATTATGTTATTATTGTTGAGAGAACTTGCACTAGTGAAAGTATGAACCCTAGGCCTTGTTTCCTATCATTGCAATACCGTTTACGCTCACTTCTAGTTACCTTGCTGTTTTTATTATTTCAGATTACAAATACCTTTATCTACCTTCCATATTGCACTTGTATCACCATCTCTTCGCCGAACTAGTGCACCTATACAATTTACCATTGTATTGGGTGTTTTGGGGACACAAGAGATTTTTTGTTATTTGGTTGCAAGGTTGTTTGAGAGAGACCATCTTCATCCTATGCCTCCTACGGATTGATAAAGCTTACGTCATCCACTTGAGGGAAATTTGCTACTGTCCTACAAACCTGTGCACTTGCAGGCCCCACAACGTCTACAAGAAGAAGGTTGTGTAGTAGACATCAAGCTCTTTTCTAGCGCCGTTGCCGGGGAGGTGAGTGCTTGAAGGTGTATCTTTAGATCTTGCAATCGAATCTTTTTGTTTCTTGTTTTATCACTAGTTTAGTTTATAAAAGAAAATTACAAAAAAATGGAACTGAGTCTGTCTCATACGCTTCATCTTGTTAATATCTTTCGTGAAAATGATGGGAAGGAAAATTGTGCTCAAGTACTAGAAAAAGAATTATATAGAATGTTTGGCACTAAATCTTTGAATGATGAGCATGATTGCAATGTTGTTAGTATGAATTCCTTGAATATCCATGATGCTAATGATATGCAAAGCCACAAGCTTGGGGAAGCTATGTTTGATGAATATGATAAATTTAGTCCCCCAAGTTTTGATGAGCAAATTTATTTTGATGAAAGCATGCCTCCTACATATGATGATTATATTGATGAAAGTGGATTTGGAAGAGTGTCAACTTTATTTAGTGATTCCACTATCTTGGGAGAGGTTTCAATCGATTATGATGAGAACGAAGTTACTCTTGATGATGATTATTGTGATGAAACTTATGCTATAAAAAGTAGTGATGATTATATTTACAAATCTTGTCATGATTATGATTACCATTTTTCTTAACATTACTCTTTTAATGTGGAAACAATTTTTAGTGTTCAAGTCTCTTATGATACTCCCACTATTCCGAATGAGAAGAAATTTGCTTATGTGGAGAGTAGTAAATTTTCTATGCTAGTAGATCATGAAAAGAATGATTTAGGTGCTGGTTATATTTTTGAATTCATTCATGATGCTACTGAAAATTATTATGAGGGAGGAACATATGCTTGTAGGAATTGCAATAATATCAAGTTTCCTCTCTATGTGCTTAAAATCTTGAAGTTATGCGTGTTTTGCCTTCCTATGCTAGTTGATTGTTGTTCCCATAAGTTGTTTGCTCACAAAATCCCTATGCATAGGAAGTGTGTTAGACTTAAATGTGCTGGTCATATTCTTCATGATGCTCTATTTATGTTTCAATTCTTATCTTTTATGTGAGCATCATTGTCATCATCATGCCTAGCTAGGGGCGTTAAACGTTAGCGCTTGTTGGGAGGCAACCCAATTTTATTTTAGTTTCTTGCTTTTTGGTTCTGTTTAGTAATAAATAAATCATCTAGCCTCTGTTTAGATGTGGTTTTGTGTTTTAGTTAGTGTTTGTGCCAAGTAGAACCTTTGGGAAGACTTGGGTGAAGTCTTTATGATCATGCTGTAAAACCAGAAACTTTAGCGCTCATGAGATTAGCTATAACTTTTTACTGGAGAGTGATATTTAGTTGATTCTTTTTGCTGATGATTACTAGACAAATTACTCAGGTCCACCAATTTATTTTAGAATTTTTGGAGTTCCAGAAGTTTGCGTTAGTTACAGATTACTACAGACAGTTCTGTTTTGACAGATTCTGTTTTCATTGTGTTGTTTGCTTATTTTGATGAATCTATGGCTAGTAAAATAATTTATAAACCATATAGAAGTTGGAATGCAGTAGGTTTAACACCAATATAAATAAAGAATGAGTTCATTACAGTACCTTGAAGTGGTGTTTTGTTTTCTTTCGCTAACGGAGCTTACGAGTTTTCTGTTGAGTTTTGTGTGGTTGAAGTTTTCAAGTTTTGGGTAAAAAATCGATGGACAATGGAATAAGGAGTGGAAAGAGCCTAAGCTTGGGGATTCCCAATGCACCCCAAGGTAATATTCAAGGACAACCAAGAGCCTAAGCTTGGGGATGCCCCAGAAGGCATCCCCTCTTTCATCTACTTCCATCGGTAACTTTACTTGGAGCTATATTTTTATTCACCACATGATATGTGTTTTGCTTGGAGCATCATTTTATTATGTTAGTATTAGCTTGCTGTTATTTATAATAATGTTTTGAATCTTTAGTTTCAATAAAAAAAGTCAAGGATAGCCTTTGCCATGCTTATTTTGCTACTATACATGTTGCCGTTTGAAAACAGAAAGTTTACCGCTGTTGCAAAAATTCCCTAGAAAAGTCAGAGTGTGGTATAATGTTGAATATTTTTGCATATTGAGATCTGATACATTTATTACAGTGGTAATTTTAGTTCATAATTTTTGGAGTTAGGGAAGTATTAATACTCTTGCATTCTTCACAGACTGTACTGTTTTGGCAGATTACTGTTATGTTTGCATTGTTTGCATATGTTTGCTTGTTTAATGATTCTATTTGAGGATAGGAGTATTAAATATGCAGAGGCATTTAGTATGAAATGTTGAATAATAATGTTACTGATTTGTTACAGTAGAAAATGATAAGGTTTTGCATTGGTTTATACTAACCTATCTCACGAGTTCTTGTTGAGTTTGTTGTGAATGAAGCTTTTGATAAAAAAAAAGGAGAAACCATGATATGAGAGGAATTAAGGAGACACAAAAGCTCAAGCTTGGGGATGCCCAAGGCACCCCAAGATAATATTTCAATAAGTCTCAAGCATCTAAGCTTGGGGATGCCTCGGTAGGCATCCCACCTTTCTTCTTCAACAACTATCGGTTAGTATCAGTTGAGCCTAAGTTTTTGCTTCTTCACATGAGTTAAGCTACCGTTGCAATGTAGTTTTATTTAGCTTTGCTTGTTGTTTGAATAAAATACCAAGATCTGAAATTATTAAATGGGAGAGTCTTCACATGGTTGCATAATTATTCGAATACTCATTGATCTTCACTTATATCTTTCGGAGTAGTTTGTTGTTTGCTCTAGTGCTTCACTTATATCTTTTAGAGCATGGTGGTAGTTTTATTTTGAAGAAATAGATGAACTCTCATGCTTCACTTATATTATTTTGAGAGTCTTAAATAGCATGGTAATTTGCTTAAATAATCTTAATATGCTAGGTATTCAAAAATAGTAAAAACTTTCTTATGAGTGTGTTGAATACTAAGAAAAGTTTGATGCTTGATAATTGTTTTGAGATATGGAAGTGGTGATATTAGAGTCATGCTAGTTGAGTAGTTGTGAATTTGAGAAATACTTGTGTTAAAGTTTGTGATTCCCTGTAGCATGCATTATGGTGAACCGTTATGTGATGAAGTCGGAGCATGATTTATTTATTGATTGTCTTCCTTATGAGTGGCGGTCGGGGAAGCGATGGTCTTTTCCTACCAATCTATCCCCCTAGGAGCATGCGATAATACTTTGCTTTGATAACTTGTAGATTTTTGCAATAAGTATATGAGTTCTTTATGACTAATGTTGAGTCCATGGATTATACGCACTCTTCTTCCTTCCACCATTGCTAGCCTCTCTAATACCGCCAAGACTTTTCACGGGTATCACACCCACCATATACCTTCCTCAAAACAGCCACCATACCTACCTATCATGGCATTTCCATAGCCATTCCGAGATATATAGCCGGGAACGTATCCTGTGAAAATGAACTGGTGGTGAAAATCTGAAAAGTTTGCCCGTGAGGCATTGGATCCAAAATCAACGCATCTAGTGAGAGGTGGGAGTGCTCGGAAGATAACTAATAACACTTTCACACATAACCCCCTACACGTACGAACCAAGACTAAGTCCTCCATCCCTAGACTTCTGGTCGTCATGCGAAACACATGACGGAGATCCATCCATGCAAAGCGCCGCCATCGACCCTAGACTCCCATGTATGTGTGACGGCGCGGCGCTCCTTATCACCGCCAGTACCTAGCGGCGGCGACATCCATTCTATGAGTATGGATCCGGCAACTTCCGGTAAAGCACCAAATCAATCTCCCGGTACCCTTGCAGAGGTATGTGTTAGATGTCTCTGATGAATTCTGTTAGTTCTTGGAGCAAACGTGATCAAGATGATGTTTTGATAGGTATCCGTACCCGCTGTTGTTGAACTACACATGGAGCCTAGGCTCGGTTGTGAATTTTCATTGCAAACCAATGATGCAAATAATAGACAGCCTGTAAATCAATCTCCCTCCAAATCATCCAGATAGCTTCAAAGACACCCAAGAAAAGAGCTAGCAGCGGGCCTTTTTGTGTGAGCATCTATTTATCCTCTGTTTTTGTAATATTCCTCTAACCAATACTAATTCTGATGCACTCCGTCCTGTAATCTTAGGGTTCATTGTGTACACCGGAATGTGATGAAAATCTAAAGCCGGCTGTAGGTATGACATTTGAGAACATGGAAGCCGTTGAGGAGTTCTACAAGGCTTATGCACACAACGTTGGCTTTTCAGTTCGAATCGGTCAGAAGAGGACTGTGGATAATTTGGTGGTCTGGAGACGATTTTTGTGTGCCAAAGCAGGTTTCAGATCCAAGGCAGAGGAAGACAAGAAGGTTGTGACCGGAAATAAGCCAAGTAAGCAGAAGAAGACAAAGATTACTAGAAGTGGTTGCGAAGCCATGATAACTGTCAAGCTTATGCAGGGTGGCATATACTCAATAATATTTTTTCATGAAGAACACACACATGAATTTGTCACACCTAGCAAACAGCATTTAATCAAGTCAAATAGACAAGTTAGTCAAAGGGCCAGGACCACTCTTTTCACATGCCATGCAGCTAGCATTGGCACATCGGGTGCCTTCCGATTGCTCCGTATTGGCGAGGGCGGATTTGAGTTTGTGGGTTGCACAAAAAGAGACTTGCAGAATTATCATCGTAATTTGAGAAGTTCTATCAAGGATTCAGATGCTCAGATGTTCATTGATAACCTCAAGAAAAGGAAGCAAATCAACCCAGCATTTTATTTTGATTACATTCTTGATGACAAATATCGTCTAACTCATGTGTTCTGGGCAGATGCTACTTGTAGAAAGAACTATGCTATAGCAAGAGACATGGTGTCTTTTGACTCTACATATAGCACCAACCAGTATAATATGATATTTTGCCCTTTCACATGGATAAACCACCATAGGGGGTCTGTGTTCTATGGCACTGCCTTGATCGTCAATGAGAAGATACCGTCATACAAGTGGGTGTTCCAAACGTTCTTGAAAGAAATGGATGGAGTAGCACCTAGACTTATAGTAACTGATGAAGATGCTAGCATGAAGGCCGCCATCGAAGAGGTTATGCCGACAACCATCCACAGGTTATGCATGTGGCACATAATGAAAAAGCTTCCAGAAAAGGTCGCTCCTTCTTTGAGAGAAGATGAAGATTTCTATAAGGTTGTGAACGCGTGTGTATGGGGCTCTGAAAATCCAACTGAATTTGAGGCAAATTGGTCTTCTATGATTTCTAAATTTGCTTTGGAGAATAATGAGTGGTTTTCTCACAGATATGAAATCCGTGAGTCATGGATACCGGCGTACTTCAGGGGTGTATTCATGGCTGAGATTTTGAGAACCACTTCACGGTCAGAGAGTGCTAACTCATTTTTCAACCATTTTATTGGTTACAAGCATGCTTTGGTGGAGTTTTGGATTAGGATTGGTACAGCCATAGAAGAGCAGCGTCAGAATGAACTTAAGGCTGACCATGAATGTTTTGATTCGATGCCTGAATTGGTAACGTCATGGGGCATTGAGAAGCATGCAAGTCTATACTTCACCCATGAAGTCTTCCAAGCTTTTCAAAAGGAGGTACTTGCAGCTAGAGATCATTGCTTGATTGAAAGCATCTCACAGGATGGTGATGTCAAAACCACGGTTATAGGTGGTAATTACGGCAAGGCTAGAGAAGTTCAATTGAACACATCATCCATGAGTGCTCATTGCTCCTGCATGTTGTTTGAGACACGTGGAATTCCATGCCGGCATATCATCTTGGTTTTGAGAGGTGCCAAGCTGAATGAGCTCCCTAGCCATTTTATTTTGGATAGGTGGAAAAAAGTAGTTAACAAGAGGGCTTTATATGATAGCAGTGGCAACTTGCTTGAGGAGAACGCGAGCAGTTCTTCAGACTTGACAAAGCGCAAAATGGTTTCCGAGATACACGACACATTAGACGACACGATCAGGTTGGTTGAACATTCTCCAGAAGAATTGGAAGCATTGAGAAATGTTCTCCATGACTTCAAAAGAGATTTGTCTCAAAGAGTTGATGTCAATCATCCTAGCAGACAAGAAGAATTTGAGGCACATATTGGTTGTAGTATGCCTACTCAAATTGACATTCATCCACCATGATGTTCGTACGAAGGGGAGATGCAAAAGAATTAGGGGTCACTCAGATAAGGGGGCACCACAAAATAAGGATGTTGGGAGCCAGAAGAAGAAGCCCCGCATGTGCGGGAAGTGTAAGGAGGTCGGTTTCCATGACAAACGCACGTGTCCCAACTAAATATGTCAACCTGCGGTTTCTTTTGCTTTGGTTCTGGACAACCTGATGGTTTTCTTTTGATGGAATACAAGATGGAATTTAGAGATTCAACTATCTTTGAAATTATATCTTTAGAGTTTCAGTGTTGTCTTGTAGGAGCTTCAGTCTTGTCTTTAAATTTTTTCTTTTTATTTTCTCAAATTGAAATCCAGTAAGATGTACTGGTTCTGTACCATGAATTATGTGTTCTTCTTCCACTTTTTTTTGATCACGCGATGTACCATGAATTATGTGTTCTTCTTCCACTTTTTGTTGATCACGTGACTGCAAAAGTACTCCAGCATAGTAATTTGTTGCTCCAGTTCTATTTGGTGTTTACGCAACATGCTAAAAATAAAATTTCCATCATTCTGTCCCAACATTAACTAGGTAAGGCCGGCGAGTTCCCAGTTTTTGCAACATAGCTAGTTTCCTGGTATTATCATCATAGATTCACAATCACAGACCATTTACTATGGAAACGGAGTTGATATGAGGAAAGGGCACTTGTCATTGTTGTGGATATCTTCCCAAATAAAATTTCTTACTTTTCTCAGCATAATTGCAAAAAATGCGCACTGTATAACATCAATCTTTCCAATGACAATCTAAAGTCTAACTGAACATACATGCTACCTGATGTATTCCTGTATGCCACCTACACAACAGACTGGAACAGCAAGCGACAAATGTGTCGAGGCTAAAAGGCAATGGCAAATCTAATGATCAAACATGATTTGCAGGAATCGTTAAGGCGCCGCCACAACCTTTAAAGCTCTGTTTTGTCATTCGGTTGGTGATTGCAAGGTTTAACTTGTCTGTAACACTTGAACTTTCCCCAAGGCCTTCTGCCCATCATCAACAGCGAGCTTCTTTTGGATGTTCCAATACCTCGTTGGATTATGTAACTTCAAAGCATCGGGCTGATGGAAACAATTCTAACACCTGCATTAAATTATGAATGCATTAGCATCAAGGTGAGCGTTGAGAGGACAAAAGAACCAACAGAAGCACAGTAAATCACATTGTACATAACTGCTTTACCACGGGGCGATGGTTATTATTGATAGGGTAATCATCCATATAAACAAGCAATATTCAGCTATGTATCTAGTATTTTTCAGTAATTTTGGACTCAAGATAATGAAAATTTCACAATTGTGTCAAGTACAAAGCCAACTGTACCAAGCACAAATACGCACAACATTGGGCAGAGTTGCTGCGGCTGCTCATACGGGATGATGGCATCTTCTCCGCATCAGCCCCGGTTGGGCATCCACGTCCCTTGCCTCAAAGGGAGCATCAGGCAGCGTTATGGCTGGTTGCGTGAGACGAAGACGGCCTCGGCCCCGCATCCGGCCGGCACCAGATCGGGGCATCGGGCATCCTCGTCCAACGTCGCCGCCTCGAAAGGAAGTGGTAGAGCGACACTGCAGCTGCCCGTAAGGTGGAAAGGAATGCTTGGCCGCGCAGTGCAGCAGGAGCGGGTCGAGCAAGCGCCGGCGGCCTATCCCAGAGTCGACGAGGATAAGAACGAACGAACGGGGGAAGGCTTTGAGGAATTTTAGTCAGACTTTTTTGATAATGGGGGGTTATGTGTGAAAGTGTTATTAGTTATCTTCCGAGCCCTTCCACCTCTCACTAGATGCGTTGATTTCGGATCCAACGCCCCACGGGCAAACTTTTCAGATTTTCACCACCAGTTCATTTTCACAGGATACGTTCCCTATATAGCCATGCAACTTTCCACCGTTCCGTTTATTACGACACGCTCCATCATTGTCATATTGCTTAGCATGATCATGTAGTTGACATCGTATTTGTGGCAAAGCCACCGTTCATAATTCTTTCATACATGTCACTAATGAATCATTGCGTATCCTCGACACCGCCGGAGGCATTCATATAGAGTCATATTTTGTTCTAAGTATCGAGTTGTAATTGTTGAGTTGTAAGAAAAATAAAAGTGTGATGATCATCATTATTAGAGCATTGTCCCAGTGAGGAAAGGATGATGTAGACCATGATTCCCCCACAAGTCGGGATGAGACTCCGGACGAAAAAAAAAAGAGAGAGAAAAAGAAGAGGCCATAAAAAAAGAGAAAAGGCCCAAATAAAAAAATAAAAACTAAAAATAAAATGAGAGAAAAAGAGAGAAGGGGCAATGCTACTATCCTTTTACCACAATTGTGCTTCAGAGTAGCACCATGATCTTCATGATAGAGAGTCTCCTATGATATCACTTCCATATACTAGTGGGAATTTTTATTATAGAACTTGGCTTGTATATTCCAATGATGGGCTTCCTCAAAATGCCCTAGGTCTTCGTGAGCAAGCGAGTTGGATGCACACCCACTTAGTTTCTTTGTTGAGCTTTCATATACTTATAGCTCTAGTGCATCCGTTGCATGGCAATCCCTACTCACTCACATTGATATCTATTGATGGGCATCTCCATAGCCCGTTGATACGCCCAGTTGATGTGAGACTATCTTCCCTCTTTTTGTCTTCTCCACAACCACCATTCTATTCCACATATAGTGCTATATCCATGGCTCACGCTCATGTATTGCGTGAAGATTGAAAAAGTTTTGAAAATGTTAAAGTATGAAACAATTACTTGGCTTGTCATCGGGGTTGTGCATGATTTAAATACTTTGTGTGGTGAAAATAGAGCATAGCCAGACTATATGATTTTGTAGGGATAACTTTCTTTGGCCGTGTTATTTTGAGAAGACATGATTGCTTTGTTAGTATGCTTGAAGTATTATTATTTTTATGTCAATATGAACTTTTGTCTTGAATCTTTCGGATCTGAATATTCATACCACAATTAAGAAGAGTTACATTAAAATTATGCCAAGTAGCACTCGCATCAAAATTCTTTTTTATCATTTACCTACTCGAGGACGAGCAGGAATTAAGCTTGGGGATGCTTGATACGTCTCCAACGTATCTATAATTTTTATTGCTCCATGCTATATTATCTACTGTTTTAGGCAATATTGGGCTTTATTTTCCACTTTTATATTATTTTTGGGACTAACCTATTAACCGGAGGCCCAGCCAGATTTGTTGCTTTTATGCCTATTTCAGTGTTTCGAGGAAAAGGAATATCGACGAGTCGAAACGGAACGAAATCAACTGGAGAAGTTATTTTGGAAGGAAACCCACCGATGGACTTGGACCCCACGTCAAGATACGGGAGGTGCTCACGAGGGTGGGGCGCGCCCACCCACTGGCGCCCCCGCCTCATGGGGCCCCCGAAGCTCCACCGACGTACCCCTTGCACCCATATATACCTACGTATCGTAAAACTTCCAGAACAAAAGTTAGATCGGGAGTTCCGCTGCCGCAAGCCTCTGTAGCCACCAAAACCTCTCGGAGCCTGCTCGGCACTCACGGAGGGGAACCCATCACCGATGGCCATCTTCATCATCCCGGCGCTCTCCATGACGAGGAGGGAGTAGTTCACCCTCGGGGCTGAGGGTATGTACCAAGAGCTATGTGTTTGATCTCTCTCTCGTGTTCTCGACTTCACACGATCTTGATGTATCGCGAAGCTTTGCTATTGTAGTTGGATCTTATGTTTCTTCTCCCCTCTTCTCGGTTTCCCCTTTGAAGTTATGTTATCGGATTGAGTCTTTAAAGATTTGAGAACACTTGATGTATGTCTTGCGTGGGATAAAGTGGTGACAATGGGTTATTCTATTGATCCACTTGATGTATGTTTTGGTGATCAACTTGCGGGTTTCTTGACATTGGGAACCTATGCATAGGGGTTGGCACACGTTTTCGTCGTGATTCTCCGATAGAAACTTTGCGGCACTCTTTGAAGTACTTTGTGTTGGTTGGATGAATCTGAGATTGTGTGATGCATATCGTATAATCATGCCCACGGATACTTGAGGTGACATTGGAGTATCTAGGTGACATTAGGGTTTTGGTTGATTTGTGTCTTAAGGTGTTATTCTAGTACGAACTCTAGGGCTGTTTGTGACACTTATAGGAATAGCCCAACGGATTGATTGGAAAGAATAACTTTGAGGTGGTTTCATACCCTACCATAATCTCTATGTTTGTTCTCCGCTATTAGTGGCTTCGGAGTGACTCTTTGTTGCATGTTGAGGGATAGTTATATGATCCAATTATGTTATTATTGTTGAGAGAACTTGCACTAGTGAAAGTATGAACCCTAGGCCTTGTTTCCTATCATTGCAATACCGTTTACGCTCACTTTTACCACTAGTTACCTTGTTGTTTTTATTTTTTCAGATTACAAATACCTTTATCTACCTTACATATTGCACTTGTATCACCATCTCTTCGCCGAACTAGTGCACCTATACAATTTACCATTGTATTGTGTGTGTTGGGGACACAAGAGACTTTTTGTTATTTGGTTGCGGGTTGTTTGAGAGAGACCATCTTCATCCTACGCCTCTCACGGATTGATAAACCTTAGGTCATCCTCTTGAGGGAAATTTGCTACTGTCCTACAAACCTGTGCACTTGCAGGCCCAACAACGTCTACAAGAAGAAGGTTGTGTAGTAGACATCATGATTTCCTGGTAAGGATTCACTCGTGTCACATCAAGTAAATCTTATTGATTTACTGTCTAAATCTTATTGATTTAATGTCATGTTTTCTTACTTTTGCTGCAATTTTACGATGCAGGTTTTGCCATGTGACATTTTTCATAGAATAAACTATTTGGTTTGCTCTACGATTGTTATTTTTGCAGGTTTCACTTCTTATGTCGTGTCAGTAACGAAGGAACTGTCCATCACTTATATTACTGGACACAATTGGATCAGTTTGTTGTCCGAGTACAATCTGAAGCCCTATGATGAACTGCTGTTTGGTTTAACAAACACGCCACAATTAGTCCTTATCGCGTTTAAAAGAAATGAAGAAAAAGATTGGATCACGGTCACGGAGCCTAGTCAAGTTAGAAAGCTGATCATAGTAGACGAGAGACGATCGCTGCTGTCTCGCACATCGTTACCACCTTCAGCAACGAATCGAGCACCGGCACCTCCTTTGACGGCACTTACTCTAGCACTGACAGCGGCAGCAGCTCAGTCTGATCCACCTAAGGATTGGGCATCAACCGCGTCGGCAAATCAGGCTGATCTACCGGAGGATCGGGCATCGACACTAGCACCTGCTCCGACATCGGCACAGCTCCACAAGGAGCACCATCTCCGACAGCAGCAGCGGCACTACCAGTCGCACCAGCACGGGCACCAGCAACGGCTCCGGCACCTGCGCCAACACTTGGACTTGCATCTGCTCCGGCCCATGCAGCAAGTAACGGAACCAAGAGTTGCACACCAACAGATCGGGCTGCAGTTCAGACTCCATATAATCAAGTCCTTACAAAAACCAACATCTCCACCTTCTTGGTAAGCATTGGCCGCCCAAGTGCTTTATTATTTTTTCTTTGCATGTTGTTTCACATGATTCACTGTGTTGATCTAACTGTTTGTGTATGTCTTCTTGTTTGCAAACAGAGAATTCCTAGAGCAACGAGGGAGTCGTTCAACAATCCGGGCGACCGTGGCCAAGTTTCTCTTACCATGTGCAGCCTTGGTGTGAATGATCCTGCTCAATATACCATAAGTACAAAGGATGGTCGCATGATGATTGATGCTAAACGATGGTCAAGGTTCAAATCTAAATCAAATCTTGCAGTAGGGGATGATGTCAAAATCAAACTTTCTCGGCAAGGAGAGCTGGTCCAATTCAACTTCGAAATTCTTCAGTAGCAGCACGCAACTGCCGAACTGATCTATCCTCCGAGTGATTTTGATGTAATAATCTGGCATGGTGAAACAAGTGTCCTGTGTGTATAAGTAGTACGATAGTATTATTTATCAGTAGGATATTGTTGATACAATTGCAACTCTAATTGCTAGTTAGGAACTGTCATTTGATTTCATTCTAACAGTTGCCGTGCTTTATTCAATTTTCTGTATTCGCCTTGCGACGGCATCTAAAACCAGCGTTGTACTGATCGCTTGCACTATGAAAAGCGCTTAGGTAGAACACATGGGCCCCCAAACATGCAGGCCCACCGGTAAAATCCAGAATCGTGAGCCTGTCTGAGTATTATATTCTCAGCTGAACCCCCATATTATGTTATATATATTCCCCTTGATTTTTCTTATGTATAAAGTTGTGATATAAAAGATTTTTTATATTTCTTTACAGAGGGGAGTATCTCTTTGTCAAAAATATATTTATGTGTAACTAGTTACTCCTACCTTTCTACTTTCTTTCGCTGATATGTGGGGCATCCGGCAACGGGGTCCACGTGCCATGCACCAAATTAGATTGCACAACTGCACGGTAGACTCACCCCACTCATAGCACCGTAGTAATTCCCAATGAGCCATCAAATCACAAAAAACCCCACCTTTCCAAATTTTAGCGAGAAGTCGGATCGGACGAAAGCAGCAATATTTCACTGGGCCTGAATCTCCTTCTCCCTTGTTTGTTGATACGTCTCCAATGTATCTGTAATTTTTGATTGTTCCATGCTATTATATATTCTTTTTTGGATGTTTATGGGCTTTATTATACACTTTTATATTATTTTTGGGACTAACCTATTAACCGGAGGCCCAAATGTAATTGTTGTTTTTGCCTATTTCAGAGTTTAGCAGAAAAGGAATATCAAACGGAGTCCAAACGGAATGAAACCTTCGGAACGTGATTTTCTCACCGAATATGATCCAGGAGACTTGGACCCTACGTCCAAGAAGGAAAGAAGGAAGGCACGAGGTAGGGGCGTGCCCACCCCCTGTATGCGCCCTCCACCCTCGTGGGCCCCGTTCGGCCGACGCATTCTTCCTCCTATATATACCCCACGTATCCCCAAATGATCGACACGAGCAAAAAACCTAATTCCACCGCCGCAACCTTCTCAGACTCCACGAGATCCCATCTTGGGGCTCGATCCGAGCTCACGAGGAGGCATCCATCACGGAGGGCTTCTACATCAACACCATAGCCTCTCCGATGAAGTGTGAGTAGTTTACTTCAGACCTTCGGGTCCATAGTTAGTAGCTAGATAGCTTCTTCTCTCTTTTTGGATCTCAATACAATGTTCTCCCCCTCTCTCATGGAGATCTTTTTGATGTAATCTTCTTTTTGCGGTGTGTTTGTTGAGATCGATGAATTGTGGGTTTATGATCAAGATTATCTATGAACAATATTTCAATCTTCTCTCAATTCTTTTTATGTATGATTGGTTATCTTTGCAAGTCTCTTCAATTATCAGTTTGGTTTGGCCTACTAGATTGGTTTTTCTTGCAATGGGAGAATATATTAGATTTGGGTTCAATCTTGCGGTGTGTCCTTTCCTAAAGGATGTTAGGGCAAAGAAGGCACGATTGTATTGTTGCCATCGAGGATAACAAGATGGGGTTTTATCATATTGCATGAATTTATCCCTCTACATCATGTCATCCTGCTTAAGGCATTACTCGCTTTTCTTGAACTTAATACTCTAGATGCATGCCGGATAGCGGTCGATGAGTGGAGTAATAGTAGTAGATGCGAAAGTGGAGTCGGTCTACTTGTCTCAGACGTGATGCCTATATACATGATCATACCTAGATAATCTCATAACTATGCTCAATTCTATCAATTGCTCAACAAAGAATTGCTCACCCAATCAGAAAATACTTATGCTCTTGAGAGAAGCCACTAGTGAAACCTATGGCCCCGGGTCTATCTTCATCATATTAATCTTCCAACACTTTGTTATTTCCTTTGCTTTTTACTTTGCTTTTATTCTACTTTGCATCTTTATCATAAAAATACCAAAAATATTATCCTATCATATCTATCAGATCTCACTCTCGTAAGTGACCGTGAAGGGATTGGCAACCCCTTATTGCATTGGTTGCGAGGAGTTATTTGTTTTGTGCAGGTACGAGGGACTCGCGCGTAGCCTCCTACTGGATTGATACCTTGGTTCTCAAAACTGGGGGAAATACTTACGCTACTTTGCTGCATCATCCTTTCCTCTTCAAGGAAATCCAACGTAGTGCTCAAGAGGTAGCAAGAAGAATTTAAGGCGCCGTTCTTTGGGAGTCTACATAAAGTCAACATACCAAGTACCCATCACAATCCCTTATCTCCCGTGATTACATTATTTGCCATTTGCCTCTTGTTTTCCTCTCCCCCACTTCACCCTTGCCGTTTTATTCGCCCTCTCTTTTTCGTTCGCCCTTTTTTTCGCTTGCTTTTTGTTCGTGTGTTGGATTGCTTGTTTGTCATGATGGCTCTACCTAGATTTAGTGATCTTCACCTTAAAATGTTAGAAGAGATCGAAAGCAACGTCAGGAGTTTTATGGTTTTGCAATTTGAGCATAATAATTTTTTCAGAAACGAGCTTACGGAACAAAAAAGTTTTATGAGTTATATGAACAAAGAGCTCGATGATATGTCTAAAGAATTTGATGGTTTAAGATCCAAAATTGCTCGTCTTGAGAAGTTGACTGCTGAAATACCGGATAAGCAGGCTACCTTAGTTAATAAGATGGCCGCTAAACCGGATTCCTATGAAAATCAAGATGAAGATCTAAAAGTTATTGATGTGTCCCCAATTAAATCTTTGTTTTGCAATATGAATCTTGATAATGATGAGACTGAATATGATCCACCTTTACCTAGAAGACGTTCCAAGAATTCGGAGTTTTTAGATCTTGATGCTAAAATTGATAAAAGTGGGATTGAAGAAATCAAAACCCTAGATGTTGCTAAACCCACTATTTTGGATTTCAAGGAATTTAATTATGAAAATTGTTCTTTGATTGATTGTATCTCCTTGTTGCAATCCGTGCTAAATTCTCCTCATGCTTATAGTCAAAATAAAGCTTTTACCAAACATATCGTTGATGCCTTGATGCAATCTTATGAAGAAAAACTTGAGTTAGAAGTTTCTATTCCTAGAAAAATTTATGATGAGTGGTAACCTACTATTAAAATTAAGATTAAGGATCATGAGTTCTATGCTTTATGTGATTTGGGTGCTAGTGTTTCCACTATTCCCAAAACTTTGTGTGATTTGCTAGATTTTCGTGATTTTGATGATTGCTCTCTAAACTTGCACCTTGCGGATTCCACTATAAAAAAACCTATGGGAAGAATTAATGATGTTCTTACTGTTGCAAATAGGAATTATGTGCCCGTAGATTTTATCGTTCTTGATATAGATTGCAATCCTTCATGTCCAATTATTCTTGGTAGACCTTTCCTTAGAACGATTGGTGCAATTATTGATATGAAGGAAGGGAATATTAGATTCCAATTTCCATTAAAGAAAGGCATGGAACACTTCCCTAGGACGAAAATAAAATTACCATATGAATCTATTATGAGAGACACTTATGGATTCTCTACCAAAGATGGCAATACCTAGATCTATCCTTACTTTTAAGCCTAGCTAGGGGCGTTAAACGATAGCGCTTGTTGGGAGGCAACCCAATTTTATTTTAGTTTTTTTGTTTTTGATTCTGTGAATAAATATTTGTTATAGCCTCTGGTTAGATGTGTTTTTATGTTTTAATTAGTGTTTGTGCCAAGTTAAACCTATAAGATCTTCTTGGATGATAGTTATTTGATCTTGCTGTAATTTCCAGAAACTTTCTGTTCACGAAAACAATTGTTAAAAATCACCAGAACGTGATAAAATAGTGATTACAATTGCTGCTGATCAATAAACAAATTGCCTAGATCGTCCTATTTTGGCTGATTTTTTGGAGTTCCAGAAGTTTGCGTTAGTTACAGATTACTACAGACTGTTCTGTTTTTGACAGATTCTGTTTTTCGTGTGTTGTTTGCTTATTTTGATGAATCTATGCCTAGTAAAATAGTTTATAAACCATAGAGAAGTTGGAATACAGTAGGTTTAACACCAATATAAATAAATAATGAGTTCATTACAGTACCTTGAAGTGGTCTTTTGTTTTCTTTCGCTAACGGAGCTCACGAGATTTCTGTTAAATTTTGTGTTGTGAAGTTTTCAAGTTTTGGGTGAAATCTTTTGATGGATTATGGAACAAGGAGTGGAAAGAGCCTGAGCTTGGGGATTCCCATGGCACCCCCAAGATAATCGAAGGACACCAAAAGCCAAAGCTTGGGGATGCCCCGGAAGGCATCCCCTCTTTCGTCTACTTCCATCGGTAACTTTACTTGGAGCTACACTTTTATTCACCACATGATATGTGTTTTGCTTGGAGCGTCTTGTATGATTTGAGTCTTTGCTTTTTAATTTACCACAATCATCCTTGCTGTACACACCTTTTGAGAGAGCCATATATGATTTGGAATTTGTTAGAATACTCTATGTGCTTCACTTATATCTTTTGAGCTATATAGTTTTGCTCTAGTGCTTCACTTATATCTTTTAGAGCGCGGTGGTGGATTTGTTTTATAGAAACTATTGATCTCTCATGCTTCACTTAGATTATTTTGAGAGTCTTAAATAGCATGGTAATTTGCTTAAATAATCTTAATATGCTAGGTATTCAAGAATAGTAAAAACTTTCTTATGTGTGTGTTTAATACAATGAGAAGTTTGATGCTTGATAATTGTTTTGAGATATGAAGATGGTGATATTAGAGTCATGCTAGTTGAGTAGTTGTGAATTTGAGAAATACTTGTGTTAAAGTTTGTGATTCCGTAGCATGCGGCGTATGGTGAACCGTTATGTGATGAAGTCGGAGCATGATTTATTTATTTATTGTCTTCCTTATGAGTGGCGGTCGGGGACGAGCGATGGTCTTTTCCTACCAATCTATCCCCCTAGGAGCATGCGCGTAATACTTTGCTTTGATAACTTGTAGATTTTTGCAATAAGTATATGAGTTCTTTATGACTAATGTTGAGTCCACGGATTGTACGCACTCTTCTTCCTTCCACCATAGCTAGCCTCTCTAATACCGCACACTTTTCGCCGGTATCATACACCCACCATATACCTTCCTCAAAACAACCACCATACCTACCTATCATGGCATTTCCATAGCCATTCCGAGATATATTGCCATGCAACTTTCCACCATTCCGTTTATTATGACACAATCCATCATTGTCATATTGCTTAGCATGATCATGTAGTTGACATCGTATTTGTGGCAAAGCCACCGTTCATAATTCTTTCATACATGTCACTCTTGATTCATTGCATATCCCGGTACACCACCGGAGGCATTCATATAGAGTCATTTTTGTTCTAAGTATCGAGTTGTAATTGTTGAGTTGTAAGAAAATAAAAGTGTGATGATCTTCATTTTTAGAGCATTGTCCCAAGTGAGGAAAGGATGATGGAGACTATGATTCCCCCACAAGTCGGGATGAAACTCCGGACGAAAAAAAAGAGGCCAAAAAAAAGAGAGAAAAGGCCCAAATAAAAAAATAAAAAATGAGAGAAAAAGAGAGAAGGGACAATGTTACTATCCTTTTACCACACTCGTGCTTCAAAGTAGCACCATGATCTTCATGATAGAGAGTCTCTCATTTTGTCACTTTCATATACTAGTGGGAATTTTTCATTATATAACTTGGCTTGTATATTCCAATGATGGGCTTCCTCAAAATGCCCTAGGTCTTCGTGAGCAAGTGAGTTGGATGCACACCCACTTTGTTTCTTTTGTTGAGCTTTCATATACTTATAGCTCTAGTGCATCTGTTGCATGGCAATCCCTACTCACTCACATTGATATCTATTGATGGGCATCTCCATAGCCCGTTTATACGCCTAGTTGATGTGATACTATATTCTCCCTTTTTGTCTTCTCCACAACCACCCTTCTATTCCACCCATAGTGCTATATCCATGGCTCACGCTCATGTATTGCGTGAAGATTGAAAAAGTTTTGAGAATGTCAAAAGTATGAAACAATTTCTTGGCTTGTCATCGGGGTTGTGCATGATTTAAATACTTCGTGTGGTGAAGATAGAGCATAGCCAGACTATATGATTTTGTAGGGATAACTTTCTTTGGCCATGTTATTTTGAGAAGACATGATTGCTTTGTTAGTATGCTTGAAGTATTATTATTTTTATGTCAATATGAACTTTTGTCTTGAATCTTTCGGATCTGAATATTCATACCACAATTAAGAAGAATTACATTGAAATTATGCCAAGTAGCACTCCGCATCAAAAATTCTTTTTTATCATTTACCTACTCGAGGACAAGAAGGAATTAAGCTTGGGGATGCCTGATACGTCTCCAACGTATCTACAATTTTTGATTGCTCCATGCTATATTATCTACTGTTTTGGACATTAATGGGCTTTATTATCCACTTTTATATTATTTTTGGGACTAACCTATTAACCGGAGGCCCAGCCCAGAATTGCTGTTTTTTTGCCTATTTCAGAGTTTCGCAGAAAAGGAATATCAAACAGAGTCCAAACGGAATGAAGCCTTCGGGAATGTGATTTTCTCACCGAATATGATCCAGGAGACTTGGACCCTACGTCAAGAAAGAAAGAAGGAAGGCACGAGGTAGGGGGGCGCGCCCTCCACCCTCGTGGGCCCCTTGTTGCTCCACCGATGTACTCCTTCCTCCTATATATATACCTATGTATCCCCAAACGATCAGATACGGAGCCAAAAACCTAATTCCACCGGCCAAGAACCTTCGTACCCACGAGATCCCATCTTGGGGCCAGTTCGAGCTCACGAGGAGGCATCCATCACGGAGGGCTTCTACATCAACACCATAGCCTCTCCGATAAAGTGTGAGTAGTTTACTTCAGACCTTCGGGTCCATAGTTAGTAGCTAGATGGCTTCTTCTCTCTTTTTGGATCTCAATACAATGTTCTTCCCTTCTCTCGTGGAGATCTATTCGATGTAATCTTCTTTTTGCGGTGTGTTTGTTGAGACCGATGAATTGTGGGTTTATGATCAAGATTATCTATGAAAATATTTGAATCTTCTCTGAATTCTTTTATGTATGATTGGTTATCTTTGCAAGTCTCTTCGAATTATCAGTTTGGCTTGGCCTACTAGATTGGTTTTTCTTGCAATGGGAGAAGTGCTTAGCTTTGGGTTCAATCTTGCGGTGTCCTTTCCCAAAGGATGTTAGGGCAGCAAGGCACGTATTGTATTGTTGCCATCGAGGATAACAAGATGTTTTTTATCATATTGCATGAATTTATCCCTCTACATCATGTCATCTTGCTTAAGGCGTTACTCTGTTTTCTTGAACTTAATACTCTAGATGCATGCTGGATAGCGGTCGATGAGTGGAGTAATAGTAGTAGATGCAGGCAGGAGTTGGTCTACTTGTCTCGGACGTGATGCCTATATACATGATCATACCTAGATACTCTTATAACTATGCTCAATTCTGTCAATTGCTCAACAGTAATTCGTTCACCCACCGTAAAATACTTATGCTCTTGAGAGAAGCCACTAGTGAAACCTATGGCCCCCGGGTCTATCTTCATCATATTAATCTTCCAACACTTTGTTATTTCCTTTGCTTTTATTCTACTTTGAATCTTTATCATAAAAATACCAAAAATATTACCCTATCATATCTATCAGATCTCACTCTCGTAAGTGACCGTGAAGGGATTGACAACCCCTTATCGCGTTGGTTGCAACGAGTTATTTGTTTTGTGCAGTCACGAGGGACTCATGGCGTAGCCTCCTACTTGGATTGATGCCTTGGTTCTCAAAAACTGAGGGAAATACTTACGCTACTTTGCTGCATCATCCTTTCCTCTTCAAGGAAATCCAACGCAGTGCTCAAGAGGTAGCACCCATCCCCCTGGGCGCGCCCTCCACCCTCGTGGGCCCCTTGTGGCTCCCCTGACATATTTCTTCCTATATATACCAATATACCCTAAAACCATCGGGGAACAGAATAGATCGGGAGTTCCGCCGCCGCAAGCCTCTATAGCCACCAAAAACCAATCGGGACCCTGTTCCGGCACCCTGCCGGAGGGGGGATTCCTCACCGGTGGCCATCATCATCATCCTTGCGATCTACATGACGAGGAGGGAGTAGTTCACCCTCGGGGCTGAGGGTATGTACCAGTAGCTATGTGTTTGATCTCTCTCTCTCGTGTTCTTGAGGTGATACGATCTTGATGTACCGCGAGCTTTGCTATTATAGTTGGATCTTATGATGTTTCTCCCCCTCTACTCTCTTGTGATGAATTGAGTTTTCCTTTGAAGTTATCTTATCGGCTTGAGTCTTTAAGGATTTGAGAACACTTGATGTATGTCTTGTCGGGCTTATCTGTGGTGACAATGGGATATCACGTGATCCACTTGATGTATGTTTCTTTGATCAACTTATGGGGTTCCGCCCATGAACTGTGCATAGGGGTTGGCTGCGTTTCGTCTTGACTCTCGGTAGAAACTTTGGGGCACTCTTTGAAGTTCTTTGTGTTGGTTGAATAGATGAATATGAGATTGTGTGATGCATATCGTATAATCATGCCCACGGATACTTGAGGTGACATTGGAGTATTTAGGTGACATTAGGGTTTTGGTTGATATGTGTCTTAAGGTGTTATTCTAGTACGAACTCTTGAATAGATCGATCCGAAAAAATAAATTTGAGGTGGTTTCGTACTTACCATAATCTCTTCGCTTTGTTCTCCGCTATTAGTGGCTTTGGAGTGACTCTTTGTTGCATGTTGAGGATAGTTATATGATCTAATTATGTTATTATTGTTGAGAGAACTTGCACTAGTGAAAGTATGAACCCTAGGCCTTGTTTCCTAGCATTGCAATACCGTTTATGCTCACTTTTATCATTAGTTACCTTGCTGTTTTTATAATTTCAGATTACAAAACCTATATCTACCATCCATATTGCACTTGTATCACCATCTCTTGGCATGAACTAGTGCACCTATACAATTAACCATTGTATTGGGTGTGTTGGGGACACAAGAGACTCTTTGTTATTGCAGGGTTGTTTGAGAGAGACCATATTCATCCTACGCCTCCCATGGATTGATAAACCTTAGGTCATCCACTTGAGGGAAATTTGCTACTGTCCTACAAACCTCTGCACTTGGAGGCCCAACAACGTCTACAAGAAGAAGGTTGTGTAGTAGACATCAAGCTATTTTCTGGCACCGTTGCCGGGGAGGTGAGTGCTTGAAGGTATATCTTTAGATCTTGCAATCTAATCTTTTAGTTTCTTGTTTTATCACTAGTTTAGTCTATAAAAGAAAATTACAAAAAAAATGGAATTGAGGGTGCCTCATATGCTTCATCTTTTTAATGTCTTCCATGAAAATAAGGATTCCGATAATTGTGCTCAATTGCTAGAGGAAGAATGCATTAGAATGTTTGGCACTAAATATTTGAATGATGAGCATGATTGCAATGTTGTTAGTATGAATTCTATGAATATCCATGATGCTAATAATCTGCAAAGCCCCAAGCTTGGGGATGCTATGTTTGATGAAGATGATATTTTTGTCCCCCAAGTTTTGATGAGCAAATTTACTATGATGAAAGCATGCCCCCTATCTATGATGGTTATTATGATGACACGTATGC
Organism: Aegilops bicornis; assembly: GCA_021605145.1. Taxonomy (NCBI): domain Eukaryota; kingdom Viridiplantae; phylum Streptophyta; class Magnoliopsida; order Poales; family Poaceae; genus Aegilops; species Aegilops bicornis. Next base: position 386,327 of record JAHIAL010000021.1, on the reverse strand, counting down.
TATAAAGAATGATGATAACCGTGAAACTTGTCATCTTGATCTTAATTTTCAGTCACGTGATAGTTATTTTGTTGAGTTTGCTCCCACTATTATTCATGAGAAGAAATTTGCTTATGTGGAGAGTAATAAAGTTTCTATGCAAGTAGATCATGAAAAGAATGCTTTAGGTTCTGGTTATATTGTTGAATTCATTCATGATGCTACTGAAAATTATTATGAGGGAGGAATATACGCTTGTAGGAATTGCAATAATATCAAGTTTCCTCTCTATGTGCTTGAAATTTTGAAGTTATGCTTGTTTTACCTTCCTATGCAAGTTGATTCTTGTTCCCATAAGTTGTTTGCTCACAAAATCCCTATGCATAGGAAGTGGGTTAGACTTAAATGTGCTAGTCATATTCTTCATGATGCTCTCTTTATGTTTCAATTCTTATCTTTAATGGGAGCATCGTTGAAATCATCATGCCTAGCTAGGGGCGTTAAACGTTAGCGTTTGTTGGGAGGCAACCCAATTTTTATTTTTGTTCTTTGCTTTTTGCTTCTGTTTAGTAGTAAATAATTCATCTATCTTCTGGTTAGATGTGGTTTTATGTTTAAATTAGTGTTTGTGCCAAGTAAGACCTATAGGATCTTCTTGGATGATAGTTATTTGATCTTGCTGAAAAATCCAGAAACTTTCTGTTCACGAAAACAATTGTTTAAAATCACCAGAACGTGATAAAATACTGATTCCAATTGCAGCAGATCAATAATCAAATTATCTATGTCTTCCTATCTTGGTAGAATTTTTTTTAGTTCCAGAAGTTTGCGTTAGTTACAGATTACTACAGACTGTTATGTTTTTGACAGATTCTGTTTTTCGTGTGTTGTTTGCTTATTTTGATGAATCTATGGCTAGTAAAATAGATTATAAACCATAGAGAAGTTGGAATACAGTAGATTTAACAGCAATACAAATAAAGAATGAGTTCATTACAGTACCTTGAAGTGGTGTTTTGTTTTCTTTCGCTAACGGAGCTCACGAGATTTTCTCGTTAAGTTTTGTGTTGTGAAGTTTTCAAGTTTTGGGTAAAGATTCGATGGACTATGGAATAAGGAGTGGAAAGAGCCTAAGCTTGGGGATTCCCAAAGGCACCCCAAGGTAATATTCAAGGATAACCAAGAGCCTAAGCTTGGGGAATCCCCTCTTTCGTCTTCGTTCATCGGTAACTTTACTTGGAGCTATATTTTTATTCACCACATGATATGTGTTTTGCTTGGAGCGTCATTTTATTTTCTTTTGTTTTTCTTGCTGTATGAATAAAATACCAAGATCTGAAATTCTTAAATGTTAAAAGTCTTCACATAGTTGCACAATTATTCTACTACTCATTGATCTTCACTTATATCTTTTGGAGTAGTTTGTCATTAGCTCTAGTGCATCCGTTGCATGGCAATCCCTACTCACTCACATTGATATATATTGATGGGCATCTCCATAGCCCGTTGATACGCCTAGTTGATGTGAGACTATCTTCTCCTTTTTGGCTTCTCCACAACCACCATCCTATTCCACCTATAGTGCTATGTCCATGGCTCACGCTCATGTATTACGTGAAGATTGAAAAAGTTTGAGAACATCAAAAGTATGAAACAATTGCTTGGCTTGTCATCGGGGTTGTGCATGATTTAAATACTTTGTGTGGTGAAGATAGAGCATAGCCAGACTATATGATTTTGTAGGGATAGCTTGCTTTGGCCGTGTTATTTTGAGAAGACATGATTGCTCTGTTAGTATGCTTGAAGTATTATGGTTTTCATGTAAATATTAAACTTTTATCTTGAATCTTATGGATCTGAATATTCTTGCCACAATAAACAAGATTACATTGAGAATTATGTTAGGTAGCATTCCACATCAAAATTCTGTTTTTATCATTTACCTACTCGAGGACGAGCAGGAATTAAGCTTGGGGATGTTGATACGTCTCCAACGTATCTATAATTTTTTATTGTTCCATGCTATTATATATTCTATTTTGGATGTTTATGGGCTTTATTATACACTTTTATATTATTTTGGGATCGACCTATTAAGCGAGCCTGCTGCACTGCTTTTTCCCTTGTTTCAAGGTGTTTCGCAGAAAAGGAATATCAAACGGAGTCCAAGCGGAATGAAACCTTCGGGAGAGTTATTTTTGGAACGGAAGCAATCCAGAAGACTTGGGGTGTACGTAAGGGAAGCAACGAGGAAGGGGGCGCGCCCACCCCCCTGGGCGCGCCCTCCACCCTCGTGGGCCCCTCGTGGCTCCCCTGACGTATTTATTCCTCCTATATATACCAGTATACCCTAAAACCATCGGGGAACAGAATGGATCAGGAGTTCCGCCGCCGCAAGCCTCTGACCCTGTTCCGGCACCCTGCCGGAGGGGGGATCCCTCACCGGTGGCCATCTTCATCATCCCGGTGATCTCCATGACGAGGAAGGAGTAGTTCACCCTCGGGGCTGAGGGTATGTACCAAGAGCTATGTGTTTGATCTCTCTCTCGTGTTCTTGAGGTGATACGATCTTGATGTATCGCGAGCTTTGCTATTATAGTTGGATCTTATGATTTTTCTCCCCTCTACTCTCTTGTAATGGATTGAGTTTTCCTTTGAAGTTATCTTATCGGATTGAGTCTTTAAGGATTTGAGAACACTTGATGTATGTCTTCTTGTGCTTATCTGTGGTGACAATGGGATATCACGTGATCCACTTGATGTATGTTTTGGTGATCAACTTGCGGGTTCCGCCCATGAACCTATGCATAGGGGTTGGCACACTTTTTCGTCTTGACTCTCCGGTAGAAACTTTGGGGCACTCTTTGAAGTTCTTTGTGTTGGTTGAATAGATGAACATGAGATTGTGTGATGCATATCGTATAATCATGCCCACGGATACTTGAGGTGACATTGGAGTATCTAGGTGACATTAGGGTTTTGGTTGATATGTGTCTTAAGGTGTTATTCTAGTACAAACTCTTGAATAGATCGATCCGAAAAGAATAACTTTGAGGTGGTTTCGTACCCTACCATAATCTCTTCGTTTGTTCTCCGCTATTAGTGGCTTTGGAGTGACTCTTTGATGCATGTTGAGGGATAGTTATATGATCTAATTATGTTATTATTGTTGAGAGAACTTGCACTAGTGAAAGTATGAACCCTAGGCCTTGTTTCCTAGCATTGCAATACCGTTTACGCTCACTTTTATCATTAGTTGCCTTGCTGTTTTTATAATTTCAGATTGCAAAAACCTATATCTACCATCCATATTGCACTTGTGTCACCATCTCTTCGCCGAACTAGTGCACCTATATAATTTACCATTGTATTGGGTGTGTTGGGGACACAAGAGACTCTTTGTTATTTGGTTGCAGGGTTGTTTGAGAGAGACCATCTTCATCCTATGCCTCCCACGGATTGATAAACCTTAGGTCATCCACTTGAGGGAAATTTGCTACTGTCCTACAAACCTCTGCACTTGGAGGCCCAACAACGTCTACAAGAAGAAGGTTGTGTATTAGACATCATCTGCTTATTTAGGGAAGACCCCCTCTCGACGATTGCATAGGGTTTTCTCATGGAGAACCAGGTACAAATTCTTCATCCATCCCCGATAAATCCAAGTCCCTTGGTCGTGGGTAATCCTAGGATGGCAGCCGCCATCGTTGATGCATTTTTCTTCCTACTGAATCTAGTGTGTTTCATTTGCAGTGCCCAAAGTGCGAAGACCCTCTGTGTTTCTGCGCCCTCGGCGAGACGCCGCACTTGTTCCTTCTCATCCTAACACAGGATTTTAAAACGTGCACGGTATGTTCCTAGAATCCTCTTTTCTATCTGGGAGGGTGGGGTGTTTTGAACATGTTGTCGACTAATTTGAAAATTTAGATTGCTATATTTGGATAAAAGGTACTAGTACCATGGTCAGCAATGACGTGAAGGAGGAAATTATTTCTAGATTTGGATAGGGAATACATTGTGTTCTCATATTATTTTTCCTGCAGTGCATTCCTTACTCTTCCAGAACACATGTACTCAAGATGGTCGGCCTTGTCATAACTGAATACACTAGTTTAATGGTCACATTGAAGACAAGCCATGGATATAAGTTCCGAGTTGGGTTCATGAACCAAGAAGATCGCTGCTTTTTTTATGGCCGAACTTGGATAAAATTTCTCAAGTGTTACGGAATGAAAGTCGGCGCACGAATGTTGATGGAAATAGCAGAACCTGGTCTCATCTTCATTGTGATCTTCCACCCCGACGTTGTTCCAATTGTTCATCCATGTTAGTGTTGTATTTGGTTCTTGCTTGTTGCCTCGATTACTTCTTAATCCACCTATTCTGTCTAACTAATCATAATTTAACTTTAGAAGTAGCAACGATTTGTGATTCCCGTCTCTCACGAAGATGCTACTTCTAACTAATATTTCTTATAATTGGTGGCACGTGTAGTTTATTTCAAAGTTAAGCATGCTACTTGTTTGTTATTCTATAATAACTCGACTATTACTGATGGCACTGAAGTTGACTGGGACGACATCCACAAGTCCCTACACTTTATTGATCATCTTGAGGTCCTTGTGGGGCGTTTCAATGGTGGAAGGCTACGTGGGATATGTGTGCCACTGTTGCACACGTTGAACAGGTCCAACTGTGTCGAGAAACTTATGGTACGAGTTGTTTTCTGTTATATATGTTGTTCATAAACTCTTGCTTATACACAGTTTTACATTATGATCTTCTTGAAATGCGAAGCGCCCAGATTCTATTGTTCCTATACTGAGATGCGACCATGGTCGGGTTAGACTTGCGCTTGGTCACAACATGATGTTTATGTCGACCTACTCCATTCCCCTTGGAGGTGAAAAGATACTTATTCATGGGTGGTCTCAAATAATGAAGGCCCGCCCATCTTGGAGAATAGGACAGAAGGTTATGCTCATGCTTTTCCATGGCTCTAAAGCGATTATCCTGTTTATTGACCACATTGCGAGATGAAGACGCTTTCAGAAGGTTGTGGATGCGCGGGGTGGCGCCTGGGCCTTGTCCTGGGGCTTGGTGGCCTCACCCTTGGTTAACTGTAGGCAAAGTAGCACTATTCGAGGCGTGCTATGTACGGTTGAACCTGTATAAGTACTCATACTGCTTTCAGCTATGGTTGTTAAGTGCCCCTGCTAGTTTTGATTAAGGTTGTTAAGTACTCTCTGCTTTTACGATCCGTGTGTTTCTTGATCATGTCTTCCTCCGCCGCCAAAACCAAACCAACGTCGGTGGGGCCGCTTTGCTTCCACCTCCCACGGTCAGCTGCGCCAACAAGACGATCACCGCCCAAGTATCCTAAATCGTTAACGCCGACGTCTGAGGCCTCGCCGTCGTCTGCCCTTCAGACGCTTTCAAGGCACTTGCCGCCCTCTCGCGTTGTCAACATGGTCAACAAACAAGAGGAATCGAGAGGACTATACGTGGAGAGGATGACAGTAGGGGCCCACCATGTCCATGGCCGTACGCAAGGAAGTTCCTCATTTTTTGTTATATATACTCCATTGTCAGTGTATGAAAAAGAAAATGCTTCCTCCTAGTGGTTTACTGACATCTGGGACCCACGACATTGTCAGCGTATATAGTCATATACAAGAGAACAACACAAGATCGGCTGGCACCTGGGACGTAGCTGCTCGAGCAGTATTTTTTTTGTTATTGTTGAGACGGAGCAGGGTTTCAACTGGGTTGTGGCCCGTCTAGCCCAGGCTTATATTTTAAGTTCACCACATGACCAGCCCAGCTATTTTTTCTTTGTGAAAATGAGCCCAGTTTATTTTTTCTAAAGAATACCCAATCCAGGCCTACTTATTTTCTACTCGATATTTGCAACTCTTTCAAGACGGCTGCAAAATCTTGAAAGTAATATGAAATGGGATGTTAGTATAAAAAACAGACGACAAATTGGCAATTACTCTATAATTTCTGAATTTTTTCACATTTTCAGATTCCAATTTCACCGGGCTTTAACCTAATTTAAATATATCTTCAAAGTACTTTAAATCTGGCTTGACATATCGGTATTAAAATAGTTTGGCCCCCACAGAAATATGCGAAATTTCGTTTAAATTTTTAACCCTGGCCCTGGCCAACAAAAAAAAGGACTGCAATAAATTGCATAAGAAGTTGCAATGAGCTGTAAATTATTAAAAAAAAATAGGGAATGGTCTGACTTGTGGGCCTATTAAGTTGACGCTATTCGCAAGATTTTTTACTTATTATATACGCCAACAAACGATTCTAGTAGCGGTAACTGCTTGGATGTCAATCCAACGCCATCGTCTTCTTCAATCTCGATCTTCTTGCTCTAGCCGCCAAATCCAATGGCCGACGGGACCGCCGCTCCCGCCTGTGGCGGGTCAGCCGCCAGCTTGTGCCTCACCGCCCCTACTACTCCCACCGCTGGCTAGGCCATACCTCTACTCACCCACATCCCTCCTTGCCCGTGGCTTCGCCACCTCCGGTCATTCCTTCCCTGGTCTCATTGTCGTCCATCGCTATTTGGTGTTCTCAAGACGGCGTGGTCAACATTGTCAACAAATGACAACATCAGAAGAGGGATGTACATGGAGAGGCTGACAGTTGGGACCCACATGGTCCATGGCCGCACGCAAGCAAGTACCTCCTTATTACGCCAAAAATAATGAATACTCCCAATGACAGTTGGGACCCACCAGCTATATCTTGGCACGGAAGGAAGTGCCTCCTTATTAAGCGAAAAATAACGAGTGTTCCCCATGACAAATGGGGCTCACCAGATTTGGAGGCTGACTTGTGGCCCTACTAAGCTGACGCGTATGGAGGATTTGTCAACTTAGTCAACAAAAGATTCTATCACCAGTGACCGTTGGATTGTTAACATCCAACGGGCGTCCTGCTTCTTCAACCTCTGATTTTCTTGCTCCAGCCGTCCAAACCACCGCGTGCTCCTACCTCCCTTGGCCGGTTGTGCTTCCGCGGAGGCCTCACCGCCCCCTACTACTCCCACCGCTGGCCAGGCCATCCCTCTACTCACCCACACCCCCTGTTATTCTCAAGGGGATGGCAGCCTCACACTGGCACCGAACTACCAACCCTTGTACTACCATCCACATGTTCCCAGGCTCCGCGTCGTTCCCTGCCTCACCGTCGTCCACCGCCTGGTGCAGTCCGTGCGGTGTGGTCAACGTGGTCAACGAACGACAGCCATCGTACGAGGACTGTACGCGGTGAGGCTGACAGATGGACCCACCACCTACATCTTCGCACGCAAGGAAGTGCCTCCTTATTACGCGCAAAAAAAAAAAGAATCCTCCCCCTGTCAGCTCGAACCCACCAGCTACATCTTTGCACGCAAGGAAGTGCCTCCTTATCCTCCCTGACAATCGGGACCCACCCGGTCGAAGCTACGTAGCATTGTCATTCTGGTCGCAAACGTGTACGTACATACTGCTCCATCGGTCTTTCTGCCACGATGAACCATGGTCCAGTAAGGAGCGGTAGCTGTTCAGGCAGTCCCGTCTATATCATGTACACGTACGTACGTACATACGGGCAGGGTCTCGAACGCCTACTCGCGCATACGTACGGCCAGGGCTCGTGTACATGGAGAAGCGGCGAGAGGGCAAAGAACGGCGTCTGTTCATCGCCAGCGACCAACCATTTGGGTTGGAACGGAGGAAACAACATCGTGTTCACCGGGAGCCAAGTGACTGGGTCGGAACGCGTCCTGTTCATCGAGAGGCAGCAAACTGGGTCGGAATGGGTCGTGTTCAATGGGACCTACTAGCTTGGACGGAACAGCCGGAACGAGGTCTGGCGTACCGCAAAACGGAGGAAAACGGCCTTGTGTTCGACCACGTACGGTCAAAATGGGGTCCTGTTCATCGGGAAGGGTCTGGCGTACCGTAAAATGGAGGAAACGGACTTGTGTTAGAGCGCCTACGGTCGAAACAGGGTGCTGTTGATCGGGAGGGGGTGGCGTACCGCAAAACGGAGGAAACCGACTTGTGTTGGAGCGCCTATGGTCGAAATAGGGGTCCTGTTCATTGAGAGGGGTGTGGCGTACTGCAAAACGGGACTCCAGGGGCTCCTGTTCATCCATCATCTACTGCCTCGCTCCAGCCTCCATGGGCTACTGTTCATACACCCTCGACTTCCTCCAGCCTCCACCTGCTACTGTTCATCCACTGTCGACTTCCTCCAGCCTCCTTCAGCTACTATTCACCATGGGGTCCTGTTCATCCAGCCTCCACCGGCTACTGTTCAACCAGCCCTCTCCACGGGGTCCTGTTCAACCACCCCTCCACGGGCTACTGTTCATCCAGCCCTCCATGGGCTACTATTCAACCAGCCCTCCAACGGCTGATGTTCATCCAGCCCTCCGTGGGGTCCTATTCATCCACCCCCAACTGGCTCGATCGGGGTCCTATTCATTCAGCGGAAACGTCCTCTACTACCACGGGGTCCTGTTCATCCAACCCCCACCGGGAAGTGTTCATCCAACTCCCAACAATGCTCACTGTTCATCAAGAGGTAGCAGGTTCGATCGGCTTGATTAGCGCAGAGCGAAGCGAATCGCCGATTGGGTTCGATTAACGACCGAGGATCGATCGATCGCTCGGGTTCAGATGTAGCTTGATGCAATCGCTCGGGTTCGATGGCGAGCATACCTCGCTCGGGTTCAGTTAGAGCCCAATGCCTCGCACCCACGCACGTATGTGTGTGAGAGAAACACGCAATCACTCTGTGCATCGCTCGGCCCTGACCACCCACCGTAGCCGGGAAATCCCCGATATTTTCCTCGCCCTCGCTTCTACCATGGTTTTTTCGTCATGGACGACCCAAGGAATGTCATGCGTTGTGTCTCCTTCGCCTGTGACGAAAAAGCCCATTTTATGTCATGATTTTTTGTCAAAGAAGTAGGAGCCCACCACATCTATGATGATACCGGGTTTTATCACAATTATCGTCATAGAAGTGTCATAAGCATGACAGAAAATGTTTTCGTTCGGCCCAAAATGTCACGGATGTGTCTTTTTTTGTAGTGATAGAAGCATTTGAACTTTCAGGTGAATAATTAGCAGATTCACGTTCAATGCATTTCAAACATGGTGGAATGAATTATTCCTGAGTGGAACTAATCTGTTGAGCAAGCAATGAATCATTTTCCTTCTGAAGATCTTCATAACTCACCCTTAGCTTCTTAAGATCTTGCTTTCTTTGAATAAATTCATAAGAAAGCTTCTCATGATTGGCTAAGAGAGTGTTACGATGAATCTGAAGGTTATCAAACTTAGTCTGTAATCGCTGAAGATTATCAGTCAAAGTTTGAGTTCGATCCATTTCCTCAGCCAATAGGTCATCGCTTTTGTCTAACATATTTTGAACCTTTTCCAAAGCTTTTTGTTGTTTAATGGCAATATTAGCAAGCTTGGAATAGCTGGGTTTGAGGTTTTCATCAGATTCGTCTTCAGTTGACTCATAGGAGGGATATTTGAGTATCTTGGCACCTTTTGCCATGAAGCAATAGGTGGGAGCGTAGTCATCATTGCCATCGTCAGCGGTGTTGATATTACCATGTTCCTCAGTGTTGAAGATGGACTTGCTGACGAAAGCAGTAGCGAGAGCTAGGCTCGCCACACTAGAGTCTGACTCCTCAGATTCCTCCTCTTCCTCATTTCCCTCAGATTCAGCTTCAGAGTCCATTTCCTTGCCAATGAATGCCCGAGCCTTTTTGGAACTGCTCTTCTTGTGAGATGAAGACTTTGAAGATTTTGACGATGAGGACTTTGAAGATTTCTTCTTTTTCTTCGAGTCATCAGAACTGTCGTCCTTGTATTTCTTGTTCTTTGATTCCTTCACCCACTGAGGACAATCAGTTATAAAGTGTTCAGGTTTCTTGCATTTGTGGCAAGTCCTCTTCTTGTAGTCACGGGATGAGGAATCTGATCTCATGTCATCACCTCTTGAAGATTTTCCAAAGCGACCACGTCTTGAGAACTTCTGGAATGTCCTCACGAGCATTGCTAGCTCCTGGCTTAGTTCTTCAGGATCACCAAGACTGCTATCAGAATCTTTCCCTTCAGATGAGGAAACTGCCTTGGCCTTCAGAGCGCGTGATCTTCCATAGCTTGGCCCGTAGAGGTCTCTCTTCTCAGCTAGTTGAAACTCATGAGTATTTAGCCTCTCGAGGATATCAACATGATCAAGTGACTTGCAGTCTCCACGTTCTTGAATCATCAGCGCAAGTGTATCGAATGAGGAATCAAGCGACCTCAGCAATTTCTTCACCACCTCATGGTCGGTGATGTCAGTGGCACCAAGTGCTTGAAGCTCATTTGAGATGTCAGTGAGGCGATCGAAGGTTTGCTGAACATTTTCATTGTCGAGTCTTTTGAAGTGGTTAAAAAGATTGTGAAGAATGTCAACTCGGGAGTCACGTTGAGTTGAGACTCCTTCGTTGACCTTGGACAGCCTATCCTAGATAAGCTTTGTTGTCTCCAAGCACTCACTCTGCCGTACTGTCCTTTGCTCAGATGGCCACATATGACATTCTTCGCTTGAGAGTCTATTTGCTTGAATCTCTTCACATCAGCAGCGTTCACGGAAGGAGTGATGGAGGGAATGCCATTTTCCACAACGTATCAGAGATCGTTGTCAATTGCCTCAAGATGCATGCGCATCTTATTCTTCTAGTAGGGATAGTCCGTCCCATCGAAGGTAGGACACCCAGCCGAGACCTTGGTCATGTCTGCAGTCGACATAACTAAAACTCCACGTGTTTAAACCAAAATCACACAGAACAAGGGAGTACCTTGCTCTGATGCCAATTGAAAGTGCGTTATATCGACTAGAGGGGGGTGAATAGGTGATTTTTACAAATTCGTCACTGAGGAAATTCAACTTGAGGAATTTGCTAAGTGACGAACTACTAGCAGTGGAATAACTACTCAGCTGCAAGCATAACATGGCAGTAACACAATCAACATGATGATATGAAACAAGCACGGAGTACAGGTAGCGTGTAAACAGGATAAGCAGGCAGAAGACAAAGTGACTGAAGAAATATGATTGAGGAATTTGAGAAAGTCTTCAAACAGTAACGATCAATTTCATCAAAACATGAATGAGGAAATTAAAGGGTTGAGGAAATAGAACTAGTAGCTTCGGTGAAGATAATAATTTGGTAGACTGGGGCCCAACCGTGATAGCTTGTACGCCCTGCGGTTGCTAGGTATTTAAACCTGAGGACACACAGTCCTCATCGTATTCTCCTTGAGCTAAGGTCACACAAACCTCGCCCAATCACTTGTGGTAAGTCTTCAGGTGACTTCCAGACCTTCACAGACTCGGTCACGCAGTCCACAATTCCTCTTGGATGTTGTAGACCATGACGCCTAACCGTCTGGAGGATGCACAGTCCTCAAAGGTAACAAGCGTCGGTTCCACACAGGAACAATCTCTTCAGTGATGCTCAATCACTTTGGGTTGTAGGTGTTTGGGTTTGGGTTTTTCCTCACTGATGATTTTCGCTCAAAGTCCTCGGAGGATGGGATGCTCTCAATGACAAGTGTCAGTTTCTCTCGGAGCAGCCAACCAACTAGTGGTTGTAGGGGGCGGCTATTTATAGCCTAGGGAGCAGCCCGACATGATAAGACATAAATGCCCTTCAATGATATGACCGTTAGGTGGGTAGGATATTTCGGGACAGCTGGTGATACGTCTCCAACGTATCTATAATTTTTGATTGTTCCATGCTATTATATTACCCGTTTTGGATGTTTATGGGCTTTATTATACACTTTTATATTATTTTTGGGACTAACCTATTAACCGGAGGCCCAACCCAAAATGCTTTTTTATTGCCTATTTCAGTGTTCCAAAGAAAAGGAATATCAAACGGAGTCCAAACGGAATGAAACCTTCGGGAGAGTTATTTTTGGAACGGAAGCAATCCAGGAGACTTGGAGTAGACGTCAGGGAAGCTTCGCGGAAGCCACGAGGCAGGGAGGCGCACCCTACCCCCTGGACGCGCCCCCCCACACCCTTGTGGGCCCCTCGTGGCTCCCCTGACCGACTTCTTTCGCCTCTATATATCCATATACCCTAAAAACATCCAAGAGCACAATAGATCAGGAGTTCCGCCGCCACAAGCCTCTGTAGCCACCAAAAACCAATCGCGACCCTGTTCCGGCACCCTGCCGGAGGGGGATCCCTCACCGATGGCCATCTTCATCATCCCAGCGCTCTCCATGACGAGGAGGGAGTAGTTCACATAGTTGCATGATTATTCGGCTACTCATTGATCTTCACTTATATCTTTCGGAGTAGTTTGTCTTTTGCTCTAGTGCTTCACTTATATCCTTTTAGAGCACGTAATGGTGGTTTTATTCGAAGAAATAGATGAACTCTCATGCTTCACTTATATTATTTTGAGAGTCTTTAGAACAAAGACATGGTAATTTGCTTGCAGGTTATGAATTTATTCCTAATATGATGGGATTTCAAGATGGGTATAATAAAAACTTTCATATAAGTGCATTGAATGCTATGAGAAGTTTGATACTTGATGATTGTTTTGAGATATGGAGATAGTGATATTAAAGTTGTGCTAGTTGAGTAGTTGTGAATTTGAGAAATACTTGTGTTGAGGTTTGCAAGTCTCGTAGCATGCACGTATGGTAACCATTGTGTAACAAATTTGAAACATGAGGTGTTCTTTGATTGTCTTCCTTATGAGTGGCGGTCGGGGACGAGCGATGGTCTTTTCCTACCAATCTATCCCTCTAGGAGCATCTTGGCGTAGTGCTTGGTTTTGATGACTTGTAGATTTTTGCAATAAGTATGTGAGTTCTTTATGACTAATGTTGAGTCCATGGATTATACGCACTCTCACCTTTCCATCATTGCTAGCCTCTTGAGACGGTGCATTGCCCTTTCTCACCTTGAGAGTTGGTGCAAACTCGCCAAGACATCCAAACCAATGATATGATACACTCCATACACATAAACCTCCTTATATATTCCTCAAAACAACCACCATACCTACCTATTATGGCATTTCCATAGCCATTCCGAAATATATTGCCATGCAACTTTCCACCGTTCCGTTTATTATGACACGCTTCATCATTGTCATATTGCCTTGCATGATCATGTAGTTGACATATCGTATTTGTGGCAAAGCCACCATGCATATTATTTCATACATGTCACTCTTGATTCATTGCCCATCCTGCATTAATCACGGGAGGCATTCATATAGAGTCATATTTTGTTCTAGTATCGAGTTGTAATCATTGAGTTGTAAATAAATAGAAGTGTGATGATCATTATTAATAGAGCATTGTCCCAAAAAAAGAGAGTAAGCCCCAAAAAAAGAAGGCCCAAAAAAATAATATAAAAAGGGACAATGCTACTATCCTTTTCCACACTTGTGCTTCAAAGTAGCACCATGATCTTTATGATAGAGAGTCTCTTGTTTTGTCACTTTCATAAACTATTGGGAATTTTTCATTATAGAACTTGGCTTGTGCTCCCTCCGTCCCATAATGTTAGACATTTTTTGACACTACACTAGTGTCAAAAAATGTCTTACATTATGGGACGGAGGGAGTATATTCCAACAATGGGCTTCCTCAAATGCCCTAGGTATTCGTGAGCAAGCAAGTTGGATGCACACCCACTTAGTTTCTTTTGTTGAGCTTTCATACATTTATAGCTCTAGTGCATCCGTTGCATGGCAATCCCTACTCCTTGCATTGACATCGATTGATGGGCATCTCCCTAGCCCGTTGATTAGCCGCGTCAATGTGAGACTTTCTCCTTTTTTGTCTTCTCCACACAACCCCCATCATCATATACTATTCCACCCATAGTGCTATATCCATGGCTCACGCTCATTTATTGCGTGAAAGTTGAAAAAGTTTGAGATTACTAAAGTATGAAACAATTGCTTGGCTTGTCATCGGGGTTGTGCAAGATGAGAGCATTCTTGTGTGACGAAAATGAAGCATGGCCAAACTATATGATTTTGTAGGGATGAGCTTTCTTTGGCTATGTTATTTTGAGAAGACATAATTGCTTGGTTAGTATGCTTGAAGTGTTATTATTTTTATGTCAATATTAAACTTTTTTCTTGAATCTTATGGATCTGAATTCTTGCCACAATAAATAAGATTACATTGATGATTATGTTAGGTAGCATTCCACATCAAAAATTCTGTTTTTATCATTTACCTACTCGTGGACGAGCAGGAATTAAGCTTCGGGATGCTGATACGTCTCCAACGTATCTATAATTTTTTTATTATTCCATGCTATTATATTACCCGTTTTGGATGTTTATGGGCTTTATTATACACTTTTATATTATTTTTGGGACTAACCTATTAACCGGAGGCCCAGCCCAAAAAGTTGTTTTCTTGCCTATTTCAAAGGTGTTTGAAGAAAAGGAATATCAAATGGAGTCCAAATGGAATGAAACCTCCGGAGAGTTATTTTTGGAACGGAAGCAATCCAGGAGACTTGGAGTAGACGTCAGGGACGCTTCGAGGAAGCCACGAGGCAGGGAGGCGCGTCCTACCCCCTTGGGCGCCCCCACCCTCGTGGGCCCCTCGTGGTTCCCCTGACCGACTTCTTTCGCCTATATATATATATCCATATACCCTAAAAACATCCGAGAAAACAATAGATCGGGAGTTCCGCCGCCGCAAGCCTCTCTAGCCACCAAAAACCAATCAGACCTGTTCAAGCACCTCGCCGGAGGGGGATCCCTCACGGTGGCCATCTTCATCATCCGAGCGCTCTCCATGATGAGGAGGGAGTAGTTCACCCTCGGGGCTGAGGGTATGTACCAGTAGCTATGTGTTTGATCTCTCTCTCTCTCTCGTGTTCTTGAGGTGGTACGATCTTGATGTATCATGAGCTTTGCTATTTTAGTTGGATCTTATGATGTTTCCCCCCCTCTACTCTCTTGTAATGGATTGAGTTTTCCCTTCGAAGTTATCTTATCGGATTGAGTCTTTAAGGATTTGAGAACACTTGATGTATGTCTTGCATGTGCTTATCTGTGGTGACAATGGGATATCACGCGATCTACTTGATGTATGTTTTGGTGATCAACTTGCGGGTTCCATAACATTGTGAACTTATGCATAGGGGTTGGCACGTTTTCGTCTTGACTCTCCCAGAGAAACTTTGGGGCACTCTTTGAAGTTCTTTGTGTTGGTTGAATAGATGAATCTGAGATTGTGTGATGCATATCATATAATCATACCTGCGGATACTTGAGGTGACATTGGAGTATCTAGGTGACATTAGGGTTTTGGTTGATTTGTGTCTTAAGGTGTTATTCTAGTACGAACTCTATGATATATTGATCAGAAAGAATAACTTTGAGGTGGTTTCGTACCCTACAATAATCTCTTCGTTTGTTCCCCGCTATTAGTGACTTTGGAGTGACTCTTTGTTGCATGTTGAGGGATAGTTATATGATCCAATCATGTTATTATTGTTGAGAGAACTTGCACTAGTGAAAGTATGAACCCTAGGCCTTGTTTCCTAGCATTGCAATACCATTTACGCTCACTTTTATCATTAGTTACCTTGCTGTTTTTATATTTTCATATTACAAAAACCTATATCTACCATCCATATTGCACTTGTATCACCATCTCTTCGCCGAACTAGTGCACGCATTATACAATTTACCATTGTATTGGGTGTGTTGGGGACACAAGAGACTCTTTGTTATTTGGTTGCAGGGTTGTTTGAGAGAGACCATCTTCATCCTACACCTCCCACGGATTGATAAACCTTAGGTCCTCCACTTGAGGGAAATTTGCTACTGTTCTACAAACCTTTGCATTTGGAGGCCCAACAACGTCTACAAGAAGAAGGTTGCATAGTAGACATCAGCTGACGCGTAGCATAGCAACGGTCAGAAATTTGAGCTCTCAAATTCCTCAGGGCTATCATGTTCCTCACTTGTAGGCAATCCGCACTGGCGAATTCCTAACTCCTCAGTAAGAACAAATTCCTCAGAGAACACAAGATCTTCGTCTCTGTCACTGAAGAAATGGACTGATCTGTATGAGATTTCCAATGGCTTCACTCGAAAGGATTGGGTAGGTGTAGGATTTTGAGATGAGCATCGCTTGGAAAGTGTTTCCTTAGTTTACCTCGACCCCCTTTAACAATATGGTGTTTCCTATGACTCAAGAAAGAGAAAATGAAAGTATGAAAACAAAAGTCTTCATGCTTCATAATCCTCGCACCAATACCGAAGTCTTCAAGGTCACACCAATTTCCTCACTTTCAAAGTCTTCAACTGAAGACATTCATTTTCAGGGGTCGACTTTCATCGTAAATATCAAACTCCTCATATACTTATAGAACGTGTGTACACTCACAAACACATTAGTCCTTTAACCTATAAGTCTTCAATACACCAAAATCACTAAGGGGCACTAGATGCACTTACAATCTCCCCATTTTTGGTGATTGATGGCAAATAGGTTAAGTTTTCAACGAGGATAATCATATGAAGTGTAGATACTAATATTGAGGAATTTGATTGTAAGATATAGAAGAACTCCCTCTGAAGATGTGCATATTTGAGGAATTTGCTTTGAACTGCAGATGCACATTGTCGAGTGATATCATGGAGATCTCCCCCCTATATCTTGTAATTCATACACGCATTTGACGTATAATATGAAGAATTTGAAATGCGTGATGAAATATGGTGTCTGATGAAATTCAGCATGCGTGCATTAAGGTACCTGAGCAAATAAGCATGCAGAAAAGCAGTTCAAAAGTATTAGAACACCATAGGACTTAAGTTTACAGCTCATCAGAGCAAACACCTCAGGAGAGCAAGAGTTGTAACTTAACAAAAAACACCCATATATAAGAGACCCGCTTGAAGACCAACTCAAATTTCTCCCCCTTTGTCATCGAATGACCAAAAGGGACGAAAAATGAGGACTAACGCCCCTGAAGAATATCATGAAGATGTTGATGGAGGAGCGCCAACATTGTTGGGGTCGTTCATTGAGGTAGGGCCTGCCACAGTGTCGTTCAAGTCTTCAGCTTCATCCGTCTCGCGCGATGAAGAATATGAACTGGTGACCAGCTGAGGAACTTTGACCTTCTTGAATTTCTTGAAGGTGGTTGAGACGATCAAAGAAGTCCTGTTGGAAGCCCATCTGCTTGAGATCTTCATCACCATAGAGGTGAGACAATATGGCCCAAGTGCGATCGAAGATTTCATGCGCGTAGTAGTGATTCTTTTTCATAGTGTTTTGAGTGACGGTCATGTTCTGAAGAATTGAGCCAAACTGATGCTTGACTCACTTGTGATTGCGATCGACCTTCTGATGAAGACATAGAAGAAGCTCACGATCAGTCATCACTCGCGGAGCAGTGACTTGAGAATTTCCCTTTGAAGCTTTTGCGGCAGAATCTTGAGTTGCAGAGTCATCATTGGTGGAATAACATGCAGCTTTGCGAAACTGACCATCCAATGGACGAGTGCCTTCATCAATAACAGCAGCCTTGCCTTTCTCATCAGCTGAGGAAATAGTCCTTTTGAGGACTTCAATAGGAGGCAAATAGCCGAGATGATTTTGATAGTCAGCCTTGTAATGAATTGAAGACCTTGATCTGATGATTTTAAAAGTCAGCCTTGTAATGAATTGGTGGGTAAAACAAAAAAGTGCCCCTATTTAACATCTCCTAACTTCATTACCATTACCACTATAAAATGCCTATTATTCCTGATGACACCTCATCTGTTGTTGGGGCAACTTGGTGCTAAATCTAGGCAACTACAGAGTGTTTTGTAGCAACTTATAAGAACAAAAACAAGTAATAAGTAACTCTTTCATCAGGAAAATTAAAGAAAAAAGAGTATGCTGTCAGAAAATCATAAACAAAAAGCACATGGGCGGTTACATGGTGGCGCCAGCACAAAAACGTCTTCCAAAAAGTGCTACTGGATGTAGAAAAAAAGCAATATTCCTTTATTTAATTACAACTCCCAAAGAAAAGAAGAGGTCCCGTTACCCCCCTCATATGGGTGACGCCGTCTACATGGGCAACTATTTGTTCTATTTCCTTGCAGATGCGTGAGAAAAATTTGAGCAACTACTGTCATATACCTATACAACTGCCCATATAGATCCAAGCAACTCCACGACACCCAAACGACACCTCACCTCTACCCTCCTCACGGACCCCAGCCCCTGCCGTCGCATACCTACACAACTGCCCCTGGAGATCCAAGAAACTCCATGACACCCACACCGCCAGGGATTTCGTCAAGACAAATTGCCGTAAACCACGCCTCTACCCTTCTCCCGAACCCCAACCCCCGACGCACTCCCAATCTCAACCGCCAACCTCAACCCCCCGACCCCAACCCTAGGCGACACGATTGCCATGGCAACGCCGTGCCCCGCGGATGCCATGGACAAGCCCCATGCGCTTCTCCTTGCATACGACGGAGACAAACCCTATCGCACCCCAAGACATCACCTAAACCTTATGCCAAAAAGGAACAGGGATGGACCAGCGCGAGGAGATACCGGGATTACCTCCGCCAGTAGCCGCCGCCGCACCGCGCCCATGGATGGCCTCCAACGCCGGCGAATCCTCGGGGAACCAACGATCGCAGCCCCGAGCAGGTCGTCGTCGCGGAGAGGAGCGGAGAATGGGAGGACGGTTTCAAATCGAAAATGAAGGAGGGAGGAGTTCGAATATGGAGGAGGCGAGTGGGGCGTGCGGGCGGTTTCACCTGGGAATTTAGGACGCGGGGCCCACCACTACACCAAGGCCCGGATTTTCTCCTACCGCCACCTCGGTTTCGGACGTTGCAGATCGCTCCGCTGTAATCGCTGCTTTTGACGGGCTGACACGGCGTCACGTCTTAATCGTAAATCGCATCGATTGAGAATTTGGGTTTTATTTTAGCCATCTATTGAGAATCGTGCAAAGCTTTCAAATTTTTGTTGCTATTTCAATGCAAAACCGCGGCTAAACAGTGGCTGGCAGCAACCGCATGACCGTTTTCATATTTTTTACATCTTTGGTTTGGATCATCTATTGGAGTTGCTCTTTTGGACCATCTATTGGAGTTGAGCGTTTTTCAGAGCTCCAAAATGCACTTTTTGGCGGTCCAAATTTTACATCTCCGGTTTTGGACCGTCAAAATTTGGACCATTTATTGGAGATGCTCTAATGCACTATTTTAGGTCATCTATTAGAGTTGGAAGTTTTTGATGTCGTATAAATTTTTTTGGGTGTTGTAAACTTTACTCCAATCACTTTTGGTGCCTTTTACTGGGCAGATGATTGTTTTCCTTGTAGGAGGGTTTCCCTTTCTTTTAAAAGAAGCTCCAACACCCTTTCTCCCTCCCTCTCACCAAAAATAAAAAAGAAAACAAAAAACTCGAGCTCCTCTGAAAAAAGAACTCAAGGAGGGAGAAGCATTTTTCTCCCCCTTCTTTCCTTCGTCCGCACTCCACCTCGTCGCCATGGATGCAGACCTCCTGCAGCGCTGCCTCGAGGCCGGCGGCCGCGACTTCCTGCTCCACCATCCTTCGTCCCCTCCCTCCCCCACATCCGCCTCTGCCGCCGCCGCCGCCTCCGCCACCGCTTCTTCCATCCGCCAGTCCCTCCCTCTCCATGTGGTAAACCCCCCCCTCTATGTTCTCCTCCATTACTCCCCCCTTAATTCCACCCGCTGCGTTTGATGCAGTCATTCGACCGCGGCTACTATCTCCTCGTGAAGGCGATCCAGGAGCTGCGGGAGCGCAAGGATGGCCTTGTCGTCACCGTCGGCATCGGCGGGCCTACCGGCTCCGGCAAGACCAGGTAGATTAGAACCATATTCTCCCCGCCCCCTGCGACCGTGTCGCGATGGCTGTTCGATGCTATCTATTTCGTTTGGTAAGGAGCTGATTGGTGGTTCATTTGGGGGCGGTGGTGCCGTGCTGCGCAGCTTGGCGGAGAAGGTGGCATCGGTGCTGGGGTGCGTCGTGATTGTGTCCATGGAGAACTACCGCACTGGGGCAGGGGCTGACGAGGGAGCGACATCGACTCCATCGACTTCGACGCCCTCGCGTGCAACCTCCAGGTCCGTGTCCGCTTCTCTCGGAGCCGTTCAACATGCGGATGGGATTGGATGCGTGCAGCTTGTTTTCTTTAATGACGGGTCAGGGTGCAGCCAGAAATGGTGGGCGTGGATTCCCTGCTCGATCGTATTCTGAAGGCGTGTGTACTGGTTGTTGCTGTTGAAGGAGAATACCAGTACCAGTACAATTTATGCCTTCATGGGTGGCTGCATACGGGTAAAGCGGAGTTGTTTCCAGAAAGAGGAGTGCCCAGTTTCTAGTGTTGGTGACACTTTCTGTTATAGTCCTCTATGCAAGCAAATAATAGAACAGTCAACAGAGTCCAAAGACGCATATGCTCCGTGAAATTTGGCCGAACCACCAACTTCCGTATTGTGATTATTATTTGAAATAGTAACCGTCCCATGCTAATGATCTTTTAGCCACCTCAGGAGTAAGGTCCAAGCCTAACTGTATGACTTATGATTCACATGTCCGACCTAACTGTATGACTTAGGATGCACATGCCGAGAAGTCGACGGAAGGTATGATCATGCCTAGCGGTCTTATACTATGTATGTAGTTGAATTAGAGAAGTTGCCATATAAATTTGGCAAGCAGAATATATGGGGTAGCTAACATGGGAAAAGGGTTTAATACTTTTAATTTGTATCTTTGTTGCACTATTGCTTTCCACCACAACCCTCATACATCTGGATGCTGCAGAATATTTATACTCATACCAGCAGGGGTTATTAGAATGTTTGATCGTTTATGTATTTATTGTCTTGGCTCTGGAAGGAAGCACATGTTAGAAAAGAACCAAAATCTGTCTTAGGACTGTTTTCCGGCAAATGGTTCGGAGTGCTTCTTTCTGACTCTTGATCGTCTCTCAGAAGGGATCAGAATCATGTCAGCAGTGACCAAAATGCTACCAGAATATTAATAGAGGCAGAAAAAATATATTTGATGGAACTGGATAATGCTTGCTTTTATCAGATAAATATGTTAATAATCTATCTCATGAGAGCAAGCATGATCACCTGCATCAATTATTATTTCAATGTTGTGCCTCCTAGGTATGCGATTTGACAGATATTGTGAAATGGACTAGTAAAAGATATTAGCTTATGGCACGAAGACATGTATACATGAGCTACCTACCATCCTTAAGTTCCGTGCATATGTTCCTACTTGATTATGTAACTTGATCAACATGGCCACTGGCACAAAGCATATCTCACCTGTTGAGCATGCTCTTGGTATTGACTGGGCTTGGTCTTGTTCTTATGCATTTGTGTATGGGCTGCGTGACCTTGTTTTTTCCTCTATACTTTCCATTTTGTGGTGTTTTACATACAAAATGTAGTGCATGATCTTCGTGGAGCACTCATTTGCATGATCAGAATATAGCTACAAAATGTTCTGATCTGCTTATTTGCAAATATATAATAAAACAAATTTCATTTCATTGGGTGAAATTTCAAAACATGCCTTTTGTGAATGAGTTTGCAGTTCTGATCTTAAAAGATCAATCTCTCTGGTGTACCATTACTTTTTAATTGAGCATCTAGCAGCCAATTGATTTGGTCTTGCTGGGCCATGCTTTACCAGCTGGAATACACAAATTTGAATTTCTGCTTTGTCCATGTTTCCAAAAGTAACGATTGCTCTTTTTATCTACACTTGATGTTCTTATCAAATCAATATTCCGTTTGTAACCACTGTTAGGTAATGTTTAATATTCTTGCTTGCTTGCTATATTGACAATTTTCTGCTTATTTAGGTGTATGACAAGTATCCTTACAATCATGTTTGCTGAGCAGGATCTAGTGAAGGGCAAAGATACGTTGATGCCACTGGTTGATTTTCAAGAGAAGAAACGTACAGGATGGAGACAACTGAAGATTTCATCATCTGGAGTGGTGTGATATCTCAGACTACATGCTAGACATTATTGACAACCTTAGGATCAGATAATCTTGCTATATTGATACAAGTTATCCTTGTAGGTGATTGTTGATGGTGCTTATGCTCTGCATTCAACACTAAGGTCACTGCTCGATATTCGTGTTGCTGTGGTAAAACGTTGGTTTGAAATCTTTT
This sequence comes from Aegilops bicornis, assembly GCA_021605145.1. Taxonomy (NCBI): domain Eukaryota; kingdom Viridiplantae; phylum Streptophyta; class Magnoliopsida; order Poales; family Poaceae; genus Aegilops; species Aegilops bicornis. The sequence continues at coordinate 364,062 of JAHIAL010000021.1, read as the reverse complement.
TGTTACATGGCAATAGCAATGGCCCAAGTTAATGTTTAATCTTTTACACAATTTCAGGTTGGTGGTGTTCATTTTAGCCTGCTTTTCGAAAGTTCAGCATGATATTGGAGATTCTTGTTCATTGGACTATCTGATTGATAGCATATTTCCGCTGTTCAGAAAGCACATTGAGCCAGACCTGCATCATGCTCAGGTATAAATATAATTTCTGTAATTCTCTGTTTTTCCTTTAGTTTGTAGCTACCATTTATACATTCAGTCTGGACATAACCTATTTGAGTTGCTGGTGCAGATTAGAATTGATAATAGCTTTGTCTGCTCATTCCGTGAGCCGTACTACAAACTGAAATGCAAAAATGAGGTCAGCAATGGTTTACAGTTGATTAATAACATTTTGTGTATGCAGTTTTTTGTAATATAATGCAGCAGCTTTTGTTTACGCTCTAGTTATGTAAACTACCTTTGATTGGAAGGTCTTATGCTGAAAACCCCAAGCTGTTGAGCAAAGCCTGTTCTTTGCTAGTGGGTGTCAGAGCACCGAAATTGAAACATGGTGTTGCGCTGTTTACCTTAACGGCCCACCAGCATAGCTTGTCATCTTTGTTTACATTGACAATATTCCGTTCCTCTTCAGTTTCAAATGACTACTACGTGACAGTGCAAATCTACTTCTCTGTGGAATAGTAGATTGAGGTGTATAACATCATTGCTAGGACTTTAGTTGCTTATCGCTAGGTTTTTATGCAGTCTAGACAGCATGCCAAAGCACTTTAACTTTGGCCATTAATGTCTTTATGAATGTTCCGATCAGATGTATGAAATTGTGAGTATAAGACTTAAAAAAAGCATGTAATAGTAAATTTATTGGGTTCTATAGATATATTTTAGTGGAAATTGCTGGTTAAATTTGTACTTTGGAGACCGTATCAGTTTTTGAATTGTCATTTATTTGCATTTTGATGTAGGATAGTATTATTTAATTAAAATGCCCATTGCCTCATTGGTCAAACATTGATATATTGTCCGATGATGGATACAACCATATATTTTCATCCAGTCAGCATTAATTGCAACCATACTACTTCATCGTGACTCTTACCTGATGTCCTAAAATGCATGGAATAAATAAACCTTTCAAAACTTTGACCACCAATATAACCATCTTGATCTGTCACATGAAAATGGTAATATTATATTTGTCATCAGAAGTAGTTTCATATTATTAGAACTAGTAATAATCAAGGATGTGTGTGGAGACTGTCATTGGTCCAAAATTACAAGAAAAGGAAATGGAGGTGTACATATTGACACGGAACCTACAACCAGAATGTGCAGTTGCTGTTGCTTAGGCCCCGCTTGGATTGTCGGTTGCTTCCCAAATACCTCCGTAATTGATACAGACCTCCGTCCGTCGTTTTTATTCCAGACGGAAAACACACTTTGGCCTGTAATTTACACCTGTAAATTAAATCCGGGTGTATAAACTTACACCGAATCCAAGCGGGGCCTTAATTGTTGTTATGCCTACTGTTTTCTTTGTATTTTGATTCTTTAACTTTGCCTATTGTCTTTGTAGTTACCAGATGGCCAGAAATTCTATTCTTTTGATAAAAGTAAATCAGAAACTGAGAAGTGCGTATCCTTTCTTCCTTCCTTTCTGAATTCATATTTACATTCATCCAGAGTTGTTCTGTTGATATCAAGTTCTCTGGTAGATTTATCATGCTTATGCCTGTTCAACATTTCAGTTTGTGACAAGTGTTTGCTTAAACTATTTCAGCTTTATTGAGATGTACCTTAGGCCACCTTTTGCTTCTGAAGAAATTAAAATTGATGATTGGATTAAAGTTACGCAATGTGGTATAAGATACTACCTGTCTCTCGGGGACCAGAGGATTGTTGACAAGTTCTTTATTATCCGTCCAAAAGCTGAGTTTGAGGTAATGATCTTATCATCCTAAACTTCTGAAATTGTTAAATCGTATAATAACAACATGATATCTTCATTGAATATTCAAATTAGCCCCAACTACCAGGAAGAAAATTGGCGTTGACTTAGTGAGACCATCCACACTGTGTGTGAGAGAGATAGAGGCGTATGAGGGAGAGGCGCACGAAGGATTGTGGATGTGCGATTCCCCCTCCTTCGATCAGATCTGAAACATTGTGCAAAACAGGCTGATTCAAAGTAGGTCCCATTTTGTATGTTGACCAATTCACCGGAGATGGCCTAAGGTTGCTGGTTACTACCATAAATGTGTTAAAGTGGGTATTATTTGTTGCTGGTTACTACCATAAATGTTTTTGTGAACTGTTATGCTGTTGTGCATAAACAAAATCAAAGTTGACATGGCTATTGATTTGTAAGAATGTCTGGCATAAATCAATTGAATTATGCGCCACTTTGGTTCCATTTATTTCTGATGGATGTCTTACCACAGAACTTCAGATTTTTCCAGTGTATATGAAATATGTAATTTGTTTTCAGTATTATCTTGCAAGATTTTCTAGTAACAGGCAAATGGAATAGAACAATTTTTTCTTTAGAACACATTACCAGATATATAACTGGAAGCTCTAGCTTCAAGCCTTCAACTTCATTTGTTTGGACAAAATTAAAAATAACCCAATAGTTAGGAATACTCCGTCTGTTCCTGAATAGATGCCATTCCAGCATTCAAAAATTGTTCTTAGATACATGTCAGTGTATCATTTCGAGATAACTTCACACCAATTTTTGCTTGGCATACCCTCCTTTTTGGCTATCTCTAATGCTTAGTATGTACTAGAGTTACAGGAATTACAACTGGATTTGACTCTCTTATGTGTTTGCCAATTTTTGAATGTGTCTCAGGTTGGACGGACAACTCTTGGAGGATTGTTGGCCTTGGGATATAGTGTTGTTGTTAGCTTTAAACGTCGTCCAGAACTGTCAAGAGAGATCAGTTATTAATCGCAGCAGAGACTATTGATAGCCTGAACGAGTCCTTTTTGGTATTAAAAGGGCCAAGTAGGAAGGTATGAACTCCTGCATACAGTTTGTTTTTACATTATACTTGTATGGAACAACAAATCAACAATTACTTGGAAACCGTGATCACCCTTAACAACTAGTCTCTGTCATCTCTGGTACTTGCATGCCTATATCCTCATCCTGGTACTCTAAATAATTTTGAAAGTTCTTGTGCTAAAACTGGAACCTTGACTCCTGCAGTACATGCTTGTGGACACCCTAGAAAAGCCTGATGTTTGTTTGCTTCTGGCTTGTAACAAATTTGGTCCTTTAAATGATCAGTGGATCCAATCTCCTCTTATCTGGAACATACTATATATTTATATGACTGAGTTGTATACTACATCCTCCTGCATCATCAATGATGCGGTGAATTCGTTCAGGGGAAAATATTACGACACCGCCCGATTTTCCTCCAGTGCAAGCCGAATTGAGTTCAGCTAAGGTGCACCCATCCTGAGTCCAGCTATACGTCCGGACTGATCCTAGACCAAGTTGAATATGTCACTTGTATGTTTAGCAGTCGTATTAGGGCAGGGTTCGTATTAAGAATCCCTTCCCATTTAATTTGAATCGCCATGGTTGGCTGATCTAAGCAAAAGATGGCGGCAGCAGCAGCAGAAGTCAAGGATGAGTGGTGATCCTAGCGACGGGAATGTGTCATGCATCAGCAAGAGCTAGGAATGCTAAGCGAGTCCTCCAGAAATGTGCAAGGCAGAGGAGGCGACGGTCTGTTGGTGGTAGTAGATGGTGTCACGCTGCCCAGAGAAGATATCAATCGTGAGAGCGGCTAAAAAAATGATCTGAGAGGCCGAGGCCTTAATTGGCTCTCGTTACCATGTTAGAAGGAATAGCAACTTGTACTACCATGAGGCCCTAGGTTACATGTACAAGGTATTTGTACATCAAACCTTTTACAACAGGGTCGGTCATACATGTAACGTCACGAAACTGTAATTGTCCATGGAGCTGAAGTTCTACGATTCCCCCCCTTCTAGTTGAGCTATAAGGCTGTTTTGAACTTGTAGATGGCTGTAATTTCTAATTATGTTCTCAATTGATAAGCTTAGTGCTTTAACAGTGCTTTATTATTGCTTTTCTAGTGAAGGAAGGGTGCTTTTGAATTCTTAATTATTCGAATTTCCTTCAAGTCCTACATGTTAGAACCTTTAGGTGTCTTTCTAATTATGTTCTCTTGATAAGATTAGCGCTTTAACAGTGCTTTATTATTGCTTTTCAAATGAAGGAAGGGTGCTTTTTAATTCTAAATTATTCAATTTCCTTCAAGTTGCTTTATTATTGCTTTTAAAGTGAAGGAGGGGTGCTTTTGAATTCTAAATTATTCGAATTTCCTTCCAAGTCCTACATGTTAGAACCTTTTGGTGTCTTTTGATGTTCGTTATTATTGAACTTCAGATGCATTTGGAAAATGTTACTTACTTGCATAATTTAGATTGTTGCAGCAGAAGCTTCTAATCTAGGCATAAAGGGCCCGTGGATAACAAAGTCCTACCTGGAAATGATCCTGGAGAGCAAAGGTAGAAGTCTTGTTTAACTATTTTGTGTTTCCAGTCAAAGCTGTCTGCTAATATGTATCTTGTTTGTTCTTAGGAGTTCCACGAGTTAATACACCCCACCAGTCTCCAGCACACTACTGACTGACAGTCAAGAAAAGAAAATTGCTGTGCCTAAACCAATTCGTGTTCTTACCGATAGAGTTGCAAATCTTGATGACTTTGTGCAACCATGGACTAGGTCTCCACCCAAAAAGTTTGACCAGGAACCTTCTCTGGGAAAATGGCAGTTTATTCCAGGTTTTCAACTTTTCACTTCAGACCAGAAATCTGTGATGCATTTTCCACACGTTATCTATATGAAAAAGGAGAAGCCCGTTTTTCCGTTTCTTCTCGTTGGAGTACCAACTCCAGGGTTTTCCTCTGTACAATATCTCATGATTATCTCTAACGCGTTCTCAGATTCTTCTTCAAGAGGTAACATCCAGCTAGCACCCCTGCCAGATTCTTATGACTTAGATAGGGGTCTTCTTCTATCAGTTCAAGCAATTCAGGTTAGGTACCACACATATTTTTTCGGGCAGTAGTTTATGCATACGCAGATCTAAGAATGTTCCATTAATCGTTGTCTTTCAGGCAGTGTTGGAGACCAAAGGATTTCCTGTCATTGTTGGGATTGGTAATGGATGTCCCTTTTGGCCTTTTGCCTTATCTAGCGGACTGATGTAGTATTTTAAGTAAAATTTATAGGCCAAGTATCTCCTTTAGGATTGTTGACAAGTACTTAAGACCCATACCACTTTGCTGGCACAACTCAAAATGTTAAGCCCTCTGCCTCAGATATTCTTGGTAGCAATTTCACATTTCTGTGTTCACTTTATGGTGTCATCATCACTCAAGTGTTTTTGAAACCTAAGTTACTCCCAAGTTTCACCTAATCCTAATTGAATCGATATCTTTTACACGCACTGTACTGCATGACTGCTTAATACGGGAAATTCTACTTATAGTTTTTAAGAAAAAAACATGTGATAGTTATGCCATTTGCTTACAAGTCATGTCAACTGTGCTGGATTCCTGGCGCATTACAGTCCATGCCTGTACAGTTTTTCTTTTAGGAATAACTGGTGTTCAAGTGTCTCTTCTTGCTTGTGTTTTAATACCAGTACTGGCTGCTTGTACCTTTCTGGTAATCGAATAAACATATATGTGTACTGGAAAAACTGTCTGCTAAACAGAGGCAGCCTTTCTATTTACTAAATCTAACTACTATACCTGTCAAAAGATAAGTTAAAAGGAATTAGATAACAGTTAGAAGGTCAGAATTTACATCACAATTTGTAAATCGTACCAGTCAAAATAAATTCAATATGTATTTATTTGGTAATAACCAAATCAATCAAGGTGGAAAAACAAATGCAAATTAATAATAATCTTAGTTTAGTGTAATTGAAAATAATATCCTTAAAGAAAGTTACTCTTTATTTTAGCCTGTGGGACTGCACCGGTTTATGACTAGTTTATTACTCCCTCCGTCCCATAATATAAGAGGGTTTTTGACACTACACTAGTGTAAAAAACGCTCTTATATTATGGGACGGAGGGAGTAGAGCTTTATAGCAAAGATTTATGTTTCTCTCCCTCTCATTGAAAGTTTCTTCTCTAGGTGTTTAAGTTGTCAATATTACCTGCCCTTATTTGTAGGTGGTCCTAGTGGATCGGGAAAAACAAGTTTAGCTCAGAAGATGGCCAATATAATTGGTTGTGAAGTTATAAGCTTGGAAAGCTATTACAAGCCTGAGCAAGTGAGGGACTATAAATATGATGAGTATAGCTCATTGGATATTGCTTTGCTGACTAAGGTGATGCCATTTTCATTAATTAAATCCACAGATTTTTTGAGTGCGAATTGACAAAATTGACCCTCTATTGAAAGTTCCAGCCAAAAATGACCCTAGTCTGAAACTTTAACCAAATCTGACTCTTTTGCTCAGCGCCCAGCCACCCTGGCTCTCAATCCGCTAGGTCAGCACCATGCTTCTCGGTGCTGAGAAAAACCTAGCATTTTTATGCAGCCAAACGATGATACGCATGTCAGCGTCACGGTTGCCGGAGCTAAGCTTTGAGTGCTCAGCGCCATTCTCTTTGGCGCTGAACAGGTAGTGAGAGCAAGCATGCAGAGCAAAGCAAGTGAGCAACACAAAAAGGCATTTCCTACTATTTATCACTAGGCTGTGACTATTGTTGACTTGTTCCTGTCCCCCTAGTACTAGTACTACCATGCAGGCAGCAGCTTTACATATTTTGATGTACCTGCTGAAACGTGGCTCCCGATTCTGCTACCCTGAGTTAGCATTACCTTCTTTATTCGCCATGCTTTGCCCCGCACGATTGTTTCTGCTCGGGAGTTGCACTCCTGCCTTGAGTCAGTATTCTTTTTAATTCGCCATGCATTTCTTCTGCATGATTTGCTCACTACCTGCGCAGCTCCAGTGTGAATGGTGACAGTGCCTCTGGCCTACAAAACGACTTTTGGGTCACAAAAAAGCCAAGTTTTTCTCAATGGCAAGATGTATAGTGCTGACCTAGCCAAGACCATCATCGGAATGGTTGGTGCTGAGCAAGAGGGTTGGATTTGGTTAAAAGTTTTGGACTACGGTCACTTTTTACCGATATTTCCACAAGAGTCAATTTTGTCAAAAACACCACTTTTTGTGTATTGTCAAGTGAATTTCGAGTTCCTGTGCCAGAAGATATACGATTGCTTAATCTTAAATTTCTTAACATGCTTCCAAATTTCCGGCCATGCAAACTTAGTTGAAGAGCTGGGATTCCGTTAATTTGTCGTAATCAGCAGATTTACCAGATTTGTTGCCTACAAAACTGAACAGAGCTCTCGTGCCCAGTCAAGACCATGACTGCTGCCGCAAACACAGGTCTGACTGCCTCAACTGGTGGTTCAAGTGGTCGCTCCCTTGGAATCATCTCTAGCTCTATCCCAGCCTGTTGCCCCTAATATAGCCTATGCCGCCTTTACACAGGCTGCCGTAGTTGTGATATCAAATCTGGTCGCCGCTCCCTTGGAACTTGTTCGTGCTGCCACCATGGGGCATCCACCCAGGGGTGAGCATTCACCATTCGGTTTAAACTGAAATTTAGTCAGGTTAATTTGGTCTATTCTAATATTTTTTCAGCAAATTCCAACAGAAATAGCTGCCAAAATCAGAGACTCCGAAAACAGAAATGCCGATCCTTTTTTTGGTTTGTTGGTTCAGTTTACTGGTCAACCAAACAATATCAGATCAGCCGTCCTCGCCACTAAGGTTGCGAAAAATATCACGTCTGCCTTCATCCTTGTTGATGTTATCTGTGATGCTCCCGACGGCACTACCATGCCCATTTACCCACCAAGGTGCAGCACTGGGTGGCTTTGTGACTAGTTTGGCTGCATGGGGAACAAGGGGGGGATGCCACGGCCAGCTGGAGCGTGGCCAACTAGAGTGGAGCTGTTAGAGTACGTAATGGGCCTAATGGCCTGGGCTGGCGGTATAGCCCGTTAGTCTTAGGGTTAATTAAAGATAAGGGTCGCTTGCTTAGGGGTCAAGTAAGCCTTGCTTGGGAGTCAAGTAAACCTCTCTATATAAGGAGAGAAGATGTATCAATCTAATCAAGCAAGAATTAAGAAGGAAATCCCTTCCCTCTTGCCCGGCCGTGGGCAAAAAGGCCCCCGGCCGGCCCTCTCGCGCCCTCCTTCTAGCAGCGCCATAACAATTTGGTATCAGCTAGCTTCGGTTCGATCATGTCTTCACCGCCGCCCAACCCGTCTCTTCCGCTGCCGGGATCCTCCGTTGCGCCCGCTCCTGCCGTCCTCACCCCGGAGGGGGTGTCCGGGGCGCTGCGGGACCTAACCCAGGCGGTCCAGGAGATCCGCCTGTTCTTGGCCAGGTCCTAGGGGCCGCACCCGGCTGCGCCGCCGTGGCTGCCGTGGCAGCCGCTGCACCAAGCGGCCTCCGCCCGCTGCCCGGGCAGCTGCAAAGAGCTGCCGCTGCCATCCATCCCGCCCTGGCTGCAGTGGCAACCGCCGCTCTGGCGGCCTCCGCGCGCTTCGGCGCTCGCCCGCGCGCCCGGCGCCCGCAGCAGCCGCTGCCGCTGCCATCCACCGCCCGGCTGCGATGGCAACCGCCGCTCTGGCAGCCTCCGCGCGCCCGGCGCTTCCGCCCGCAGCAGCCGCTGCCCAGGAGTCCCCGCGCTTTCGCCGGGCGCTGCAGCAACGCTGCAGCTGCCATCCACCGCCACCACCGCCCGCCGCGGCTACGGTGGCAGCCGCCGCTCTGGTGGCCTCCGCGCGCCAGCGCAGCGTTAGCACCGCCAGTCAGCTCCGGCCCCGCATCGACCGCGCCGGCGGGAGTCCTGATCCACCAGATCAAGTTCCCGCCGTCGCCATTACCGCTTCCCCATCCAGCAGATCAAGTTCCTGCCGTCGCCGTCACCGCTTCCGGCTTGGATCACTACCCGCCACGTGTCGGCGGCGGTGAGGCTGCAGGCTGCTGCGTTGCGGCCTCCCTAGCACGCCGGGCGCAGTGCGGGAGATCGTGGTCTGCAGCTGCCACTCCTCCCAGCTGCGCTTCGCTGCGCAAAGGACCTCGATCTCGTCCGCTGCGTCGGGGATCTTGGGCATGCTGTTTTCCCCGCGGGCAGCGACCTCAAAGTCTGCGACATCGGTGGTTGGGGGGGCGCACCCCTCCTCGTCATTCTCCATCGCAAGCCCTCCACTCTTCTCTGTGCGGTGCAGACCAACAGGAGCGAACCGCGTAGCACCACTGCATTCTGCCGGCCGCCGCGAGGGCGTCTCTGCTGGTCGCTCTTGCGACCACTTCCAAGTGGCAATACACATGCAGTCCTTTTGTCCAGATGGTGTCCATGGGATCCAGGTGGCTGTACACGTGCACGTCCGACGTGCGGATGGTGTCCACTTTTTGTTAAGGGGTCCAAAATAAATCGCCCCAGTCCATTTCAGGTTGAGAGTAATAAAAACAAGCCGAGATGTAAAAGGCTTGTTTTTAGGTGTTAGGTTTGTGTTGCGTCGAGTCATGGTTATAAGTTGGTTAGGCTGTAGCTCGAGGACAAGCTGCATGTCCAGGTGGGGTGTAGTGTTAGAGTACGTAATGGGCCTAATGGCCTGGGCTGGCGGTATAGCCCGTTAGTCTTAGGGTTAATTAGAGATAAGGGTCGCTTGCTTAGGGGTCAAGTAAGCCTTGCTTGGGAGTCATGTAAACCTCTCTATATAAGGAGAGGAGATGTATCAATCTAATCAAGCAAGAATTAAGAAGGAAATCCCTTCCCTCTTGCCCGACCGTGGGCAAAAAGGCCCCCGGCCGGCCCTCTCGCGCCCTCCTTCTAGCAGCGCCATAACAGGAGCGGTGTTGCTAAGGTGTGGGGTTTGGGGTATGTCAGGACTCAGAAGCTTGGTGGCGGCACGATGAGTGTCTCAGACTGATGGGCATACAACTTTAGGAGGGTGATGGGCTTAGGCTAGCAAACTGCTGATTGATGGCTATTGGGCTGCCCAGTAGTAGCCTTTTAGTAGGTTCGGCAGTAAAGCTGTTGGAGCTATGTTGGTTGGATCAGCGAAGTTCGTTTCAAAGACCCAAAAACCAAATTAAGTGAAATAAATTTGCTTCATCATAAATGCAAAACCGAAAACCGAATCAACAGCAAACTTGGTTTCGGTTTAATGGTTATTTTTCCGACCCCTGTATATCTACCAAGATCAGATGTCTTCCTCTACATTGTGCTGGTAATACCAATTGGCCACCAGGTCCTCTCCAAGTCACGCCACTGCCACTGGGGCTACTCTAACGTCAGCTCCGTCTCGGCTCTTCTCCTGCCTTGGGCAGCACTTAGCAGGTTGGTGATCGCCACCAGTTGGTCTGGTTTAGGTGATGCTGGCATTGTTGTTCTGGGTCCATTTGAGGGTTGCCATGGCTTCACTCCCTCGAGGAATGCCGCCATTGCCTCTCTACAGGGCATACTTGGCAACTGTTATCAACTACCACAATGGCTCTTGCTGTAACACTACCGATGGTATTAGGTAATGTGTATTGTCTCCCGCTCCAGTACTTGCTCCACCATCGTTGCTCACTTGGCCTCATCGAGTCATAAGACTTGCTGTATTTTAGATCATGGTGCCTCCTCCTCCTGGATGGCATGAGACACTTCTCTGGGTCATAATGATCTTCTAGCTATTTACTTGTCTTTTCAGACATGTGATCGTACAATCGATGCCTGCACCTGCCAGAACTCTTTGCCTCATTTCTCTACCTGTGATGTTTCCCATATTCCTCAGCTTGCTATGCAGCTTATCTCTATCGACCATCTTTCTGATCTTGGTTTGGCAGCTCCTGCTTTCTTCTGTCAAACAGCAGCACTAGTTGGTAGTGGTTGGTGGTCGCTGCTGTTGAGAACCGTGATAACACTACATCATTGGCTGACTTCACATTCTTTCGCCTCGGCACATCACATACCATTGCTTCTTCCTTGCACACTATCACTTCTTTTGATACCACCACCATGTGAAGCTTTGCTCACTGGCACAAACGTTTTGGTCACCTGTGTGGATCACGTCTTGTGTCTGGCTACGACCTGCAAACTTGGTGAGCAGGCACAACTTCCCTGCCTTTCCAGGCACAATGTTTCTACTCCCCTCTTTGTATCTTCTTCACTCAGATGTCTGGGGTCTGGCCCCTTTCATTTCAAATTGGGCCAGTGCTATGTGATCTTCATCAGATTTTTGTGCCTATTGTCAGGCTCCTTCATTACAAATACAATGAACTTCATTGTTTTGGCGGTGTTCAGAGTAACAAAAGGGAGAAAATAATGTTCTTTTAGTCAACATAGGTATCAAGGATCACATCATTCTGTTTGCAGCCGCTTTCGCATTTTGTTTTGACTTACGTAGTTTAGATTCTTTGTACACATGGTTTGAGTAAGTATGTAGTATTTTCTTCCTTCCTGCCCGTTAAATGAATCCTTTCTTTGCACTGCAGAATATTAAGGAGATTAGAAATACTCATAAAGCAAAAGTCCCTTGCTTTGACTTTGAGAAGTTCAAAGAAATGGATTCAAGGAGTTCCAAGTGTCCGAGGAATGTGGAGTGGTAAACTAACTCATCTAACACTTCTGTAGTTCATTTGAGTACCTTTTGTTATGGTTCATTTTGCTCAGCAGGGAGCGCCTTGCCACCTTGGTGAATAATGAGTTCAGCAGGGAGCAATTTTTTCAGTTCTTATTTCTTAATAACTGTCTCTGTAGCTTGGTACTTGTTAAGATCCCAATGCTTTGCCACAGATAAAAATCGCATTAGATGATAAAAAATCACTGTAGTGCTATGTTTCAGACTTCCAGCCCAACATTATTTGTTCATGCCCTTAGATTTTTACACATTACAGCTTAGCCTAAATTGTTTCTTGCCTTGCATTTTCGACTACCAGGTAATCTTTGAAGGTGTCTATACTTTGCATCCTGCCATAAGGAAATCACTGGATTTGTGGATTGCAGTTGTAAGACTCCGTGTTTTAAATATTGAAGAATTGTTGGCCTAGTCGCATTACCTGCTACTTCATTATATTTATATCTGGAGATTAACTATATTCCCTGTACTAGGTTGGGGGAGTTCATTCTCATCTTATTGCAAGAATACAGAGAGACAAGAATCGTGCTGGCTTTTCTATTTCCCAGAATGAAATTATGACCACTGTGTTTCCGCTGTTTCAGCAATACATAGAACCACATCTTGTCGATGCTCATGTTGGTACAAGAGACATGAGTGTTAACTTATTTGATTTATGCCATATGTGAAGGTGGTCTGGACTCATGAAATATTTCTTCTTTATGTACTTTGCAGCTTAAGATTCAAAATGATTTTGATCCTGTGCTTTCTCCTGAAAGCTCGCCTTTTGTATTAAAAAAAGCACAAAACAGGTAAGTTATGCAGCTCTATTTGTCACTCTTCATGTTTCCATTGGTTTGAGTTTTTTTCCCTTTTATTTATTTTAAAAATAGGTATCCTACCAAGACATACTAAAAGTGCTTGATGCTAGTAAGGTCTGCAGCTCTGTCCAGAATTTTACTGATGTGTACTTAAGACTTCCTGGCATACCATCAAATGGACAGCTGACAGAAGGTGAGTGTATTAGGGTCAGAATATGTGAAGGAAGATTTGCAGTGTTAATACGAGAGGTTTGTGTACCTTCTACATTTCCATTTTTCGTTCTGTTTTATTGACTCAGTTCAATGGCATGTTACCATCTCATCTTTTCTATTTATCCAGCCTATAAGGGAAGGGAATTTTATTATCCAGCCAAAGGTTGATTTTGATATTAGTGCCAGTACTGTGGCAGGACTGCTTAAGCTTGGGTACGTTGTGTGTTGTATGGCATTTTCCTTCACCTGTCATACTTTCATAAGAAATTCATGAAGTCCATGTGATACTTGAGCAGATTGTCTTGGAAAGTTCCTATACTTGTCTAATGGGCCAGTGAGATCATTTCTAATATAACTAATGTTACAGATGGATTAGTAATAAGATGCTATATCATATAACGACAATATGACCTCTTCCCTCTAAAATTCCACATCGACTTGCCATCACTAGACCCTTCAACCACATCATTCAAACATATAGCTAAATGCATGCAAATAACAAAAGCAGAACATTGTTCAAAAGTGGCCTGAGTTGTGACTTTTGATGCATCGAGATCTATGTGTAGTTTAGGGCCCACTGTACAATTTTATCCTCATTAATTTTGTAACCAAGTGCATTTTCCTATCTTCTTGAAATATGCTCCAGTATCCAACATGAGGATGATCCGTCCAGTGGTCCTTATGCCGCCGGCTTGGTAGTTTGTAGATCTGCAATAGTTAGTGTTGTTTTTTGAGGAGGGATGTTAATAGTATTATGTTTTTTTTTCTAGACTAGTGTCAAAAACGCTCTTATATTATGGGACAGAGGGAGTAGGTAGTAGTCATGAGTCATTGTAGCATTGACTACATCTTTGTTCCTTTGTGCTGTGCAATACAACAAACTCCGTTCATAACAGTTCAGTAGTTGATCAGTCGGGAACTGATTTGTTGCATATGGTTGCTGGAAATTTTAGGAGATATTAGTTGGTAAAAGAATGTTGTGGCAATATATCTAGAAATCTAAAACTTCTGCTGTGTGATCACTCACGAAAATGTGTGATTCTAGGCAGTTAAATTCTCAGTTGATACACCAAAAGCTTACTATCTGCATGCTAAATTATTTCCAGCTCTTTGGGAAGTGAAGTAGTATGATTTATTATTTTGCCTCCCACTTTGTAGCTACCAAGCTGTTGCATACATTGAAGCTTCTGCCGTGATTTACCAAGATGGAAAGGTTATTATTTTCCTTCAGAGTTATACTCATTTTCCTTTCTTGGAAAGAAATTTACTGGAATATGCATGCTCCATGATCTCTGGTTGATGGTTCTTCTTCTATAAGCTTATGACTATTGCTGAGTTGTGGTTAAGGACCAAAGGGGATAGCAATTGTAGCACATTGAAGGCGTATTTGCCTAGAGCGCCATTAGCAAGTTGGCGGAAAGATGTCCACATTGACATTCTGAACCCTGGGGCTTTCTACAACATATTTCTCCTGTGATGTCACTGCAGAGCCAACAGCCTTTTGGAATGCATCTCTCATATTATAACATTGTATACCTAGGAGTTTTCTTATAACTCAAAAGGTGTGCATTTCTTATGAACGGCTAGTGCTGTTCGTCAACGGGCAACCTGTGGTGCAATAATCACCGTGTTTGAGCCGTTGATGTATAGTTAAGTGGTCTATAGTTAAGGACAGACACATTGAACACATTTTTAGCATTGAGTTAACACTTACACACGATTTGAAATATGCTGAATAGGGTATTTTTTTAATGTGGTAGTTTAGTATTGTGACCTGAAAAAGATTTCTCACAGATGTAACTGCAGTGTTCTCAGTCGGAACATCCCACTTGCTAAAAATGTCCCCATAAAGCTATGTATCCTCATATTAAACTAAGAAGTGGAGTATAAATTTCTGGGCCTGGTTCCCATTAAACTAAAAATGTCCCCATAAAGCTATGTATCCTCATATCCACATCTATGCCAAATTACTGGGCCTGGTTCTCCGTCGACGAGCACCCTGGTGCTTGCCGAGGAGAACAAGATGGCCAGCCAATCTAGGAACCTGGTGTCAAAGCCGTATCGGCGAAGGGCATCGAACAGGAATGGCCACCTGACCGAGTCGAAGGCGCGTGCCAGGTCCAGCTTCAGAAGTACGCGTGGGGCGCCAAGCTGATGTAGCAGACGGGCGCACGAGAATGAAATTGTTGTGTAGGCTGCATCCTGGGATGAAGGCGTTCTGGCTCGTGCTGACGAGGGAGTTGAGCTTGGGCGCAAGGCGCAGCGACAGTACTTTGGCGAAAATCTTGGCGACCAAGTGGATGTGGCTTATGGGCCTGAAGTCACCGAGGGCGTGGGCGTCCGCGCGCTTGGGGAGTAGGGTGAGCAGCGCCTGGTTAAGGCAGCTGAAGCCGTGGCCTCACAACGCCAGAGCTGGCTGAAGACGCCGACGAAATCCTGCCGGACGATGGGCCAGCACGCGCGTAGGAATTCGGCCGTGAAGCCGTCGGGGCCAGGGGCTTTGCTCGCGGGGAGCCGTTTAACCGCCTGCCAGATCTCCTCAGCGTCGAAGGGGGCGTCCAGGTCCTCCAGGCTGGTGGGAGTGATGAGCTCCGAGAGGTCGAGGGCGCAGTCTCGGGGCGCCTCCGAGCCCAGGAGCGCGTTGAAGTGAGCATAGGCCGCGGCAGCCATCTCCGAGGGGTCGGTGATCACGTCCTCGCCGACAAGGATGCTGTGGATCCTGTTCTTTTGGCGCCTATACGTGCATTGTCGAGCCCTGGTGCTTGCCGAGGAGAACAAGATGGCCAGCCAATCTAGGAACCTGGTGCCAAAGCCGTATCGGCAAAGGGCATCGAACAGGAATGGCCACCTGACGGAGTCGAAGGCGCGTGGCAGGTCCAGCTTCAGAAGTACGTGTGGGGCGCCAAGCTGATGTAGCAGACGGGCGCACGAGAATGAAATTGTTGTGTAGGCTGCATCCTGGGATGAAGGCGTTCTGGCTCGTATGACGAGGGAGTTGAGCTTGGGCGCAAAGGCGAGCGACAGTACTTTGGCGAAAATCTTGGCGACCAAGTGGATGTGGCTTATGGGCCTGAAGTCACCGAGGGCGTGGCGCCCGCAACGCTTGGGGAGAGTAGGGTGAGCAGCGCCTGGTTAAGGCAGCTGAAGCCGTGGCCTCACAACGCGTAGAGCTGGCTGAAGACGTCGACGAAATCCTGCCGGACGATGGGCCAGCACGCGCGTAGGAATTCGGCCGTGAAGCCGTCGGGGCCAGGGGCTTTGCTCGCGGGGAGCCGTTTAACCGCCTGCCAGATCTCCTCAGCGTCGAAGGGGGCGTCCAGGTCCTCCAGGCTGGTGGGAGTGATGAGCTCCGAGAGGTCGAGGGCGCAGTCTCGGGGTGCCTCCGAGCCCAGGAGCGCGTTGAAGTGAGCATAGGCCGCGGCAGCCATCTCCGAGGGGTCGGTGATCACGTCCTTGCCGCCAAGGATGCTGTGGATCCTGTTCTTTGGCGCCCGATCACGTGCATTGTCGATGAAAGAGCGATGTGACAGTGCTTTTCTGAACTGGTAGTTATACTGATTCATATTTAAGGTCATATACCATGCTGGCACTCCCTGTGACAGTGCTTTTCTGAACATGATGATTCCAATCGCATACAATTTGGGAAAAAAGTATGATTTAGCTCGTTCCTCACATTTATCTGATTTAGGACTGATTTGTGCATTGTGTTACCATTTACCTTTTTCTCCACACCAATTTTGATTTCTGCAATTTTTATCAACAATGCCTGTGACAATAGATTCATTCTTTCTGCCTTAATCATCATTGGCTCTGCAAGAGCTATCTACTAACACATTATCTTATTCAAATGAAGATTCTTATAGAAGTTGACCATTTACAAAGGCGTGACAAACCCATATATTCAAATTAAAGGAACAAATAAGGAGATAGTTTCCTCTGCTGCCTCTTCTCTCAGCCTAGATGGTTCATATACAACAAAGGTCTTAAAAATCTTTAGCTAGTTCATCTTAATCGTATATGTACATTCTGCGTATATTTTTCATGGTTTTATTGGTGCTTTGCAGAGCTATCTGCAAATTATTCTGGAGAGTTTACCAGTGGATGATAATGTTACTGCTGGTATTCATAACCAACAAGCTGCTAGGCTACAGGAACTAGTTGAGTTCATCCAGTCACAAGTATGTTAACTTGGAAGACAACACTTTGCATCTTATTTGTACATTATATTCCTGTTGCATCTTTTTGAGGAACCTGTCTTGATAGCTATTTTTCAAGGTAAACCAAAGCATCAGTACCTACTTGTATCTTTAATCTCCAATAGTACATTATTAGTGTTCCATGGATGATTTGTTAACTTCTGTTTTCAAGTCACATGAGAATGACTTGTAGACTAATAAATATAAATTCTGGTTAAACTTGTTGGCACAGGAGATATGGAGATATGATTGTGAGCCGACCTTTACCTTATGGCTGACAGTTAGATTGCTTAGCACGTGCACTTCTGTGGTTTAAATCTATGTAGCATCATATCTGCCAGTTACTTTTGTCTGAAAACGGACAAGAAGAAAAGAGAAATACCTAACACCCCAATTGCCAAACCCCCAATTGTCCACCCCCATTGGTAGGCTTGAATGCCAACAGGGTGCAGGCCAGCAGCGGAGCAGATTGCATTGCAACAAATCTTGTTTGCTCGTTTCATACTCTATTGTAGAAAAGCTTGGTACCTGAATTGTCTTCTGTGGAAGCGTAGGTATTTTTGTGGTAATTTGGATCATATAGAGAAAGGACATTGTTCCAGTATCTGGTAGCCTGCAGTTTCTGCTTGAATTTACCAGCATGGCAGCATCACGTTTGCCCTCTTGAACATCAAATTCCTCAGGATGTTTTTATTTTCTGCATATGTGTTGGACTTTGCTCGGGTCCCAAGAATTCCTTGCTCTGCCACTTCCTGAACGTCATCAAATTAACAGTTTACTGCATCACCCTGATAATGCTTTTATAATCGAGAATTATAATGGTTTTAATAGAGGTGTTCATCACTGTTCCCAGTGGGTTGGCTAAACCTTTGTTGAAGCATGATTAGTAGTTTTGTATTTGCAGATGCATGTTTGATTTAGTTCTATTTTGTCGGTTTGAGCGGCTTGGGAAAATTGCGCTTGAACGCCTCTAATCATAGATCATGTAGCTCCTGGAATTCCCCCAAAGAAAGTGTTGGTTTGGCTGATCAGCTGGTATTATGAACAATTTCATCAGACTTGAAATAATTAATACTGTACATAGTAGATTAGTTGTAAATTGGATTTAAAATCAAATGCCGATTTAATATCAAAGTAATCAGGTTTTGTGGCTGCTGTTTTTTTTTCTCAATTTATGCTCAGCTCTTTCTATTCTTATATATTAAAATACCCCCTAATGCAGGGAGGGAGCTTCAATTCTGATTTATCTTCACCTATAAGAGAAAATTCTTCAACAGATGGTGTGCTTGATGATCTGCAATCCAGAATAAAGAGGCTTGAGAGATGGAATACAATAAATATGGTGATTGTTATGCATCTGTTAGCTTTTAGATCCATTAACTTTGTTGACATCAGTTTAATTTAATTTACATTATAAGCATATTTGAATAATTGAATAGATAATCTATATTTAACTAATATTTGTTCTTCTGCAGGTTTTATGGACTATACTACTATCTGCTCTTGTTGGGTATTCACTATACCAGAAAAGACGTCATTAACAAGTCACAAAATTGACTCAAGCAAACCACGCCAGTATGTAGTGCTGCTTTGAGAGCGCTCTCAGAAAAGTCACAACATTGACTCTGACATCATCTTTTATCCTTTTGCAGGGATTTTTCTTTATTTCCAGATGTTTTGGCATGGTTGATGAACCGAATCATTTGACAGTTTATTGATAGGTTAGTGCATATAAAATCATGGTGTTAGTTTCGGAGTTGACATGTAAAGTCATGCATACCGCAGGTATACTGTAGCTTAGTTGCGAGTGCTAACTGAAAATAAAGGGGATGTACGTTATACAGGGTGCTGTGGAGAGTTTATTCTTGACATGGCCTTTCTACAAATGGACAGATGAACTGTGATTGTTTTCATGAAGAAAAGGGGGGCACTATTTTGAAACGGAGCTCCATTTTCGAACTGGTAAATCAAAGGAACGAAAAAAGAGATCAAGAAGAAAAGATAAGCTGGACCCTTTGGACTCCTGTAAATAAAGATGATAATAGATGTGGTATGTCAACCTTGTTAGGTGCAGCTGCTCGCTCAAATAAGGCCAGCCTGAGTCGAGCTTCTCTGCCCGAGCACCATGGGCACCGTCGACAACACATGAATTCTGAATCGAAAATCGACACACAGTGATCGGATCTGATCTCCCGTTGCAATGGTTGAGCCTACTCGTAGACAGACTATCGCGCCAAACCATGCAGATGCAGATATCCAGGTTTAGCATCGCCATGTCCAGCCATTGACGTCTAAGTTTAGGATCACCGTGTCCAGCCATGGACGTCCAAGTTTAGCATCCTAACCACACCTCAATGACAATTGTCTTCCTTAACCAGCGGCAAGTCGCTCAATCTCTGGCGAAGCAAATTGCACCACCATGGCTCCGATCGTCTCCTCCTTTGCAGCAGCGGTGCTTCTACTCCTCGCACTGGCGTCACCGGCGGCAGCCTTCAACATCACCAGAATCCTTGGCGAGTTTCCCGACTTCTCCACGTTTAACGGCCTCCTCAGTCAGACGAAGCTCGCCGACGAGATCAATCGCCGGCAGACTATTACGGTGCTGGCAGTCAACAATGGAGGGATGGGCGCCATCACCCCGCTCCCCTCAGACGTCCAGCGGAAGGTGCTCGCCGTGCACGTAGTCCTGGACTACTACGACACGGAGAAGCTGGGCAGCATGAAGAACCGCTCGGCCGTGCTCACGACGCTCTTCCAGTCCACCGGCCAGGCCACCAACCGGATGGGCTTTATCAACTACACCAGGCGCGCCGCCGACGGCGTCATGATGTTCGGCTCCGCCGAGCCCGGCGCCCCATTGACGTCCCAGATGGTGAAGCCCGTCATGTCCCGCCCCTACAACATCTCCGTGCTGGAGGTCAGCTCTGCCATCGTGCCGCCCAACATCGGCTCCGTCGACAACAGCAGAGCTCGCGCTCCGGCGCCTGCCCGTACTACGACTCCTGCGCCAGCACCGACGCCGTCCAATAGCAAGAAGCCAAAGACGGAGGGAGCCCCCACCCCTGCTCCTGCCCCGTCCGACGACGATTCCAGCGCTGACGCACCTGCCGACGCAGACGGGCCCGACGCGGACGGCCCCGATGCGGATGCGCCGGCAGATGATGACGACAAGAGCAGCGACGACACCGGGGGCGCTGCGGGCAGGCTGGTTGCCCGTGCAAGTATCGTGGCGCTTCTGGTGATTGTTGTTTCGCTCTGATTTATGCCCCCTGCGTACAGATAGGTTAGATACGGTTCAAAAAACGTGATCGGATTGGCTGTCAAATCGAAATTACCAAGAGAAGGCACACTGCCAGGATGTGCGAGATAGGAGGGACGCCGTAGGCGATTTACTGCTCAGTATCGTTCGGTGCGTAGTTGAGTGTGTCACCTATTTAGTTCTGTAGGACGCAGAGTTCGATAGAAGCTTATGCTGATTGGGATCTTGATGAAAAGCAAAGTATGCCTCACTTAGAGAACAATTTCAAAGCCCACCACATTTCGTATCCAGATGTACTCTTCTCAAGTTGAAGAGTCCAGTATACAGTTTACGCTTAACGTATCATTTTCTAAGGGAGCCGGCTATGGTGCCACTGCGAAAACATGGAAAGCTTGATAATTTCTGTCGTTTCTATATACTAGTAAGCTTGCACGTGCAATGCACATCTCATTCAAGATAAAAATTTGAATATGAAAATCTTTAAATTTTGATCCACATATAGCTACTTTTAATTCCACCAATGATTCGTAGCACCTTCCATATACTATGTCAGTTTAAATCACTGTTATTAGGATCCAGTACTTCGCAAATTACAAACTTACCTAATGAAAGCTTATATTGAGATTAAACACATTGACGTAAATTTCTCTCCTGATGAGTCAATGCATACCTATTTAATTTCAGATCTGCATCAAAGGCAACCTACCCCACACATATGAGCTCTCAAAATTCTGCATTTCACTGTCATCTATCATATTACAATATTTGTTCCGCATTTACAGTACAATCTAAACACCATAAAGAAAGAGATAATGCCAATGCAACAATTATTTGTATCTTTCATGGCTTGGCTCGTTACAGGGCTACTTCAGCTCAAGTTCATGGGTGCTAAGTCAACCAATTCATCAATCAAAACCTGCATTTTCATGTGCTTCCACAAAATGCAGCTCGAGAGATCTCCATGATAGGATGAAACATGGATCGCACAACTGCACTTTTACACAAGGCGAAGGTAAGAAATTATTAAGATGGAACTTAATTAGGTATTTCGAACCAAATCAAACCTAGTGTTGTACATTCTTACTGTCGTCAGAGCAATGAGTATAGTTTCAGAGTTGAATGTTGGTGCAATATTTCACAAATTAAGAGACATCTGATAGAAATTTGAGTGCTGCATGTTGGTATATACCAAACCCTTTTGGCATATACCACAATAGGTTCTGAATTATATAATTTATTTATTGAATCAAAGTTACACAAGGTATTACCATTGTTTTCGTTCTGGATAAAAATAAAGGTCTCCAATAAGAACTGAATTTACCAACTTGTAGTTATCATCGAGTTATCTATGAACAACCATATTGAAAAGCTTCACCATTACAACGCCAGGACAAATATATGCTTGACTAAACCACAATTCATGTTGCTGCCTAAAATTATGCAATGCATACTTCTATGTTTCGTATTATGTAGACTGGAACTTAGCGGTGATTATTAAGGGCTACCGAAAAAGGAAAAGATAAAAATTAAAAGTATGCATTGAAAATATAAGCGAGCCCTTACTCTACAACCAGGGGGGGTACTCAAAGCATCGGCAATAGTTTCATTACAGGATTAAAAAAACTTCAAGATATAAAATCAGCATCAATTCTGCCCTGATCTGTAAAAGCATTTGACATCAGCCTACTTGGTCATACCATTCATTAATCAACTATACATAAGCACCACTACGGAAATTACATAAGAAATAAGGCTGCAAAAGCAAAAACAACTTTTCATCAAGCAATCCTTTCAAGGGAATAGGAGAAGCAAAACAACTGATGCAGTCGGTTCGTACGTAGAATTTGTTAATGAATGTGAACGCATAACTGAACCTTATTGTGTTACCCCGTATGATGCCAAAAAAATTGTAGCTACAGCCCAGAAACCATCTGCAAGATTCAGGTTACAAACAAACATAAATTCTGATGCATTTAAAAAACCTTAGACCAAAGACAGCCCACTCACAACTTTGGCTCTATGCTTGTGGACTGTGGCAGGCTACCAAGCACTACAACACCTCCTAGCGTCGCAACATGCCTTATGAAATTTTGGTCTAAAGTGAATTTGCTTGGTGGTGCAGTTTTCTGTTGTAATATTCTTCACCATTGGATGAACAAACACCACCTCAGATTATGATTGATGAAGCGGTCATTTAACACCACAATATCCCAAAGTAGCAGGGATATTCTTAAGCTTATGTACAAGATTTGCAAATTAATTTTATAACCCATCTAGATTGTCTGAGAAGAAGTATTGATTACAGATTGCGGTTGTATATCTCAAACTGAAATCATAAGTTAAATACTTGCGGCAAACTACCCAGAAAGACTCTTACCTCAATAACAATTGCTTCCAAATAAATTGCTCTGTTGTTACAGAAACTCGCAGATGACAACCAGAACAATGTATCAAGGGGTTTTTATGTGTCTGCAAAACATAAATCTCTCTGCAGGCATACAGAGTACATGTTCAGGGCTCCATGCCTACATCTTACATTACATATTCCGAATAAGTGCCTTACGCATCTATAGCAGCCAGAGTAGAGCTCAAACTTACAGTAAGCAGAGGTTGATGATTATAGGCTTAGTTCAAAAGTTGCATTATTCTCATAAAAAATAATACTGTAACAGGCAGGCCCGCGAGGAAGAATGTCAAAAAACTGTTAAAAATAATTCTGAGCCTAAATAGTACATGAACATATGCCCAAAATGTAATTCACCTCTTTGCAATGGTTACAGGAGAAATCAAGCTCAGTAGTGTTGCTTCTTGAACTCCAGTTCCTGTGGATAAAGCAAGTAAATGAACGCCACCCAACAAAGCATATGCCCTTGTGTTCATTCTCACTGAAAATTTAAAAGGAAAAAGTGAAATAGTACTTAGTGTTGCAGCACGTGTCCAGAAAAGACCAATCTCCTAGATTTGTATCAGTATGTGAGGCAATAATAAGGCGAAAGTGAACCTGCTCCAAATGAAAGAAAAAGTTGGACCTAATTATCATTAATAGCTGAAAAAAATCTACTGAAACCAGTACTGTTTCAAGCATAGTATGAAGAAAATTTATATAAAGACCTTAAATAGAAAAAACAAGCTGGTATTATATTGGCATATCTCAACTGAATAAACATTTAACAACTATATTATTTTTCAGTTCAACAGCAAAATAACAGAATCAGGCACAATACCAACATACTCTTTTGTATCTGTGCAAGAATATTCGTAATCAAGATACTCTAGTCCCTTCTTATGGTAGCAGACTTGGAAGATGTAGGAAAACCAAACCAAGAGAGTAGACAAAGTTGCCAAATGTATAATAGCATTCTCAGTGTGAATATCAAGCGGCTTATGCGTTTAAGATCCCCATCACACAATACTATTCAGTTCAATCAGACAGTTAAATACATATATGGTTGTTTTCTATGGCACGTGTGCATGGTGACTGGCATACGGATCCAGATGTCTTACCAGCATGGTCGTACTGGTCGGATGAGGCACAAGTCGTCCGCTTTCTTTTCTTGTACTCGCGAACCCGATATAATAAGGCATATTTCTGGTCCGTGCTCATTTCCGAGTATTTCGTTCTCTTACGAATGCGCTCCATCTCGTAGCGGGCAGCTGAATCTATATAACATAAGGTAGAAGTCTCCATGTCATGTCGAAAGGACATTGTGCTGTAATATAACAGAATGAATAATTGCTGGTAAGTTTCAGCATACCTTGTGGTTCAATGGACGGACTGAAACTCGTGGGCACAAAGTCATATTGCCCGTGCTCTCCTCCAGTCTGTAAGATGTTACTATTGTGTTCAGCCGACCTCGCTCCAGTCCGTAAGACGTTACTATTGTGTTCAGCCGACCTCGCTCCCCGTACGTAAGTTGGATTCCTGTGCAGCCAATCATCAGAAACGTCCTCCCCTGTATTTGGCTCTCCAACCAGCGTGTGTCCCACCCAAGTGATACTGGATTGTGCCGATCCATAATGTGTGATACCTACAGTTGATGTAGAAACATGTGGGACGATAAGCATTCCGGCTTCAGTCCACAATTTATATGTGACTTTGCAAGTTTGAACTGAAAACAAATGTTGGTGCTCTGACCAGGTGACGCTTCCCCGGCAGATGGTTGGCGCTGTTTGACACTCGCAGCGCCGGTTGCAGTTGTCGCTTTGTGCCGTGCCACCGGAAGACAAGTACTCTCGGAGATTGGTACCGTAGAGGCTGAACCTGTTTTGAAGAAGAGCAGACAAACTCATAAACCCAGATGAAGATGTGTCATTAATACAGTGGTATTTGAAGGTGGTATTACCAGGTGAAGATCACGAGTACGAGCTGTGAGGTACTTCGACAGTAACACTGTCAGTTACAGCTTTTTTTTGTAGGCGAGCCAACCATAGCTTATGCAAGTGTTCTGCTCTTTGTTCGTCTGTTAGTCGAGCATACCAATAATGGCCAGTCCTTTTTCGCTCAACATTAACATCTTCGGAATGTCGAACAGTAGTCATGGAGTCCCTTGTACATCTTGCTCCTGGCACAACGCAGGAGTCAGACGTCCAAGCAAAATGAGTAAATGGTCATTCAATAATTATGATATGCAGAGTATGAACATACCATTTGTGTGTGTGTTGGTTATGTTGCTCAAAGGGGTACATTCCTTGGATCCTAACGAAGCATGTGCCTCAGGTGTTAGTTGACCAGTAACAATATTCAGAGACTGAGCCTTCTTTTCTTGTCGGGACATACGACGTTTTTCGAGGAATGCTGCTCTCTTGTCATCAGACAGTCGGGCATACCATGTATTCTTTCTTGCTTGTTGACTATTAGTAGTGACATTTGCATTCTCAATCGTAGACAAGTTCGTTATGTCTTTAAATGGCGAAAGATGCGTACTCTTTCGTGGAACTTTGTCTGGATTACTCTTCGTCATCTTATAGGAAAAACACAAATGTTAAGAAGAATCAACAAAGTACATAAAGAGGTGAAGAAGCATATGCAAAAATGAGACGTTGGAACAGCATGTGCAATGTGCGACCACAGAGTTCAGAGCAAGCAACATAGATAAAGTGCAGGATTGGAAGTCGAGCAATACATATAATTATGATATGCAGAGTATGAACATAGATGAAGCAAGCCTAGAACTGACAGCAAGCGTAGAACTGACAGCAGCAGAAACACCAGCAGAAATTAGAAGGTATTGAACATGTGTACAATTAAACCAAAAATTGTGACTGCAGGTAGGAAGAATATGAGGGCAAAGCACCTGCAGCGTGGAGGTCCGGCGTGGGCTGTTTCCTGGCGGCGCGTGGACGCGGCGGCCCGGTCGGCGCGTGGACGGGCGCCGGGCGGTCCGGGACGCTGGAGCATGGACGGCGCGGCACTGACGGCGTGGCGGTCCGGGCGGTGCGGCGAAGCGCTGGATCAATGAGCGTCCGGTTGGCACGTGGACGGCGCGGCTGTCCGTCGGGCGCGTGGAGAGGCACAGATGGAGGTTGTCCGCTGCGGTCGAGGCGGTGGCTGGCGCGGAGGCTGTAAGGTGGGCGAGGTGTGGGGATTTTTTGGTGGGGGGCAAAACGGTACCAAGGGGATCGATCTGGTTTTTATTTTTTTGGTTTGACGGGAGATCGATCGTGGGTGGGATTAGTGGGTTGCTCTAACTGTGTTGTTGATGCTAAACATTAGGAAGATCTTGATCGTTAGATTCTAGGATTAGACGGATAAGATGAATTGGTTCTCCGCCCTTTCGTGTTTTAATAGGGGTAGTAGATGGTTGAAACATATATAGTTGAGATTTCATTGGGCTACTTTTTTGTGTGAATGCAAAGAAGATCTAACATATTTATGGGAATGTCCAATCTTTTTTGCAACTGCAACTAAATAAACAAATTAAAACTAATGCATTTACCGGAATATTCAATCTTTTTAGCCAATCCAACTAAAGCACATCATATCCAAATAGGAAGCACCCTAAAAAATATACTATACAGAACCATCACATGAAAATCTCTAACTTGAGCTGAAAGGTCTAATGTCATGAGTGTACCAAGGAGAGCATTTATTTTCCAAGCAGAGAGGCTGCAGGGTGCCTTATATGCATTCAACAAAAGAACAGTAGAAGATTTGTCTCAATAGGAAATATTTATCACCAATAGATCTTTTATTTGAAGGGGTAAAAATTCTTAATACAGTGGGACACTCTGGAGCATTCCTGTCCATATACTTACGCTAAACTTGTACTCCCTCCGTCCCATAATGTAAGACGTTTTTTAGCACTACTCTAGTGTCAAAAAACGTCTTACATTATGGGACGGAGGGAGTAGCATGTAACACTCATGCAGTACTGTCCATTAGCAAGTATTGTTCTCTCTAAACTTTTCTTATGCTAAAAAATAGATGACTGCAGTTTTGCAGAATGCACTGCTTATCCTATATTCAGGTTCTTCTTGCGTGTGATGACCCAGTTACCTACAGGGCTGGTATGGATTACTAACAGGGTGACATAGTTAACTGCAGAATCATGTTTTACTTTACTAAGTCTAATTGACTAGTACACAATTAGCGCTCACAGAAATCTATTGTGTTTCACCCAATAGAAAGAATTTTTTAGGGCTATCAATTAAAAGTGGTTAAGATATAAACGCTCTTATATTTCTTTACAGAGGGAGTATTTTATAAAGTTAACATACATTAGAACTATTGAAAATTGTCAGAATTCAAAGGCATTGTTCTTAATTTCACTGTGCAGAACTATTGTAGATGCCATTATTTTGTCAAACAGATTAAGGTTTCTCAGCTATATCTGAATAATTTAAGGGAAACGTTTGGGCGCGGTGCACCGGCCGAACTTTCGGCCGGCTCGTTCGCCACGCTGGCCGAACGCGCAATACGCAGTGGTCCCCGCGCGCCCCCCCTCCATCCCCTACCTCCAGCCCTCACGCGCGCATCCCCTTTCCCTTCCCCGGGGTGCGACGAGGGCCACCACGAGCTCCATCGCCGGCGGCCAGGCGCTCCCTCGCGCACCCGCCATGGCTGCCTGCTGCCATGGCCAGATCCATCCCCTACCTACATCTTTCACACGCGCACATCCCCTCCCCCTCTCCTATCGGGCTGCGACTGGGCCACCACAGGCTCCATCGCCGACGGTCAGGCGCTCCCTCGCCGACCGCCCTGGCTGCTTACCGCCATGGCTGGATCCACTCGCGTATACAATTGTTGCAACCGTCACCTAGAAAAGCTTCAGCAGCTATTGAAAAAAGCTTCAACCATAGACACAGAAAGCTTCAATGGCACTTCATAACAAGGGGAAGCTGCAACCGTAGTTAGACTTTGCTACTACCGGCTAAGCTTTTTGCTACATCCATCAGGCGGAGCTGCGACCTCGCGATGACGACAACGACGATTTTTGCTGCAACCGTAGTAGATTTTTGCTGCAACCGTAGTAGATTTTTGCTACTACCGCTGAAGCTTTTTGCTACATCCATGTAAGGCGGAGTTGCGACCTCGCGAAGACGGCGACGGTGTTTGATTTTTGCTGCAACCGTAGTTTATTTTTGCTACTACGGGTGAAGTTTTTTGCTACATCCATTCAAAAAGGCGTTGATTGACTGACGGCCGCCGTCGACATAATTTCCTGCAGCGAGCATCAATGGCGAGGGGCGGCGGCCGAGCTACAACCGCCGCCGTCAAGAGCTGCAACGCAGGTGGAGTTGTTGCATGGGGACCGGCGACGAGGACGGCCGACGACGGCGGGGACCGACGACGAGGACGGCCGGCGAGGGCGGGGTGGGGCGGCGACGAGGAAGACCGGCGAGGGTGGGGACCGATGACCACCGGTGGGGACAGGAGGCGCGGCGCCGCGCTCCCCCGAACGGGACCGCCCGAGGAAGAAGAAAGAGATCTGGGGGGTAATTCGTTTTTTTTTTTTTTGCTTGGATCTAATCGAACGGCTGTGCGCACATGCATCGGGCGGTTGCTGTGAGACCGGCCGAAACTTTCGGCCGGCGCACCGGCGCAGAGTGTTGCCCATAATTTAATTCTGTCATCTGCAAATTTCCGTTACAGAAAGCTGCAGCATATTTGGACAACCATGTACTGTATTTTGTAGATGAAGAGAAAAAAGAAGCTGGTAGCTCATGGGAAAGGATTTCGTTGAGCGCATCAACACATGGCTTCATGGGCCTAATGGAGCAAGAACAAATGATTATTAAGGCTGCTAAATGAATCCTCAGTGTACATCCTTCAATACAAAATGATAATCATACATGGCAAGAACAAACACACCATCATTTCACACCACAGAGTTTTCAAAAGGAGTAAAAGAAGCATCTTTTGCATACGACAATTGTAAGCTAGATATTCAGATCTAGGAAGAGTTGCAAAATTCTCCCACTATAGTTATCCTTCCTAGCAACAAGCGACAAACAAATACTTTACTACCATGGAATCGCATTTTCAGGGGAAGCAGCCAACAAATTTTTTACAGAGGGCAGAGGAAGCACTCACTGATGATGGCTTGGCATAGGGCTATACGGCTGTACCATGGCCCTGCCGCCCATGACGAGGAGTTTCGCAAGTAGCCTATCGGCCTGCAAAATCATCATCAGCAGAACGTCAGCCACACCCACGCAGTTAACAAACATTGCTCGAGTAGAGATCAAATTGAGAAAGAGATCGAAAGGCTAGCACACTACCATCTCACTCTGGTTCTGTTCCCCGCCTCTCCCCGATGGTGGCAAAAACCCTAGGCGGGCGCGGTTCGTCTCGTCTCAAGGGGAGATGCGGTGCCTGTGAGCAGGACCAGAGGACCGCGAGGGCGAGGCAGATGGGGGCCAAGAGGGATCGCTCCCTCCACGCCGATGGCAACTGCGGGAACGCATCCTCGAGTAGCTGCGGGAGGTGGCGAAGGGTGCGGCGGGGCGGCGACCCGTGGCGGCTCCCCCGCGGCCCTGGTGGCGGCTCCCGCGGCTCCCATGGCTCCGGCGGCGAAGGGCGCGGCTGCGGGAGGCGGCGAAGGGCGCGGCGGTGCGGCTCGTGCGGCTAACGGCGGCGAAGGGCGCGAGGCTGCGGCGAAGGGAGACGAACGGCGTGGGATGAGGAGGAGGAGATCGTGCGGGAGGCGAATGGCACAGGAAGAGGAGGAGGTCGTGCGGTCGTGCCGGCCAACCGGTTTTTTTTTTAACCGCGGGGCAGATTAGCGTTGGATTGTACTGGCTTATAGCTTGGTTGATAGCGTTAAAGGAGGATTAAGGGCCATTAGATCTTGATCATGGATGGATGTGATTGTTTGGATGTGCCTCTCTCTTTTTTTTATAGTGATAGTAGATTGTAGATAGATAGTAGATACATAAACATAAGTGAGAAGAACAAATTTAGTTATTTGCTAGTATCACATGGTTTACAAGTATGACCACTCGTATCCTAAATGAATGAATTACACATAAAGTGCAATCACGTGGTGGGTCCATGTCATTTGTCCTGGAGCCTGAAGAAGGCCATGAGAGGCCCGTAGACTCTCTCTTTGGCGTTCCCAGCCAGGACGAAGTCGGCGTGCGCGTAGTCTGCGAGATACTGGACAGTGAGCGTGTCGCTGTCGTGCGACTTGAGCGCCTGCTCGAGGCGCCGCACGTCCTGCACGTCCGAGAGGCTGTCCCTGCCGCCGCTGCTGAGGAAGAGAGGGAAGTCGTCGGGGATGGCCGACACGTTGTACACGGGCGGCGTCGCCTGGCCGTAGTACTTGATGTTGTCGCTTGCGTCGCCGTAGTCGTACTTGGCGATTATACCTCTTCTGATCACTGTTGGGTCAAATTACATGTGCCACGTTAATTAATTTTTTTTTTCATTTCTTTCTTTCTTTCTTTTTCGATGGGAAAAAAAGGTGTATCGACTGTGGCCGGGGGAACTCACTTTTTTTTTGAAACTGAAAAGAGATAGAGCGTACTCACTTTGAGCCAAATGGACCATGTTCTTGGTTGAAGAAGCTTGTGGCTCATGAGCAAGGAAGGTCTGGACAGAGGAGTTGTCGAGGCAGCAATTATCGCCTGTTGGTCGACCAATAGTTTCTTTCAGTACGCCGACCAGTTACTCAGTTAGTGATAATAACAAACGGAGAGATAGAAGCAGATACCTGTAAACGACGACATGAGATCGTAGCAGTTCACCCCTGGTAGCTTGCATATGTCAGTGAGCAAACCGTGAACAGCAGTCCTGCATAGAGATCTCTCATTAATTCCCAGCCATCGTCAGTTGAGTTGCAAAACAAACGAAACCTCAGAAGAAGAGAATGAATCGAGAAACGGAACGTGCGCTTAAATTACCCTGTTGGATCAAACTCATCGATGCCCAGCCAGTAGAGAGCCTGCCATCAGAAACATGAGTGTTACTATTTTTATTCATGACGTGTGATGTGATACCCTCGGAATCAGATCAAACTTGATTACCTCGGCGAGGAAGACGTCGGCCGCCGCCAGCGCCAAGGGCGACGACACCTTGTTGAGGAAGGCGATGGGGCTGAGCAGGCCAGCCGAGTGCAGCATCGATACGTGCTGTTGTTGGTCGCTCAGGGCAGCCAGCGCGATCAATGTCCCCTGCATTCACACACAATGCCACAGGTTTCTTACTCTACCCGGGATGCCCTGAGATGCGATCATGGTGGGTATTTTGTTTTGTTTTGTTTTGTGACTTACCAGCGAGTGGCCCACATAATGCACCTTCTGCTGGTCTGATTGGTCGTACGCGTACTGCAGCATCGCCGAGAGATCGTTGCTGGCGAGCTCGTCCCACGACCAGTTCCAGTAGGCCTGTGGGGGTTCTCATCCAGCATTAGTATTAGTATAGTACTACTTACAACAGAGAAGAGAGTGCACATCACATCATCATCTTCTAATTAGAGGATGTAGTAACATGGAACATATGGGGGTTTGAGCTGAAAAATTGACCAAGAAGAGAAATCTTCAAGGTAATGAAACAACTCATAATTCCAACTCTTTTGAGATTTTGTCCAATCTAGAAATTGTTGATACTGCTTCAATGATGGGGTTGGATATCCCTGATAATAATTTTACTGTTATTGATGTGATTAGAGAACTGGAAAAGTCCAGAGCCAATATAGCTGAGAAAACTGAAAATGGTGAGAAACAAAAAGATAATATGTTGTTTATTACCAATGTTGCTGGGGACAAATCCCCTCTAAATACTGACTGGGTGAGGGATGGTGAGGTGGATGAAGAGGAGTTTACTGTTGTTAGATCTAGAAAGAAGGATAAGAAGAAGGTTAATGTAGTAATTTCCAAACATGTGACTAGAAGTCAGAAAAACAAAGTGTCTTTTGATGCTGGTTCGACCGCTTCCTGGTAAACCTAGCAACAAAAGACAATCTCCCAAATGTAAGAAAAAATGATTAGCCTCTTCTGGAACTGTAGGGGAGTGGGGAAGAGGGGTATGGCTACTTGCTTATCTGACCTGGTTAGAGATTATTGTTTAGATTTTATTGGTATTCAGGAAACAATGAAGAAGGACTTTTCCTCTAAATTCTTGAGGAAATTTGATCCAGGACAGTACTTTGATTGGAGGTGGATCCCATCAATAGGTAAATCTGGGGGAATTCTTTGTGGTACTAAGGAAGATAATTTTGAGGTTAGGTCCTGTGAGACAGGTAAATATATCATGAAGCTTGAACTATGGGATAAGAGAAAAAAGGTGGTATACTGTATTCTGGTAGTGTATGGCTCTGCTCATGAAGAGTATAAAATGGAATTTTGACAGAGTTGTCTGACATGTGTAGCAATATTACTTGCCCTTACATTGTAGGGGGAGACTTTAATATTCTTAGATGTGCTAAGGAGAAAAATAAGAAAACTAGGATGAGTCATGCTACTGATCTCTTTAACTCCATCATTAATACATTCTGTCTCAGGGAAGTTGACATGAATGGTGGTATATATACTTGGTCTAATAATCAACAAATTCCTACCCTTGAAAAATTGGACCGTATACTTATGTCCAGTTATTGGGAAAGGCAATTTCCTTTGACTTTTGTCAGGAAACTAACTAAAGAGATTTCAGATCATAGCCCTTTGCTCTTGAATACTGAAGACTTTATTCCTAATACAAGTCAGAAGAGAGATTTCAGATTTGATCTTAATTGGCTCAAAAATCCTGAGTTTATACCCTTAGTTGCTAAGGTGTGGATGAAACCTGTGAATGCAAATGATCCCATTGATGTTTTAAATATCAAAATGAAGAGATTCAAGAAATTTTTCAAAGGTTGGGGATCTAACCTGTTTGGGAAATCTAGAAAGAGAAGGAGAGATCTTAGAGAGGAACTTGAACATCTAGAAAAACTAGAAGAAACCGATGTGCTTTCCCCTGAATTATACTGCAAGAAAGTTGAGATTTTGGTGGAATTATATAATCTACTAGTAGAAGAGGAGATTGCATGGATGCAAAAGTCCCATGAAAATTGGTTGTTGAAAGGGGATAGAAATACTGACTACTTTCACAGAATAGTAAACGGTAGAAGGAGGAGGAATACTATTTTCTCACTTAGTTGTGGAGATGAGATGATAGAGGGGACTAAAAACCTGTTGAAACATGCAACAGAGTTCTATAAGGACCTTTTTGGACCTGCAACTGGAAATCTATGCAAGTTAAAGGAGGATATGTGGGAGTCAAATGAGAAATTGACAGATATTGACAATTTCATTCTTACTAGGCCCTTTCCTAAAATAGAAATAAAAAATGCTCTCTTTTCTATGAAGCCAAATAAAGCACCAGGACCTGATAATATCCCCATTGAATTTTTTCAACATTGTTGGGAAATAGTAAAAAGTGAGGTGATGCTCCTGTTTGAGTGGTTTCATGACAACAAACTAGATGTGCAGCGCTTGAATTATGGGATCATTACTTTACTACCTAAAGTTGCTGGTGCTAATAAAATTCAGCAGTTCCGCCCCATATGCTTGCTGAGATGCATTTATAAACTAATCACTAAGGTGCTTACTATTAGACTAGAGCCTTATGTTGATGTCCTCTTTAGTAGACACCAAAATGATTTTATTAAGAAAAGAGATATAATGGATGGAATCATGTCTTTACATGAGATTCTCCATCATACTTATAGTAAGAAAAAATCTGGGATCGTGTTGAAGCTAGACTTCGAGAAAGCTTACGACAAAGTTAACTGGAATTTCCTATTAAATTGTCATAAGATGAGGGAGTTTCATCCACAATGGATTGAATGGGTTAGGAAAATCCTGGTAGGAGGCACAGTTAGTGTGAAGCTGAATGACGAGGTGGGGCCCTATTTTCAAAGTTCAAAAGGGGTGCGCCAGGGAGACCCATTCTCACCTTTCCTCTTTAATTTAGCCGCTGACTGCTTGACAAAAATGGTGATTAAAGCTCAGCAGAATGGCTTGTTAAAAGGGTTAGCGTCTGATTTGATCCCAAATGGGGTAGCTATCTTGCAATATGCGGATGACACGATCCTATGCTTCGAGGATAATCCTAGAAATGCTCTTAATATTAAGCTGCTGTTATATCTTTTTGAAGTCATGTCTGGGTTGAAAATCAATTTTCTGAAAAGTGAAATCTTTTCGATACGTGCTGATGATACTACTATGCAAAAATATGCTGAGATGTTTAACTGCCAGATAGGTAACTTCCCTATCAAATACCTAGGCATGCATGTGAGCTATGCTGGTTTGAAGTGTAGTGATTGGGCCTTTGTAGATGACAAATTCACCGATCACTGTGAAAACTGGATTAGTGAAGCTCTATCTATGGGGGGGAGGCTGATTAAAGTGAACTCTGTGCTATCACATATTCCTACTTTTTACATGTCTATGTTTCTTCTGAACAAGACTACCTTGGAGAAGTGGGACAAACCCAGAAGAAAATTTTTCTGGCATAGAAAAGGAAAAAGGAGAGGCTACCATATGGTTAAATGGAGCCGTATATGTCGATCCAAAAAGAAAGGGGGTTTGGGTGTTAAAGACTTGAGGAAACCGAATATTAGTCTTTTAGTGAAATGGTGGTGGAAGCTTGAGAAAAAGAAAGGGCTCTGGCAAGATATAGTTAAGGCTAAATACTTAAAGAAAACTTCGGTTGCTGTGGTTAAACACAAAGCCAGTGACTCGCCTTGCTGGAAATCACTTCTGAAAGTGAAAGACCTTTATATGCTGGGTAGAGGTATTAATTTGAACAGGGGAGATGTGGCTAGACTCTGGCTTGATAGCCTGGATGGTAGAATCCCTTTTAAAGACAGATTCCCACTGCTCTTTGAGACTTGTATTGACCAAAACTGTACTGTTGACAAATTTAAATGTCTTGATTAGATCTCCTCTTTTAGGAGGAGGATGTCTCATGAGATGACGAAACAATGGGAGGAAATGAAAAAAGAGATGTTAACACTGAAACAAAGTGATTTGCCAGATGAGGTTTATTGGAAACTAGACAGGTCGGGCAAATATAATACAAAGTCTATGTACACATGGCTAGAGAGGGATATAGCAGGATCTAACTTTAAATGGATCTGGGATGCAAAACTGCCTCTTAAAATTCAAATATTCTTGTGACAGATGGCACAGAATGCCATCCTGACTAGGGATAACATGAAAAAAAGATTATGGCTAGGGGATTCTTGCTGTTCTTTTTGTGACCAATTAGAAACAACTCAAGACTTGTTGTTCTTGTGCCCTGTTTCCAGGGTGGTGTGGAGAACCGTAGGTTCCGTGCTTGGAACTGATTGCTGCCCTAATTCTATCTGGCAATACTATGGGTGGATGTATAGTTTCTTACCTGGGCTAGACAAAATATACACCGTTGGCTTGGCTGCTATATGTTGGGCTATTTGGCTGGCCAGGAACCGAGCCACTTTCGAACTCAAATGGATTAACTCTCCATTTGAAATTGTATTTACAACTTGTGCCTTTTTGATGTACTGGGCAGGTCTCTAGCAACCAGAGATAGGAGAGATGGTGAAAAAAGGAGCAGAGATGCTGAAGGAGAACACAACACAGATGATGCTGCTTTGTGGTCCCCCGATCCCAACTAGGGACGGACGTGATGGGAACTGAGGAAGAAGACGCTGCGGACCCTGATCAGTAAGTTTCTGGTGTTTTGGCGAAGAAGAGCCGCCGACGCATCCTGGAGTCTCGTGTGCTGGATGAACAGGGTGGTGTTCTTTGGTCCTTGTTGTGGGTGTTCTGATAGTTCTTTTGGGTTGTTTTGTTATGGCCGCTGTGGCCTGGTGCCTGATGGTGGTGTTTGTAAGACTTGTGATACTTTGCGTAGGTGTTCGTAGTGCGGTTTTGGGTGACACCTAGGTTTTCGCCCCATGATCTGTTGTTCCTGATGACAGGCGCAGATAGTGGGTTTCCTGGTGTTGTCCCGAACTCGTTTTTCCTCTTTCTCTCCAGCCTTGCTGGTTTCAGTTTCTGAGACTCTGTATTTTCGTTATGAAAGTAATGGAAAGGGAAAAGCCCGGTTCGAAAAAAATGAGAGGATGTACGTGCACGGAACGCACCGGATCACCGGAAGAAAGCGATGTGTGGCCGAGGCTGTAGACAGTGCCGCGCGTGTTGGCGATCCAGACGTCGTATCCGTTGGCCGCTAGGATGTAACCCAGGGACTCGTTGGGCGAGTTCATCAGCCATGTCATCCCGTCCTGCATGGCATGCCAACAAAACAAATATCATCACTTGCACTTGCTACCGCAAGCATAATTAACATCGAACATTTGCTTTTTAGTGGTAGTAGTATATTATGTATACCATCATGAGGCCGTGCTGCAGCAGGACCGGCACCTTCCCGCCGCCGCCCGTCGCCGACTCGCCGCCGCGGCCGCTCGTGATACGCTGCAGGCTTAGGATGTATCCGTCTTGGGTCGTCACCTGCATGTACGCAACCACCAAATTAATCTTCCGTCAGTTAATCAGACATGATGAGATGAACACACGCGCCTGCTTACTGGAGTAGTAAAATTTCTTTGAACAATACTGGAGTAGTAATTAGTACCGTGTGTTCCTCGCATCCGTAGCCGAAGGGCTCCACCCTGGACCGGCACGTGCCGTTCGCCGCCGCCAGCGATTCCTCCGGAGCCGGTCGTGCTGCCGAGGCCCCAACGCACATCACAACCAACAGGCTAAGGATGCAGCTGCTGCCTCTCCACATTGTTAACCTGGCCATACGCACAAGTTTTTTCTTCTACCGATCGGCTTAGTCGACGTGAAACCTACATTCCTCTGTCCCCGATCCATCTCCTTTTATACTAGTTGGAACAATCGGGTCATTTTCGACGCAGGTTAATTAACCAGAGGGCTGCAAGCAGTATTGTATTGAGCTATCAAGTAGACATCACCTTGCTAATTCACGGCGTTGTGGCGCACTTAACATAGTTTACACATCAACCCTTGTCGCACGCAGGATCCTTAAGCACGTAGAATATTTCTTCTTGTAATTAAAAGCAAGCGTGCATTTTACTTCAGCTCCTGCCGATTCTCGATCAAACTTTTTTTAACCGAAAATAATACGCCCCTCCCTCACAAACCGTATAAAGGTAATATGGTCATTTAACCATAATGTATACCCACCAGGGCACAACCCCTCCGTCTTGGGCCGGCCCATTTATCTTTCCCTTTTTTAACCTTCAAAAAATAGGTGCATGATGTAGGTTTCAAACTCCCAAACTCTCAGTTTACTTCCACACGCTGTAACTAACTAGGACAACTAACTTGTTGTGCCTAGTAACTTCTTTTATTCTTCTTGTCGTGCATCTTCTCAGTTTGGTTTTTGTTTTGTTTTGTTTGGCCCTTTTATTTTCCGATTTTGTTCTATTTTTTGTTTTCTTCATAAAACACGTTCTCATCCCCATGATAACAAAATGAGTCGCACAAGTGGTGTTAAACACATATAGTTAACGCAAACAAAAACAGATATTAAATACAACATGTGAGCGTGTTTCAGTAAATAAATGAAGGAAACGTCCCTATGCACAAGATGGATGGACAATTCATTCCGTGTACTCTGTACGCATGACGTACATGCTCTCGTCGAATGAGTCACCATGTCGATCCTCAATTTCATGAATGTTTTTCAAATCCGTGAACTTATTTTTTGAATCCGCGAACTGTTTTCAAATGAATCAATGTTTTTTTTGTAAATTTTTTATCAATTTCATGAACTTTTTTTGTCAAATTCGTGAAGTTTTTTTTCAAATCGATGAACTTTTTCCGATTTCACAAAGCATTTTATCACGTTTTCATTTTACTCGTTCAATGCATGTCATGATTGATGCATTTCCTCTTAACCAACACTCTCGTAGTCTCCTTTATATAGCAGAGCTCCACCGACTAGACGCTAGAGCAAGCGAGGTGGTACTAAACAACCTGCTCTCGTGATCAATTCACTGGCACAATAGACGTTTTTTAGGGTAGCATGCATTTTTCTAGACAATGTGTTTTGCACCTTCAGCCTTTGAAGGTCCAATAAGCTGAAATATTGCATCGATGTTATTTAGGGTGAAGATGTTGACCCATACCCAACCCATTTGGGTTGGGTGTCCATGAGCTCGGCCACCCATGGGTCGTATTGTTTGGTTGACCAGCAACTGTGTAACCAGACTGCCCTATTATATAGCCTAGATTCATGCCTCCTGCCGTGTAACCAGATGAAATGGAGCTAAAACCATGAACGGAACAGTATGCTACCTACAGGTAAGCCAGAAAAACACCATGTTCAATGAAGAGTGTTCGAGTAGACCAGAAGGCTCCGTCTGAGAGCACAATATTTTCTAATATCGTTGAAATGGCTTCAATATTTTTTCATGGCCTTGTACGATCAATTCAAGGCACCATACCAAGTTGTTTGAGTTTTCAACAATTCTTGCATTTTTTATAGTTTTTTTTGGGTGAAAAATGGTCGATAAATGGCCAAACGTGACGCAACTTGCAGTCCTGGAAGTCGTCCAAACCTGGTGTTCATGCCTCATATGTTTGTGCCAGACTGCTGCAAGAAGTTGGGGTCATTTATATATAGTCCAGAAAACCATTAGTTGAAAGGGATGTGCTAGAGTAGGCAACATGGGTGTATCTATGAGTATGTAGTCTTTCCTAATTTAAATGCTTCAGTTATTTACAATTTCCGTCATTAACAATCAACATGAATATTTTCTTATATCCTAACCATTTCTTGAAATTTGTCAGCGATTTTAGAATTTTAATTGTGTATGAAAACTATATAAACTTGAACACTTTCTGCAAAATTGTTATCAAATTCGCAACAATTGATGTTGAACACAAATTGTTATTGTCGGTGTCAAAACCGGCAGATCTCGGGTAGGGGGTCCCGAACTGTGCGTCTAAGGCGGATGATAACAGGAGGCGGGGGACACAATGTTTACCTGTGTTCGGGCCCTCTCGATGGAGGTAATAGCCTACTTCCTGCTTGATTGATCTTGATGATATGAGTATTACAAGAGTTGATCTACCGCGAGATCGTAGAGGCTAAACCCTAGAAGCTAGCCTATGATTATGATTGTTGTTGTCCTACGGACTAAACCGTCCGTTTTATATAGACACTAGAGGGGCCTAGGGTTACACAGAGTC
Organism: Aegilops bicornis; assembly: GCA_021605145.1. Taxonomy (NCBI): domain Eukaryota; kingdom Viridiplantae; phylum Streptophyta; class Magnoliopsida; order Poales; family Poaceae; genus Aegilops; species Aegilops bicornis. The sequence goes on along the minus strand of JAHIAL010000021.1, from coordinate 325,248 downwards.
GGTTACAAGGGAGGAGATCTACATATCCGAATTGCCAAGCTTGCCTTCCACGCAAAGGAGAGTCCCACCCGGACACGGGACGGAGTCTTCAATATTGTATCTTCATAGTCCAACAGTCCGGCCGAAGTATATAGTCCGGCTGTCCGAGGACCCCCTAATCCAGGACTCCCTCAGTAGCCCCTGAACCAGGCTTCAATGACGATGAGTCCGGCGCGCAGATTGTCTTCGGCATTGCAAGGCGGGTTCTTCTCCAAATTCCGAGTACCTGTCGAGTAGTGTCCGGCTTCCCATGAATGTTGCACTCCTTGGCTTCTGCGCCTAATAATGGCTATCTTCCATGTGTCGAGCGAATGCGAGAAGTCGGGGCATTTTTACACTTGCCACCCTAACCATGTGAGTAAATCGTCTATTTAAAGAGCTGGGATCCTCGGATCTAGATCACACCATCCTCCCACAAAGTATCCATCGGGCGCATCAAAAAGTCCATCCCATCATGGCCCGGCCATCGCAGCTCCTCCTCTCGCCTCCCGTAGCACTAAGCCGTGCAATTGGAAGAAGTGTTCCATCCCACAACCAATTAGTAGAGTTCTGAGACCTGTGGGTTTCTCCCTCCTGCGTATATGGTCCCCGTCCGAGCCGGACTAGCCACTTACAACGGCGGGGAGCAAGCGGAGATCTTTCCCAACCCATCCATGGGGGAGCGGGTATGCCTTGTACCTTACCTATTAAGGGGACTTGGATTTCCAATCCATCCGGTCCTCCGCGGGCTCCTGGAGTTCTACGGCCTCCAGCTGCATAACTTCACTCCTGCATCCATATTACACATCGCAGCTACGCCCTTTGCGAAATTTGTTTCGGGTCTGAAGCTCATTTTGAGCTATGGCGAGAGGCTATTTTGCCTCGTGCCCTGCATTACGGAGGGGTCAATATATCAAGTGGGCGGAGCCGAAATATGGCGCATCGCCGGGACCGGATACCTGTCCGATACTCCGAAGAAGACATCCGAAGACTGGCCTTCGGAGTGGTTTTATATAGAGGAAGTCCCCCTTCCTGACCCTATTGGGATGGGCCTTCCTGAGTTCAATAACGCCCCTTTGAAGAAACGCCGCAGCTGGCGCCCTCGGAGCCCCCAAGAGGAAGATAACAGAGAGGTCCTTTACGATGGGCGGATAAAACGCTGGCCAAATCAGGACTGACAATAATCGAGGTTATGTCAATAATGCGGGGGTGCAGCCACTTCAATATCGGGGACAACCCATGTGGCACTTCAATGGAGAAGACGATGCCACCCCTTGCGGCCGTAAAGGTCCGAACTCCGCCGCTGCTCTAGCGAAAATACTGTCCGATTTATATAAAGGAGAGGAAGAGGAGTTCATCCGCATTAAGCCACGGGATGGATTCTCCATGTACAACCCCCCAAACTGGGTGAGCTGCTACTTTTTACTCCAGACCTTCCGCATTCTTCGTCATAAATATTTACCTTGCTATTTCATAGCAGGAGCTGCGAAAAGGCTGTGAGGGAGGTTCCTGACCCGTCTCCACAGCCCGAGAGGACCACGACTGGGCCTCGACCCCGGACTCGAAGAAGATCCGGACATATTTGTAGAGCTCATCGACAAGACGTTCTATCGGTTAAGCTGCGACAAAGTGCCTTGGTGGCCATCATAGCCGATTATCCCGACTGCTCCCCTCGCATCGCATGTAAGTAAAACGAGTCCCAACTTCCGAGAAGGATCCTTTTTGCACTTCACCCACCGCACACATATGGTGTCTTACAGGAAGGCCCTCGGGATGCCATGCCGAACCCGCATGATGACTCACCAACAAGGGCACCGAAATCGGGTAGGCTTAAAAGGAAGGCGGTCAGATCGAGATCTTGTCGCAGAGGTATCAAAAAGGTACCCCGCTCCATGGTTGTCGTCTTTAAAATATAATAACGCCCATGGTTCCTGGCAGGAAAAACGCTCGCCGGACCGTATCCGGAGAGCCTGCCGGCCACGCCTCCACCAGCCGGGCTCCAGAGCCGGACTCAGACGCAGATGATAACGTGGGGACAACACCGATGTTCCTCCTACAGAGGATGCGGATAGGCTGTCCGCTACAAATTCCAAAGTAGAGAGTGCTATGAATCACATGCGTCGCCGGGCCATACTTCGCGACCCTGGTTTCTCTGAAGAGGCGTTCGATGCCTTCAACTCAGGAGACGCGTACATCCGAGCTGCTCAAAATGGTCTTGCCAGAGCCACGGACCAGTATGTAAAGGATATACGGGTAAGAAAATCTGATAATTATGTATGTCAAGAGCCTCGAGACTTGGAAACAGTTGGCACAACTGATTTAAGGATCATTATTTGCGAGGTTCTGACGGAGAAGAATACCCGATTGTCTCAAGAGCTGGAGGAGTGCAAAGCCTAGCTACGGGCCGCAGTTGCCGCAATGAAGGAGTCCAAGAAGGCCCCATCTGGTAACACTTGTTCCTATCGAAAAGAATGACATATACCATTTAGTATTTGGCATGCATGCAAATCTAACAATAGATTCTGCAGATGATCCCGGAGTGAATCCGGAGGTCGTGCGAGGGGATGAGCAACATGCTTAACGACAGCTAAAGGTGGCGAAGTCTTACGAGGTTAGGCGGAGAAAAGCGATCTCCAAGATGCCAATACCGGTGGGCGTTGAACTGAAAGATGTTCGGGCCCAGCTTAGCGACTCGTAAAGGAGAATAAGAGGCTTCGACGGCATTTTTAGTAAGTGCTTGAAAGAACTTTTATAGAGTTCGGCAAAGAAACCGACTAACAAAGTTATATCTGTAGGTATCTTTGACGGGTCGTCCGTAGAGGAGATGCCGGGTGCGGGTGATCTTCGCCAGAGCTCTCCTGGCCCGCACGAACAAGTTCGGCGGGTGATGCAGAGGCATTGCCCATGCCTTGTGGCCATCCGCCTCCTGCCAGAGGCATGGGGAGCTTCGTGAGAGATGCTCAAGGGAGCGCAGCGGCGCTCCGATTATGGAAGATATCTGCTGCCGACAAGGTGCAAGGGAAGCTGGGCCATGGTGAAGACTCGATATACCAAGGTGACCCGAACCACATGGCCGAGGTCGGACATGTGGGGTCCGATGGGAAAGAGATCCCGCCGCTTTGGTGTATGACCAGTGAAATTAGCCGCAAAGTACTCCCAACAGGATTGTAGGCTAGACAACTGTTGGATGGTATAGAAGAAGAATTTAGTCAGTCTAAGTATCGTGGTACTTCAAGTGACATATATTGTCCCTAGCCGGATTGTAAATCATTTGTCATGGCGGACCTTTTAAGCCCGACCTCCGGACCCGGCAGTCCGAGTGTATCGAATACCCGCTTAGTTATGTAAAACCGGGTACGCATGGAAACCAGGCGTGGGGGTCATAAGTGCTTGAGCAGACAAGTACCCAACTAGCTATGTTATATTACATGGATAGTAAGAAACATCTCAGGGAGAATAGTTCCGTTAAGGGTTCCTTTCTCGGGTAGGCATGCATTAATGTGCATGTCCTAACTGCGAAAAAGAGATACGTGATATAAACATCTGGGGCATGTATTACAATAAGTAAAAGTCATCTTTTGTTCACCGACCGAATATTCCCTTAAGAACGCTTAGCTTTCGGCTTCATCATCCCTGAGGTACACATCCGGTGACGGGCAAGTAACAATCGCAGAGGTGCTCCCCTTATGCCCTAGCCGAATTAACGGAACGTAGGGCATAAACACAAGAGCCGAGCAACCCAGCTTGGCCAAAACTTAAGTCATATCGATGCATATAATGGCGAAGAAAAGGTACATGTGGAAAAGTAACACATGTGCGGGGGCATAGAGCCGGAGCATAGCTATATTAAGCTTCAGATAAGAAGCCCCGTGTATAATGAGCAGGCTCTGGCGCGTCAAGATTGTGTAGTCAAGACACATTTTAACCTTTTAAGGTCGTGAAGAAAAAAGGGAAGAAAGAAAGAAAGAAAGAAAGAAAGATGAGGATAGCGGATATATATATATATATATAAATTGTGGAGGTAAGGAGACAAACACAGAGTCCAAAGACTAGGCGTAGAACCTTCGGAGTGCAGCCACGTTCCATGGGTTTGGCTTTGAGTCGATTGCTCGATGCATCCATGCAGACAGTGCGCTTCCACCGGTCGAACTTTGTTAATAACGAAGGGACCTTCCCATTTGGGCTTGAGCTTGTCCTTTTTCTTCTACGGTAGGCGTGAAACGAGTTCGCCAATGTTCTAAGTTTTGGCCCGCATTTCTACCTTTGATACCGTCGAGCCTGTTCTTTGATAGAATGCGGAGGCGGGCTTTTGCCACGTCGCGCTCCTCCTCCAGGGCATCCAAACTGTCACCGCCGATCAAGCTCGGCTTCTTTCTCTTCGTACATGCGCACTCGAGGTGAGTCATGAATGATGTCGCAGGCGAGTACCGCCTCTGCGCCATACACCATAAAAGCGATGTGTATCCGATAGTTCGATTCGGCGTGGTCCAGCCCCCATAGTACGGAGTCGAGGTTCCTCGACCCAAAGGCGATCTCGATTCCTTCAAGGATTGCACTAATTGGTTTAATGCCGCTCATAATAAGACCATTTGCTCACTCGACTTGACCGTTTGTTTGGGGGTGATAGACGGAGGCATAATCGAGCTTAATGCCCATGTTGCCGCACCAAGTTTTGACCTCGTCGGCTGTAAAGTTCGAGCTGTTATCGGTGATGATGCTGTGGGGGACACCGTAACGGTGTACAACCCCGGATATGAAGTCTATCACTGGTCCAGACTCGGCCGTTTTAACTGGTTTGGCTTCTATCCATTTGGTGAATTTATCCACCATGACCAATAGGTACTTTTTATTATGGCTTCCTCCTTTAAGGGGTCCGACCATATCAAGCCCCCGGACCGCAAAGGGCCAAGTAATGGGGATTGTTTGGAGAGCGGTAGGTGGCATATGGCTTTGGTTTGCAAAAAGCTGGCAACCGACGCAACGTTGGACGCAGGTCTGTACGTCTGCCTCGGGCCGTCCGGCCAAGAAACTCTGTCTGGAAGGCCTTGCTTACAAGGGCCGGGCTGCAAGGCGTGGCCGCCGAGTCCAAAGATGAATTTCTGCCAAAAGTTGCCGTCCTTCCTCTTGAGATGCACCTTTGAAGTACTACGATAACGCTTTTCTTATAAAGCTCTCCCTCGTGGACCTTGTAGGCTTTAGACCGCCGCACAATGCAACGCGATGCCTCGTTTGGGTCCTCGAGAGTTCTTGCCTAGTTAGGTAAGCCAAGAAGGGTTCTCGCCCACGGGCGATGATAGCCATAATCACGTGGGCGAAGGTGTTATTTCGGTGGCGAGCCTCCGATTATGTCGAGTGTTCGGATTCGCTAGCGTTGTGGCGGATCCGGACTGTTGTTGCCGACTCCCTTCCCACACCACGGATGGCTTGAACAACCTTTCCAAGAAGATATTAGGTGGGACAGGTCACGCTTAAGCGCCCGATGCAAAGCGAGGATATCCGCCGCTTGATTGTTTTCTCGGACCACATGGTGGAATTCGAGCCCCTCGAACCGAGCTGACATTTTGAGGACGGCGTTGCGGTAAGCCGCCATTTTTGGGTCCTTGGCGTCAAAATCTCCATTATTTGAGATATTGCGAGGTTCAAATCCCCACGCACCTCTAGGTGTTGAATGCCCATGGAGACTGCCATCCGGAGACCATGCAACAGGGCCTCATATTCTGCTGCATTGTTGGAGTCTGTGTACAATATTTGGAGTACGTATTGGACTGTATCTCCGGTGGGGGATGTCGATGACGCCTGCCCCACTAGCCAAAGATCTTAGAGCCGTCAAAGTGCATGATCCAATTGGAGTCGCGCCATACTCTTTAGGGAGTTCGACTTCTGTCCATTCGGCCATTTAAATCAGCCAAGATTTGTGACTTAATGGCTCGCCGTGGTTTGTATGTTATGTCGAACGGGAGGAGCTCAATAGCCCATTTAGCAATCCGCCCGTGGCATCGTGGGTTATTTATTATGTCGTTGAGTGATACTTCAGAGGCCACCGTAATTGAACACTCTTGAAAGTAGTGTCGTAGTTTCCGGGATGCCATGAAGACCACGTATGCTATCTTTTGATAATGTGGGTACCGTGATTTGCATGGAGTGAGGACAGTGGATACGTAGTATACCAGCTTTTGAAGCGGGAACTTATGTCCGTCCGTCTCTCGTTCGACGACGAGCACTGCGCTACAACTTGGTGTGTTGCCGCTATATATAACAGCATTGGTTTGCCGATATTTGGCGCGGCCAAGATTGGGTTGCTGGCCATACCGGCTTTTATTTCTTCCAATCCGACCGTGGCCGCATCCGTCCACTCGAAGTTTTCGGTGCGTCGAATAAGTCGATAAAGAGGTAGTGCCTTTTCTCCCAATCAGGAGATAAAGCGTCTTAAGGCAGCCACACATCCAGTTAATTTCTGGATTTGCTTGAGGTCTGTTGGGATAGCCAATTGTGACAGAGCTCGGATTTTAGCTGGATTTGCTTCAATTCCTCTATTGGAAACGATGAAGCCCAAGAGCTTACCGGCGGGCACGCCAAAACGCATTTTTCCGGATTGAGCTTGATGTCATATGTTCGGAGATTGTCGAACGTGAGCCTTAAGTCATCTATTAAGGATTCGACGTGTCTGGTTTTAATGACCACATCGTCTACGTATGCCTCCACTGTTTTGCCGATTTGCGTTTCCAAGCATGTCTGAATCATGCGTTGATAGGTTGCACCGGCGTTTTTGAGCCCGAAAGACATGGTGTTGAAACAGAAGGGGCTGTATGGGGTGGTGAATGCCGTTGCGGCTATATCGGACTCTGCCATCTTAATTTGATGGTATCCGGAGTATGCGTCAAGGAAACATAATGAGTCGTGACCTGCGATAGCGTCGATAATTTGATCGATGCGGGGGAGGGGGAAGGGATCCTTGGGGCAAGCCTTGTTAAGGTCCTTGAAGTCGACACCTAGGCGCCAGGGTTTGTCCTTCTTTTGTACCGGTGTGCTAGCGATGCGGATGTTTTATTTCTCTAATGAATCCGGCCTCGAGTAACTTGGCTAGCTCCTCTCCCATGGCTTGTTGCTTAGGCTCGAGAAACGCCAAGAGTCTCGCTTGACCGGCTTGTATCCCTTTAGAATGTTTAGGCTATGCTCGGCCCGACTGCGTGGGATTCTGGCATGTCTGAAGGATGCCAGCGAATATGTCCCAATTCTCATAAGAACTCCCGCAGTCCGGCGTCTGTTGTGGGTTCAAATGTGCCCGATGGATGCTGTTTTTATGCACGGTTCGTTGGATGGACACGGAATTTGACTATTTCCGTCCGCTGGTTTAAAAAGAGGTGGACTTGGGTCTTTTGTCGAGTATCACGTCGTCCACATCCCTTTGTGGGCGCTTGTGTGATTAGTTCTTCGACCGCAAGGGGCGGATAACGCCTCGAGGGCCAAAGGCGGCGGTTTTATTTTTCGGTAGGAGTGCTATGTCCGGATCACTAGCTAGAGTGATGATTCCATTGGGCCCAGTGCATTTTGAGCTTCATGTACCCGTAATGGGGTATAGCTTGGAAGATCGTGAATGCCTCCCGCCCTAAAAAGGCGTGGTATCCACTCTTGAGCAGGGGCCACTTGGAAAGTGATTTCTTCGGACCCATAATTCTCCGGCGTGCCGAATACCACATATAGTGTGATTTGCCCAGCACGTCGCGCCTCCCGACTAGGGATGATTCCTCTGAAGGTCGTGCTGCTTTGCTCAATGCGGTTTCTATCTATTTCCATTTTTTTAAGAGTCTCCTCGTAGATGAGGTTTAACTACCGCCACCGTCCATGAGCACTTTAGTAAGCCGGAAGCCGTCCACAATTGGACTAAGGACCAAAGCGGTAGTGCGCGGGCTGTTCGGAATTGAGGTTAAATCCTTTGGCATTGAAGGTTATGGCCGTGTCGTTCCATGGATTTATTGCTGCAACGTGGTGAGACTTCGCAAGGCTGGAGTGCTCGCTATGCCTATTATTTGAGGCGAAGGTCTCGAAGACTGTTAATACCGTATTGTTATTTTCCACGGGATGGTGCTCTGTGGTATTGTTGATGAGGAGATCCTCGCTGCTCTTGGCCACCTGCCGGAGTATCCAACATGCTCTAAGGCTGTGTGTTGGCATGGTATCCGGTGTCTTGTGAATTTTGCATGGCCCATTGAGCCATCCCTCCAATCTGATTCCATACCTGTAGTGGGCTTTGGTTTCTTTGTAATTGGATCGGTGACTTGAGAATACACCCTTTTAGTTGGACGGGGGTTTAGTGAGAGCCGGAGGATCCCGAATTTTGTTTGGGTTTTCAGTGCGCTTCCCATCGCATGATACTTCTGTACTATGGCCACCAAGTCGTGAAGTGTGCTATGTCACGGCGACTTATGGCGTTGAGGATTCCCTTGTCCGTGCAATTTTTGCAAAAGAATGAAATTGCGTCTTCCTCGCGACAGTCCTTGACCTTGCTCATTACAAGGAGGAATCTGGCCCAATAGTGATGTACTGTCTCTTGGGGCTCTTGTCTAATGTGGGAAAGATCACTTATGTCTGGGTGGGTGGGTAGATTTAGGTCCAAACCCTGACCCGATCTGAGACCCAGGGGCGGAGGAGTTTCCGAGCTTGGCAGTTCGGGCTCCGGGATGTTGCCCAATAGTTCTGGCCCGCTATCTGATTCTAGGTTCGAAGCTTGGGCCATGTCCTCCCGTAGACGGGTATCCGGCTCGGAGAGCTCGGGAACCCGGACATAGTTTGTCCTCAACATGGAGGAAGAATCACTGCATTGCTTCTCCACCACCGCTATATCATGGGTGACCGGCGGAGAGTTAATCTCCCTTTGGTCGGGTTTAAGCCCGATCCGATCATAGTCCGTAGCGACTCCCAAGGTGGCGATGCGATCCAAGAGCTCGGTCAAGGAAGAGAGCTCTATTGGATCCATCTACTCGGTGAATCCCGAGCCGACATGGAGGCTATTTTTGATGACTCGAGAAGTCATCGTCGGCTGCTGACGGGTCAACAGCGGTCATGACGAAGCCGCCTTAGTCGGAGAGTTTACCCTACAGCCTGTGTCTCCCCGGAGGTAATGTTGTCCTTGACAACAAGGCGAGCCATCAAGCCTTATCGTGGCGGCACATTGGAACTCTCAATGAAAGCACCAATGTCGATGTCAAAAGCCGGCGGATCTCGGGTAGGGGGTCCCGAGCGTGCGTCTAAGGCAGATGGTAACAGGGAGGCAGGGGACACAATGTTTACCTGTGTTCGGGCCCTCTCGATGGAGGTAATACCCTACTTCCTCGCTTGATTGATCTTGATGATATGAGTATTACAAGAGTTGATCTACCACGAGATCGTGAGGCTAAACCCTAGAAGCTAGCCTATGATTATGATTGTTGTTGTCCTATGGACTAAACCCTCCGGTTTATATAGACACGGAGGGGCTAGGTTACAGTCGGTTACAAGGGAGGAGATCTACATATCCGAATTGCCAAGCTTGCCTTCCACACAAAGGAGAGTCCCACCCGGACACGGGACGAAGTCTTCAATCTTGTATCTTCATAGTCCAACAGTCTGGCCGAAGTATATAGTCCGGCTGTCCGAGGACCCCCTAATCCAGGACTCCCTCAGTTATCAATCCACATGCTCGCAAAAATTGGTGTCATTTCGTGTATCACAACAAATACACCATGTTCAACTGGGACCATTCGGGTCTGCCGATAGGGCAAGTTTCGAAGCACTTTTTTTTTCACACCCACCAAACGTAGCCAAAAAATTTCCACACAACGGCAACACCTTGGCAAGCATGAATGCCAAGTTCCATTGGTTTCCGAAATTTTATGCATTCTCTTGGGTTTTCCTGGTGAAAAAAACATAACATACAGGCCAGACATGACGCAACGTGCATTCCGTGTCCGAATTCACTCAAATTTTGTGTGGGGGCTACCATGGGCATGCCCAATTACCGGCAAAATTTGATGTCATTTCATGCATGACACCAAACTGACCATGTACAACATGGACCTTTCGGGTATGCCGGTAGGACAAGTCCAAAAGCACCTTTTCTTTCACCTCCACCAAACGGACCCAAAATTTTCCACACAACGGAAACATCATGGCAAGCATGCATGCCAAGTTACGTTGGTTTCCGACATTTCATGCATTTTATAGGGTTTTTCCAGTGAAAAAACTCTAAAACACAGGCCAGACGTGACACAACATGCGTTCGGTGTCCGAATTCATTCAAATTTTGCATGCGGGGCTACCATGAGCATGTTGGGGGACGTAGTAATTTCAAAAAAAATCCTACGCACATGCAAGATCATGGTGATGCATAGCAACGAGAGGGGAGAGTGTCGTCTACGTACCCTCGTAGACCGTAAACGGAAGTGTTATGACAACGCGGTTGATGTAGTCACACGTCTTCACGATCGACCGATCCTCAGTACGGAACGTACGACACCTCCGCGTTCAGCACACGTTCAGCTGGGTGACGTCCCGCGAACTCACGATCCAGTAGAGCTTCGTCAGTGCAACAGCATGGTGACGGTGTTGATGAAGTTACCGACACAAGGCTTCACCTAAACACCGCTACGATATGACCAAGGTGGATTATGGTGGAGGGGGGCACTGCACACGGCTAAGAGATCAATGATCAATTGTTGTGTCTTGGGGTGCCCCCCTGCCCCCGTATATAAAGGAGCTAGGGGGGAGGCGGCAGGCCAAGGAGGAGGGCACGCCAAGGGGGGAGTCCTACTCCCACCGGGAGTAGGACTCCTTCTTTCCTAGTAGGAGTAGGAGAAGGGGGAAGGAAGGAGAGAGGAGGAAGGAAAGGGGGGCGCCGCCCCCCTTCCTTGTCCAATTCGGACTAGAGGGGAGGCGGCCTGCCCAGCCGCCCTCCTCTTCTCCACTAAGGCCCAATAGGCCCATTACACTCCCAGGGGTTCTCGGTAACCCCTAAGATCTTGCAAGATATGTCCGAAACGTCCCGAAACACTTTCGGTGTCTGAACATAGTCGTCCAATATATCGATCTTTATGTCTCGACCATTTCGAGACACCACGTCATGTCCGTGATCATATCCGGGACTCTGAACTACCTTCGGTACATCAAAACACAAAAACTCAAAATACCGATCGTCACAGAACTTTAAGCGTGCGGACCCTACGTGTTCGAGAACTATGTAGACATGACCGAGACATGTCTCCAGTCAATAACCAATAGTGGAACCTGGATGCTCATATTGGTTCCTACATATTCTATGAAGATCTTTATCGATCAAACCGCATAACAACATGCGTTGTTCCCTTTGTCATCGGTATGTTACTTGCCCGAGATTCGATCGTCGGTATCTCAATACCTAGCTCAATCTCATTACCGGCAAGTCTCTTTACTTTCGTTAAAGTAATGCATCATCCCGCAACTAACTCATTAGTCACATTGCTTGCAAGGCTTATAGTGATGTGCATTACCGAGAGGGCCCAGAGATACCTCTCCGACAATCGGAGTGACAAATCCTAATCTCGATCTATGCCAACTCTGCGAACACCATCGGAGACACCTGTAGAGCACCTTTATAATCACCCAGTTACATTGTGACGTTTGGTAGCACACAAAGTGTTCCTCCGGTTTTCGGGAGTTGCATAATCTCATAGTCATAGGAACGTGCATAAGTCATGGAGAAAGCAATAGCAGTAAACTAAACGATCAAGTGATAAGCTAACGAAATGGGTCAAGTTAATCACATCATTCTCCTAATGATGTGACCCCGTTAATTAAATGAAAACTCATGTCTATGGCTAGGAAACTCAACCATCTTTGATCAACGAGCTAGTCAAGTAGAGGCATACTAGTGACACTATGTTTGTCTATGTATTCACACATGTATTGTGTTTCCGGTTAATACAATTCTAGCATGAATAATAAACATTTATCATGATTTGAGGAAATAAATAATAACTTTATTATTGCCTCTAGGGCATATTTCCTTGATCTCCCACTTGCACTAGAGTCAATAATCTAGATTACACAGTAATGATTCTAACACCCATGGAGTGTTGGTGTTGATCATGTTTTGTTCGTGGAAGAGGCTTAGTCAACGGGTGCAACATTCAGATCCGTATGTATCTTCTGAATCTCTATGTCTCCCACGGACTTGATCCGGATGGAATTGAAGTGTCTCTTGATGTGCTTGGTCCTCTTGTGAAATCTGGATTCCTTTGCCAAGGCAATTGCACCAAGATTGTCACAAAAGATTTTCATTGGACCCGATGCACTAGGTATGACACCTAGATCGGATATGAACTCCTTCATCCAGACTCCTTCATTTGCTGCTTCGAAGCAGCTATGTACTCCGCTTCACACGTAGATCCCGCCACGACGCTTTGTTTAGAACTGCACCAACCCAGCGGCTCCACCGTTCAATAAAAACATGTATCCGGTTTGCGATTTAGAATCGTCCGGATGGGTGTCAAAGCTTGCATCGACGTAACCATTTACTGACGAGCTCTTTGTCACCTCCATAAGCGAGAAACATATTGTCGGTGTCAAAACCGGCGGATCTCGGAGTAGGGGTCCCGAACTGTGCGTCTAGGCGGATGGTAACAGGAGACAAAGGGACACAATGTTTTTACGCGAGTTCGGGCCCTCTAGATGGAGGTAAAACCCTACTCCTGCTTGATTAATATTGATGATATGGGTAGTACAAGAGTAGATCTACCACGAGATCAAGGAGGCTAAACCCTAGAAGCTAGCCTATGGTATGATTGTTGATGTTGTCGTTGTTGTCCTACGGACTAAAACCCTCCGGTTTATATAGACACTGGATAGGTTAGGGTTACACAGAGTCGGTTACAATGGTAGGAGATCTACATATCCGTATCACCAAGCTTGCCTTACACGCCAAGGAAAGTCCCATCCGGACACGGGACGAAGTCTTCAATCTTGTATCTTCATAGTCTTGGAGTCCGGCGGCGATATTCCGACTATCCGGACACCCCTAGTCCGGGACTCCTCAAGAGCCTGAACCTGGCTTTAATGACGATGAGTCCGGCGCATATTGTCTTCGGCATTGCAAGCGGGTTCCTCCTCCGAATACTTCATAGAAGGTTTTGAACACAAGGATAGTGTCGGCTCGCAAAACAAGTTCCACATAACACCGTAGAGAGAATAATTTTTGCACAGATCTGGCTGACGTATTCAGCGTGACATCACACCACGGCCAGGCCTTTATATGAATCATTTTTACCGTTCCACCTCAGCGCGTTTAGCAAGGCAGTTTCCTTGGCACGTCTTATCAAAGCATAGATCGTGCCCCCCTTATTCCGGGATTCTCATCAATACGGACGTGGGTAACCCAACCGGGCCGGCTGGCTCCGCCTCCTCTATCGGCGAGTCCTAATCGACCACGGGTGGGCTCTTGGTATTCAACCTCTTTATAATGAGACCAAGGCCCTCTCCTTTTTACACCCTCCATCGAAGTTCGCCTCGGCCGAGTTCCAACACCCAAAGCTTCAGATTCAGCGCTCGGACCTTGACGATGTCCGGATCCGACCAACACGGCCGATGGATGTCTTCCTCATCACTGAGAAGAAGATGTGCTAAAGTCACAAGAACGCCAGTACCTAACCGGTGAGATCTCGCATAGGCTGCCTGCTCGGGGTAGGTCATTCCCACTCCCGAGCCCGACGAGAACGTGGTGTTCATGTCCCACTTCCTTCGGGTTTAGGCTTCCCGACGGATCCCTTTGTGCGGGGGCTCGTGTTTTATTATGGGCTTGATTTCCATGACTTGAATCCGGAGTCCATCCTCCATATCTCGTCATTCATTGTTGTATGTGAGGCTTTCCTCCATATTACCCCCCATTTTGGATAGTGGCTCAAGACCTTCAAGGTGGAGCCAAAGATGATCGAGGGGCAACAAACAGAGTGCGGAGGGGCGATCATAAGCAAATGTGCCGATGCTCCGTGGCCCGAGGGCTCTTTTCAAGAGGAGCTTGATTTGTGGCAACGAGGGTGGTTTTATATCACCGCTCCTAGGGGCACCAAATGGGCGGTGCTCCCTGCCTTCCGCTCGGGTCCACCACAGCGGCTGGCATCATGGGTCAACAAGGGGCTCGACTGGGGGCCATCCAAGGACGTTCCCTTGCTGCAGGGCCGTATTCGAGATCTCCAGGAAAGAGGAATCAATCTGGTTGCGATGCGGCGCGCAGTTATGGTGATCCGGGCGCTTCGCCTGCAAACGTCGCCCCCTCCGCTTGTGGGAATTTAATCCGGAGGGACCACGAGCTCTCTAAAATTTTATGGGCACGACGCCCATGGAGATGTATAAACTGTTCTTCGGATCACAAGAGAAGTGTCCGGTTTTGACCGAGGATGCAGGACTAAGCTGCAACCGCCTGGATACTCAAGTAAGTAGTCCTGTAACCGGACAAGCTGTTCCTTCATTTATTTTATATATGTGCCCTTTTAAAGGAGCTGTTTTTGAACAGGAATGGATAGCCAAGGCAAAGTTGATAAGGTGTCCGGCTCCCCTCCCAGAGACCACGCCGGATCCCATGCTGACCAAGATGTTGAAGGTCGCGCCTTTTAAAGAAGGCGAAGGGGGCGGGAAGCAAGCTGCCTTTATGAAGGAGGCCATCGAGGAAGGAGGGATTAAGAGTCCCGTCTCTCGAGGAGAGAAGAGGACCGCTTGAAGATCCGGAGGTCAAGGCCTCAAAGAGGGAAAGGGATCTTCAAAAAGAGTCCGGCAAGGGGAAGTAAACCAGCCGCATTATTTCCACATGTGGATCAGACCTCCAGCGAGCCGTATGTTAAAAAGAAGGGGTTTTGTAGATAAGGAACATACCTGTATTTATTTATGTAGATAACCGAAATTGTACCTTGTAGTTCGGACCTCAGCCCTTCTCAGTGAGCTTCGTCTTGAGGATCTTCTTCCGGAGATGATGGAGAGCGAACGCCTCCACTTACCGCACCCTCATGTGAAGCAGGCGACCCGGAGGTGTCGCCGCGGAGGGTTCCTAAGTCCACGAGGTCGGAAGGTCCGGCGCCGGGTGGTGTGCGGTCGGAGGAGCTGAAGGATCTGCTTTCGAGGCGGCGGCTATTTCAGAGGATCACCCTGCTCTAATGGGTACGGTGATTGAAAGAGTTGCATCCGCGGAGAATGGATTGCATGAAGCCGTCAGAAGCTTACTGACGGGGTTTGAGGTACGTAAAAATGACGTACCTTCTGATAGTTATGCATATAAAATGCGCCCTGTATAGATAGTAGCCCCTGAGACTCGGTATGTTGTCAAAAATTGACAACGTGCCGAGGATCAAATTCTCAGTTATAACATATCGCCGCTCCTAAACAGGTGGCGGGGCGTCCGGAGGCCAGCCGGACTGATGAATATTCCGAACTAATGCGGCGACTTGACGAGGCGGATGCGAACATCAGGCTGGTCAATAAACGGTTCGACGAGTCACAAGGTATGCGACTTCTATGCGGACACCTAGTAAGGGGGCCTGACGCCCATGTCTCACTATTCGTATGCTTAATGCAGGTGGTGCCGCCGCCGTGGAGGAGCTGAGGGCGGAACTCGCCCGAGCAAAAGAGCAGGCCCGAATTAATAATGTGGCTGCTTTAAAGGCAGCCGAAGAGCTAGAAGCCGAACGGGCTGCTCACTGCTGAAGCAGGGAGGAAATGGCCGATATCGCCAAAAAGTTAAGAAATACTACCGACTGCTGCGAGGTTCTTGAAAAAGAACGTCTAGCGGAACAAGAGGGCCTAAAAAAGGCCGCCGCCGAATCCAAGAGTGCCCAAGCGGTGTTGAGAGCTGCCAAGGAGGAGCTGAGTCGGGCGGGGCAATTGCGGTGGAAAATCGTTTACGCTGCGGAGAAAATACACCGATCCAAAGTATGCTCAATTGGATAAGTTGTGGAGTTCGGAGGATGCTTATCTCGGACTTGGCGGCGAAAGGCCATGCGGGACGCGGTTGAGCACTTCGAGGGCGGAAGGGGCCTGAAGGGAAGAGCTATATTGGTCTCAATTCCATAGTCCCGGATCGTCCTTTGTCGTGACCGATCGGTTGGCGAATGGGCGAACTGAATCGGTTGTCCGGCTTTGCCATGAAGCATGTCCTGACCCACTTGTGGCAGGGCGGACCCCACCGAAGAGCTATTTTGGTTTAGTGCAGCGGTTCCTTGGTGCGATTGCATATATCGATGAGATGAGGCGGTCGGCGTGTATTGAGGAGCGCGGATGGCTCTTGCCCGTGTCAAGACATATCTGGGCGAGAGATGAAGGCCACCGATGTTGCATCCCAAGATTCGGACGAAGCCGAGTACCGCCGAGCACTACTTTGAAGAAGTCCTACCGGCGCTTGTTTAATAGAGGCCTTGATGCTCGAAGGATATTTTGTTTTAGATGACATGTATGATCTGGTGAAAACAATGTTTCAATATAATATAAGAGCTTTTTATACTTGTGCGTTCAAGTAGTAAACTACTCCTGTATGCGGCCGTTTATGTATATGTGTATATAACTGAAAGATGGCGTCCTTGGTTTCAAATTTCACGCACATAGTGCGGGGTGTTCTAAAAAGCGCTTTTTCACACTTAATCCAACGTCTTGGTCCTGTTAAGGAGGTGATAAGCGTAGCAAACCAGCAACCGTACTATAATGCTTTATCACTTTCACTTAGCCATAGGAGTTCGAGGGTGGGGCTACGATATAGCCCACAGGGGCACACTTTTCGCCCGCATTCGGGTGCGTATGTGCCTAACCGAAAACCGGTCCTTCGTTAATGCGGAGGAATCTCGAACATTCCCGTAAGTCATCGAGTGGTCGACCGGTCTCTCGCTATATCATGATAGTCGGTTTTCGGCTTTCTCCTTGAGGTGCTCGCCCGGCCAACCGGGCACAATCGCGAAGTGGTTCTCTGGTGCCGTGTTAGCCGTGAAATCGGGCGTAAGGCAGCAAAACACGAGGCAGGCAACCCAACATTTGACCAAGGACATGATTCGAGCTGATGCATATAAGTCCTAACTCGAGACGCGAATACTCCCTAAGGTATTCGGTCTTTATGAAAATGGGCGAGAATGGCGCCCTAAGCCCTGATGTCCAGTGCACGCATAAAAAATTCTGATGCGGTCAATGCCAAAACACCAGCCTCCTCCTCGGTTATAGTAAGGAACCCGGGATGTATATCAACAAGAGACAGTAAAAAAGGTTTACGCAGGTCTTAATGCGAAAAGAATCCTTGCAACGGGTCCCCTCACGCGTCTGCGCTTTGTGTCTCCGTTGCCGTATCACGGGCCGGGTATAGCACGTTGTTCATCTGTAAAGAGAGGAACTTAGTTTTAAAGAAAAAGGATCGTGCAAAATATGTACTTAATAGTAAATAAACAGTATTGTTGAAGAAGTGCATTGAGTTGAGCTTTATTGTCTCTTATTATACATGCATGCAGCCCCTCGTATGGGGGTGTCTTTGCAGTAGGTGCCGGACTCGTCTAGCTGTGTTCGGAGAGTGAATGACCAATGCAGGTTCTTCGCCTAGTAGAGCCGGATAGCTGTGGGGCTGTCAAGGCAGTCTCCCATTTTTCCGTGCTCGAGTACCACTTAATACTTCCTTTTAACGAGATGATGCCGCGTGGACCGGCATTTTAAGTGTTAGAGATGCATAGTGCGGTATTGCGTTAAAGCGGTAAGCTTGGCGTCCCCAATAGTGCTTGATGGCTGCTTTTAAACGGGCGATATGGAAGAGTAACCTTCGCATGACGGAAGTTGCCGGATGAACCGAACAAAACTTCTAGCGATTATGGAGCCCGTACAATGGGCATATGGGCACGGCATTACTCCTTAAAAGGAGGTGTTGCTACGGCGAATTTTGGTTGGGTTTATCCCCATCCTGCGGAGTGTGTCCTGATATATCAGGTTTATGTCACTGCCGCCATCCATGAGGACTCGTGTAAATTGGAATCCATTGATTATGGGATCCAATATCAGGGCAATCCATCCGTGTTAGGATATTTCCAGAATAGTCCTGATGGTCGAAGGTAATTGGTTTTGACAACCAGTGTGCGGCGCGCCTTGTAGTGGGCGCCGCTCTGTTTTTCCCTTTGATCACGTGAAGTGAGTTTATGATTTTGACCTCTTGTGGGAAAGTCTTTTGTTTTCCAAGGCTCTGCGTGTGGTGCTCGTCGTCATCTTCACTTGGTGTATCGAGCCCCTTGTGTTCGGCGTTCAGTCTGCCGGACTGTTTGAAGACCCAACAATTTCGGTGGGTATGGTTAGCGAGCCTCCCAGAGTACTGTGGTATTTGACATACCTTGTCCGAGATTTTGTTGAAGTTGGATAGCTCATCGCTATTGTCCTTAAGGGGCAGTTTTTGTTGTTCTCGCCGTGAGCTTTTGAATCCGGCGTTGACCGCCGTGCTCTTTGGACTGTTCCTTTTAATCCGGCGCTGGTCCTTGTTGCGCGTGGTTTCCCATTTCCATCCACGATTTCGGATGTACTTGGGTGTTGGTGTCTGCATCTTGCTAGCTACTGTCCTCTCTTGTGTAAGCGGGTCATGAGGCTTGTTAGAGCGGCCATTGTTCTTGGTTTTTCTTGGCCGAGGTGTCTGGCGAGCCATTCGTCACGGACATTGTGTTTGAAAGCTGCTAAGGCTTCGGCGTCCGGAAAGTCGACTATTTGGTTCTTTTTAGTGAGGAACCTGTTCTGAATTCTCGGGCTGACTCTCCGGGCTGTTGAGTTATGTGACTTAGATCGTCTGCATCCGGAGGGCGGACATAAGTCCCCGAAAAGTTTGCAGAAATGCATCCCCGAGCTCTTCCCGGCTTCCAATGGTATTTTCGGGAGGCTCTTAAGCCAATGCCGAGCTGGCCCTTTGAGTTTAAGGGTAAATATTTTATGGCGTGGAGATCATCTCCTCTAGCCATGTGTATGTGGAGGATGTAATCCTCAATCCAGACTCGTGGTCTGTTGTTCCGTCATATGCTTCTATGTTTACGGGTTTGAATCATTTGAAATTCATGATCCAAAGACCTCATCGGTGAAACATAGGGGGTGTGCGGCTACCGTATTTGGGTGTGCCGTGATCTTCGGAATTTTGGCGTGTTGCATTGCTTTGTGAGCATGCTTTCTTGGCCCATAGATGGACGGCTGGGCCATCCTTTTGATGTGAATCCTTATGCGGATCGCGTATTGACTTGTGTCTTGGCACCATTCGCCGCTCTCTTCTTCTTGTGAGGTCGTCCATCCGGTAGGGTGGCTTTCTTGCTTTTTGATTGTGGGGGCTCTAAGGCCTCCTCGTTGAATTTGGGCAGTAGCTTTCTTTTGGGTAGCTCTTTGTTCGGCGAGTGTCGCCGTACTTTGTCTGATCTTGAATACTTTCTCCATCGATCCTCGAGTGCATCTTCCGCTGTTTTGAGCTTACATACGCTTTTTCGTTGTGCTACGCTGTGATGGCGGCAAGCCTTTACGGAGGTCATTTGCTCCAATAATTTGTCCGCGCCGATCGTCCGGACTGTTGTCTTCGTCGAGGACAGATTGTTTATCCACGTTGTCTTGTTCGGACGATTGCTCAATAGCTTGTTCGTTGTCCACCGGTTCGCCTCGCTTATGGCTGGGTCTTTGTTGAGGCGGGACTTTGTTCGGCGTTTACGTTGCCGTTTGACTGCTTTGAGGGATTTATCCTTCGTGGCGTCTCGTTGTTCCTCGTCTTCATTTCCTTTAGGTGTATCCACCATGTATACATCATGAGATGAGGTTGTTATCCGACATCCTAGAGGTGCTTTGGCTCATTGTTGTCTCCTACATCGCCGCCCATACCGGCGATGTCTCCGGAGTCGAAGTCGAGCACGTCGTGTAAACTTCGATAGTGGCTCTGAAGTGGGTGGTGGGTGGGACTTGAATTTCTTCGCCATTCGTATCCCAACCTTCCTGACCGTAGTCGGCCAGACTCTCCGGGTAAAGAGAGACTTTATTGAATTCAGGGATGTCGCCAAAGGGCGAGTCTTTGAAAGATGTCCATGACCGTGAACTCCATGATGACGCGTAATCGGATTCGATTGGCGGGCGCGGAGGGTTCGGAGTCCGGAGAGGAGTCCGGCACCACAGAGTCGAGGTCTTCGCAAAGGGCGAGGATGGAGTTCGGCTCTATCGCCGTAGTGATTGTAGCCCCAGAGGCGGTGTCCAACCACTCGTCCTCGATCGGGGAATCCGGCTCCGGATTAAGGGTCGGAGCGGATACTGGTGCGGCCTCCAGGGCCTTTGATCGGCCATGAGCGAGATCATGCCCATCGAAGCGAAGGCGGCACGCTTGCTGCGGCTCGAATCCGTCGAAGATCTAGTCGCGGATATCGGCTGTATAGTTTAAACTTCCAAATCTGACACGATGGCCAGGGGCGTAGCTTCGATCTGCTCCAAATGGCCAAGAGAATTGGCCCATGATGCAAAGCCGCCCGAACACGAAGATCTGTCCGGGAGAAAAGTCTCACCACGGACCGCGTCGTGGTTGATGATCGAAGGAGCCATCGGGCCTATCGGTGGCGACAGAGAGGAACTCTCAATGAAAGCACCAATGTCGGTGTCAAAACCGGGCGGATCTCGGTAGGGGGTCCCGAAGGCATGCGTCTAAGGCGGATGGTAACAGGAGACAAGGGACACAATGTTTTACCCAGGTTCGGGCCCTCTCGATGGAGGTAAAACCCTACTCCTGCTTGATTAATATTGATGATATGGATAGTACAAGAGTAGATCTACCACGAGATCAAGGAGGCTAAACCCTAGAAGCTAGCCTATGGTATGATTGTTGATGTTGTCGTTGTTGTCCTACGGACTAAAACCCTCCGGTTTATATAGACACGGATAGGTTAGGGTTACACAGTCGGTTACAATGGTAGGAGATCTACATATCCGTATCACCCAGCTTGCCTTCCACGCCAAGGAAAGTCCCATCCGGACACGGGACGAAGTCTTCAATCTTGTATCTTCATAGTCTTGGAGTCCGGCCGCGACGATAGTCCGGTATCCGGACACCCCCTAGTCCGGGACTCCCTCACATATCCTTAGTTCTTTTCAGGTATTTCAGGATGTTCTTGACCGCTGTCCAGTGATCCACTCCTGGATTACTTTGGTACCTCCCTGCTAAACTAATAGCAAGGCACACATCAGTCCGGTACACGACATTGCATACATGATAGAACCTATGGCTGAAGCATAGGGAACACTTTTCATTTTCTCTCTATCTTACATGGTGGCTCGGGCATTGAGTCTGACTCAACCTTGTAACACAGGCAAGAACCCTTTCTTTGCTTGATCCATTTTGAACTTTTTCAAAACTTTATCAAGGTATGTGCTTTGTGAAAGTCCAATTAAGCGTCTTGATATATCTCTATAGATCTTGATGCCTAATATATAAGCAGCTTCACCGAGGTCTTTCATTGAGAAACTCTTATTCAAGTATCCTTTTATGCTATCCAGAAATTCTATATCACTTCCAATCAACAATATGTCATCCACATATAATATTAGAAATGCTACAGAGCTCCCACTCACTTTCTTGTAAATACAGGCTTCTCCAAAAGTCTGTATAAAACCATAGGCTTTGATCACACTATCAAAACGTTTATTCCACTCCGAGAGGCTTGCACCAGTCCATAAATGGATTGCTGGAGCTTTGCACACTTTGTTAGCTCCCTTTGGATCGACAAAACCTTCTGGTTGCATCATATACAACTCTTCTTCCAGAGATCCATTCAGGAATGCAGTTTTGACATCCATTTGCCAAATTTCATAATCACAAAATGCGGCAATTGCTAACATGATTCGGACGGACTTAAGCATCGCTTCTGGTGAGAAAGCCTCATCGTAGTCAACCCCTTGAACTTGTCGAAAACCTTTCGCAACAAGTCGAGCTTTATGAGCGATAACATTACCATCGCCACGGTCTTCTTCTTGAAGATCCATTTATTCTCTATGGCTTGCCGATCATCGGGCAAGTCAACCAAAGTCCACACTTTGTTGTCATACATGGACCCCATCTCAGATTTCATGGCCTCAACCCATTTTGCGGAATCTGGGCTCACCATCGCTTCTTCATAGTTCATAGGTTCGCCATGGTCAAGTAACATGACTTCTAGGACAGGATTATTGTACCACTCTGGTGTGGATCTTACTCTGGTTGACCTACGAGGTTTGGTAGTAACTTGATCTGAAGTTTCATGATCAATATCATTAGCTTCCTCACTAATTGGTGTAGGTGTCACAGGAACCGGTTTCTGTGATGAACTACTTTCCAATAAGGGAGAAGGTACAGTTACCTCATCAAGTTCTACTTTCCTCCCACTCACTTTTTTCGAGAGAAACTCCTTCTCTAGAAAGGATCCATTCTTAGGAACGAATGTTTTGCCTTCGGATCTGTGATAGAAGGTGTACCTAACAGTTTTCTTTGGGTATCCTATGAAGACACATTTCTTCGATTTGGGTTCGAGCTTATCAAGTTGAAGCTTTTCCACATAAGCATCGCAGCCCCAAACTTTAAGAAACGACAACTTTGGTTTCTTACCAAACCACAGTTCATAAGGCGTCGTCTCAACGGATTTTGATGGTGCCCTATTTAACGTGAATGCATCCGTCTCTAAAGCATAACCCCAAAACAATAGCGGTAAATCAGTAAGAGACATCATAGATCGCACCATATCTAGTAAAGTACGATTACGACGTTCGGACACACCATTAAGCTGTGGTGTTCCTGGTGGCGTGAGTTGCGAAACTATTCCGCATTGTTTCAGATGAAGACCAAACTCTTAACTCAAATATTCTCCTCCACGATCAGATCATAGAAACTTTATTTTCTTGTTACGATGATTTTCCACTTCACCCTGAAATTCTTTGAATTTTTCAAATGTTTCATACTTATGTTTCATTAAGTAGATATACCCATATCTGATCAAATCATCTGTGAAGGTGAGAAAATAACGATACTCGTCGCGAGCCTCAATATTCATCGGACCACATACATCAATATGTATGATTTTCAACAAATCTGTTGCTCGCTCCATTGTTCCGGAGAACGGCGTTTTAGTCATCTTTCCCATGAGGCATGGTTCGCAAGTGATTCATAATCAAGTGATTCCAAAAGTCCATCAGTATGGAGTTTGTTCATGCGCTTTACACCAATATGACCCAAACGGCAGTGCCACAAATAAGTTGCACTATCATTATCAACTCTGCATCTTTGGCTTCAACATTATGAATATGTGTATCACTACTATCGAGATTCAACAAAAATAGACCACTCTTCAAGGGTGCATGACCATAAAAGATATTACTCATATAAATCGAAGAACCATTATTCTTAGATTTAAATGAATAACCGTCTCACATCAAACAAGATCCAGATATAGTGTTCATGCTCAACGCTGGCACCAAATAACAATTATTCAGGTCTAAAAATAATCCCGAAGGTAGGTGTCACAGCCCTAGCTTAGTCCTTGCTTGACTCTGCATAAGGATTCATGCAACATGTTTAAATTTAAAGAAACTTGAAATAGGGATGACAGAACCCCCAGCACCCCCCTCTTAAACCAACTAGGGTTTACTAAAATCATTTTCAATGAACCCAAAATGCCCTTCTAAAATGTTCATCATCTTTGCCTTGGTCTAGAACCTCTGACAAAAATGGTGCACACTTTTCTAGGACAACAGAGGGTCTTTGGATTAAATCATTAGTTATTTGCATTTGGGCATTTAAATGCTATAAAATATTTTAAATGCTCAAATAATCATGAACTAAAAACTTTACTGTTGGAAATATCCCAAACAGTAGCCTTGAGCAGTTTCATGATTTTTGAGTTAGTTTTAGTATTTTAACAAAAGCCCTAAAGTTGCAGAAGAAATAGAAAAACTGAAACAAAAGAGAGAGAGAGAGAAAGGATATCTACCTGGCGCCCACCAACCGGCCCAGCTCCCCCATGCTGGTCCAGCGCCGTGCGGCCCAGCCCACTCGTCGCCCCCCCTGTCGCCTTCCTCCTCGCGCCCAAGAGGGCAGCGTGGCCGACGACGTGGCGCACGCCTGCCACCTCCTGCTTGCCGCCGCTGGCTTCTTGGGAGATGCCACTGCCCCTCGGACCCCTCTCACTCTCCCTGGACCCCTTCCCCTCCTCTGCTCTCTCCCCCGTGCAGCCCGAGCGGAGCTCGTCGCCACCGCTCGCCGTTGCCGCACCCAGAGCCTCCCCCTCAACCCCTCGTCGTGCCCAGTAGCTCGGCTACCTCGTCCTCGACCTCCTCGCCAAGCCAAGCGATGCCGGACGCCGCCAAACGCCTCACCACCGTCTTCTTCAACCTCGGGCCACCGAGATCGCCGCGACCGTGCGCCCGCTTCGACGCTTCCCCGAGCTCGCTGAGGCCACCGAACGAACTGCTGTGAGCTCCTGCATGGATCCCCTCCTTCCTTCCCTTCGATTTCGAGCCATAGACGTCGCCCCCTTGACGACCGTAGCCGCCGCCGCTTGAGCTCGTCGCCGACGCAGCTCCGGTGACCAAATGGTCACCCCGGCGAGTCCAACTTGCTCCCCGCAACGCGTAGTGCCCCGCTAGACCTTCGCCTCACTTGTTTGCGCATCGCAGCGCCAACCCCACACCCACCCGAACTCCGGCCGCCGCCAAAGCTCGTCGCCAGCATGATTCCGGTGACCCCTGCGCCCAACTCCGCCTCCTCTTGATGCGGGAGGGCAAGGGCAACCCCCTGGTGCCCTCATTTGCCGCTGCCGTGGCCTCTAGAGTGGACGCCGCCCGGCGTCAGGTGCTTTCGCCGCTTTGAACTCCGATGAGATGACGTGGCCGTCATTAGCAGCTAACAGCCCCGCTAATCAAACCCCACAGTCAATGACAAACGGGCCCCACTGTTTTAATTAACCAGCTAATGAAATAAGTTAGAATTAATCTAAGTCCAAGGTTTATCGCCACGTTGACCTACCGGGACGTGTCCGCTGACCGTCCCACTTGCCATCCACCCAAACCAGCACGAGACATCGACGTATGGGTCCCACCGGTCAGGTTTGACCTGGACCATCTCCGTTGACCGCTGACATCACAATGACGCTTAATGTCGATGCGATAATGCATTTACGGATTTATTTATATACAGGAAATTCCAGAAAATAACCAAAACTTCTAAAAATCATAGAAAATCAACCGTAGCTCCAAATCAAACAAATTATATATGAAAAATGATCAGAAAAATGCAATCTATCCATCTGTACTAGTTTCATGCATGTTTAAACAACTTAAACTTGCTGTTTAGATCAAAACATTATAATTCACTTTATAAGTTATTAGTTTGAATTTGAATTTGAACCTTTGGTTCAAATCAACTCAAACCATACGTTCTTAGCTGCATTATCTCAAATCACAGCATATTGACATGTCATGATCATGCATCATATTGTGCATTGCATTGATTGTGTTCTTTACTGTGTTCTTAGGTGGTTGTTCCCCCTCGGTAGACATATGTTCCGATGATGAGTTCGATGACACCGATGAAGAGCTATAATATCTTCAGAAGTGCCAGGCAAGCAAAACCCCCTTGTTCATTCTGATACAATCCTACTCTCTCGCTCCTGCTCTCTTTTACTGCATTAGGACAACAACGAGTCAACTGTTACATGCTGCGGTAGTTGAACCCTTTCCTCTGCATGACCTGTCATTGCCACAGTAAATAGATGAAACCCACTAGCATGAGTAGGAGTTGTTTGAGCCCTGTTGTGCCTACTCATTCATGCTTGTTTGTCATGCCTGCTACTGCTTAGAGTTGAGTCAGGTCCGATTCATCGGGGATGAATCAGAGGTGTGTGAACATGTCCTACTGTGTGTGAGCTAAGTGTGTGAACACGATTTGGTAAAGGTAGCGGTGAGAGGCCATGTAGGAGTACATGGTGGATTGTCTCATTGAAGCCGTCCTCAGGAACTGAGTTCTGTGTTTGTGATCCATGAACAGCTACTACCACACATTGGGATCCTTAATTGACTCTCTCGACTTATTAACCGTCCTTGTCCTCTGTCCAGGAGTTGCAACTAGTTTCTGGTGTTTGTAGGATATGTGTTGGAGGCCGTGCGTAGCGCTGACCCTAGGGGTGGGCTATGATGCGGTAGATACAACGTGGCACGGTGTACCGGAGCCCGTTTGGTGTCTCGGGAACCCTGCACACATCGTTTGGGGCTGTGAGCGAAACTCCGGCCGGATCTCCTCGCAGATGGAACCCGAATAGGCGATAAACCTGGACTAGAGACTTGTGTGGTTAGTCAGGTCATGGCCGACTCCCTTGCCAGGCTTCCGCTTGAAGGTTGCCGAGATACACGACGTGTACATGGTGGTAAGTGGCGAGAGCGTGTGTGAAGAAGTACACCCCTGCAGCGTTATAAATGATCAATTCGGATAGCCGCGTCCACGGTAAAGGACTTCTGGGTTGCCTATATCAGTTCATAGACAAGTGAAAGTGGATACTCTAAAACTCGCAAGATAAGCGTGAGTGCTATGGATGGCGTTCTCGTAGGGAGACGGGAGCGGATCCATAGTGGTGTATTGATATGGTGAATATCTGGACTCGTGTGCGCCACCTCAAAAGAGTTACTTGCAGTCGTAGTTAGGATACCCACCGAGTCAAAGCTGGCTTGCTGTAGTCAAACTCCACCACCCCCCTTGTTGATACCGATGCATATGTAGTTAGTTACGATGTAAGTCTTCTTTGGGTACATTTGTACTCACGTTTGCTTAATTTATGTTTTGCGAGAGAGACTTCGGTCTGCTAATAGTTCCGCGTGGACTTGACGTTTAGCTTGATACCTCACCACGATCTTGTGCCCTCGGCAGATCTGGTAGATAGTCGTGCTTCTCACCTTTTTCATTTGTAGATGTCTGTACTCGGACATGTTAAGCTTCCGCGTGTGCTTTGATTTGTATGTTTCAATGTTGGGTCGTGAGACCCATGTTTGTAATATCTCGCTCCTCGGAGCCTATTGAATAAATACTTGAGTCATAGAGTTATGTTGTGATGCCATGTTGTATTTACACATATCGAGCATATTGTGTGTATGTTTGAAATGCTTGGTATGTGTGGGATCCGACAATCTAGTTGTTTATCCTTGGTAGCCTCTCTTATGGGGAAATGTAGTCTAGTGCTTCCTTGAGCCATAGTAGTCCGCTACAGCCCGGATCACCGGAGTCCTGCTAGCCCAGCACTACTGCTCAGGACTCTTGATCGGCCGGCATGTGTTTCACTGCTCGTGGTTCGTCTTTTCCCTGGGAAATGTCACGTGGTGACATCCGAGTCCTGCCTAGCTCGCTACAGCCGGGTTCCCGGAGTCCTCATAGCCCAAAGGTTACAGCCCGGATTCACACGTCACGACCGACATGCTCAAGTTGATTCATGTATGCCTGTCCCCATGGGTTAGTGCCGCTTTGGGTTCACGACTAGCCATGTCGGCCCGGGTTCTCTCATCATATGGATGCTAGCGACACTATCATATACATGAGCCAAAAGGCATAAACGGTCCTGGGCCATGGTAAGGCGACACCCGTGGGAATACCGTGTGAGGCCGCAAAGTGATATGAGGTGTTACCGGCTAGATCGATGTGACTTGGAATCGGGGTCCTGACAGTAGGATGTAGAGGTAGCGTGCCGACGGCGATCACATCGACTTTGGAACCATTTCCCACGCGCATCGTCACCTCGTCCTTAGCCAATCTTCGCTCAATCTGTAGTCCCTATTTTGAGTTGCAAATATTAGCAATGTAACCAAGTATCAAATACACAAAAGCTACTAACGAGCTTTAGTAAGGTACACATCAATAACATGTATATCACATATACCTTTTGTTCACCTTGCCATCCTTCTTATCCGCCAAATACTTGGGGCAGTTCCGCTTCAAAGGTGACTACCGATCTGTTTGTAGTAGAAGCACTCGGTCCTCGTGCTTAGGTCAAAACTTAGGTTTCTTCTCCTGAGCAGCAACTTGTTTGCTGTTCTTCTTGAAGTTCCTTCTTCTTCCCTTTACCCTTTTTCTTGAAGCTGGTGGTCTTGTTGACCATCAACATTTGATGCTCCTTCTTGATTTCTACCTCCGCAACCTTTAGCATTGCGAAGAGCTCGGGAATTGTCTTATCCATCCCTTGCATATTATAGTTCATCACGAAGCTCTTGTAGCTTGGTGGCAGTTATTGAAGAATTCTTTCAATGACACTATCATCCGGAAGAATAACTCCCAGTTAAATCAAGTGGTTATTATACCCAGACATTTTGAGTATATGTTCCTTGTAACTATTCTCCTCCATCTTGCAGCTGTAGAACTTATTGAGAGTTCATATCTCTCAATCCGGGCATTTGCTTGAAATATTAACTTCAACTCCTGGAACATCTCATATGCTCCATGACGTTCAAAACATCGTTGAAGTCTCGGTTCTAAGCCGTAAAGCATGGCAAACTGAACTATCGAGTAGTCATCGACTTTGTTGGCGAGACGTTCTTAATGTCGCTGGATTGCATCTGCAGCAGGCCTGGCACCCAACGTTGCTTCCAGGACGTAATTCTTCTGTGCAGCAATGAGGATAATCCTCAAGTTAAGGACCCAGTCCGCGTAATTGCTACCATCATCTTTCAACTTTGCTTTCTCAAGGAACGCATTAAAATTCAACGGAACTACAACACGGGCCATCTATCTACAACAACATAGACAAGCAAAATACTATCAGGTATTAAGTTCATGATAAATTTAAGTTCAATTAATCATATTACTTAAGAACTCCCACTTAGATAGACATCTCTCTTATCATCTAAGTGATCACGTGATCCAAATCAACTAAACCATAACCGATCATCACGTGAAATGGAGTAGTTTTCAATGGTGAACATCACTATGTTGATCATATCTACTATATGATTCACGTTCGACCTTTCGGTCGCAGTGTTCCGAGGCCATATTTGCATATGCTAGGCTCGTCAAGTTTAACCCGAGTATTTCTGCGTGTGCAAAACTGGCTTGCACCCATTGTATGTGAACGTAGAGCTTATCACACCCGATCATCACGTGGTGTCTCGGCACGACGAACTTTG
The DNA here is from genome assembly GCA_021605145.1 of Aegilops bicornis. Classification (NCBI taxonomy): domain Eukaryota; kingdom Viridiplantae; phylum Streptophyta; class Magnoliopsida; order Poales; family Poaceae; genus Aegilops; species Aegilops bicornis. The sequence goes on along the minus strand of JAHIAL010000021.1, from coordinate 296,106 downwards.
GCAACAGTGCATACTCAGGGAGAACACTTGTACCTTGAAATTTAGTGAGAGATCATCTTATAATGCTACCGTCAATCAAAGCAGAATAAGATGCATAAAGGATAAACATCACATGCAATCAATATAAGTGATATGATATGGCCATCATCATCTTGTGCCTTTGATCTCCATCTCCAAAGCACCGTCATGATCACCATCGTCACCGGCGCGACACCTTGATCTCCATCGTAGCATCGTTGTTGTCTCGCCAACTATTGCTTCTACGACTATCGCTACCGCTTAGTGATAAAGTAAAGCAATTATAGGGTGATTGCATTGCATACAATAAAGCGACAACCATGTGGCTCCTGCCAGTTGCCGATAACTCTGTTACAAAACATGATCATCTCATACAGTAAAATATAGCATCATGTCTTCACCATATCACATCACAACATGCCCTGCAAAAACAAGTTAGACGTCCTCTACTTTGTTGTTGCAAGTTTTTCGTGGCTGCTACGGGCTGAGCAAGAACCGTTCTTACCTACTGTAGGATCGAAAGTATGTCCAGAGGGGGGGGGGTGATTAGACTACTTGACCAAATAAAAACTTATCATTTTCCCAATTTTAGTCTTTGGCAGATTTTAGCTATTTTAGCACAAGTCAAGCAATCTTAACACAATTCAAGCAAGCATGCAAAGAGTATATGAGCAGCGGAAAGTAAAGCATGCAACTTGCAAGAATATAAAGGGAAGGGTTTGGAGAATTCAAACTAAGCTGGAGACACGGATGTTTTTGTCGTGGTTCCGATAGGTGGTGCTATCGTACATCCACGTTGATGGAGACTTCAACCCACGAAGGGTAACAGTTCTTGTGAGTCCACGGAGGGCTCCACCCACGAAGGGTCCACGAAGAAGCAACCTTGTCTATCCCACCATGGCCGCCGCCCACGAAGGACTTGCCTCACTAGCGGTAGATCTTCACAGTAAGGCGATCTCCTTGCCCTTACAAACTCCTTGGTTCAACTCCACAATCTTAATGGTAGGAATGGAATATCTTGGCCTCAACACATGAGTAGGTGGTTCCTTCTCAGAAACAGCAAGTTGGAAGTGTAGGTTTGTTCTGATGGCTCTCTTCACGAATGAAGAGGAGGTGGAGGGGTATATATTGCCTCCACACAAAATCTAACCATTACACACAACTTGCCAAACTCGGTGAGACCGAATTGAGAAACTCGGTCGGACCGATTCAACAAATCTAGTGACTGTTAGGGTTTTCGGTGGGACCAACATGCAACTCGGTAGGACCGATATGGTTAGGGTTAGGGCACAACGTAATCTCGGTGAGACCGATTACACAAACTTCGGTGAGACCGATTTTGGTAATAAGCTAACCAGAGAGAGTTGGTCAGTAAACTTCGGTGGGACCGATTCGCTCATTTCGGTGAGACCGAAATGTTACAAAAAGGAAACAGAGAGTTTACATTGCAATCTCGGTGGGACCGATCGCTCATCTCGGTGGTACCAAACGCGTTCTGAAGGAAACAGAGAGATTACAATCCCATCTCGGTGAGACCGAGATCCCTATCGGTGAGACCGATTTTCCTAGGGTTTGTGGCGTTGGCTAAGACATCCGAACTTCGGTGGCGCTCGGATAGAAAGAATCGGTGGGGCGAAGTTTGACCTTTTGTTTAGGACATATGTGGATGTGAGAAAGTAGTTGAGGGCTTTGGAGCATATCACTAAACACCGAGAGCAAGAAACTCATTAAGCAACACCTCATCCCCTCTTGATAGTATTGGCTTTTCCTATGGACTCAATGTGATCTTGGATCACTAAAATATAAAATATAGAGTCTTGAGCCTTTGAGCTTGAGCCAATCCTTTTATCCTTAGCATTTTGAGGGATCCACTTTTCCCATCCATGCCATGCCATCCATTGAGCTTTTCTTGAAATATTCATCTTGGAATGATGTTAGCTCAATGGGCTATATGTTGTTAGGAATTACCAAAACCACCTAGGGATAGTTGCACTTTCAATCTCCCCCTTTTGGTAATCGATGACAACATATAGATCAAAAGCTTCGACAAATGATAATAAGAGTGAAAAAACATTGTCGCTTTGAGAAGTATGTGATAAGCAAGAGCTCCCCCTAAATTTGTGCATAGTTTAAGATTTGCTTTGGACTGCAAATGCACAAGGAGTTAGGCTCATGGGTAACTCTTCCATGTCACATACATCTTGGTGGAGCGCTCAAAATGATAATGATTGAATACATGCACTCATCACCAAGCAAAGTGAATGATCATATAGAGATAAAAAGGATAATGTCATCCAACAAGCATAAATGTAGCATATGATCAAACACATGATCATCCAGGTATCACACAGACATAAAGTATCTCAAACAAGCAAATAAAGTTCAACCACCAAAGCAAGAGATAACAAAAAACAACACTCTCTCTCGAAGCCTAGGATCTATACATTTTTCTCCCCCTTTGGCAACAAGTTACCAAAAAGTTCATAGAAAATGCATAGCACTAGATCGACTCTCGGGCTTGATCTTCGTGTGGTGGTGTAAACAGAACGCCAAGGGCCAAAGCATCGAGTTGATGTAGATGGAGCCGGAGGTGTAGGTCTTGGAGCTGAGTGGCACCGGCATGTGTAGTGTGCGGATGAAGTGGCTCGTGTCTGTCACTTGGCATTGCAGCTGGTCTCTGTGCTCTAGGCACTCTGGCAAATGCCTTAGTGGTTGACTTGCCCTTCCTCTCACGCATATCATCCTGAAGTTGCTCAACAACGGATTTGGATCTCTGTGACCTTCACATCCATGTCATAGAACTTCGCTCCATGATCCTCTCCAAGCTCTCCACGGTTTCGAGTCAAGGTGGCCAGCCCCTTCTCAATCCTCGAGTGGATGCAATCAAGTAGCCAAGTTGATCCTGTTTGCTCTTCAGAAAGTCTTGAGATGCCTCTTCCATTGTTGGCATCTTGGCAGCCTTCTCGATCCTTGCCTTCTCCTTCTTAGCTTGTGCTTGCAATCAAGATGGTTCATCTTCATCCATAACCACTTAGTTGTCCTCGAAGTCTGGATAGATAGGCATGTGCTCCTTATCCAACAGGTATGTGCTCGTGCCCATCTTGGAGTTTATCAGCTCCACGGATCGTGGGGCATATCCACAACTTCTTTTACGGTGTTCTTGTCCTCTTGATAGTCTCAACTATAAGGCTCATGACCTTAAACTTCTGTGGCACATCAAATATATGTAGCAGATTTATTGCATGGCCTCTGATCATTCTGTGATCACAAGACTTGGGATAGAGAGTGTGCCTGAGGATCCAATTGATTGTAGGCAGACCTGACAGCAAGTGTTTTACCGATCCAAACTGGTGAGTCTCAAGATCTGCATCAGGAATCTCTTTGTACATACGTGCCATAGAGTTGTGATCCATCTTCTTCTTGGCATAGACATCCAAGTCATCCTCTTCCTCCTTAGGTGCATTGATCAGATTTGCCCATTCCTCAATAGATGATTGGTAGCTTGTACCTTGAGACATCCATACTATCCTCGCCATCTGGATAGAAGTGTGTGGAGTAGAATTGCATTATGAGCTCCTCATTCCACTTTGTGAGCTTCTGCCCAACAAAGTCTGCAAATCCACAAGCACTGAAGCTGTCATACACTCCAGGATAGTGTTCCTCATTCTCCTTTATGTAGGTTCAGTCGACCCACCTCATGTCACACACTATAGGCTTCTTGTCCAACAAAATTGTCTCATAGAAGTCCTGCTGTTCCTTTGTGTGGAACCTGTAGTCAACAGCAGTCCTCCTTCAGGTGGCATATGGATCCGACTCTCTCCATAGCCTCAATCCCGAGTCTCTCCTGATCTTCATGTTCTCATCCACAGGATGAGCATCATTGTGGTCTGGAATCTTTGGCTTCAACTTTCTAAGGATATGCTCTTCATCTTCTTCTTCTTCAGCAATAGTCTCAGGCACTGGGGCCTTGTTCTTCTCAGCAGCAGATATGTTCCTGGTATTCCTCTTTGGTGCAATCTTTGGTTTGGAGACAGCTTTGGGTGCTTCTTTGGGCTTTGATGATGCAGCCCCTGACCTAATAGCATCATCCATAAGCTTCTGAGCCTTGGGTGCTGGTGCAACAACCTCTTCTTCTTCCTCTTCCTCTTCCATCATGGAAGGCTTTCCAATAACTCTGGCCATGGTCTTCTTGACCCTTTCCTTCCTTTTCTTCCCTTCTGCAGCAGCCTCTTTGGGTTGAGATTCCAAAGATGCTTGAGTGGAGGCTCTGGCTTTAGACATGGGTTGTCTTCTTGCTGGCCTTTTGGTCTTCGAGACTGGCTTGGTGGCAGCAGCTGTGCTATACTCCTTCTTGAGCACCTTTTTCTTGGAAATGGCCTCATCCTCTACAGCCACATAGTCTTCATCCTCAGATTTCGAGGTTTTCTTCTTTCTGGCCCTGGTGGCAGCTTTGGGCAAGTTGCTTGGGGTGCTTCTGCTACCCTCATCTCGAAATGCTAGAGGGACTAGTGCCCTCACTCATCTGAATCTGCTCCTCCGACTTGTTACATTTGTCACTCGATCGGACATATTGCAAACACTTGTTGCAGACCTTGTGAATAGATATAGATGAGATAGAGTGGATGAGCATCACAAAATCTGAGGTTTTTGCAAACGAGTGAGTCAAAAACTTAGTTTTAGTTTTCCACAGAAAGCATTTCGGATCAACCGATTTGCAAACTCGGTGATACCGAAGCAGCTTTTGGAACCTAAACTAGTGAACTCGGTTAGACCGAGTCACAGTTTGGTGGCACCGAGACTGCTAGGGTTTCACAAAGTCCTGAACTCGGTCACACCGATTTGCAATTCTCGGTCAGATCGAGAACCACATGTGCAATGGCCTTAGCCGAATCGGTGGAAACGAGTTCTACAACCCGGTGGGTCCGAGATGGTTTCGGCGGAAACCTAACCCTAAATTTTCAATTCATCTCTAATCTACGGAGTGTTTTGACTGGATAGAATAGTTTCAATCGTGGCAAGAATCATGATGAACACAATGTGCTAGGAATCGGATGGGGATAGCACTGTGATCGAGTCCATACCCTAGCTTGGCGATGAAATCGCCACGGGCGGCAACGGCGGGGTTGAATTCCGCTGACGGCAGCGAGACCAATGATGTATAAGGCGGTCAAGACAAGGAGGACGATCCGGAGACCACGGAGGCAGAGCGAGCTATGCGCTGGCGAAGGGTTTTGGAGAAAGTTTCCAAATTTTGCCCGTGAGTATATATAGCCCGACTTGTCGGTGACCGAAAGTGGAACAACTTCGGTGGCACCGAGATGCATAATCGCTGACAAGCATAAAGAACTCGGTGTGACCGAAAGTTCAAATCGGTTGCACCGAGATGGAAAACCTAGATCGACTTAGTGATCTCGGTATGACCGAAATGGAGGAATCGGTCAGACCGAAAAACACAAAGAAGTTTTGGAAGTTTAAGTCTATGACGAATCGGGGACTCGAAGGTGCTCCTCACCTGAGTGGTTCAATCTGACTTGATCAAATTTTGTGATGCAACATGAATAGAGTTTGAGACGAGAAGAGCATAGATAGATAGAGAAGGTTCTTAGGCATTCTTGTCCATCCACTTGGCAAAAGAAAATGAAACCAATCAATCAAAACAACAAGTGGATGTCCTCGAATGAGTAAAGTATGCAACCAACATGCTCACACAATAAAATAGCAAGTGAAATATGTGGCAAAGCATGCACAACCAATTCTAGCATCTATCAAGCAATTGGCGATGACTAGGTCATCTATATATGAGTATATTGACTTAGGAGTCAAATGAGAACATTTGATCGTAGGTCATACTCATCGTTTAAGCTCAAGTGGGGTTACCACTTTTACATAATGCATTGATGTGTTCACACCATTAGAGTTGCTTTGACTCAATTTTTAGAGTAAAGCTCCCCCTAGATGTGAGATCCCCCCTTAGAGGGATGAACTAACCTTGGGTTTTGTCGATGATGACTTCATGTGGGTGTTGAAGATGTGGATGCTCAATGGTGATGAAGATCATTTGGAGCAATCCTTTGGAGTGAGTTGCACTTTCAATACCTACACGGGTTAGTCCCACAAGGAACAAACAAGGATATCCATAGACATAGAGTGATGCACACACAAGATGATGTCTATGAAAGCATTAGATTACCTTGTCCCTTGTCTTACCAACAAGAGGGTTTGTGACTCCTTGAATTAGTGCAAGATGTGGAAGTTGATTGCACTTGTTGTTGCCAAAATGATATGAGTGAAATATGTTGGCGGAGTCACCCTCAAGAACTCTCTAGTTCTTCTTCTTCGTGATCCACATCATCTTGATGGGAATCCTTGGAGTTGTAGTCGCATTTGATGAAGTAGAACTTGTCGTAGTCTTGGGAACCCACTTGACCAAGGCCTTAGGAGCTTCTTCAAATGCATCAATGTCCTCTTGAAGCTTGTCCTTGCCTTTTTGCTTGTGGTCTTGTGGTGGAAGATCATCTTGAGCTTGTGTCCCTTTGAAAGAAGTAGGATCATACTTCTGTTGTTGAGGAACAAATTTCGTCTTGGGATATTGATCTTCTTCCCACTCAACTCCATTGGCATTGAACTTTTGTTCAAAACCAACACCTTGGTTCTTCCGGTGCCTTCCTTGCTCAATTTCCTCAAATTGCTTACTCCCGGCAAGGCTCTTGTAAACACCTTTCTCTATAATTCCCTTCAATAAGCTATTTTCTTGCTCAAGTGTAACTTGGCTAAGAGAATCATTAGTGGAATCAAGAGAACTACTAGAAGCAACAACATTTGATTTAGCATGATTATTGTTACAACTAGAGGAAGAATATTTCTTGTTTTTGTTAATGGACTTGACTTGAGGCATGTAAGTAGATAAGAGTAAACGCTGGCAATGTAAGAAGAACTTTTTCTTACGAAGATCATCATTGATTGCCTTTAAGAACTCATGCTCTTTCTCAAGATTGAGCTTTTCAAAGCGTAACTTCTCAAGAGTCCTTAAAAGTTCTCGATGATCTTCTAAGATAGTTTCATGAGCTAACTTAAGAGTGTTTAGTTCTTTAGTTAGAAGCTCAATCTTCTCCTTATCATTGTCATTCGTTTTTATCTTGATTAGCATGATTAATTGACGTTTCATCATAGTATTCATCACTAGAGTTGTCAACAAGTAAATCATCATCACCTAGCAAGTCATCTTCATCACTATTGAAATCAACATACTTGGGGTGTGTTACCTTTGGACCTTTGGCCATGAAGCATCTTCCAATTCCTTCATTTGGTGAATCAAATATGTCGTAGGAGTTGGTTGACACAAGTGCTAGACCGGCAACACCTTCATCTTGAGTATATTTGGAGTCGGAGTGATAGCTTCTCTGAGTGATTGTCGGAGTTGGAGCGGATACCCATTCACCAACATGAGCTTGATGTCTTCGCTTTTGTGTAGCTTCTTGATGACTTGTCCTTCCTTTCCGAATCCTTGCTTCTCCGTGAGGGTCTTCGCTCATAACGATCATCTCTACTCCTTCTCTCTCTTGGTGGTGATTCCTCTCTTCTACTTCTTCTTTTGGAGAATCTTCTCTTCTTTTGTAGGGTGCCATACACTCATTGGAATAGTGTCCGGGTCTTCCACAATTGTAGCAATTACGCTCCCGACTAGAAGATCTTTTGTCATTGTAGGACCTTGACTTGGAGCTTCTATCTTTGCTTCTACTATTGTAGAATTTGTTGAAGTTCTTCACCATTAAGCTCAATTCTTCATTGAAGGTTTGTTTCTCACTTGATGATGTGGGGGCTTCACATGAGGCTTTGTAAGCACCACTTGACTTGTTGTGAAGTTCCTCCTTATTCTTGAGCAACATCTCATGAGCAACAATTCTTCCAATGACTTCCGTTGGCTTGAGATCTTTGTAATTGGGCATCATTTGGATCAATGTGCACACGGTATCATATTTTCCGTCCAAAGCTCTTAGGATCTTCTTGATGATGAATTTGTCGGTCATCACTTCACTTCCTAAGCCGGCAATCTCATTTGTGATAAGAGCAAGCCTAGAGTACATTTCAAATGACACCTTCACCATCCTTCATTTTGAACTTGTCAAGTTGACTTTGAAGCACATCCAACTTGGATTCCTTGACGGAGTCGGTACCTTCATGCATATCAATCAAAGTGTCCCAAATTTCCTTTGCATTCTCAAGAGGCTGATTTTGTTGAATTCTTGGGGCACAATCATTTGAAGAGGATATCACAAGCTTGAGCGTTGTATTGCAACATCTTCAACTCTTCCAAGACTAGCTTCACGGTTCGGTTCTCTCCCATCAAAGAATTCACCTTGCAAGCCAATACACACAATAGCCCAAATGGCGGGGTTATGTCCAAGAATATGCATTTTCATCTTATGCTTCCAACTAGCAAAATTAGTACCATCAAAGTAAGGACCTCTACGGTGATAATTTCCCTCGCTAGACGCCATACTCTCCTAGGTTGTGAAACCAAGGCTATGACCACCAAAAGCTATGGAAATCAAAGCAAATGGAGACCAAAGCTCTGATACCACTTGTAGGATCGAAAGTATGTCTAGAGGGAGGGTGATTAGACTACTTGACCAAATAAAAACTTATCCTTTTCCCAATTTTAGTCTTTGGCAGATTTTAGCTATTTTAGCACAAGTCAAGCAATCTTAACACAATTCAAGCAAGCATGCAAAGAGTATATGAGCAGCGGAAAGTAAAGCATGCAACTTGCAAGAATGTAAAGGAAGGGTTTGGAGAATTCAAACGCATAATTGGAGACACGGATGTATTTGTCGTGGTTCCGATAGGTGGTGCTATCGTACATCCACGTTGATGGAGACTTCAACCCATGAAGGGTAGCAGTTACTTGAGTCCACGGAGGGCTCCACCCACGAAGGGTCCATGAAGAAGCAACCTTGTCTATCCCACCATGGCCGCCGCCACGAAGGACTTGCCTCAGTAGCGGTAGATCTTCACGAAGTAGGCGATCTCCTTGCCCTTACAAACTCCTTGGTTCAACTCCACAATCTTGTCGGAGGCTCCCAAGTGACACCTAGCCAATCTAGGAGACACCACTCTCCAAGAAGTAACAAATGGTGTGTTGATGATGAACTCCTTGCTCTTGTGCTTCAAATGATAGTCTCCCCAACACTCAACTCTCTCTCACAGGATTTGGATTTGGTGGAAAGAAGATTTGAGTGGAAAGCAACTTGGGGAAGGCTAGAGATCAAGATTCATATGGTAGGAATGGAATATCTTGGCCTCAACCATGAGTCGGTGGTTCCTTCTCAGAAACAGCAAGTTGGAAGTGTAGGTTTGTTCTGATGGCTCTCTTCACGAATGAAGAGGAGGTGGAGGGGTATATATAGCCTACACACAAAATCTAACCGTTACACACAACTTTCCAAACTCGGTGAGACCGAATTGATAAACTCGGTCAGACCGATTCAGCAAATCTAGTGACCGTTAGGATTTTCGGTGGGACCGACAAGCAACTCGGTAGGACCGAGATGGTTAGGGTTAGGGCATAACGTAATCTCGGTGAGACCGATTACACAAACTTCGGTGGGACCGATTTTGGTAATAAGCTAACCAGAGAGTTGGTCAGGTAAACTCGATGGGACCGATTCGCTCATTTCGGTGAGACCGAAATGTTACAAAAAGGAAACACAGAGTTTACATTGCAATCTCGGCGGGACCGATCGCTCATCTCGGTGGTAGCGAAACGTTACGAAGGGAAACAGAGAGATTACAATCCCATCTCGGTGAGACCGATATCCCTATCGGTGAGACCGAGTTGCCTAGGGTTTGTGGCAGTGGCTAAGACATCTGAACTCGGTGGTGCTGGATAGAAAGAATCGGTGGGGCCGAGTTTGACTTTTGGTTTAGGACATATGTGGATGTGAGAAAGTAGTTGAGGGCTTTGGAGCATATCACTAAGCACTGTAGAGCAAGAAACTCATTAAGCAACACCTCATCCCCTCTTGATAATATTGGCTTTTCCTATAGACTCAATGTGATCTTGGATCACTAAAAGATAAAATATAGAGTCTTGAGCTTCTGAGCTTGAGCCAATCCTTTTATCCTTAGCATTTTGAGGGATCCACTTTTCTCATCCATGCCATGCCATCCATTGAGCTTTTCCTGAAATATTCATCTTGGAATGATGTTAGCTCAATGAGCTATATGTTGTTAGGAATTACCAAAACCACCTAGGGATAGTTGCACTTTCACCTATACATCAAAACCACAACGATAGTTCGTCAAGTTAGTGCTGTTTTAACCTTCTCAAGGACCGGGTGTAGTCACACTCGGTTCAACTAAAGTTGGAGAAACTGACACCCAGCAGCCACCTATCTGCAAAGCACGTCGGTAGAACCAGTCTCGCGTAAGCGTACGCGTAATGTCGGTCCGGGCTGCTTCATCCAACAATACCGCCGAACTAAAGTATGACATGATGGTAAGCAGTATGACTTGTATCGCCTACAACTCACTTGTGTTCTACTCGTGCATATAACATGTACGCATAAACCTGGCTCTGATACCACTGTTGGGGGACGTAGTAATTTGAAAACAATTCCTACGGACACGCAAGATCATGGTGATGCATAGCAACGAGAGGGGAGAGTGTCGTCTATGTACCCTCATAGACCGTAAGCGGAAGCGTTATGAAAACACGGTTGATGTAGTCGTACGTCTTCACAATCGACCGATCCTCAATACCGAACGTACGACACCTCCGCGTTCAGCACACGTTCAGCTGGGTGACGTCCCGCGAACTCACGATCCAGTAGAGCTTCGGGCAAGAGCTTCGTCAGCACGACGGCGCGGTCACAGTTTTGATGAAGTTACCGACGCAGGGCTTCGCGTAAGCACCGCTACGATATGACCGAGGTGGATTATGGTGGAGGGGGCACTGCACACGGCTAAGAGATCAATGATCAACTATTGTGTCTTGGGGTGCCCCATGTCCCCGTATAAAAAGGAGCTAGGGGGGAGGCGGCCGGCCAAGGAGGAGGGCGCGCCAAGGGGGGAGTCCTACTCCCACCGGGAGTAGGACTCGTTCTTTCCTAGTAGGAGTAGGAGAAGGGGAAGGGAAGGAGAGAGGAGGAAGGAAAGGGGGCGCCGCCCCCCTCCTTGTCCAATTCGGACTAGAGGGGGAGGGGGCGTGCGGCCTGCCCTGGCCGCCCCTCCTCTTCTCCACTAAGGCCCAATAGGCCCATTACACTCCCCGGGGGGTTCCGGTAACCCCCCGGTACTCCGGTATATGTCCGAAACCTCCCGAAACACTTCCGGTGTCCGAACATAGTCGTCCAATATATCGATCTTTACATATCGACCATTTTGAGACTCCTCGTCATGTCCGTGATCATATCCGGGACTCTAACTACCTTGATGCGTCAAAACACAAAAACTCAAAATACCGATCGTCACAGAACTTTAAGCGTGCGGACCCTACGGGTTCGAGGACTATGTAGACATGACCGAGACATGTCTCCGGTCAATAACCAATAGCGGAAGCTGGATGCTCATATTGATTCCTACATATTCTACGAAGATCTTTATCGGTCAAACCGCATAACAACATACGTTGTTTCCTTTGTCATCGGTATGTTACTTGCCCGAGATTCGATCGTCGGTATCTCAATACCTAGCTCAATCTCGTTAAATAAAGTCTCTTTACTTGTTCCGTAATGCATCATCCCGCAACTAACTCATTAGTCACATTGCTTGCAAAGCTTATAGTGATGTGCATTACCGATAGGGCCCTGAGATACCTTGGAGTGACAAATCCTAATCTCGATATATGCCAACTCTACGAACACCATAGGAGACACCTGTAGAGCACCTTTATAATCACCCAGTTACGTTGTGATGTTTGGTAGCACACAAAGTGTTTCTCCGGTATTCGGGAGTTGCATAATCTCATAGTCATAGGAATATGTATAAGTCATGGAGAAAGCAATAGCAGTAAACTAAATGATCAAGTGCTAAGCTAACAAAATGGGTCAAGTGCTACCTCTTGAGCACTGCGTTGGTTTTCCCTTGAAGAGGAAAGGGTGATGCAGTAAAGTAGCGTAAGTATTTCCCTCAGTTTTTGAGAACCAAGGTATCAATCCAGTAGGAGGCCACAGCAGTCCCTCGCACCTACACAAACAAATAAAATCCTCGCAACCAACGCAATAAAGGGGTTGTGAATCCCTTCACGATCACTTACGAAAGTGAGATCTGATAGATATGATAAGATACTATTTTTGGTATTTTTATGATAAAGATGCAAAGTAAAGAAAGCAAAAAAAAACGGCGCCAGAAATAGCTAAGTGTTGGAAGATTAATATGAAGGAAAATAGACCCGGGGGCCATAGGTTTCACTAGTGTCTTCTCTCATGAGCATAAGTATTACGGTGGCTAAACAAATTACTATTGAGCAATTGATAGAATTGAGCATAGTTATGAGAATATCTAGGTATGATCATGTATATAGGCATCACGTCCGCGACAAGTAGACCGTCCTGCCTGCATCTACTACTATTGTTCCACACATCGACCGCTATCCAGCATGCATCTAGAGTATTAAGTTCAAAAGAACAGAGTAATGCTTTAAGTAAGATGACATGATGTAGAGGGATAAACTCATGCAATATGATATAAACCCCATCTTGTTATCCTCGATGGCAACAATACAATATGTGCCTTGCTGCCCCTCATCCTTTGGGAAAGGACACCACAAGATTGAACCCAAAGCTAAGCACTTCTCCCATTGCAAGAAAGATCAATCTAGTAGGCCAAACCAAACTGATAATTGAAGAGACTTGCAAAAGATAACCAATCATACATAAAAGAATTCAGAGAAGATTCAAATATTGTTCATAGATAAACTTGATCATAAACCCACAACTCATCGGTCTCAACAAACACACCGCAAAAGAGATTACATCGAATAGATCTCCACAAGAGAGGGGGAGAACATTGTGTTGAGATCCAAAAAGAGAGAAGAAGCCATCTAGCTAATAACTATGGACCCGAAGGTCTGAGGTAAACTACTCACACATCATCGGAGAGGCTATGGTGTTGATGTAGAAGCCCTCCACGATCAATGCCCCCTTGCTACGTCTCGAGCTTGCGTTGGATTTCCCCGAAGAGGAGAGGATGATGCAGCACAGTAGCGTAAGTATTTACCTCAGTTTTTGAGAACCAAGGTATCAATCCAGTAGGAGACCACGCACAAGTCCCTCGTACCTGCACAAAACGATAGCTACTGCAACCAACGCTTAGGGGTTGTCAATCCCTTCACGGTCACTTACGAGGGTGAGATCTGATAGAGATAATATTTTTGGTATAAAGATGCAAAGTAAAAGTAAAAGCAAAGCAAGTAAATAAAGTGATGGAGATTGATATGATGAGAATAGACCGAGGGCCATAGGTTTCACTAGTGGCTTCTCTCAAGAGTATAAGTATTCTACGGTGGGTGAACAAATTACTATTGAGCAATTGATGTAATTGAGCATAGTTATGAGGTTATCCAGGCAATGATCATGTGTATAGGCATCACGTCTGGTGAAAAGTAGACCTAAACGATTCTCGCATCTACTACTATTACTCCACTCATCGACCGCTATCCAACATGCATCTAGAGTATTAAGTTAAAAAGCAGTAACGCCTTAAGCAAGATGACATGATGTAGAGGAATAAATTCATGCAATATGATAAATACCCCATCTTGTTATCCTCGATGGCAACAATACAATACGTGCCTTGCAACCCTTTACATCCTTTGGGTAAGGTCACATAAGATTGAACCCAAAGCTAAGCACTTCTCCCATTGCAAGAACTACTAATCTAGTTGGCCAAACCAAACGGATAATTCGAAGAGACTTGCAAAGATAACTTAATCATACAAAAAAGAATTCAGAGAAGAATCAAATATTTTCCATAGATAAGCTGGATCATAAACCCACAATTCATCGGTCTCAACAAACACACCGCAAAAAGAAGATTACATCGAATAGATCTCCACGAGAGAGTGGGAGAACATTGTATTGAGATCCAAAAGAGAGAAGAAGCCATCTAGCTACTAACTATGGACCCGAAGGTGCAAGTAAACTACTCACACTTCATCGGAGGGGCTATGGTGATGATGTAGAAGCCCTCCGTGGTAGATGCCCCCTCCCGTGAGCTCCGAACAGGCCCCAAGATGGGATCTCGTGGATCTGAGAGAAAGTTGCGGCGGTGGAATTAGGTTTTGCTCCGTCCACGATCTGTTGGGGTACGAGGGTATATATAGGAGGAAGAATGCGTCGGTGGGCGTCGGGGGCCACGAGGTAGGGGCGCGCCAGGGGAGGCGCGCCCCACCCTCGTGACCGCCTCTGGCACTCCTTGGAGTAGGGTCCAAGTCTCACGGATCACGTTCGGTGAGAAGATCACGTTTAGAAGGTTGCATTCCGTTTGGACTCCGTTTGATATTCCGTTTCTTGAAACACTTGAAATAGGCAAAAACGACAATTACGGGCTGGGCCTCGGTTAATAGGTTAGTCCCAAAAGTAATGTAAAAGTGAAAAAAAAAGCCCATTATAGTCCAAAACAATAGATAAAGTAGCATGGAGCAATAAAAATTATAGATACGTTGGAGACGTATCGGGCATCCCAAGCTTAATTCCTTTCGTCCTCGAGTAGGTAAATGATAAAAGAGAATTTTTGATGCGGAGTGATACTTTGGCATAATTTCAATGTAAATCTTCTTAATTGTGATATGAATATTCAGATCCGAAAGATTCAAGACAAAAGTTCATATTGACATAAAAATAATAATACTTCAAGCACACTAATCAAAATAATTATGTCATCTCAAATTAACATGTCCAATGATTGTTAATCACTACAAAATCTTATAGTTAGGCTATGCTTCATTTTAGTCACACAAAGATGTTCCCAACTTCTATACCCCGATGACAAGCCAAGCAATTGTTTCATACTTAAATAATCTCAAACTTTTTCAACCTTCACGCAATACATGAGCGTGAGCCATGGATATAGCACTATGGGTGGAATAGAATATGATGATGGGGATTACGTGGAGAAGACAAAAAAAGAAAGTCTCACATTGGCGAGGATAATCAACGGGCTATGGATATGCCCATCAATTGATGTCAACATGAGGAGTAGGGATTTCCATGCAACGGATGCACTAGAGCTATGAATGCTCAACAAAAGAAAACTAGTGGGTGTGCATCCAACTTGCTTGCTCATGAAGACCTAGGGCATTTGAGGAAGCCCATCGAGGGAATATACAAGCCAAGTTCTATAATGAAAAATTCCCACTAGTACGAAAAAATACAACTTATGAGACTCACTATATGAAAAACATGGTGCTACTTTGAAGCACAATATATGAGACTCACTACATGAAGAACGAGGTGCTACTTTGAAGCACAAGTGTGGAAAAAGAGATAGTAGCATTGCCCTTTTCTTTTCTTTTTTTTTGGGCCTTTTTTTGGCCTTTCTCTTTTTTTTATTTGGGCAATGCTCTAATAATGATGATGATCACACTTCTATTGATTACAACATGAGGATTACAACTCGAAACTAGAACAAGGTATGACTCTATATGAATGCCTCACGTGTACCGGGATGGTGCAATGAATCAAGAGTGACATGTATGAAAAATAATGCATGGTGGCTTTGCCACAAATACGATGTCAACTACATGATCATGCAATGGCAATATGACAAAAGTAAAGTATGTCATGATGATGAAGAACGGAACGGTGGAAAGTTGCATGGCAATATATCTCGAATGGCTATGGAAATGCCATAATAGGTAGGTATGGTGGCTGTTTTGAGGAAGATATAGGGAGGTTTATGGGTGATAGGCGTATCGTATCACGGAGTTTGGATGCACCGTGAAGTTTGCGCCAACTCTCAATGTGAGAAAGGGCAATGCACGGTAATCAAGAGGCTAGCAATGGCGGAAAGGTAAAAGTGCGTATAATCCATGGACGCAACATTAGTCAAAAGAACTCATATACTTATTGCAAAAATTTAGAAGTCACCAAAATCAAGTACTACGCGCATGCTCCTAGGGGATAGATTGGTAGGAAAAGACCATCGCTCATTCCCCGACCGCCACTCATAAGGATGCACAAGCCAGTACACTTCATGCTTCAAATTTGTTACACAACTTTAACCATACATGCATGCTACGGGACTTACAAACTTCAACACAAGTATTTCTCAAATTCACAACTACTCAACTAGCATGACTTTGATATTATTACCTCCATATCTCAAAACAATTATCAAGCATCAAACTTATCTTAGTATTCAACGCACTCAAAAGAAAGTTTCACATATCTTGAACACCAAGTATATTAACATTAAGCAAATTACCATGCTATTAACGACTCTCAAAATAATCTAAGTGAAGCATGAGAGATCAAGTTTCTTTAAAAAAATCCACCACCGTGCTCTAAAAGATCTAAGTGAAGTACTAGAGCAAAAAATTATCACGCTCAAAAAGATATAAGTAAAGCACTATGAGCAAATTATCAAGCTCAAAAGATATAAGTGAAGCACATAGAGTATTCTATCAAATTTCAATTCATATATGGCTCTCTCAAAAGGTGTGTACAGCAAGGATGATTGTGGTAAACTAACAAGCAAAGACTCAAATAATACAAGACGCTCCAAGCAAAACACATATCATGTTGGTGAATAAAAATATAGCTCCAAGTAAATTACCGATGGAAGTGGGCGAAAGAGGGGATGCTGCCGGGGCATCCCCAAGCTTTGACTTTTGGTGTCCTTGGATTATCTTGGGGGTGCCATGGGAATCCCCAAGCTTAGGCTCTTGCCACTCCTTGTTCCATAATCCATCAAAAGAATTCACCCAAAACTTGAAAACTTCACAACACAAAACTCAATAGAAATCTCGTGAGCTCCGTTAGAGAAAGGAAACAAAAGACTACTTTAAGGTGATGTAATTAACTCATTCTTCATTTATATTGGTGTTAAACCTACTGTATTCCAACTTCTCTATGGATCATAAACTATTTTACTAGCCATAGATTCATCAAAATAAGCAAACAACACACGCATAAAACAGAATCTGTCAAAACAGAACAGTCTGTAGTAATCTGTAACTAACGCAAACTTCTGGAACCCAAAAAAATTCTACCAAACTTAGACGACCTGTAAAATTTGTTTATTGATCAGCAGCAATTGGAATCAGTATTTTATCACGTTCTGGTGATTTTTAACAATTCGGGCACTGAGCACAAAGATTCTGGAAATTACAGCAAGATCAAATAACTATCATTCAAGAAGATCCAATAGGTCCAACTTGGCAAAAACAGTAATTAAAAGGTAAAACCACATCTAAACAGAGGCTAGATGGATTATTTATTCCTAACCAGAACCAAAAACATAAAACACAAAATAAAATTGGGTTGCCTCCCAACAAGCGCTATCGTTTAACGCCCCTCGCTAAGCATAAAAGCAAGGATAGATCTAGGTATTGCCATATTTGATTTTCAATTTTTTAGCGGAGTCATGCTCGAATCCGGGTGGTTCTTGGGTTTCTTCCTGGGTAGGATGAGATCCTCCCTTTCGGGTAGTGTTCCCACTATTCCCTCTATAATTTCATGCGCAATACTGGGATCAATTTCAATAAAATTTCCCTTGGCAATGCAATCCAAGAGTTGTCTATGCGTCATATTAACCCAACATAAAAATTGCGAAGAAGGATTCTAAAGTTCACCTCTAGGGTGCACTTACGATAAGATTCCATCATCCTATACCAAGCATCTTTTGAATTGTCTCCTTGCTGTTGCTTGAAGTGAAGAACTTCAAACTCGGGAGACATAGGAGCGGATAAGGAATTCGACATAGCGACAAGCAAGCAAACTAACACACGAGCAAACAAAAGGCAAAGGGAAAAAGAGGAGGAGATTGGTAAAGAGAGGGCGAATAAAAGGGCAAAGGTGAAGTGGGGGAGAGGAAAACGAGAGGCAAATGGCAAATAATGTAATGCGAGAGATAGGGATTATGATGGGTACTTGGTATGTTGACTTTTTATGTAAGCCTCCCGCAACGACGCCAGAAATTCTTTTTGCTACGTCTCGAGCTTGCGTTGGATTTCCAAGAGGAGAGGATGATGCAGCACAAGATGGCGTAAGTATTTCCCTCAGTTTTGAGAACCAAGGTATCAATCCAAGAGGAGACCACGCCAAGTCCCTCGTACTGCACAAAATGATAGCTACTCGCAACCAACGCTTAGGGGTTGTCAATCCCTTCACGATCACTTACGAGGGTGAGATCGATAGAGATAATATTTTTGGTATTTTTGGTATAAAGATGCAAAGTAAAAAGTAAAAGCAAAGCAAGTAAATAAAGTGATGGAGATTGATATGATGAGAATAGACCCGGGGCCATAGGTTTCACTAGTGGCTTCTCTCAAGAGCATAAGTATTCTACGGTGGGTGAACAAATTCTTGTTGAGCAATTGATGAACTAAGCATAGTTATGAGGTTATCCAGGCAATGATCATGTATATAGGCATCACGTCCGTGACAAGTAGACCAAAACGATTACGCATCTACTACTATTACTCCACTCATCGACCGCTATCCAAAGATGCATCTAGAGTATTAAGTTAAAAACAGAGTAACGCCTTAAGCAAGATGACATGATGTAGAGGAATAAATTCACATAATATGATAAATACCCCATCTTGTTATCCTCGATGGCAACAATACAATACGTGCCTTTGCAACCCTTTACATCCTTTGGGTAAGGTCACCGCAAGATTGAACCCAAAGCTAAGCACTTCTCCCATTGCAAGAACTACCAATCTAGTTGGCCAAACCAAACGGATAATTCAAGAGACTTGCAAAGATAACTTAATCATACATAAAAGAATTCAGAGAAGAATCAAATATTTTCCATAGATAAGCTGGATCATAAACCCACAATTCATCGGTCTCAACAAACACACCGCAAAAAGAAGATTACATCGAATAGATCTCCACGAGAGAGGGGAGTACATTGTATTGAGATCCAAAAAGAGAGAAGAAGCCATCTAGCTACTAACTATGGACCCGAAGGTGCAAGTAAACTACTCACACTTCATCGGAGGGCTATGGTGATGATGTAGAAGCCCTCCGTGGTGGATGCCCCCCCGTGAGCTCGAACAGGCCCCAAGATGGGATCTCGTGGATCTGAGAAAGTTGCGGCGGTGGAATTAGGTTTTCTGCTCCGTCCACGATCTGTTGGGTGCGTAGTATATATCGGCGGATGGTGTACGTCGGTGGCGCGTCTGGGGGCCCACGCGGTCGGGGGGCGCGCCCCGGGGGGTGGGCGCGCCCCCCACCCTCGTGACCGCCTCTGGCACTCCTTGGAGTAGGGTCCAAGTCTCCTGGATCACGTTCGGTGAGAAGATCACGTTTCCGAAGGTTTCATTCCGTTTGGACTCCGTTTGACATTCCGTTTCTTCGACACCTTTGAAATAGGCAAAAAGCAATTACGGGCGGGCCTCCTGTTAATAGGTTAGTCCCAAAAGTAATGTAAAAGTGGAAAATAAAGCCCATTATGGTCCAAAACAATAGATAAAGTAGCATGGAGCAATAAAAAATTATAGATACGTTGGAGACGTATCACCCCTCCGGCAGGACGCCGGAAAAGGCCCCAAGATGGGATCTCACGGGTACAGAAGGTTGCGGCGGTGGAATTAGGTTTTCGTGGATGCTTCTGTTGGTTTGGGGGTACGTAGGTATATATAGGAGGAAGAAGTACGTCGGTGGGGCAACGTGGGCCCCACAAGGGTGGAGGGCGTGCCCAGGGGGTAGGCACGCCCCCCTACCTCGTGCCTTCCTGGTTGATGTCTTGATGTAGGGTCCAAGTCCTCTGGATCACGTTCGTTCCGAAAATCACGTTCCCGAAGGTTTCATTCCGTTTGGACTCCGTTTGATATTCTTTTTTCTGTGAAACTCTGAAATAGGCAAAAACAACAATTCTGGGCTGGGCCTCCAGTTAATAGGTTAGTCCCAAAAATAATATAAAAGTTTATAACAAAGCCCATTAATCATCCAAAACAGAATATAATATAGCATGAAGCAATAAAAAATTATAGATATGTTGGAGACGTATCATCAAGTCAATCACATCATTCTCCTAATGATGTGACCCCTTTAATCAAATGACAACTCATGTCCATGGCTAGGAAACTCAACCATCTTTGATCAACTAGCTAGTCAAGTAGAGGCATACTAGTGACACTATGTTTGTCTATGTATTCACACATGTATTATGTTCCCGGTTAATACAATTCTAGCATGAATAATAAACATTTATCATGATATGAGGAAATAAATAATAACTTTATTATTGCCTCTAGGGCATATTTCCTTTAGAGCATGCCCACCCATTGGCAAAATTCGGTGTCATTTTAGGCATGGCAGCAAACACACCATGTACAACCTGGACCTTCCGGGTATGCCGGTAGGACAAGTATCGAAGTACTTTTTTCTCACCTCCACCAAACGGACCCAATTTGTTCCACATAATGGAAACATCATGGCAAGCATGCATGCCAAGTTTCATTGGTTTCTGACATTTTTTGCATTTTCTAGGGCTTTTCCGGTGAACAAATCCTAAAACACAGGCCGGACATGACGAAATGTGCGTTCGGTGTTCGAATTCGTTCTAATTTTATGTGAGGGACTGTCATGAGTATGCACACATGCAAGCAAAATTTTGTGTCATTTCGTGCATGGCAACAAATACACCATGTTCAACTGGGCTGTTCGGGTCTGTCGGTAGGGCAATTCTTGAAGCACTTTTTTCACCTCCACCAAACGTACCCAATTTTCCCCGACAATGTCATCACCAGGGCCAGCATGGATGCCAAGTTTTGTTCTTTTCTGGCATTCATGCATTTTCTATGGTTTACCCGGTGAAAACCCCTAAAACACAGGCCAGACATGGCACAACGTGCATTCAGTGTCTGAATTTGTTCAATTTTTGCATGGGAACTGCCATGGGCATGCCCACATGCTGAAAAAATTTGGAATCATTTCGTGCATGGTAACGAATACACCATTCTCAACCGGGACCGTTCAGGTCTGCCGGTAGGGCAAGTCTTGAAGCACTTTTTTTCACCTCCACCAAACATACCCAAATTTTTCCACACAATGGCATCACTATGGCCAACCTGCATGCCAAGTTTCATTCATTTTTGGCTATGCATTTTCTACGGGTTTCCCATGAAAAACCCCTAAAACACAGGGCGGACATGACACAACGTGTGTTCGGTGTCCGAATTCGTTCAATTTTTTGAGTGGGGGACTACCATTGGCATGTCCACATGTTGGCAAAATTTGGTGTCATTTCGTGCATGGCAACAAATACACCATGTTCAGCCGGGACCGTTCAGGTCTGCCGGTAGGGAAACTGTCTCTGCACTTTTTCTTTCACCTCCACCAAACATACCCAATTGTTTTCCACATAAAGACAACACCATGGCCAGATGCATGCCAAGTTTCGTTCATTTATGGCATTCTATGCATTTTCTATGGGTTTCTCTGTGAAAAAGCCCTAAAACACAGGTCGAACGTGCCGCAACGTGTTCGGTGTTCGAATTTGTTCATTTTTGCGTGGAAGCTTCAGCTGCTCCGGTGTTGAGTCGGGCCCCAACGTCTTGTATCCGTCAACGGCAACGTGCCACTCCTTCGGTAGCCGCGCGAACATCATAGCGAGCAACGCGAAGCGGCTCAACTCCGCCGGCGGCCATGAGAGAGTCGACGGTCAAGATCGACCATAACCGCTTTTGGATTCGGAGCTCGCCATCGAGTAGAGTAGGGGCGACAGGGGAGAAACGGGCCAATGGGGTCTGAGGAGGAGGAAGAGGCGGCGATGTGCTAAATTTGGCCCGGCTTTTTATAGCCGAGGCTGCGGGCGTATGCAGGGGGGTTGGTTGGAAGACCCTGCATCAGTGTTAATGCAGAGGCAGGCGGTACGACGCGATGAATTAATGGTAGGGTGGGGTGAGGCGCATGCGGCGCTAATAACCCACAAGTATAGGGGATCGCAACAGTTTTCTAGGGTAGAGTATTCAACCCAAATTTATTGATTCGACACAAGGGGAGCGAAAGAATATTCACGATTATTAGCAGTTGAGTTGTCAATTCAACCACACCTGAAAGACTTAATATCTGCAACAAAGTTTTTAGTATCAAAGTAGTATGGAAGTAACAATAACAGTGGTAATAGTAATAGTAGCAGTTTTGTAGTGATTGTAACAACAACACGCCGAAAGTAACTTAGCAAAGATCAATATGTGAAAAGCTCGTAGGCATTGGATCAGCGATGGATAATTGTGTTGGATAATATTCACCAGGCCTTGTTTGGTAGAGGTGTATTTCCAGGCCCAACAAGGGTGGGGATTTCAGGGGATTTGGTGAATCCCTCTCTTCCACCCAATCCCCTTGAATCCCCAATCCCCCTCTACCCACATTCCTCTTTGTATAGAAATATTGTTTAGTAGGCAATGTTTGCATATGATATAAGATGGTGCAAAACATGCAAAAATCCAATCTTTACAAGCAAAACAACATCATAGCAGAAAAAACTTGCTACGAGTAGGATCCACACAAAAAACTAATCATGTTGCTACAGAACTGTAGAAGCACCGTGATGATCGTCAAGCTCGTGCTAGGTGACGTCGCTCTAGCAGCCATCGTAGGAGCACTTTATCCTTGCCGACGAGACAATATCGTCTACTGCAAGGTAGCGGACAAAGCCTCCATCATGCTTGCAAGTCAGGCACTATCTGCCGGGGAGCTCGGCAAGGCATGTGCCATGAGCTAAATGTCCGCCATTGCACTGTACAAATTCAAGATCATATCAATAGGTTAGTATTAATGTTGCCTTTCTCAGCTGAATGGAAAAGAGAATCGGTCGAGCATTTGCTGGAAGATAGGAGGCAGCTACTTATCAAATCTTAATTGAGGATGGTATAAGGAGGGTTTATGCACCGGCGAAAGTTGCGGGGTACTAGAGAGGCTAGCAATGGTGGAAGGGTGAGAGTGCGTATAATCCGTGGACTCAACATTAGTCATAAAGAACTCATATACTTATTGTGAAAGTTTTATTAGCCTTCAAAGCAAAGTACTACTCGCATGCCCCTAGGGGGGAGGTTGGTAGGAGTTAACCATCGCACACCCCCGATTCAAACATCATAGAAGGATTTCAATCAAGGATAAATTATGCTCCGACCTCACCGGTAATGTCAGCAGCCACCACTTTACATGCGTGTGGATTTTTTTTGCGAATGTACATGCGTGAGGATTAACACCATTATTAATACTCAACTTCAATTCTTTTACTAGCATGCCCCCCATATTACCACCTCAATATCGCAAAACTATTGCAAGGAGTCAAACATATCATACTCAGTGACCTGCAAGTATGTAGGATTTTATGACTAACCATGTGAATGACGAATTCCTGTTAACTCTCTAAATAGATATAAGTGAAGCAAGCGAGTTTAATTATTTTCTACAAAAGACTTTCCCAAGCTCTAACAAATACTCCCTCCGTCCGGTGAAGAATGTATGTTTGGCTTTAAAATTTGTCCATAAAAGAGTGTACATCTATCTTCCTAATGCACATTGAATTATAAAAAAAATGCTTCTCTCTCATCACACGGTAATCAAGATCAATAGCATTCTACACATGGTCTTCTTAATTTTTACATGCACTTAGGTCATTGGGGGTTGGATAATTAAATAGGAGAGAGATGGTGGCTTGTACCTTTCCAATGCATTTTTTACTCCACTCCATAATTTGTCCTAAAATTTCTATATGTACACTTTTCACCGGACGGAGGGAGTATAAGTGAAGCAAAAGAGCATTCTACAAATAACGATTTTCTATGTGTATAGAAAAAGGCATCCAAACTTCAAATGATATAAGTGAAGCACATAAGCATTCTACAAAGCCATACTCAAAAGATATAGGTGAAGTGCAAAGAGCATTCTATAAATCAACCAAGGACTATCTCATACCAGCATGGTGCATAAAATAGAAGGAAAAAAATAAACACAAAAGACACTCCAAGAATTTACGCATATCATGTGAACAGAACAAAAACCAAAACATACCGATAGTTGTTGAAGAAAGATGGGATGCCTTCCGGGGGGCATCCCCAAGTTAGATGCTTGAGTCTCCTTGAATATTTACTTGGGGTGCCTTGGGCATCCCCAAGCTTGAACTCTTGCATCTTCTTATTCTCCTCATATCGATACCTCCTCGATCTTCCAACACTTCATCCACACAAAACTTAACCAAACTTTTTTATTAGCGGGGTTAGTACACATAACATCAAATCCCCGTCATGCACTGTTGCAAAATTATTATTGTATAATTATAATAAATCATTACCCACTGTATGCTATCACAAGGGCTCAACAATATTTCAAACATACGCAAATAATGAAACTATAACAGCAATCTTGAAAACAGGACAATCTATAAAGATGCAGATGGTACATATACTTCTATAACTCAAAGAATTCTGGAAAATTGGGAAAAAATAAAGAATTTGCATAGCACTACTGTGTAATTTTTTTAGAATTTTTGCACGTTCTAGTAAAAACATGTAAATTCACGCACTACAGCAAAAGTTTCTATTTTGCACCACACATACCAAACAAGCAATCTAACCATCCTAAAGGCAAATCTTGGCACATTTTTTTAATACAATGGATTTGTACAAGGGGGTAATTATTTTTGTTGAAAATTTTCCGTAATTCAAGATTTGCAAAGTTTACATGGGCATGAACAGAGTTCAAGGAGCCCTCCCACTTCAACGGTGCTTGTCTTTCTTACTTTCACTTTCCTTTTTCAAAAGTTTTTGATTCCCCTCTATGTTTTATGTTTTTAAACTTTTTAAAAGCACACAACAGAATAAAATGACTTTCTAAAACTTCCGGGTTGTCTCCCTGGGAGCGCTTCCTTTAAGGGACATTTACATTTATGCCCCTAATTTGCGCCCACTCTCAGATTTACACCTATTTTCAAAGCCTGCTCAAATTTTCCCCTCCACCGTTAGGTCCACTTACAGAAATGCCATTCTGTGCCGTTACCGTCCGGTCAAAGCAAGTCAAAGACGGTCAAAGGGCTTTGACCGCCCTGAAGAAAATAGCAGAAAAATTCTAAAAAATCTGAAAATTTGTGGGATCAAAGATACTCAGGCTCGCAAGGTGCGTGCAAATTTTCGTGCTGTTTGGACATTCCAGGAGCTCGTGTCAAAGGAAAAATAAATAAATATGTAAGCATGTGAATAGTAAATTCAAAAAATAGCAAAAAATTCAAATAAATATGAATTTTTTTGGCATCAAAGAGGCTCGAGTCTGCAAGCTACGTGCAAATTTTTGTTGTGTTTGGACTTTGGAGGGGCTTGTGGAGAAAAAAACAAAATTTGGCTCAGGAAAAAAAACTTGGGAAAATTTACTATTTTGTTTTTTCTTGCTAGAGCTCCTCGCATGTCAGTTGATTACAAAAACTTGCAAGCACCTTGTGCACCCAAGCCTCTTTGATGCCAAAAAATTTCATATTCTTTTGAATTTTCTTGCTATTTTATTTCAAATTTACTGTTCACAAGCGTGCATATTAACTGTTTTTCCTCGCCACGAGCTCCTGGAATGTCCAAATAGCATGAAAATTTGCACACACCTTGCGCACATGAGTATCTTCGATCTCACAAAATTTTAGATTTTTTAGATTTTTTGCTATTTTTTAGGACGGTCAAAGCTGTTTGACCGGATGGTAACGACGCAGAAGGGGATTCCTGTAAGGGCACCTAACGGCGAAGGGGCAAAATTGAGTAGGCTTCCGAATTGGGGGTATATCTGATTAGGTGGTTCGAGTTAGGGACAGAAATGCAAATGACCCTTCCTTTAAAGCCATTAAGCTAGGCATAAAGTGCTCAAATAATTGATCCACACGGATCCCAAGGTATATCAAAGCCAATTTTAATTAACAATGATTTGTATTTTAGTATTGAGCACAAAGTAACATATATCATGCAACAAGAAAGTCTAAATCTCTTCCTATGCATTGGCATGTCATGAAAGAACAATTCATTCACATATAGTAAAGGCCGATATATAACATAAACAGTGTCTTGCAATTTCATCATATTGGAAACATAGAGAGGTGGAGATGTGGTTCCTCTCCAAGAATAATTGCAATTAGGAGCAGCAAGCACATGCATATTATATTTATCAAAATCATCATGTGTAGTAGTAAAATGCAATCCATCAAATCCTTAATAAGCGCAAACTTCTCCGATATAGTGTAGTTGGGAGAATTAAAAAAGATAATAGGATTATCGTGTGTGGGTGCAATAGCAACAATTTCATGTTTAACATAAGGAACTATAGGAAGTTCATCTCCATAAGCATAACTCATATTGGCATCATGGCCACAAGCATAGCAAGCATCAATTTCATCAAAAAGGGATATTTCAAGATAATCCAAGGGATCATAGCATTCATCCTTCAGTAAGCGCGAAGGGAAATTAAACAATGTATGGGATAAAGAGTTACTCACATTAGAAGGTGGGCATGGGCGATCAATCCACTCTTCCTCCTTTTGTTCTTTGCTCTCCTCCTCATCTTTTTCATCCAATGAGCTCACAACGTCATCAATTTCGTCTTCCATAGATTCCTGCAAAATATTAATCTCTTCTTGGATAGCGGAGACTTTCTCAATAAATTCATCAATATCGGCATTATCTTCATAATTTTCATAGCAATATTAAGTATAGCATAATTTTCAGGTCTGTAAACAACATCATCATAATTTTCACACTTTTCAAACAAAGATTCAATTGTATAAGCACCCCTAAAAGCGATAAATTCTTCTATTTGTTCCACATCATATTAATCATATATACCATTAGCATAAGAATCCAAGGTTTCATTATCATTAAATTCACATGAAAAGGGAAGGTGATGAGCCTTCATCCTAGAGCAGCAAGTATAATCATATCTCAAGCATAGATCCCAAGCATGCCAATGCAACATTTCAATTTGATCCCATAAGAGTTTCCCTTTTTGAGTCAAGCGATAATCCCTAAAGTATTCACGTTGATCTAACGTATCTCCCATTATCAATTTGAATGGGGTTTTCTCAGGATTATCAAAGTAGTTTTTAATATTTTCCACATAACGAGCATCGAGGGTTTTAGGAGGTTCCCCATCTCCATGAGTAGCAAGTACAACTATTTTTTTTTTGGTATTTCATGTTCCATATCCATAACTACAGATGGAGAACAACTTAAAATAGAAAATAAAAACTACTTAGTGATAAAGCAAACAAGCACACACGAGAATATTCACCCCGCGCTATTGCTCCCCGGCAACGGTGCCAGAAAAAGGTCTTGATAACCCACAAGTATAGGGGATCAATTGTAGCTTTTTTGATAAATAAGAGTGTTGAACCCAATGAGGAGCTAAAGGTAGGATTTATATTCCCTTCAAGTTCTGTCGACCACTGATACAATTCTACACACACTTAACATTCGCTTTACCTAGAACAAGTATGAAACTATTTTGTAGGTGATAGGATAGGTTTGCAAGGATAAAACTAGGAGTACTTAGCGGAAATAAAACTACGAGTAATGTGCAAGATAATAAAATTAGTTGTTTAGTAGAGAGCTTTTTGTAACACAAGAGAATGACTTGTCCATAGGCAATCGATAACTAGGCCGGTAATCATTATTGCAATTTTATATGAGGGAGAGGCATGAGCTATCATACTTTCCGTACTTGGATCATATGCACTTATGATTGGAACTCTAGCAAGCATCCGAAACTACCAAAGATCATTAAGGTAAAACCCAACCACAACA
The DNA here is from genome assembly GCA_021605145.1 of Aegilops bicornis. Taxonomy (NCBI): domain Eukaryota; kingdom Viridiplantae; phylum Streptophyta; class Magnoliopsida; order Poales; family Poaceae; genus Aegilops; species Aegilops bicornis. The sequence goes on along the minus strand of JAHIAL010000021.1, from coordinate 268,139 downwards.
TCAAGTATCAAGTCCTCTTTACTCCCATACGAAACAACCCCCTTACTTGGGTATAAGCTTCTGTCACTCTCTCCACCCACTATAAGCGGATTATGAACGTATTCCAACACCCTACAGCGGTAATCCCACATGCTTGCACGACATGCAGGGCACCATAGGACAACACCAAAATAAAACATACAACTCAAACCAATCACGATCATCAATCAACCCATAGGACAAAATGAATCTACTCAAACATCATAGGAGGGCCATACATCATTGGATAATAATATATATGATAAGTCTCCAACGTATCTATAATTTTTGATTGTTCCATGCTATTATATTATCTGTTTTGGATGTTTTATATGCATTAATATGCTATTTTATATTACTTTTGGGACTAACTTATTATCCTAGAGCCTAGTGTCAGTTTATGTTTTCCCCTTGTTTTGAGCTTCACAGAAAAGGAATACCAAATGGAGTCCAAACGGAATAAAACTTCACAATGATTTTTCTTGGACCAGAAGACACCCAGGAGACTTGGAGTTCAAGTCAGAGGAGCCACGAGGCGGAGACAAGGGTGGAGGGCGCGCCCACGGGAGTAGGGCGCGCCCCCTACCTTGAGGGCCCCTCGTGACCCCCCTGACCTAGTTCTGCCTCCTATATATTCACATATATTCCCAAACCACCAGAAGCATCCACGAAAATACTTTTCCACCGCCGCAACCTTCTGTTCCCGAGAGATCCCATCTTGGGGCCTTTTCCGGCATCCTGCCGGAGGGGGATTCGATCACGGAGGGCATATACATCAACCCTATTGCCCTTCCGATGAAACATGAGTAGTTTACCACAGACCTACGGGTCCATAGCTAGTATCTAGATGGCTTCTTCTCTCTCTCTTTGATTCAGAATACCATGTTCTCCTCGATGTTCTTGGAGATCTATCCGATGTAATCTTATTTTGCGGTGTGTTTGTGGAGATCCGATGAATTGTGGATTTATGATCAGCTTATCTATGAATATTATTTGAATCTTCTCTGAATCCTTATATGCATAATTTGGTATCTTTGTATTTCTCTTCGAACTATTGATTTGGTTTGGCCAACTAGATTAGTTTTTCTTGCAATGGGAGAAGTGCTTAGCTTTGGGTTCAATCTTGCGGTGTCCTCACCCAGTGACAAAGTAGGGGTAGTGATAACCCACAAGTGTAGGGGATCACAACAGCTTTCGAGGGTAGAGTATTCAACCCAAATTTATTGATTCGACACAAGGGGAGCCAAAGAATATTCTCAAGTATTAGCAGTTGAGTTGTCAATTCAACCACACCTGGATAACTTAATATCTGCAGCAAAGTATTTAGTAGCAAAGTAATATGATAGTAATGGTAACGGCAGCAAAAGAGTAATGAAAGCAAAAGTAATATTTTTTGTGTTTTGTAGTGATTGTAACAATAGCAACGGGAAAGTAAATAAGCGAGAACCAAAGATATGGAAAGCTCAGTAGGCATTGGATCGGTGATGGATAATTATCTTTGGATGCGGTTCATCATGTAACAATCATAACATAGGGTGACACGTAACTAGCTCCAATTCATCAATGTAATGTAGGCATGTATTCGAATATAGTCATACGTGCTTATGGAAAAGAACTTGCATGACATCTTTTGTCCTACCCTCCCGTGGCAGCGGGGTCCTAACGGAAACTAAGAGATATTAAGGCCTCCTTTTAATAGAGAACCGGAACAAAGCATTAGCACTTAGTGAATACATGAACTCCTCAAACTATGGTCATCACCGGGAGTGGTCCTGATTATTGTCACTTCGGGGTTGCCGGATCATAACACATAGTAGGTGACTATAGACTTGCAAGATAGGATCAAGAACACACATATATTCATGAAAACACAATAGGTTCAGATATGAAATCATGGCACTCGGGCCCTAGTGACAAGCATTAAGCATAGCAAAGTCATAGCAACATCAATCTCAGAACATAGTGGATACTAGGCATCAAACCCTAACAAAACTAACTCGATTACATGATAGATCTCATCCAACCCATCACCGTCCAGCAAGCCTACGATGGAATTACTCACGAACAGCGGTGAACATCATGAAATTGGTGATGGAGGATGGTTGATGATGACGACAGCGATGAATCCCCCTCTCCGAAGCCCCGAACGGACTCCAGATCAACCCTCCCGAGAGGTTTTAGGGCTTGGCGGTGACTCCGTATCGTAAAACGCGATGATTTCTTCTCCTTGATTTTTTTCTCCCCGAAAGCAAATATATAGAGTTGGAGTTGGCGTCGGAGGAGCTCCAGGGGGCCCACGAGGTAGGGGGCGCGCCCTAGGGGGGCAGGCGCGCCCCCACCCTCGTGGACAGGTGGTGGGCCCCCTGGCCTTCATCTTTTGCAAGGATTTTTTATTATTTCTGAAAAGTTGTTCCGTGAAGTTTCAGTCATTACGAGAACTTCATTTACACATAAATAACATCATGGCAATTCTGCTGAAAACAGTGTCAGTCCGGGTTAGTTCCATTCAAATCATGCAAGTTAGAGTCCAAAACAAGGGCAAAAGTGTTTGAAAAAGTAGATATGACGAAGACGTGTCAACTTCCCCAAGCTTAAACCTTTGCTTGTCCTCAAGCAATCCAGTTGACAAACTGAAAGTGATAAAGAAAAACTTTTAGAACTCTGTTTGCTCTTGTTGTTGTAAATATGTAAAGCCAGCATTCAAGTTTTCAGCAAAGATTATGACTAACCACATTTGCAATAACTCTCAGGTCTCATGTTTACTCATATCAATGGCATAATTGACTAGCGAGCGATAATAATAAATCTCGGATGACAACACTTTCTCAAAACAATCATGATATGATATAACATGATGGTATCTCGCTAGCCCTTTCTGAGACCGCAAAACATAAATGCAGAGCACCTTTAAAGATCAAGGACTGACTAGACATTGTAATTCATGGTAAAAGAGATCCAATCATAGTCATACCCAATATAAATTAATAGTAATGGATGCAAATGACAGCTGCACTCTCCAAATTAGTGCTTTTAATAAGAGGGTGATGACTCAATATAAAAGTAAATAGATAGGCCCTTCGCAGAGGAAGGTGGATTTGTAGAGGTGCCAGAGCTCAGTTTTGAAATAGAGATAAATAATATTTTGAGCAGTATACTTTCATTGTCAATATAACAACTAAGAGATGGCGATATCTTCCATGCTACACGCATTATAGGCGGTTCCCAAATAGAATGGTAAAGTTTGTACTCCCCCTCCACCAACAAGCATCAATCCATGAGTTGCTCGAAACAACGAGTGTCTCCAACTAGCAACAGTCCCAGGGGGAGTTTTGTTTGCAATTATTTTGATTTAGTTTGCATAAAGCATGGGACTAGGCATCCCGGTGACCAGCCATTTTCTCGTAATGAGGAGCGGAGTCCACTCCTGTTGAGAATAACCCGCCTAACATGGAAGATAAGGGCAGCCCTAGTTGATACATGAGCTATTCGAGCATACAAAACAGAATGTTTATTTGAAGGTTTAGAGTATGGCACATACAAATTTACTTGGAACGGCAGGTAGATACCGCATATAGGAAGGTATGTTAGACTCATATGGAATAACTTTGGGGTTTAAGGGATTGGATGCACAAGCAGTATTCCGCTTAGTACAAGTGGAGGCTAGCAAAAGACCGGAAGCGACCAACTAGAGAGCAACAACAGTCATGAACATGCATTAAAATTAATAAACATTGGATGCAAGCATAAGTAGGATATAATCCACCATGAACATAAATATCGTGAAGGCTATGTTGATTTGTTTCAACTACATGTGTTAACATGGGCTAAGTCAAGTCACTTAAATCATTCAAAGGAGGATACCACCCCATCATACCACATCACAACCATTTTAATAGCATGTTGGAACGCAAGGTAAATCATTATAACTCATAGCTAATCAAGCATGGCATAAGCAACTATGATCTCTAATTGTCATTGCAAACATGTTTATCCATAATAAGCTGAATCAGGAATGATGAACTCATCATATTTACAAAAACAAGAGAGGTCGAGTTCATACCAGCTTTTCTCATCTCAGTCAGTCCATCATATATCATCATAATTGCCTTTCACTTCCACCTAATCGAACGATGTGAATAATAATAAGAGTGTACGTGCATTGGACTAAGCTGGAATCTGCGAGCATTCAATAAACAGGAGAAGACAAGGCAATATGGGCTCTTGGTTAAATCAACAATAATGCATATAAGAGCCACTTCAACAATTTAATCATGGTCTTCTCCTATCGACCCCCAAAGAAAAGAAAAGAAATAAAAACTATTTACACGGGAAAGCTCCCAACAAGCAAAAGAAGAACAGGAAATATTTTTCGGTTTTCTTTTTAATTATTACTACTACAACAAGAAAAGTAAACTAACTAGAAGCTATTACTAATTTTTTTGGTTTTTCTTAAAGTTTATCAAACACACAAGAATAAAGCAGGAAAAAGAAAATAAACTAGCATGGATATTACATTGAAAGAGTATGAGCACCGACATCTAGCAATGAGTGTGTGTAAACGTAAATGTAATGTCGGTGGGAAATACGTATTCCCCCAAGCTTAGGCTTTTGGCCTAAGTTGGTTGATTGTCAGGGATGGCCTGGCGGATACCCGTAGGTGTAGCTGGGCTCGTACTGCGATGCAGCGGCTATCGCCTCCTGAGCTGCAGCATGGCGGCGGGCTGCCTCCGCCTTCCTCTCGTACTCATCTGCCTCCTCTCTGGTAATAACATATCTTCCTTTTGCCTGATAATCAAAGAAGGCAGGAGCAGGGAGAGTAATATGGACAACACGCCGTTTGTCAAAGATTAGTCGAAAATGGAGAGGTGATTCATTCCTCTCGACAAACTGATGGTGGACCATAGAATTATAGTCTAAGTAAGTAGGAGGCAACTCCATATCATCCTTGCGAATGTCCACATCAAGATAATCAGCTAAGCGGGTTGCATAAATTCCTCCAAAGAAATCTCCATTAAATCTATTATGATGCAACCTAAGTGCAACAATGGCTCTTAAATTATAAGATTGGTCTCCTAACACAACACTCCTAAGAATATTGAGGTCAGGCACACACATATGACATGCTTCATCTTTAGCATTTATGCACCTACCTATGAAGAGAGCAAAATAATGTATAGCAAGAAAATGAATGCTCCCTATGGTAGCTTGTGCTATATCTCTAGATTCCCCTAACGTTATACCAGCAAGAAAGTTTCTAAATTCAGATTTACGGGGATCACTAACACTACCCCATTGTGGAAGTTTGCAAGCAGAAGTAAAGTCCTCTAAGTCCATGGTATAAGATTTTTCATAAAGATCAAACATGACTGTTGGAGAATTACGTGAAGATGAAAATTCAAACCTCCTCACAAATGAGCTAGTGAGTTGATGGTACTGAGGGCATTTGTCTGCCTCAAATCTCACAAGATCGGCGTTACACAAATATGCTTTAAATTCTTCTTTGATTCCCGCTCGATCCATAAAATTTTCTGAAGGCCACTCACAGGGCCGCACTGGGGCGTCTCTTGGTGGTTCCTCGTCAGCATCACGTATTGCAAGCCTGGGTCCTTGCTTCCTTGAAGAACCACCTTGGAACATTTTCCTAAGCATATTTATTCCTCTGAAAAATTTCTGAAATTTTTAGTAACTTCAAACAAAAGTGAACCAAGCTCAACAAAATTGATAGCAACTACTCCTACAAGTGCCTAGAGCCTATATCAAGCATTAGAACTACTTGGAACCATATAAATTTGACATGCAAGCTCAAGAACATGGTCACCTATGCAGCACAAATTTGCAAAGAATAAAGCACCAGAACAAAAACTAATTGGACCAATGGAGGAGTCACATACCAAGGAACAATCTCCCCAAGCAGTTTTGTGAGAGGTGCTTTGAGCAAGGAGATCGAAAATTGCAGCAAAGTGAGCTAGAACTCGTGCTTGAGCTAGATATTCGTGTTTGTGGGAGGAAGAAGAAGTGGATGGGTGCAGGAATAAGTGGAGGAGGGCCACCGTGGGCCCACGAGGCAGGGGGGCGTGCCCTGGGGGGTAGGGCGCGCCCTCCACCCTCGTGGCCAGGTCGCAGCTCCCCCCGTGATGTTTTCAGTTCCATAAATCCTCAAATATTCTAGAAAAAATCATATTAAAGTGGCATGGCATTTGGAGGACTTTTATTTTCGGGGTATTTTTATATTGCACGGATAAATTAGGAAACAAACAGAAAATACTATTTTTACTTTATTTCAACTAAATAACAGAAAGTATAAAGAGGGTACAGAAGGTTGTGCCTTCTAGTTTCATCCATCTCATGCTCATCAAAAGGAATCCACTAACAAGGTTGATCAGGTCTTGTTAACAAACTCATTCCAAATAACATGGAACTGGAGAAATTTCGAATAACACTATGTTACCTCAACGGGGATATGCACATCCTCGATTATAAGAATATCATATTTCTTCTTGACAGTAGGAAGAGGAAATTCAAAACCTCCAAAAATAATCGATGGAATTTTTCCAATAGAGTTGATATTATGAACTTGAGGTTGTTTCCTTGGAAAGTGTACCGTATGCTCATTACCATTAACATGAAAAGTGACATTGCCTTTGTTGCAATAACAGCACCTGCAGTATTCAAAAAGGGTCTTACAAGAATAATAGACATACTATCGTCCTCGGGAATATCAAGAATAACAAAGTCCGTTAAAATAGTAACGTTTGCAACCACAACAGGCACATCCTCACAAATACCGACAGGTATATCAGTTGATTTATCAGCCATTTGCAAAGATATTTCAGTAGGTGTCAACTTATTCAAATCAAGTCTACGGTATAAAGAGAGAGGCATAACACTAACACCGGCTCCAAGATCACATAAGGCAGTTTTAACATAGTTCCTTTTAATGGAGCATGGTATAGTAGGTACTCCTGGATCTCCAAGTTTCTTTGGTATTCCACCCTTAAAAGTATAATTAGCAAGCATGGTAGAATTCTCAGCTTCCGGTATCTTTATTTTATTTGTAACAATATCTTTCATATATTTAGCATAAGGATTCATTTTGATCATATCAGTTAATCGCATACGCAAAAAGATAGGTCTAATCATTTCAGCAAAGCGCTCAAAATCCTCATCATCCTTTTTCTTGGATGGTTTGGGAGGAAAAGGCATGGGTTTTTGAACCCATGATTCCCTTTCTTTACCATGTTTCCTAGCAACAAAATCTCTCTTAACATAATGTTGATTCTTTGATTGTGGGTTATCAAGATCAACATCAGGTTCAATTTCTACATCATTATTATTACTAGGTTGAGCATCGTCATGAACATCATCATTAACATTTTCATTAGGTTCATGTTCATTACCAGATTGTGTTTCAGCATCAGACATAGATATATCATTTGGATTCTCAGGTGGTTCAGCAATAGGTTCACTAGAAGTTTGCAAAGTCCTATCATTTTTCGTTTTCTTCCATTTGGAAGAACTAGGTGCAACAGTATTATTTCTCTGAGAATCTTGCTCAATTCTCTTAGGGTGGCCTTCAGGATACAAAGGTTCCTGAGTCATTCTAGCAGTTCTAGTAGCCACTCTAACAGCATAATCGTTTTTCTTCATATTCATTTCATTGAGAAAATCATTTTGAGCTTTAAGTACTTGTTCTACTTTAGTGGTAACCATAGAAGCATGTTTGCTAACAAGTTTAAGTTCACATCTAACATCAGCCATATAATCACCCAAGTGTTTAATCATATAAGTATTTTGTTTTAATTGTCTACCAAAATAAGCATTGAAATTTTCTTGTTTGACAATAAAATTATCAAACTCTTCTAAGCATTGCCTAGCAGACTTATAGTGAGGAATCTCACCTTCATCAAATCTATAGAGAAAATTTACCTTTACTACCTGTGTCGGGTTATCAAGACCTGGAGGTTCTTCAATAGGTAATGGATTGCGATCATATGTTTCTTCAACAGGCGGTAAGTTAAGACCATGTATTTCTTCAATAGGAGGTAAATTCTTAACATCTTCAGCTTTAATACCTTTTTCTTTCATAGATTTCTTTGCCTCTTGCATATCTTGGGATCGAGAAATAGAAAACCTCTCTTCTTTGGAGTTGGTTTAGGAATAGGCTCAGGAATTGGCTCAGGAGCTGGCTCAGGAAGTGTCCAATTATTTTCATTGGTCAAAATATTATTCAATAGAATTTCAGCTTCATCCGGTGTTCTTTCCCTGAAAACAGAACTAGCACAACTATCCAGGTAATCTCTGGATGCATCGGTTAGTCCATTATAAAAGATATCAAGTATTTCATTTTTCTTGAGAGGATGATCGGGCAAAGCATTAAGTAACTTGAGAAGCCTCCCCGAGCTTGTGGAGACTCTCTTCTTCAATTTGCACAAAGTTGTATATTTCCCTCAAAGCAGCTTGTTTCTTATGAGCGGGGAAATATTTAGCAGAGAAGTAATAAATCATATCCTGGGGACTACGCACACAACCAGGATCAAGAGAATTAAACCATATCTTAGCATCACCCTTTAATGAGAACGGGAATATTTTAAGGATATAAAAGTAGCGAGATCTCTCATCATTAGTGAACAGGGTGGCTATATCATTTAATTTAGTAAGATGTGCCACAACAGTTTCAGATTCATAGCCCTGAAAAGGATCAAATTCAACCAAAGTAATTATATCAGGATCAACAGAGAATTCATAATCCTTATCGACAACACACATAGGTGAAGTAGCAAAAGCAGGGTCAGGCCTCATTCTATCATTAAGAGATTGCTTATTCCATTTAGCTAAAAACCTTCTAAGCTCATCGTTATCTTTGCAAGCCAAAATAGCAGCAGAAGCTTCTTTATCAAAAATATAACCTTTAGGAATAACAAGCATGTTTTCATCATCAATTTCATCAACATGTTCAGTTTCAATAATTTCTTTCTCTCTAGCCCTAGCAATTTGTTCATCAAGAAATTCACTAAGTGGCACAGTAGTATCAAGCATAGAAGTAGTTTCATCATAAGTATCATGCATAGCAGAAGTGGCATCATCAATAACATGCGACTTATCGGAACGAATAGCAGAAGCGGGTTTAGGTGTCGCAAGCTTACTCAAAATAGAAGGTGAATCAAGTGCAGAGCTAGATGGCAGTTCCTTACCTCCCCTCGTAGTTGAGGGATCAATTGTTGTCTTAGCGTCTTTCAAGTTCTTCATAGTGACCAGCAGATATAAAACCCAAGTGACTCAAAGAATAGAGCTATGCTCCCCGGCAACGGCGCCAGAAATTAGTCTTGATACCCCACAAGTGTAGGGGATCGCAATAGCTTTTGAGGATAGAGTATTCAACCCAAATTTATTGATTAGACACAAGGGGAGCCAAAGAATATTCTCAAGTATTAGCAGTGGAGTTGTCAATTCAACCACACCTGGATAACTTAATATCTGCAGCAAAGTATTTAGTAGCAAAGCAATATGATAGTAGTGGTAACGGTAGCAAAAGAGTAATGAAAGCAAAAGTAATATTTTGGTGTTTTGTAGTGATTGTAACAACAGCAACGGGAAAGTAAATAAGCGAGAACCAGTATATGGAAAGCTCGTAGGCATTGGATCGGTGATGGACAATTATGCCGGATGCGGTTCATCATGTAACAGTCATAACATAGGGTGACACAGAACTAGCTCCAATTCATCAATGTAATGTAGGCATGTATTCCGAATATAGTCGTACGTTAACTTACGGAAAAGAACTTGCATGACATCTTTTGTCCTACCCTCCCGTGGCAGCGGGTCCTAACGGAAACTAAGGGATATTAAGGCCTCCTTTTAATAGAGAACGGAACAAAGCATTAGCACTTAGTGAATACATGAACTCCTCAAACTATGGTCATCACAGGGGAGTGGTCCCGATTATTGTCACTGGTGTTGTTGGGATCATAACACATAGTAGGTGACTATAGACTTGAATGATAGGATCAAGAACACACATATATTCAGGAAAACATAATAGGTTCAGATCTGAAATCATGGCACTCGGGCACTAGTGACAAGCATTAAGCATAGCTAAGTCATAGCAACATCACTCTCAGAACATAGTGGATAGTAGGGATCAAACCCTAACAAAACTAACTCGATTACATGATAGATCTCATCCAACCCATCACCGTCCAGCAAGCCTACGATGGAATTACTCACGCTCGACGGTGAGCATCATGAAATTGGTGATGGAGGATGGTTGATGATGACGGCAATGACGAATCCCCTCTCCGGAGCCCCGAATAGACTCCAGATCAGCCCTCCCGGGAGGTTTTAGGGCTTGGCGGCGGCTCCATATCGTAAAACACGATGATTTCTTCTCCTTCATTTTTTTCTCCCCGAAAGCAAATATATAGAGTTGGAGTTGGCATCGGAGGAGCTCCAGGGGGCCCACGAGGTAGGGGCGCGCCCTAGGGGGGCACGCGCGCCCCCCACCCTCGTGGATAGGTGGTGGGCCCCATGGCCTTCATCTTTTGCAATGATTTTTTATTATTTCTGAAAAATTGTTCCGTGAAGTTTCAGGTCATTCCGAGAACTTTGGTTTCTGCACATAAATAACATCATGGCAATTCTGCTGAAACAAGTCGGTCAACCGGGTTAGTTCCATTCAAATCATGCAAGTTAGAGTCCAAAACAAGGGCAAAAGTGTTTGGAAAAGTAGATACAACGAGGACGTATCAGGTAGCGAGGCACGTATTGTATTGCTGCCATCGAGGATAAAAATATGGGGTTTACATCATATTGCTTGAGTTTATTCCTCTACATCATGTTATCTTACTTAAGGCGTTACTCCGTTCTTTATGAACTGAATACTCTAAATGCATGCTGGATAGCGGTCGATGTGTGGAGTAATAGTAGTAGATGCAGGCAGGAGTCGATCTACTTGACACGGACGTGATGCCCATATTGCATAATCATTGCCTTGGATATCGACATAACTTTGCGCTTTTCTATCAATTGCTCGACATTGATTTGTTCGCCCACCGTATTATTTGCCTTCAGGAGAGAAGCCTCTAGCGAAACCTATGGCCCCCGGGTCTATTTTCCATCATATTAGTTTCCGATCTACTATTTTGCAATCTTATATTTTCAGATCTATAAACCAAAAAACCCAAAAATATTTACTTTATCTTCTGTTTAGTTTTATCTATCTCTATCAGATCTCACCTTTGCAAGTGACCGTGAAGGGATTGACAACCCCTTTATCGCGTTGGGTGCAAGTGTTTGATTGTTTGTGCAGGTATTGGTGATTTGTGCGTTCTTCTCCTACTGGATTGATACCTTGGTTCTTAACTGAGGGAAATACTTATCTCTACTTTGCTACATCACCCTTTCCGTTTCAAGGGAAAAACCAACGCAAGCTCAAGAAATACTAGGAAAACATTTTGGCGCCGTTGCCGGGGAGATCTATGCCAAGTCAAGACATACCAAGTACCCATCATAAAAATCTCATCTCTTGCATTACATTATTCGCCATGCGCCTCTCGTTTTCCTCTCCCCCACTTCTAAAACGATTTTCGAAAAGATTTGCCCTTTTCTTTCGCCCTTCTTCCGTTCGCCTTTTCGTTTGCTTTTTGTTTGCTCGTGTGCTAGATTGCTTGCTTTGTCATGATGGCTCAAGAGAATACTAAATTGTGTGACTTTTCTTATACTAATAACAATGATTTTATTAGTACTCCGATTGCTCCTGCCACTAGTGCAGAATCTTATGAAATTAATGCCGCTTTCTTTGAATCTTGTTATGAAAGATCAATTTTCCAGCCTTCCTAGTGAAGATGATCCCATCTGAATAATTTTGTTGAGTTGTGTGATATGCAAAAAAGAAAGATGTGGATAATGATATTGTTAAATTGAAGCTATTTCTGTTTTCACTTCGAGATCATGCTAAAACTTGGTTTTCATCTTTGCCTAAAAATAGTATCGATTCATGGAATAAGTGTAAAGATGCTTTTATTTCCAAGTATTTTCCTCCCGCTAAGATCATCTCCCTTAGGGACGATATTATGAACTTTAAGCAACTTGATCATGAACATGTTGCACAATCTTGGGAGATGATGAAATTGATGATACGAAATTTCCCTACTCATGGTTTTAATTTGTGGGTGTTTATACAAAAAATTTATGCCGGATTGGATTTTGCTTCTAGAAATCTTTTAGATTCGGCCGCGGGAGGTACTTTTATGAAAATTACTTTAGGAGAAGCTACTAAACTCCTACATAATATTATGGTTAATTTTTCTCAATGGCATACCGAAAGATCTTTCACTAGTAAAAAAGTGCATGCGATTGAAGAGATTAATGTTTTGAGTGGAAAGATGGATGAGCTTATGAAATTATTTGCTAGCAAGAGTGCTTCTATTGATCCTAATGATATGCCTTTTTCTACTTTGATTGAGAATAATAATGAATCTATGGATGTGAATTTTGTTGGCAGGAACAATTTTGGTAATAACGCGTATAGAGGTAATTTTAATCCTAGGCCGTTTCCTAATAATTCCTCTAATAATTATGGTACTTCCTACAACAATTCTTATGGAAATTATAATAAGATGCCCTCTGATTTTGAGAATAGTGTTAAAGAATTTATGAGTTCACAAAAGAATTTGAATGCTTTGGTTGAAGAAAAATTGCTTAAGATTGATGATTTGGCTAGGAACATGGATATCAAGCATGATATCAATAAATATCTAAAGGTTGAAGAAAAATCTCTTAAGATTGAATGCTTTGATTTTGATTCTTTGAAAATTAGATCTATTCCACCCAAGCATGATATCAATGAATCTCTAAAGGCTATGAGAATCTCCATTGATGAGTGCAAAGAAAGAACCGCTAAGATGCATGTGCTAAGCGAGATTGATTTGTAAAAACGTGTTCGTCTAGTTTTTGTGAAAATAATGATGATCTTAAAGTGATTGATGTGACTCCTATTGAATCTTTGTTTCCAATATAAATCTTGATAAATATGGGACTAGAGATCAGTCAACTTTAGTTAAAAGGCGTCCTTTTTAGATCTTGATGCAAAAATTGATAAAAGTGGGATTGGAGAGGTCAAAACTTTAAGTAGCGATGAACCCACTCTTTTGGATTTCAAGGAATTTAATTATGATAATTTTTATTTAATAGATTATATTTCCTTGCTGCAATCCATGTCGAATTCTCCTCATGCTTATAATCAAAACAAAACTTTTACTAAACATATCGTTGATGCTATGATGCAATCTTTTGAAGAAAAACTTGAATTGTGTTAGACTGTATAGTTCACATATATGTGTACGTATGATGTAACATTGTACCAACTCATTATATATATGTGATAGGACACCCCTAGAGGGTTGTGCCGGTTCCCCCAAACCTATTGTCTCACATGGTATCAGACTAGGTCAAATCGCTTCCGCCTAAAACCCTAACCACCCGACATCGCCGCCGCCCTTGCCGATCGCGCCGCCGCCACCATGTCGTGCGCCGCCGCCTCCGGCTCCTCCACTGCCAGCTATCTGCCGACCTCCCTCGCGGCCCTCCTCTCCCGCCCACTCGACTCCGCCGTGACCCACTCGTTCCTGATCGGGACGAGGAGCGTTGGCTCCTTCTTCTCCAATCAGCCCCCGGTCCCCTCGTCGCCGGGGCATGCGCTGGAGGTTCACACATCGGGCGCCACGTCGGGTGCCTCGTCGCCCGCCTCCATCGGCGACACATCGGCCGCCCCGTCGGGTACTGCTGCCGTCCAGCCCCTCGCGCTACCGGAGTCTGTGTCGGCCATGATGGTCGGCCTCTCTGCATCGGGCCCTGCTTCCGTGGCACCCGTCCCCGTGGCTGCATCCACACACGCGTTGTCTGCCCCTATGGCGTATACGCCCCCGGCAGTCTACTCCAAGGGCTCCCTGCCGCCGCCGCCGTTTCACTTCGGAAACCTCATCACCATCAAGCTATCATCGGACAACTACATCTTCTGGGGTGCGCAGGTCCTTCCGCTCCTTGGGAGCCACTACCTGCTTGGCTACGTCGACGGCTCCCTCCCTGTCCCGTCGCGCTGGTAGATAGCATGCACGGCCCGGTCTACTATCCGGCGCACCGTGTTTGGACAGGGCAGGATCAGGCGAACCTCTCCTCCATCCAGGGGTCGCTCACTCCGGCTGTTGCCGGACTTGTTGTCTTCGCCAAGACGTATCATGAGGCATGGACCATCCTGGAGCGCTCATTTGCAGCGCAGTCGCAGGCCCGTGTCTCTGTGCTCCGTCGTTAACTTGGCGAGTGTGAAAAGCTTGACTCCACAGCCACTGAGTTCTACAATAAGGTCAAGGGCCTTGCCGACACGTTGGCCTCCATTGGACAGCCGCTCACCGACTCTGAGTTCAATTCCTTCATTGTTAATGGCCTTGACGAGGAGTATGATGCCTTGGTCGAGATCATCAATGAGCGGGGCAACTCGAACCCCATGATGGCGCATGAGGACTTCTCCCGCCTTCTCCTCACTGAGCAGTGGGTCGAGTTGCGTCGCTCCAAGAGCAGCCACGGGTCCCTCTCGGCCAACGCCGCCACCAAGGGTGGCGACCACCCTTCGTCGTCCAAATCTCCTTTGGGGCCGGCACCGCCAACCGCCTCGGCCCCCTTCATCTGCAACCTTACCGGGGGGTAGTGGTAGGCGTGTGTGTCAACTTTGTGGCATTGAGGGGCACTGGGCCTCTAAGTGTCACAAACGCTTCCAGAAGAGCTTTCTTGGCCTCGGCAATTATGGCAAGGACACGTGCAATTTTGCGCATCAGGTTACCATGGCAGACCGCGCGGCGTCAACAAAGCAACAGGGGCAACAAGGGCACACTCAGTCCTACTCCATTGACCCGCACTGGTATATGGGTTCTGGAGTGATGGAGCATCTGACGAGTGAGATGGGGAAGCTTCATACTCGTGAACCCTATCATGGCTGAGACAAGATCCACACCGCCAATGGAGCAGGTATGCATACATCTCATATTGGTCAAGCATCTCTCCTCACTAGGTATGCAAATAGGAGTCTTCAGCTTCGCAATGTTCTTAGAGTTCCATCTGTGACACGTAATCTTCTTTCAGTTCCTAAACTCACACGTGATAATAATGTGCTTTGTGAATTTCATTCTTTTGATCTTTTTATTAAGGATCGGGGCACGAGGAACATTCTTCTTCGCGGGCGTCTTTGCCAGGGCCTCTATCGTTTGGAGCATCCTGGCATCGCTCGTGCTTTCAGTGGAGTTCAGGTCTCTCCGTCACAGTGGCATGCTCGTCTTGGTCATCCAGCCACACCTATCATTCGTCATGTTTTGCGTCATCATGAACTTCCTAGCATGTCTAGTAATAAAGATGTAGCAGTGTGTGATGCTTGTCAGCAGGGGAAGAGTCATCAACTTCCTTTTTCAGAGTCTAGTCGTGAAGTGAAACATCCTCTAGAACTTGTGTTTTCAGATGTATGGGGTCCTGCTCAGACGTCTGTTAGTGGTCATAATTATTATATCAGTTTCGTTGATGCTTACAGTCGCTTTACTTGGCTTTATCTTATTAAGCGCAAATATGATGTGTTCGATATCTTTGTTCAGTTTCAAAAACATGTTGAATGTCTTCTCAAGCATAAAATTGTTCATGTTCAGTCGGACTGGGGGGCGAGTATTGCAACCTCAACTCCTTCTTTCAGTCGCTTGGGATCGCTCATCGTTTAGCATGTCCACATACACATCAGCAGAACGGTTCTGTGGAACGTAAGCATCGTCATATTGTCGAAACTGGTCTTACTCTTTTGGCCCATGCATCAGTTCCTTTTCGGTTTTGGAGTGATGCTTTCACCACTGCATGTTTTCGTATAAACCATACTCCCACTCGTGTTTTGAACATGCAGACTCCCATTGAGTGTCTCCTCAATGAACAACCTGATTACACCTTTCTCAAGGTTTTTGGGTGTGCTTGTTGGCCGCACCTTCGTCCATATAACAAACGCAAGCTGGAGTTTTGATCCAAAAAGTGTGTCTTTCTTGGTTATAGCTCTCTTCATAAGGGTTACAAATGCCTTCATGTTCCCACTAATCGAGTCTATATATCTCGGCATGTTGTGTTTGATGAGCATGTTTTTCCCTTTACCAAATTTCCTGTGTCCACTGCTGAACCACCATCCATGCATTCATCCTCCATTGCCTCTGACCAATTTGATGATGTTGCATACTCTCCTATATTGTTGCCTAACCATGGTGCAGGCACTGGACGTGGGGCTCGTTTGGAAATTTTAGAGGCGTCGTCGCCTCCTTCGTCCCGACCTCCCAATGACTCACGTCGATATGCATGGCCTCGACTCTTGTGCCCATGCACGTTCGCCCGACCACCCAGCGACGCCACTCGTTTCGGCGCCCCTGGCCTCTGGGCCGCCTGCCTTGGCGCCCTTGGCCTCTGGCCTCTGGGCCGGCCTCGCCACTATGACCCGTCACACCGGCCTCGTCGCCCCTTCGGCCTCCCACGCCAGCCCCGCCTGTTTTTCCCGCGATGCCTGTCTTGCCTGGGCCGGACTCACCTGGGCCGGTTCTTTCGCCATGCAGCCAGGCGTCAGGCTCGTCATTGCCGGTGCTAGCTGGGGCGTCTCCATCACTGGCTGGGGCGTCTCCATCATCGGCATCGTCGCCATCGTCGACTGAGCCCTCCTCAGCTCCTGTGGTTCCTGCGGCTCCTCAACGACCACATACACGTAGTTGCAGTGGCATTTTTCAGCCCAAGCAGCGTCATGATGGGATTGTTGCTTGGTTGGCTGCATGTCTGGCTGCTGCTCATGCGGATCCAGCCTCTGAGCCTCGTACGTATCAAGCTGCTATGAGTATACCTCATTGGAGAGAGGCCATGGAGCAGGAGTACCATGCTCTTCTTCATAACCAGACATGGACTCTTGTTCCGCCACCACCCCGTGTTAACGTCATTGAATCTAAATGGGTTTTGAAAGTGAAGAAACATTATGAGGGGTCCATTGAGCGCTACAAGGCACGTCTGGTTGCCAGAGGTTTTCGGCAGCGCTATGGTCTTGACTATGAAGACACCTTCAGTCCAGTGGTTAAGCCTACTACCATCAGGCTTCTTCTCTCTCTTGCAGTCACTCGGGTTTGGTTTCTTTGTCAACTTGATGTACAGAATGCTTTCCTCCATGGTGTATTGGAGGAGGAGGTCTACATGCTTCAGCCTCCTGGTTTCTCTGATCCTGATCGTCCTGATTATCTGTGCCGTCTCACCAAAGCACTCTATGGTCTGAAGCAGGGTCCTTATGCTTGGCATGCCCGTCTTGCGATAGCTCTTCGTGCTCATGGTTTTGCATCATCGACTGCTGACTCCTTATTATTTCTTCTACAGAGGCCTGAAGTTACTATGTATCTGTTGGTCTATGAGGATGATATTATCCTTGCCAGTTCTTCTCAGTCGGCTGCTACTGCTCTTGTTCGGTGTCTTGGTGCTGACTTTGCTATCAAAGACCTTGGGAAGCTTCACTAATTCCTTGGCGTGGAAGTTGCTTCCTATTCTGATGATCTTGTTATGATGCAGAAGAAGTACTCCTTGGATTTGTTGCAGTGGGCTGGCATGCTTAAGTGCAAACCAACGACTACACCTATGTCTACCACTGACAAGATCACTGCTTGGATGGTGAGCTTCTGACTTCTGCTGATGCGACACAGTATAGGAGCATTGTTGGTGGGCTTCAGTACTTGACGATCACCCGCCCAGATATTTCCTTTGCTGTCAACAGAGTATGTCAGTGTCTACAAGAACCTCGTGACCTCATTGGTCTGCCGTTAAGCGCATATTGCGCTATATTCGCTTCATGCTATCCTATGGTCCGCACATTCGACCGAATCCCTCTAGAGTCATCTCGGCGTACTCCGATGCGTACTGGACTGGCAATCCAGATGACAGGCGATCCACGGGGGGCTATGCTGTGTTCTTTGGTTCTACCTTGATCGCCTGGAGTGCTCGGAAACAAGCTCTTTGTTTCACATAGCAAAGATCTTGAAGCTGAGTATAAGGTTGTGGCTAATGCAAGCTGCAAGAATTATCTGGATCTGATCTTTGCTTGAGGAATTGGGTATACCTCAGTCACTGTCTCCTATTCTTTGGTGTGACAACATCGGTGCTACATACCTTTCTGCAAATCCGGTATTCCATGCCCGAACGAAACACATTGAAGTTGACTATCATTTTGTACGGGAACGTGTCTCTCAGAAGCAACTACAGATCAGGTTCATCTCTTCCAAGGATCAACTTGCAGACATCTTTACCAAGCCATTGCCTCTATCATAGTTCGAGGCCTGTCGGCGCAATCTTACCCTTCTAGATTCTTTAGAAAGTGGCTAAGATTGAGGGAGGGTGTTAGACTGTATAGTTCTCGTATATGTGTACGTATGATGTACATTGTACCAACTCATTATATATATATGTGATAGGCCACCCCTAGAGGATTGTGTCGGTTCCCCCAAACCTATTGTCTCACAAATTGGAAGTCTCTATCCCTTGAAAACTTTATGATGAGTGGGAACCTACTATTAAGATTAAAATTAAAGATTATGAGTGCCATGCTTTGTGTGATTTGGGTGCTAGTGTTTCCATGATTCCAAAAACTTGATGCGATGTGTTAGGTTTCCATGAATTTGATGATTGTTCTTTAAATTTGCATCTTGCGGATTCCACTATTAAGAAACCAATGGGAAGGATTAATGATGTTCTTATTGTTGCAAATAGGAATTATGTGCCTGTAGATTTCATTGTTCTTGATATAGATTGCAATCCTACATGTCCTATTATTCTTGGTAGACCTTTACTTAGAACGATTGGTGCAATTATTAATATGAAAGAAGGAAACATTAGATTTAAATTTCCGTTAAGGAAGGGCATGGAACACTTTCCTAGAAAGGAAATTAAGTTTCCATATGTATCTATTATGGGAGCTACTTATGGATTGCACAACAAAGATGACAATACCTAGATCTATGTTTTTATGCCTAGCTAAGGGCGTTAAACAATAGCGCTTGTTGGGAGGCAATCCAATTTTATTTTTTTGTGTTTTCTGTTTTGCTGCTGTTCTTGAATAAATACACATTATTACCTCTGTAGTAATTGTGTTTTGGTGTTTTAATTAGTGTTTGTGCCAAGTAAGACCTTTGGGATAGCTTTCGGTGATAGTTGATTTCATCTTGCTGAAAAACAAAAACTTTTGCGCCCAATCCCAGAATTTTTAAAAATCACAGAAGCGTGATAAAATTCTGAATTTTTTGCACAAGATTGATATACAAATTGCCTATGTTGTCCTAATTTTTTAGAATGTTTGGAGTTACAGAAGTATTCGAAGTATCCAGATTACTACATACTGTTCTGTTTTTGACAGATTCTGTTTTCTATGTGTTGTTTGCTTATTTTGATGAATCTATGGGTAGTATTAACCATGGAAAAACTAGAATACAGTAGATATTACACCAATATAAATAGATAATGAGTTCACAACAGTACCAAAAGTGGTGATTTATTTTCTTATACTAACGGATCTTATGAGATTTTCTGTTGAGTTTTGTGTTGTGAAGTTTTCAAGTTTTGGGTAAAGATTTGATGGACTATGGAATAAGGAGGGGCAAGAGCCTAAGCTTGGGTATGCCCAAGGAACCCCAAGGTAATATTCAAGGACAACCAAGAGCCTAAGCTTGGGGATGCCCTGGATGGCATCCCCTCTTTCGTCTTCGTCTATCGCTAACTTTACTTGAGGCTATATTTTATTCACCACATGATATGTGTTTTGCTTGGAGCATCTTGTATGATATGAGTCTTTACTTTTTAGTTTTCCACAATCATCCTTGCTGCAAACACCTTTTGAGAGGGACACGCATGAATCGTGATTTATTAGAATACTCTTTGTGCTTCACTTATATCTTTTGAGCTAGGCAATTTTTGCTCTAGTGCTTCACTTATATCTTTTTAGAGCACGACGATCGTTTTATTTTGTAGAAATTATTGAACTCTCACACTTCACTTATATAATTTTGAGAGTCTCTAAACAGCACGGTAATTTGCTTTGGTTATGAATTTAGTCCTAATATGATAGACATCCAAGAGGGATATAATAAAAACTTTCATGTAAAGTGCATTGAATACTATGAGAAGTTTGATTCCTTTTGATTGTTTTGAGATATAAAAATGGTGATAATAGAGTCATGCTAGTAAGTAATTGTGAATTGGAGAAATACTTGTGTTAAGGTTTGTGATTCCCATAGCATGTACGTATGGTGAACCGTTATGTAACGAAGTCGGAGCATGATTTATTTATTGATTGTCTTCCTTATGAGTGGCGGTCGGGGACAAGCGATGGTCTTTTCCTACCAATCTATCCCCCTAGGAGCATGTGTGTAGTACTTTGTTTTAATGAATAATAGATTTTTGCAATAAGTAAGTGAGTTCTTTAGGACTAATGTTGAGTCCATGGATTATACGCACTCTCGCCCTTCCACCATTGCTAGCCTCTCTAGTACCGCGCAACTTTCGCCGGTGCCATACACCCACCTATTACCTTCCTCAAAACACCCACCATACCTACCTATTATGGCATTTTCATAGCCATTCTGAATATATTGCCATGCAACTTTCACCGTTGCTTTGCATGATCATTGTCATATTGCTTTGCATGATCATGTAGTTGACATCGTATTTGTGGCAAATCCACCTTTCACAATTTTTTCATACATGTCACTCTTGAGTCATTGCACATCCCGGTACACCGCCAGAGGCATTCATATAGAGTCATATTTTGTTCTAAGTATTGAATTGTAATTCTTGAGTTGTAAGTAAATAAAAGTGTGATGATCATCATTTTTAGAGCATTGTCCCATGTGAGGAAAGGATGATGGAAGCTATGATTCCCTCACAAGTTGGGATGAGTCTCCGGACTTCGCAAAAATAAAAGAGGCCCAAAGAAGCCCACAAAAAATGAGAGAAAAGAGAGAAGGGCCAATGTTACTATCCTTTTTCCGCACTTGTGCTTCAAAGTAGCACCATGATCTTCATGATAGAGAGTCTCCTATATTGTCACTTTCATATACTAGTGGGAATTTCTCATTATAGAACTTGGCTTGTATACTCCAATGATGGGCTTCCTCAAATTTCCCTAGGTCTTTGTGAGCAAGCGAGTTGGATGCACACCCACTTAGTTTTCTTTTGAGCTTTCATAAACTTATAGCTCTAGTGCATCCGTTGCATGGCAATCCCTACTCACTCACATTTATATCTATTGATTGGCATCTCCATAGCCCGTTGATACGCCTAGTTGATGTGAGACTATCTCCTTCTTTTTTGTCTTCCCCACAACCACCATATTCTATTCCACCTATAGTGCTATGTCCGTGGCTCAAGCTCATGCATTGCGTGAAAGTTGAAAAGGTTTGAGAACATCAAAAGTATGAAACAATTGCTTGGCTTGTCATCGGGGTTGTGCATGATTTGAATATTTTGTGTGATGAAGATGGAGCATAGCCAGACTATATGATTTTGTAGGGATAACTTTCTTTGACCATGTTATTTTGAGAAGACATAATTGCCTTGTTAGTATGCTTGAAGTATTATTGTTTTTATGTCAGTATTAAACTTTTGTTTTGAATCTTATGGATCTGAACATTCATGCCACAATAAATAAAATTACATGGATAAATATGTTAGGCAGCATTCCACATAATTTTTTTTGTTTTTATCATTTACCTACTCGAGGACGAGCAGGAATTAAGCTTGGGGATGCTGATACGTCTCCAACGTATCTATAATTTTCTATTGTTCCATGTTGTTATATTATCATTTTTGGATGTTTTACATTCATTTTATAGCAACTTTATATCATTTTTGGGACTAACCTATTGACATAGTGCCCAGTGCCAGTTGCTGTTTTTGCTTGTTTTTTACTTTGTAGAATATCCATCTCGAACGGAGTCCAAACGCAGCTAAACTTTTTTCTTCCTAGAAGACAACTTGAGAGCCAAGGAAGTGCACGAGGGAAGGCTGTGGGGCCCACCACCCATCTGGGCGCGCCAGAGGCCCTTAGCGCGTCCTGATGGGTGGTGGGGCCCATGGAGGTCCTTTGCACCGCCTCTCAGCTCTATAAATACCCAAATATTCCAGAAACCCTAGGGGAGTCGATGAAAAACAATCCCAGCTGCCGCAAGTTCCAGAACCACGAGATCCAATCTAGAGCCCTATCCCGGCACCTTGCCGGAGGGGAACATGATCACAGAGGGGTTCATCATCCTCATTGGTGCTCCTCCGATATTGCGTGAGTAGGTTACCACAGATCTACGGGTTCGTAGGCAGTAGCTAGATGGCTTCTTCTCTCTTTTTGGTTCTTAATACAATGTTCTCCTCGATGTTCTTGGAGATCTATTGATGCAATGACTTTTTGCGCTGTGTTTGTTGGGATCCGATGAATTGTGAGTTTATGATCAGATCTATCCATGAATATTATTTGAGTCTTCTTTGATCTCTTATATGCGTGATTATTATAGCCTCATATTTCTTCTCTGAAACTTTGGTTTGATTTGGCCAACTAGATTGATTTTTCTTACAACGGAAAGAGGTGCTTTGTGATGGGTTTGATCTTGCTGTGTTCTCACCCAGTGACAGAAGCGGTAGCGAGGCGCACATGTATCGTTGACTATTAAGGATAAAAAGATGGGGTCTATTCCTACATGAATAGATATTGTCTACGTAATGTCATCGTTCTTATTGCATTACTCCGTTTCTCCATGAACTTAATACACTAGATGCACGATAGATAGCGGTCAATGTGTGGCGTAATAGTAGTAGCTGTAGGCAGGAGTCGATCTACCAATCTTGGACATGATGCCTACATACATGATCATTGCCTTGGATATCGTCATGATTATTTGCTCACAAGAACTTGAGCTAATACATGGACTACAAAACTGAAAGAGATTGTAGAAAGGTATACCCAAGATGAATTTTTTAGACCACTAGTGTAGAAGTTAATAGCACAAACACCACAAAGGGCACTGACTACACTTTTTTTGCTGGCATCATTAGATACGAAGGAACCATAGCAGTGGACAACAACACTAAGATGAGAAACAAACTACTTGCAACATTACATTCTTCTCCCATTGGAGGTCACTCTGGCATGAGAGCCACTTATATGTGGGTCAAGAATATGTTTTTTTTGGACAAGTCTTAAGCATGACACTGAACAATTGGTTGCTCATTGCCACACTTGACAGAGATCTAAGCATGAGAACTGCCCAAGACCAAGTCTACTAGACCCTCTGCCCATTCCTGACATGGCATGGACACACATATCCATGCATTTCATTGAGGAATTGACCAATTCACAAGAAAGGTAGTTCTCCTAGTAATGGTAGACAAGTTCACCATAATTTAGTTTCCACTGTATATAGTCTAAAGAGAATGTTGCTACACATGTTCATGCATTTTAATGTGTTTAGCTCCGAAACCACAATGGGATGGTGCATGCACCTGCCTGCTTCGAGGTACTTCCTCCGTCCAGGTTTGTTAGGCTCCTTGTATTTTGGGTCCAACTTTGATAAAAGGAAAAACCTAAAGTATATGGTACAAAAAGTACAACCTGTCTAACTTAAAGTAAGACATTTTTGCCGTTCAAAATTAAAATGTAAAATCTTACATTAAGTTATAGAGGGGGTATATTGTAGATTGATATTTGAAAGAGGTTTTCCATGGTATAAGTTTTGTGACATATGGTTTACATTTAGCTAGTTATATTCATAGTCAAACATTGAAATAAAAAGGTGTCTAATAATCCCACACGAAGGGAGTACCTGCACACGGGAAAAATGCTCTACTTGGTTAAACGGCAAACCAGGTGCATGTTTTCATGATATAGAAATATGTTCTTGTGAATTATTCCGATTTTAGATTTTTTTGAAATATTATTTTTTATAACAAATTCAGAAAATATATGACATAATTCATAAATTTCACTTTAATTACCCCGTCGGTCATGTCTGGAACGAAGGGGATCTTCGTTCTTGCATAAGCAAAGAGGACCTCTTCATCTAGCGCGAGGCCGAAGAGGCTCTCTTCATCCAGCGTGATTTGACGATCGCTTTTCGGTCGCCTATGGGCCGAAGACTAGTCAGTCTCGGCCGAAGAGATGTCTTCGATCGGGAGTGGGAGATGATCTTTGGCTGCATGAAGTCCGAAGAGGCTGTCTTTGTCCACCACTCGAATGAAGAGTTCTGGATAAGGGAGTCAGGATCGTCTTCTTCCTCCCGACCTGCTCAATCTTTATTCTCTTTCTTTCCTTTGCAAATTTCACTTGATCCACCTCCGTTTCATTCTCTCGACACTACCATTGACCAGATAGTAGAGGAGTGCTATTCTCGGTGGCCAAGACTTAGATCCATCCATGGGGTAGAGGGTGAGGACATGTAGGAGTAGAGGAGGAGCTCAGTTGGGGGGAGCTGAGGTGGAGGAGGAGGAGCTCAGTCGAGGGGGGGGGTGTTACTTGAACTAGTTTCCCTAGGATAAAATCATCAACGGAATCATCATCAGCATCGCCGCCCTTCATGATGCTACAATCTTACTTGATCTACCGCTCTTTGAGCTTGCACAACACTTGGATGTGTTATGAGCTTTGTTGCTTGGCATAAAGTCATCATCGTCGCTCTTTACTTTCTTAGAGCTACCGCCACCCTTCTCTAATGCAACTTGACCCTTCTATCAGTTCTGAGCTCATTTGCTTGGCATATAGTCATCATCGTATTCACTCACTTTCTTTGAGCTTGCGCCACCCCTCGCCGATGCAACACTCTACCTCGATATTCTCACCTTAGGTAAGGGCCCAAATAATGTTCATCCTTCCAAAGTTGAAGATATCCTTGCATCCGTAGGGTACCTCTGGAAATTACAAACAACAATAAAACAAGACTAGATCGATGAATATATGGTCTAGCTAGGTGCAGTCCGAAATATAAATTACCTTAATGTAGTCCTCATATTGCTTCCGCGAAAAAGTTATTTGTGGATAGTTAGGAATAAAAGGTACCGAATAATGCGCGCATGCATAAATTTGAGTTCCACAATCCTATCCCACCTTCCAGGAAACATGAAACGTTCTTGTCGAATTTTCTCTGGATTCCTTTACGGGGGCTTCTCCGGAAGCCCGAGCTTGCAAAAACACTTACCCAACTTCGTCAGGTGGCTATTACTACTAACTAATTCTTCAAAACGCACACCTCCCCTTCTAGGACTCTACATTCCTGCATTATTGCACAAAAGAAAACCATACATCATTGGAGTAAAACCGTGGGAGTTGTCACCCTTACATGGCTGGATAAATGGCTAAGGAAAGATGTCGAAGACAACACCGGGGGGGGGGGGGGGGGGTTTTGGAAGTGGGGTAAGGGGTTGGTGGAATAATTAAGCGGGAAATTTGAGCGGAAACAATGGCGGGAAAGGGTTGCAGGGGAAAAAAGAGAGAGGACGCTAAATTAATTAAGGGCGGGACAGGAAAGTGCAAAGAAAGAAAAAAATGACCTTTTATCCATGCCAAGAACAAAGAAGACTTTTCGTCCCGAAGAGGAACGACATGCAACTTCGTTCGACAGTTTACGTGAAGAGGTGAGCCCCAAAACATTCGTCGGCCTCTTCGTCCTAGCTATAGCTGAAGACTCCTCTTGGGCTCTGAAGCGGCAATTTTCGGCCCAGCTAAGAACAAAGAGTGCAATTCAACCCTCGCGTGGACGAAGACAACCTCTTTGGTCTGGGCGAGAACGAAGAGTACATCTTCGATTAACATGAGGCCGATGGAGTAATAGAAGTGAAAATTACGAATTAGGTCATATATTTTTGGAATTTGTTACAAAAAATAATATTAAAAAAAATCCTGATTCTAGTGCTCTCCCTAGGCCTAATTTATGGAAATTCTTTGACCTACAAAATAAAGTCAGACGTACGAATACACCATATATTTGCTTCGAGTTGATTTGGTGCTAAACCCATAGGTTGCTATCCGTAGTGCACTAGTGCGTTGGAGCACAATCCATTTCCTTGAAACTCAGTGCTGACTACTATTTTTCGAGCATGGTTAATAGTATAGCCAGCTGCTGGCTATATCAAACTGCCATATTATATATAGCCATCATTTATATTCACTCATATAATAACGTGGGCTATAAAATTGGTTACTTTTGAGCACTGCTAGGTACACGATGAATTCATGTACGATCCACACACAATGTCACATACACCACTGGATTGTCTTTTGGGAAAACAAATGTGTGGCTTCAAAAACATGTTGTACACAAATCATGCATGAAAGATTGTGTGCACAACAATTTCCTATCTTTTTTTATCTTCCTTCATATTAATGGTATTTGCCTAAGAATACGAATATAGCTAAGCTCTTGCATAAAAGCTCACTTTCTTTACTTTTTCACATCTCTCTTCTTCTTCATATAGATAAAAATAACATGTAAGCAGGCTAGAAACCCATTATTTTTTTTTTGCTAAAAGGAAGTTAAAACCCCGTTTCTGCATCAGTTGATGCATGCAACCATCTTTATTAGTTATTTCACAAAGGTCTCACAAGAACATATATCAATCCATCCAAAGCCACAACTCACACATACAAACTCGATAATGTAGA
Organism: Aegilops bicornis; assembly: GCA_021605145.1. Lineage (NCBI taxonomy): Eukaryota > Viridiplantae > Streptophyta > Magnoliopsida > Poales > Poaceae > Aegilops > Aegilops bicornis. The sequence goes on along the minus strand of JAHIAL010000021.1, from coordinate 241,408 downwards.
GTGCTCTCACTCCCCATATCTAAAACCGGTGTCGTCACCGATCCATCCACGTAACGTATCGGGAACAGGTGCAGCCTACCTAAAGCGCACACCGCATGCATATGTTTTAGAAGCCGCCATTATCATCGGACCACTGACCCATCTTCAGGAGAGAGATCCGCATCTTCCTTGCCAGACCGGACATTCGTCGATGCCACCACGGCGCACAACGGCGCCACTGCCCTGCGCTCATTCGTCCAAATGCGAAGACTCTGGAAGATCCGTCATGTGTAGCACCTGCCAACCAGACATGACTCAGCGTAGCACCTGTCGGCCAAGCATGACTTGACAGCTCCACCGAAGCTCAGTGCAAGACGAACCGCTCCACCTCCTGCCTCTGTCTTCCAGTGCTGCTCCACAAACGAGCTCCCAAGAGAGAAACGACACCGTAGTACCGCCGGCGTCCGATCTGGAAGACCAGATCCTAGGGTTTCCCCCGAAGCAGCATGAGTGGGTCGACAACAGTTACATGGCGATGCCTTCATCAAGGTAACGGCGCAAAACGCCGCTATCGCCCTCCAACAGCTCGGTTTTCACTGGCAACTATGTCTCTCCGACTCGTAGCCGGGACTAGATGACAAATCTCGAGATCTGACCACCCAGCTGCAGGCCGGCCACATCTGACGGAAGAGATGACCACCACCGCCGCTGCAGAATAGATCTAACCGTAGGTGCCGCCGACGCGACCATCAAGCCCTCCTTGCCGCCGCCGATCCAAAGGCCGATGGCGCGCCGCTGCCGCCGCTCGAATAGCGCAGGACGCCGCGATTGCAGCCCACGCCGCCTCCGACGCCGCCGCGCCACAGCCATCGCCATCGCCAACACTGCCACCACACCCGCCATTAGGACGCCGGCCGGCCGCCACACCGCCGTAGTCCAGATCTAGGCCGTCATAAACCAAATCGGCGCCGCTGCAGTCTAGATCAGGGCCACACTCTTGAGTCAGGGCGCCCCGCGTCACCCTATGACCCGCGAGAGGGAGGAGTGCCTCCACCTTCGCTGTGGCACGCACATGCTATGCCCGGTGCCGACCACTGGTGACGACGGAGGGAAGGGAGAGGAAGGAGCGGTGACCCGGCCGCTAGGACGGAAGGGAGGGGGCGAGAGCTAGATCTGAGGGGAAGAAACCCATTATTGTACTTACTCTTAAAACCAACTGAATGCTCAGGCTCTAATTTGTCTCCCTGCCTAAGGTAAACAGTACTCCATCAGTTTCCCGAAGATCACAGTAGATCGTCACACTCACACTTCCATCAGTTTCCCGTAGGTCGTTTCACTCAAACTTCCATCAGTTTCCCGAAGATCATAGTAGGTCGCCACAGTCACTCTTCCATCAGTTTCCCGAAAATCATAGTAGGTCGCTACACTCACTCTCTTGTGTCGGATTTTGGTTGGTTAGTACTGTCCATCCTTAACCTTAGTCTTCGTTGCTGCTTGCTTTCCATGCACTGATATGCAGCCCTCTCTCCCGGTACATGAACGTGGTGCAGCTGCCTCATAAATCAGCCGCTATTGTTAGGCTCGAGAACTGTGGCAGAGAATAAATTCCATTTATGGACATCACTTTCTCGATGGTCCGATCTAGGGAGTAGCACTATACAACCATTAAACAAGTGTTACTGGTCCTAAGCGTGCGGCCGAGGGCCTGGATACGGACGGAGACGTGCCGCTAACACATGCTATAAATAATCGGCATTGCTAAATCTCAGTAGACTTGACTTAATCGGTAGATACTAGTATATTTGTAAGATCATACGTGAAGATTCATATATTTTTTCTATTTTTCTTTTAGTCTACTGAGGACTAACCACACCCATAAATAATACTTTCTTCATCCTAAAATGTAAGATCATTTTGACAGAGGAAATAGTATTTTGTTGACGAAGAAGACAGGAGTCCCACGGTATGCACAGGGTGCGTCGTATCAGTTCGTTGTGCCGTGAAATCTCCTCTGTTTGGCGTCGTAGTGGATTTGCTGCTCCAGTTTGATGCAGCGTCTATTTTTCTCCATCTCAGTTATACTACTGATGGTGAAACCATTTGAACCAGCGGCACCGAGTGAACGCCCTATCGTTTTTCCAACAAAAGGAATATATATTACGCCATCATCAAGTAGCATTGCGGATGCACCCAACTAAAGTACATCAAAAAAGGCCAACATACAATTCCAACAAACAACACTAACATACATCAACGATGGCAACCACGGGAAATATAATAGATGCTCCAACAACAACGACACCAGGACGGGAACGACATACAAACACTGTTTTGGCTCGACCCGACGACTAAGGCCAAATCATGAATTTTCATTTCCGATATCAGTTTGGATAAACTTTATGCAATGTCTTCAACAGAGAAACGTTGCGTGAATGACACTATTATCAGGTCTAACTAATGAAGGTCGTATTTAGAGTTTTAACCCCTTAACCTCAATCTCCTGCACACAAAGAGCACAACCTAGCGAGATCACCATGTACTATCACCACCTGTCGATCCTGTCGGATTCTGGGTTCCGGCAAACCCTTGAGGTTCGAACTCTGGGGTGCGCACGAAGAACTTTCTCTCCCTAGCTCACTCGCACAACGATCTCAAGGCCTAGCTTGACGAACCCATAGAACAAGAGACACGAGGGTTTATAATGGTTCGGGTCACCGTTGTGGTGTAATACCCTACTCCAGTATGGTGTGGTGGATTGCCTCGTAGGCTGAGGATGAACAAGTACAAGGTAAGAACAGCCTCCTGAGGAGAGGTGTTCTTAAGCTCAGAGAGCTGGTGAGATGGCCTTGGTGGAATGGATCCAATCCAAGATGAGTTGCCTCCTATGGTGGTGGCTAGTCCTATTTATATAGGCCTTGGTCCTCTTCCCAAATGCAGGCGGGAATGGATCCCACAACGGCCAATTTTGAAGGGAGACAACTAGTACAATCTATCCTGACAAAATGTGGTATTCGCCTGCCAAAGGCTCTGGTGGTGATGCAGTTGTGGGCTCCGCGATGACTTCTGTCCTGCCGTCCTGCTAGTCTTGGTCTCGTTGCACCGATATGGAAACCTTTGCCTGATGCCTCGGGACTCCTCGCCTGTGCCTGCCTCTTTAGCACCAAAGAGGAAACTGGTACACTGCGCCCGCTGGCGCCCTCCTGGCCTTGGTTGTCATGTCTCACGTCACGTGAGCCTCGCGAGGTGCCCCTTGCATAGATATCTCCGCTGCTCGAGAGTCAGCCTAGTGAGGCTGCCCTAGAGGAGGTCTTGGTGTCGTCCGCCTCGCTGAAAGGATCAAGAAGAGGTGTCTAAAGGGGGGTGATTAGAAACTAAGTACCAAAAGTTGCAGTTTTTAGTTTCTTTAGGTTTAAGTGGAGTTTTGGCACAAGTTTAACAAACACAATACATATCAAGCAAGCATGCAAAGAGTATATGAGCAGCGAAAAGTAAAGCATGCAACTTTCAAGAATGTAAAGGGATGGGATAGGAAGATTCAAACGCAATTGGAGACACGGATGTTTTTGTCGTGGTTTCGATAGGTGGTGTTATCGTACATCCACGTTGATGGAGACTTCAACCCACGAAGGATAACGGTTCTTGTGAGTCCATGGAGGGCTCCACCCACGAAAGGTCCACGAAGAAGCAACCTTGTCTATCCCACCATGGCCGTAAGCCCACGAAGGACTTGCCTCACTAGCGGTAGATCTTCACAAAGTAGGCGATCTCCTTGCTCTTACAAACTCCTTGGTTCAACTCCACAATCTTGTCGGAGGCTCCCAAGTGACAACTAGCCAATCTAGGAGACACCACTCTCCAAAAAGTAACAAATGGTGTGTTGATTATGAACTCCTTGCTCTTGTGCTTCAAATGATAGTCTCCCAACACTCAACTCTCTCTCACAGGAGTTTGGATTTGGTGGAAAGAAGATTTGAGTGGAAAGCAACTTGGGGAAGGCAAGAGATCAAGATTCATATGGTAGGAATGGAATATCTTGACCTCAACACAAGTGTAGGTGGTTCTCTCTCAGAAAATGTGTATTGGAAGTGTAGACATGTTCTGATGGCTCTCTCCAAGAATGAAGAGGAGGTGGAGGGGTATATATATAGCCTCCACACAAAATCTAACCGTTACACACAACTTGCCAAACTTCATTTGGGACCGAATTGTTAAACTTCGGTCGCACCGATTCAACAAATCTAGTGACCGTTAGGATTTTCGGATTGGGACCGACATGCAACTTCGGTAGGACCGATATGGTTAGGGTTAGGGCATAACGTAATCTCGGTGAGACCGATTACACAAACTTCAGTGAGACCGATTTTGGTAATAAGCTGACCCGGAGAGTTGGTCGAGTAAACTTCGGTGGGACCGATTCGCTCATTTCGGTGAGACCGAAATGTTACGAAAAGGAAGCAGAGAATTTACATTGCAATCTCGGTAGGACCGGTTATGCAAACTCGGTGAGACCGATTTTGGTAATAGATCCATACAGAGATTGCAATCCCATCTCGTGAGACCGAGATCCCTATCGGTGAGACCGATTTGCCTAGGGTTTGTGGCAATGAACTTGGTGGTGCCGGATAGAAAGAATCAGTAAGGCCGAGTTTGACTTTTGGTTTAGGTCATATGTGGAAGTGAGAAAGTGGTTGAGGGCTTTGGAGCATATCACTAAGCACTTTGAGCAAGCAAGCCATTAAGCAACACCTCATCCTTCCTTGATAGTATTGGCTTTTCCTATAGACTCAATGTGATCTTGGATCACTAAAATAGAAAATGTAGAGTCTTGAGTTTTGAGATTGAGCCAATCCTTTTGTCCTTAGCATCTTGAAGGGGTTCCACATCCTCTAGTCCATGCCACTCCATTATTGAACTTATCTGAAACATACTAGGTAAAAGTGTTAGTCCAACAAAAGATGTGGTGACATTAATTACCTAAACCACCTAGGGAGCACTTGTGCTTTCAATCTCCCCCTTTTTGGTAATTGATGACAACATACATCAAAGCTTTAGATAAAGATATGGAGAATAGTAAGTAAAGCTTTGGAAAGACATGTAACATGCATAGGCTCCCCCTACATGTATGCAATCATGTGAATATGGAATATATGAGCATGTGAATGCATAAACATGACAGAGTAAGAAATGTGTTACATGTATCTTGGCTATATGCATTAGAGCAAATGATGTGAATATGAGAAATGTACCTCCATGCTCATGACTCCTTCTTGCAAATAGTATGTACATCAGCAAAAATTTCTCATACACATGACTATGATGCATATACTTACCTTGTGGTCTTGAGTTTGCTTAGGATGGGATGAACCTGCGTAAACAACGTTAGATAACACAGATACACCTACTAGCCAGAGCAAACAAAAGAAACCACAAGAGTACCAAAGGCTGGGATGACATGTAGAGTGAGTACTAAGTACCACATTGGATATAGACATGTCCCCAAAGGTAAAGATATGCAAAGAAATCAGAGATTTCCTTCCCTTAGATGTCTTGCTCCCCCTGAATCTTGCATGGGATATAGGGAGAAGATAGGGAATATAAAATTAGAGCAAAAAAAAGAAACAACAGAGCTTGAGCTAATGCAAGCAATCAAACAAATATGAACATGTCTTTCCCCTTTTAAAGACATGTGACTTCTCTCCTCTTGAACACCAAGCATCTGGGGTCTTTAATGATACTAGATGACCCGTTGCGCCAATGGCGCAAAGGGCGAGAGGGAGCCAAGAATAGTAAGAATATTTAGAGACTATATAAAATCTTGAAGCAAAAATAGATATTTCAGCATGTTGTCGATACATAGCATTATATATTACATTGCATGTTACGTTTATAGGCCAAAACAAAGGCATGAGATCAGTTCATGATAAGATCAATTCAAACCATTTACATTGCTTTGAAAAAGCAGGATACATAGATAGAGATGCATCATATAAATAGCTCTGGTCATTTAGCTTATTGTGACTAAGATATGCACGATCATGGAACTCGAGATAGAGTGAGTGATCATTTGCATGTGCCAGAGAACATGGTCAAGGTTTGCTTGCAAGGGGTGAGGCGGCTCGATCTGCTGAGGATCCACTTAAGGAACTGACGTGCCACACGTGGAATGGGGCCACAAGATCATGACAAAATGGCAGGGAGCACATAATTTCTTGTGGTTGCATAGCCCTCTCAAACTTTTCATGGCTGGTTTGCCACTACTTCCAATTTTCCTTGAACTATATTAAATAAGCCCCATCAAAGCATACCAAAGATGGTTTTGTGTGCAAAATAAATAGACCAAAATAATGAATGAAGCAAAATAAATACACAGCCCCTTACGACCATATATGCGGATGAAAGCTTTCAATAATGAAACAATTCTAAGCTTAACCAAAAGGCATTCATGTAGGCAAGAACAAAAAATTTCAGTGAGCTGTAACAAGAAAATTCTCTTTGTGCATTGTGCCATAGTTTCCTATGATCTAAACCGGTTGGAGACACGAAGTGTGCATGCATCTTCCTTTGATAGTGAACCATTTGGAGACATGAAGCGTTCATATTTTACTTATAATATGAGTAAGGACAGATGAGGTTCGATATATTACGCATTCTTATATTTAGCTAGCATATGTCGATGCAGCTCGAGCAATATTTCACAAGCCCTTCTTTTTAAGGTCTGCGGTGATTGCATGACCAATCAACACTTATGATAACAATGCTTCTATTTATTATTTGACAAAATTACTAATCAAATTTTGAGAGTGCAACATGAGATGTATAATACCCTCGACTCACTACAACACAACCAATTGACTACAAAATCAGCGTTGGTTCTAACATTTGAATCTAATCTACAAAATCATGATACTCAAATCAATCATGATGACACATTTTTTTCGAGATATGAACAATTAAAAATGCGAGATAAGAAAAATGAGTATGGATGGCCTTATACCTTGTTATGTTCAACACCAATCCATTGATGTGGTTATCATGCAAGGAAGGAAGCTGACAAACCTTTTAAGCTCACAAAATGAATGGCGATTCTTGAGTATGATAGAATTGATGGGCAACATATCATTTTTCTTCTTGGTATGAATGTTGTTTCACTAATCCTCTTTTGTTCATGCAAGGAACAAAGTATAGTGGCGACAACGCGCAGGAAAAGCAGAACATCAACAACGGCTCATAGCAAAGATGGAACAAAGAAATTACATGTGAGAATAAAAGAAACAAAACTTCGAAATTACCGGCATGTTGAGAGTGAATTACGGTGGGAATACCACCAACAAAATACGAGCTAGCATGACATTAGTGCCTCATGGGATCGAGATAATGAATCATTGGCATCAAAAGAACCTACTACTACTTTACATGAAACAAAAAAATATGATTACGGTGAGCACATCATAAGATGAAGTTGTGATGTTGAGGAAACACTGCTTTGTAGCTATGTATATATATTGCTACTTTACAACCTATCTTACATAAGATATTTCTTAAGTCGTTCTAATCTAAGTGAAAACATGTCTATGAGGCATCACAAATTCTTGAAAAAATGATTTTGTTGTACAGTCCATTGACCATGTTTTCTAACATAAGTGTTCCATTCTTCAAGGGAACACTAAGCATCCCTCTAATTCTTACAACCATGCATATGTATAACTCATATGTGAGTCGCATGGGATGAGATCATTAAAGGGCATAATAAAGTATCTATGGACATGTGACTAATTAATAGGCATTCGATATGAAGAACACGAAACAAGAAAGAAAGCGAAACCGAAGGCGAGAAGATTGTGAAGAATAGGAGCAGTTAAAGAAAAATATAGTAGCACTTTACTTATCCAAATCAAGTGAAAATAACCAATATGCACTACATGTGTTAGATAGTATTATACGATATAATAGATAAGCTAAGCGCTTACCTTGTCGAGAAGCATAAAGCGATAACAAAAATTTGATTCATCGACACCGAGTGTACCATCTAAAAGTGCATTATTGTCTAGTACCTTCATTTTGTGCATAGTTTGGTGCATCCTCAAGAAAAGCAAAAGAAACACCTTCTGATCCGTCTCTAATGTAAGAAAGTTTACTACCATAGAGATGTAGAAAGAGAAGGTCCATGTATGTAACTGAGAGTTGGATCATGTCCTAAACTGGGCACCGTCTACCAAAATCAATAGTCAAAACCAGCGAGCAACATGCTAGAGAAAAATCATAAGAAAGTTGATGTTTGAGGCTACTACTGCATAAATATAGGGTGAGGAATTATCACCTATGCTACAGTGGAGCATGACCAATGACCCCCTTCAAAAATGCAGATCAATCATCACCACCACAATTTTCTGCGGTATGAACAAGAAAAAATCTGAGAGAAGAAAAATGAGAATGTATGGCTTTTTATCTGTATTATTACTTAGTCAGTTTGTACTTGTCTAAAAAATAACAGAACATGTTAATATGCAGTGGAAAATGATACCCAAAGGTGAAATGACTAAAATGCCCCCTGCGGGGCATGGAATTTACACGCGGTGGCATTCACGATTTAAAGGTGACGTGGCTACCTTCCGCCTGCCTAGCGGTTCTCCAGGCTTTGTAAGGTAAATTACTTTCTCCTTGTTGAGAAACTCTCTCCCCCTGAGTATTCTCTCTTTCTCCCCCTATAGGAAAGATTAAGCTTTGATGTGATCTCTCTCTCCCCCTTTGACATCAATTTCCAAGAAGGACACTTCTGAACATGTGATACAAATTGGTTGGTCCTTGAGTCACAGAGCAAAGCAGCATGTCTAATATGATGCTGGTAGAGGACAAGAATCATTGAGTGGAGCTGGAGCAAAAGAATGCGAGGAATAAGTGGCAGCTAGTTTTCTGTGGTGAAATCGGTGACACCGAGTTGTATGGTTCGGTTATGCAAGCGAATTGATTGGACCGAAGGCATCGGGTGAGGCCGAGTTCATTGCAGAGAAAACACTTGTCACCTCAGCTCACTAGACAAATAAGATCTCACAAGGATATACAAGGAATTAGCTGAAAGATTTGCAATGAATTGGATGCGAGAGAATGCGAGAACAAAAGGAAAAGAAATTAAAAGGAGTCTAGATGAAGTTTTTTTTTTGAAAGGGAAACAAATATGCAAATGCAAAGCACGGAGAAATGCACGAGAACTTCATCTAGAAATGGTGGCGACAAAGTCACCTTTGTTAGAGTATATTGACTTAGGAGTCAAGTGAGATCACTTGATCATAGGTCATACTCATCGTTTAAGCTCAAAATGGGGTTGCCATTTTTCGTTAAAGCATCTTGATGTATTCACATCTTGTTGAGTTGCTTTGTCCCATGACTTGGAGTAAAGCTTCTCTAAGATGGAATAACATACCTTGGGTGGTGGTGTTGATCATGGTCATGTAGTTGAACTTGTGTGGATTGCTCAAGGTTGATGTAGCTCATCAAGAGTTGGGAGCACCACTTGGAGTTTGAGTTCATCTACCTACATGGGTTAGATAACATGCAAGGTGCAAATATATCCAAGACATATGATTATCATCATAAGAGAAATATCAGGGATCAGTCATAGGCTCATGCCTTGCATGTATCAAATGGAGTTCCTACTCCAGGCTTGAAGCATCAATGATGTTCAATTCACCTCTTAACCTGCAAAACACTTTCTCATCAAGTGGTTTGGTAAATATATCCGCCAATTGCTTATCGGTGCGAACATGTTTAAGATCAATGTCAACTTTAGCAACATGATCTCGAATAAAATGATGACGAACTTCAATATGCTTAGTTCGAGAATGTTGCCTGAGGATTATGAGCAATCTTAATGGCACTTTCATTGTCACACAGCAATGGAACATGTTTCACATATGTCTCATAATCTTTTAGAGTTTGAGTCATCCAAAGTAATTGAGCACAACATGAACCGGTGACAATGTATTCCGCTTGGCGGTGGATAAGGATACCGAGTTTTGTTTCTTGGAGGACCAAGACACAAGAGATCTACCAAGAAATTGACAAGTACGAAGTGGACTTTCTATCAAGCTTGTCTCCGGCATAGTCCGAATTGGAATAGCCAACAAGATCAAAAGAAGACCTCTTAGGATACCAAATGCCAAAATTTGGTGTATGTATTAAATATATCACTATCCTTTTCACAGCCTTAAGATGACATTCTTTAGGTGCAGCTTGATATCGTGCACACATGCACACACTTAGCATAATATCGGGACAAGAGGCACATAGATATAACAATGAACCAATCATAGAGCGGTAAACTTTTTGATCAACCGGTTCACCATCTTTGGTCAAATCAAGATGTCCACTAGTAGGCATGGGTGTAGTCATACCTTTGCATTCTTGCATATTGAACTTCTTGAATAAGTCCTTGGTGTACTTTGTTTGAGAGACAAAGGTACCTTCCTTAGTTTGCTTGATTTGCAAACCAAGAAAGAATTTGAGTTCACTCATCATCGACATCTCAAACTTCTCCGACATTAGCTTTCCAAACTTCTCACTAAAATGAGGGTTAGTCAGACCAAATATAATATCATCAACATAAATTTGGCACACAAATAGTTCACCATTAACCCTTTTTGTAAAAGAGTAGAATCAATTTTACCAATTTCAAAGCCTTTTTCAATAAGGAACTTGGTCAAGCATTTATACCATGCTCTAGGAGCTTGTTTAAGACCATAGAGGGCTTTGTGAAGTTTGTAGACATGATCAGGTTTCTTAGGATTGACAAAGCCGGGAGGTTGCTTAACATAAACTTCCTCCTCTATTTCACCATTTAGCAAAGCACTTTTAATGTCCATTTGGTACAAGGTGATATCATGGTGATTAGCATAAGAAAGTAAGATGCGAATGGACTCAAGTCTAGCAACGGGAGCATATGTCTCGCCATAGTCCATACCTTCGACTTGAGTGTAGCCTTGGGAGACTAGGCGTGCTTTGTTGCGGACGACTTGACCATCTTCATCTTGCTTGTTGCGAAACACGCATTTGGTACCAATGATGTTGTGGTTGTTGTCCGGCTTTTCAACCAATGTCCACACTTGATTTCTCTCAAAGTTGTGTAGATCTTCATGCATAGCGTTGATGCAATCCGGATCTTCCAATGCTTCTTCAACCTTCATAGGTTCAATGCTAGAGATGAATGATTAATATTCACAAAAAATAGCTAAACGAGTTTTAGAGCGAGTGATTCTCCCGGTTTGGATATCATTGTAGATTTGCTCGATGGGATGATCTTTGGCGATTCTTGCTCGAACTCGTGGGAGCTTTGGCTTGGCTTGGGGTGGAACATCCTCTTCATCTTGTTCTTCTTCTTGGCCTTCTTCATTGTTGATGTTGTCGTTGTCTTGTCGAGGTGGAGAAGGAGGTTGTTGATGGTCATCTTGGTGTACTTCCTTGTTTTCTTTGTCTTGGTGTGTCCCACTTGTGGATGCTTCCATATCAATTCTTGGTTCGCCTTGTCGTGAGGTAGAAGCTTCCACTTGGACGGACGAGGTACTCTCCTTCAACTCCGTTGGACGAATCTTGCCAATAGACAGGTCTTGAATTGCTTCCGAAGGGTCTTTGTCTCCTACATCAATTGGCAATTGCTCTACTTGCGAACCGTTAGATTCATCAAACTTCACATCTACCGTCTCTTCAACCTTTCTAGTGAAATTGTTGTAGACACGGTAAGTGTGAGAGTTTGAGCCATAACCAAGTAGGAAACCTTCATGAGATTTAGGAGCAAATTTGGAACGACGATGCTTATTAAGAATGTAGCACTTTGAGCCAAATACTCGAAAGTATCCAACTTGGGGTTTGTTACCGGTGAGGAGCTCGTATGCCGTCTTGCCGAGTAGCTTGTGAAGATACAAGCGATTTGTTGCATGAGAAGCTGTCTCAACCGCTTCCGCCCAAAAGTGCTTTGGCGTCTTGTACTCATCAAGCATCGTTCTTGCCATCTCGATAAGAGTCCGGTTCTTCCTCTCAACAACTCCTTTTTGTTGAGGTGTGTACGTAGCCAGAACTCATGTGAAATCCCTTCTTCGTCAAGAAAGGTATCCACATTTGCGTTCTTGAACTCCGTTCCATTGTCGCTTCGAACCTTCTTGATCTTCACGTCAAATTGATTTATGGCCTTCCTAGCGAAGTTTTTGAAGATCTTTTGGACCTGCGATTTATCATCGAGAAAGAATACCCACGTAAATCTTGAAAAATCATCAACTATGACTAGACCAAATGAGTTACCGCCGAGACTCTTGTAGGCATTTGGACGAAGAGATCCATGTGAAGTAGCTCGAGTGGTCTTCTCGTGGTCATGATGTTCTTCGCGGTGACTTCCTCCAACTTGTTTCCCTGCTTGACAAGCACTACAAAGTCTATCCTTGTCAAATATGACATCTTTTACTCCAAGGATATGATCACCTTTAATAAGCTTGTCAAGGTTTCGCATACCAACATGACCTAGTCTTCTATGCCACAACCGGCCTTTAGAAGATTTGGCAATTAAGCAAGTTCTAGGTTGAGCCTTTTGAGTGAAATCAACAATGTAAAGATCTCCTCTCATTATCTGGGTAAAGACCATTTTACGATTGTCTCTATGAAACACTTGGCAATCTACTTCAGTGAATAGGACATTGAAACCGAAATCAGCAAGTCTAGAAACTGAAAGTAAATTGTACCCAAGAGATTTAACGAGCATGACATTTTGTATGGAGCTATCATTTGAGATGGCCACCTTACCAAGGCCAACCACCTTACCCTTTGAATTATCACCAAAAGTGACATATTTTCGAGGGCCGTCGTTTTCAAAGAAGCTCACGGAACATATCTTTATCTCCGGTCATATGATCAAGACATCCACTATCAAGGACCCATTCCTTTCCTCCAGCCATGTAGCCACGACGGTTTGCCATAAGACCAAAGTGTCTCATTGCATCATCAAGATCATAGTCACTATCATTATCCTCATCATAGTATCCATGTTCAACATCCTCTTGTGATTTATCAATTCCTGGAGAGGGTAATTCATTAGACAAATGATCATTTCTATGATTGTCTTTATGGATTCTAATAGCTTCGGAAATGATATTGCTAATCATCCCAACATCTCCTATGGCACGCATGAGACTAGTAAGCTCAAATAGACAATCACCAAAGCTAGGATCACTAGAATTCATCTTACTCAAGGCAATAGATTTATGGAGAATTTCATCTAAATTTTTCAAGGAATAATCTGGAAACCGTTGCTCAAGAAATTTCCATATAGTATAGGCGCAATCAAGAGTAGGCAAACTAGCAATCAAATTTTTGGGCAATCCTCTTATGATAAGATTGATAGTTCTAAGATTGCGAATCATGTCAAGATCCTCTTGGTGTGGGATGCAAGGGATCAATATGAGGTGCACAAGGGCTAGTAATGTACTTGTTCAAATGATATTCATTGAAAATCTCAAGCATTTTATTTTTCCACTCATGAAAATATTCTCTATCAAGAATGGGCACTCTATGTCTAAGACTCCCCAAAGTAGACACATCCATCTTCCTCCAAAGGTGTTTAAACCAAGGCAATGGAGACCAAAGCTCTGATACCAATTGAAAGGATCGAGAAGAGGTGTCTAGAGGGGGGGGTGATTAGACACTAAGTACCAAAAGTTGCAGTTTTTAGTTTCTTTAGGTTTAAGTGGAGTTTTGGCACAAGTTTAACAAACACAACACATATCAAGCAAGCATGCAAAGAGTATATGAGCAGCGGAAAGTAAAGCATGCAACTTGCAAGACTGTAAAGGGATGGGATTGAAAGATTCAAACGCAATTGGAGACATGGATGTTTTTGTCGTGGTTCCGATAGGTGGTGCTATCGTACATCCATGTTGATGGAGACTTCATCCCACGAAGGGTAACGGTTGCGCGAGTCCACGGAGGGCTCCACCCACGAAGTGTCCATGAAGAAGCAACCTTGTATATCCCACCATGGTCGTCGCCCACGAAGGACTTGCCTCACTAGCGGTAGATCTTCACGAAGTAGGCGATCTCCTTACCCTTACAAACTCCTTGGTTCAACTCCACAATCTTGTGGAGGCTCCCAAGTGACAACTAGCCAATCTAGGAGACACCACTCTCCAAGAAGTAACAAATGGTGTGTTGATGATGAACTCCTTGCTCTTGTGCTTCAAATGATAGTCTCCCCAACACTCAACTCTCTCTCACAGGATTTGGAATTGGTGGAAAGAAGATTTGAGTGGAAAGCAACTTGGGGAAGGCTAGAGATCAAGATTCATATGGTAGGAATGGAATATCTTGACCTCAACACAAGTGTAGGTGGTTACTCTCAGAAAATGTGTATTGGAAGTGTAGGCATGTTCTGATGGCTCTCTCCATGAATGAAGAGGAGGTGGAGGGGTATATATATAGCCTCCACACAAAATCTAACCGTTACACACAACTTGCCAAACTCGGTGGGACCGAATTGTTAAAATCGGTCGGACCGAATTGTTAAACTCGGTCGGACCGAATTGTTAAACTCGGTCGGTCCGATTCAGCAAATCTAGTGACCGTTAGGATTTTCGGTGGGACCGACATGTAACTCGGTAGGACCGATATGGTTAGGGTTAGGGCATAACGTAATCTCAGTGAGACCGATTACACAAACTCGGTGAGACCGATTTTGGTAATAAGCTAACCAGAGAGTTGGTCGGAGTAAACTTCGGTGGGACCGATTCGCTCATTTGGTGAGATCGAAATGTTCTGAAAGCAATGTGAGAGTTTACATTGCAATCCCGGTAGGGCCGGTTATGCAAACTCGGTGAGACCAATTATGGTAATAGATCCATACAGAGAGATTGCAATCCCATCTCGGTGAGACCGAGATCCCTATCGGTGAGACCGATTTGCCTAGGGTTTGTGGCAGTGGCTATGATATCTGAACTCGGTGGCGCCGGATAGAAAGAATCGGTGGGGCCGAGTTTGAATTTTGGTTTAGGTCATATGTGGAGGTGAGAAAGTGGTTGAGGGCTTTGGAGCATATCACTAAGCACTTTGAGCAAGCAAGCCATTAAGCAACACCTCATCCCTCCTTGATAGTATTGGCTTTACCTATAGACTCAATGTGATCTTGGATCACTAAAATAGAAAATGTAGAGACTTGAGCTTTGAGCTTGAGCCAATCTTTTTGTCCTTAGCATCATGAAGGGGTTCCACATCCTCTAGTCCATGCCACTCCATTATTGAACTTATCTCAAAACATACTAGGTAAAAGTGTTAGTCCAACAAGAGACATGTTGACATTAATTGCCGAAACCACCTAGGGAGCACTTGTGCTTTCACTCGCGAGGCTTGGCCCCTCGCGAGAGTCTTGGGTGGTTGCTGCTTAAGATGGGTCGTACCAAGCCGTTGGTGGAGCCACGCCATGGGCCACAGGTAGGCAGGTCTGGGTACCCCCGTTCCCAGGACGCCGACAGTAGCCCCCTAGCCCAAGGCGCGCTTGGACTTGGTTTCGAGGCGAAGCCAAAGGGCAAGTGCGGAGCGCCGCGGGCCCCAACCGCCTACGGCCTTGATTGACGCGTGTCGACTGACGGGACGTGGGCATCTCCGCTTCCCCATGCTGCCTCGGCAACCGCCCTCACCTGACAAAAGGGTGGCGCGCGCCTTCATTACCTTCCATCGTCTTGTTCCAGATCCCCTTTCTCCTTCTTGCCCCAAGAGACTCCAGATCCGCACGGACCCCTCTCCGAGCCTGCAGCCAATGGCGTCCAACAAGGCGAAGGCCGCACACTCGCCTTCCTGGTACGAGCCGGCTTTGAGCGCGCCTAATGCCTCAGAGAAGAACCTCGCCACACGCCTCTGGCGGCGGCGGACGGCAGAACGAGGGGAAAGACCATGCTCGGGCTGGCTCACGAGCCGGAGCCCTCAGCATACCTTCTATCCCTTCTTCATGAATAGCATCGTCGCAGGGCTGGTCCCCCCTTTCTCCGACTTCTTCTACGCCGTTCTCAGCCACTATAAGCTGCATGCCCTTCATCTTCATCCCAACTCTGTTCTCCTCCTGTCGGTCTTCGCCTTTTATTGCGAGGCATTTGTGGGGGTAATGCTGTCCATGGCGTTGCTTCGCCACTTCTTCTACCTCCGGGACAAGGAGGGCCATTGCTCGGGATGCGCCAACTTCGTCCCGGCTAACGGGACCAACGCGATCTCGAAGGCCGGGAAGAAGGCCGAGAGCTTCAGGAGCAAGTGGGTCCTCATGGACGCCAATTGCACCCACCCTCGGTTGGTGTTGCCGACGGAGATGCCCTCGCCTCATGTCAGGTGGCTCCGCACGAAGCTCACCGGCCCTCGGGCGAGGCAAGTGCTGGAGAAGATGATCACGACCAAGCTGACGACCGAAGGAGGAGAAGCTGATGGGGGCCATGATCATCAAAGAATTCCCGACGCAGTGCATAGCCCCGCTCCAGGCGCGCTCGTGCCCCTTGTGGTAGCTCGGGGACGAGCGGGACGACCTCCGGCTGCGCCCGGGTGCCTTGTCAGACGAGGAGCTGGGCGCGGCTCCCCGCCTCCTGGTCGGGGACGATCAGGGGTATCCGCCGGACACCCATCTTCCCTTGTACCACCGCCCAGATGGGGCGAAGGTGGTTGCCGCCATGCCTGTCTTCGACGGGAGCGGGCTCATGCCGCCAGCGCCTTCCGAGGCCCTGATGGTGACGGCCCCGGTGATGGTGTCCTCAGGCGAGTCCGGCGAAGAGGAGAGGCCCGACTCGGAGGCAACCCTGGAGGGGGTAGGGGAGACTTCTCCTCCGCGCATGACCGATCTCCTCCGCGCCTTCCCTGATGATGACGACACCCACGACCATCCGGTGAGGGAGTCCCTGCCCCCGCGGGGATCACCACGAGGTCCAAGGGCACTCCCCCGAAGAAGCCGCTGGCTGGGATCCCGACGAAGAGCAGGTCAGCGCTGATTTCCCGAGGCGGCGCCCTGTTCAGACGCCGGCCGGTGCCGCCGTAGGACCAGCTGCCGCACTCTCATCCGCTCCTAGGACTCGTGCACCGATGTCGCAGGTCGCGGAGCCTTCGGGCTTCGGGCTTCAAGAAGAGGCCGAGGGATTACGCCGCCGTAGACCAGTAAGTGTTTTGCTCTGATCTCGTTCCTGCTTCTGCCGCTACTTCTTGACGCTCTTCCCTTGCACCGTCAGGCCAACGCTGGCGGCGAAGAAGAAGAGAGAGGGAGCGGCTGCACCCTCGGGGACCCAGCAGCCTGCCACGGCCACGCCACCTCCGGCACGGGAGGGCGACAACAACCCTCGCGCCTCTCCGGCCCGATCATCCTCGCGAGGCCCGGAGGACCGTCCCCAGGAGAAAGCGACCCCCACAGCCAAGCTGGCTCCGGAGGCGCCCGCTCTCAGCTCACCGGCCGAGGTCCCAAAGGCTCAGGAGCCCCCAGCTTCTTCTTCTGCTGCTACCAACTCACATACCTTGGCGATGATGTTATCTCCTCCCCCTCCCGTCACGCTGCTGGCTCGTGATCCTTCTGCTTCGCCCGACGCTCTGCAGGAGGCTCTTTCAGCGCTGACCTAGCTTCCAGACGACCTTCAGGGCGCCGACTGTCGCCTAGCGTCAGGGCGCCTAGAGCTGGTCGCGGGGTGGCTGCGATCCGACGCATCTGTGAGGGCGGCCTGGGGTCAGGCCGTGGTAGCTTCCGAGGAGGGCAAGCTGGCCGTTGACCAAGCCGCGACCACCCGTGAGGTGGCGTTGAAGGATGCCGAGGCTACCAAGGAGCGCTGCCGGGTGGCGGAGGTCGAGCTGGAGAACCTGCACAAGGAACGCGCTGCCGCGGCTCGCCAGCTGGAGGCGCGGGAGGAGAAGCTGAAGGCTCGAGAAGAAGCGGTCACCGGCCGCGATGCTGAGCTGGAGCAGCTGGCGCAGGCGCAGGCCGTGGAACGCGACCGCCTGGAGAAACTGGAGAAGAAGGTGGAAGCGGAGAAGGTCCAGCTGGAAACCAAGGCGAAGGTTCTTGCCGAGGATCGCATGGCCTTCAAGTCTCTTGAGGAGAGGTCCCGCGAGGCGCTGCAGGAACTTTACGAGAAGGGCTTGGAGAAGCTGTTGGTGACTGATGATGAGGGCCCCGCCCAGCTACTTCCTTAGCTCGTCATGGCGCTCGAGGACGTCGTCAACGGGATAGGCCCCATGGTGGAGGGGGAAGCGTGCGTGCTCTCCTCATCGGCCCTGACGCGCGTCCTCAGCCACCTTCATCTTCGCGATCCCAATGCCGACCTTGGTGTCTTGCTCGAGCCTGTGGATGAAGAGTGCTGTGTAGCCGCTGCCAAGGCTGTGAAGGGCCAGGTGGAGGCCTTGTTGAAGAAGTTCCTTGCCATCGACCCTGCACCTCCAGCCGATGGTGCCGCCGCTCCCGCGACCAAGGCCGACAACACGAGCGACAGCGACGCTGCCGACGGGAGGGCGCTTCCTGACGGCGGCGCCCAAGGCTGAAGAGGAGGCTCGCTGGTGAATAATGGCGCTCCTTCCCGTTTCTACTTTCCTGGGACATGAGACGTGCCTCGTGGAGGCGTCAAAACTTCTGTTTGGTGTTTTAAGGACCAATATGTTTTGTAATATTTTATTAAGATCCCGCGATTTCCTTCCTGTTTGCTTGATGTTCTACGTCGGCAGGGCCCGACCTGGCGCATACCTCAGTCGCCATTGGGCCGTTCGGATCACCAGGACGAGACCAAGGGGTGAGGGGCTACGTGGCCAGTTAGGCTCCTGAATCGCGATGCTCAGGAGTCCCCCTTGACGCGCAAACGACTTATGGGAAGGAGATGCGAAAGTAGGCCTTATTGTTCTACGTCAGCAGGGCCCGACCCCGCTCATACCTCAGCCGCCGTTGGGCGTTCGGATCACGGGGGAGGACCAAGGGGTGAGGGGCTACGTGACCAGTTAGGCTCCTGAGTCGCGATGCTCAGGAGTCCCCCTTGACGCTCAAACAGACCTCCATACATGTCCTCGCCGAGGTCCCGCTCGGGAGGGGCGCGCGACGACTAGGTCTGACGGACCTAGCAGGGCGGCGTACGCTAGGCGTGACCTGAGCGTAGCCCCTGCGGCCCAGCCCTCGCTGACTCTCCCGAGGGGAAAGCGTTGCGGCGAGGCTGGACATTGAGCCGGGTGGCTCCCCGAGGTTGATGCGGCCATGGGGCCGCCCTTAGTTGTTTATCACCAGCGCGGAGCATAGCACTTCCGCACTTGCATGGGTATAGCCTCTCCTCGACCGTGTCAACTGCTAGCGCGGAGCATGGTGCTTCCATTGGTGCGTGGGTGAGGGCTCCCCCTGAGTGGAGCCCCCGGGGCATGTACAGCCCCGCCCTGACATGTGGCTTGCAAGGCAGGGCTAGACGAGGTGTGTCTGGGCACCCGTGAGCCAGCGCGGGACTCACGAGGCCGTACCTCAAGGTGGGTTGCGCCTGGTCTTGATTCTTGATATCTGTGGCGGCCCTGCGCCAGATGAATCTCCTGAGGTGATTACATGAGAAGGCCAAACACCAACGACCCCAGGAGGTGACGTGAACGGGCCGCCCGCCGCATGAGCTCAGTCGTTGGGTTTATCGACGCTGTAGGGACGGACCCGAGCATAGATGTCGTGCCTAGTCTTGTCGTGCAAAGAATCCTGAAGAAAGACAACCGGCGCGCGGCTCCCGTGGTGGCGAGGGCGGTCGTGGGTGGGCTTGCAAGGGCGCACGACATTCATGGTATCGAAGTACCGGACCGGCAGGTGACAATCATAAGGTAAATTATGCAAAAAGGTAAGCCAGTTCAGATGTATGCAAGAACCATACATGCCACTGGGACGGACCCGAGTGGCCTGGGCATGATGCAGCCCGAGGGCGCTTCAATGCAGTAAGCTAAAGATGCAAGGATACACGCCAGGTGGACATGCCCGTGCAACTTGGGGATAATCTTTGCCGAGGGCGCCCCAACTGAATGAACTGGAAAGAGTCACCTGATACCGTTGCTAGAGGGGTGTTGGGGTAGTTGAAGATGCGCGCTGGAGAAGTTGCTCCTCACGAGCCGCCAGGGTCCTGAGCCTCAGGAGGCGCTGGGGCCCCGGGTGGCTCCTGAAGAACCTTCGCAATCTCCGCCAAGACTGTGTGATGCCTGGCCTCCCGAGCCGCCAGAATGCTCCGTAAGTGGCGCTGGAAGGTGACAGCCGCGTTTGGCAAGCCGAATGGCATGCGAACATAGCGGTGAGGATGACCCTCACACCGACCAACGCGCGAAGGCCAGAACGCCCCTAAGATGCGGCCCTGTTGAGCCCTGGAATGTCGACGCAGACGCGCAGCTCGTCGTCCTCGCCAGGACACGGAGCTGCACCAGGTGGTGGGAGGCGGTCTCCGTGTACAGTCCTTGCTTCTTGAAGCTCCTGGGTCGCCTTGGTGATGAACTCCTGAGCACCAGGCGCTCCACGCCTTGTGCCCTGCTGAGGGAAACGCGCGGCAAAGCACGCCTCCACGTGGTGCCCGAGCGCCTCCCTCGTGACGTTGGCCAGGTACGAGGCCCTCCAGAAGAGAGCCCCTGAGCCCCGCCTGAGGAGGGCGCCGAGCGCGCCTTCTTATGCAAGGGAGGAAGGCGCCCCATCTGCGGGCGCAAGTCCTGAGGTGGTGCCGCTGGAAACGCCGCTCTCCTGAGGCCCTTGGTGGAGTAGTTGCTTCTTCTTCTTGGGGATGGCCTCAGGAGGGTACAAGGCGCCTTCGTTGTCTGGGTCTTCGGCCGCCGCCGCCTAGTAAGCGCGCTCGAGAGAGCACACCACGTCCTTTTCCTCACAGGCGACCGTGATGATGCCACCGTTCCCTGGCATCTTGAGGACATTGTAGCCGTGATGGGTCACCACCATAAACTTGGCCATGGCTGGATACCCAAGGATGGCGTTGTACGGCAGGCGGATGTGGGCGACGTCGAAGTCAATGAGCTCGGTGCGGTAGTTGTCACACTGGCCGAATGTGACAGGGAGGCGGACCTGCCCAATCGGGGCAGTGGAGCCGTCGGTCACTCCTGAGAAGGGCTTGGTAGGATGTAGCTGATCGTATGGCACTTGGAGGCGGTCGAACATCTCAACGGACAGGATATTGAGCCCTACGCCGCTGTCGATGAGGGTCTTGGTGACTTGGACATTGCTGATGATGGGCGAGCAGAGCATCGGGAGGGCGCCGACAATTGCACTTGGACCACCTGAGCGGGCGCGTGGCCTCGAGCCTTGGCAGGGCCGCGTTCACCTCACGAGCAAACTGCTTGAAGATATGCTAAGAGGCTGGGGCCTGAGCGCCGCCCAAGATGCAGGCGATGGCGCGCGGCTCCTGGAAGCCCCCAGCGTCCTTGTCCTGATGGTGGTTGTCGTTCTTTCTTGGTGGAGGCGGCAGCAGAGGGAGGCCAGCATTGCCCTTGGGGCGGTCCTCACGAGGCTGTGATACGTCTCCAATGTATCTATAATTTTTGATTGCTCCATGCTATATTATCTACTGTTTTGGAAAATATTGGGCTTTATTTTCCTCTTTTATATTATTTTTGGGACTAACCTATTAACCGGAGGCCCAGCCCAGAATTGCTGTTTTTTGCCTATTTCAGTGTTTCGAAGAAAAGGAATATCAAACGGAGTCCAATTGACCTGAAACTCCACAGAACTTATTTTTGGACCAGAAGAAGCCCACGGAGTACCGGGAGTGCACCAGGGGAGTCCCGGGCAGACCACCAGGGTGGGAGACGCGCCCACCCCCCAAGGGCGCGCCTGCCTCGTGTGGACAGCCCGAGGTCCACCGACGCATTTCTTTCACCCATATATACCCACTGCATTCTAAAACTTCCGAGGACGATAATAGATCTGGAGTTCCGCGCCGCAAGTCTCTGTAGCCACCAAAAGTCAATCGGGACCTGTTCCCAAGCACTCACGGGAGGGGGGAACCCTCACCGGTGGCCATCTTCATCATCCCGGTGCTCTCCATGATGAGGAGGGAGTAGTTCACCCTCGGGGCTGAGGGTATGTAGCAGTAGCTATGTGTTTGATCTCTCTCTCTCGTGTTCTTGATTTGGCACGATCTTGATGTATCGCGAGCTTTGCTATTATAGTTGGATCTTATGTTTCTTCTCCCCCTCTACTCCCTTGTAATGGATTGAGTTTTCCTTTGAAGTAATCTTATCGATTGAGTCTTTAATGATTTGAGAACACTAGATGTATGTCTTCTTTGTGCGTATGTCTGTGGTGACAATGGGATATCACGTGGTTCACTTGATGTATGTTTTGGTGATCAACTTATGGGTTCCGCCCATGAACCTATGCATAGGGGTTGGCACGTTTCGTCTTGATTCTCGGTAGAAACTTTGGGGCACTCTTTGAGGTTCTATGTGTTGGTTGAATAGATGAATCTGAGATTGTGTGATGCATATCGTATAATCATACCCACGGATACTTGAGGTGACATTGGAGTATCTAGGTGACATTAGGGTTTTGGTTGATTTGTGTCTTAAGGTGTTATTCTAGTACGAACTCTAGGGCTGTTTGTGACACTTATAGGAATAGCCCAGCGGATTGATTGGAAAGAATAACTTTGAGGTGGTTTCGTACCCTACCATAATCTCTTCGTTTGTTCTCCGCTATTAGTGACTTTGGACTGACTCTTTGTTGCATGTTGAGGGATAGTTATATGATCCAATTATGTTATTATTGTTGAGAGAACTTGCACTAGTGAAAGTATGAACCCTAGGCCTTGTTTCAACGAATTGCAATACCGTTTACGCTCACTTTTACCGCTTCTTACCTTGCTGTTTTTATATTTTCAGATTACAAAAACCTATATCTACCATCCCTATTGCACTTGTATCACCATCTCTTCACCGAACTAGTGCACCTATACAATTTACCATTGTATTGGGTGTGTTGGGGACACAAGAGACTCTTTGTTATTTGGTTGCAGGGTTGCTTGAGAGTGACCATCTTCATCCTACGCCTCCCACGGATTGATAAACCTTAGGTCATCCACTTGAGGGAAATTTGCTACTGTCCTACAAACCTCTGCACTTGGAGGCCCAACAACGTCTACAAGAAGAAGGTTGTGTAGTAGACATCAAGCTCTTTTCTGGTGCCGTTGCCGGGGAGGCTAGGTAAGCGGCACTCACACCCCGTCAACTAAGCTCTTTTCCGGCGCCGTTGCCGGGGAGGTTAGTGCTTGAAGGTATATCTTTAGATCTTGCAATCGAATTTTTTGTTTCTTTTTTTAGCACTAGTTAGTTTATAAAAGAAAAATACAAAAATGGAATTGAGTTTACCTCATACGCTTCATCTTTTTAATATCTTTCGTGAGTATGATGGAAAGGAAAATTGTGGCAAAGTGTTAGAAGAAGAATGCATTAAAATGTTTGGCACTAAATCTATGAATGATGAGCATGATTTCAATGTTGTTAGTATGAATTCCTTGAATATCCATGATGCTAATGATATGCAAAGCCACAAGCTTGGGGAAGCTATGTTTGATGAAGATGATATTTTTTGTGCCCCAAGTTTTGATGAGCAAATTTATTATGATAAAAGCATGCCTCCTATCTATGATGATTATTGTGATGACACATATGCTATAAAGAATAATGATAACCATGAAACTTGTCATCTTGATTTCAATTTTCAATCACAGGATAGTTATTTCGTTGAGTTTGCTCCCACTATTGTTGATGAGAAGAATTTTCCTTATGTGGAGAGTAGTAAAAATTCTATACTTGTAGATCATGAAAAGAATGATTTAGGTGCTGGTTATATTGTTGAATTCATTCATGATGCTACTGAAAATTATTATGAGGGAGGAATATATTCTTGTAGGAATTGCAATAATATCAAGTTTCCTCTCTATGTGCTTAAAGTTTTGAAGTTATGCTTGTTTTGCCTTCCTATGCTAGTTGATTATTGTCCCCATAAGTTGTTTGCTCACAAAATCCCTATGCATAGTAAGTGGGCTAGACTTAAGTGTGCTAGTCATATTCTTCATGATGCTCTCTTTATGTTTCAATTCTTATCTTTTATGTGAAGCATCATTGAAATCATCATGCCTAGCTAGGGGCGTTAAACGTTAGCGCTTGTTGGGAGGCAACCCAATTTTATTTTAGTTTCTTGCTTTTTGGTTCTGTTTAGTAATAAATAATCCATCTAGCTTCTGTTTAGTTGTGGTTTTGTGTTTTAATTAGTGTTCGTGCCAAGTAGAACCTTTGGGAAGACTTGGGTGAAGTCTTTATGATCATGCTGTAAAAAACAGAAACTTTAGCGCTCACGAGATTAGTTACAACTTATTACTGGAGAGTGCTATTTAGTTGATTCTTTTTTCAGATGATTACTAGACAAATTCCTCAGGTCCACCAATTTATTTTATAATTATTGGAGTTCCAGAAGTTTGCGTTAGTTACAGATTACTACAGACTGTTCTGTTTTTGACAGATTCTGTTTTTCGTGTGTTGTTTTCTTATTTTGATGAATCTGTGGCTAGTAAAATAGTTTATAAACCATATAGAAGTTGGAATACAGTAGGTTTAACACCAATATAAATAAATAATGAGTTCATTACAGTACCTTGAAGTGGTGTTTAGTTTTCTTTCGCTAACGGGGCTCACGAGATTTTCTGTTAAGTTTTGTGTTGTGAAGTTTTCAAGTTTTGGGTAAAGATTCGATGGACTATGGAATAAGGGGTGGCAATAGCCTAACCTTGGGGATTCCCAAGGCACCCCAAGGTAATATTCATGGACAACCAAGAGCCTAAGCTTGGGGATGCCCCGGATGGCATCCCTCTTTAAATCTTCGTTCATCGGTAACTTTACTTGGAGCTATATTTTTATTCACCACATGATATGTGTTTTGCTTGGAGCGTCATTTTATTTTGTTAGTATTTGCTTGATGTTACTTAGAATAATGTTTTGCATCTCTATTTTCAATAAAAATGCCAAGGATAGCATTTACCATGCTTATTTTGCAAGTATACATGTTGCTGTTTCAAAACAGAAAGTTTACTGCTGTTGCAAAATTCCCTAGAAAAGTCAGAATGTGATAAAATGTTGAAACCTTTTGTATAATAAGCTCTGATAAATTCACTACAGCGGTAATTTTAATTCATAATTTTTGGAGTTAGGGAAGTATGATGAATCTTGCATTCTTTACAGACTATACTGTTTTGACAGATAGCTGTTATGTTTGCATTGTTTGCATATGTTTGCTTGTTTAATGATTCTATTTGAGGATAGGAGTATTAAATATGCAGAGACATTTAGTATGCAATGTTGAATAATAATTTTAGTGATTTGTTACAGTAGAAGATGATAAGGTTTTGCATTGGTTTATACTAACTTATCTCACGAGTTCTTGTTGAGTTTGGTGTGGATGAAGCTTTCGAGATTTAGGAAACCGAGATATAAAAGGAATTAAGGAGACACAAAAGCTCAAGCTTGGGGATGCCCAAGGCACCACAAGATATCATTTCAATAAGTCTCAAGCATCTAAGCTTGGGGATGCCCCAGTAGGCATCCCACCTTTTCTCTTCAACAACTATCGGTTAGTATCGGTTGAACCTAAGTTTTTGCTTCTTCACATGAGTTGTGCTATCCTTGCAATGTAGTTTTATTTAGCTTTGCTTTATGTTTGAATAAAATATCAAGATCTGAAATTATTAAATGGGATAGTCTTCACATAGTTGCATAATTATACAACTACTCATTGATTTTCACTTATATCTTTCGGAGTAGTTTGTTATTGCTCTAGTACTTCACTTATATCTTTCGGAATATCAAATGGAGTCCAAACGGAATAAAACCTTCGGGAATGTGATTTTCTCACCGAACGTGATCTAGGAGACTTGGACCCTACTCCAAGGAACAAAAGAGGCGGTCACGAGGGTGGGGGGCGCGCCCCCCTACCTCGTGGGCCCCCTGTTGCTCCACCGACGTACTCCTTCCTCCTATATATACCTACGTACCCCCGACAGATCGAATACGGAGCCAAAAACCTAATTCCACCGCCGCAACTTTCTGTATCCACGAGATCCCATCTTGGGACCTGTTAGAACTCACCGAGAGGGCCGTCATCACAGAGGGCTTCTACATCATCATAGCCCCTCCGATGAAGTGTGAGTAGTTTACCTCAGACCTTCGGGTCCATAGTTAGTAGCTAGATGGTTTCTTCTCTCTTTTGGATCTCAATACAATGTTCTCCCCTCTCTTGTGGAGATCTATTCGATGTAATCTTCTTTTTGCGGTGTGTTTGTTGAGATCGATGAATTGTGGGTTTATGATCCAGCTTATCTATGAATAATATTTGAATCTTTTCTGAATTCTTTTTTGTATGATTGAGTTATCTTTGAAAGTCTCTTCGAATTATCCATTTGGTTTGGCCTACTAGATTGGTAGTTCTTGCAATGGGAGAAGTGCTTAGCTTTGGGTTCAATCTTGCGGTGTCCTTTCCCAAGAATGTATAAGGGCAGCAAGGCACGTATTGTATTGTTGCCATCGAGGATAACAAGATGGGGTTTTTATCATATTGCATGAATTTATCCTCTACATCATGTCATCTTGCTTACAGGCGTTACTCTGTTTTTAACTTAATACTCTAGATGCATCTTTGGATAGCGGTCGATGAGTGGAGTAATAGTAGTAAATGCAGAATCGTTTGGTTTACTTGTCTCGAACGTGATGCTTATATACATGATCATACCTAGATATCCTCATAACTATGCTCAATTTTATCAATTGCTCAACAGTAATTTGTTCACCTTTGTAGAATACTTATGCTCTTGAGAGAAGCCACTAGTGAAACCTATGGCCCCGGGTTTATTTTCATCATATCAATCTCCATCACTTTAATACTTGCTTTGTTTTACTTTGCTTTTTACTTTTCACTTTGCATCTATATATCAAAAATACCAAAAATATTATTTATCATCTCTATCAGATCTCACCCTCGTAAGTGACCGTGAAGGGATTGACAACCCCTAATCGCGTTGGTTGCGAGTAGGTATCGTTTTGTGCAGGTACGAGGGACTTGTGCATGGCCTCCTACTGGATTGATACCTTGGTTCTCAAAAACCGAGGGAAATACTTACGCTACTTTGCTGCATCATCCTCTCCTCTTCGGGGAAATCCAACGCAGTGCTCAAGAGGTAGCAAGAAGAATTTCTGGCGCCGTTGCCGGGGAGGCTAGGTAAGTGAAGGTATATCTTTAGATCTTGCAATCGAATCTTTTTGTTTCTTGTTTTAGCATTAGACTAGTTTATAAAAGAAAATTGCAAATAAAAATGGAATTAAGTTTGTCTCATACGCTTCGTCTTTTTAATATCTTTCGTGAGAATAATGGTATGGATAATTGTGCTCAAGTGGAAGAAGAAATCTCTAAATTGTTTGGCACTAAATATTTGAATGATGAGCATGATTGCAATGTTGTTAGTACGAATTCTTTGAATATCCATGATGCTAATGATGATTGCACTAGTTATGATGAAAATGCCTCCTATAAACATGTCAATTTTTGTGGAGTGCATTGGGTTTGCAAGGACACACCAAATAGGGAAGATAGATATTGCAAGAGGCATAAGTACTTAGAAACTAAATGGTTGCAAGAAAGGCTAGATGCATGTGCTGAAAATTTATTTTTTTTCTTAGCCATACTTGTGAACTTTGTAATGAACGTGATCATTTTAGTACCCAATGCAAATTGTTTCATGATCGTATCGTGTCCAAAAATTGTGATGACTTGATTTCCCTTGCACATCATAATGAACTTAGTTTGCTCTTGGGTTATGAAGAAATAAAACGTATAACTAAGATTATTCCAGAATTTGCTCTTGATAGAATTCTTCATTTTGATCTAGAAGAAGTTTATATGTATTGTGCGGTGAATTGCATTGAAAATCCTTATATTGCCAATTACATAAAGAAAATAAAACAAATAGAGAATACTAATGAAAGGGAAGAGACTTCCCAATATCCTCCTATTATTTCTTATGATGAATCAGGCAACGAGGAGGAGCCTTCTACTCAAACAATCTCATTAATAAGGAGCTCCAAAAAGAGGATTGAACCCACACATGATGTGGTGAAGAAGAAGAAAATAAAAAGGAAGAGAGGTAAAAAGGTATCTCTCCTAAATAAAGTTGCTCCTATTATTGTTGTGCCTCATGAAAATGAAGATGAAACACTTGATGATGATCTCGTTATGCCTATTGCTTGTTGTGATGATTATGATTGGGAAGATAATGATACTTCTTATGATCTTGAAAATCTTTTGGCACTTGCTTGGAAGAATATGATAATAATGTTTGCTATACTATTGGTGCTATCCATACTATTAATGATGAGAGTGATTATGCTTATGATATGAAAAGGCCCAAGCTTGGGGAAGCTATGTTTAATAATGATGATATTTTTAGCCTCTCAAGTTTTGATATGCAAAGTAGTTATGATAGCATGCCTTTCACCTATGATGATTATATTTATGAAAGTGTATTTGGAGAGGTCATGACTTTATTTAGTGATGTATCCACTATTTCAGAAGAGGTTTCAATTGATTTTGATGAGAACAAAGTTGCTACTTATGATGATTATTGTGATAAAACTTATGCTATAAAACGTAGTGATGATTATATTTATAAAACTTGTC
This sequence comes from Aegilops bicornis, assembly GCA_021605145.1. Taxonomy (NCBI): domain Eukaryota; kingdom Viridiplantae; phylum Streptophyta; class Magnoliopsida; order Poales; family Poaceae; genus Aegilops; species Aegilops bicornis. The sequence continues at coordinate 212,742 of JAHIAL010000021.1, read as the reverse complement.
ATGATTATGATTACCCTTTTTCTGAACATTACTCTTTTAATGTGGAAACAATTTATAGTATTCAACTCTCTTATGATACTCCCACTATTCCGAATGAGAAGAATTTTGCTTATGGGGAGAGTAATAAAATTTGTATGCTTGTAGATCATGAAAATAATGCTTTAGGTGCTGGATATATTGTTGAATTTATTCATGATGCTACTAAAAATTATTATGAGAGAGGATCATATGCTTCTACATATTGTAATAATATCAAGTTTCCTCTCTATGTGCTTAAAATTTTAAAGTTATGCTTGTTTTACCTTCCTATGCAAGATGATTCTTGTTCCCATAAGTTGTTTGCTCACAAAATCCCTATGCATAGGAAGTGGGTTAGACTTAAATGTGCTAGTCATATTCTTCATGATGCTCTCTTTATGTTTCAATTCCTATCTTTTATATGAGCATCATTCAAATCATCATGCCTAGCTAGGGGCGTTAAACGATAGCGCTTGTTGGGAGGCAACCCAATTTTATTTTTGTTTCTTGCTTTTTGGTTCTATTTAGGAATAAATAATCAATATAGCCTCTGGTTAGATGTTGTTTTATGTTTTAATTAGTGTTTGTGCCAAGCTAGACCTATTGGATCTTCTTGGATGATAGTTATTTGATCTTGCTGTAATTTCCAGAAACTTTGAGCTCAGTGCCCGAATTGTTAAAAATCACCAGAACGTGATAAAATACTGATTCCAATTGCTGCTGATCAATAAACAAATTTTCTAGGTCGTCCAATTTTGGTAAATGTTTTGGAGTTCCAGAAGTTTTCGTTAGTTACAGATTACTACAGACTGTTCTGTTTTTGACAAATTCTGTTTTTCGTGTGTTGTTTGCTCATTTTGATGAATCTATGGCTAGTAAAATAGTTTATAATCCATAGAGAAGTTGGAATACAGTAGGTTTAACACCAATATAAATAAAGAATGAGTTCATTACAGTATCTTAAAGTAGACTTTTGTTTTCTTTCTCTAACGGAGCTCACGGGATTTCTGTTGAGTTTTGTGTTGTGAAGTTTTCAAGTTTTGGGTAAATTCTTTTGATGGATTATGGAACAAGGAGTGGCAAGAGCCTAAGCTTGGGGATGCCCATGGCACCCCAAGATAATCCAAGGACACCAAAATTCAAAGTTTGGGGATGCCCGGAAGGCATCCCCTCTTTAAATCTACTTCCATCGGTAATTTACTTGGAGCTATATTTTTATTCACCACATGATATGTGTTTTGCTTGGAGCGTCTTGTATTATTTGCGTCTTTGTTTGTTAGTTTACCACAATCATACTTGTTGTACACACCTTTTGAGAGAGCCATACATAAATTTGAATTTGATAGAATACTCTATGTGCTTCACTTATATCTTTTGAGCTTGATAGTTTTGCTCATAGTGCTTCACTTATATCTTTTGAGCGTGATAATTTTTGCTCTAGTGCTTCACTTAGATCTTTTAGAGCACGGTGGTGGATTTGCTTTAACGAAACTATTGATCTCTCATGCTTCACTTAAATTATTTTGATAGTCATTAATAGCATGGTAATTTGCTTAATGTTAATATACTTGGTATTCAAGATATGTGAAACTTTCTTTTGAGTGCGTTGAATACTAAGAAAAGTTTGATGCTTGATAATTGTTTCGAGATATGAAGATGGTGATATTACAGTTATGCTAGTTGAGTAGTTGTGAATTTAAAGAATACTTGTGTTGAAGTTTGTGATTCCCGTAGCATGCCGCATTATGGTGAACCGTTATGTGATGAACTCGGAGCATGATTTATTTATTGACTGTCTTCCTTATGAGTGGCGGTCGGGGACGAGCGATGGTCTTTTCCTACCAATCTATCCCCCTAGGAGCATGCGCGTAATACTTTGCTTTGATAACTTCTAGATTTTTGCAATAAGTATATGAGTTCTTTTTGACTAATGTTGAGTCCATGGATTATACGCACTTTTCCCATCCTTCCACCATTGCTAGCCTCTCTAATATCGTGCACTTCTCGCCGGTATCATACACCCACCATATACCTCCCTCAAAACAGCCACCATACCTACCTATCATGGCATTTTCATAGCCATTCCGAGATATATTGCCATGCAACTTTCCACCGTGCCGTTTATTATGACACGCTCCATCATTGTCATATTGCTAGCATGATCATGTAGTTGACATCGTATTTCTGGCAAAGCCACCGTTCATAATTCTTTCATACATGTCACTCTTGATTCATTGCATATCCCGGTACATCACGGGAGGCATTCATATAGAGTCATATTTTGTTCTAAGAATCGAGTCGTAATTGTTGAGTTGTAAGAAAAATAAAAGTGTGATGATCATCATTTTTAGAGCATTGTCCCAAGTGAGGAAAGGATGATGGAGACTATGATTCCCCCACAAGTCGGGATGAGACTCCAGACGAAAAATAAAAAAAATAAAAGAAAAAAAAGAGGCCATAAAAAAAGTGAAAGGCCCCAAAAAAAGAAAAAAAAGAGAGAGAAAGAGAGAAGGGCAATGCTACTATCCTTTTACCACACTTGTTCTCCAAAGTAGCACCAAGATCTTCATGATAGAGAGTCTCTCAATTTTGTCACTTTCATATACTAGTGGGAATTTTTCATTATAGAACTTGGCTTGTATATTCCAATGATGGGCTTCCTCAAATGCCCTAGGTCTTCGTGAGCAAGCGAGTTGGATGCACACCCACTTAGTTTATTTTGTTGAGCTTTCATATACTTATAGCTCTAGTGCATCCATTGCATGGCAATCCCTACTCACTCGCATTGATATCTATTGATGGGCATCTCCATAGCCCATTGATATGCCTAGTTGATGTGAGACTATCTTCCCCACTTTTTGTCTTCTCCACAACCACCATTCTATTCCACATATAGTGCTATATCCATGGCTCACGCTCATGTATTGCGTGAAAATTGAAAAAGTTTTGAAAATGTCAAAAGTATGAAACAATTGCTTGGCTTGTCATCGGGGTTGTGCATGATTTAAATACTTTGTGTGGTGAAGATGGAGCATAGCCGCACTATATGATTTTGTAGGGATAACTTTCTTTGGCCATGTTATTTTGAGAAGACATAATTGCTTAGTTAGTATGCTTGAAGTATTTTTATTTTTCATGTCAATATGAACTTTTGTCTTGAATCTTTCGGATCTGAATATTCATACCACAACTAAGAGGATTTACATTGAAATTATGCCAAAGTATCACTCCACATCAAAAATTCTTTTTTATCATTTACCTACTCGAGGACGAGCAGGAATTAAGCTTGGGGATGCCTGATACGTCTCCAACGTATCTATAATTTTTGATTGCTCCATGCTACTTTATCTACTGTTTAGGACTATATTGGGCTTTATTTTCCACTTCTATATTATTTTTGGGACTAACCTATTAACCGGAGGCCCAGCCCAGAATTGCTGTTTTTTGCCTATTTCAAAGGCTTCAAGAAACAGAATATCAAACGAGTCCAAACGGAATAAAACCTTCGGGAACGTGATTTTCTCACCGAACGTGATCCGTGAGACTTGGACCCTACTCCAAGGAACAAAAAGAGGCGGTCATGAGGGTGGGGCGCCCCTGGCGCCGCCCTACCTCGTGGGCCCCCGTTGCTCCACCGACGTACTCCTTCCTCCTATATATACCTATGTACCTCGACAGATCGAATCACGGAGCCAAAAATCTAATTCCACCGTCGCAACTTTACGTATCCACGAGATCCCATCTTGGGGCCTGTTTTGAGCTCCGTGGAGAGGGCCGTCATCACGGAGGGCTTCTACATCATCATAGCCCCTCCGATGAAGTGTGAGTAGTTTACCTCGAGACCTTGGGTCCATAGTTAGTAGTTAGATGGCTTCTTCTCTCTTTTTGGATCTCAATACAATGTTCTCCCCTCTCTTGTGGAGATCTATTCGATGTAATCTTCTTTTTGCGGTGTGTTTGTTGAAACCGATGAATTGTGGGTTTATGATCCAGCTTATCTATGAATAATATTTGAATCTTCTCTGAATTCTTTTTTGTATGATTGAGTTATCTTTGCAAGTCTCTTCTAATTATCCGTTTGGTTTGGCCAACTAGATTGGTAGTTCTTGCAATGGGAGAAGTGCTTATCTTTGGGTTCAATCTTGCGGTGTCCTTTCCCAAAGGATGTATAAGGGCAGCAAGGCACGTATTGTATTGTTGCCATCGAGGATAACAAGATGGGGTTTTTATCATATTGCATGAATTTATCCCTCTACATCATGTCATCTTGCTCAAGGCGTTACTCTGTTTTTAACTTAATACTCTAGATGCGTGCTGGATAGCGGTCGATGCGTGGAGTAATAGTAGTAAATGCAAAATCGTTTCGGTTTACTTGTCTCGGACGTGATGCCTATATACGTGATCATACCTAGATATCCTCATAACTATGCTCAATTCTATCAATTGCTCAACAGTAATTTGTTCACCCACCGTAGAATACTTATGCTCTTGAGAGAAGCCACTAGTGAAACCTATGGCCCCCTGGGTCTATTTTCATCATATCAATCTCCATCACTTTAATACTTGCTTTGCTTTTACTTTGCTTTTACTTTTCACTTTGCATCTCTATATCGTAAATACCAAAAATATTATTTATCATCTCTATCGGATCTCACCCTCGTAAGTGACCGTGAAGGATTGACAACCCCTAATCGCGTTGGTTGCGGTAGCTATCGCTTTTGTGCACGCACGAGGGACTTGTGTGTGGCCTCCTACTAGATTGATACCTTGGTTCTCAAAAACTGAGGGAAATACTTACGCTACTTTGCTGCATCATCCTCTCCTCTTCGGGGAAATCCAACGCAGTGCTCAAGAGGTAGCACCTGCCACTCATGAATCATTGCATATCCCGGTACACCGCCGGAGGCATACACATAGAGTCATATTTTGTTCTAAGTATTGAGTTGTAATTGTTGAGTTGTAGGTAAATAAAAGTGTGACGATCATCATTATTAGAGCATTGTCCCAGTGAGGAAAGGATGATGGAGACTATGATTCCCCCACAAGTCGGGATGAGACTCCGGATGAAAAAAAAAGAGAAAAAAAGAGGCAAAAAAAGAGAAGGCCCAAACAAAAAAAATAAAAACAAAAAAACAAAAAAAAATGAGAGAAAAAGAGAGAAGGGACAATGTTACTATCCTTTTACCACACTTGTGCTTCCAAGTAGCACCTTGATCTTCATGATAGAGAGTCTCTCATTTTGTCACTTTCATATACTAGTGGGAATTTTTCATTATAGAACTTGGCTTGTATATTCCAATGATGGGCTTCCTCAAAATGCCCTAGGTCTTCGTGAGCAAGCGAGTTGGATGCACACCCACTTAGTTTCTTTTGTTGAGCTTTCACATACTTATAGCTCTAGTGCATCCGTTGCATGGCAATCCCTACTCACTCACATTGATATCTATTAATGGGCATCTCCATAGCCCGTTGATAAGCCTAGTTGATGTGAGACTATCTTCTCCCTTTTTGTCTTCTCCACAACCACCATTCTATTCCACCTATAGTGCTATATCCATGGCTCACGCTCATGTATTGCGTGAAGATTTAAAAAGTTTTGAGAATGTCAAAAGTATGAAACAATTGCTTGGCTTGTCATCGGGGTTGTGCATGATTTAAATACTTTGTGTGGTGAAGATAGAGCATAGCCAGACTATATGATTTTGTAGGGATAACTTTCTTTGGCCATGTTATTTTGAGAAGACATAATTGCTTAGTTAGTATGCTTGAAGTATTATTATTTTTATGTCAATATGAACTTTTGTCTTGAATATTTCGGATCTAAACATTCATACCACAATTAAGAAGAATTACATTGAAATTATGCCAAGTAGCATTCCACATCAAAAATTATCTTTTTTATCGTTTACCTACTCGAGGACGAAAGGTGAATTAAGCTTGGGGATGCTTGATACGTCTCCAATGTATCTATAATTTTTGATTGATCCATGCTATATTATCTACTGTTTTGGACAATATTGGGCTTTATTATCCACTTTTATATTATTTTTGGGACTAACCTATTAATCGGAGGCCCAGCTGTAATTGTTGTTTTTGCCTATTTCGGTGTTCAAGAAAGGAATATCAAGCGAGGTCCAATTAACCTGAAACTCCACAGAACTTATTTTTGGACGAGAAGAAGCCCACGAAGTACCGGGAGTGCACCAAGGGAGTCCCGGGCTGCCCATGAGGGTGGGGGCGCGCCCACCCCCCTAGGGCGCGCCACCTGCCTCGTGGACAGCCCGGAGGTCCACCGACGTACTTCTTTCACCCATATATACCCACGTACCCTAAAACTTCCGAGGACGAGAATAGATCTGGAGTTCCGCCGCCGCAAGCCTCTGTAGCCACCAAAAGTCAATCAGGACCCTCTTCCGCAAGACTCACGGGAGGGGGATCCCTCATCGGTGGCCATCTTCATCATCCCGGCGCTCTCCCTGTCGTGGAGGGAGTAGTTCACCCTCGGGGCTGAGGGTATGTACCAGTAGCTATGTGTTTGATCTCTCTCTCTCTCTCTCTCTCTCTCTCTCTCTCTCTCTCTCGTGTTCTTGATTTGGCACGATCTTGATGTATCGCAAGCTTTGCTATTATAGTTGGATCTTATGTTTCTTCTCCCCCTTTACTCTCTTGTAATGGATCGAAGTTTTCCTTTGAAGTAATCTTATCGGATTGAGTCTTTAATGATTTGAGAACACTAGATGTATGTCTTGCCGTGCGTGTCTGTGGTGACAATGGGATATCACGTGATTCACTTGATGTATGTTTTGGTGATCAACTTATGGGTTCCGCCCATGAACCTATACATAGGGGTTGGCACACGTTTTCGTCTTGATTCTCCGGTAGAAACTTTGGGGCACTCTTTGAGGTTCTATGTGTTGGTTGAATAGATGAATCTGAGATTGTGTGATGCATATCGTATAATCATACCCACGAATACTTGAGGCGACATTGGAGTATCTAGGTGACATTAGGGTTTTGGTTGATTTGTGTCTTAAGGTGTTATTCTAGTACGAACTCTAGGGCTGTTTGTGACACTTATAGGAATAGCCCAACGGATTGATTGGAAAGAATAACTTTGAGGTGGTTTCAGACCCTACCATAATCTCTTCGCTTGTTCTCCGCTATTAGTGACTTTGGAGTGACTCTTTGTTGCATGTTGAGGGATAGTTATATGATCCAATTATGTTATTATTGTTGAGAGAACTTGCACTAGTGAAAGTATGAACCCTAGGCCTTGTTTGAACGCATTGCAATACCGGCTACGCTCACTTTTACCACTTGTTACCTTGTTGTTTTTATATTTTCAGATTACAAAAACCTATATCTACCATCCCTATTGCACTTGTATCACCATCTCTTCGCCGAACTAGTGCACGTATACAATTTACCATTGTATTGGGTGTGTTGGGGACACAAGAGACTCTTTGTTATTTGGTTGCAGGGTTGCCTGAGAGAGACCATCTTCATCCTACGCCTCCCACGGATTGATAAACCTTAGGTCATCCACTTGAGGGAAATTTGCTACTTGCTACAAACCTCTGCACTTGGAGGCCCAACAACGTCTACAAGAAGAAGGTTGTGTAGTAGACATCAGGCTGGTCTCTCCAGGCGCCCTCGCGAGGCTGGTCCTGTCAGCGGTCCTCACGAGGTCGGTCGCGCCACTCCTCGCGGGGGCGCGGTCATCCCAACGTCCTCCACTTCGTCCTCCTCCTCGGCCGTAGCCCCGGTCATTGCGATCAAGGCGTCGACCGAAGCGCCCATCGCGGGTGGCCCTGAGCACCTCACAGTCGTTGGTGTTGTGGCTGTGAACGTTGTGGAAGGCGCAGAACGGGCGGTTGGCCTTGGATGACTCGGGGTGGTCACGGCCGGGCTTCATCTTCGGCTCCGCCGCGAGCACGGCAGCCCCCTTGCGCTTCACGTCCTTGACCTTGGCCTTCTTGTCCTCTAGGTCGACGGCTGGAAGCTCGAGGAAGGAGAGACACCCTTCCTCGCCATGTTGAACATCTCCAGGGCCGTGCATAGGTCCTTGTGGATGGCGAGCTCCTCCTTCATCTTGACGTCGCGAATGCCATCGGAGAACGCGGAGATGATGGCCTCGTCCGTCACCTTGGGGATCTTGAGGCGAACGCTGTTGAAGCGCTGGATGTACTCCTGCAGGGTCTCCCTTGGCTGCTGCTTGATGCGCCGCAGTCACCATGGTGGCGGGCGGTCACGAGTGCCCCGGAAATTGGCGACGAACGTCACAAGATCTCGCCCTAGGAGGAGATCGATACCGCGGGCAGGTTCAGGAGCCACGAGCGCGCGCCATCCTTGAGGGCCATGGGAAACTAGTTCGCCATGACCTTCTTGTCGCCGTTGGACGCCTCGATGCTCAGCTCATAGAGCTGCAGGAACTCAGCAAGGTCGGGGGTGCCGTCGTAGCTCAGAGGCAGGTCTGGCTTGAACTTGCCGGGCCAGACAACACTGCGCAGCTCGGGAGTGAAGGCACGACATCCTGCTGTGGTCACCGGAGCCCCTCGCGGAGGTGGAGCCTGGTCCTGGTATCCACGCGCCGTCGCTGCAGGCGGCACGCGGTCTTGAAGCAGTGGTGCTGGGAGTGCAGGAGCGTTTTCTTGCGGCCGAGGGACTTCTTGGCAGCTTCCTTCTTCGTGCGCGGGCACCCTGCGCGGTGGGTCGCAGCACAGGGCCGCACCTCTTGGTGCGAGGCCGGCGTCTTGATGCGGAGGTGGTGGAGGCGCTCCGTGGGCTACATCGCCCGCAACTGGAGGTGGGCGAGGCAACGAGAGGGACGATGCGGGAGAGCCCCCAGCGGCGCTGACGAGCTCGGCGACGCGGTCCAGCCAATCTTCGTAGAGGTCGTCGACGGGGCGGTAACGCAGGAGCTCACATGCCATGAGCAGTGCGGCCTGCGCGTCCGCAGGCACGCGACGAGCGTGGGAAGACGAGCCGGCCGGAGTCAGCGACGGGGTGGCGCTGCGCCCATCTCGCTGCATGGAAGGGTGCAATGATGAAGCTTGTTGCTCGTTTCCCGCCGGGCCGGTGGAGGCATTGACGGCGGGTGTTGGAGAACCGCGGGGAGGGGGTCCGCTTAATCGGGCGCTGGCTCGAGCGACGCTGGGCGGCAAGGGCGGTCCGGCGCCAAAGACAAAGCTCGGCGAAAGGCCGGCCTATGGATGCGGCAGAGCAGTGGAGCATGTATCAACGGAGGAAAAGCTTCGGCGCACCCCTACCTGGCGCGCCAAATGTCGGATTCTGAGTTCCGGCAAACCCTTGAGGTTCGAAATCTTGGGTGCACACGAAGAACTCTCTATCCCTAGCTCGCTCGCACAACGATCTCAAGGCCTAGCTCGACGAACCCAATGGACAAGAGACATGAGGGTTTATACTGGTTCCGGCCAACGTTGTAGTGTAATACATTACTCCAGTGTGGTGTGGTGGATTGCCTCGTAGGCTGAGGATGAACATGTACAAGGTAAGAACAGCCTCCTGAGGAGAGGTGTTCTTGAGCTCAGAGAGCTGGTGAGATGGCCTTGGTGGAATGGATCCAATCCAAAATGAGTTGCCTCCTATGGTGGTGGCTAGTCCTATTTATAGAGGCCCTGGTCCTCTTCCCAAATGTAGGCGGGAAGGGATCCCACAGCGGCCAATTTTGAAGGGAGACAACTAGTACAAGCTATCCTGACAAAAAGTGGCCTTCGCCTGCCAAAGGCTCTGGTGGTGATGCAGCTGTGGGCTCCGCGATGACCTCCGTCCTGCCGTCCTGCCGTCCTGCTGATCTTGGTCTCGTTGCACCCTCAAAAAATTACTAAAGGGAAAATGCTAAAATTAATGTAAAATGTCCAAAGTACATTTTCAAACCCTAGATAATCTAGGTAGAGCCACTTATTAAAATGTGGACCCCCCAAATTTTACGGTTTAAAAGAATTCAAATTTGATTTGATTTAACCCTATACCCTAAGAAATTTTACTATTTTACTATTCATTAGTAATTTAATATGTTATTTGCTTTTTGATGTTCTACCTCTAGTCTTCACTTGAGACTTTGCCTTAGACTTCAATAATACTAGAGGATACCAGGCGCGTTGTAGCAGAAATTGTTTGATGTAAATTTGGGTTGGCATCCAAAACATAAAATCCATATGACTTATTAAATTTGATTATGTATAGTTGTAACTATATTTATTGAATATAAGTAGAATAACCGAATGGGAAATATTTTCCCTTGCATGGTTGAATGTTGTGGTGGGTCTTTTTCCATGCACGATTGCATATAGAAGTGGGCCTTATCAGCATGTTGTTGCGGGACTCGATTGCAATATATTTTAATGACATTTGTGTGAAATATACATATTTAGATTAATAACACATGATTTAAAAAACATAGGACTTATTATATTTTTATTGTGTATAGTTGTAAAATATTTATTGAATATAAAGTAGAATAATGGAATGAAAATATTTACCATGCATGGTTGCATGTGGTGGATGGGTCTTTTTCCATGCATGGTTGCATATTGAGGTGGACTTTACCCCATACATAATTTTATGGTGATGTAGCATGCTTGCACTTTACCCCATTCATAATTTTATGGTCATGTAGCATGCTCATGTTGAGATAAATAAGTTATTGGGGATCACTCTCTTAGGTATATAGAATTTGGGAGCTACACAAATTCTGTCATGATTTTTATCACAAGCTGACTAACCATTTTTAGTTAAAACCCATTTAATTCAGTTGGGCTACCCCATGAGAGATGGATAACTTGCTAGTGCCGAGCACAACATACCTGGCAATGCCGATCAGTTGTCCCATCCCAGCGGCCAGCCTAACCCTTATATAACAACCTAGCTGGCCCGACTTGCCCTGCCCTAACCTAGTGCACCTCCTCCCTTCTCTCCCGATCGTGCGCTAATGCCTTTATTCGGCCAACAAGCCCCCGCCACCGCTGGCCGACCTTTGCCACCGTCTGTCGCCACTCCCTTCCCCTTTCTTCCCCAACACAACCTGACCTTGCCCCTGCATGCCTCAGCCTCCCCGGGCCACCATGGCCACTGCCCATCATCGCCGGCCCTGTTGTACATCCGCTGGCCGACATGTGCCCCATGTCGTGCATGTACGTTGTCGAGCTCCTTCAAAACCAGTGTCGCCTCATACCACCTAGCCAACCGACTGCTCTTGCAGCAATAGCGTTGCCTTCCTCCGCCGCCACCATGAATGATTGTTGTTTACGTTGTTTTTCTTATTGTTGTTGCATTATTATTCTTTTAGATGTTTACTTAGCCATAGTATGGATCGCATTTGGTGGAAAGGCTTTAGCTTAGAAGTGGTCATAGTTTGGGAGTATAATTTTGAGCTAGTAACAAGTTCAGAGTTGAAGATGATCGGTAAGATAACAAAGTAAATCCTAGTAGTAATAAAACTGGAAGTATTGGAGAAATAAGTTTAGACTAAGTGATCACCCTTTTGGAAACGACTTTAGTCTAGTAGTGATCACCTTAAGTTGGTAATCAGAGCATAGAATGATCACATCGGTGGACAGACTTTAGTCTAGTAGTGATCACGTTTGGGGATAGACTTTAAGCTTATCATAGTTGAGACAATTATTTACTAGTTAAGTTGTATAGTCGTAGTACTATTTTTACTAGTAGTACTATTATTTACTAGTAGTACTATTTTTACTTCAGCAGTTAAACTTGATAGTAGTTCGTGCCAAGTTATTGTGGATGACTCTTGGTATTGGAGCAATTTCATGCTTGAGTAATTGGAGTGTTGCTTGGGTGGTTTATGAGGTTTTGGCTTGCGAGTTCATTCAATGTACTCATGGCTTTTAACGTGGCAAGGTATGAAGATCTTTCCCACAAGTAAGGAGAGGGAGTTGATGCAACACTAGAAGAGTAACCCAGTCAGATATCGGTGGAGTGAAGCCGTGCTAGGACCATTCTACCATAGATAGAGTTTCCGCTGCACTTATATATGAAATAGTCACTACAACTAATCTCACCGTTCCGACCTCAACACATGCATTGTTGAGACGTGGAGCCTTATAAGTCTATGTAAAGTTGTGTAGATCAATAAAGCACTCTTTTATCGAATAGTTTGTACATTGTTACCCGTGAATTGTAAAAACACGCGCCAGATTGATTTTCTGGGCTAGCATGTGCGGCCGTCCATCTGAATACAGTGGTAATTCACTGTACTCAAACGGGTTGCCACAGTGCTATCGTGCCATGGTCGTGCACACTATTTCATGTGCACATCAGTTTCGAAAACAAATTACACTTACAATCCAGTTTTGTATCTTGTACTCCCTAAGCTAGCAAAAGCGTCTTATATTGTGGGAGAGAGAAGTATCTTGCAAGACTTTAAATTCAAGTTTAACCCATTTTATGCACAACTCGAGAAACAAAAGGGGAATTCAGTACTTAATTCAAATTGGGCCATGGATTTTCGGAAGTCCTATTCTGATCACGAGAAATACTTAATTCAAATGCTCCCTGATGAAAAGTAAAATAAAAAACATAGTAAAAGAATAAAAAAATGATTTTTTTGGTAATCTTTGACCAATGTTTTGTATGCTTGTCAAATTTCAGCATGAAATGGCATTCGTGGAAGAGTGGCAAAAAACTAGCACTCTAAAATGTTTTTGAAACAAAGCATTTTTGGAACATCGATTTTGTTTTTTTTCCACGAATGACAATTCGTGTTGATTTTTTTGGTGAATACGCAAAGCTTGCGTATCATTTCATTGATAGAAGAAGTTAAGAGTGAGTACATGGGATACAACACATGACACGAACGCAGAAGGCATGACATGGCAACTGGAGGAGAGGGACACGGGATGCTCAACCCAAACATAAAAAAAGAAACACGGCTAAACTCGCCAACCTGGGATGCAGCCCGAACCAAACCATCACGACGACCGACATCCTCAAAACTACCGCCGAGGACACCGCGAGCAATCAAGACGGCGCCTTCATGAAGGAGAATGACGCCGGGGTGCCGTCACCGTCCGATAGGCAAAACCGGACCTAGGGTTTCCCCTCATGCTCGAAGAGGGGCACAGATAGCAGCCATGGCAGCGCTTCCAAGAAGGGGACGACACTCGCAGGTGTCGCTGCTACCAGCGTCAAAAGGTCGAGCAGGGATTTCTCCCTCGCCGTGTCTGAGCAATCCCAAGCCATCGGAGCGGAAAGTCGAGGAAAAGGAAGTCAAGTCGGAGGCCGAATCCGCCATCGCAGGAAAGGGAGCAACGCCTGCCAACGAAGGGGCCAACAAGCGCTGCCGGAGGAGTGAGCTATGGAACAGGCAGAGGGGCGGATGGAGCACAGAGGTGGGCGGGGTGGGTAGCGGAGGATGCAAGGGGGTGCGATGGTGGCCGAAGACCCGGACGAGCCAGGATCCGGAAAGGCGCAGATCCAGGCCGCCAGGACCGGCGCAGGGACACCAGGCAAGCCGAAGAAGCTGGGAGGGGACGCAGCTCCAGGAGCACGCCGGAGTCGAAGCCGCACCGGGGTGGATGCTGGCCAACCAAGAACGCCTGGAGGGGGTGGTTGCAGAGCTGCCAAGATGCCGACCAGCCGGAGGAACCGGAAGGAGACGCAGTTCGGTCGCGGGAGTGTCGGATCTGGAGCCGCCCCGGCCAACCATGGACGCAGGAGGAGGGCGCAGGTCCATGGGCGCTGGGGCCAAAGCCGGACCTGCAGGGTAGGGGGTGAAGGGAGACGCTGGCGCGTTACACACCGCCAACAAGGCCGCAGAGACCGCGGGCACGGGCAACCCGAGGACCACCGAGATGTAACACCACCCCAGAGCCATGGCCGCAACTCGGGGGTGGGGGCGCCGCCGCAGCGCCCCTAGGGTTGGCCGACCCGGCCAAGAGGCTCCGACCCCGTCCTCCCGGATCCGGCGCCAGCAACAGCAGGCGTGCTGGCGGCCGCCATGGATCTATCGCTGGAGAAGGGGGGAGGGGCGATGACGCGTCGGCAGGCGCGGGGGGCAGCTGGAGCCCGAGGGATGGAGCGGGTGAGGGCCGGTGGGCGAGGAGGAGCCGACAGAGGCGCGTCGGCGCCGGAGCACGGCGGAAATCGACGGGAATGGCCGGGAGTCGGGCTAGCCGAGGCGCCCCGCCGCCACCTTCCTGGGAGCCGGCGCGGCTTTGCCGGCCGCTCCTCCGGGGGCGGCGAGGAGGTGGGGCGGGGTAGGAGGGAGCCGCGACGGCGTGGCTAGGTTTCCCCCGCCGCCGCCAGGGGAGGCGACTCGGGGGTAGCGGGACCTAGAGCTCCTGCAAAACCTCCACAACCCCCCTCGCTCCACATGGAATCCGACGGCGAGCATTCGCCAAGACGCTCATGGCTCTGTCACCGGGCGTCGCACTCTCTCCCGACCTCGGCGGGCGGCAGCATCTGCGTCTCCTGCGTCGCGGCCATCCTCTCCTCTGCCTCCGCGCCGTCCCACCACGTCTCCCACGTGCTCGCCAGCCTCTCCCTTGCCCTAGCTGACCCGGCCTTCCTCGCGCCTCTCCGCGCCACCCACCCGCGCCTCCTTGCGGTGCCACCAATTCGTGTTGAAATTTTGCAAGCATGCAAAACATTTGTCGAAGTTTACCACAAAAAAATCATTTTTTTACTATTTTTTATACAATTTTATTGTTCATTAGGCAGCATTTGAGCTCATGAGCAAATACTCCACGTCCCAAGGATTTGTCTTAATATACATATCCATGTCAATATTAGATTTGTCTATATTTTTGCTTCTTAAACTTTTATTCAAACGAGAAAGCTAAAATCCAGTCAGGAATTTTGTGACAGATCCGCACGACTCGGATCGCGTCCATTTCGGATTGGACGGCGCTTATTAATCGTACAACAGTTGTTAATTTCCTTCCGTTTTCTCCACGATCCCGCAATAAATGGTGTATTTGAAACTTAATTAGTAGGTCACCTCCTAATTTGCATGATTTTGTCAGTCCTTTTCTCATCCTAATTCCCCAGGCAAAAAATAGTGTACAAGGTTGTTGGAAATATGCCCTAGAGGCAATAATAAATTAGTTATTATTATATTTCCTTGTTCATGATAATCGTTTATTATCCATGCTATAATTGTATTGAAAGGAAACTCAGATACATGTGTGGGTACATAGACAACACCATGTCCCTAGTAAGCCTCTAGTTGACTAGCTCGTTGATCAATAGATGGTTACGGTTTCCACGACCATGGACATTGGATGTCGTTGATAACGGGATCACATCATTAGGAGAATGATGTGATGGACAAAAACCCAATCCTAAGCCTAGCACAAAGATCGTAGTTCGTATGCTAAAGCTTTTCTAATGTCAAGTATCATTTCCTTAGACCATGAGATTGTGCAACTCCGGATACCGTAGGAATGCTTTGGGTGTACCAAACGTCACAACAGAATCGGGTGGCTATAAAGGTGCATTACAGGTATCTCCGAAAGTGTCTCATTGGGTTGTACGAATCGAGATCGGGATTTGTCACTCCGGTTGACGGAGAGGTATCTCTGGGCCCACTCGGTAGGACATCATCATAATGTGCACAATGTGACCAAGGGGTTGATCACGGGATGATGTGTTACGGAACGAGTAAAGAGACTTGCCGGTAACGAGATTGAACAAGGTATCGGGATACCGGCGATCAAATCTCGGGCAAGTACAATACCGCTAGACAAAGGGAATTGTATATGGGATAGATTGAGTCCTTGACATCATGGTTCATCCGATGAGATCATCGTGGAACATGTGGGAGCCAACATGGGTATCCAGATCCCGCTGTTGGTTATTGACCGGAGAACGCCTCGGTCATGTCTCAGATGGTTCCCGAACCCGTAGGGGTCTACACTTAAGGTTCGATGGACGCTTAGGGTTATAAAGGAAGTTTGTATGTGGTTACCGAATGTTGTTCGGAGTCCCGGATGAGATCCCGGACGTCACGAGGAGTTCTGGAATGGTCCGGAGGTAAAGATTTATATATGGAAAGTTGTTGTTCGGGTTCCGGGAAAAGTTCGGTTTTTTCCGGTATTGTACCGGGAAGCTTCCGGAAGGTTCCGGAGGATTCCGGAGGGGTCCGGAGTGTTTGAAATATGCCCTAGAGGCAATAATAAAAGCATTATTATTATATTTCCTTGTTCATGATAATTGTCTTTTATTCATGCTATAATTGTATTATCCGGAAATCGTAATACATGTGTGGATACATAGACTACAATACGCCCCTAGTAAGCCTCTAGTTGACTAGCTCGATGGTCAACAGATAGTCATGGTTTCCGACTATGGACATCGATGTCATTGACATCTAGATCACGTCATTAGGAGAATGACGTGATGGACAAGACCCAATCCTAAGCATAGCACAAGATCGTAGTTCGCTTTTGCTAGAGCTTTTCCAATGTCAAGTATCTCTTCCTTAGACCATGAGATCGTGTAACTCCCGGATACCGTGGGAGTTCTTTGGGTGTACCAAACGTCACAACGTGGCGGGTGACTATAAAGGTGCACTACAGGTATCTCCGAAAGTGTCTGTTGGGTTGACACGGATCGAGATCGGATTTGTCACTCCGTGTTACGGAGAGGTATCACTGGGCCCACTTTCGGTAGTGCGTCATCATAATGAGCTCAAAGTGACCAAGTGTCCGTCACGGGATCATGCATTACGGTACGAGTAAAGTGACTTGCCGATAACGAGACCGAATGAGGTATTGGGATACCGACGATCGAAGTCTCGGGCAAGTAACATACCGTCGACAAAGGGAATAGTATACGGGGTTGCTTGAATCCTTGACATCGTGGTTCATCCGATGACATCATCGAGGAGCATGTGGGAGCCAACATGGGTATCCAGATCCCGCTGTTGGTTATTGACTGAGAGCTGCCTCGGTCATGTGCGCATGTCTCCGAACCCGTAGGGTCTACACACTTAAGGTTCGGTGGCCTTAGGGTTATTAGGAAGACTTGTATGTGATTACCGAATGTTGTTCGAGTCTGGATGAGATCCGGACGTCACGAGGAGTTCGAAATAGTCCGGAGGTAAAGATTTATATATGGGAAGTTGTCAAGCGGACACGGAAAGTTTGAGGGCATACGGTATTGTCACCGGGGCCAGCGGAAGGGTTCCGGGGGTCCACCGGGAGGGGCCACCCCTCCCGGGGGGCCACATGGGCTGCGTGGGGAAGGAGCCAGCCCCTGGTGGGCTGGGCGCACCCCCTCCCCTTGGGCCCTTGCGCCTAGGGTTGAGGGGGAACCCTAGAGGGGGCGCCCCCTTGCTTGGGGGGCAAGTCCCCCTCCCCTTGGCCGCTGCCCCCCCTCTAGATCCCATCTAGAGGGGCCCCCTGCCCTTCCCCTATAAATAGAGGAGTGAGGGAGGGCTGAAAACCTCAAGCCAAGGCGCAGCCCCTCCCTCCCAACACCTCTCCTCTTCCGTGCGTGCTTGGCGAAGCTCAGCCGAATCTTCAGCACCAACTGCACCACGCCCGTCGTCTGCCATTGAGCTGCCTTCCTCAACCTCTCCTTCCTCCTTGCTGGATCAAGGCGGAGGAGACGTCGTCCGTCCCATACGTGTGTTGAACGCGGAGGTGCTGTCCGTTCAAGACTTGGTCATCGGTGATCCGAATCACGGCGAAATCACGACTCCTCATCACCATCCCCTTGAACGCTTCCTTTTCGATCTACAAGTGGTATGTAGATGCAAACTCACTCCCTTGACTCGTTGCTTAGATGAACTCATAGATGGATCTTGGTGAAACTGTAGGAAAATTTTAATTTTTACGCAACGTTCCCCAACAGTGGCATCATGAGCTAGGTCTGTCGTAGTTCTCTATTGCACGCAGTAGAACACAATTTTTGTTGTGGGCGTAGATCTTGTCAACTTGCTTGCCGTTACTAGTCTTATCTTGCTTGATTGGTATTGTGGGATGAAGCGGCCGGACCAACCTTACACGTGCGCTTCGTGAGACCGGTTCCACCGACTAACATGCACTAGTTGCATAAGGTGGCTGGCGGGTGTCTGTCTCCCACTTTAGTTGGAGCGGATTCAATGAAAAGGGTCCTTATGAAGGGTAAATAGAAGTTGACAAGATCACGTTGTGGTTATTTGTAGGTAAGAAAACGTTCTTGCTAGAACCCAATTGCAGCCACGTAAAAGATGCAACAACAATTAGAGGACGTCTAACTTGTTTTGCAGCAATTGTCATGTGATGTGATATGGCCAAGTTGTGATGAATGATGAATGACATATTGTGATGTATGAGATCATGTTCTTGTAATAGGAATCACGACTTGCATGTCGATGAGTATGACAACCGGCAGGAGCCATAGGAGTTGTCTTTATTTCGTATGACCTGCGTGTCCTTGAAGAACGTCATGTAAATTACTTCACTTTATTGCTAAACGCGTTAGCCATAGAAGTAGAAGTAGTCGTTGGCGTGACAACTTCATGAAGACACGATGATGGAGATCATGATGATGGAGATCATGGTGTCATGCCGGTGACAAGATGATCATGGAGCCCTGAAGATGGAGATCAATGGAGCTATATGATATTGGCCATATCATGTCACTACTATATAATTGCATGTGATGTTTATTATGTTTATGCATCTTGTTTACTTAGAATGACGGTAGTAAATAAGATGATCCCTTACGACAATATCAAGAAGTGTTCCCCTAAGCGTACACCGTTGCTAAAGTTCGTTTGCTTCAAGCACCACGTGATGATCGGGTGTGATAGATCCTTACGTTCACATACAACGGGTGTAAGACAGTTTTACACATGCAAAACACTTAGGGTTAACTTGGCGAGCCTAGCATGTATAGACATGGCCTCGGAACACGGAGACCGAAGGTCGAACACGAAGTCGTAGTATGGAAGATACGATCAACATGAGAATGTTCACCGACGATGACTAGTCCGTCTCACGTGATGATCGGACACGGCCTAGTCGACTCGGATGCGTGTAACACTTAGATGACTAGAGGGATGTCTAACACAGGTGGGGAGTTCATTAAAATAATTTTGATTAGATGAACTTAATTATCATGAACTTAGTCTAAAACCTTTGCAAATATGTCTTGTAGATCAAATGGCCAACGCTCATGTCAACATGAACTTCAACGCGTTCCTAGAGAAAACCAAGCTGAAAGATGATGGCAGCAACTATACGGACTGGTCCGGAACCCGAGGATCATCCTCATAGCTGCCGAGGAAACAATATGTCCTAGAAGGACCGCTAGGTGACGCCTCCCGTCCCGTAGAACCAAGACATTATGAATGCTTGGCGGTCTCGTCTTGATGATTACTCCCTCGTTCGGTGCGGCATGCTTTCTGACTTAGAACCGGGGCTTCAAAAACGTTTTGAGCAACACGGAGCATATGAGATGTTCGAGGAGCTGAAACTAGTTGTCCAAGCTCATGCCCGGGTCGAGAGATATGAAGTCTCCGACAAATTCTATAGTTGTAAGATGGAGGAGAACAGTTACATTAGTGAGCACATACTCAAAATGTAAGGTTGCATCACACTTTGTCGGTACTGGACATAAACCTCCCGGACGAGGCGGTCATCGACAGAATCCTTGATCGCTCCCACCAAGCTACAAGAGCTTTGTGATGAACTACAATATGCGGGGATGGTGAAGACCATTCCGAAGTATTCTCAATGTCAAGTCGTGAGAGGTTGAAATCAAGAAAGAACATCAAGTGTTGATGGTCAATAAGACCACTAAGTTCAAGAAGGGCAAGGGTAAGAAGAACTTCAAGAAGGACGGCAAAGATGTTGCCGCGCCCGTAAGCCAGTTGCGGAAGAAGTCAAAGAATGGACCCAAGCACGAGACTGAGTGCTTTTATTGCAAGGGAAGGGTCACCGGAAGCGGAACCGCCTCAAATACTTAGCGGATAAGAAGGCCAAGCAACACCAAAGGTATATTTGATATACATGTAATTGATGTGTACCTTACCAAGACTCGTAGTAACTCCCCGGTATTTGATACCGTGCCGTTGCTCATATTTGTAACTCACGCAGGAGCTGCGGAATAAACGGAGGCTGGCGAAGGACGAAGGTGACGATTACGCGCGTCAGGAATGGTTCCAGAGTCGATGTGATCGCCGTCGGCACGCTACCTCTACATTTACCTACGGGATTAGTTTTGAACCTTAATAATTGTTATTTGGTGCCAAGTTTGAACATGAACATTGTATATGGATCTCGTTTGATACGAGATGGCTACTCATTTAAATCCGAGAATAATGGTTATTCTATTTATATGAGAGATATGTTCTATGGTCATGCTCCGATGGTCAATGGTTTATTCTTAATGAATCTCGAGCGTAATGTTACACATATTCATAGCGTGAATACCAAAAGATGTAAAGTTGATAATGATAGTCCCACATACTTGTGTAATTGCCGCCTTTGGTCACATTGGTGTCAAGCGCATGAAGAAGCTCCATGCTGATGGACTTTTGGAGTCTCTAGACTATGAATCATTTGACACATGCGAACCATGCCTCATGGGCAAGATGACCAAGACTCCGTTCTCCGGAACAATGGAGCGAGCAACCAACTTGTTGGAAATCATACATACCGATGTGTGCGGTCCAATGAGTGTTGAGGCTCGAGGAGGATATTGTTATGTTCTCACTCTCATAGAAGACTTGAGTAGATATGGGTATGTCTACTTGATGAAAAACAAGTATGAGACCTTTGAAAAGTTCAAGGAATTTCAGAATGAAGTAGAGAATCAACGTGACCGAAAGATAAAATTCTACGATCGGATCGTGGAGGAGAATATTTAAGTCACGAATTTGGTACACACTTAAGAAAATGTGGAATGGTTTCACAACTCACGCCTTTGGAACACCTCGGTAATGTGGTTGTGTCCGAACGTCAGAATGTCGCACTCTATTGGATATGGTGCGATCCATGATGTCTCTGACCGATTTACCGCTATCATTTTGGGGATACGCTCTAGAGACAGCTACATTCACTTTAAATAGGGCACCGTCTAAATCCGTTGAGACGACACCGTATGAATTATGGTTTGGGAAGAAACCTAAGCTGTCGTTTCTAAAAGTTTGAGGATGCGATGCTTATGTCAAGAAACTTCAACCAGAAAAGCTCGAACCCAAGTCGGAAAAATTCGTCTTCATAGTATACCATAAGGAAACCATTGGGTATACCTTCTACTTAAGATCCGAGGGCAATATATTTGTTTCCAAGAACGGATCCATTAGGGAAAAGAGTTTCTCTCGAAAGGAGTAAGTGGGAGGAAAGTAGAACTTCGATGAAGCACGCCTCTTGAACGGGATAGTAGTGCAGCTCAAGAAAATGTTCTGTGATGCCTACACTAATCGAAGAGGAAATTAATGATGATGATCAAGGTACTTCGGATCAAGTTGCTCTTGAACCCATTCAGGTCCACTAGGACACGTTCCGCACCCAGTGGTACGGCAACCCTGTCACGGAAATCATGTTGTTAGACAACGGTGAACCTTGAACTATGAAGAAGCGATGGCGGGCCGGATTCCAACAAATGGCTCAAGCCATGAACCGAGATAGGATCCATGTATGAAAACAAAGTATGGACTTTGATGACTTGCCCGATGATCGGGCGACGATAGAAAACAAATGGATCTTTAAGAAGAAGGCAGACGCGGATGGTAATGTTACCATCTATAAAGCTCGACTTGTCGCTAAGGGTTATCGACAAGTTCAAGGGATTGACTACGATGAGACTTTCTCTCCCGTGGCGAAGCTTAAGTCCGTCCAGAATCATGTTAGCAATTGCCGCATACTATGATTATGAGATATGGCGGATGGACGTCAAAACAGCGTTCCTTAACGGTTATCTTAAGGAAGAGCTGTATATGATGTAGCCGAGAAGGTTTTATCGATCCTAAGAATGCTAACAAAGTATGCAAGCTCAATGATCCATTTATGGGCTGGTGCAAGCATCTCGGAGTTAGAACATTCGCTTTGATGAGATGATCAAAGCGTTTGGGTTTATCTTGGACTTATGGAGAAGCCTGCGTTTACAAGAAAGTGAGTGGAGCTCAGTGGCATTTCTCATATTATATGTAGATGACATACTTTTGATGGGAAATGATATAGAACTCTTGGACAACATTAAGGCCTACTTGAATAAAAGTTTTTCAATGAAGGACCTTGGAGAAGCTGCTTATATATTAGGCATCAAGATCTATAGAGATAGATCGAGGCGCCTCATAGGTCTTTCACAAAGCACATACCTTGATAAGATTTTGAAGAAGTTCAAAATGGATCAGTCAAGAAAGGGTTCTTGCCTGCATCGCAAGGTGTGAGATTGAGCTCAGCTCAATGCCGACCACGGCAAAAGATAAAGAAGAGATGAGCGTCATCCCCTATGCCTCGACCATAGGATCTATTATGTATGCCATGCTTTGTGTACGGACTGATGTAAACCTTGCCGTAAGTTTGGTAGGAAGGTACCAAAGTAATCCCGACAAGGAACCTTTGGACAATGGTCAAGAATATCTGAAGTACACGAAAAGGACAAAGGACATGTTTCTCATTTATGGAGGTGACGAAGAGCTCGTGCGTAAAGGGTTACGTCGACGCTAGCTCCGACACGCATCTGGATGACTCTAAGTCACAAACCGGACACGTGTATATGTTGAATGGTGGAAGCGGTGAGCTGGTGCGGCTGCAAAGCGAGGCGTCGTGGCGGGATCTACATGTGAAGCGAGTACATGGCAGCCTCGGAGGCGCGCATGAAGCAATTTGGGTGAAGGAGTTCATCACCGACCTAGGAGTCATACCCAATGCGTCGGGGCCGATCAAACTCTTACGTGACAACACCGGAGCTATTGCACTTGCCAAGGAGCCGGGTTTCACAAGAAGACCGAGCACATCAAGCGTCGCTTCAACTCCATCCGTGAAAATGTTCAATATGGAGACATAGAAATTTGTAAAGTGCATACGGATCTGAATGTCGCAGATCCGTTGACTAAACCTCTCTTCCATGGGCAAAACATGATCAACACCGAGAACTCTATGGGTGTTCGATTCATCACAATGTAACTAGATTATTGACTCTAGTGCAAGTGGGAGAGACTGTTGGAAATATGCCCTAGAGGCAATAATAAAAGCATTATTATTATATTTCCTTGTTCATGATAATTGTCTTTTATTCATGCTATAATTGTATTATCCGGAAATCGTAATACATGTGTGAATACATAGACTACAATACGTCCCTAGTAAGCCTCTAGTTGACTAGCTCGATGGTCAACAGATAGTCATGGTTTCACGACTATGGACATCGAGATGTCATTGACAGCGGGATCACGTCATTAGGAGAATGACGTGATGGACAAGACAATCCTAAGCATAGCACAAGATCGTGTAGTTCGTTTTGCTAGAGCTTTTCCAATGTCAAGTATCTCTTCCTTAGACCATGAGATCGTGTAACTCCCGGATACCGTAGGAGTTCTTTGGGTGTACCAAAGCGTCCTGGCAACGAATCGGGTGACTATAAAGGTGCACTACGGTATCTCCGAAAGTGTACATTGGGTTGACACGGATCGAGACTGATTTGTCACTCCGTGTTACGGAGAGGTATCACTTGGGCCCACTCGGTAGTGCGTCATCATAATGAGCTCAAAGTGACCAAGTGTCCGGTCACGGGATCATGCATTCTGATGACGAGTAAAGTGACTTGCCGTAACGACCGAACAAGGTATTGGGATACCGACGCGATCGAGTCTCGCAAGTAACATACCGTCGACAAAGGGAATAGTATACTGGGGTTGCTTGAATCCTTGACATCGTGGTTCATCCGATGACATCATCGAGGAGCATGTAGGAGCCAACATGGGTATCCAGATCCGCTGTTGGTTATTGACACGAGCGTCTCGGTCATGTACGCATGTCTCCCGAACCCGTAGGGTCTACACATAAGGTTCGGTGACGCTAGGGTTATTAGGAAGACTTGTATGTGATTACCGAATGTTGTTCGGAGTCCCGGATGAGATCCCGGACGCCACGAGGAGTTCTGGAATAGTCCGGAGGTAAAGATTTATATATGGGAAGTTGTTAAACGGACACCAGAAAGTTTCGGGGGCATACCGGTATTGTCTTGGGGCCACGGAAGGGTTCGAGGTCCACCGGGAGGGCCACCCCTCGGGGGCCACATGGGCTGCGTGGGGAAGGAGCCAGCCTCGGTGGGCTGGGCGCACCCCCCCTTGGGCCCCTTGCGCCCTAGGGTTGAGGGGGGAACCCTAGAGGGGCGCCCTTGGGGGGGGCAAGTCCCCTCCCTGGCCGCCCCTCTAGATCCCATCTAGAGGGGCCCCCTGCCCTTCCCTATAAATAGAGGAGTGAGGGAGGGCTGAAAACCTCAAGCCAAGGCGCAGCCCTCCCTCCCAACACCTCTCCTCTTCCAGACGTGCTTGGCGGCTCGTCGGATCATCAGACCAACCGCACCACGCACTGCCGTCTTGCCATTGAGCTGCCTTCCTCAACCTCTCCTTCCTCCTTGCTGGATCAAGACGGAGGAGACGTCGTCCGTCCCCTGCACGTGTGTTGAACGCTGGAGGTGCTGTCCGCTCAAAGCACTTGGTCATCGGTGATCCGAATCACGAGTAATGCGACTCCCTCATCACCATCCCTTGAACGCTTCCACTTTTCGATCTACCAAAGTGGTATGTAGATGCAAACTCACTCCCTTGACTCGTTGCTTAGATGAACTCATAGATGGATCTTGGTGAAACCGTAGGAAAAATTTTTAATTTTCTGCAACGTTCCCCAACACGGAGGTCCGGAAAATGTTCCACCACGTCCAATACAACAGCATGGGCTGTAAGGGGGCGCCCTAGCCTTAATGGGCCAGGGGCACCAGCACCCCCAAGGCCCCTGCGCATGGGAGAGGGAAACCCTAAGGGGAGGGCCTCCACTTGACTTGGGAAGCACTCCTCCCCCTTGGCCGCCCCTAGATGGGATCTAGGGGCTGGCCGCCGCCCCTAGGGTGGAACCCTAGGTGGCGCAGCCCCCCTCTCCCCCTATATATAGTGGAGGCAAAGGGCAGCCCAACACACGAAGTTCTTCTCTGTTGGCGCAGCCCTACCTCTCTTTCTCCTCATATCTCGCGGTGGTTGGCGAAGCCCCGCCGGATCACCACGCTCCTCCACCACCACTGCCAGTTGTCTTGCTCACGGATGGAGTCTTCCCCAACCTCTCCTCTCTCCTTGCTGGATCAAGGCATGGGAGACGCCACCGGCTGTACGTGTGTTGAACGCGGAGGTGCCGTCTGCTCGGCACTAGGATCTCCGGTGATTTGGATCACGGCAGCACGACTCCTTCAACCCGTTCTCTTGAACGCTTCCGCTTAGCGATCTACAAGGGTATGTAGATGCACTGTCCTTCCTCGTTCTGGTTTCTCCATAGATAGATCTTGGTGACACGAGGAAAATTTTGAATTTCGCCACGTTCTCAACAAAGGGCATCATGAGCTAGGTCTATTGCGTAGATTCTTTGCACGAGTAGAACACAAAGTAGTTGTGGGCGTTGATTTTGTTCAATATGCTTGCCGTTACTAGTCCAATCTTGTTTCGACGGTATTGTGGGATGAAGCGGCCCGGACCGACCTTACACGCATTTACGTGAGATGTGTTCCACCGGTGACATGCACTTGGTGCATAAGGTGGCTAGTGGGTGCCGCCTCTCCCACTTTAGTCGGATCGGATGCGA
Source organism: Aegilops bicornis (assembly GCA_021605145.1). NCBI lineage: Eukaryota > Viridiplantae > Streptophyta > Magnoliopsida > Poales > Poaceae > Aegilops > Aegilops bicornis. Next base: position 186,955 of record JAHIAL010000021.1, on the reverse strand, counting down.
TGAAAAGGGTCCTTATGAAGGGTAAATAGCAATTGACATATCACGCTGTGGTTTTGCGTAGGTAAGAAAGCGTTCTTGCTAGAAACCCATAGCAGCCACGTAAAACATGCAAACAACAATTAGAGGACGTCTAACTTGTTTTTGCAGGTATGCTATGTGATGTGATATGGCCAAGAAGAATGTGATGAATGATATGTGATGTATGAGATTGATCATGTAGGAATCACGACTTGCATGTCGATGAGTATGACAACCGGCAGGAGCCATAGGAGTTGTCTTTATTTATTGTATGACCTGCGTGTCATTAAACAACGCCATGTAATTACTTTACTTTATTGCTAACCGGTAGCCATAGTAGTAGAAGTAATAGTTGGCGAGACAACTTCATGGAGACACGATGATGGAGATCATGGTGTCATGCCGGTGACGATGATGATCATGGAGCCCCGAAGATGGAGATCAAAAGGAGCAATATGATATTGGCCATATCATGGCACTATTTGATTGCATGTGATGTTTATCATGTTTATGCATCTTATTTGCTTAGAACAACGGTAGTAAATAAGATGATCCCTCATTAAAATTTCAAGAAAGTGTTCCCCTAAGCGCACCGCTATGTAAAGTTTGTCGCTTCAAGCACCACGTGATGATCGGGTGTGATAGATTCTTACGTTCACATACAACGGGTGTAAGCCAGATTTACACACGCCAAACACTTAGGTTAACTTGACGAGCCTAGCATGTACGGACATGGCCTCGGAACACAAGGGACCGAAAGGTCGAGCATGAGTCGTATGGTGGATACGATCAACATGAAGATGTTCACCGATGATGACTAGTCCGTCTCACGTGATGATCGGACACGGCCTAGTTGACTCGGATCATGTAATCACTTAGATGACTGGAGGGATGTCTATCTCGAGTGGGAGTTCATTAGATGAACTTAATTATCTGAACATAGTCAAAAGCCCTTTTGCAAATTATGTCATATTTCGCGCTTTAGTTCTCTTGTTTAGATATGTTCCTAGAGAAAATATAGTTGAAAGTTGACAGTAGCAATTATGCGGTCGCGAGAAAGCTTATGTCCTTAATGCACCACTCGGTGTGCTGGACCTCGAACGTGGTCTGTGGATGTTGCGAACATCTGACACACATGTTTTGATGACTACGTGATAGTTCGGTAATGTTAAACGGCTTAGAATTGAGGCACCAAAGACGATTTCGAAACGTCGCGGAACATATGAGATGTTTCGAGGGCTGAAATTGGGATTTCGGGCTCGTGCCTATGTCAAGAGGTATGAGACCTCCGACGAGTTTTCTAGCCTACAAACTAAGGGAGAAGATCTCAATCGTTGAGCTTGTACTCAGATTGTCTAGGTACAACAATCACTTGAATAGAGTGGGAGTTAATCTTCCAGATGAGATAGTGATGTTTCTCCAAAGACATTGCCACCAAGCTACTAGAGCTTCGTGATGAACTATAACATATCGTGGATAGATATGATGATCCTTGAAGTGTTCGCGATGTTTGACACCGCGAAAGTAGAAGTCAAGTGGGAGCATCAATTGTTGATGGTTGGTAAAATCACTAGTTTCAAGAAGGGCAAGGGCAACAAGGGATACTTCATGAAACGGCAAAAGCGATTCTTTGCTCTAGTGAAGAAACCCAAGGTTGAACCCAAACCGAGACTAAGTGCTTACGTAATGAGAGGAACGAACACGAAGCGGAACCATCCTAGATACTTGGTAGATGAGAAGGTTGGCAAGGTCGATAGAAGTATATTGGATATACATTATGTTAATGTGTACTTTACTAGTACTCCTAGTAGCACCAGGGTATTAGATACCGGTTCGGTTGCTAAGTGTTAGTAACTCAAATAAAAGCTACGGAATAAGCGGAGACTAGCTAAAGGTGAGCCATTTATATGTGTTGGAAGTGTTTCCAAGGTTGATGTGATCAAGCATCGCACGCTCCCTCCGCCATTGAGATTGGTGTTAAACCTAAATAATTGTTATTTGGTGTTTGCGCGTTGAGCATAGACATGATTGGATTATGTCTATCACAGATGCAGTTATTCATTTAAGGAGAATAATGGTTACTCTGTTTATTTGAATAATACCTACAATGGTCTTGCACCTAAAATGAATGGTTTATTGAAATCTCGATCATAGTGATACACATTTTCATGCCAAAAGATATAAGATAGTAATGATAGTACCACTTACTTGTGGCACTGCTATGTAAGTCATATTGGTATAAACGCATGAAGAAGCTCCATGTTGATGGATCTTTGGACTCACTCGTTTTTGAAAAGTTTGAGACATGCGAACCATGTCTATTGGTGTATACGCATGAAGAAACTCCATGCAGATGGATCGTTTGGACTCGCTTGATTTTGAATCACTTGAAATATGCAAATCATACCACATGGGCAAGATGACTAAAAAGCCTCGTTTTCAGTAAGATGGAAAAAGATAGCAACTTGTTGGAAGTAACACATTTTGATGTGTGCAGTCCAATGAGTGCCGAGGCATCTGATGAATATCGTTATGTTCTTACTTCACGGATGATTTAAGTAGATATCGAGTGTATTTACTTGATGAAACACAAGTCTGAATTATTGAATGGTTCAAGTAATTTCAGAGTGAAGTTAAAGATCATCGTGACAAGAGGATAAAATGTCTATGATATGATCATAGAGATGAGTATCTGAGTTCTGAGCTTTGGCACGCTTATTAAGACATTGTGGAAATTGTTTCACAATTAATACCGCTGAACACCATAGTGTGATGGTGTGTCCGAACATCATAGTTGCACCCTATCGGATATGGTGCGTACCATGATGTCTCTTATCGAATTACCACTATCGTTCATGGGTTAGGCATTAGAGACAGCCGCACTCACTTTAATAGGGCACCACGTAATTCCGTTGAGGCGGCACTGCTTGAACTATGGTTTGGAGAAACCTAAGTTGTCGTTTCTTAAAAGTTTGGGGCTGCGACGCTTATGTGAAAAAGTTTCATCGTGATAAGCTCGAACCCAAAGCGGATAAATACATCTTCATAGGACACCCAAAACAGTTGGGTATACCTCCTATCTCAAGATCCGAAGCAAAAGTAATTGTTTCTAGAACGGGTCCTTTCTCGAGGAAAAGTTTCTCTCGAAAGAATTGAGTGGGAGGATGGTGGAGACTTGATGAGGTTATTGAACCATCACTTCAACTAGTGTGCAGCAGGCACGTGAAGTTGTTCCTATGGCGCCTACACCAATTGAAGTAGAAGCTTATGATAGTGATCATGAAGTTTGGATCAAGTCACTACTGGTACCTCGTGGGGTGACAAGGATGCGATTTACTTCAAAGTGGTACAAGAATCCTGTCTTGAAGGTCATATTGCTAGATGAACCTACGAGCTATGGAGAAGCGATGGTGGGCCCATATGCCGACAAATGGTTAGAAGCCATGAAATCCGAGATAGGATCCATGTATCGTAACAAAGCATCGACTTTGGTGGACTTGCCCGATAGGCAAGCCATTGAGATAAATGGATCTTTAAGAAGAAGGGCAGACGTGGACGGTAATGTCACCGTCTCATGAAGCTCGACTTGTGAAAGAGTTTTCACAAGTTCAAGGAGTCGACTACGATGAGATTTTCTCATCCGTAGCGATGCTTAAGTCCGTCGTAATCATGTTAGCATTAGTCGCATTTATGAAATCTGGCAGATGGATGTCAAAATGAGTTTCCTTACCAGTCTTCGTAAGGAAAGGTTGTATGTGGTACAATCAGAAAGTTTTTGTCGATCCTAAGGATGCTAAAAGGTATGCTGGCTCCAGCGATCCTTCTAAGCATGGAGTAAGCATCTCAGAGTTGGAATGTGCGCTTTGATGAGATGGTCAAAGATTTTGGGTTTATACAAAGTTTATGAGAAACTTGTATTTCCAAAGAAGTGAGTGGGAGCACTATAGAATTTCGATGAGTATATGTTGTTGACATATTGTTGATCGTAAATGATGTAGAATTTCTGAAAGCATACTGATTATTTGAAAGGTGTTTTCAATAGAAAACCTGGATTAAGCTTACTTGAACATTGAGCATCAAGATCTATAAGGATAGATAAAAAACGCTTAATGGTACTTTCAAATGAGCACATACCTTGACATAATCTTGAAGGTGTTCAAGATGGATCAGTCAAAGAAGGAGTTCTTGCCTGAGTTGTAAGGTATGAAGTTAAGAGTTAAAGCTCTACTTGAACATTGAGCATCAAGATCTATAAGGATAGATAAAAAACGCTTAATGGTACTTTCAAATGAGCACATACCTTGACATAATCTTGAAGGTGTTCAAGATGGATCAGTCAAAGAAGGAGTTCTTGCACGAGTTGTAAGGTATGAAGTTAAGAGTTAAAGCTTCGACCACGGCGAGAAAAGAGAGAAAGGATTTAAGGTCGTCCCTATGCCTTAGACATAGGCTCTACGGTATGCTATCTTTGTGTACCGCACTTTGATGTGTGCCTTGCTACATATCGGCAAGAGGGTACAAAGGTGATCAAGGAGTGGATCACCGATAGATAGTCAAAATTATCCTTAGAGGAATAAGGATATGTTTCTCGGTTATGGAGGTGATAAAGAGTTCGACGTAAAGAGTTGCGTCGACGTTAAGCTTAACACCTATCCGGATAGCTCGAGTAGAGATACCGGATCACGATAATGGAGCAACAATTTGGAATAGCTCCAAGTGGAACGTGGTAGCAACATCTATGATATGACATAAAGTTTTAAATACATAGGGATTTGAATATTGGACCGTTGACTACAACCTCTCTCACAAGCATAAACATGATCAAACCCGTAACTCATCGAGTGTTAATCACATAGTGATGTGAACTAGATTATTGATTCTAGTAAACTCTTTGGATGTTGGTCACATGGCGATGTGACTGTGAGTGTTAATCACATGGCGATGTGAACTAGATTATTGACTCTAGTGCAAGTGGGAGATTGTTGAAATATGCCCTAGAGGCAATAATAAATTAGTTATTATTATATTTCCTTGTTCATGATAATCGTTTATTATCCATGCTATAATTGTATTGAAAGGAAACTCAGATACATGTGTGGGTACATAGACAACACCATGTCCCTAGTAAGCCTCTAGTTGACTAGCTCGTTGATCAATAGATGGTTACGGTTTCTGACCGTGGACATTGGATGTCGTTGATAGCGGGATCACATCATTAGGAGAATGATGTGATGGACAAGACCCAATGCTAAGCCTAGCACAAAGATGCGTAGTTCGTATGCTAAAGCTTTTCTAATGTCAAGTATCATTTCCTTAGACCATGAGATTGTGCAACTCCGGATACAAACGTCACAACGAATCGGGTGGCTATAAAGGTGCATTACGGTATCTTCGAAAGTGTCTGCATTGGGTTGGCACGAATCGAGATCGGGATTTGTCACTCCGGTTGATGGAGAGGTATCTACGGGCCCACTCGGTAGGACATCATCATAATGTGCACAATGTGACCAAGGGGTTGATCACGGGATGATGTGTTACGGAACGAGTAAAGAGACTTGCCGGTAACGAGATTGAACAAGGTATCGGGATACCGACGATCGAATCTCGGGCAAGTACAATACCGCTAGACAAAGGGAATTGTATACGGGATTGATTGAGTCCTTGACATCGTGGTTCATCCCATGAGATCATCGTGGAACATGTGGGAGCCAACATGGGTATCCGAGATCCCGCTGTTGGTTATTGACCGTGAGAACGCCTTTGGCCATGTCTCGTGATGGTTCCCCGAACCCGTGAGGGTCTACACACTTAAGGTTCGATGACGCTTAGGGTTATAAAGGAAGTTTGTATGTGGTTGCGAATGTTGTTGGAGTCGGATGAGATCCCGAACGTCACGAGGAGTTACGGAATGGTCCGTAGGTAAAGATTTATATATGGAAAGTTGTTGTTGAGGGTTAAGGGAAAAGTTCGGTTTTCGGTATTGTGTAGGAAGCTTAGGAAGGTTCGGAGGATTCCGGAAAATGTTCCACCACGTCAATACAAGAAAGCATGGGCTGTAAGGGGGCGCCCTAGCCTTAATGGGTCAGGGGCACCAGCCCCCAAGGCCCATGCGCATGGGAGAGGAAACCCTAAGGGAGGGCCTCCACTTGACTTGGGAGGCACCTCCCCCTTGGCCGCCCCCTAGATGGGATCTAGGGCTGGCCGCACGCCCTAGGGGTGGAACCCCAGGTGGGGGGCGCATCCCCCTCTCCCCTATATATAGTGGAGGCAAGGGCGGCCCAACACACCAAGTTCTTCTCTGTTGGCGTAGCCCTACCTCTCTTTCTCCTCATATCTCGCGGTGCTTGGCGAAGCCCTCTTTGGATCACCACGCTCCTCCACCACCACCACGCCGTTGTCTTTGCTTTCTGGATGGAGTCTTTCCCAACCTCTCCGTCTCTCCTTGCTGGATCAAGGCATGGGAGACGCCACCGGCTATACGCGTGTGTTGAACGCGGAGGTGCCGTCTGCTCGGCACTAGGATCTCCGTGATTTGGATCACGACAGTCTGACTCCTTCAACCCCGTTCTCTTGAACGCTTCCGCTTAGCGATCTACAAGGGTATGTAGATGCACTCTCCTTCCCTCGTTGCTGGTTTCTCCATAGATAGATCTTGGTGACACGTAGGAAAATTTTGAATTTCTGCTACGTTCCCCAACAAAGGTGGGATTCGAACTCTCAACCTTAGCAAGCTAAGACCTCTAAACTAACCAGGCTAACCAACTAGCCAAGCAATTAGACGTGTATGTTGCATTTCTTTTTTATGATATAATATGTATAGTTTGCTTTGAATCTTTCTTGCATTTTATAGTTTGAGACACCCTTTGTAGTTATCATGTCAGTTTGAGATACCCTCTATAGTTATCATGTCGTTCATGTATAGTTATCATGTTTTCCCTTTGTTAAAATTATCATGTGAAAAAAGGCATTCAAATACATCCCAGTAAATTCTGTGTTAAATAGCATGGTAAGATACATACTATGGACCTGATAACTTAGCTATAAACACGTGGTAACTTTGACCCATAAGGATAAAAGTTGTTGAAAACTTATCCCCGATAACTTCTATGTCAGTAGCATGGTAATATTTCACACCACATACCTGATAACTCACGCACAAACACCCGTGATTATGCTTTTTACGGAGGATTTTTTAAAACATACCTTGTAACTTATGTGTCAATGGCATGATACCGAAGGGTCGGAAGATAGAACTGTCCATAACTTTTTGCGTGAATATCATGATAATATAGGATCCCGGACCTGATAACTTAGATATAAACACCACAATTAATTTGACCCGTGGAGAAAAGTTGTTGAAAACACACCACCGATAACTTTTTGTGTAAAAGCATGATAAGATATGCTCTTAGACCGGATAACTTAGGTATAAATACCACGATAACTTTTGACCCATGGAAAAGTGTTATTGAAAACATACTCTGTAAATAGCATGGTAATATAGGCTCTCGGGCCTGATAACTTATGTACAAACACCATGATAACTTTACCCATTAAAAGTTGTTGAAAATATACTTCGGTAAGAATGTGTGTAAATTACATGGTAATATACGCACAACAGAGCTGATACCTTACTTAGCTCAGGCATGATAACTTTTGACCCAGAAGAAAAAGTCGTCGGAACATGTCAACATGGGATCTTGTTTAGAAGGTCTTGCCATGGCGGATTTTTTTTTGTGAAAATTGATTTTGAATCGAACAGACCGTTTGAGTTACAAAACATTTTGAAATTTCAAAATAAAGTGAATCTATGAGGACATTAGTTTTTCTGCACTTTAAGTGCATTTGCATGCGATGAGAAATTTGAAAGAAATCATTTTTATGCGCGGAAATTTTATATGTAAACATCGTGGTAACTTATGTACCATAAACGTGATAACTTGCATATCCGAGACGTGATAACTTTTTACTCAAAAGAAAGTCGTTGGAACATATCAACAAGGGATCTTGTTTCGAAGGTCTTGTCGAGACAGTTCTTTTATGTGAAAACATTTTTTCAATCGGACCGACGGTTTGGGCTACAAAACATTTTGCATTTTAAATTTATTTAGAATCTTTGCTGATGTCATCATTTCTGTTTTATATGCATGCTAGACTTGGAAATGAATTAGGAATTGGCTCGCATACCATACTCGTTTCTGTTACTTTTTGAAATCGTGCGGATGTGTTGCAATCCTCCGGATGTGTGGAAGTTAGTCAAGTCTTTATTCAAATTTGAATCGTACAGTATGATAGATATATGGATCAGTGTCACAAATTTGGAGTAGTACAAAAATCACATGTTTTGAACACCCCATGCGTGTGTGAGTACCACTGGATAAGAGTGACTGTCGCGCGACGCATGTGGCACACGCGGCCGCCGCGAGCGTACACCAAGGCAGAGTGAGTACTAGCGCGAATTCGCAAACGCGACGCAACACGCAGCTGCCGATCAGTCGACTCGACTCGACTCGTCACTGCCCTCTGCTCGCCCATACGGCACTGCCACCGCGCCATTAACTGCGCGCATTGAAGCCACCCCGCTGCGCTCCAACTAACCTCCCCAGCTCCACGCCTTAAATGCCCGCCTCCCCTCGTCCCGATCCCCTTTCCTTCAAGCAAGCAAGCAAGCAAGCAAGCAAGCAGAGGAGAGGGACCGGGACCGGGAGTGAGAGGAAGTTGAGCTATTTTCTTCGTCGACGCTGGTTTTTGGCCCCTGACTGCCGGTCGAGATGTCGAAGATGGCGGATGAGAAGGTGATTTCGGCGCCGGCGACCGGCGGAGGGGAGGACGGGCTGATCGCAGGGGACCTGTCAGCCGCGGAGGCGCGGGTCCGTCCGTTGGAGACGCTGCTGCGCGCCGCGCCTCTGGGGCTCTGCGTCGCCGCCATGGCCGTCATGCTCCGCGACACGCAGACCAACGAGTACGGCACCGTCTCCTACTCCGACCTCGGCGGATTCAAGTACGTTGTTCCCTCGCATCTTGACTCCCCCGCCCCTGGAGTTCATTAGCTCCTTAATTTCCCCTCTTTGCCGTGCTCCCTCACCAATTCATGTCCCTGTGTCATTTGGCACAAAATTAAAGGTACCTGGTTTATGCCAACGGGCTTTGCGCGGCCTACTCCCTGGTCTCCGCGTTCTACACTGCCGTGCCGCGGCCGGCGACGCTGTCCCGCTCCTGGATCGTCTTCCTCCTAGACCAGGTTATTCACTGGTTCCTCTCCTCTGCCTTCACACCTATGATTAGAACAATATTTTGCAGCTTAGTTATGATGATTATGAGCCTTTTTATGTAGCGCAGCTAAAATTCAGTCAATTTTCCGATTTCGTTACTACTCCATGCGTGTACAAAATCCATGAGTATACAGATTGGAGAGCAGAGGATATATATCAGTAGGTTTTATGACTAGAATTATTTGTACTTCCTCCGTAAACTAATATAAGAGTGTTTAGATTACTATTTTAGTGATCTAAAGGCTCTTATATTTGTTTACAGCGGGAGTAAGACTTTTGATTTGTTTCAGCTAACTAACCGCTTTAGAACACCTGCTGGAGGAGTCATCCACTAATTTTCATATAAAGATCATACCCCGTAATAAGATACTCCTAGTTGGAGTGAGTGTTTATACATCAGAGAAATTAGACCGTAATAGAAACAGAAATGTTTGCCCCGGACATAATTTTACCTGTCAGTATTGGTATTGATTTGTCCACCCTCAATTCAAACGACTTCGACCACCAGATCCTAGCTTTCCTGTACTGTAGAACTTGCACAGCACAGTGACGGGAAACAGTTGGCCATTTATTCATGCTAATTAACCCGCAAGATGCGTGGATGGATGCAGGTTTTCACGTACCTGATCCTGGCGGCCGGCGCGGCGTCGGCAGAGCTGCTCTACCTGGCGTACAACGGCGACAAGGAGGTGACGTGGAGCGAGGGCGTGCGGCGTGTTCGGCGGCTTCTGCAGGCAGGCCCGGACGTCGGTGGCCATCACCTTCGGCTCCGTCGTCTGCTACATCCTCCTCTCCCTCATCTCGTCCTACCGCCTCTTCAGCGCCTACGACGCACCCATGCCCTCGCTCGGCAACAAGGGCGTCGAGATCGCTGCCTTCCCGCGCTGAGCCGAGAGGATACCTAGCTGCTGTGGCTTGGCTACTTGATGACGGGTCAAAACTCAAAACACGTAGTACGTACGTAGTAGTATCGCTGTGTGTGTAGGCGAACGAAATAATCTGTAAGGGCTCATAGTTAATTTCAAGCTACATATAGTGCATCTGCCTCTCTTCTTTTTACTTGATTCTATATACACTGTACTAGCTTTGAATCTTCTGCTGTGAGGCTGTGGTGGATTCATTGATGCGTTCCAAAAATGCGAACCTAGTTCCGTTGCAGGCACCCAGGTGATCTATGTAACTACGATGAGCTTCCTCATTTAAGGAGTTCAGTTGCTTGTAAGGTGCTTGAAGCAAAGCAAAATCAATACTCTTTCCGTTCTTCGTCCCAAAATAACCCAAAATAAGTGACTCAACTTTGTACTAGCTTTAGTACAAAGTTAGTACAAACTTAAGTCATTTATTTTGGGACGGAGGGAGTATAAGATATAAGATGTTCTAACCTTTTTATCATGTGTTTGTTCACTCAACTCATTTTAGTTCGTATATAGTCTATATTCAGAACATCTTATTTGTCAAAAGAGGGAGAACTGAGTGTATAAAATCTTTTGTGGAACCTGCATACGCCAGATGACAAGGCCGCGTCGAGGAGTTAAATGCACAAAACGAGTAAATACTAAAAAACTACCACATTACAGACGGATATGGCCAAGGATTTCCTAGCAAAAAAACTACCACATTACAGGCCCGGCGAATATGTCCATTCAGGCGTTCTTCCCCGAGGATTTCCTAGTGCTCTGCCGGGATGGTGCGGTCCGCGATCGAATGCGTGAGGGACGTGCTTACTCTCCCTGGTTCGAGCTCTCGCTCCGGCCATGGATTCGGCAGGCGCATGCCACCGCGGCCCCTCTCCCCTATCTTGTCCCGGTCTTCCTGCGGGGTGTGCTGACGCATGCTTGGTGTCAGCGGACAGCGAGCGTGATCTTGTGTGGCCTCGGCTACGTCGTCGGAGTAGATGATAGTACTGCGCGCCGGCTGGACATGGCGGATTTTCGCGCTGGCTGTGCACGGACCGGCCTCGGCATATCCCGTGTCGCCGCCTGCTCTCTGTTGACGAGCCAAGGCATACTCTATGGGCGGAGGCGGATGGGCAGGGGACGTCAGTTGGCTGGCGGGCGAGCACACTCTGGTACCCCATCGATATCTCGGTCCTGGCGGACCCTGCCCTGGTGGATGATGGAGCTGCTGGAGGGCGGCAACCGCCGCCGCTGCCCTCGCCCCCCTCTGGAGATGATGATCCCGCGCCTCGGCCTACAGGGGGAGGGCACGGAGGAACGACGGTCCAACCCATGGTGGTCAAGGTGGAAGCTCGCCCGGCACGGTTGGGTTGTCCACGGCGGCGGCGCCGCCAGCCAGTCACCGGAGGATTCAAACAACTTTGGATCCGGTCCGGGAGGCGGTCAACAGCAGTCGTGTGGCTGCCGTCACTAGCCCACTTTCGGGTACGGGACTGGGCCCGGGATAACACTGGCATGTTGGTGCAGCCAATCGCGGGCATGCGCGTGCTGCAGCGTGCAGCGGGTGGTCAGGATACTCCTATGGGCCCTCTCGTGGAGTTGACACGACAGATGTCTTAGCGGAAGCGACTTAAGTGGGCCATCGCAATCCAGGTTAAACGAGGGTTAATCGGGACAAAGGACACATAGAGTTTATACTGGTTCAGCCTCTCGCGGTGAAGGTAAAGGCCTAATCCAGTTTGGGGTTGTATTGCTTGGGTTTCGATTACCAGAGAGCGAATACGCTTGACCTAGTTCTCGATCTCTTGTTTCTTGCCCTTAACTCGCCGCCGGGTCACCCCTTTATATACACAGGTTGATGCCCGGTGGCTTACAGAGTACCGGCCGGCTCATACACAACGTGTCCGGCTCGGTGACTAACTAAGCTTGCCTTACAATACAAGTCATACATACGGCGGTTCATCCTCTTGGGCCTTAAGTCGCCTCTAAGTCTTGGGCCATCAATGGGCTTATATGAGCCGCCATCTTTACTGATAAGTCGCCAGTGGTATGATCCGGCCCTTCCTGGGCGGTTCATACCCAATAGTTATATCCCAAACATTAGGCACCAGGTTGATTTGAACTTTTTCATATCAATCTTCAATACCTGACTTGTCACAATCTTGCATCGCTTGTTTGATAAACCTTGTTGTAACCCGCCATGACGTCGGCTCACAGAATCTTCTTAAACCGCCATGACGTCATTTCACATTAATTTTGCACGAGGCCCAACACATCTTAATTGATCCCTATCTTAATGAACATCCTGAAAATCGAGGCGTCCATATAGCCATATGATGATTTCAGCCTCCTCGATTCACGCGCATGCCTTGTATTCACTCTCTTACAAATAGGGACGGGGGTCTTTATAATTCCCCCCTGCCTCCTTGCCTTCGTCTTCCTCTCGCGTCTCCTCTGTTGCCCGAGCTCCACCGCCGCGACCTCCGACCGCTGCACCAACTCAGGCCGCTGCATCGACCTGACCAGATGTGACGCCCTCGATTCAATCGTACACTAATCATACTGCATAAGCGTGTACGATCAAGATCGTGGACTCACGGGAAGATATCACAACACAACTCTAAAAATAAAACAAGTCATACAAGCATCATAATACAAGCCAGGGGCCTCGAGGGCTCGAATACAAGTGCTTTCGGTCATAGGCAGTCGTGAAGCAACAATATCTGAGTACGGACATAAGTTAAACAAGTTGCCATAAGATGGCTAGCACAAAGCGGGATCTGAGATCGAAGAGGCGCAGGCCTCCTTCCGGGATCCTCCTAAACTACCCACAGTGGTCGGTGGCACGAACGTAGTAGTAGGCACCCTCGGTGTAGTAGGGGTCGTCGTCGACGGTGGCGTCCGACTCCTAGGCTCCAACATCTGGTTGCGACAACCGAGAAGAACGAAAAGGGGGAAAAGAGGGAGAAAAGCAACCGTGAGTACTCATCCAAAGTACTCGCAAGCAAGGATCTACACTACATGTGCATGGGTATACGTGTAAAGGGGCAATATCGGTGGATGAACTGCAGAATGCGAGAATAAGAGGATAGCTAGTCACGCCGAAGACTACGCCACAGCAGCCTCCATCTTGCAAAGCATGTAGAAGAGAGTAGATGGTAAATTCACCAAGTATCATCGCATAACATAATCCTACCTGGCGATCCTCCCCTCGTCGCCTTGTGTGAGAGCGATCATCGGGTTATATCTGGCACTTGGAAGGGTGTGTTTTATTAAGTATCCGGTTCTTAGTTGTCATAAGGTCAAGGTACAACTCCGGGTCGTCCTGTTACCGAGGATCATGGCTATTCGAATAGATAAACTTCCCTGCAGGGGTGTACTACATTACCCAACACGCTCGATCCCATTTGGCCGGACACACTTTCCTGGGTCATGCCCGGCCTCGGAAGATCAACACGTCGCAGCCCTACCTAGGCACAACAGAGAGGTCGACACGCGGTCTAAATCCTATGGCGCGAAGTGCAGGCCCATCACCCATTGCACACGTGCAGCGTTGTGAGAGGGCGGCGGAAGCAGACCTAGCCTCCCTAATACAAGAGCGGGCGTTCGGTCCAATCCGCGGCGCAGACCGATCGGCCAGCGTCAAGAAGGCTTCGGCTGATACCACGACGTCGAGTGCCTATAACTATTCCCGTGTAGTTGGTTAGTGCGTATAGGCCAGTGGCCAGACTCAGATCAAATACCAAGATCTCGTTAAGCGTGTTAATTGAGGTAACCGCGGACGCCGACCAGGGCCAGGCCCACCTCTCACCTAGGTGGTCTCAACCTGCCCTGTCGCTCCGCCACAAAGTAACAGTCAGGGGCCGTCAGGAACCCAGGCCCACCACTACTAGGATGGAGCCACCTGTCCTTTCGGCCCCCACATCAAAATCACTTGCGGGTACTCTACGAGCCGACCCGACTTTAGCCACATCATGTAATCTGTATAATATGTATATATGTATGTATAAACCCGTGATCACCTCCCGAGTGATCACGGCCCAATAGTATAGCACGACAGACGGACAAGAAGGTAGGGCCACTGATGGAAAACTAGCATCCTATACTAAGAATTTAAGATTGCAGGTAAGGGTAACAACTGTAGCATCAATGACAGGCTATGCAGCAGAATAGGATTAGCCGAAAGCAGTAACATGCTACACTACTCTAATGCAAGCAGTAGAGAGATGAATAGGCGATATCTGGTGATCAAGGGAGGGGGGGGGGGCTTGCCTGGTTGCTCTGGCAAGAAGGAGGGGTCGTCAACACTGTAGTTGTACTGGGTAGCACCGGCGTCGGTCTCGGTGTCTAACGAGAGAAGAGGGGGAAGAAACAATAAATATAATGCAAACATAAGCATGACGATGCATGACATGACAACGCACGGTGCTAGGTGTGCCCTAACGCGGTAGGAGGTGATACCGACGAAGGGGGAGACATCCGGGAAAGTGTCCCCGGTGATTCGCATTTTCGGACAGATGAACCAGAGGGGGAAAGTTGCGTGTTCACTATGCTAGGGATGTGTGGCGGATGAACGGTCTACATATTCGGATTTGTCTCGTCGTTCTGAGCAACTTTCATGTACAAAGTATTTTCATCCGAGCTACATATTATTTTATATGAATTTCCAAGGTTTTAATGTTTTTCTGAATTTATTATTATTTCAAAATAAATAGTTAAATTGCTAAGTGCACCCAGTATATGTACACATGAGTGTATTAGAGGTGAGAGGTGGGGACAGTTGACACAGTCAACCGCCCGATCGTGATCAACCATGACTGTTGACCGGTCCACTGACAAGTGGGGCCAACCTGTCATAGACAGAAACTTTCACTGAAATTAACTAATATTGTTTTAAGTTCACTAATGAGCCAGCGGGTCCACATGTCATTGGTTGTAGTATTAAACAGAGTTTCAATTTAGCAAGGTTTAATTAGCGTGGTGGGGTTTGATTTCAATGGGAGTTAGTGGCTGGATTAGTGCTTAACTAAACAGTTAATGGCCCGGGCCCATGCGTCATAAGACACTGGCCGTGTTCTAACGCGTGCGCGTGCGGGTGCACGTTGGCGACCAGCAGAGGCAACGGCGGCCCACCGGAGACACACTCCGGCGACCGAACTGGCGGTGGCCGCCACCACTAGTGCGGCGGTACAGAGACGGGGTGGTCGAGGCTTGGCGTCGTGGCGGCGGAGGCGATGGCGATGGTGAGCCGGCCCAGGCGGTGGGCGTGAAGGCGAGGCACGCCTGGCAGGCGCGTGGGTGTGCGGGAGCCGCATGACGGGCGCAGCCACGCAGAAAGCGAAGCGGCGGCAGGGACGGCGTGTGGCGTAAGCGTTCGAAGGGGAGAGCGGATGGGGCCCGACGGGAGCTCACCCTATTGACGAAGAGGGCGGCGACGAGGGAGGACCGCGAAGGAGAGGCGGGGCGGGGTAGTCTGGCCAGCGTCGGGGCGAGGGACGACACTGATCCCGTGAGGCGGCACCGGCAAGGTGGCGGGCGACCGTGAGCAACGGCGAGAAGGGCGATCCGGTGGCTCGGGCGCCCGGCGTGAGGCCAGGCGGTCGGCGATGATGTCTACTACACAACCTTCTTCTTGTAGACGTTGTTGGGCTGCAAGCGCACAGGTTTGTAGGACAAGAGAAAATTTCTCTCAAGTGGATGACCTAAGGTTTATCAATCCGTGGGAGGCGTGGGATGAAGATGGTCTCTCTCAAACAACCCTGCAACCAAATAACAAAAGTCTCTTGTGTCCCCAACACACCCAATACAATGGTAAATTGTATAGGTGCACTAGTTCGGCGAAGAGATGGTGATACAAGTGCAATATGGATGGTAGATATAGGTAATTGTAATCTGAAATTATAAAAACAGCAAGGTAACTAATGATAAAAGTGAGCGTAAGCGGTATTATTACAATGATAGGAAACAAGGCCTAGGGTTCATACTTTCACTAGTGCAAGTTCTCTCAACAATAATAACATAGATAGATCATATAACAAGCCCTCAACATGCAACAAAGAGTCACTCCAGAAGCCACTAATAGCGGAGAACAAACGTAGAGATTATGGTAGGGTCTGAAACAACCTCAAAGTTACTCTTTCCAATCAATCCGTTGGGCTATTCCTATAAGTGTCACAAACAGCCCTAGAGTTCGTACTAGAATAATACCTTAAGACACAAATCAACCAAAACCCTAATGTCACCTAGATACTCCATTATCACCTCAAGTATCCATGGGCATGATTATACGATATGCATCACACAATCTCAGATTCATCCAACCAACACAAAGTACTTCAAAGAGTGCCCCAAAGTTTCTATCGGAGAGTGAAGAACGTGTGCCAACCCTATGCATAGATTCATGGGCGGAACCATAAGTTGGTCACCAAAACATACATCAAGTGGCACATGATATCCCATTGTCACCACAGATAAGCACGGCAAGGCATACATCAAGTGTTCGCATAAAAGACTCAATCCGATAAGATAACTTCAAAGGGGAAATTCAATTCATCACAAGAGAGTAGAGGGGGAGAAACATCATAAGATCCAACTACAATAGCAAAGCTCGGGATACATCAAGATCGTGCCATAGAGGGAACACGAGAGAGAACACGAGAGAGAGGTCAAACACATAGCTACTGGTACATACCCTCAGCCCCGAGGGTGAACTACTCCCTCCTCGTCATGGAGAGCGCCGGGATGATGAAGATGGCCACCGGTGATAGGTTCCCCTCCGGCGAGTCTTGAACGGGCTCCCGAGAGGTTTTGGTGGCTACTGAGAGGCTTGCGTGGCGGAACTCCCGATCTATCTTCTGTGCGGAAGTTTTACGATACGTAGGTATATATGGGTGCGAAGTGCGTCGGTGGACGAAGGGGGGCCACGAGGCAGGCGCCTCAGGTGGCGCGCCCCACCCTCGTGGGCACCTCCTTCTTCCACGACGTGCACTCCAAGCCCATCCGGTAGGTTTCCTTCCAAAAATAACTTCTTGAGTTGATTTCGTTCCGTTTCGATATTCCTTTTCTTGAAACTTGAAATAGGCATAAAACAGCAAATCTGAAAATTTGGGCTTAGGTTAATAGGTTTGTCCCAAAAATAATATAGAAGTGGATAATAAAGCTCAATATTGCCCAAAACAGTAGATAAAGTATCATGGAGCAATCAAAAATTATAGATACGTTGGAGACGTATCAGGCATCCCCAAGCTTAATTCCTGCTCGTCCTCGAGTAGGTAAATGATAAAAAAGAATTTTGATGCGAGTGCTACTTGGCATAATTTCAATGTAATTCTTCTTACTTGTGATATAAATATTCAGATCCGAAAGATTCAAGACAAAAGTTCATATTGATAAAAATAATAATACTTCAAGCATACTAACAAAGCAATTATGTCTTCTCAAAATAACATGGCCAAAGAAAGTTATCCCTACAAAATCATATAGTCTGGCTATGCTCTATCTTCACCACACAAAGTATTTAAATCATGCTAAACCCTGATGACAAGCCAAGCAATTGTTTCATACTTTAACATTTTCAAAACTTTTTCTATCTTCACGCAATACATGAGCGTGAGCCATGGATATAGCACTATATGTGGAATAGAATGGTGGTTGTGGAGAAGACAAAAAGGAGAAGATAGTCTCACATCAACTAGGCGTATCAACGGGCTATGGAGATGCCCATCAATAGATATCAATGTGAGTGAGTAGGGATTGCCATGCAACGGATGCACTAGAGCTATAAGTATATGAAAGCTCGACAAAGAAAATAAGTGGGTGTGCATCCAACTCGCTTGATCACGAAGACCTAGGGCATTTTGAGGAAGCCCATCATTGGAATATGCAAGCCAAGTTCTATAATGAAAAATTCCCACTAGTATATGAAAGTGACAAAATGAGAGACTCTCTATCATGAAGATCTTGGTGCTACTTTGAAGCACAAGTGTGGTAAAAGGATAGTAGCATTGTCCCTTCTCTCTTTTCTCTCATTTTGTTCTTTTTTATTTGGGCCTTTCCTTTTTATGGCCTCTTTTTTTTCGTCCGAGTCTCATCTCGACTTATGGGGAATCATAGTCTCCATCATCCTTTCCTCACTTGGGACAATGCTCTAAAGAATGATGATCATCACACTTTTATTTTTCTTACAACTCAACAATTACAACTTGATTCTTAGAACAAAGTATGACTCTATATGAATGCCTCGTGTATCGGGATATGCAATGAATCAAGAGTGACATGTATGAAAGAATTATGAAAGGTGGCTTTGCCACAAATACGATGTCAACTACATGATCATGCTAGCAATATGACAATAATGGAGCGTGTCATAATAAGCGGAGCGGTGGAAAGTTGCATGGCAATATATCTCTGAATGGCTATGGAAATGCCATGATAGGTAGGTATGGTGGCTGTTTTGAGGAAGATATATGGTGGGTGTATGATACCGGCGAAAAGGTGCGCGGTATTAGAGAGGCTAGCAATGGTGGAAGGATGGAAAAAGTGCGTATAATCCATGGACTCAACATTAGTCATAAAGAACTCATATACTTATTGCAAAAATCTACAAGTTATCAAAGCAAAGTATTACGCGCATGCTCCTAGGGGATAGATTGGTAGGAAAAGACCATCGCTCGTCCCCGACCGCCACTCATAAGGAAGACAATCAATAAATGAATCATGCTCCGACTTCATCACATAACGGTTCACCATACGTGCATGCTACGGGAATCACAAAATTTAACACAAGTATTTCTCAAATTCACAACTACTCAACTAGCATGACTTTGATATTATCACCTCCATATCTCAAAACAATTATCAAGCATCAAACTTTTCTTAGTATTCAACACACTCATAAGAAAGCTTTTATTATTTTTGTATACCTAGCATATTATTATTAAGCAAATTACCATGCTATTTAAGACTCTCAAAATAATCTAAGTGAATCATGAGAGTTCATCTATTTCTTCAAAATAAAACTACCACCATGCTCTAAAAGATATAAGTGAAGCACTAGGGTAAATGACAAACTACTCCGAAAGATATAAGTGAAGATCAATGAGTAGTCGGATAATTATGCAACTATGTGAAGACTCTCTCTCATTTAACAATTTCAGATCTTGGTATTGTATTCAAACAGCAAGCAAAGCTAAATAAAACTACATTGCAAGGATAGCACAACTCATGTGAAGAAGCAAAAACTTAGGTTCAACCGATACTAACCGATAATTGTTGTAGAAAGGTGGGATGCCTAAGGGCATCCCCAAGCTTAGATGCTTGAGACTTCTTGAAATATTATCTTGGGGTGCCTTGGGCATCCCCAAGCTTGAGCTTTTGTGTCTCCTTAATTCCTCTCATATCATGGTTTCCTAGATCTCGAAAGCTTCCTCCACACCAAACTCAACAAGAACTCGTGAGATAGATTAGTATAAACCAATGCAAAACCTTATCATTTTCTACTGTAACAAATCACTAACATTATTATTCAACATTGCATACTAAATGCCTCTGCATATTTAATACTCCTATCCTCAAATAGAATCATTAAACAAGCAAACATATGCAAACAATGCAAACATAACAGCAATCTGCCAAAACAGTACAGTCTGTGAAGAATGCAAGAGTATCAAAACTTCCCTAAGTCCAAAAATTATGAACTAAAATTCACACTGTAATAAATTTATCGGAGCTCAATATGCAAAAAGATTCAACATTATATCACTCTCTGACTTTTCTAGGGAATTTTTGCAACAGTGGTAAACTTTCTGTTTTCAAACAGCAACATGTATGGTAGCAAAATAAGCATGGCAAAGGCTATCCTTGACATTTTTATTGGAACTAAAGGTGCAAAACATTAATCTAAATAACAGTGAGCAAAAACTAACAAGAGAAAATGACACTCCAAGCAAAACACATATCATGTGGTGAATAAAAATATAGCTCCAAGTAAAGTTACCGATGGAAGTAGATGAAAGAGGGGATGCCTTCCGGGGCATACGAAAGCTTAGGCTCTTGGTTGTCCTTGAATATTACCTTGGGGTGCCTTGGGCATCCCCAAGTTTAGTCTCTTTCCACTCCTTATTCCATAGTCCATCAAATTTTTACCCAAAACTTGAAAACTTCAACCACACGAAACTCAACAGAAAACTCGTAAGCTCCGTTAGCGAAAGAAAACAAAACACCACTTCAAGGTACTGTAATGAACTCATTATTTATTGATATTGGTGTTAAACCTACTGTATTCCAACTTCTCTATGGTTTATAAATTATTTTACTAGCCATAGATTCATCAAAATAAGCAAACAACACAATGAAAACAGAATCTGTCAAAAACAGAACAGTTTGTAGTAATCTGTAACTGACGCAAACTTCTGGAACTCCAAAAATTCTAAAATAAATTGGTGGACCTGAGGAATTTGTCTAGTAATCATCCGCAAAAGGAATCAACTAAATAGCACTCTCCAGTAAAAAGTTATAGCTAATCCCGTGAGCACTAAAGTTTCTGTTTTTTACAGCATGATCATAAAGACTTCACCCAAGTCTTCCCAAAGGTTCTACTTGGCACAAACACTAATTAAAACACAAAACCACATATAAACAGAGGATAGATGATTTATTTATTACTAAGCAGAACCAAAAAGCAAGAAACTAAAATAAAATTGGGTTGCCTCCCAACAAGCGCTAACGTTTAACGCCCGTAGCTAGGCATGATGATGACAATGATGCTCATATAAAAGATAAGAATTGAAACATAAAGAGAGCATCATGAAGAATATGACTAGCACATTTAAGTCTAACTCACTTCCTATGCATCGGATTTTGTGAGCAAACAACTTATGGGAACAACAATCAACTAGCATAGGAAGGCAAAACAAACATAACTTCAAGATTTTAAGCACATAGAGAGGAAACTTGATATTATTGCAATTCCTACAAGCATATGTTCCTCCCTCATAATAATTTTCAGAAGCATCATGAATGAATTCAACAATAACCAGCACCTAAATCATTCTTTTCATGATCTACTAGCATAGAAAATTTACTACTCTCCACATAAGCAAATTTCTTCTCATTCGGAATAGTGGGAGTATCATAAGAGACTTGAACACTAAAAATTGTTTCCACATTAAAAGAGTAATGTTCAGAAAAAGGGTAATCATAATCATGACAAGATTTGTAAATATAATCATCACTACTTTTTATAGCATAAGTTTCATCACAATAATCATCGTAAGTAGCAACTTCGTTCTCATCATAATCGATTGAAACCTCTCCCAAGATAGTGGAATAACTAAATAAAGTTGACACTCTTCCAAATCCACTTTCATATTTATAACAATAAAATTCAACATCCTCCAAAATAGTGGGATCACTACTTCCTAAAGTTGACACTCTTCCGAACCCACTTTCATCAATATAATCATCATACGTAGGAGGCATGCTTTCATCAAAATAAATTTGCTCATCAAAACTTGGGGGACTAAATATATCATATTCATCAAACATAGCTTCCCCAAGCTTGTGGCTTTGCATATCATTAGCATCATGGATATTCAAGGAATTCATACTAACAACATTGCAATCATGCTCATCAATCAAAGGTTTAGTGCCAAACATTCTATATAATTCTTTTTCTAGTACTTGAGCATAATTTTCCTTCCCATCATTTTCACGAAAGATATTAAAAAGATGAAGCGTATGAGACAGACTCAATTCCATTCTTTTTGTAATTTTCTTTTATAAACTAAACTAGTGATAAAACAAGAAACAAAAAGATTCGATTGCAAGATCTAAAGATATACCTTCAAGCACTCACCTTCCCGGCAACGGCGCCAGAAAAGAGCTTGATGTCTGCTACACAACCTTCTTCTTGTAGACGTTGTTAGGTCTGCAAGTGCACAGGTTTGTAGGACGGTAGCAAATTTCCCTCAAGTGGATGACCTAAGGTTTATCAATCCTTGGGAGGCGTAGGATGAAGATGGTCTCTCTCAAACAACCCTGCAACCAAATAACAAAAGTCTCTTGTGTCCCCAACACACCCAACACAATGGTAAATTGTATAGGTGCACTAGTTCGGCGAAGAGATGGTGATACAAGTGCAATATGGATGGTAGATATAGGTAATTGTAATCTGAAATTATAAAAACAGCAAGGTAACTAATGATAAAAGTGAGCGTAAACGGTATTGCAATGATAGGAAACAAGGCCTAGGGTTCATACTTTCACTAGTGCAAGTTCTCTCAACAATAATAACATAGATAGATCATATAACAAGCCCTCAACATGCAACAAAGAGTCACTCCGAAGCCACTAATAGCGGAGAACAAGCGTAGAGATTATGGTAGGAATGCGAAACCACCTCAAAGTTATTCTTTCCAATCAATCCGTTGGGCTATTCCTATAAGTGTCACAAACAGCCCTAGAGTTCGTACTAGAATAATACCTTAAGACACAAATCAACCAAAACCCTAATGTCACCTAGATACTCCATTGTCACCTCAAGTATCCATGGGCATGATTATACGATATGCATCACACAATCTCAGATTCATCCAACCAACACAAAGTACTTCAAAGAGTGCCCCAAAGTTTCTATGGGAGAGTCAAGAACGTGTGCCAACCCCTATGCATAGGTTCATGGGCGGGACCCACAAGTTGGTCACCAAAACATACATCAAGTGGCACATGATATCCCATTGTCACCACAGATAAGCACGGCAAGACATACATCAAGTGTTCTCATAAAAGACTCAATCCGATAAGATAACTTCAAAGGGAAACTCAATTCATCACAAGAGAGTAGAGGGGAGAAACATCATAAGATCCAACTACAATAGCAAAGCTCGGGATACATCAAGATCGTGCCATAGAGGGAACACGAGAGAGAACATGAGAGAGAGAGAGATCAAACACATAGCTCTTTGGTACATACCGTCAGCCTCGAGGGTGAACTACTCCCTCCTCGTCATGGAGAGCGCCGGGATGATGAAGATGGCCACCGGTGATGGTTTCCCCCTCGGCGAGGAGTGCGAAAGCGGGCTCCAGAGAGGTTTTTGGTGGCTCTGAGAGGCTTGCGGCGGCGGAACTCCCGATCTATCTTACATTAGGAAGTTTTACGATCGTAGGTATATATGGAGTGCAGAAGTGCGTCGGTGGACCGAAGGGGGGGCCACGAGGCAGGGGGCGCGCCCCAGGGGGGTGGGCGCGCCCCCCACCCTCGTGGGCACCTCCCTTCTTCCCTGACGTGCACTCCAAGCCCATCCGGTAGGTTTCCTTCCAAAAATAACTTCTCCAGTTGATTTCGTTCCGTTTCGACTTCGTTTGATATTCCTTTTCTTCGAAACACTGAAATAGGCATAAAACAACAAATCTGAAATTTGGGCCTCAGGTTAATAGGTTAGTCCCAAAATAATATAAAAGTGGTTAATAAAGCCCAATATTGCCCAAAAGCAGTAGATAAAGTAGCATGGAGCAATCAAAATTATAGATACGTTGGAGACGTATCGGTGACGATAATAAATTGGCGGCGGTGCGCTCCCGATCCAGATCGGGGAGGAACGGCGAGAGAAGGGGATCGAGGAAGTGGAATTAGGGGTTAGGGTTTGTGGGGTGAGGGGTTATCACAGGGGGGGCCGGGTGGGCCGACCTCAATGGTTTTTGCCAGCTGGGCCGAGGCCCAGTGGGGAAAGGGGGCTCTCTTTTCTTTTGTCTTGTTTTTTCTTTTTATTTAATTTAATTTTCTATTTTCTTTTAGTTTCCTTTTATTTTTGTTTTAGAAAAATACCAAAATGGCACCTAATTTGATGTTACCAAATATGCCACAGCCACGCTAACTTGCTACCCAAACTATAGTAGTTTCTTAATTATTTAAATTTAAAAGTATATAGATAATAGTTTTCGCTACTGTTTTATTCATCTAATAGTATTTAAATATTTTATAAAGGTGTGGTTTCTCCACCATAATTACCTATGCATTATTTGGTTCACTCCGAACATTTTTAGTTTTAATACTTGAAAACTTTTATTGTTTGTTTGATTTTGAATTTGAATTTGAATCAGTTTCGAACTAACGCGAGATTAGGAATAGTAATCGAAGTGACGTGGCAGTATTAGTAGAGGTTCACTGTAGCTTAATTACCCGGGCGTCACACTAGACCAGATAACTCCGTCGCGCCACCGCTGTTCCTCATCACCTGTAAGTGCACCTCTCCTTTCATCTCAGATTTGCATTAGGGTTTGGGCAGTTCGTCGGTGTTCTTGCCGTTCTTCGTTATTTCCTTCAACTCAAATAGCTTTTAATCTGAATAGGTCATAAACCTTGTGCGGAAGTAGTTTTAGCATTCATTTTTATCATCAGAATAGCATCTCTCCATAGAAGATCTCATCGGAGTATCCAAACTTTTCTACTGCTGCCACCTTAGGTTTAGAATTTTACTGCTTTTTCTGAACTGTGGTAGATCCAAAATTATTGCTTCAGCTTGCAAAATCTGTTTGTCCAACACTTCACAAATTTTTCACTGATAGATTTGAAGTACCGTAACTACCATGGCAGCTTATACCGTAAACCGTGATCCACCATATGACACTAGGCCTTGTTTAAACCACCACCATATGCTTCATAACTTGCATGATCCGGCAATGCTTCTCCGGTTTAACCATGCTCGCTTATAATTTGGTTCTGCATAATATACTTGCCTTTTAAACTCCGTCCGGCTTAACAGCAGAATCCTTAATCCGGTAGGTACCATTAGTCCCCTTTTAAGCCACCATTATGAATATTTGCGTACTTAAATGTTCATTCTCTGGCTTAATCTGTTAGCCTGTTTATAGCATTTTACCTTTGAATCAATGGTCCAGCTTAATAGCATGATCTTAAGCCGGTAATATTTCTTTCTTTTAGGCCTTTTTCCTAAAAAAATGGTCAAGACTGTCACCTCCTGCAACTGGGTCGTTTCCCGGGTCACCGAGGAAGACTTGAACGAATATGTTCAGACTGGCGTCCTAACCAAAAAATATGTCATCCATTGGAGGGCTCGAGGCAATGAAACTCGTCCTGAGCCCAAGGACGGTGAAGTTATTGTCTTCACTGATCACATAAACCAGAGCTTCAGCCCTCCCGGCTCAAAATTCTTTCGCGATGTGCTGCATTTTTTCAAGCTCCATCCACAAGATATCGGACCAAACTCCATTTCAAACATCTGCAACTTCCAAGTTTTTGGCAAGGTGTACCTTCAAGAGGAGCCCACCGTAGAACTATTCAGGGAGTTCTATTACTTAAACCAGCAGAACGAGTTCACAGATGGGCCTAGCCTAGAGCTAGGCGGCATTTCTGTACAACGCCGGATAGAAGCCACCTTCCCAGCTGCCACTCTTCCCAGTCACCCCAAAGACTGGAACCAAACTTGGTTTTACTACCAAGATACTTCGCCAGAAGGGAAAACCCCTTGCCGGGTTATCGCGCCAGCCGGCTTAGCAACACACACCATCTTCCAGACCGCATCAGCACAGCAGAGCAGAAAAAGTACATGCCGGTTTTTTCTAAGATCCAGGCCATGATGGCCAACGGCTTGACCGGTATTGATCTAGTTTGATGCTGGGTCGCCTGGAGAGTCTTGCCTCTAAGCCGCCGACCCAGCTTAATGTGCGAGTACACCGGCAAGTTAACAGATCCTCAACGCCACTGTCAGATTGGAATGGCTGACGAAGACATCAATAATATGACCAAAACTCTATTGAATGAGAGCTTGGAAGATCGCATACAAGTCGGATTAAATCCTTTCTGCGTTCTGAATAAGCCGCAAGCTGTAAGCTCCGAATCAAGTTCATACTTGTATCATGTTTTCATTTATCTTTGCTGTTCATACTCATTCAATTTTTACAGGACGATTCACCTTTTTGGACCAAGAAACTGCAGGATAAGCCAAAGAAAACCCGGACGAAGAGCAAGGCTATCAAAAAGCCTGCTAAGAAGAAGACCAATCCTGCCAAATTATTTGATTTGAATGATAAAGAGGATGATGATGAGTCGGAGGTAGAACTTGATTCCCTTGGCTCGTCTTTTGTACATCTTATTGACAATGACTATTCTCAGGATGATGCGGAGGCCAGCCGTGCAGATGATGAAGAGGTAATTACTCTTTCCTCCATCTCACAACCTCTGCCAACATAGAAAACCCGACAAGCAAGTCGAAAAGTAAGATTTTATCACCCTTTAGCTCACTTGGATCCCAACTTTCTTTTGAAGAAGCAGCAACATGAAGCTCGCCGCACAACCCGGAACAACGGCGGTGGAGTTTTATCCTCCGGCTTACCGAACACCCCAACACCTCGCAAACATCGACCGGAGGTTTCAAATATTTCTGACTTATCTTATCCCAAGGCGGGTCTTTTTCAAAAACCTCTTAACTCGTCCGATTCAAACTATCAGGGGACATCTCATTCCTCCTCCGGCGACTCAACGAGAACGCAAATCCCAGCCTTCAAGACTATGCCTGGGTAAGGGTGTATTCCATCATTCGAAACTTCATGCTTGATTGATATGATGAAATCATTGTATTTCTTATTTTCAGTGGCATGGCCAAGCCTAGCAAGAAGGCGAAACTGAACAAACCGGCTGAAGATTCCAACCCTTCTGAGCCGGAAAAAAATTGCCAGAAGCCTCTCATCCAACCACTGAAGCTGCCATTGATGACCCGCCACCAGAAGAACACAACGTCACCATGGATAAAATAGATGTTGAGCCATTCATCTCTAAGCCGCCAAGTCCCATCGAGCCCACTGAAGAGAAAGCTGACGATGTCATCATCACCAGGCTTGGTTATACAGCGCCGGGTAACCCTAGTGCCTTATCCAAGCACAACGCCAAGGAAGAATTTTCCGCTGTTGATAAAGGCAAGTGGAAGGTAGACTTAGAAAGCTATGCTCACTTTGGCGCCCAAGAGATCCATTCCGGTTATTTGAACCGTCTATATACCAGCCGTGATTTTGAAGCCGGCTTGGTCAACTTGATGAAGGAGCGCTATGAGGTAATCCAACAAAATCCTCCTCATAAATATATCTCTATCAGCCACCAAGTCTATAGAATATGATAGAATTGAATATACTGTAGACTTTCAAATAGTCAGTAATAGATGAATATTATCACTAGTAGTCCCCAAGGGCCGGCTTAAACTATCAAGGTAAGCCGGGACTTCAATTAGCAGTGTTCAACTTTGCATCTGTAGCCCCCAATGGCCGGTTTAATCAGTATGAAGAAACCGGGACTTATCAGCATGGCTGAAAAATCCAATTATGTAGCCTTTATAAACCGGATTATATCATTTTGCACGGGGCATCATAAAACTTGTCGTAAAGAGAGCAATAGGCATTAGCCCCCAAGTGCCAAGGAGAATACTTGTATTGTGCTTGGGACTTTAAAAATAATCATGATCATAATACCTTCCATGTTGTTCATGTCGCAGGCTGAACTAAATGAAAAGGAATCCCAAGTCAAAGATCTGAGGGCCAATATTCAAACTCAGCAATCCGAGACTTCAAAAGCCAAATCAGAGCTGAAGACTGCCTTAGAAAACATTGAACAGTTGAAACAAAACTTCAACACTAATAGAACTAGCTGGGAGACCGAGAAAGCGGCTCTATTAAAGAGAGCAGAGGACGTCGAGGCAGCCCTTAAACCAGTAACTGACGAGCTGCCCGGTTTAAAGCATCAGATCAACAGCATGACATCAACCATCTTCGGTAATGACTTCTTTACACCAGCAGGCATATCATAATCGTCTGCCGGTTTATCAATAATTTACTGATGCAGGCTCTCGAAGCGTCAAGTTGGGCTCAGACATGCGCATCAAGCTTAAGGCTGTCTACACTCTTGTAGAACAATTATATACTGGCGCTCAATGGACCATTGCTGCTGCTATTCATAAGAAACAGCCGCCCACCCTCATCAAGGAAACATTGGAGAAGTTATCAGTGCAGCCCCAAAGGATCGACGATTTAAAGTGAGCATCTTCCAGAGCCGGCGCCTTGGCTGCTTTAAGCCGAGCAAAGGCGTGGCCAGCAGATCTTGATCCAGAAGACTTGGCCAATGGTTGCCCAAGTGTAAAAGAAGACAGGTCACCCTTCAGCGCTGATGACTTTGCAGAAATAGCAAGAGCAATGCGTCCGTTAGTGAGCCGGCTGGCTGAAGAGACCAATCTATCCCAATACCAGGCGGCTTATGACGTCGAGAACAAGAAGATGAAGGCGCCGGTTCATCCAGAGGTGGATCTCATCCCATCGACGCGTAAGCACACCTTTGCTCCTGACATTGATCCATCCAACCTTATTGATGATGAAGCTGTGTTTAGAGCTTTGACCGGTATCAACTAGTCTACGCCTGACTTCTAGCCAATGGATAATCAAGGAGCTGAAGAGGAAGAAGCACACGATGATCCGGAGGCTTCAACCGCCAAGAATAGAAGCCTGAATTCATGAGCCGGCGCTGGTCATAGCGTTTTGATGTTATGTTTCACAAACACTTGTCCTTTTGGGCCGTCAGATGCCTTGTAATAGGCTAGTTAAACAATTCTGAGCTGTCACGCCATCGTGCATGTTTATTTGCATAACACTGCCGATCCATCATTTGAAGATCTGCCACTTATGCTTATAATATCATCAATTATGCAGGGCAGATTTATCATTTTTTTCCTACACATAAACAGATAACAAGTGCCCTGGCGGTTTACCCCAGGGCGGGTCACAATACCCCATATAAAACCACTGATGACTAAATAGTCCATAACCAGGGCCGGTTTATCAATACCTCATGTAACCATAACAAACAAAATATCATACCTATGATATTTGTTCACACTGCCGGCTTATCATGCATCGTGTAGTAAGGGTCATAGCCCAAAGATGAGAGCACAACGCCCTCTTCAATTTATTCATACTGCCACCTTATCACGCCATATGCAGCAAGGGATAACATCAAAGCTTAGAGCCAGAACTCCAAAGCATAAAATCATCATATACCGGCGACTTTAATGTCCAAAGCCAGTCCGGGTTAACAAAACTCTGGATAGATTCATATATGAACTGTAAGGCAACATGCCCTGACGGTGTCCTGGACTAGGGGGTACTCACCACGTCGTCTCCCGATTAGTTAGATTGGGCTGAGGACCCCATGGCCGCATACTCATGGGCCAGTTCGGACAACCCCTGCCGCATACAAGGAAGACTCCACAAGACTTGGCGCCCAAGACAAGGACTCTCCTAAACCCTAGGCCTCCAGTGTCTTATATAAACCGAGGCCAGGCTAGTCAATAGACAGTCCCATATCCATTACTACAATCTCGTGGTAGATACGTGTACTCTGTATTACACCCATATGAATACAATCAAAAGCAGCATGTAGGGTTTTATCTCATCAAGAGAGCCGTGGATAAAACCCCGTGTCCATGTTACCATCGCTCCAAGACGCCTAGCTTAGGACCCATACTACGAGATACGCCGGATATTGAACCGACATTGGTGCTTTCATTGAGAGCCTGCTAGGTGATCGTCGCGGATCGACGGGATAATCAGGTGATATATTTCTAATCAAATCTATTTTGCACAAGTTAGTTTTTATGAGAATTGTCTCTGGTTTGCAAGCTTCGTCCGCAGATTAGGTCGAGATTAGGGTCTAAAAAATCTGCGACCAACGACGCGCTCCTACACGACGTTTAGCGCCCTACTCCGGTCCTTTGATTGACAGACGGGGGCGTTTAATGGATTGTCAAACTGGCCCTGACGGCGCACTCAATTCTTGATCACGGAGCCGAGGACAAATCCAGCACGGGCAGCGATCATCAAGGGAGATCCTTGAAAGTGCGTTATATCGACTAGAGGGGGGGGGGGTGAATAGGCGATTTTTATGAATTCTTCACTGAGGAATTTGCGGTGAGGAAATTCCTTAGCGAAGAACTACTTGCGGCGGAATAAGTACTCGTAAGTAAGCATAGCAGGAATACATGCATGGTCATCATGATGAAATGAAGACAATCAAAGAGCAGAAAAGCGTAAACACAGGATAGCACAAGATGAAGACAAAGCATGAAGAAATTGAACTGAGGAAATTGAGAAAGTCTTGATCAAAGTCTTCAAACACAGATATGAACAAAGCAGTTTAACACAAGAATGAGGAAATGAATGGGTTGAGGAAATGGAACCCGATTAGGTTGGTGAAGACAATGATTTGGTAGACCCGGTTCAAGCTTCTTTGTCTCGAGTTATGCGTCTGGTTGGAAGCGGCTGAGTATTTAAACTCGAGGACACACGATCCCGGACACCCGATCTCTGAGCACACAGCTCGGGACACCCGATCAGTATTCTCCTTGAACTAAGGTCACACAGACCTCGTCCAATCACTCGTGTTAAGTCTTGAGCGACTTCCAAACCTTGAGAGACTTGGTCACTTGGCGATCCACAATTCCTCTTGGATGCTCTAGACCATGACGCCTAACCGTCTGGAAGAAGCACGATCTTCAAAGGTAACAAGCGTCGGATCCACACAGGATCAATCTCTTGATGATGCTCAATCACTTTGGGTTTGTAGGGGTTTGGTTTTGGGTTTTCCTCACTCGATGATTTCTTCTCAAAGTCCTCGGAGGATGGGTTGCTCTCGGATGACAAGTGTCAAGTTCTCATGGAGCAACCAACCAGCCTAGTGGTTGTAGGGGCGGCTATTTATAGCCTAGGGAGCAACCCGACATGATAAGACATAAATGCCCTTCAATGATATGGACCGTTAGGTGGATAAGATATTTTGGGACAGTCATGCCAAGAAGATGTTGAATCGGAAATTTGACTCTCAAATTCCTCAGGGCTATCATGTTCCTCACTGTGTAGGCGATTCGCACTGGCGAATTCCTAACTCCTTAGTCAGAACAAATTCCTCAGCAACCAGAAGAACTTCGTCTCTGTCACTGAAGAAATTGACTGAACTGTATGAGATTTCCAATGGCTTCACTCGAAGGGATTGGTAGGTGTAGGATTTTGAGTTGAGCATCACATGGAAATTTTCCTTAGTATTTCCTCGACCCCCTTTAACAAAGACGGTGTTTCCTATGACTCAAGAAAGAGAAAAAGCGAAACTACGAAAACAAAAGTCTTCACGCTTCATGTTCCTCAAATGAATATCAAGTCTTCAAGGTCACACCAATTTCTTCACTTTCAAAATCTTGAGAAAAGTCTTGATTGAAGAACTTCATTTTTAGGGGTCGACTTTGTGCAGTAAATATCAAAGTCCTCATAGACATATAGACCTGTGTACACTCACAAGCGCATTAGTCCCTTAACCTATAAGTCTTCAATACACCAAAATCACTAAGGGGCACTAGATGCACTTACAATCTCCCCCTTTTTGGTGATTGATGACAATATAGGTTAAGTTTTCAATAGGGATAAATATATGTAGTGTAAATACTGATTTTGAGGAATTTGATTGCAAGATATAGAAGAACTCCCCCTGAAGATGTGCATAGTGAGGAATTTTGCTTTTGAGGCAATGCACATTTGAAGATTTGAATCATGGAGATCTCCCTATATCTTGTAATTCATACACGCATTTGATACATAATATGAAGAATTTGAAATGCATGATGAAATATGGTGCACGATGAAATTCAGCATGCGTGCAATAATATTAATGAGGAATAAGCATGCGGAAAAATGCATCCAAAGTATCAGAGCTAGTGCAACAAAAGTATCAGCGCACCATCGGGTTTAAGATTACAACTCGATCCAATAAAGTTTTAGAAGAACGAGAGTTGTAACTTAGCAAAAAAATGCGATATATGCCCATATAATAGACCCGCTTGAAGACTAACTCAAATTTCTCCCCCTTTGTCATCAAATGACCAAAAGGATCGAACCGAGGACTAACGCATACGAAGAAAATCAAGTTGATGGAGGAGCGCCGGCATTGCTCGGGTCGGTTTGTTGTAGTAGGGCCTGCTTGATGTCGTCCAAATCTTCATTTTCATCGGTGTCGTAGCGATGAAGAATAAGAGCTGGCCACCAATGGAGGTACCTTGACCCTCTTGAATTTCTTGGCGGAGAGTGCAGACCGGTCAAATTCTTCCTTGAGACCCATCGTCTCAAGTTCTTGGCGCTATAGACATGAGGAGGACAGCCCGAGTGCGGTTGAATGTTTCATGAAGGTAATCTTGGTTTTCTTCTTTGCATTGTGTGTTGATGTCATGTTGTGAAGAATTGTACCAAGTCGACGCTTGACCCATTTATGATTGCGATCAACCTTCGATGAAGGCGAGGAGTAACTAACGATCAGTCATCACCACGGTCTTTGTAGATTGAGGATTTTGCTTGGTACGAGGTATTTCTTGGCAGAGTCATGTGTGGCGAGTCATCATTGGTGGAGTAAGATGCTTTGCTACGGAATTGACCATCCAATGGACGAATGCCTTCATCTATTACAGCGGAATGACCTTGCCTTTGTCATCGGTGAGAAGCTGTCCGTTTGAGGACTTCAATTGGAGGCAAGTAGCTGCAGTGGTTCAGAGTATCAGCTTTGTAATTGAGTGAAGACCTTGTCCTGATGAATCTCATAATCCAAGGCGCATAAGGCTTCAGCTCAAATGGTGACATAGCAATGTTCGCCAGAGTCCTCATGAAGAAATCATAGAAGTTGATGGGAACGCCATGAATGATGTTGAAAAGCATATTCTTCATGATGCCAACGACTTCTTCATCATTTGAGTCGTGGCCTTTGATAGGACTCATTGTCTTCGTCGAGAATCCGATAGACGATTCGAGGCACATACAATAATTCCTTGACGAGGAATTTGGTTCGTGGGCCTGCCACAGCTTCAATGACTTCATTAGCACTTGCATATAGTGATTTGTCGATTCGAGTCCTTTGTAGATGCAACGATGCCTTTGTCAAGGGAGGGCGAGAGGAAGGACACGAAGCAATTGATTCTTTGGTGCCTTGTAGTGAGTGTTTTCGGACATCCAGTCCAACACCCATGAGTTCACATCTTGAGTTACTGTGATGTGCGGTGTTGCGTAGAATTGAAGAATGAGTTCTTCATTCCGATCCACAGATATCGGTCTGAAATTCAGAAGTCTGCATCGTGAAGAACACCGAGGATCGGCTCAAGCACTAGCAGAGATTCCATGTCCACGTGAGGAATATGTGCATGATCGAAGATTTTGTCCTTGTTGAATAGCAGAGGAATAGAAATTTGCTTGGTCGGGCAGTCCGAAGCGCCTCTTCCTTATGCGAAAGCAAGAGTCATAAGGGTTGTAATCGATGAAGAAAACATGCTCGCCATAGAAGTCTTTAGCCTTGAACTTACATTTACTTGAGAATGGATTCTTTGGCTTTGGCGAGAGGGTGTCGATGAGTTGCATCACCACCTCAGAATCGTGAGCTCAGGTTCTTCAGTGAGGAATTTCTGGTTCCTCTTCATGTGCGATCCCGAGGATCAGCGGCTGAAGAAGAGGTTCTTCAAAGCACTAGCGGCTGGAATTTCTTCATGCAGAGAGGGAGTGGGATGAGTTTCTTCAGAGCCCAGTGGAACTGTTGGTGCAGGGGACAGAGGAATTTGTTGGATTGGGGTGAAGAGTGGTGAATTTGGATGCTGACTATCCGAAAAGTCATCATTCATCACTGGCGTGGTGCATCCTATATCCACATCTTCATCTTCAATTTCTTCAACACCAACCTCTTCATGTGGAACCCGAGGCATAGGTGAGGAAATGATTGGCGATTGAGGGATAGCATCCACCTCAATTTCTTCATCAATCTGCTCTGACGAAGCAGCAGAATGATTTTCTTCATCAGATCCGCTTGGGATCACATAGTCTTCACCAAAAGGAACAAGGTCCTTTGATGGCATGGAGGAAATCGGAACAACATCAATTGGATTTTCAAATGAGCTGGTCATTGACTTCATTTTCTTGTGACCAGAAGAATTTAGCGTGGTGATGCCTTCCTTTTCTTCACATGACTCGCTCTGCAGCCTTGGTCTTCTTCACATCGAGGCGATGGAAGAATTGGAGTTGGTGTTGGCGCAGAGGAGGAGCTGAGGAATCAGGTTGAATTTCCTCAAAGTATGGCGATGTAGTTGCCCTGATTTCTTCGATTTCTTGAGCGCACCACTAGTGGATGCCACAGCAATTTCTTCCGGCTGGAATTGAGTCATCAGCCTGAACTAGCATTGTCATCAAGAGCTGAAAATCATCACCGTGGCTGGCATGTTCTTCAAAGAAGTTGAGCAGAGGTCGCAGCTATTTCGAGGAATTTCTGTTGCGTTGGGGTTGCAACATTTGTGAAATTCTTCGTCGGGTTGATTGAATCGACCTTGGCTCCTTGCCAATCAGCATAATAAGCATCAAAGTCTTTGCTGAGAGTTTGGATTTCAGTTTGAGCCTTGAGAAGTTCCTCAGGTGTCATTCTGACAACATTTTCTTCAGGAGCTTCTCCTTTCTGTATTGAGCTTTCTTGATCTGCCTGGCCTTCTCAAATTTCGATTTCTCTTGGTGATGAAATGGGTTGACATGTGACTTTGACCAGAGTCGAGATGAAAATCAGGCATAGGGGTGTTAGGGTCCTTGTGCGAGAGATCAATGTAGTCGAGGATCTTCTTCGGATCCAAAAGCAGTGGCACAGATGTGCCTTTGGCTCTAGCGGCCTTCGCTTGTCGGTCTCTGATGATTTCTGCAAGTTCATCATCAGAAGGCACATGGAATGCGACCTGTTTCTTCTTCGGACTTGGCCGAGGACCTCGTCCAGCAGTTGCTTTGGTCTTCAACAGTGTGGGACCTGATGAGGAAATTGGTGCGGTGAGAACTTCTTTGAGACACGAGAGGCAATCGAGAAACCAGCAGTCCTTTGACATGTAGCCAGATGCACAGGAGCTGAGGACTTTGAAGGAACTGCTGAGGACTTTGGTGGAGTAGGAGCAGTATGAGGAATTTGCCGTTAGGGCGCTGTTGGTGAAGCACTTGGCTTATGAGCAGGCTTCTTTGGCATAGATTTCCCGGTTTGTGAGAGGCCTCGATGAGCGAGAGTGATGGCAGAATTCTCATTGAATTTCTTCTTTGCTTCCTTGGCTTGTCTTGCCAATTTAGCTTGGCGCTTGGCCCATTCTTCAGGAAAGTCCTCACCACGCTTGATTGGTGGGGTCACCACTTTGGCCAGTGCCAATGGAGCTCTTGGGCATGGAGGATTGAGGGCGAATTTCCTCATGTACTTTGGAGTAACATATCTCAGATATTCCCTCCATTCTCTTGCCCATCTCCGTTCAATCCTCTGAATGCGCACCTTGTGCTGATTTTTGTTTTCTTTGCCAAATTTGGCTTCATCAGGTGTGCAATAATCAGCATATATTTCCTCAGGGATCTCAAACACAGTCATAACCTCAGGCTTCTTTCCTCCTTTACGGGCTTCTTACCGTCACCATAGTCTTGAGGATGAGGAATTTGAACAATCGAATTCTCTGAAGAAGTGTGCAACTTTTTCTTCGAGGAATGCTGCAAATGAGTTAAGTTGATGAGAACCTAGTGATTCAAAGACGGACATTTGTACACGTGGAGCAGTATAGTTGCGAGGAATTTGGAGAGGTCATATGCGTTCTCAGAAGGTTTTTCAAAAAGAACAAGTTTTAAGGATTTTGACCAGATGTGCCTTGAAGAATTTCACTAAGCGTTCTTTGTCTTAGGTTCCGGAGTTGTATAGATCGAGGATCCACACAATTGAGGAATCTTGAAGAAAAATCATTGCTTAGAGAAATGAATCAAGAGCATATGACGTGGGGTGTTCATATGTGTGAAGATTTGAAGAATAAACACCTTTGAAGATTTTCAGAAAGCTTGAGAATCAAAGCGAGTAATAAAAGTAACTTTTAATTGCGAAGTGAAGAACACGACGAACCCGAGAAGAACAGATGGGAAGTTCGTCGGTTAGATCTTCCTTGCCCTAACTTGGCGGAGGAAGACAGCTACGGTGGCGGCGGAGTGAGGATTTCCGAATCCGCGCGAAAGTACGACGTGGCGACGAGGTCGAGCGGTGAAGCTCTTCCTCACCGGCTGACGATGGAGTAGCGGCGGCGCTAGGGTTTGAGGAGCTCGGCGGGAGAGAGAGCGGTCGAGCGGAGTAAAAGAAGTGAGGATGGAGAGAGGGTATTTATAGGCGATGAAAAAGCTGTTACCTCAAGATTTAGAGACGAGCGTGCCTGACCATTCTCCTTCACATGACATGTGTCACCCACGTCTTTGTGTAGTTGAGATCGTGTACGATCGTGGGTGAATAGAATAATGCATCGTGGGATGCGGAGCGGTTTGAGCGGCAAAACCGAAAGTTTGGATAAGATCAGTTTTAAAGTTCCGTTCGCAATTTCTTCAGCTGACAAGGACACAGTGAAGATTTTGAACGAGTTTCAAATAGAACGCACATGAAGAATTTGTGAATAGATTGGGTTGAGTATAGCATAGAGGGGGAAGGGTCCGATCACATTCACTTAGCAGAAAAACGCAACATGAAGAAATAGCCATCAGTGAATGCTATAGAGGACATAAACTCATATATATATATATATATATATATATATATATATATATATATATATATATATATATATATATATATATATATATATATAGCCAATGAAGAAAAACGACGGAAGCAAAGTGAAGATTTTGCAAAGTTGAAGAATTTGAAAACTGAAGATTTCAAAAGCGAGGAAGAACTCAAATTGAAGATTTTCAACTTTGGTGGTGGCGTGACCCACCGTATAAGAATGATGATTCCAGACACTGCATTACAATTGTCGTAGGGTTACGAGAATCAAATTCTTCATTAATTTCTTCACACTTAGAGTGTTATTCTTCATTGATTGAAGAAAAACGTTTCTTCATGTGTTGCACATCTAAGTCATCAATTTTGCATAAGTGTCGAGGATGTGTGTCCTTTTCAAAGAACATTCGAAGATTCTAAGATATTTAGCTCACACCGCAACTTGCTAAATCTCTTCTCATCCAAGGGCTTAGTGAAGATATCGCCTAGCTGTTCTTGATCTTCACGTGCTTTCGATGGAGATGTCGCCTTCAACACATGATCATGAAGAAAATGATGGCGAATCTGAATGTGCTTTGTCTTCGAAAAGTGCTGAAGCGGGTGGTGAGCAATCTTGATGGCACTCTCATTGTCACGATGAGAGGCACATTCTTCACGTTGACGCTCGTAGTCCTTGAGAGTTTGCTTCATCCATAGTAGTTGAGCACAAAGAAGAACCAGTGAAGCAATGTATTCAGCTTCCGCAGAGATCTGTGATACGCAGATTGCTTTCTTCGAGGACCAACAGACCAAAAGATCGTCCGAGAAATGACAAGTGCCGGATGTTGACTTGCGGTCCACACGATCACCAAAGATAGTCGAGTCAGAATATCCAATGAGATCAAAAGCAGAGCCCTTGGGGTACCATAATCCTAGTGTTGGTGTGTGAGCTAGATATCGAAGAATATGTTTCACACCCTTATGGTGTGATTCCTTCGGTGCAGCTTGAAATCGGGCACACATGCAAACACTAAGCATTATATCTGGCCTAGATGCACATAAGTACAATAAAGAACCAATCATGGAGCGGTATACCTTGTGATCGAAGTCAATACCATTTTCATCAGTGCATAGATGGACATTTGTGGGCATAGGAATTTTGACGCCTTTGCAATCTTGCATGAAGTCAATACCATTTTCATCAGTGCATAGATGGCCATTTGTGGGCATAGGAATTTTGACGCCTTTGCAATCTTGCATGCCGAATTTCCTCAGTACATCTTTGAGGTATTTCTCCTGAGATATGAATATAATGGTTTGAAGAATAATGCACATATTTCATAGCCCTTAGCTCTACCCTGCGAAACAGAGTTGTTAGCACGATGATAATCATATGAGGACTTTGATCCTTTTGAGGAATTTGATCCACGTGAGGAATTTGGTCCGTATGAGGACTTGGATCCATATGAAGAATTTGGTCCATATGAAGAATTTGATCTGGGGTTCCTATTCTTCACGGTGGTGTCATGAGGACATTCACCGAAGACTTTCAAGGCACTTCTTGGGAACCCAGATTTTCTTCATAGGAGAACCGTTCCTCGCAGTTAGTGCCAACATATCTAGCAAATACTTCACCATTACGATTTTGAACAGTTTATAGTTGAGTCAAATGACTCATCGGAAAGAATGAGGAGATTCACATGTAAAGCCAGATAAGTTAGATGGATCAAGCTGGAGGTCCCTTTGCAGCAACCCATGAGGTTTTGGGGTACCGCTCGGGGCTTCCAATATGTTCCATCGACATTGAGTTTCCTCTCAAAGGCAATACCCTCTTTTCTAGGGTTTCATTGAGGATCTGCTTTTTAAGGACATCACAAAGAGTCTCGATGCCCTTTGAGGCTTTTGTACATGCCTGTCATGTACAATTCCTTCAAATTTCTGCATTGTCGGTGATACTAGAAATGTCCTCAGATGAGGAATTAGTGATAGCGAGATGCAGGTGAAGAATTTGTAACAGTTGAAGCATTTGAACATTGGGTGAAGAATTAGCGATTCACGTTCAATGCACTTTAAGCATGGAGGAACAAATTCTTCACGAGAAGCGCCGATCTCGTTGAGCAAGTAATGAATCACGCTCCTTACGAAGATCTTCATAACTCACTCTTAGCTTCTCAAGATCTTGCTTTCTTTGAAGAAATTCATAAGAAAGTTTCTCATGATCGACACAAGAGAGTGTTATGATGACCTTGAAGGTTATCAAACCTAGGCGAAGTCTCTGAAGATTTTCGATCGGGGGCTTTTAGTGCGATCCATTTCTTCACCTAACATATCATCACTTTTGTCTAGCATGTTTTGAACCTTTTCAAAAGCCCTTTGTTGTTTTCTGACAATCTTAGCAAGTTTAGAGTAGCTGGGCTTGAGATCCTCCTTGATTCATCTTCACTAGATTAGGAGGAGGTATATTTGAGTACCTTGGCACCCTTTGCCATGAAGCAATAGGTGGGAGAGTAGTCATCACTATCTTCATCAGCTTTGTTGGTGAGGTCATTTTCTTGAGTTGAAGATGGACTTGCCGACGAAAGCGATGGCGAGAGCTAGACTCGCCACACGGACTCGATTCTTGATGCCTCCTCTTCCTCATGTTCCTCAGATTCAGCTTCATCGTCCATTTCCTTGCCAATGAATGCCCGAGCCTTCTTGGAGCTGCTCTTCTTGTGAGATGAAGACTTAGAGGATTTTGATGATGAAGATTTTGACAATTTCTTCTTCTTCTTGGCATCATCAGAACTGTAATCCTTGTATTTCTTCTTCTTCAATTCCTTTTCCCAATCGAGGACAATCTTGAATGTAGTGACCAGGTTTCTTGCATTTGTGGCACAGTCTTCTCTTATAGTCACCGGATGAGGAATCACTTGCTTCTTGAGGATTTTCCAAAGCGACCACGTCTTGAGAACACGGAATTTCTTCACGGCAAAGGTGCTAGCTCACGGCTTAATTCTTGAGGGATCTCCAAGGCTACTACGGAGTCTTCACACTCGATTCGGACACTGACCTTGGCCTTTAGGGCACGTGGTTTGCCATAGCTCGAACCATAGAGATCTCTCTTTTCAGCAAGCTAGAACTCATGAGTATTTAGCCTTTCGAGGATATCGGCGGGATCAAGAGCCTTGTAGTCAGCACGTTCTTGTATCATCCGGTGCGGAGTATCAAATGAGGAATCAAGCGATCTCAACAATTTCTTCACCACCTCATGGTCGGTGATGTCGATGGCACCAAGCGCTTGAAGCTCATTTGAGATGTCAAGAGGCGATCGAAGGTTTGTTGAACATTTTCGTTGTCGAGTCTTTTGAAGCGGTTGAAGAGATTGCGAAGAACATCAACTCGAGAGTCACGCTGAGTTGAGACTCCTTCATTTACTTTGGACAGCCTATCCCAGATAAGCTTAGCAGTTTCCAAAGCACTCACTCTTCCATACTGTCCTTTACTCAGATGGCCACATATGATATTCTTCGCTTGAGAATCGAGTTGCTTGAATCTCTTCACATCAGTAGCGTTCAGTGAGAGTGTGACAGTGGGAACACCATTTTGCACAACATACCAGAGATCTTTGTCAATTGCTT
This sequence comes from Aegilops bicornis, assembly GCA_021605145.1. Lineage (NCBI taxonomy): Eukaryota > Viridiplantae > Streptophyta > Magnoliopsida > Poales > Poaceae > Aegilops > Aegilops bicornis. The sequence goes on along the minus strand of JAHIAL010000021.1, from coordinate 146,571 downwards.
CAAGATGCATTCGCATCTTGTTCTTCCAGTAGGGGTAGTCCGTACCGTCAAAGGTAGCACACCCAGCCGAGACCTTGATCATACCTGCGGTCTACATAACTAAAACTCCAGGTGGTTAAACCAAAATCACGAGTAACAAGGTGTACCTTGCTCGATACCAATTGAAAGTGCGTTATATCGACTAGAGGGCGGTGAATAGGCGTTTTTATGAATTCTTCAGCGAGGAATTTGCCGGTTAGGAAATTCCTTAGCGAAGAACTAGTTGCATGAATAAGTACTCGAGAAGTAAGCATAGCGAGAATACATGCATGGTCATCATGATGAAATGAAGACAATCAAAGAGTACAGAAAGCGTAAACACAGGATAGCACAAGATGAAGACAAACAGACTGAAGAAATTGAACTGAGGAAATTGAGAAAGTCTTCAGTCAAAGTCTTCAAACACAGATATGAACAAACAGTTTAACACAGTAATGAGGAAATGAATGGGTTGAGGAAATGGAACCAGTTAGGTTGGTGAAGACAATGATTTGGTAGACCAGTTCCAAGCTTCTTTGTCTGGTTAATACGTCTGGTTGGGTAATTTGAGTATTTAAACTCGAGGACACATAGTCCGGACACCCGATCTCGAGCACGCAAAGACAACAACGGTCGGAAATTTGACTCTCAAATTCCTCGGGCTATCATGTTCCTCATCTGTAGGCGATTCGCGCTGGCGAATTCCTAACTCCTCGGTCGAACAAATTCCTCGACAACTGTAAGAACTTCGTCTCACATCCTTTGAAGAAATTGGTGAACTGTATAGAGATTTCCAATGGCTTCACTCGAAGGGATTGGTAGGTGTAGGATTTTGAGTTGAGCATCACATGGAAAATTTTCCTTAGTATTTCCTCAACCCCCTTTAACAGTACGGTGTTTCCTATGACTCAAGAAAGAGAAAAACGAAACTACGAAAGCAAAAGTCTTCACGCTTCATGTTCCTCAAATGAATATCAAGTCTTCAAGGTCACACCAATTTCTTCACTTTCAAAATCTTCAGAAAGTCTTCAGAATATCAAAGTCTTCAGTCGAAGAACTTCATTTTAGGGTCGACTTTTCTCTGTAAATATCAAACTCCTCATAGACTTATAGACCTGTGTACACTCACAAATGCATTAGTCCCTTAACCTATAAGTCTTCAATACACCAAAATCACTAAGGGGCACTAGATGCACTTACAATCCTTTCCCTTATTCTCATTCTTTTTCCTTATTTAATTCAGCCTGCCGTCGGTTGTCCACTAGCAGTTTTTTATTTTTGTTAAGGTTTGCGTTGTTCTAACGCAATCATGTACTAGTTCTGCAACCGGTCTTCATTTCTTGATGACTACCACGCCAACTAGTGCTACTACTACCAGGATCAGGCGCTAATACTGGTTTAGCTAGCTACGTAACACCACCACTTCACGTGGAGTACATGGCCAAGTTTACTTTTCCCTCAAATTGCTATGTGCACTAAGAGGCGATCAGCGAAGCATGGATCCCTTTCCTTTTACTATGTTCTAGGGATTGTTGCACGTAGATTATTTTTATTGGTTTGTCTTTGCATTATTTTTTGCGTAGATACTTAGCCGATGCTTGTAAATGCTTTTTCGTGCGCATAGATCTGGCCAGCGACGACGTGTCGTAACCTTCATCAAACCGACCTCCGCATTCGATTCGGCGGTTCCATATATTAGTCGGCCCAACGCAGTCTTGACGACTCCGGCAAGGGCGTCCCTCATCCATAATCATCTAAATACGCTATCGACTTCGACGTCATCAGATAAGTCGATAGGTGCAATTGTTCTAGTTATTCACATTGTGCATATTAATAATATTTCAAAGAGTATTTCCTGCTCGTCGAAGATTGTTCGTACTGCAGGTTTTGCAGTTTGGTCTACCTTGAGGCCGTCATCTTAGGGCGATCCAATATGCCATCGCGGTCCCACACTCATCTTTCCATAACCCGGGCGACCCTGCGAATTCGGATTTTGTCACCTCGTCACGCCGACGCCCTGCGACACATCAGCCTCGCGCCAGGCCAAATCTCCTTTAATAATTTATTTTACATAAAAAAATTTGTAAAGAAATTTTCTTTTCTTTATTTTGTTATTATTATCTGTCTTGTGCTACTTCTTGCACGTAGACGGTGTCATGGCTGGCCAAAGTCATCATCCCGCTTGCGTCGACTAAGTTGTGGCGTCGCCTCAGCACGCGTCCTTGTGCCAGCATCTCCGCGGCAACTCTGTCGGGACGAACTTGGCGTTCAGGCCATATCTCTTTAATTATTTACTTTACTTAAATTCATCAAGTAGAGGCAATTGACTTAGACTGGGCCGCACTGTCACCTCGACGTGCCGACGTCCGCAACCTAATTGGGTCATCGCCTTGGCGCGCTGCCCTGTGTTGGCAACCCCGCATCACCGCTTCATCAACCTACTCGGCCGGAGACTCCGGCATCACCTCGCCGACCTGCTTCGTCACCTCGGCTAAACTGGGAGCTTCAACTCTCCACAGCGGTCGTCTTTGTGTCGCCACTTCGAGTGCCCAGCTCTCCGCTCGGCCACTTCGGGGCCAGCTTGGGGGCTGGAACCCTGTCCCGCATCATGCTCGGACCGCGTTATCAATGCCGCACACATTAACCAGCTAAGTCGCTTTCATACTCAAAGTTTTAAATTTTAAATTTGTGTTCTGTTCGACCAAGCATTATACTTTTTTCGGCAAAAAGTTGTTTGTGAAAACCTCTGTGTCAACACTTTGTCTATGACACACAAATTCAAATACCCCGTTTATTTGGGGGCTTCCTTTATGAAGCCTTTTCTCTTGCAAATGATTATACTTGTACGGCTTCGTTCCTTGTTCGTGTATTACGCCACAATATGCACCATGTTGACTTAAGCGATTTGCAAGTTGGGTTGCCTCGCTCCTGTGTTTATCCCTACGTTCCTGATTGTTCGGCTAGGGAGTAAAGGGAGCACCTCTGCAATTGTCACGATCGGGTCATCTGAGCCGGACCTTAGACTGGGTGAAGCCGAAAGCTAGCGCTCTTATTGTTTTCAATTATGGTCGGCACAGCAGAACTCATGAGTACAAAAATCTATTGCACAAGTCTCATAGTAACAATGAGCACCGAAGAAAGGTATCGGTGGGGGTACTATTTTCTTGAAGATGCTTGTTACACTTTGTCGATAATATAGCATAAGTTCCCCGAGCGCTTTATGTCTCATTCTGACCTTATGGCCTGATTGCCTGGTTATCGGAAACACCGTTGATATTCTCGACAGGTGGAGTACATAATACTTTTCGACCCTTGACGAAGAGGGAGAAGCCGACGGTCGGTTAAGACGCGTATAAAGTTCGGGTGAACACAGATATGATATAAGTACTTTGGTACATTCAATCATTATACATAAAATTCTTTTACCCAAGTCACTTGGGGGCTCTCAAATTTGCATGAGCCGTTTTACAATAATTTTTCTTCTCAGTCGCTGACAAGTCTTTTTCTATCACTCCTTTTTCGACGCAAGTGTGTGGTCAATAGCCGGGTAGCCTGATTTCTCTCTCAAGCCGCTCGAGTTTTAGTTCGCTAAACTGGCCTAACGAGAAACACCCCGCCTTCGGGATAGGGAGGTTGAAGCCGAAGGCTGACCCGCTTGAAGTCTTGAGATAGGATGCGTCATGTTAAAGCACGACAGAAGCACTGTTTTTTCTCTAAGACCAATTTTTTGGATTGGCACCGAACACTTGATCTAGTTCGGACGTCAAGTTTTTCCTGAGGTTTTTTGGTTTTCCAAGCCTATGGCACCTTTAAACTATTTGTGTGTTTCCCGGTAAGTTTCGCAGTGCAATGCCGAACACCTTTAGAGACTCGGCAAAAACATTCTCGGATATTGCTATATATGCATTGGTTTCGAATTGTATCTTCGGTCAATAGTTGGGTTGCCCGGCTCCTGTGCTTGCTGCCTACATTCCGCGTTGTTCGGCTAGGTGTGCAAAGGAGAACCAACTGCGATTGTGCTTCCATTTCGCATGGTTAAGCACCTCGGTGGAAAAAAGCCGAAATCGATCGTCACAATAAGCGAAAACTCGGTCACGATCCGATGACTATGTTAAATGATGGGCCGTTCATAACATTGGCGAAGTGTTTACGGCTTGACCTCGGTTGTCGCGAACACTAAGCTGGGGCTAGTAAATCGGCCTCCCGACTTTAAGCTCCTATGACTAAGTGAAAGTTATAAAGCCCGCATATATGATTGCCTCGTTTACGCTAACACAACCGCCTTCCAGACGCGAAGGCGTCGGCTAAGGGTTGTCTTGTTAGTGCGGAAACACCGCGTAGTATCTACAAAAGGGTAGAAGCGGCGATGGGCCACTTTCAATCGATAAACGGTCGCGAACGAAGTCAAAATAAACATATCATCGGCGTTAAGTATTTAATATACGGCTACCAGTGATTTTACTTTTGATATCGATCCTTAATTCGTCCACCCGTGCCCACATTAAGGCTCGGGGGCTACTGGGCTTCATGCTTATTATTTACAAATATTAAAGGGGTACATCGATCCCCTAATCTGGTGTTGCCACCCAACCAGTGTCTCGGGCTCGCATTGATAATCTAATGCATAAAATTTAAAAGTACAATATAGTTTTCGAGGAGATTATTATCCTCGGGTTGGTCGGCCGCACCCAACACGAGTCTCGAGGACTTTGCACACCGTGTTTCTATTCCTAAGTATGCCGAAGCTGGGGAATTGACCCTCGAGGCTGATTTTATGAATCGACACGAGTCTCTGGGCTACTAGGGTCAGCGGTTTGATTTTTCCTTCAAAGCATCCCGGATATTAGGCTAACACGCACCTTGAGGATTCTTGGCTATACATCTCAGCAGATTGCATTGCACAATTCGAAGTTAAATCTGCAAAACAATCAGCCCATGACCGAGTCTTTGAGCCACCTCGGAGCTTGATTCGGCATATAGCTCGGATGCAAGTGGCTGGCTCCTTAGAGGGCATTTCTGGCATTAAGCTCGGCTAAACACTTTTTTGAACCAAGGTGATCTATGACACCTCAGACATAGTCCGTCATTGGAGCTTGGACATAGTCCGGTGTTGGAGCTCAGATACAGTCCGACGCTGGAGCTCGGATGCAGTTCGGCGTTGGAGCTCGACTATAACAATTCTCTTCGGATACCGTCCGGCGTTGGAGCTCGGATACATTCCGGCGTTGGAGCTCGGATATATTCCGGCGTTGGTGCTCGGCTGCAAAAGATACCTCGAATGCAGTCCGGCGTTGGAGCTCGGATGCAAGAGGACACCGCCACACGGGCCAACTTCAAACCCGAGGTGGGCGTGAAAATAACAAGGCAGTGATAAAGGTCGGAAACTTAAAGGGGCTCCTCGGATACCCGACGTGTAAGCTCTTCGGATGCACTTTGGCGATCCTCAAGATCGAAGATGGGAAGATTTGTTGAACCAGTTTTCAAGACCGACGACCAAAGATGAAGAACAGTTTGGAATAATTGAGGAGCGTCCCCAACTTGAAGACCGGTTCAGGGGGCTACTAACGGTGTCCTGGACTAGGGGGTACTCACCACGTCATCTCCCGATCAGTTAGATTGGGCCGAGGACCCCATGGCCGCATCCTCTTGGGCCAAATTTCGGACAACCCCTGCCGCATACAAGGAAGACTCCACAAGACTTGGCGCCCAAGACAAGGACTCTCCTAAACCCTAGGCCTCCGGTGTCTTATATAAACCGAGGCCAGGCTAGTCAATAGACAGTCCCATATCCATTACTACAATCTCGTGGTAGATACGTGTACTCTGTATTACACCCATATGAATACAATCAAAAGCAGCATGTAGGGTTTTATCTCATCAAGAGAGCCCGAAGCTGGATAAAACCCCGTGTCCATGTTACCATCGCTCCAAGACGCCTAGCTTAGGACCCCTACTACGAGATACGCCGGATATTGAACCGACAATGGCCCTCAACCGACACAGCCTATGAATCCCCTTTATATTTGGTTTGAACCGCAAGGCAACATGGCCCTAATAAGTTTTTAACCATATATCAACATGGCACAAAAGGTGAACCTCAAAAAATGTTCAAACCAAATATAAAGCAGAAATACAAAAGGAAAACAAAGGCATTCATAGGCTGCCAAGCCTTCATGTCAAGCGTTATTCAAGGGCCACGCAGCCGCTGAGTTAAACCTTAATTCAAACCTCGTAAGCCAGACCTCACATGACCAATCGCTATTTTAACTTTGACAAATTCAGAGTGTTTAAAATATTGATTGTCAAGAGTATGGCGAGTCATTTCAGGATTACCTGGTCGGAGTGGCAGGCAAACCTTGATTTTTTTGGTGAATACACCTGCGTCAAAGCCTATTACAAAGGTAAACAAAGCTCTTGTTCATTAACAAGAAGCCCCCAAGTAATATTTCATTCCAGGCATACAAGCCAGATGAGTAGGGTAGTTATAGCTATGCTCAATGAGCAGGAAGCCCCCAAGTATTTTGTAATCATGGCATACAAGCCGGATCAAGAGGATAGTCATAGCTATGCTCAATGAGCAGGATGCCCCCAAGTGATCATGTGAATTGACAATAAAGACTCATATTCTTAGAAATGAAACGACAGAGGCCCTGAATTATCAGGGATGCTGGCTTTATTATATTCATCATAATATATACATTGACATAAGTATGTACATTTGAGAGCCGGTGGCTCAAGTGTAATAAGGCCGAAGATGAGCAATATTCCATGGCCAACGGGTCTCCTCCTCCGACGTGCGTGAGTCCTTGTGGTCTCGAACATCGATAAGGCAGTATGACCCATTGTTTAGATTTTTGCTGACCACAAAGGGCCCTTCCCAAGGTGGGATAGCTTGTGCATATCTGTTTGATCCTGGATAAGCCAGAGCACCAAATCGCCTTCTTGAAAGGTCCTGGTTTTAACTCGACGGTTATGATAACAGCGCAGATCTTGCTGGTAAATCGCCGAATGAGCCGCTGCAAGGTCACACTCCTCATCCAATAGGTCAATATCATCCTGGCATGCTTTTTCATTATCAGCTTCAACATAAGCCGCCACACAGGGCGAGTCGTGACAGATGTCACTAGGGAGAACCGCCTCTGCTCCGTAAACCATGAAGAAAGGCGTGTAACCCGTAGATCTTTTGGGGGTTGTATTGATACTCCATAGCACTGAAGGCAATTCCTCCACCCAACAACCCGGTGTCCTCTACAAAGGGGCCATGAGCCGGGGCTTGATGCCTCTAAAAATTTCTTGATTGGCTCTTTCAGCTTGGCCATTGGACAGGGGGTGAGCCACTAATGATACATCAAGACGAATATGTTCTCGTTGACAAACTCTTTCATAGCACCCTTGGACAGATTAGTGCCATTATCAGTTATAATGCTGTGCGGATAGCCAAAATGGAAAATCACATTTTTGATGAACTGAACCGCGGTTGCCGCATCACACTTACTGACCGGCTCTGCCTCAACCCACTTTGTAAATTTGTCAACCGCCACCAAAAGGTGGGTCTTTTTATCCTTGGACCTTTTGAAAGGTCCAACCATATCAAGCCCCCAGACTGCAAACGACCAAGTAATTGGAATAATCCTCAATACTTGAGCCGGCGCATGAGCTCGTCTTGAGAATTTCTGACAACCATCACATTTGCTGACCAAATCCTCTGCATCAGCATGAGCCGTCAGCCAATAAAACCCATGACGAAAATCCTTGGCCACGAGAGACTTAGAGCCGGCATGATGACCACAAGCTCCTTCATGAATCTCTCATAGAATCTCACGGCCCTCCTCAGGAGAAACACAACGTTGAAACACCCTCAGGATAATCGTAGCGGTGCAACTCTCCATTGACAATAGTCATTGACTTAGACCGCCTGGTTATTTGCCTGGCCAAAGTTTCATCTTCAGGTAACTTGCCCCGGGTCATATAAGCCTAATATGGAACTGTCCAATCAGGAATAGCATGAAGAGCCTCCACCAATTGTGCCTCCAGGTCAGGTATAGCAAGATCTTCCTCTGTAGGCAATTTGACTGAAGGGTTATGCAGAATATCAAGGAAAACGTTAGGTGGCACCGGCTTATGCTGGGACCCTAACCGGCTCAAGGCATCAACCGCCTCATTCTTCCTACGATCAACATGTTCCACTTGATAACCTTTGAAATGACTAGCAATAGCATCAACCTCGCGACGGTAAGCCGCCATGAGTGGGTCCTTAGAGTCCCAAGTGCCTGAAATTTGCCGAGCCACCAAATCTGAGTCACCAAAACACCTCACCTGGCTTTGATTCATCTCCTTAGCCATCCAAAGACCATGGAGTAAGGCTTCATACTCAGATGCATTGTTAGTACAAGGGAACATCAACCTTAAAACATAACAAAATTTATCACCTCGTTGGGAAGTCAAAATAACTCCAGCCCCCGAGCATTCCAACTGCCTGGATCCATCGAAGTGAATAGTCCAATATGTGCTATTCGACTTCTCCTCAGGCATCTACAGCTCTGTCCAATCATTGATGAAATCCACAAGTGCTTGAGACTTGATGGCTGTGCGAGGCATGTATTTTGAACCATGGGGTCCAAGCTCAATGGCCCACTTGGCTACCCGACTTGTGGCCTCTCTGTTTTGAATAATATCCCCTAAAGGAGCATAACTGACCATAGTGATGGGATGACCCAGAAAATATTGCTTGAGCTTCGACTAGCCATGAATACCCCATATACCAGCTTCTGCCAATGCGGATACCGCAGCTTGGACTCAATGAGCACCTCACTGATGTAATAAACCGGTCGCTGAACCGGATACTCCTTGCCTGATTCCTTCCTTTCCACAACAATTGACACGCTGACAGCTCGGCTATTGGCAGCCACATATAACAACAAGGGCTCTTTATCAATGGGAGCAGCAAGGATCGGTGGCTCATTTCATTTGTTTCTTCAAGGCTTCAAACGCTGATCGTGACATCACTCGGACAAAGTGATCTGTGTTCTTCATCATCTGGTATAGAGGGATAGCCCTTCCACCCAGCCGGCTTATAAACCAGCTTAAGGCCGCAATACGACCTGCCAGACGCTGAACATCATTAATACACGCCAGTTTAGCCAAGGAAGTGATAGCCTTGATTTTCTCCGGGTTAGCTTCAATGCCCCGTTCAGAAACCAGAAAACCCAAGAGCTTGCTGGCTGGTACACAGAAAACACATTTGGCTGGGTTAAACATCATCTTGTAGACTCGGAGGTTGTCAAAGGTTTCTTTCAAATCATCTATCAAGGTCTATTTCTTCTTTGATTTTACCACAATATCATCCACATAAGCATGAACATTGCGCCCAATCTGATCATGAAGGCAATTTTGCACACACCGCTGGTAAGTCGCCTGGGCACTCTTGAGCCCAGAAGGCATAGACACATAGCAGAAGGCTCCAAAGGGAGTGATGAAGGTTGTCTTCTCTTGGTCCTTAACTGCCACCTTGATCTGATGATACCCTGAATAGGCATCCAAGAAACTCAAACGCTCACAACCCGCCGTAGCATCAATAATTTGATCAATACGAGGTAGAGCAAAAGGATCGGATGGACAAGCCTTGTTAAGGTCTGTGTAATAAACAGACATCCGCCAAGTACCATTCTTCTTGAGTACCAGCAACGGGTTAGCCAACCATTCAGGATGAAAAACTTCAACAATAAACCCAGCTGCCAAAAGCCGGGCCACTTCTTCACCAATGGACTTACGCCTCTTTTCATTAAAGCGACGAAGGAATTGCTTGACTGGTTAAACTTTGGATCAATATTGAGAGTGTGCTCAGCGAGTTCCCTTGGTACACCTGGAATGTCTGAAGGCTTCCATGCAAAGATGTCCCGGTTCTCAAGGATGAACTCGATGAGCGCGCTTTCCTATTTTGGATCCAAATTAGCACTGATACTGAACTGCTTGGATGAGTCGCCAGGAACAAAGTCGACCAACTTAGTGTCGTCCGCCGACTTAAACTTCAACAAGGGGTCATGTTCTGTGGTTGGCTTCTTCAGAGGAGTCATATCCGTTGGGTCAACATTATCTTTATAAAACTTCAACTCTTCTATTGCACAAACAGACTCAACATAAGCTGCGTCTTGTTCTTCACATTCCAAGGCTATATTCCTGTTAGCCGTGCACAGTGATGGTGCTCTTGTAACCGGGCATCTTGAGCTGCAGATAAACATAACTAGGCCTTGCCATAAATTTGGCATAAGCCGGCCGCCCAAACAAGGCATGATCAGGGCTCTTAATCTTAACCACTTCAAAGGTCAATGTCTCCGCTATGGAATCATGCTCATCTCCGAAGCTACCTCCAAAGCTATCTTGCCTACTAGATACGCCTACTTACCAGGCACCACTCCATGAAAAACAGTATTGGACGGCTTAAGATTGTTATCAGTACCCTCCAACATGAGGTATGATACGTCTCCAACGTATCTATAATTTTTTATTGTTCCATGCTATTATATTACCCCTGTTGGATGTTTATGGGCTTTATTTTACACATTTATATCATTTTTTGGGACTAACCTACTAACCGGAGGCCCAACCCGTATTGCTGTTTTTTTGCCTATTTCAGTATTTCGAAGAAAAGGAATATCAAACGGAGTCCAAACGGAACAAAACCTTCGGGAGCGTGATTTTTGGAATGAACGTGATCCGGAGAGCTTGGAGTGCAAGTCAAGAAGCTTCCGAGGACCCCATGAGATAGGAGGCCGCGCCCCCCTGTCTTGTGGGCCCCTCGGGCGGCCACCGACGTACTTCTTCCTCCTATATATACCTACGTACCCCGAAAACATCCGGGGGCACCACGAAACACAATTTCCACCATCGTAACCTTCTGTATTCGCAAGATCTCATCTTGGAGCCTTCACTGCACTCACGGAGGAGGGAATCAACCAGGGAGGGCTTCTAAATCAACATCCTTGCCCCTCCGATGAGTTGTGAGTAGTTTACCACAGACCTACGGGTCCATAGTTATTAGCTAGATGGCTTCTCCTCTCTTTTGGATCTCAATACAATGTTCTCCCCCTCTCTTGTGGAGATCTATTCGATGTAAACTCTTTTGGCGGTGTGTTTGTCGAGATCCGATGAAGTGTGGGTTTATGATCAAGTTTATCTATGAATAATATTTGAATCTTCTCTGAATTCTTTTATGTATGATTGAGTTATCTTTGCAAGTCTCTTCGAATTATCAGTTTGGTTTGGCCTACTAGATTGGTCTTTCTTGCCCTGGGTGAAGTGCTTAGCTTTGGGTTCAATCTCCTTACCCAGTGATAGAAAGGGTTGCAAGGCACGTATTGTATTGTTGCCATCGAGGATAACAAGATGGGGTTTATATCATATTGCATGAGTTTATCCCTCTACATCATGTCATCTTGCTTAATGTCGTTACTCTGTTCTTATGAACTTAATACTCTAGATGCAGGCAGGAGTCGGTCGATGTGTGGAGTAATAGTAGTAGATGCAGGCAGGAGTCGCTCTACTTGTTATGGACGTGATGCCTATATACATGATCATGCCTAGATAATCTCATAACTATGCGCTTTTCTATCAATTGCTCAATAGTAATTTGTTCACCCACCGTAATACTTATGCTATCTTGAGAGAAGCCTCTAGTGAAACCTATGGCCCCCGGGTCTATCTCCTATCATATTTGCTTTCAATCTACTTTTATTTGCATCTTTACTTTTTGCATCTATATTATAAAATACCAAAAATATATTTATCTTATCTTACTATCTTTATTAGATCTCACTTTCGCAAGTGGCCATGAAGGGATTGACAACCCCTTTATTGCATTGATTGCGAGTTCTCAGTTTGTTTGTGTAGGTGCATGGGACTTTTGAGGAGCCTCCTCTTTGGATTGATACCTTGGTTCTCAAAAGCGAGGGAAATACTTACGCTACACTTGATGCATCACCCTCTCCTCTTCGAGGAAAACCAACACAAGCTCAAGGCGTAGCAAGAAGGATTTGAGCGCCGTTCTTGGGAGGTCTTCGCTCAAGTCAAGACATACCAAGTACCCATCACAAACCCATCTCCTCGCATTTACATTATTTGCCATTTGCCTCTCGTTTTCCTCTCCCCACTTCACCCTTGCCGTTTTATTAGCCCTCTCTTTTCCCAATCTCCTCCTCTCTCTTTCGCTTGCCTTTTTCTGTTTGCTCGTTTACCTTGTCGTCATGGCTAGTCCTCCTATCCTTATTCTCACTCCCGAACAAGAAATTCACAATTTTAAGCAAAGGGAGAGGGAAAGTTTAAAAGATGCTTGGCATAGAATTTGCAATGCCCAACATAAAGCTACTAGGAAGCTTGCTACTTCCGTTGTTCTCCACAACTTTTATGTAGGCATTACTCCTTGTAATAGATGTGTTCTTGATATTGCTACCGGAGGTGATTTTGTGAGTAGCCATACGTTTGATGCTTATAATGCTATGTTAGATTTGTTTGGCTCACCACCTCTTTTGGTTAATGGAATGGTTTTAACTTTAGAACATGTGATGCAACGGCTTGATATTATTGAAAATAAAATTGCCACTGTTGAGTTGATTGAAAATTTGGATAAAAAGATTCATAATCACATTACCCAGTTTGGATCTAGGGTTGGAGTTACTTTGAAAAATCTTAAGGAAAAATAACCTATAGTCAATGAAAAATAGATCTAGACTCTGCTAGAATCAGTAAACTTGAGGATATCATTACAAACTTGGGTTCCGCGTTTCCCCCCATGAAAAACACTCCAAAACCCCCTACTAAAGCTGCCAAGTTTATTTATGTTCCTAAAAATAAGGGTGAATCTTCTAGTAAGGGAGATGCGGATCTCAAATCCATAAGTGTTCTTCCCAATTGTCTCTCTATCGTTAAGGAACCTTTTGCTACCAATGAATTTCTTTAATTTTTTTCCTAAAGGTTTAGCCATTGCAAAAAGGGGAGAAATCCTTATAGATTACAAGTGCTCTATTGATGAATTTAGTGCCAAAGATGGCACTCGTTAGATCTATCTTTGCTTTTTATGCCTAGCTAGGGGCGTTAAACGATAGCGCTTGTTGGGAGGCAACCCAATTTTATTTTTTGTTTTTTTGTTTTTGTTTCTGTTTAGGAATAAATAATCCATCTACCTTCTGTTTAGATGTGTTTTTATCTTTTAGTTAGTGTTTGTGCCAAGTTAAACCTATAGGATCTTCTTGGATGATAGTTATTTGATCTTGCTGTAATTTCCAGAAACTTTAGGTTCATTTAAAAACAATTGTTAAAAATCACCAGAACGTGATAAAATAGTGATTCCAATTTCTGCTGATCAATAAACAAATTACCTAGGTCTTACTATTTTGGCTGAATGTTTTGAGTTCCAGAAGTTTGCGTTAGTTACAGATTACTACAGACTGTTCTGTTTGTGATAGATTCTGTTTTTCGTGTGTTGTGTGCTTATTTTGATGAATCTATGGCCAATAAAATAGTTTATAATCCATAGAGAAGTTGTAATACAGTAGGTTTAACACCAAAATAAATAAATAATGAGTTCATTGCAGTACCTTATGTGGTGGTTTTGTTTTCTTTCACTAAGAGCTTCTGAGATTTCTGTTGAGTTTAGTGTTGTGAAGTTTTCAAGTTTTGGGTAAAGCTTTTATGGACTATGGAATAAAGGGTGGCAAGAGCCTAAGCTTGGGGATGCCCAAGGCACCCCAAGATATTCAAGAATAGCCAAAAGCCTAAGCTTGGGGTTGCCCCGGGAAGGCATCCCCTCTTTCGTCTTCGTTCATTGGTAACTTTACTTGGGGCTATCCACATGATATGTGTTTTGCTTGGAGCGTCGTGTATTATATTAGTCTTTGATTTTTAGTTTACCACAATCATCCTTGCTGTACACACCTTTTGGGAGAAGCCTATTTGATTAGAATTTGCTAGAATACTCTATGTGCTTCACTTATATCTTTTGAGCTTGATAGTTTTTGCTCTAGTGCTTCACTTATATCTGTTAGAGCACGGTGGTGTCTTAATTTTGAAGAAGTTGCTAGTCTATCATGCTTCACTTATATTATTTTGAGAGTCTTTTAGAACAGCATGGTATTTGCTATGGTCATAAAGTTGGTCCTAGAATGATGAGCATCCAAGTTGGGTATAATAAAAACTATCATAGGAAGTGAATTGGATGCTATGATCAACTTGATACTTGATAATTGTTACGAGATATGGAGGTAGTGATATTAAAGTCATGCTAGTTGGGTGATTATGAATTTAAAGAATGCTTGTGTTGAAGTTAGCGAATCCCGTAGCATGCATTATGGTTAAAGTTGTGCAACAAATTTGAAGCATGAAGTGTACCTAGCTTGTGCATCCTTATGAGTGGCGGTAGGGAGACGGCGATGGTCTTTTCCTACCAATCTATCCCCTAGGAGCATGCACGTAGTACTTGATTTTTGATGACTTCTAATTTTTTTGCAATAAGTATATGAGTTCTTTTGACTAATGTTGAGTCCATGGTTTATACGCACTTTTATCTTTCCGCCATTGCTAGCCTCTTGATCAGTGCATTGCCCTTTCTCACCTTGAGAGTTGGTGCAAACTTAGCGGTGCATCCAAACCCTGTGATACGATACGCTCTATCACACATAAACCTCCTTATATCTTCCTCGAAACAGCCACCATACCTACATATTATGGCATTTCCATAGCCATTCCGAGATATATTGCCATGCAACTTTCCACCGTTCCGTTCTTCATCATCATGACATACTTTACTTTTGTCATATTGCCATTGCATGATCATGTGGTTGACATCGTATTTGTTCCAAAGCCACCATGCATTATTTTTCATACATGTCACTCTTGATTCATTGCACCATCCCGGTACATCACGGAGGCATTCATATAGAGTCATATCTTGTTCTAGTTTCGAGTTGTAATTCTTATGTTGTAATCAATAGAAGGGTGATGATCATCATTATTAGAGCATTGCCCAAAGAAAAAAAAAGAAAAAAAAGAAGAAAGGCCAAAAAGAAAAAAAGAAGAAAGGCCCAAAAAAAGGGGAAAAAGAAGAAAAAAGAAAATAAATCAAAAGGGCAATGTTACTATCTCTTTTTCCACACCTGTGCTTCAAAGTACCACCTTGTTCTTCATGTAGTGAGTCTCATATATTGTGCTTCAAAGTAGCACCATGTTTTTCATATAGTGAGTCTCATAAGTTGTCTTTTTCATACTAGTGGGAATTTTTCATTATAGAACTTGGATTGTATATTCCTACGATGGGCTTCCTCAAATGCCCTAGGTCTTCGTGAGCAAGCAAGTTGGATGCACGCCCACTAGTTTTCTTTTGTTGAGCATTCATTTATAGCTCTAGTGCATCCGTTGCATGGCAATCCCTACTCCTCATGTTGACATCAATTGATGGGCATCTCCATAGCCCGTTGATTATCCTCGTCAATGTGAGACTTTCTCTTTTTGTCTTCTCCACACAATCCCCATCATCATATTCTATTCCACCCATAGTGCTATATCCATGGCTCACGCTCATGTATTGCGTGAAGGTTGAAAAAGTTTGAGATTATTTAAGTATGAAACAATTGCTTGGCTTGTCATCGGGGTATAGAAGTTGGGAACATCTTTGTGTGACGAAAATGAAGCATAGCCTAACTATATGATTATGTA
This sequence comes from Aegilops bicornis, assembly GCA_021605145.1. Lineage (NCBI taxonomy): Eukaryota > Viridiplantae > Streptophyta > Magnoliopsida > Poales > Poaceae > Aegilops > Aegilops bicornis. The sequence continues at coordinate 130,851 of JAHIAL010000021.1, read as the reverse complement.
GGGATGAACTTTCTTTTGCCATGCTATTTTGAGAAGACATGATTACTTTGATTAGTATTACTTGAAGTGTTACTATTTCTTATGTCAATATGAAATTTTATTTTGTATTCATTTGGATCTGAACATTCATGCCACGATAAAGAAAATTACATTATGAATTATGCTAGGTAGCATTCCACATCAAAAATTCTATTTTATCATTTACCTACTCGAGGACGAGCAGGAATTATGCTTGGGGATGCTTGATACGTCTCCAACGTATCTATAATTTTTGATTTTTCCATGCTATTATATTACCGCTTTTGGATGTTTATGGGCTTTATTTTACACTTTTTTATCATTTTTGGGACTAACCTACTAACCGGCGGCCCAGCCCGTATTGCTGTTTTTTTTGGCGATTTGATTATTTGAAGAAAAGGAATATCAAGCGGAGTCCAAACGAACGAAACCTTCGGAGGCGTGATTTTTGGAACTAACGTGATCTGAGAGCTTGGAGTGCAAGTCAAGAAGCTCGAGGACCCCACGAGATAGGAGGCCACCCCCGTAGGGCACGCCTGTCTCGTGGGCCCCTCAGCGACCACCGACGTACTTCTTCCTCCTATATATACCTCGTGCCCGAAAACATCCGGGGCACCACGAAACACAACTTCCACCGCCAGTAACCTTCAGATTCATGAGATCTCATCTTGGAGCCTTCAAGCACTTTCTGCCGGGAGGGGGAATCAAGCACGGGGGGCCTCTACATCAACATCCTTGCCCCTCTGATGAGTTGTGAGTAGTTTACCATAGACCTATGGGTCCATAGTTATTAGCTAGATGGCTTCTTCTCTCTTTTTGGATCTCAATACAATGTTCTCCCCCTCTCTTGTGGAGATCTATTCGATGTAAACTCTTTTTGCGGTGTGTTTGTCAAGATCCGATGAATTGTGGGTTTATGATCAAGTTTATCTATGACTAATATTTGAATCTTCTCTGAATTCTTTTATGTATGATTGAGTTATCTTTGCAAGTCCCTTCGAATTATCAGTTTGGTTTGGCCTACTAGATTGGTCTTTCTTGCCATGGGAGAAGTGCTTAGCTTTGGGTTCAATCTTGCGGTGTCGTTACCCAGTGACAGAAAGTGTTTCAAGGCACGTATTGTATTGTTGCCATCGAGGATAACAAGATGGGGTTTATATCATATTGCATGAGTTTATCCCTCTACATCATGTCATCTTGCTTAATGCGTTACTCTATTCTTATGAACTTAATACTCTTGATACTGAGCATGAGTCGATCGATGTGTGGAGTAATAGTAGTAGATGCAGGCAGGAGTCGGTCTACTTGTTATGGACGTGATGCCTACATACATGATCATGCCTAGATAATCTCATAACTATGCGCTTTTCTATCAATTGCTCGACAGTAATTTGTTCACCCACCGTAAATACTTATGCTATCTCGAGAGAAGCCTCTAGTGAAACCGATGGCTCCCGGGTCTATCTCCTATCATATTTGCTTTCAATCTACTTTTATTTGCATCTTTACTTTTTGCATCTATATTATAAAATACCAAAAATATATTTATCTTATCTTACTATCTTTATTAGATCTCACTTTCGCAAGTGGCCGTGAAGGGATTGACAACCCCTTTATTGCGTTGGTTGCGAGTTCTCAGTTTGTTTATGTAGGTGGGTGGGACTTTTGAGGAGCCTCCTACTGGATTGATACCTTGGTTCTCAAAAAATGAGGGAAATACTTATGCTACACTTGCTGCATCACCCTCTCCTCTTCGAGGAAAACCAACGCAAGCTCAAGACGTAGCAAGGTACAACCACCAAAGCTAACTGACTCGGATTGTCAACCCAGGGTGGGTTATCCTCACGGCTCAAAAGAATAGGGTGTTCAGACCATCCCAAGAAACGGGGAACCGCCGGCTCAACTGCGTTCACTGCCCTTTTATGAATCTTCTGATCTCGTTTGCATAAACTTGTGGTGAACACATGATATTGTCCACTATTCAGCTGCTTCAGGTTACTCTGATAACCAGATTGCTGCTGCTGATTCCCCTGACCAGACTGTTGATTGAAACCACCTTGATTGCCTTGGCCCTGGAAACCATAATTTGAACCGCCGCCACCAAAGCCAGGACCGTGAGAGCCGGATCCTGAACAGCCATTCGGGCCATGATTGTTTTGGAAAAAATTGGAATTTCTGTACTCCCTCATGATGAAGCAATCCTTCCATAGATGATTGGACAGCTTCTCGTGCATACCATGCTTTGGGCAAGGCTGATTCATCATCGCCTCCAGGTTAAACTTCGGCCCACCAAGCTGGGGCGGCTTTCCCTTCTTATGCTGATTATTGCTCTGTGTATTGGTGTTGGCCACAAAGTCTAAACCGCCCTTAGCTTTGCGCTTACCGTTGCCACCGTGACCCGCCGTGTTATGCTGCTGTCCCTTCGCACTGCCACTGTTCTTCCCTTTACCCTCCGTCTCCTCATCAGAGTCGGGGTCTTTGGTACTATCAGAGTCGACATACTTGACGGGAGCCACCATGAGCTCCCCCATGTCATTGAAGTGGCGTTTAAGCCGTCCCAGTTTCTGCTTAAGGGGGAGAAAATGGCAATTCTTCTCCAACATCGGATCTTTGAACCGGCATTGATCTTTGTCTGATGAGTGTATAACAGCTGAGATTCGGCACCCAATTGGTTGTTGATTCACCTCACCTTGGACACAAGAATCCAAATCCAGGATCGACATAGGCTGCTTGCACGTGTCTTTAAATTTTAGGATAAAACGATATTTCAACTCTGCCCATGATCTAATGGAGTTAGCGGGCATCCCTTTCAACCAAGTACGAGCCGGTCCATCCAACATCATGGTGAAATACTTAGCACACACATCATCACTAACATCCAGCATCTCCATAGCCATCTCATAGCTCTCAATCCAAGCCTCCGGTGGTTGATCCGCCGTGTAATTAGGCACCTTTCGAGGGCCCTTGAAATCCTTAGGCAAGCGCTCGTTGCTTAGAGCTGGCACTAAACAGGGCACACCCAGGGTTCTAGAGGTCACTCCTGCTTCCACAGACGCTGATGGATAAACCAAGGATTGCTGTTGAGCCGCTAGCTGAGCCGCCAGCTACGCTTCCCAACGCGCCCTGCCCTGATCAACCAAAGTCTGGGCATCATTACCACCGCGCGCCGGGTCATGCCTACGAGGCTGGTTACGGTGTTGCTCACTGCTTGAAAAAGCTGGCGAATCAATGTGCCTGCTATAACTTCGACTTGGCCAAGGGGTTGAGTGAATCTGCTCACGACTATAAGAATAAGCCGCCTGGTGAGCCACAGTCGTCTGAAGAAGCTCTCTGGCCCTCCATGTTTCTATTGCCGTCGGAGACTCGCCTTCAACTGGGAGAACCGCCAATTGTGTCGCCGCAACAATCATGTTCTCCAAAGGGTTAGAATAATGTCCTGGCGGCGTCGGAACATGCCAAGGCGGAGTCATATCCAATCGAGGCGGGTCCGCAGCACGCGGCTGAACCGGCGCTCCAGTCACGGGCCCCTCAACCGCCTAGTTCACCACATGCGGGTCACTGGCCCCTGCCCCAAGCTTGTTGAAGAGGTTTCTCGCATCGTAAACCGGAGGTACACGACTCTGGTGTCTCCTTCTCATGATAGCATTCGAAGCATTTTGGTCCAAGGTAAGCCAGAAAGACTCTGCCTGAACCCGTTGCGCCTGAGTGTCCAAAGCAGCCCGCTCCGTAGCCACCCTAGCGTTCTCAGCAGCCAGCTCCTCCTTGGCTTGAGCTATCTTGTCTCGTAGCTTCGCCACATCGACCTTATGCTGTTCCTGAGTTTCCGGGGTCACCTCCACCCCCATCAAAGTCGCTAAAGCCTCCAACAACTCTGTCAGAACTTGAGCCGGCAGGCGCGCAGAGCCGCTAGCACCAGCCGTCGCCGTAGCCGTTGATCTAAAGGTCATAGCCGCGGCGGTTGTTGAGCCAAGCACCGGCTGTGTAGCGGCCATGAAGATTGCCACCCTGTTCGGCGGCTCATAGGGGTCTGGAATACTGTCACCATCGGAACAGCCCCCAAACCAGCCGCCTTGCAGTTGATACATTGAATTGGTCTCTCCGGTTAACGACTCACCATCAGAGTAGATGGCCGTCTCACCACCAGACATAGATCCTTCCTCAAACTCCGCCCCATGGATAAAACCAACAAAGGCATGCTTCACGGCGGGTTGAACCTGGGCAGGTCATGCACGCTGAGCCGTCTCGATGATGTCGGTGCAGGTGTCCGGTTCAGGGCCCGGTTCACCGATCTTGCCGATGAAGACGTGGATTCCGCCGAAGGGGACCCGGCACCCGTACTCATTTGAGCCGGCCTCGGGGCCCCAGCCCGCATCGTTAATGTAGAGCTTGCCGCGACAACTCTTGGTCATCGGCCCACAACATATCCCTTGACCCCTTTGAAGCTGCCCTTTAAAAACTCAAAACCACCGTGCGCTGGCCCCATGGTGGGCGCCAACTGCCGTGGAGTTGACACGACAGATGTCTTAGCGGAAGGACTTAGTCGTGGATCCATCGCAACTAGGTTAGCTTAAAGGGGTTAATCGGGACAAAGGACACGGAGAGTTTATATTGGTTCGGCCCCTTGCGGTGAAGGTAAAGGCCTAATCTAGTTTGGGGTTGTATTGCTTGGGTTTCGATTACCAGAGAGCGAATACGCTTGACCTAGTTCTCGATCTCTTGTTTCTTGCCCTTAACTCGCCTCCAGGTCACCCCTTTATATACACAGGTTGATGCCAGGTGGCTTACAGAGTCCCGGCTGGCTCATACACAATGTGTCCGGCTCGGTGACTAACTAAGCTTGCCTTACAATACAAGTCATACATACGACAGTTCATCCTCTTGGGCCTCAAGTCGCCTCTGAGTCTTGGGCCATCAATGGGATTGTATGAACCGCCATCTTTATTGATAAGTCACTAGTGGTATGACCCGACCCCTCCTAGGCGGTTCATACCCAGTAGTTATATGCCCAACAGGCCCAGGTGATACGGTTGCACAGGTCGATGGTGATGGGGTCCTGCGCCCTAGAGGGCAAGCAGATCTTTCTGTTCCAACTGGCTCCCCAGCATCGGTACAACTGCCCAGATGGTGACTAGCAAAAAGGAAAGAGGAGGACATGGGAGCCTTGGATTCAGTGCCCATTGGAACTACAAGTAGGGGTGCTTCCGTCCAAATTGGGTCATATCAGATATCTCTACAGGAACCAAAGGTGGTGGACCAGGACCTAAGCTACTTTTCAGAAGATTCCCAGTATGGTATGGGCCAGCTGTCCCAAGACGCGTAGGAGGGGCATCAGTTGGTGGACGGCTGGGCCACATTCCAGGTTATCCTATCTGGAGGTAGTTGCACCCATGCAACATGCATGGCACCATAGGAGGCAGAGACAACACCAATGATGGGTGATGCCATGCAGCATGCAACGCATGAGCCAAGTACACCAGCGCGACCCGACATGGGGAGCTCCCTGCAAGTATGCATTGACGAGCTTCATGCCGAAATGTGCAAGTCCATTTCCTCGGTCCTACCACTGCCGGCTGACCGAGCAGGTGCAGTGCGAGCCGTAATCCAGGAAGAAGAGGAGGATTGATATAACTCCCAGGAGGAGTGCTCGTCTTGCGAAGAATGGATCCACCAAGCCACAATAGGTGCTCATACAAAAGTTAAGCCTACCGCATGAGGGTGAGGTCATTTCAGAGGAGGCTCTTCGGATGTACCTGGATCTTTTCTCAAGGCCACTCTCCGGTGTACACATCGCGGAGGAATTGGCTCTATTTGGTTGGGAGTCACCGGCAGAGCCACTTCAGGGGGTGTTGGTGGAAGGAATGGCGGCGTAGGTGCCATTCGGGCAGCCTAGGTAGGATGTGACTGTCGGTGTCAAAACCGGCGGATCTCGGGTAGGGGGTCCCGAACTGTGCGTCTAAGGCGGATAGTAACAGGAGGCGGGGGACACGATGTTTACCCAGGTTCGGGCCCTCTCGATGGAGGTAATACCCTACTTCCTGCTTGATTGATCTTGATGATATGAGTATTACAAGAGTTGATCTACCACGAGATCGTAGAGGCTAAACCCTAGAAGTTAGCCTATGGTATGATTGTTGTTGTCCTCTGGACTAAACCCTCCGGTTTATATAGACAGGAGGGGCTAGGAATTACACAGAGTCGGTTACAAGGGAGGAGATCTACATATCCGTATTGCCAAGCTTGCCTTCCACGCCAAGGAGAGTCCCATCCGGACACGGGACGAAGTCTTCAATCTTGTATCTTCATAGTCCAACAGTCCAGCTAAAGTATATAGTCCGGCTGTCCGAGGACCCCCTAATCCAGGACTCCCTCAGTGACCATGACTATGAATACGTAACCATTGAATATGCTAGTGTGGAACGTTCGTGGCCTTAATGCTCCCACAAGGCGGAACGCGGTCTTTCAGGTGGTGACTACGGCTTGTACAACTATAGTGTGTCTACAGGAAACCAAATTGTAGGAGGTTACAGACAGCATTGTATGATAGTGCCTTGGCAATAAATACGACAGTGCCTTGACAGTGCTCTAGGGACACGTGGGGGATCTTGATAGCTTGGGACACCACTACCACCCAACTATCAAACCCACGCTTTACTAACCATACAGTTACGACACTTGTCAAGTGCCCGGAGGACGAACAACCATGGTGGCTAACTTGAGCGTATGGCCACAGGAGGAGCATGATAAAGTGGAGTTTATGCAGGACTTAGTGGACATTCGGGACCTGCACGGTGGGACATGGCTAGTGGCAGGGGATTTTAACCTACTTGCTAAGTAGGAAGACAAGAACAATGCCTTGGTGTAGGAACGAAGTATGTTTACCGGTGAATGGGAGTTTTAAATTTTCTTCGGACAACTCAAATCTCTCAGAACCCAGCAGCGGAATAAGTGAAGTAAAGACCAAGATGAACTACTACAGAGAATCGAAGGGAAACTAAAGCATGCATCAAAGTAAAACACATGAATGAAATACATCGAATGAAAACATGAGAGACGAAGGTAACCAAAGGTGCTCGATGGCAACATGGAATTTGTTCGACCAGTTCGTCCTTCTACACAAGGAGTATGTCTGGTTGGAGGGGCTGTGACTTAACATGGAAGATAAACTCTCTTCACCCTATTCTCCTCGAGAGTCGATTCGTCAACCGATGCCGATCACTCGTGGTGGATACTTGAAGGCGATCTTCGAACCTTTACAGACTTCTTCCAGAACCACAATCACTCTTGGTCTCTGAAGAAATTGACACCTAACCGTCTAGGGAGTTTGCAGCTCTCAAGAGTAATAGGCGGAGCGTACTAAACTTAGATTCGGTGATCTTTGAACCACTATCTAATTCTTTGGCTCTAAGTTTTCTCTCGGTGGATTTTAAACTCAAATCGCTCGGAGAGTGGGTTGCTCAACAATCTTCTCAGAATCAAACGGAGCAGCCATCAGACAAAGCCGACGCAGGTTGGCTATTTATAGCCACATCCTTCCCAGATGGGAAATAACCATTTTGGACACGAGGTCCAGCCAATGGCCAACCGACACGTTCACAACAGTCGGATTTTTGAGCAACGGTAACATTACTTGAGGAACAAGTAATGCTAACTCCGCGGTCCGAGGCAAATCTCTTGTAGCGAAGAAGATCACAGTCTTTTGCTGGCAAGTATTTGCTCGGAGCACAAAGAGATTTCTCTCACAGCTTCCATAAGATTTGGGTTTAGCATCAGAGAATCAAAGCTTCGAACACTATACCCCTCTTAATAGTACGGTTGTCCTATGACTCAATGAAAGAAGAAGAACAACGAAATAAATGCTACGTCTTCACTTCGTCTTCATTCTTCCTCGAATGCAGTCATTTGCTTCGAACATGCACCGAACCAATTGCTTGGGATTCGGCAATTTTTATGGGTTTTTTTGATAGCTTTATCTTCGGTGATAACCTTCACTTCCGCGCAAGGAGATTATCTTCCTCGTTTGCATCAAACTCCTCGATACTTCAGGGACCTGTTACTCTGTGTGCACTAGCAAACACATAAGTCCCATACTGTTTATGTCAAGAAACTCCAAAACATAAGGCGCCTATCATTGCACCAACAATCTCCCCCTTTTTGGACGATTGTTGACAAAACAGATAATCATCGAAGTGAAGAGAGATAATGAAGTGTAACTTGAACAAGAGTGAACTTGTGTTACTTAACTCGATGATGAAATATACTCCCCTAGATGTATGTAGATTCAATTGATATACAATTAAGTTCCTTGCAATTCATTTGAGTAAGTGGAGGATTTTCAATCATACGAGGTAATGATTCGCACTGATGTTAGATAATCCAACGAGAATGTAGTGCAATCATTCATGACTTCTGTTAATAATTCCACCTGCAAAACAATAAGCTTAGATAATATAGTGCAACAGGGGGTATTAATATTACAGCTCATAACAAAAGTTTTACAACAGAGCACATGAGATGGCATAAATTATCTCAAAAGATAGAGCGAATAAACACAAAGAACAAATCCAACAGAGCAAAACTATTGAAACTCTTGATGTTATCTACCCCTTTTTGTCAACTAGTGTAAAAAGGTGACAAAAACATGACTGTCAAAAGGTGAATATGATTCACTTTGAGGCATCACCGGAGGAACTGCCTGAAGAAGTTTCTGATTCGGAAGTGTCTGGAATATCTTCATCTTCAGCAGCAGCAGCAGTTCCTTCAAGACTGGCTTGGTGCTTAGAAGAGGAAGGCACATTTGGACCAGCCTCATGAGTCTTGCAAGATAGAGGATTTACTTAAGCAGGTTATTCAATAGGCAATGTAGCTTCTGATTCGTCGAGTAATTTGCGCAGCTGAATCCGAAGTAAATTCGTTGTTGGTTCACGAGCTGGCAAAGGTGGAGTGGTGCAATCTTGAAAATCTTCATCAGTGAACCTTTGGTCAATGTACTGATAGAGTTCTTGGAGGTGAGAGTTGCTGAGTTGCTTCTTGGAGAAAAATTTCCGAAGCAATTTCCATAAATGCTTCTTGTTTTCTGCTGTGATCATGTGCACTATTTTTGTTCGGTTGTGTATGGCATTTAGTTCGGCTGCGAGATGCTCTCTCTTGACGATCTTTGGCCATATGTTTCAGTAGCAACTGTTGAGTGCGCATGCTTACTTCAAGATGTGAAGGAGGCTGAGTGTTCGGCAAGAGATCACATTGAGGTAGCTTGGGTCCATTGAAGGTAGTATGATAAGTACTTGACATGGGAGCTTTTCCCGAGGAGAAATCTTCCATAACTCTCAGTGTATCACGCACATGAGGAATGGGGCTTTTATGGCTGACCTTGGCAAGACATTCGGTCTTCATTGCATAGTCAATCACCTTCTAAATCCAGGGCGCATACATCTTGATGGTTTTTGGACTCTGAGATGAATCCATGAGTATGCACAAAAACATGTCTTCGGCATCGAAGATATACCCTTGTGAGATGGCATGTATGGTGTTCCGAAGAACATCTGAGATAGCATTATCAGTATTCACCCCAGCCAAGGACAGAGGGTGTATGTGAGAATGTGATATCATGTCTGATTGTCGAATGTCAAGTGCTCAGGCAGAGGAGGACCATTGTAGTCACGAATCTTATCTTCATCCATTGTACATCGAAAATCTTCATCAGAGATGGCATCAATGTTCTGAACCCGAATCTCAGTTTTTTCATGCTCAAACCGAGGGAAATGAAAGTGTGGCACAAAGTCCATGGCCGAGCATTTGATTCGTTTTCCTTCAGTCATCCATTCCATAATCCACCTTTTGCTATCTGACTCATCTCCGGAGATATATAAGGTTGCATAAAATTGAAGGATAATCTCCCTGTTCCATGAATGTTGATAGCCCAAGAAATGCGTGAGACCATAGTCTTCGATGTTTTGCAGAATTTGATTGAAACAACCGATGTTCTTCATAGCAGCAAAGTCTAGGAACTCATGAGGGAAAATCTTCAGGCTGTCATAAAGAATTCGTGAATAATATATAGCCTGTTCCTGAGTCCAAAACGAAGGAGGTTCAGACGTACTGGCCTTGTTGTAAGGACTTTCTTGAAAGAAAACTGGATGAGTGTTTCTGTTGAACAAAGGCCCATTGACGCCAACGCCGATGGAAAACAGAGGCAGTCGCTCGCGAGTATAGGGGTACTTGAGTTCATCTTCAACAGAAATCACTTCATCGGCATAGATGACGGAATTTGAATGATGAGCTGACGCAGATTTTGCTGCAGAAGGATCAACATTCGAGGTTCTTCGTGCAGTGTCGAGTGAGATCCTCAAGGGAGAGGGATTTAATACTTGTTCAGGAGCTGAGTCAGGCACCGTAGCTTTATCAGTCATTGGGGGCTGTTGTGGATTTGCTTCAGATGTAGCTAGAGCAATAGAGGGTGGAACCGAATCATGAGAAGCTTGTTGTTCAGATCGAAGAATTTCACCTTCTTCGGACACTTGGTGCTGAGAGGGATTTGCTTTATGAACTGGAGAAACCACATGCACTGCTTCAGTTGGCCTTGGCGAAGTTGACTCATTTGCAACTGGTTCATGAGCAACCAAAGGACTTGCTTGTACATGAGAATTTTCTCTCGGTGCCTCAGTATCAGGAGGAGGAGCATTTTTCTTCGCAATCTTCTTCTTCTTCTTCGACGGATCAAAGTGCCCTTTTACCAGATCATTATAACCAAACATGTCGGCTTGGTGATCAAGGCAAATCTTGCGAACATCCAGATCCGAATGAAATTCCAACCTTATGTGCCGAAGGACTTTCAACTCTTTATTGATATGGTCATATGATTCTTCAAGTTGCTTTATGACAAACTTGGATTTTGCATTCATCATATGGGTGTCAAGCTCCTTGAGTTGGCCAGTGAGCTAATTGATCTCAACTAAATCATTTCTCAAATCTTGAATCAGATCAGATGCTTGAGAAATAACTTCAGGGGGAATGGGCAAAGATGCCACTTCTCCATCAAACAAATCATCGATAAATCTATCTAGCTGCTCCATGATGAAGGTATGGTCTAAGGAATGTGGTGCAATAGAGACATTTTGAGGCTGAGCAGTGGTCTAAGCCGTAGGAGCAGTGTGTGCAAAATTTTGCTCGGCCAGAGGCAATGATGCCAATGGTTGAGTCAGTTTTGGAGCAAATTGTGCAGCCTTTTCCTTCACAACATCAGTACTTGGAACATTTTGCTTTGCAGCAGGGCCTTTTATTTGCGTAATCTTTTGCCTCGGCAGTTGTTCTCCTTGCTTAGCAGAGCCAACAGGTGCTTGGACTACTACACCTTGCAAGTTAATTGCATTAGGATGAGGATCTCTATTCACTTTGTCAACCATAGTGACAATGGTATGAGGCGTCTTTCTTTTCAGACGAATCTTCTTCGGAGGTGCAACTGGGACGACACTTTATCGAAGATCAGGCATAATAGTGGACGTAGTCACATTTACTTGTTCGGAGAGAGTTGCATCAATTTCTTCTCGAGTGAGCGGGGGATCATCTCTATCAGAAGAGTCACTTTGGTGTTCAACAGGCTTAGCTGGCCTTTTCCTCGGGGCACTCTTCTTCTTCAGTTCAGCAGATTTTGGATCATATTTGATCTTCATTGCGCGGTTTACTTTTCCTTCAACCTTTTTCTTCTCAACGCCTGATTTGATGAGATGACGATTTTCTTCTTCCCTGGCTTGATCTTTCGCGGCCTTCTTGGCTTGCTTTTCAGCATTCTTGAGGCGCTTGGCCTTTTCTTTCGGATACGAATCGGGAGTCATGGTGGATGACTCATGAGCATCAGGAGGTGGTGGAGGCCTCTGCTGTGGTTCACCTGCCCGGATGAGCCCAATCTCACGGTAGTCACCCCATGGGGGATGGAAAGCAAAGTTCATGGCATACCAAGGATGAACCATCTTGTAGTTAAACCACTTCCTTACCAAGTGGCGCCGAATCTTTTGCACACGTCCTTTTCTCTAAGTGGAATCTTCTCCAGGTACAGTGTTATATTCATCGTGAGAGACAAGCTCAGGTGTATTTTGACTGGTTGCCTGCCACCTCTCCTCTTCTTCAAAGCATCTGCCTCTTGTTCATCTGCATTTGGTTCGGATATTTCCCTCTTGCTGGATGACGGGCCTCCTGTTGGGAGCTTTGCATTCAATGCTTTTGATTCATCAACCGTTCCCATGAGAGCCTTTTGATCATCAGCCATACTATGTACCTTGGCAGAATCTGCAACAGACTGCATTCACCTGTGAAGAGAATAGGTACGATGGAAAATCGGGACAGGGTCACAAATGCTCACAGTGAAAGTTTTCTCGAACAAAAAGTTTTTGAGGAAGTATCAGATGCAGATTTTGAGAGATTTCTCAAAAGAATGAAACATATAAATCGAGCTAGTAGAACTGAAGAAGAATACTAGACAACGATCTTGTCATTTCATTCGAACGAAGCATAACACAAACCCTAGATCTGATGGATTCGGATGCGAGGAAGATGTAACACCCCAAAATTTTGACCTTGATTTATTAATTAAAATTTTTGCCAGGAAATTAAATTTTTATTTTCTGGTTTTATTAATTTCAGATCACTCTGTTCCTCTGAATTTTTTTGAGTTGTTCCTTCTAGGTGGGAACCTTTCAAAAATATTGTCGGACTTGTATATCTTCCCAAGACCATTACTTTTTTTTTATCAGTGGAATTATCTCTACAATTATTTTTCCTGAGCTTTATTTCTTTTAAAATGATTTTTCATAAGCTTAGAGTTCCATTTGCACTACAACCTATTTAAATATTTCTTTAAAATTTCCGCCAAAATTTGGAGATGTCAGTAGATGCATATAATTCATTTCTATGCAAAAACCCATTGAGGTTCTTTGGTAAATTTGAGCAAATCATCCTCATCTTCATTCTGGTTCAGTTTGGTGATTTGCAATCAGAGCCATATTTTATCTTGCCCTATTGCCCTTGATTTTCTCTCACCTTATAGACCAGCCTACCAAAACCTTAAGTCCAGGAGATTGGACCCATTGGAGTATTTTTGGTCCATGCAATAATGCCCTTTATTTTCTGTCCAGATTTGGTTTTCTCAAAAACTTGCACTACGGAGTTTTTGTTTTTGGCAAACCAACATTGCCACCCTCTTTATCATCTAAAGAGACTCTGATCTGGAGATTTTGGCCACCAGAAAGGATGCCCAGATGTCCATGGCATTCTGTCGAGCACCTTGTGTGCATGGCCAGATTTGATATAGTTTTAGTTTGCATTATGAACTTAATCCTCGACCCAACAACCATGTCCATTAAGCTCCTAGCTACCTCTAACCTGGCCTGTTAATTCCCAGCCTCATCCAGGGCCCCCTAGCATGCTTTTAGCATTTCTTGAAACACATGGCGTGCATGCTCGAAGCGGCGGCTTGAGCGCTGTTTTGCACGCGTGTGTGCTTTCGAGACGCGCGTCTACGCCGCCGCCCTCCGCGCCCGTTACGATCATTTACCTCGCCACCAATGCGCCTGACCCCTCCCTCGTCAGCAGAGTCGCCTGCCCTCCTGCACCTACGCCACCACCGCAAGCCGCCACCGCCATCCCTTGACCCTACGCCATGGACAGGCGCAGCCAAGCCACTAAGGATGACGGCTGCCCTACCGAACAGCTCGAGCTCATCCACGAGCCCGACCGCTAGTGCTTGTCGCCGCCACGTCGCCCTGCCAGCAACAGAACGGCGGTTCGCCGGCGTTCTTATCCACGGCCGCGGGAACCGACCTCTCCGAGCTATAAATAGCCCTCCCGATCACGCCTAAGCTCGTCAGCAGCCTTATTCAAGTGGTAGGAAGCCCCCTTCTTCCCAGTTTGGCCAGAGGCCATCATCTCTCCCATCTCCGGTGAGTTCGGCCGCCGCCGCGCTCCGGTAAAAATCAAGCCAAGGCCGAGGCCCCTAGCCTCTCCCATGCTCCCATCCTTTTCTCCTTGACCTTGCAGAGCCACCCACCTCTCAAACCCGATCGGGAGCCACCGTAGCTCGAGACCCGATCCACCAGAAGCCACTGCCTCGGGTCATGGAGTTTCGCCGGGCGGCGACTTTGTCCCTCATCGACCTTCTCTCGACCCTTTGGGAGGACCGCCTGGATGGCGGATCCATCCCTGCCCTCGGAATCCCGTGGGGAGCCGCCGTTCGTCGGCGGCAATCGCCGGAGCTCCGCATCTGCTCGGCCAGAAAAGAAAGAAGGCGCGGGCGACTGGTCAAGCCTGACCAGTGGGCCCGAAGGACCCACTGTCACTGACCCAGCGACGACCCGCGTTGGCTTTAGTGGAAGCGTCAAACCCCGAGTACGTTTCCTCCTGTTTCAAAACGATATTACTCCCCGAACCGTTTTCTTTTTCTGATTTTTATTAAAAACAGATTTTTGACTAAACTTTGACTGGCTGTAACTTTTTAAATATAAGACCAATTGATTTGATTCTCTTTCTGTTGTTTCTCAAAATTTGTCTAGTTTATGTTCATATTTATTTGAAAATTTTCCAAACAACTTTTTTGTACTATTTTGGAACTATGTGTTAATTTAAATTTTCGTAAAATAGGATTTTGGAGAGGAAGGCAACTTTCAAAAGGAGCACCCCACTTACATACTCTTGAAGGCAAGCATTCTGAACCCCAGCATAATATTTGTTATGTGTCGTTTGATGCAAATACAACACCACTTTGAAGCGAAGTATTCGGTATTTTATGTGGTGCTATGAACATATTCATGAGTGCATAATAATGATTCCTTGCTGTTGGAATTTGATATGCTTATGATAGTAATCACCCTCGTATGCCTTTCATGCCTATCGGAAGGAATCCGGGAAAGTCTCTGTCTTGGGTAGACACAAGCTTGTCTCTAGTTCTTCGTCGAGACGTTATGTCCGGTAAGGCATGGTGAGGTATGATGAGTGGTGATTCTGTCTGATTGGTGTGAAATATATTTCTTATGCTTATCATGCAGGAAATGCTTTAACCTCCTAAGTCGACCGTAGATTGAGTCTTGTACCAGTAACCCCCATACTTGTTTCGTACTAGCGCTTGTCCCTGCCATAGGTAGGGTACGGTTCAGTAAGTTGTCAACCCCTTCCTAGCACACACCATACAGAGAGGCCATGGTGGAAGATACCGGCTGCATCCGGTAGACATGCCACCTGGTCCGAAGGCATGGGTGTTTACAGTTGGAGCCGAGGGGTAGCTCCCTAGTTTCTTGTGGCGTTATAAATTTTGTGATCCCATGCTAGTCGAGGTTGTAGCCTCCCCACTTAGAGTTTTGCTTAACGGGTGTCATGGGTGATTCCAGATACCGGTAAGTTTGGCTGGTGTGTGCGGTCAGGTGTGTTTTCAATTAAAAGATCGTAGACGGAATTAGTCCCGATGGACTAAAGGAATCCGTTACTCGTGTGTAAAGAGTACACCCTCTACAGAGATTATATCTATTCAAATAGCCGTGTCCATGGTTAAGGATTACAGTTTGGGATGGGTCAAGTGTCAGTCTTAGTGTCGGTCTTCCAAGAAAAAAAATTGCTAAGCCAGACCATGTATCATGACTTGTTACTCATGATGATTATGATTACTATTATTATGGACTAACCATTTACATTATTTGAATTATTGAGTACCGCTGGGACGGTACTACCTCCGGGATATTCACTGTGATTATTCTCTTATAAGCCCTTTATGTGGTGTCGCTCAGACGCCCGACTGTGGGATGCTTGTTATTTCTTTTATTTATAAGCCCTTTATGTGGTGTCGATCGCCTCACCTTTGGTATGCTTGTTATTTCTTTTATTTATAAGCCCTTTATGTGGTGTCGCTCGACGCCCGATCGTGGCATGCTTGTTATTTATTTTATTTATAAGCCCTTTTTGTGGTGTCGCCAGACGCCTTGTGAGGCATGCTTTATATTATTATCCTTCGGTAAACGCTTCGGACACCCGATCGGTGCATTTTTATTGCTACTCCTTTATTGCATATTCATGTTGTATAAGAATAACTTGCTTGCGTGCATCATGGATTTTTTATTTCATGATCGACGTTGTGATCATGAAATATTTTAGAGCATGATTATCATTCATTATGTTATACCTGTGTTCAAAATGTTTGCGAGTACATTCAAAGTACTCACTGGCTTGTCCCTGGCTATTGTCTTGGCCAGATTTCTTGCGTGGAGAGGAGCGTTGCGATGACAGCCCCGGAACCTACACAATGGCGATAGCAGCCTCGCGAAGATAGCAGTTATCCAGGTCAGTTGTTCCTGTGGGAAATGGAGTCCCATAGACGCTGATGAACCGCAAACCGCTTCCGCCATCAACCACTAGAAACCATTTGTTGTACTCATAGGCCAGAATGGTCTTGTACTACACATCTTGCTTTTTTTTCTTTTTGCTTGGAGTTTCTGTATCAAGTTGGTGTCTCACTAGCTAACAGTAATCCTGGGGCCGGTGAGCACAAGGGCCATTTTCTAGAAAATTAATATCCTAGAAAAACTGGTCGCGACAACCTTGGTATCAGAGCCAGGCTGACCATTGGCTAATCCTATCTTAGACAGGTCGATAAACCTAGATTAACCAATCCACCAGACCTTAACCTAACCCCGACCAAGCTTCTCGTGTAAGATAGCCACACAGTGACTCCGACACCTTTTGGCAGTCGGTGCCCAACCTATCGGCATAGCCTTTGTCGATCACGCGCATGATGACCGACACCTAAATAGTCTCTTTTCGCGTGCAGAAGGAAGGCTCCGTCCCCTTTTTCTATAAAAAGGGCACGCTAGCCTCAACCCAGCAGAGCACAACCTCTTCCCCAAACCGAGCTATAATGCCTGCCCCCCTTGTGCACAATGAGACCACAGCAACCAACCTTGGAGGTTTTGCGACCGTTCTAGCAAACCTCACTCGCCGTGCCTTTGCATTAGAAGAGCCCCCAGAATATGTTGTGTACCAAGGATCCATGAACGGCGAGAAGTCAGTAGACCCTAATTGTGCCACTGGGCACGCCCATGGTAGGGGTCTATCGCGGAAACGCCCCTACAGGTTCACCGGAAGGACAACTTCCTTTGAGCCATAAGCCATCCAACTAGCTGCTCGAGAGGCTATAGTTCAACTCCGGCACTTGTCGCCCAGAGTTAACTGTCGCTCGTTCTACTACTACCCCAGCCGTGACGGGTATGGTAGGTCACCCCAGGTTGCCAACGGAGATCACGAGGCGGATCCTGCATTGTTGCACCTGGTGCGCTATGTCAGTGCACTAGAGGAACTGTTCGATCAAGTCACCCTTGATTTAACCGTAGCTCGTGGAGAACTGGTTCGCCGAGCCCCGGCAAGAGGAGAAGATGAGCCCGACACTGACAACCCAGTCGTGCTATTCGGACAACCAATCGAGTCCTTGAGATCTGCTCCAGCCATCGACCAAAATACTTTGGTGTCCCCAGAAGTGCTTCGTCGCCTTTTGGGAACACGCTCCAACGGGATTGTGGCCAACAACCCCCGCGATGGTCATCATCTCTACCCCGACCCTGCAGCCCGACAACTCCATCCAGCTAACCCCGACGGTGAAACCCGTGGAGAAGCCTCGGCGTCCACAAGGCACGCCCGCTTAGATATTAACGAGGTAGACTAAGTCACTCGAGTAGTACCGAGCCTTAGTATTTCTACGCCCTGTAATTGTGTGATCCTGTATCGCCATAATTAATGCAGCCTGCTTGTGTGCCTCTATTTTGAATAGTAACCATGCATAAGTATGTTGGCGTACGGTTGCATTTTAATTCCGGGCGTAGCTACCAAAAACCACCCCAACGACGCCCACAGTAATACATCACTTGTGTGAGATATGTGTATTTGTGGCATTGACCCCGACCCCATAGAGCAGATTCGACAAATTAGTTGCCCCACACCGTAATCAATAACCCAGCCCCAATGCTATATAAAAGGCCACCTCGTGACCTTACCAAGTATCCCGCACCTTGTGCACAACCCTCACAGCCATTCCTTGCCATGCCGAGCCCTAGTATTTATCTGAGAACTCCAGATGCAACCCCAGGTAGCTTTGTTAAAATATTGTGGGAATTTACCTGCAATACCATGAGTTCTACCCATCCACCCCAGTACGAGTTGATCAAATCGAGGATCACCCCATCCACCTCGAAATATTGGGCAGCGGTGCACATCCCTCCCGCAAACCCAAACCAAGACCCAACGGAAGTCTCCTTTGTGGGGAAATCTATGCCGACTCTGCAGATGGCCATAGAACCTGCTGCGTACGAAGCGCTTGCTCGCCTTCGATTCGCGGTACCCTATGCCAGCGAACGAGGGTATTATTACTTCCTGAGTCGTGCAGCACTCGGAGAAGTACATCTTTTCCCGGTGGACGAATCGAGAGAGACCCAGTACTGACCAACCTTGCCCAGTATGTCATCGCTCAAGAGCGTTTGACCCAGTGAGTAATGGGTTATCTCCAGATCCTCGCTGATTTAAATCCTCAGATCGCTAGTGGCGGAACCATCGAGGCCCGACCAGAGAGACGCATTCATCGACTAGTCAATCCGCTTCCTCCGATAGAAGAGGAGTGTGCCCCAGTACCAGAGACGTTTTCTCAGGACCCTGTCTATTTACCGTTCTTATTGTAGACATCACTGCTATGTTTAGTGCCCCAGCATTTATTTGTGTGTTGTAGTTTATGCGTTGTGTCCTAAATTTGTGCGAATAATTAAATATTTGGTTTTGATTAATGAGAGTGGTTTTTACTGCTGTTAATTTGGATTAACTAATTTCACTCTCGGTAAATTCTGAAGTGAGATTTTTTCTCTGAGTGGTTGCAGCGTATATCTCTCCACGACATAGATTTTTCTTCACGCGACACCAATAGGCCAGGCGCACAACCACAACCACTTTCGACCACATGCACTAATTGCAAATCCACGTGCACACTTTGCACCTAGCGATCACCTCCCTAGCACACCACAGTCTCTGAAGGAGAGATTTGTGGGTAATTATTCGGGTGCAAGTTGCCTCCAGCACACTGACAATAGTTAGCACCCGACATCGCACTTAATCCTCATGATCACCGTCACCGCGGAGAGCTAACACTCGAGCAACAGCATCACGACGATCATCGAGGATCATCACGCACAAGAGCACGCAGAACCCCAGCAATGCCGCCAACCCTCCGCACACCAGGATCATGTACCATTCCGGCATCACCTCCGCCATTAGAGCCTCGTCTCGAGCTCCTACAAACAGAAATGGAGGAGAAGGAAGGAGAAGGAGAAGCAAGGCCAGGTGTGAGGAAGAAGAAGGAAGCACCTCAGACATTTTATAGCTCGAGATCGGTGTACGGTGGGCGAAGTCCACCAGCGCCGCTTGTTGCTCGATCGCCGGTGTTCGAGGCCGAATCCATGGCAGTGCTAACAGCAAAGACCGCCCATGAGGTGAGTGCACGCTGCACCAAAGAATTAGCGCTGCCACAAGACTACCGCGAGACGACCTAGATGCTCTACGCGCTAGATGTTGCCGGTGGAGAAAGCGCGGGAAAGCGCGCGAGAGAGAGAGAGAGAGGAAGAAGAGAGAGCCAGAGGTAGAAGAAGAGACTGACAGTGGGCCCCGGGTCCACCTGTCAGAGAAAGCTTTCTTGTGCTCTAAGATGCGACCAACGTATTTTAGAAATTTAGAATTTTATTCTAAATTTAACCAGAAGTAGAAATTTCTCGTTTTACCCCCAACCATAGGTTTTTCCATGCAGCGCCAGTATTCCACACGGTAGTTTTACACCACCTAATTGCCCACCCACTATAGCCACATTTTATTACATGAGTGGGATGTTTTTTTTCGTGATATTACTTTGAGATAGTAGGAGTAATTCTTTTCAAACAGCCCTTAGCAAATCTCGAGGATGAGATTTTTTTTGGGGGGTAGTGTTGTAACACCCCAAAATTTTGACCTTGATTTATTAGTTAAAATTTTTGCCAGGAAATTAAATTTTTATTTTCTGGTTTTATTAATTTCAGATCACTCTGTTCCTCTGATTTTTTTGAGTTGTTCCTTCTAGGTGGGAACCTTTCAAAAATATTGTTGGACTTGTATATCTTCCCAAGACCATTTCTTTTTTTTTATCAGTGAAATTATCCCTACAATTATTTTTCCTGAGCTTTATTTCTTTTAAAATGATTTTTCATAAGCTTAGAGTTCCATTTGCACTACAACCTATTTAAATATTTCTTTAAAATTTCCACCAAAATTTGGAGATGTCGATTAGATGCATATAATTCATTTCTATGCAAAAACCCATTGAGGTTCTTTGGAAAATTTGAGCAAATCATCCTCATCTTCATTACAGTTCGGTTTGTTGATTTGCACTTTATGACCATATTTTATCTTGCCCTATTGCCCTTGATTTTTCTCCTGCTTATAGACCAGCCTACCAAAACCTTAAGTCCAGGGGCTTGGACCCATTGGAGTATTTTTGGTCCATGCAATAATGCCCTTTATTTTCTGTCCAGATTTGGTTTTCTAAAAAACTTGCACTAGGGAGTTTTTGTTTTTGGCAAACCAACCTTGCCACCCTCTTTATCATCTAAAGAGACTCTGATCTGGAGATTTTGGCCACCAGAAAGGATGCCCAAATGCCCATGGCATTCGGTCGAGCACCTTGTGTGCATGGCCAGATTTGATATAGTTTTTAGTTTGCATTATGAACTTGATCCCCTAACCCAACAACCATGTCCATTAAGCTCCTAGCTACCTCTAACCTGGCCCTGCTAATTCCCAGCCTCATCCAGGCCCCCTAGCATGCTTTAGCATTTTGCGAAACACATGGCGTGCATGCTCGGGCGCGGCCGAGGCTGCTTGCAGCGTTTTGCGATGTTTCGAGACGCCCGGCGTCTCGCGTCTGCCGCCCTCGCGCCTGTTCGATCATTTACCCCTCGCCGCCAACGCGCCCGACCCCTCCCTCATCCCAGTAGTCGCCTGGCCCTCACGGCACCCCACAGCGCCACCACCGCAAGCCGCCACTGCCGCCGCTTGCCACCTACGCCATGGACGGCACCGCCTCGAGGCACTCCAAATACGCCAACCCTCTGGAACAGCTTCGAGCTCATCCACGAGCCCCGTCGCTAGCGCGCCGCTTACGCCGTAAGCCAAAGCAATAGAACGGCGGTTCGTCGGCGTTCTTATCCACGGCCGAGGGAACCGAACACTCCGAGCTATAAATAGCCCTCCCGATCACGCCTAAGCTCGTCAGCAGCCTTATTCAAGTGGTAGGAAGCCCCCTTCTTCCTAGTTTGGCCAGAGGCCATCATCTCTCCCATCTCCCGGCCGAGTTCGGCCCGTAGCCGCTTCTCGGTAAAAATCCGGCCAAGGCCGGGAGGCCCCTAACCTCTCCCATGCTCCCATCCTTTTCTCCTTGACCTTGCAAGCCACCCGCCTCTCAAACCCGATCGGGAGCCACCGTAGCTCGAGACCCCACGATCGACAGAAGCTCCCACCGTCTGCTGCCGGAGCTCGCCGCGGGTGACTCCCTTTGTCCCCACGACCCTCTCGACCTTTGGGAGGACCGCAGAACTGGCGGATCCATCCTGCACTTGGAATCCCGTGAGGGAGTCGCCGTTAAATCGGCGGCAATCGCGAGCTCCGCCTACTTCTCGGCTAGAAGAGAGAAAGAAGGCGCGAGCGTGGTCAAACCTAACGATGGGCCGAAGGACCCACTATCGATGACTCAGCGATGACCAGCGCTGGCTTTTAGTGGAAGCATAAAACCCAGTCGTTTCCTCCTGTTTGAAAACGTATTACTCCCCGAACCGTTTTCTTTTTCTGATTTTTATTAAAAACAGATTTTTGACTGACTTTGACTGGCTGTAACTTTTTAAATATATGTCCAATTGATTTGATTCTTTTTCTGTTGTTTCTCAAATTTTGTCTAGTTTATTTTAATATTTATTTGAGAATTTTCCAAACAACTTTTTTGTACTGTTTTGGAAGTATGTGTTAATTCATATTTACATAAAATAGGATTTTGGAGAGGAAGGCAACTTTCAAAAAGAGCACCCCACTTACATACTCTTGAAGGCAAGCATTCTGAACCCTGGCATAATATTTGTTGTGTGTCGTTTGATGCAAATACGACACCACTTTGATGCGAAGTATTCGGTACTTTATGTGGTGCTATGATCATATTCATGAGTGCATAATAATGATTCCTTGCTGTTGGAATTTGATATGCTTCTGATAGTAATCACCCTCGTATGCCTTTCATGCCTATCGGAAGGAATGCAGGAAAGTCTCTATCTTGGGTAGAGGCGAGGCTTGTCTCTAGTTCTTCGTCGATACGGTTATGTCCGGTAAGGCATGGTGAGGTATGATGAGTAGTGATTTTGTCTGATTGGTGTGAAATATATTTCTTATGCTTATCATGCAGGAAATGCTTTAACCTCTTGAGTCGACCGTAAACCGAGTCTTCTTCCAGTAACCCCTATACTTGTTTCGTACTACCACTTGTCCCTGCCATAGGTAGGGTACGGTTCAGTAAGTTGTCAACCCCTTCCTAGCACACACCGTACAGAGAGACCATGGTGGAAGATACCGGCTGCATCCGGTAGACATGCCACCTGGTCCGGGGCATGGGTGTTTCGGTTGGAGCCGAGGGGTAGCTCCCCTAGTTCTTGTGGCGTTATAAATTTTGTGATCCCATGCTAGTCGAGGTTGTAGCCTCCCCACTTAGAGTTTTGTAGCTTGGTGTCGTGGGTGATTCTGAACCACCCGGTAAGTTAGGTTGGTGTGTGCGGTCAGGTGTGTTTTCAATTAAAAGATCATAGAAGGAATTAGTCCCGATGGACTAAAGGAATCCGTTAGTCGTGGGTAAATAGTACACCCTCTGCAGAGATTATATATATTCGAATAGCCGTGTCCATGGTTAAGGACTACAGTCTGGGATGGGTCAAGTGTCGTTCTTCGGAGAATTTTTTTTTGCTAAGCCAGAACATGTATCATGACTTGTGACTCATGATGATTATGATTACTATTATTATGGACTAACCATTTACATTATTTGAATTATTGAGTACCCCTGGGACGGTACTACCTCCGGGATATTCATTGTGATTATTCTCGTATAAGCCCTTTATGTGGTGTCGCTCAGACGCCCGACTGTGGGATGCTTGTTATTTCTTTTATTTATAAGCCCTTTATGTGGTGTCACTCAGACGCCCGACTATGGCATGCTTGTTATTTCTTTTATTTATAAGCCCTTTATGTGGTGTCGCTATCGGGCCTGGATCGCGGCGTATTTGTAACATGCTTGTTATTTCTTTTATTTATAAGCCCTTTTTGTGGTGTCGCTCGTAGGCCTTGATCGAGGTATGCTTTATATTATTATCCTTCGAGGCATCGCTTGGACACCCGATCGGTGCATTTTATTTCTACTCCTTTATTGCATATTCATGTTGTATAAGAATAACCTGCTTGCGTGCATCATGGATTTTTATTTCGTGACTGACATTGTGATCATGAAATATTTCAGAGCATGATTATCATTCATTATGTTATACCTGTGTTCAAAATGTTTGCGAGTACATTCAAAGTACTCATTGGCTTGTCCCTGGCTATTGTCTTGGCCAGATTTCTGCGTTGCGATGACAACCCCGAAACCTACGCAATGGCGATAGCAGCCTCGCGAACATAGGAGTTATCCAGGTCAGCTGTTGCTGTGGGAAATGGAGTCCCATAGACGCTGATGAACCGCAAACCGCTTCTGCCATCAACCACTAGAAACCATTTGTTGTACTGATAGACCAGAATGGTCTTGTACTACACATCTTGCTTTTTTTTCTTTTTGCTTGGAATTTTTGTATCAAGTTGGTGTCTCATCAGCTAACAGTAATCCTGGGGCTGGTGAGCACAAGGGCCATTTTCTAGGAAATTAATATCCTGGAAAAGCCGGTCGCGACAGAAGAACTACAAACCACATCCGCACTAGAAAGGTAAAAATTTAGATCTAAGCACCATGGTAAATCTGGAGAAAATTAACCATGGACAAACTCGAAACATGAAGGATGGAAGTCCGAGTACAAACTACACGTACCCTAGCTCGATGACATGGAGCAACTACGGCGGCACGAGGAAGAAGATGTCCCGCGGCGGCGTGGAATGACTCCGGTGACCTCTTTCCGGCAGCTAAGCGGCAAAGGGGTCGTCGTCGTCGAGCTCAAGGTGGAGCACTGCGGCGAGGTTTTCTGTGGAGAGACGGCGAGGAGAAAGAAGGTAAAGGAGGAAGAAAGGAGCGGTGCGGTTTAAATAGGCGAAAGAAAATTTTGCACGTGGACGGCCTCTAGGCTGAGACGATTGCGATTCAACAGATAGGATGGACTGGCAATTGATGTTGTACGTGGTAACCATCAAAGATCGTGGTAAAATTGAGCATTTGCAGCGGAACATCACAAACTGGAAAAGATAGATCAGAGGGAAAACAGGGTCCTAGGCATTTTAGTCAGACAGAAACACAAACACATGAGCAAGTAGCTATGAGAGAAATGCATTCGGCCAGAAACCAAATCCATCGAATGAAGAGAAATCCAATGAATGGAAACTGTGGTGGCGTAACCCACCGTATAAGAACTGTATGACCCCGAGCATCACACAATTATCATGACACCCGGCTAGTCTAGTTCTTCGTTAATGTATTCATTCTCAGAAAGAAAATTTCACTTTGTCGAAATTTTCAAACTCTTCGAGTGTTATGCACCCATTCCTTCTAAGATGTGGAAGTGTTAGCACGGGTGCCGAGTCCAGTCTTACCACGTTTGTGAAGTCTAGCATATTTAGCTCACACCGTAAAGCACATAATCGTTTCTCATTGAGAGGCTTGGTGAAAATATTAGCGAGATTGTGTTCGGTCTTGATGTGATTTATGATAATATCCTCCCGAGCAACATGATCACGAATAAAATGGTGTCTGATGGCAATATGCTTCGTGCGAGAATGCTGCACAGGATTATGTGCAATTTTGATGGCACTCTCATTATCATAATATAGAGGGATATGCTTGACCTTGATGCCATAATCCTTCAGTGTTTGCTTCATCCACAATAACTGAGTGCCACAAGCGCCAGATGCAATATATTCGGCCTCAGCCGTAGAGAGAGATACAGAATTTTGCTTCCTTGAAGACCAACAGACGAACGATCTACCGAGGAAATGACATGTCCCCGAGGTAGATTTCCTATCAACCAAGTCACCAGCCCAATCTAAGTTTGAATAACCAACAAGATCAAACTGTTCTCCCTTAGGATACCATAAACCTAAGGTGGGGGTGTGAGCCAAATATCTCAGAATGCGCTTGACTGCTTGGTGATGCGATTTCGATGCAGCTTGATAGTGGGCACACATGCAAACACTAAACATAATGTTAGGTCTGGATGCACAAACGTAAAACAGAGATCCAATCATCAAACGATAGGATTTCTGATCATAGTCCTTACCATACACATCTGCATCTAGCTTACCATTCTGGCATTGGAGTTTTATAGCCCTTCATTTTGGAGTCTTGCATTTTGAACTTCTTCAGGCACTCTTTCAGATACTTCTCCTGCGAGATGAAAATGCCATTTTCTTGTTGACGAATTTGCATTCCGAGAAAGAATTTGAGTTCACCCGTCATGGACATTTGATATTTGTCGGACATCATTTCACCGAATTCTAAGCTTCAAGCATTGTTAGTACAGCCGAACATAATATCACCCACATATATTTGACAAACAAATAAATCATTGTTAACAACACGAGTGAAAAGTGTGGGATCTGTGGATCCTGGCCTGAACCCTTTGTCAAGCAAAAACTTCTTCAGGGTGTCATACCACAGTAGTTAGCGAAACGAGTGCGAGAACGAGTTGTGGGCCAATAACCTGGATTCTCAATTTCATTGAGAATTAGTGAAGGATCAACTCGATTTGCCACACTAGGAAGAGCATTTTCTTCGTGATGGTCATTATAGTCAACATGAGTGTTGCTGTCATCATTTCCTTTAGGATTGGCATGTTGATCGGCATTTTGATCTTGATTCTCATTTCCATCAGGAGGAGCATTTGCTTTGGCAGTGGCTTGACGAGTTCTGCTTCGAGTCATAGGAGCATCATCATCAGATGACTCAGGTGCATTTCCTTCAACAGGCTTGACGTTCCCAATGGCCATTTGCCGAATAGCATCCGATATCAGCGGTTCATCTATCACATTTGGCAGGTGCTACTGTTGAGAGCCTTTAGATTCATCAAAGCGCACATTTACCATTTCCATAACTTTCATGTGGTGAGAGTTATAGACATGATACATATGCGAGTTTGAGCCATAACCAAGAAGAAAACCTTCATGTGCCTTAGGTGCAAACTTGGAGGAATGATTCATATCAAGAATGTAACAAGGTGCACCAAAAGCACGTAGATAAGAAACATTTGGTTTCTTGCCAGTGATAAGCTCATTTCTTAAGGAACTTGTGAAGATAAACACGATTGCTAACATGACAAGCAGTGTTAATAGCATCAGCCCAGAAGCGAATGGGAGTTTTGTACACACTGAGCATAGTTCTTGCCATTTCAATGAGAGTTATGTTCTTACGTTCAACAACTCCATTCTGCTGGGGAGTGTATGCAGCAGAGAACTCATGGGTGATAGCATGATCATCGATAAATTTAGCAATGTGAGTATTTTTGAACTCACTTCCATTGTCACTTCTAACATGCTTAATTCACACATAATATTCATTCTGGGCCTTCTTATCGAAGCTTTTGAAGATATCTTGAGTACAAGTCTTGTCTTTGAGAAAGAATACCCAATTGTATCGAGAGAAATGATCAGCGATAACCAGACCATAGTGACTACCTCCAAAGCTTGCATACTTCTGAGGACCGAATAAATCCATATGAAGAATTTCTAGTGGTCTTGTTGTGGTCATAATTGTCTTGGATGAATGATGCTTCTTAGCCAATTTACCAGCCTCACAGGCAACACAGAGACAATTCTTGTCGAATTTTACATTAGGAATCCCATGAAGATGGTTTTTCTTCACGATAGTCTACAAATTTCTCATACCTACATGACCAAGTCTACGGTTCCACAACCATCCTTCGGTTGCTTTTGCAAGCAAACAAGTTTGGACTGAGGGACCCTTAGAGAAATCCACAATATAAAGATCACCCTTTCTAATTCCCTCAAAGACGATGGAATGGTCAGAGGCCATGAAGACAATGCATTTGAAGATAGAGAATAAGATTAGCATGCCTAAATCACATAGCTTGCCAACTGACATGAGATTGAATCCAAGGGATTGAACAAGCAGCACATCATCAGTAGACTTATCCTTTGAGATAGAAATTTTACCTAGCCTAATTACCTTTCCTTTGTTGTTGTCGCCAAAAGTGATATACTTCAGAGGAGAAGTAGTTAATTTGGGGTCGACAAATAACGACTTGTCTCCGGTCATATGGCTAGTGCATCCACTGTCCATAATCCATTTAGTGCACCCGGGGACATAGTCCTGCAGAAGAATTAGGCTTTCGTAAGCACCCACATCTTTGCAGGTGGATTCGAAACAAATGAACGAGCAGGATATGCTTTCTTTCGATAACCATAGTTGTTACTCGGTGAGGAGCCAGTATAATTGAACGAGTAAGCATTGAAATTCTTTCCAGATGAGTGAGCATAATGATTGTATCCAGTATGCATGTACTCATGTTGTCGAATCCTTTGTGCCTGCATGGTTAGTCGAGTGGAAATAGGCAGAGCATCAATAGTTTTCTTCAGCAACCAAATGGCTTTCTTTGGGGGGCCATTTCTGCTGTTTGGTCCAACATAGAGAGTAACGGACTCACAATGTTGATCTTTGAACAGCTTATAGTTGTTCATGGAATCATCATCAGGATATTCAGGCATGGAAGAGTTATACCCCGAAAGTAATGCTAGGTCAAGCGCTTTGCTCTTTGCAGGAACCCACACAGTCTGAGGATATTGATGTGGTTCCCAGTACGTGCCATTTTCATTCAGTTTTCTTTCGAAACTGATGCCTTCCTTTCTGGAACTTTTTTGAAGAATAGATTTCTTCAGAACTTCGAAAGGGTTTGGTGTCCTTTGAGAGATTTGAACATTCTTGTCAGAAGAAGATCCTTCAACCTAGCATTTTCATCAGAAACAGAACTATTTTCCTCGATCGAGGGGTTAGCATTCAAAAATGATTCAACATTATTTCGTTCAATGCATTTTAAACAAGGTGGCTCAAATACTTCAGGTTTCTCTTTAAGTTGTTGGGTGAGAAGAGAATTTTTTTCATCAAATCCTCATGAGCCTCTCTCAGCGCCTCGAGCTCCTGTTTCCTTTTCAGGTAACCATAGGTCAATCTTTCATGGTCTGCTGAGAGAAAATCATGACGAGTTGAGAGTTCATCCATTCGTGATTTGAGAGGGGAATACTCTTCGGTCAGCGACTGGTTTTTCTCCATCTCTTCTACCAACAACCCTTCAGATTTCCTGAGTGTTTTCTTATTTTTCTCAAGAGAATTTTGTTGTATATTGGCAATTTTGATCAACTTAGCATGGTCATCCTCATTAGAAGAATATTTATCACTGGAGCAAGTCTTGGGATGTTTGGAGGATACCTTCTCTTTCGAAGCCTTGGCCATGAAGCAGTATGCAAGAGACTTGTCGTCACTTGAAGGATTCCTGAAGAAGTTTGTCGTAGCATAGGAGGCACATGCTATTTCAACCATGCCGGATTCAAAATCTTCATCAGATTCTTCTTCCGCTTCAGAACCTGACGATTCTTCTTCTTCAGACACCATTTCCTTGCTGATGTATGTCTTGGCCTTGCGAGAAGTATTCTTGCTGTTGGAGGAGGACTTGGAAGGATTCTCTGAGGAAGATCTTGATGATGATTTTGAGGTGGAGCTGTCCTTCTTGAAGAACTTCTTTGTTTTCTTCTCATCATCGTAGTCGTAGTTCTTGCTCCTGCCTTTGCTTCGATAGTTGCTCGAATCATATCTCCCACTAGCACAAATCTCAGCTTCCCAGAGAGGGCAGTCTGAAATGAAGTGTCCAGGCTTTTTGCACTTGAAACAGGTGTATTCTCCGACCAGTTTTGAGGATTTTGAACCCCCAGAGTTGCTTGAACTTCTTTTATGGAACTGGCTTTTCTTGTGGAAATGTTGGAATCATTTCGTGATCAGTGCGAGATCTTTCTTTGAGTCGTTACGGATCATACGAATCTTCTTCAACATTTCCATCTGAGGAGGAATCAGCCATAGCCTTGAGAGCATGATTTTTGCGTTGAGTCGAGCCATACAGATCTCTTTTCTCTTCTTCTTGTTCCTCGTGTGTGTTTAGTCTTTCCATGACATCAGGGGAGTTGAGGCTTTTGAAATTGGGACACTCTCGAATCATCAGAACAAGCGTGTCAAATGAAGTGTCAAGAGATCGAAGCAATTTCTTTACAGCCTCATGGTCAATGATATCTTTGGAACCAAGTCCTTGAAGTTCATTGCTATGTCACTGAGGCGGTCGAAGGTTTGGTGACAGCTTTTATTTCCAATGTGCTTGAAGCGATTGAACTTTGCACAAAGAGTATCAATCCGAGATTGTTTCTGAGTTGAAACTCCTTCGTTGATCTTTTCGAGGACATCCCATGGCTCCTTTGCAGTTTCACCCTGGTGATACCGAAGGAATTGTGCTCGAGAGAGATGGCCACCGATTTCATCTTTGGTTTGAGCATCCAGCTAAATGAGCTTCTTTTCTTCATTGATAGGAGCTTGAGGGATAACTACTGTGAACCCGATATGCACCACGTTCCACATATCATCATTTATAGCTCGAAGACGGATCTTCATCTTCTCCTTCCAGAAGGGATAGTCCGTCCCATCAAATATGGGAATCTTGAGATGCACCTTGTAGTTCACTGAAGACATACTTACCTCCAAAGTCGTTAGACTAAAATGAGCAGAGTCAAGGAGTACCTTTCTCTGATACCAATTGTAGGAACGAAGTATGTCTACCAGAAGGGGGGGGGGGGGGGTGAATGGCAGTTTTAAATTTTCTTCAGAAAACAGAAATCTCTCAGAACCCAGCAGTGGAATAAGTGAAGTAAATACTAAGATGAACTACTATGGAGAACCGAAGGGAAACTAAAGCATGCATCAAAGTAAAACACATGAATGAAAAACATCGAATGAAAACATGAGAGACAAAGGTAACCGAAGGTGCTCGATGGCGACATGTAATTTGTACAACCAGTTCGTCCTTCTGCACAAGGAGTACGTCTGGTTGGAGGGGTTGTGACTTAACAAGGAAGATATACTCTCTTCACCCTATTCTCCTCGACAATCGATTCGTCAACCGATGCAGATCACTTGTGGTAGATACTTGAAGGAGATCTCCGAACCTTTACAGACTTCTTCATTGAGAACCACAATCACTCTTGGTATCTGAAGAAATTGACACCTAACCGTCTAGTGAGTTTGCAGCTCTAAAGAGTAATCGGAGGAGTGTACTAAACTTAGATTATAGTGATGCCGAACCACTATCTAATTCTTCAGCTCTAGGGTTTTTCTCTCGGTGGATTTTAAACTCAAATCGCTCGGAGAGTGGGTTGCTCAACAATCTTCTCAGAATCAAACGGACCAGCCATCGGACAAAGCCAGCACGGGGTGGCCATTTATAGCTGCAACCTTCCCAAATGGGAAATGACCATTTTGGACACGAGGTCCAGCCAATGGCCAACCGACACGTTCACAACAGTCGGATTTTGGAGCAACGGTAACATTACTTGAGGAACAAGTAATGCTAACCCTCGGTTGGAGGCAAATCTCTTGCAGCGAAGAATGTCACAGTCTCTTGTTGGCAAGTATTTGCTCAGAGCGCAAAGAGATTTCTCTCACAGCTTTCATGGGATTTGGGTTTAGCATCAGAGAATCAAATCTCTGAACGCTATACCCCTCTTAATAGTACGGTGGTCCTATGACTCAACGAAAGAAGAAGAAGAACGAAATAAATGCTACGTCTTCACTTCGTCTTCATTCTTCCTCGAACGCAGTCATTTTCTTCAAACATGCACCGAACCAATTGCTTGGGCTTCAGCAATTTTTAGGGGTCTTTCTTGCTAGCTTTATCTTCGGTGATAACCTTCACTGCTGTGCAGGGAGATTATCTTCGTCGTTTGCATCAAACTCCTCGATACTTTAGGGACCTGTTACTCTGTGTGCACTAGCAAACATATTAGTCCCATACTGTTTATGTCAAAAAACTCCAAAACATAAGGGGCCTATCATTGCACCAACACTTGGTTAATAGAAGGACGTTGGCATGATTCCATGCCAAGCTGAACTTACCTGAGCTTAAAGAACTTTACCTGAATGGGAGACGCTACATGTGGTCCAATGAAAGGCAGAATGCGACATTGGAAAAGATTGACCATGTCTTCGTTTGGAATGAGTGGGATGAGGCATACCCCTCTTGTTTCCTTTCGGCCCTTGGCACTGTGGTCTTGGACCACTGCTCATTGATGCTAGACTTGAACGTGGATATTAGTACAAGGAAAAGATTTAGGTTTGAAGAGTGGTGCAAAGCCGAGGGATTTATGGACGTAGTACAGATGGCGTGGACCTCGACGCCGACAGCCTCCAATGTCTATCTCACTCTACATAAAAAGCTCAGAGCCATGACTGTTAGCCTACAAAGGTGGAGTGACCGTTGGATTGGGAATGTGAAACTGCAGATTGCTATTGCTATGGAGGTGATCAAGCAACTTGATATTGCTATGGAGTCGAGGGAACTCTCCAACATGGAAAGGGATTTGAGGAGGTGTCTGAAGAAGAAGCTGCTAGGGTTGTGCTCCCTAGA
Organism: Aegilops bicornis; assembly: GCA_021605145.1. Taxonomy (NCBI): domain Eukaryota; kingdom Viridiplantae; phylum Streptophyta; class Magnoliopsida; order Poales; family Poaceae; genus Aegilops; species Aegilops bicornis. The sequence goes on along the minus strand of JAHIAL010000021.1, from coordinate 98,908 downwards.
ACTTACAATCGTGAGGCAGCGGTCTTGGCTCTTGCAGTTGCGGGAAGGAGATGGTAACATGAGACTATTCCACCATCAAGCGAGTTACAGGCAGAGGGAAAACATCAGTAGGGCAGTACGACATAATGGCCAATTATACTTGGGGCAAGATGAGGTGGCATCGACAGTTGACGCATACTATGGTGCGGCATTCGATACCTTGACTCCGAGAGAGCATACAATCAACTTGGCAGCACTTGATTTGCCAAACCTCAACCTCTCACATCTGGAGCAGCTGTTCACAGTGGACGAAGTTGAAAGTGCGATCAAAGCCATGCCTCCGAATAAGGCTCCGGGACCAGATGGATTCACATGCAGGTTCTATGCAACTTGTTGGAGTATCATAAAGGTTGATTTCAAGGCAGCTATGTGCTGATTCTACAACGATGACATGAGGGGTATGGTGGCTATTAATAAATCTCTAGTTACCCTCCTGGCTAAGAAGGAAGGGGCCTTGCATGTGGGTGACTTCCGGCCCATTAATCTTGTGCACGTGGCCATAAAGATCTTTGAGAAGGTTCTTGCGTGCAGGCTTGTGGTGGACCTACCTAGGCTTGTAGGTAACCATCACAATGTATTCGTGAAGGGAAGATCGCTACACGATAACTTCATGTTGGTTCAAAGTATGGCGCGTTGTCTTAATGCCCTAAGGACCCCTTCGGTCTTACTCAAGCTCGATATATCGAAGGCTTTCGACTCGGTGAAGTGGCCATTTCTTCTGGAGATTCTGCAGCACTTGGGCTTTGGGCCGTGGTGGAGATCATGGATTTGCGGCATTCTTGCTACTTTGTCTACCAAAGCCATGGTCAATGTGAGCCCGGCGACACGATTCTCAACTGCAAGGGGCTGCGTCAAGGTGACCCCATCTACGAATGTTGTTCATCCTTACTACTGAGCCACTCTGAGAGATTGTTTGAGTTTGTCACATGGCGGTAGGTGTTCTTGCGCCCTTGGCGCAGGTGGGCATGAGGAAGAGACTGCCCATGTTTGTGGACAACTTGGCATTATTTGTAAAGCCTATTTTGATGGACCTTGTAGTCTGCTAGTGCATTTTTGAGCTGTTTGGGGAAGCGTTAGGCCTACAGATCAACATGAACAAGTCAGCCGCCTTGCCGATTCGATGTACTGAAGAAGAAATCACCATGGTATGCACTTAGCTAGGCTTCCCTTTGGGATCGTTTCCTATCAAGTACCTCAGGCTACCGTTATCCTTGCGGAAGCAGACCATGGCGCAACTTCAATGCTTAGTGAATCAGATGGCCAACAAGCTGCCGAAGTGGAGAGCGGTACTAATGCCGAAGAGTGTCAGGTTAACCTTGGTGCAGTCTGTTCTATGCGCCATGCCAATTCATGCAATGATGGCTTTGGACCTGCCCATGGAAACGATTGCGGCTATGCACAAGATATGTAAGGGGCTTCCTATGGTGCAGAAGGACATAGGCTAATTGTGTGAACGTGCTGTCGCATGGGAGACGGTATGCACATCGAAGTGGGCAGCTAGATTAGGATTGCCAAACTTGCGTTGGATGAACATGGCCATGTAGTCTAGATGGCACTGGCTCAAAAGGACATACACTACCAGGCCTTGGAATGAGTTCAAAATCAAAGTTCCCAATGATCGGTGCTCCTTTTCTAGGCTGCTACGAGGAGCATAGTGCATAACGGCCTAACGAAGCTCTTCCGGGAGGACCGTTGGTTACATGGGCAGACTGTCCAGGAGGTTGCCCCTTTGATTTACAGCAGCATCCCACCACGGGTTAGAACTTCCAGGATGGTTGGTCGGGTCATAGAGGATGGGTCATGGGCCTGGTATGTTGGTCAAAACCTAGGACCGGAAGCACTGCAGGAATTTTTTTTGTTATGGCAGAAAGGGATCACTTGGGAGCCTACGGAGAATATGTCAGATGAAATTACATGGTCTTGGGAGGCCAATGGACAGTTCTCGGTTCACTCGGCATATGCGGCTAAATTCTGGGGGATAGAAGTGGTGCCTACGGTGGATCTAACATGGAAATCGCGGGCTCCCTCACAATTCAAATTCTTCACTTGGCTCGCTCTATGGGATAAATGCTGGACGTCGGACCGCCTGGCACGTCGAGGACTACCGCACCAGGATGCGTGCCCCTTTTGTGACCAGGTGGAGGAGACGATCAACCATTTACAACTCACGTGCATATTTGCTAGGACGGTGTGGGCGGTGATTTGTGAGGCTCTGGGTCGGCCGGAATGGGTGCCGTCACAACAAGACACTCTTGTACATTGGTTGAGCAGTAAACAAGGACCCAACAACATGAGCATGAAGGATGCACCATCTTAGGCCTAATTATGTGGGAACTATGGAAGCACAGGAACGCCATTGTCTTCGATGGTGCACGACCTTCATCCGAGGTGCTGCTTCATAGTGTAAGGCTAGAGGGTTTAGTGTGGTTGTCTGCAGGCCTACTAAAAGGAGATGTAAACCCCTTCTTTAGTCGGATAGCGAGGTGGGATAGTCGTGAGGAGTAATATGTCTTAAATATTTCTTGTAATTCCGGTGGAGGCATTATTTTTCCCTTCTTCATTAATATATGATATCACACCTGTGCGTATTCAAGAAAAAGGGTCAACAGAAAACTACCACTTTTTTTGATGTTTCAAAAAGCTACCACTTTTTTAGTTCCATATTCCAAAAAAACCAAGCCGCTGAACGGTTAGGTTTTAAGCACGATTATAATAGGTAGGGCCCGCCCGCCATGGTTCTATCGGCCAGAGGCTGACGGCGCGCGTGCTGACGGCGGTTAGGGGGCGCCGTTCCGACCAGGGTCAAATAGACCGAGCTGGCTCACTCTGTTTCCCCCTCCCCCTCTCTCTCACACGATCTCCCTCTGCGTAGACCTAGGCGATGGCGGCGGTGGCGAAACCAGACAATGCTGACCACTCTACAGGAGGAGGTGGAACGGGTGATGGTGGCGGAGAATATTCAGAAGTGGATAACTGGTGAGGCGTGGCAACCGCATAGCATTGTCCCGGCACCGCAGATACACCTATGGCGATGCCATCGGCTGCATCACCATCATTGAAGAATTAGTAGTTCTCGCTTGTCAATAGAGCGGCCAGGAATGTTGCTAGAGCTGTGGCCGCGGATCCGGCGAACTCCAACCGTTGGGCCTCGACATTTGGAGGTGTTGAGTAAGTATATTTTCTTCTCTCCCAAACCCTTGTTTAATTCATTAGTGCTAGGTTAGTAGACGGTGGAGGCAATCCTTAGTTAGGTTTGACCAAACCCTAGGTTAATGCAGAAGTGATTCATCATAGAACATGTACTTAGTTAGTTGTATGCTTAACTGATTCAGATTAGTTAGTTGGAGGCGGTAGTTGGATTTTTGCCTTTGTAGGTTTTGTTGGATGCAGTAGTGATTGAGAAAAAGCATGGTGGAATCAGAGAAGAGGATTGGTACTGAATTTTGTAGTCAGTGGGCATAACTGAATTTTGTACTGAATTTTGTAGTCAGTGGACACTTCTTCAATTATGTTTATAAATTGTGTACAAGTTACAAAGTGTTTTCAGTTAACACATTATGTAATGCAGGCTGGATGATGAAATTTGGGAGGTGAGGCTGCATTTCTAGGGTAGAGATAACATGGAAAGAAGGTTCTCTATTTCAGACATCACTTTTCTCAACTTGATTGCACTAACTGAAACTGAAGGCTATGGGTCAGATGACTACGTGTACTGGGTAAAAGAAGTGGGAGTTGGACATGATGGTTTATTGCTTCTTGACAATCAGGAGGCAGTTGAAGAAATGATAGACCACTCTGAATTCACAGTTTTGAATATCATAGTGGCTAATGTAAATGAAGATACAGATGTTGAATTTAATAGGGCTCGCAATGCTTATGAAGAACAAGTTCCAATAGGAAGTCCAGTTGGGGGCCCTGGTTTTGTGTTAAGTCTTTCACAAGATGGAGTTGTTCACCCTCTTGAAGTTATCAACACATAGCAGAGCTGCAACTTGGACATGGCAGAAGCTCCTGGTGGTGATGATGGAGATGGTGTTGCCAAGGATGGAGGTGCTGGTGGTGAGGATGGAAATGCTGGTGTACAAGATGATGATGTTGACAAATCATCCTCAGACTTTGAGATTGACAGGGGTGATTAAAGAGGGATAAAGATGTCTTACAAGGCTTGGAAGAGAGGTGAAGAAAATATTGTCAATTAAGAAGAAACATATGTTGCACAAGATAGACCAGCCTTTGAAGGGGATAGTGATGTTTTAGATTTTTGGGAGGAGGAGAAAGAGGATGATAGTGGAGAGGAGACAATTGTGGCAAAGGGCAGGCCCGAGAAACTTAAGCCTGTTAGAAGAGCACCATTAAACCCAGGTCCTACTTCCAGCGCTCACAGTGAGCCTGAGATCCCCAAGTTTCAAGATTTTGTACCTGAACCTCATGAATTTTTCTTCCCTGGAGATGTTGGCATTTCTGATTCAAATGGAGTGGTTCCTATACTACCTTCTGGAAGGAAGATAAGATTGAAGAAGAAGAAAGAGAGGACATGGTATGACCCACTACTACATGATGCACATGAGCAGTTGTGCAAGGACCTTTGCTTTACCAATGTGTATGAGTTCAGAAAGGCATTGAGAAATTATCATGTTAGAACTTTGAGAAACTTTCAATACCATAGGAATGAACCAACAAGGGTTATTGTTTGGTGCCCAGACAGAAAAAATGGTTGCGAATTTTCCATGACTGCCTCCAAAGTAGCCCATGAAGATACATTCACAATCAAGAAGTGCCACCTGGACCACACTTGTGGAGCTAGTGGAGAGAGTACCGAGGTCACTACACAGTGGGGTGCAGAAGCTGTGGAAGACACAACTATATCAAATATAAGGGCTGATGTAGAGACAATTCTGAAACATACAAAGAAGAAGTTTGGGGTGCATGTTCCTAGGAGTTTGGCATGTAGGTCAAGACTCATGGTGATGTTGTGCAAGGTGATCATAGAGAGCAGTATCTCAAGTTGAGGTACTACCTATAGTGTGTGCTTAACACACAAACCACAGAAGCAGATGCATAGTGACCACTTTTAAGGGTCCTTTAGACCCAACACCCACACTAAGGTTCAAGTACATGTTCTCATGCGCAAGTGTCGAAGGATGGATTCCTTAGTGGTTGTAGGCCTTTCATAGGTAATTTTTTTCTATACTCCTTCAAATTGAACCACTGGACGTAGTTATTTCATTTGACCTTAAATATCACTGTTTATGCAGGACTAGATGGTTGCTTCATCAAATTGTCCACATGTCAATAGATATTGGTAGCAACAGGGAGAGATGGGAACAACAATATATTCCCAACTGCTTTTGGGGTAGTTGACAAAGAGGATGGTGACAGCTGGACCTGGCTTCTTAACCAACTTAGAGTGTGCGTTGGCACTAGCAACAAATTTGGGAACTACACCATCATGTTTGACAGACAGAAGGTATTCTCTGTGCCTTACATACATCTGACGAAATGCACATAGACTTGCTGCTGTACTTTTCTTATTGGTTGCTTATGTAGTCAAACAACAAGGTATTCTAAAGGCAATTAATGAAGTGTTTCCTCAGTCCCCACAAAGATATTTCCTTATACACATATATACCAACTTTCAGTCAGCGGGCTTTAGAGCAAAAGAACTTAAGAAATGGGTACAAGGCTGCATACCAGCAAATCATCTACCCTGTTTCTGGGCCAGAATTCTAGCCAAACACAAACACACCAGACATTGAGCCACCAATATTTAGGGGGAAGAAAGGGAAGAAGCAGACAACTAGGAGAAAGGGTCAGCTTGAAGTGCCAGCTCCTAAGGATACATCTAGGATGGGCACAATAACCTATAGTAACTACAGCAAGCAAGGTCACAGGTGGACAATGTGTGGTGATACACTTAAGACCAAGTTGTAGACAAGGAAAAACATGCACCAGGTAACTAATTACATGTAATATATCGTAGCACCTTGTGCATCTAGCATGAAGCACATGTACCATATCATCTTGTGTTTCATGTGTAGAAAACAAGGAATCATACCCATCAAGTTCTGCACCAACCAGACCACCTAGTGCTGCTCCAGGGTCATCCAGAGCCCATGCTGCTTCAGTTCCGCCAGGGATGCTACTAGGCCCCCCAAATCTAGTGCAAGAGCAGGAAGGAGGGCCACCCAAACTGCTGCAAGAACAACAGCTGGGCCCACACAAACTGCTACCCAAACTCCAAGGGCACCAGTAAGAGGAACCCAAAGCGCATATAGACCACCAAGTAGGGCAACCCAAAACGCATCAAGAGCATCAAGTACTGCTACTGTAGTGTGTACAACAACATCAAGAAAGAGAAAGAGAACATCTTCAGCACCAGGTCCAGTGCATCATCTCCAGCCAAGAACACCAGGTTGACAGTTAGACTAGGAAGACGTTTCAATGCTTTAAGGGCAAGATCAACATCAGCTCAACTTTGGGTTGGCTCAAAGAGGAAGAGGAGGGCCCCAAGCAAGTGAGATGAGTATTTTACAGCCACTTGCTACCACTGAGTAAGCTGTAATATGCTTATAAAACATCTATTTGCCATGCCATGAACTGTGCTTGTTTGTCATGCTTTATTGTGCTCTGTTTCATGTTTGGAACAGTTAGTGGATTTGGCCACCTTAGGTTTTGTGTGAATTTGGCTACCTTAATTCAGTGTGAATTTGGCTACATTAAGTTTTGTGTGAATTTGTCTATCTTAAGTTCTGTGTGAATTTGGATACCTTAAGCTCTTTGAGATGATGATGATGACTGTTGTTAGATGATGATGATGATTGTTCTTGTGATATGATGATGATTATTCTTGCGAGATGATGACTGTGGACGATGATTGTTTTTGTGGTCATTTAGGGTGTCACGGCATCGATGAAAGCCTACTTGCCTAAGTAGGGTCATTTAGGGTGACACGACATCAACGGAAGCCTACTTGCCTAAGTAGGGTCATTTAGGGTGCACGACATCAACGAAAGCCTACTTGCCTAAGTAGGCTCATTTACGGTGCCATGACATCGACGAAATAGTAATTGCCTAAGTAGGCTCATTTCGTTGCCACGGCATCAATGAAACACTAATTGCCTAAGTAGGGTCATTTAGGGTGCACAACATCGACGAAAGCCTACTTGCCTAAGTAGGGTCATTTAGGGTGCCACGGGATCGACGAAACGCTAATTGCCTAAGTAGGCTCATTTACGGTGCCACGACATCGACGAAACACTAATTGCCTAAGTAGGCTCATTTTGTTGCCACGACATCGACGAAACACTAATTGCCTATGTAGGGTCATATAGGGTGCACGGCATCGACGAAAGCCTACTTGCCTAAGTAGGGTCATTTAGGGTGCACGACATCGACAAAAGCCTACTTGCCTAAGTAGGGTCATTTAGGGTGCCACAGCATCAACGAAACCCTAATTGCCTAAGTAGGCTCATTTACGGTTCCACGACATTGACGAAACACTAATTGCCTAAGTAGGCTCATTTACGGTGCCAAGGCATCGACGAAACCCTAATTGCCTAAGTAGGCTCATTTACCATGCCATGGCATCAACGAAACACTAATTGCCTAAATCCACCATTTTTTAACAGATCACACGTGACCAAATCAAATCATTCATACATAGATAGATAAAACATTAACTTATTCATGCATAGATAGATCATTCAACAATATTTTTTTGACTGGGAACTATAGGGAGAACCCCCCACAGCATTTAACTTTTATTTAAAACAGAAGAAACAATGTACAAAGATTACAAGGGGTAATCACAACATAAAGGAAAGAAGGAAATATAACTAATCTACTGATAAATGAAAAGAACCTCAAGGGGGTAAGAACGAAATCCACTTGAGCAGGTCCTCCTTGTATCTAACCTTGACTCTGTGCTGCATGAGTGTAATATCATTCAACAATATTATTACACCACATTCATACATTGGATCATACACAGATTGATTCATCAGATAGACATGGATAGGAAGATAGATCTAAGAGCACAAAAACATAACACAACTTCCACTACAAAAAAAATACACTTTCGTGATGATACGTGTTTGTCACAGTAGGCCACGTTTTCTGTCATGCATGTACATCCATGACAAATTTATGACAGAATCAAGATAGTCATACTTGTGCTGTCGTAGAAGTGTTCCATGACATTACCAAAATTATCGTCACGGAAGTGTCCACTTCCATGATGATAAATCGCACGTCACAGAAGTGCTTTCATCAAGGGTGACCGACACGTTGTATCCACCGTAACGGAACGCCGTTAAGCTATCGGGTCGATTTTGGATCCGATAACCCGATCTTGACCCGACCAATGGGGATTTTCCACATGTAAAATCATCATTGGCTGGAGGAAACACGTCGTGTCGCCTCACCGTTGGGACGAGATGTCATCCACTCATTGGACACAAAGTGCCTATGATCGTCGACATGTGGCACGGCTAGCGAGGCCTATTCACGTGAAAAGGCCGGCCCATTTGACTTGGTCACAAGGTGGCGGGCCGGCCCACGGCAAGCCTGTTAATGGCCTGTTCGCATATAGCCCATTTACAGCCCGCTAACCCAGGGACCGTTTACGGCCTAACCGAATTAGGCTCAGTAGCGTCATCCGGCCGTCCAATATAATTCTAGCCCGTTTTAACTTCCGGCCCATGTATGGCCGATGACGTCTTTCGGCCCATATGAAGCCCTTATTACTCTCGGCCCATTAAAGGCCCGTGGTAAAACTGGCCCGTAATGAACAATGTGTCACTTTATACCCATTAACGGCCCGTGGTGAAACTGGCCCGTAATGAACAGTGTATCACTTTATACCCATTAACGGCCCATTATTCCGTTGGGCCATTTCTAGCCCATGTTATCTTTCGGCCTTCTCGGGGCCCATTTATTCTTGGGCTCATTTCCACATTCGTTTACTTACGGCCCGTTCTTTGTCATTTTACGCTTGTGGGCCAAATTCAGCCCGATGGTTCTGGTCGGCCCATTTGTGGCCCGTTGTACGTTGAGCGTTTTCATAAGCGTCATCAAAATACGGCCGATTAATGACGGCCCGTTATGGTTGGCCCATGAGCGGCGATTTCAACTCTAGCCCATTTACGGCCATAATGTGGTGCATTATTGGCCCATGTTTGTGCCAACCGATCATAAGCCCGTAGAAGGCCCATTGATGATATGGCCCATAGAAGGCCCATTGTGTCTACGGCCCATTGTTTCTACGCCACGTAGAAGGCCCATTGTTTCTACGGCCCTTAGAAGGCCCATTGTTTCTACGACCCGTAGGAGGCCCATGTAAACTACAGCCGGTGGGCATCAAAGTTCGCCACCAGTGCAAATATAGGGAACACCCTACACTATACAAAAATGGCTTTCTGTTTTCTTCAGCCAGTGGCTGCACGTTAAGAACAAATTTTGTATCGCACCAAAACAAATTACAACTATAAAACAAAAGGAAGGTTGGCATAAAAGTTAATAGTCTCGCAGATAAATGCACCAGCAGAAGTTCAGAAGCTTCGATTCATTTGACTGGCTATTACGTTTTCATCTTTGTATTGTCCGATGGAGCACCATAACCTTCGCCTTGGTTCTCCTAGGCTCTGAACAACATAGCAGATGTATGATAGTGCGGTTTCAAAACCATGCATATCTTGACAACATCGAACAATGTCTCTCCTTCTTTCACAAAGGGTCTATGTTAGGGAATGGACTTGTGTATGCGGGCCTTGAGATACAACATTGTTTTGAGCTTGCATATCTTGATCATGAGGCGGTTTGGGCCGAGATTGCCTTAACAACCAACCCAAAGTATTCTGGCGAGGCGTGCTTTTAGCGCTTTATTGGTAGACAGTCTTACGACCACTTTGCGGCAAGAAGGCGACATTGCGGTTATAGTTGCCTCGCCACCTTCGGAAGGTGGCGGTTCCCTCATTTTTCCATAGCTCACTGAAAAGTTGTGGTTTTATATTAGTAGTACCAGAATAGAAGATATTAAGGAGGCAGCAAAACCAAACAAAATAGCTTTGGTCTATATACATAACTTATTCTGGTGAACCCATGTAAAATAATAGTTGTATTTTATTGCAAAGTACATAATAAAAACAGGTTCCAAACATATGACATGTACCATCGCTAATTTATTGTCTATTTCTTCACATTGTATTCAGGGCTAAGGATAAAGAGACGAAATTTATAATACGATAAGCATAGTATGACATCATTCATATCACGAAACAACTGAGAACAGACAAACAGGCAATTGTAATGTTGTGTGGGCAAGTCCAGCACGGAACTAGATTACAGGTCAAGATCAAAGGAACATCACTCCTATCTTTTAAACCTTGTAAGGTGCAATGATACGCTAAGACAATTGTGTATAAAATTGAAAAGAGTAATAGACATTGGCTGCAAACCATGCGATTCAAAGGCACAAGTCGAGTAAGTAGTAGTTAAAAGGCATGAGGATTAAGGACTTACAACAGTGGCTTTGTTGGTGTAGTCATGCCCTTCTTCTTCTTTGGTGTGACGGTCCTTGAAGATTTCCTGACATTTGGTTCACGTACTTTTTGGTCCTTGCGAGCTTTCCTCTGCATTTGGAACAAGTCAATATAGATATGATAATATGGTACATCGAAAAGAGTGAAACAACAGCTAATTACAAGAGCCTCGCGATTGTGCAATATAGCTACGAGATCACCGTAAATGCATTGGAATTTCACTTTTCGTCACGGTTGGCCTTATTCTTTGAGCAGTTCACCTACAAGAAGATAGATTTGTGGCACATGCGTAAATAGGACTTCAACATGTGATCTGATGACATATATATAATGTACACGATACTTGGATCGGACCCGGTGTTTAACGAGGCCTCTCCGATCTTCATCAGATATATTTCCCATTGGAGATGTTTGGGCAAGTTCACTTGTTAGCCTTGCCTTCAAAGTGAGTTTTCCTCAAGTTATACCCGATCTTGTCATGAGAAGCGGACTTGAAAACATGGGTGCAAGCATGCAGTTGCATCGTCTTGGCTATCAACTTTGAACCTCATCTGTTGAAAATTATGGAGTCTCATTATCAAGCCAACCTAGAAAGTATTGGACAGAGCAAGATGATATTACTAGTTTCCAAACATAACCATACTTACAGATAAGTGGTCGAGGAAGGTGTTGAACTGGGTTTCGTCTTTGTCATTCCTATACTGAATCCATGTTGGGAGGATACGTACATAACACCTAACAACAACCGCTGCCTCTGGTACTAACTTGGCTGACTCTGTAGCATCACGTGACCTTTTTAAACCTGCCTCAAAACGGATCTCCATTCTTCCTCCTCTAGATTTAGTTACCTATTGAGCATTATCCCTGATGTTTGTTTCCTCTTGCGCCTAGGTGCTAGTCCAACAACAAACATAGGAAGTGTTAGTGTACATCAAACTGTGAGACTACATATAAAGAAGCATGCAACTATAACTTGACTCCGACAACTACCTTCTTGCATTGTTGAAGCTCACAAAGTTCATCTGATCTTGCCAACTCATCTTGTGTCAAGAGAGCTTGGAAGTAGTGTCATGTGGCAAGGGAGCTTGGGAGCGATGGAGCTAGCTGAGTTGTGAGCAACGAGTAAATAAATGCAATTTGGTGGTATTGTGGAAGGTGTTGCAACAACTAGGGTTGTCTCTGCTTGTTTGGTGGCAGCTATTTGTTTACTGTTGGCTTGATGCGCAGCTCGTGTAGCATGGGATACCACAACCGGTACAATTTTCCGCTGGACTTTGACCTTCTATTGCACCGTCGATTACCAATGAGAATCTGCAGGATTTTCCGCTTCCCTTTCCACAATAGATTACGCCTTGCTTCCTCTTTCTACATGCCATGTTAAGTCCGGCCGACAAGAAAAAGCGAATAACAATTTAGTTCTTGAGAACAAATGTACTTTGATGTAAGAACATGGTGTGATGAAGCAGATATTGTATGTTCTAGAAAGCAGGAACACATGTCTTAGTCACAAGTATAATGTGTAAAATGTGAGGCATAATTCAACAAAATTAGAAGCAATACAAGCTAGACATCATACATAACATGCAACCACATATACTTGATTGCCAAGTTAGAGGAGCACACGTGATGGTGCACTAGGGAGACGTGCTCATCACCAACACAGCTACGTTGAGTTTCTATGCATGTGTTGTCTTGGAAATCATCTTGGGGGATGGAGGAGTAGAATCTGTAGAGGCCCTCCATTTGGAAGGAGCACCTTCATCCATTTGCCTTGCTAACTTCCTTCCGCTTTATTGATTTTGAATTGTCAAGTAAAACCGACAAGAAAAGCAATAAAATTCACTCTCGAGAACTCATTCGTGCATGATCACGATAATCACTACTTTGATGTAAAGGCAAACACATGATTCGAGGATGGAATAATATGAAAAAGCAGACGACATGGCATATTCACAAATGTTTGTGTAAACTAAGCAGAAACCATTTCACCAAATAAGAAGCAATGCAAGCTAGACACCACATGGAAGATGCAACCAATATGACTCTGCCAAGTTAAAAGTGTCCCATCATAAATGGCATTTCAACAATTTAGAAGCAGCGCATGCTATAAATCATATCAAAGATGCAACTAATATCACCTTGCATATCTTTGAAGGTTTCTTGCCATATTGATTTATGCAGGGATACAAAAAAACAATAGTTTTATGTGAGGACATGCTTAATAGACAGGGCGTACTATGTACTAAATACGAGGAAGGCATGTCACATTAGCAGGTATAATGTATAAGCTAAGCGAGAATAGCACATGCAGTTTAACAGATTGGAAGAATTACAATATAGACACCATATGCAACATGCAACCAAATATCACTACGCCAAGTTAGAGCAAGCACTGCGATGCTAGTGTAGAAATGCAGGTAATCAACTACGATTTTCGTTCACTATCTTCATCTAGCCTTGTTGTTTCTTGAGAATCATGTCGGAGGCTGTGTTGCATTCTTTAAATGAGGAGTATTCCACCTTTGTTGCCTCATCATAAGTGATTGATGAGGGATACACAAGAACATTAGTTTGATGTAAGAACATGGTTAATACGAGATGTACTAGTATGTACCAAAAATAGAAAGGCATGTCATATTCAAAGGTATAATGTGTAAGCTAAGCAGATGCAATTTAACCAAATTGGAGGCAATACAAGCTAGACATCTGGCTTGAGTGGTGAGCATGATCATCTAGGACACGAGAGCTGGTGGGGCCTGCTTAGCCGCCACCATCACGGCTTTTAGTTGGCTTCGGTGATGCCTCTCTTTATTGGGCTTATCCTTTGGCTCGGCCGATTACCCTGACTAGCTATTTGTCTTCTAGTGCTCACGGGATAGTGGTTCATGTAAAAAATATCTTTCCTTATCTTAATAAAGACCGACTTTGGCCTTTCGAATACAAGCTAGACACCATATTGGACATGCAACCACATATGACACCTAATACGTCCATTTTGCATCATGCTTTTATATCGATATTTATTGCATTATGGCTGTTATTACACATTATGTCACAATACTTATGCCTATTCTCTCTTATTTTACAAGGTTTACATAAGGAGGGAGAATCTTTGGCGAGTGGAATTACAGGGCTGGAAAAGGAGCAAATATTAGAGACCTATTCTGCACAACTCAAAAGTCTGAAACTCCACGAAAGTAATTTTTGGAAATAATAAAAAATCTGGCGGAAGAAATACGAGGGGCCCACACCTGCCACGAGGGTGGGGGCACGCCCTACCCCACAGGCGCGCCACTGCCTCGTGGGCCCCCACAGCTCTCGGTGCCCATCTTACGCTATATGAAGTCTTTCGTCTAAAGAAAAAGCGAGAAGCAAGCTTTTTGGACGAGACTCCGCGCCACGAGGCGAAACCTTCATGGAACCAATCTTGGGCACCGGAGACTATTACTGGGGACACTTCCCTCCGGGAGGGGGAAATCATTGCCATCGTCATCACCAACGCTCCTCTCATTGAGAGAGGGCCAATCTCCATCAACATCTTCACCAGCACCATCTCCTCTCAAACCCTAGTTCATCTCTTATATCTAATTCTTGTCTCATAGTGCAGGATTGGTACTGTGGGTTGCTAGTAGTGTTGATTACTCCTTTTAGTTGATGCTAGTTGGTTTATTTGGTGGAAGATCATATGTTCAGATCCTATATGCATATTAATACTCCTCGATTATGAACATGAATATGCTTTGTGAGTGAATTACGTTTGTTCCACGAGGACATGGGAGAAGTCTTGCTATTAGTAGTCATGTGAATTTGGTATTAGATTCGATATTTTGATGAGATGTATGTTGTCTCTCCTCTAGTGGTGTCATGTGAGCGTCGACTACATGACACTTCACCATTGTTTGGGCCTAGAGGAAGGCATTGGGAAGTAATAAGTAGATGATGCGTTTCTAGAGTGACAGAAGCTTAAACCCTAGTTTATGCGTTGCTTCGTAAGGGGCTGATTTGGATCCACTTGTTTCATGCTATGATTAGGTTTACCTTAATACTTCTTTTGTAGTTGCAGATGCTTGCAGTAGGGGTTAATCATAAGTGGGATGCTTGTTCAAGTAAGAACAGAACCCAAGCACCGGTCGACCCACATATCAAATTATGAAAGTACCGAACGCGAATCATATGAATGTGATGAAAACTAGCTTGACGATAATTCCCATGTGTCCTCGGGAGCGTTTTTCTCCATATAAGAGTTTGTCCAGGGTTGTCCTTTGCTACAAAAAGGATTGGGCCACCTTGCTGCACTTTATTTACTTTTGTTACTTGTTGCTCGTTACAAATTATCTTATCACAAAACTATCTGTTACCTACAATTTCAATTGCTTGAGAAGAAGACCTTGCTGAAAACCGCTTATCATTTCTTCTGCTCCTCGTTGGGTTCTGTTGGGGATATTACCACTGGGCGTAAACCGGCCAGGAGAGGCCGGGTTAACCCCATAGTAGTTCACTATATTTGAAGCCCATGAAAATGAGCGGTGACGCATTATGAAGGCCAGGGCCCAAAGCGGTTTAAGGCCTGTAGACATAAACCGGCATTGATATGTAAACTTGAGTTGTAAGATAGAAAGAGCAGAGACCGAGCCCGACACGTTTATGAGCCGGCCTCGGGATTCTGTAAACCGACGGGCGTCAACCCGTGTATACAAGGGGACGACCCGACGGTGGTTCGAGACAATGAACAACAACTTCGAGACTCGAATAAAGCGTATTCGCTCCCTAGTCATGAAACCCTAGCAATTCCACAACAAGCTGGATTAGGCTTTACCTTCACCGCAAGGAAACCAAGCGATATAAACTCCTGCATCCCTTGTCCTCTTTAACCCCTTTAAGCTAACCCATGCGATGGCTCCACGACTAAGTCCTTTCCTTAGGACATCTGCCGTGACAAAACCACGACAGTTGGCGCCCACCGTGGGGCTATCGCACGATAGTTTCGAGTTCTTAGAGGGCAGCTTCGAAGGACTCAAGGGCTACGCTGTGGGCTGGATGACCAAGAGTCGTCGCGGCAAGCTCTACATCGATGATGCAGGCTGGGGCTGTCGGTGTCAAAACCGGCGGATCTCGGGTAGGGGTCCCGAACTGTGCGTCTAAGGCGGATGGTAACATGAGGCGGGGGACACGATGTTTACCCAGGTTCGGGCCCTCTCGATGGAGGTAATACCCTGCTTCCTGCTTGATTGATCTTGATGATATGAGTATTACAGGAGTTGATCTACCACGAGATCAGAGAGGCTTAGCCCTAGAAGCTAGCCTATGGTATGATTGTTGTTGTCCTACGGACTAAACCCTCCGGTTTATATAGACACCGGAGGGGGCTAGGGTTTACACAGAGTCGGTTATAAGGGAGGAGATCTACATATCCATATTGCCAAGCTTGCCTTCCACCCCAAGGAGAGTCCCATCTGGACACGGGACGAAGTCTTCAATCTTGTATCTTCATAGTCCAATAGTGGGATAAAGTATATAGTCCGGCCGTCAGAGACCCCTAATCCAGGACTCCTCGGTAGCCTGAACCAGGCTTCAATGATGATGAGTACGGCGCGCAGATTGTCTTCGGCATTGCAGGGCGGGTTCTTCTCCAAATTCTGAGTACCTGTTGAGCAGTGTCCGGCTTCCCATAAATGTTGCACTCCTTGGCTTCCATGCCTAATAATGGCTATCTTCCACGTGTCGAGCGAATGCAAGAAGCCAGGGCATTTTTACATTTGCCACCCTAGCCATGTGAGTAAACCATCTATTAAAGAGACTGAGATTCTTAGATCCAGATCACACCATCCTCCCACAGCGAGTATCCATCGGAGCGCGCCTGGCAAAATCCATTCCAACATGGCCGGCCATCGCTGCTCCTCCTCTCGCTCCCGTAGCCCTAAGCCCGGCGATTGGAAGAGGTGTTCCGTCCCTCACAGCCAATTAGTAGAGTTACAGACCCAGGGATTTCTCCCTCCAGCGTATATGGTTCCCGTTCGAGCCGGGCTCGCCACCTATAATGGCGGGGAGCAAGCGGAGAGCTTTCCCAATCCCTCCAAGGGGGACCGGGTATGCCTTGTCCCTTATTTACTAAGGGGACTTGGATTCCCAATTCATCCATTTCTCCGCGGGCTCCTGGAGTTCTACGGCCTCTAGTTGCATAACTTTACCCCCGCTTCCATCCTACACATCGCTGGCTATGTCGCCCTTTGTGAGCTTTTTCTGGGCTGCGAAGCTCATTTCGAACTGTGGTGGAGGCTATTATGCCTCGTGCCCCGTACACAGAAGGGGTCACAATATCAAGTGGGCGGAGCCGAAATATGGCGCTTGTCGCCCGATACGGATACTTGTCCGGTACCCGAAGAAGACGTTCGAGGCGGCCTTGGTGCTTTTATATGGAGGACGTCCCCCTTCCAGATCCTATTCAGATGGGCCTTCCTGAGTTCGACAACGCCCCTTTGAAGAAACGCCGTAGCTGGGGCCCTCGGAGCCCCCAGGAGGAAGATAACGGAGAAGTCCTTTACCTGATGGGCCGGATAGAGTCGTTGGCCAAGTCAGGATTGACAATAAACGAGTTTATGTCCATATGCATAATGCGGGGGGTGCAGCCACTTCAATATCGGGGACAACCCATGTGGCACTTCAATGGAGAAGATGACGCCACCCGCTGCGGTCGTAAAGGTCTGGACTCCGTCGTCGCACTAGCGAAGATACTGTCCGATTTGTATAAAGGAGAAGAAGAGGAGTTCGCCCGTGTTAAGCCACGGGATGGATTCTCCATGTACAACCCCCCAAGCTGGGTGAGCTGCTACTTTCTACTCCAGTCCTTTCTGCATTATTTGTCACAAGTATTAACCTTGTTGTTTCATAACAGGAACTGCGAAAAGCTGTGAGGGAGGTCCACAGCCCGTCTCCACAACCAGAGGACCCTGACCGGGCCCTCGACCCCGGACTCGAAGAAGATCCGGACACATTTGTGGAGCTCATCGGCAGGAATGTTCTGCTCGGTTGAGCTGTGGCGGTACCTTGGTGGCTATAATAGCGATTATCTGGACTGCTCCCGCATCGCATGTAAGTAAAACGAGCCCTAACTTCCAAGAAGGATCCCTTTTACGCACTTGACCTACCGCACACATATGGTGTTTTTCTGAGGGGAAGGCCCTCGGGGCGCCATGCCGAACTCATGACCCGCCAACAAAGGGGCACGAAGCGGGTAGGCTTAAAAAGGAAAGCGATCGGGTGAGGCAGCAAATCACCAGTCTGAAAAAGAAAACCCGCCGTGGTGGTCGTCTTCTAAAATATAATAAAGCCCATGTTTCCTAGTAGGAAAAACGCTCGCCGGACCATATCTGGAGAGGTTGCCGGTCACGCCTCCACCAGTCGGGCTCCAGAGCCGGACATAGAGGCGGACGCTAACATAGGGCCAACGCTAGATGTTCCTCCTACAGAGGATGCGGATAGGCTATCCGCTACAAATTCTGAAGTGGAGAGCGCTATGAATCACATGTGTCGCCGGGCCGTACTCCGTGACGCTTGTTTCCCCCAAGAGGCGTTCGATCTCTTCAACTCAGGAGACGCGTACATCCGAGCTGCTCAAAATGGTCTTGCCAGAGCCACGGACCAGTATGTAAAGGATATACCGGTAAGAAAATCTGATAATTATATATACCAGTAACCCCTGAGACTTGAAACAGTTGACACAACTGATTTAAGGATCATTATTTATCTTGAGGTTCTTCTGAGAGAAGAATACCCAATTGTCTCAAGAGCTGCAAGAGTGCAAAGCCCAACTCACAGACGCGCGATTGCCTTATTTGAAGGAGTCCGAGAATGCCCCTCTGGTAACACTTGTCTCTATTGCAAAGAATGACCAGTACCAGATAGTATGCGGCATGCATGCAAATCTAACAATAGATTCTGCAGATGACTCGGAGTGAATCTGGAGGTCGTGATAGGGAATTAGCCGCATGCCCAGCGACAGCTAAAGGCTGGTGGTAGCGATGCTTAAAAAGGTTAGGCGAGAAAAAACAATCTCCAAGATGCCAATATTCGGCTGGGCGTGGAACTGAAAGATATTCGGGCCCAGCTTGCTGACTCCGTAAAGGAGAATAAGAGGCTTCAACGCGGCATTTTTAGTAAGTGCTTGAATGAACTTTTTATAGAGTTTGGCGAAGAAACCGGCTAACAGAGTTGTATCTGTAGGTATGCTGATGGGTCATCCCGTAGAGGAAATGCCGGGTCATGGTGATCTTCGCGGAGCTCTCACAACTGCACGAACAAGTTCGACAGGTGATGCAGGGCATTGCCCAAGCCTTGTGGCCGTCCGCGTCCCTGCCAGGAGGCATGAGGGAGCTCGTAGAGAAGCTCAAGGGAGCGCGGCGGCGCTTCCGATTACGGAAGATATCAGCCTACCGACAAGGTGCAAGGGAAGCCTGCGCCATGGTGAAGACGCGATATACCAAGGCTGACCCAAACCACATGGCCGAGGTCGGACCTGTGGGGCCCGATGGGAAAGAGATCCCCGCCAGTTTGGTGTATGACCAAGTATAATTAGCATAAAGTATTCCCAACAGGATTGTAGGCTAGACAGCACTGATTGGATGGTATAGAAGAAGAATTTAGTTAGTCTAAGTATTTGTGTACTTCAAGTGACATGTATTCTCCTAGCGGATTGTAAATCATTTGTCATGGTGGACCTTTTCGCTTCAACCTCTGGACCCGACGATCCGGAGTGTATCAGAATACTTCCGCTTCGATTATGTAAAAACAGGGGTATGCGTGAAAACCCGAGCGAGGGGTCGTAAGTGCTTGAACAGACAAGTACCCAACTAGCTATGTTATATTACATGGATAGTAAGAAACATCTTCCAGGGAGAATAGTTCCGTTAAGGGTTCCTTTCCTTGGGTTCGCATGCCCTAATGTGCATGTCCGAACTGCGAAAAGAGACACATGCTATA
Source organism: Aegilops bicornis (assembly GCA_021605145.1). Lineage (NCBI taxonomy): Eukaryota > Viridiplantae > Streptophyta > Magnoliopsida > Poales > Poaceae > Aegilops > Aegilops bicornis. The sequence goes on along the minus strand of JAHIAL010000021.1, from coordinate 79,355 downwards.
AACATCCGGGGGCATGTATTAAAATAAATAGAAGTCATCTTTTGTTCACCGACCGAGTATTCCCTTAAAAACGCTAGCTTTCGGCTTCACCGGTCGAGGTACACATCCGGTGACACAGCGGTAACAATCATCGAGAGGTGCTCCCCTTATGCCCTAGCCAAATTAGCAGGAGCGTAGGGCACAAGAGCCGAACAACCCAACTTTTGGCCAAAACTTAAGTCATATCGATGCATATTATGGTGAAAAAAGGTACATGCGGAAGAATAACACATGTGTGGGGCATATAGCCCGGAAAATAGTTATATTAAGCTTCGGTATAAGAAGCCCCCAAGTATAATGAGCGCGGCTAGAGCGTCAAGATTGTGTAGTCAAGACACATTTTAGCCTTTTAAGGCCTTGAAGAAAAAGGGAAGAAAGAAAGAAATAGAAGACAGATGACGGGTATATAAAATCTGGATGGAGGTAAGGAGATGAACATAGAGTCCGGTACTAGGCGTAGAACCTTCGGAGTCTGGCTGCGTTCCATGGGTTTGGCTCGAGTCGATTGTCCGATGCATCCCGCAGATGGTACGCTCCACCGATCAGAACTTGGTCAATAATGAAGGGACCTTCCCATTTGGGCTTGAGCTTGTTATTTTTCTTCTTCGGTAGGCGTAGAACGAGTTCGCCAACATTGTATGTTTTGGCCCGTACTTCTCTCCTTTGATACCTTCGAGCCTCTTGCTGATAGAATGCAGAACGGGCTTTTGCTACGTCACGCTCCTCCTCCAGGGCGTCCAAACTGTCCTGCCGATCAAGCTCGGCTTATTTCTCTTCATACATGCGCACTCGAGGTGAGTCATGAATTATGTCGTAGGGCAGTACCGCCTCAGCGCCGTACACCATAAAAAACGGTGTGTATCCGGTAGTGCGATTCGGCGTGGTCCGCAACCCCCATAGTACGGAGTCAAGCTCCTCTACCCAGTGCATAGTTGATTCCTTTAAGGACCGCACTAATCTGGGTTTAATGCTGCTCATGATAAGACCATTTGCTTGCTCGACTTGACCATTAGTTTGCGGGTGATAGACGGAAGCATAATCGAGCTTGATGCCCATGTTGCTGCACGAAAGTTTTACCTCGACAGCTATGAAGTTTGAGCCATTATCGGTGATAATGTTGTGCGGGACGCCATAACGGTGTACAACCCCGGATATGAAGTCTATCACTGGTCCGGATTCGGCCGTTTTAACAGGTTTGGCTTCTATCCATTTGGTCAATTTATCCACCATGACCAGTAAGTATTTTTTCTTATGGCTTCCCCCTTTGAGGGTCCGACCATATCAAGCCCCGGAACCGCAAAGGGCCTAGTAATGGGGATTGTTTGGAGGCGGTGGCGGACATATGGCTTTGGTTTGCAAAAAGCTGGCAACCGACACAACGTTGACGAGTCTGTGCGTCTGCTTTCGGGCCATCGGCGATAGAAACCTGCTCTGGAAGGCCTTGCTTACAAGGGCCCGATCTGCGGCGTGGTGACCGTCGAGTCCAGCATGAATTTCTGCCAAAAGCTGCCGTCCTTCCTCTTCGGAGATGCACCTTTGAAGGACTCTGGTAGCGCTTTTCTTATACAGCTCTTCCTCGTGGACCTTGTAGGCTTTAGACCGCCGCACAATGCAACGTGCCTCGTTTGGGTCCCCAGGTAGTTCCTGCCTAATTAGGTAGGTCAGGAAGGGTTCTGTCCACGGGGCGATGACAGCCATAATCACGTGAGCGGAAGGTGTTATTTCGGTGGCAGAGCCTCCGATTACGTCAGAGTGTTCGGTAGCTGGTGTTGTGGCCAAGTCCGGACTGTTGTTGCCGGTCACTCCTTCCCATACCACGGATGGCTTAAACGGCCTTTCCAAGAAGATATTGGGTGGGACAGGGTCGCGCTTAGCACCGATGCGGGCTAGGATGTCTGTCACTTGATTGTTTTCTCGGACCACATGGTGGAATTCAAGCCCCTCGAACCGAGCTGACATTTTGAGGACGGCGTTGCGGTAAGCCGCCATTTTTGGGTCCTTGGCATCAGAGTCTCCATTTATTTGAGATATTGCGAGATTCAAATCCCCGCACACCTCTAGGCGTTGAATGCCCATTGAGACTGCTATCCGGAGACCATGCAACAGGGCCTCATATTACGCTGCATTGTTGGAGTCATGTATAATATTTGGAGATGCGTATTGGACAATATCTACGGTGGGGGATGTCGGGGCGGCGCACGCCCCCAGAACCCTTGACATCATTGAACCATCAAAGTGCATGATCCAATTGGAGTACGCGCCGTATTCTTTAGGGAGTTCGGCCTCCGTCCATTCGGCGACGAAATCGGCCAGTACTTGCGACATAATGGCTCGCCGTGGTTTATATGTTATATCAAACGGGAGGAGCTCGATAGCCCATTTAGCAATCCGGCCTGTGGCATCGCGGTTGTTTATTATGTCGTTGAGTGGTACTTCTGAGGCCACCGTGATTGAACATTCTTGAAAGTAATGTCGTACCTTCCGGGATGCCAAGAAGACCGCGTATGTTATCTTTTGATAATGGGGTACCGTGATTTGCATGGAGTGAGGACAGTGGATACATAGTATACCGGCTTTTGAAGCGGGAACTTATGTCCGTCCATCTCTCGTTCGACGACGAGCACTGCGCTTACAACTTGTTGTGTTGCCGCTATATACAGCAGCATTGGATCACCGACGTTAGGTGCGGCCAGGATTGTGTTTGTGGCCAAAACTGCCTTTATTTCTTCTAATGCGGTCGTGGCTGCGTCCGTCCACTCGAATTGTTCGGTGCGTCGAAGAAGGCGATAAAGAGGCAGTGCCTTTTCTCCTAATCGTGAAATTAAGCGGCTTAAAGCAGCCACGCATCCAGTTAATTTCTGGATCTGCTTGAGGTCTGTTGGGATGGCCAACTGTGATGCGAGCTTGGATTTTAGCGGATTCGCTTGATTCCTCTATTGGATCTGATGAAGCCTAAGAGCTTTCCGGCGGGCACACCGAAGGCGCATTTTCCGGATTGAGCTTAATGTCGTATGTTCGGAGATTGTCGACGTGAGCCTCAAGTCGTCTATTAAGGATTCGGCGATATGCGGGTTTAATGACCACATCGATCTACGTATGCCTCCACTGTTTTGCCGATCTGTGTTTCCAAGCATGTCTGAATCATGCGTTGATAGGTTGCATCGGTGTTTTTGAGCCCGAAAGGCATGGTGTTAAAACAGAAGGGGCCGTATGGAGTGATAAATGCCGTTGTGGCTTGATCGGATTCCGCCATCTTAATTTGGTGGTATCCTGATTATCCGTCGAGGAAGCACAATGAGTTGTGTCCTGCGGTAGCGTCGATAATTTGATCGATGCGAGGGAGGGGGAAGGGATCCTTTGGGCAAGCCTTATTAAGGTCCTTGAAGTCGGCGCATAGGCGCCCGATTTGTCCTTCTTTGGTACCATCACGGGTTTGCTAGCCATCCGGATGTTTTATTTCTCGAATGAATCCGGCCTCGATAACAGCTAGCTCCTCTCCCATGGCTTGTCGCTAGGCTCGGAGAGAAGCGACGGAGAGTTTGCTTGACCGGCTTGAATCCCTTTAGGATGTTAAGGCTATGCTTGGCCAACTGCGTGGGATTCTGGCATGTCGAAGGATGCCAGCGAAGATGTCCCAATTCTCGGCCAAGAACTCCCATAGTGCTGGCGTCTATTGTGGGGTTTAAGCTTGCCCCAATGGATGCTGTTTTGTAGGTCCGTTGGATGGACTTGGAATTTGACTATTTCATCCGCTGGTTTAAAAGAGGTGGACTTGGATCTTTTATCGAGTATCACGTCGTCCACATCCTTTGTGGAGTAGCGGTATGATTAATTCCTCGACGCGAGGGCTTGGATAACGCCTCGAGGCCAGGTCGGCTGTTTTCTTTTCGGCGCGGAGTGCTATGTCCGGATCACTAGCTAGAGTGATGATTCCATTGGGTCCGGGCATTTTGAGCTTCATGTACCCGTAATGGGGTATAGCTTGGAAGATCGTGAATGCCTCCCGCCCTATAAGGGCGTGGTATCCGCTATTGAATGGGGCCAGTTGGAATGTGATTTCTTCGGACCTATAATTCTCCGGCGTGCCGAATACCACATCTAGTGTGATTTTGCCAGCACATCGTGCCTCCTGACTAGGGATGATTCCTCTGAAGGTCGTCTTTGCTTTGCTCAATGCAAACACATCTATTTCCATTTTTCGGAGGGTCTCCTCATAGATGAGGTTTAGTCCGCTGCCGCCTTCCATGAGTACTTTAATAAGCCGGAAGCCGTCCACAATTGGACTAAGGACCAAGGCGGCTGGTGCTCGGGCTTTTCGGAATTTAGGTTCATCACTGGCGTTGAAGGTGATAGCCGTGTCACTCCATGGATTTATTGCTGCTACGTGGCAGACTTTGGCAAGGCTGCGGAGTGCTCGCTTACGCCTATTATTTGAGGCGAAGGTCTCGAAGACTATCAATACTGTATTGTTGTTCTCCACGGGATGGTGCTCTACGGTATTGTTGATGAGGAAATCCTCACCGCTCTTGGCCACCTGCCGAAGTACCCAACATGCTCTAAGGCTGTGTGTTGGTATGGTATCCGATGTACTGTGAATTTTGCATGGCCCGTTGAGCCATCCCTCTAATCTGGTTCCATACATAGTGGGCTTTTGTTTCTTTGTAATTGGATCGGGTGATTTATGAGAGTACACCCTTTTAATTGAGACGGGGTTTCTTGAGAGCGGAGGATCCCAGAATTTGGTTTGGGTTTTCGGTAGCTTTCCATCGCACAGTACTTCCATACTATGGCCGCCAAGTCAGCGAAGTGTGCTATGTCACGACGACTTATGGCGTTGAGGATTCCCTTGTCCGTGTAGTTTTTGCAAAAGAATGAAATTGCATCCACCTCACAACAGTCCTTGACCTTGTTCATTACAAGGAGGAATCTGGCCCAATAGTGGTGTACTGTCTCCTGGGGCTCTTGTCTAATTCGGGAAAGATCGCTTATATCTAGGTGTGTGGGTGGATTTAAGTCCGAACCCTGACCCGATCTGAGACCCAGGGGCGGAGGAGTTTCCGATCTTGGAAGTTCGGGCTCCGGGATGTTGCCCAATAGGTCTGGCCCGCTGCCTGATTCTAGGTTCAGGGTTTGGACGATTTCCTCCCATAGACGGGTATCTGGCTTGGAGAGTTCGGGAATCCGGACATAGTTTGTCCTCAAGATAGAGGAAGAATCGCCGCATTGCTCCTCCACCACCGCTATTTGATGGGTGACCGTCGGAGAGTTAATCTCCCTTTGGTCGGGTTTAAGCCCAATCAGATCATAGTCCGTAGCGACTCCCAAAGCGGCGATGCGATCCAAGAGCTCGTTCAAAGAGGAGAGCTCCATTGGATCCATCTGCTCGGTGAATTCGGAGCCGATGTGGAAGCTGTTTTCGATGACCCGAGAAGTCATCGTCGGCGCAGCGGCCGAACGAGCGGTCATGAGGAAGCCGCCTAGTCGGAGAGTTTGGCCTACAGCCAGGGCTCCCCCAGAGGTGATGTTGTCCTTGACAATGAGACGAGCCATCCCTCCTTATGATGACGACATAGTGGAACTCCCAATGAAGCACCAATGTCGGTGTCAAAACCAGCGGATCTTGGGTAGGGGGTCCCGAACTGTGCGTCTAAGGTGGATGGTAACAGGAGGCGGGGGACACGATGTTTACCGGAGTTGGGCCCTCTCGATGGAGGTAATACTCTACTTCCTGCTTGATTGATCTTGGTGATATGAGTATTACAAGAGTTGATCTACCACGAGATCGTAGAGGCTAAGCCCTAGAAGCTAGCCTATGGTATGCTTGTTATTATCCTACGGACTAAACCCTCCGGTTTATATAGACACCGGAGGGGGCTAGGGTTTCCACAGAGTCGGTTACAGGGGAGGAGATCTACATATCCGTATTGCCAAGCTTGCCTTCCACGCCAAGGAGAGTCCCATCCGGACACGGGACAAAGTCTTCAATCTTGTATCTTCATAGTCCAATAGTCCGGATAAAGTATATAGTCCGGCCGTCCGAGGACCCCCTAATCCAGGACTCCCTCAGGGGCCCCGAGGCCGGCTCAATCGAGTACGGGTACCAGGTCCCCTTTGGTGGCATACACGTTTTCATTGGCAAGATCGTGACAGACCTGGCCTCGAGGACATCTACACCGACCTCGTCAAAAGCGGCTCAGCGTCACGAGATCTGCGGAGTCAAGCCTGTCATGAAGCATGCCGCCGTGGGAGTCATCCACTGAGGGGAATCGGAGGATAGATCGGAATCTAGTGGTGAAACCGTCGTTTATTCTGGCGATGAGTCATCGACTGGAGAGACCGAATCATTATATGAGTTGCAAGATGGCCGGATTGGGGGCAGTTCCGATGGCAACAGTATTCCGGACCACTTTGATCCGCCGAACGGGTTGCAATCTTCATGGCGGTACACAACCAGCACTCCACTCTTGACCGCATGGCGGCGATGATTTCCGGATCAACGGCAGTAGCGGCAGAAGCGAGAGGCCACCAATGCGACCGCCGGCTCGAGTTCTATCTGATTTGTTTGGCCGCTTTGGCAACAGCGATGGCGAGGAGGAGTTAACCAGGCGGACCAAGACACACGTAATGCGGAAATCGCGAAGGTGAAAGATCAGATCACCAGGCCAAAAGCCGACTTGGCGTGAAGAGGATACCGGGGATGGGCTGCGGAGGCCAGGCCACATTGGATGCAGGCTTGCCGACTTATCTTGAATCGAGTCGTCGAGCGATGTCACGAAGAGGAGAGTACCGATCTCGCACCTGCCACGGTTTATGAAGCTAGGAACCTCTTTAATACCCCAGGGCGAGGACTAGTAATCTGCGATGTTAAACCGAAATTTGAGGCACCTAAAGCGAAGCGCCCGGTTCAGCCGCGTTTGGTGGATCCGCCTCGCCAGAAAAGCATTATGACACAGCGTGTCCCAACACCACCGGGTCATTACTCTAACCTGATGGACAACATTGTCGCTGCCGCTTCATGGCTGGCTGCCATCCCGATCGAAGGCGAGTCTCCGGTGGCAGTCAAGACGCGACGGGTTAGGGAGCTTCTTCAGACAGCTTTGGTTCAGCAGGATGCTTATTCATATAGTCGTGAGAGGATCCATTCTACTCCCCACCCAAGACGGAGCTACAACAGGCGTATAGATGAGCTGGCCGTGTCAACCAATGCGCGAAACCGTGACCCGCCCCGTGGCCATAATCCGACAGGTGGGGGCGGTGATGCTCAGGATGTGGTGGATCGTGCTAGAGCTCATCATGAGGCCGAGTTAGCAGCGCAGCATGAGGCCCGTCAGTTTACTCCGGTTCATCCGACCACGTCGGTGGAACCAGGTTACTTCTAGCTCTTTAGGGGTACCATGTCTCGTCCCAGCGTTGCCATAGAACGTCGTCTGCCCAAGGATTTCAAAGGCCCGCGCAAAGTGCCGAATTACACCGCCGATTTATCCCCCGAGACATGGGTTGAAAGCTATGAGATGGCCATGGAGATGCTGGATGTGGACGATGCGGCGTGTGTGAAATCTTCACCATGATGCTAGAGGGGACGACCCGCACTTGGCTGAAGAGCTTACCGACTAATTCTATCAGGTCATGGGCCGAGTTGAGAGCCCAGTTTATCCAGAATTTCAAGGATACATGCAAGCAGCCCATGTCAATTGTGGACTTAGCTACCTATGTCCAGGAGGAAGGAGAGTCAACAACCCGTTGGGTGCGCCGGGTTTCGGAGATTTTCATTCATTAGACCGCATCAACGCTGATACCGCAGTTTTAACATTGGAAGGCAATTGCCGGTTTGAACCCCTGAAGTTGAAGTTGGGACGGCTGAAACGTCATTGTAATGACATGGGAACTCTCATGGCCGCTCTGGTGACGTATGCCGACTACGATAGTACCAAGGATCCCGAGTCAGCGATGATAAGGCGAGGAAGGGAAAGAGGCGGCAATGCCAAAGGCGACACAACAACCCGGCGGGTCATGGAAACGGCGGCAAGCGTAAGGCAGGCCACAGCTTATACTTTGTGGCTAATACCAACACACATGACAAAGGCCAGCAGCGTAAGGGTAAACTGCCCCAGCGTTGTGGAGGGCCAAGTCCTAACCCGGATCGCTTGTCTTATCTGTTGAACCAGCCTTGCCCAAAACATGGAACAAAGGAGACACCGTCCACGCACCTCTGGAAGGATTGTTATATCATGCAGGAGTTCAAAAATTCTGATCTCTTTCGGTATGATCATGGACCGGGTGGCGGTTCAGGCCCCGGATCTCATGGGTCGGGTTGTGGTGGAGGAAATTCGGTTCAGGCTTCCACGGTAATCGTCGGTGGACATAACAATCAAGGTAATGTCGTGGCGACCAAGGTGGTTATAGTCATCAAGGGAATCAGCAGCAACAACAGCAGTCGGGTTATCAGAGCAACCCAAAGCAGTTGAATAGCGGGCAGTATCATGTGTTCACCACTAGCTTGTGCAAGCGCGATCAGAAGCTTCATAAGAGGGCAGTGAACTCCGTTGAACCAGTGGTGCCCCGTTACTTGCGCTGGTCTGAGAAGCCGATCGTGTGGAGTAGAGAGGATCATCCGCCTCGGGTTGACAATCCGGGTCACCTGGCATTGGTGTTGGCGCCTCAGGTGGGAGGATATAAGTTCACTAAGGTACTCATGGATGGAGGGAGTAGTATCAATATCCTTTATTACGAAACTTTCCATCGCATGGGGTTAACAGATAAAAATCTTAAACTGTCCAATACGGTGTTCCATGGTGTGGTGCCTAGTAAATCGGCATATCCTGTCGGTAAAATAGCTTTGGAGGTGGCTTTTGGAGATGAGCATGACTCGAGATCAGAAACCTTGACTTTTGAAGTGGTGAAAATCAGAAGCCCGTATCATGCCCTATTTGGACGGCCAGCTTATGCTAAGTTTATAGCCTGACCTTGTTATGTCTATCTGCTGACTCAAGATGCCGGGTCATAAGGGAACTATAACGATGGATGGGAGCCACAAGATCGCTTTGGAGTGTGAAGAAGGTGATGCGGCTTATCTTTGAGTCGGTTTGTGCAATGAAGAGTTGAAGTTTTACAAAGACAATGTTGATCCGGCAAATATGACTTGATTGAAGAAACCAACTTCTGAGCATGATCCGTACGAAGTTTAAATCGGCTGATGAGACTAAGCTTGTTGACTTCGTGCCCAGCGATACGGCCCTGAAGTTTAAATCGGCTGACGAGACTAACTTGGATCCGAAATAGGAAAGCGCGCTCACCGAGTTCATCCGTGAGAATCGGGACATCTTTGCGTGGAAGCCTTCTGACATGCCAGGTGTAAGAGAGAACTCATTGAGCACACTCTCAATGTTGATCCCAAAGTATAAACCGGTCAAACAATTTCTTCGCGGTTCAATGAAGAAAGACGCATAGGCTATTGGAGAAGAAGTTGCCGGTTTGTTGGCGGCTGGGTTTATCATCGAAGTGTTTCATCTGAGTGGTTGGCTAATTGATTGCTAGTAGTTAAGAAGAATGGCACTTGGCGTATGTGTGTGGACTATCTGACGGATCTCAACAAGGCTTGCCTAGCAGATCCTTTGCTCTCCCGTATTGATCAAATCATTGATGCTTTCTGACGGGTTGCGGCGTTTGAGCTTTACGGATGCATATTCTGGTTATCATCAGGATCAAAATGGCGATTAAGGACCAGGAGAAGACAACCTTCATAACTCCTTTTGGATCCTTACATTATGTGTCTATGCCCTTTGGGCTCAAGAGTGCCAGGCGACTTATCGGGTGATGTGTGCGAAATTGTCTTCATAATCAGATCGGCCGCAATGTTCATGCTTATGTGGATGATATTTTGGTAAAATCTAGATAGAAGGAGACATTGATAGATGACTTGAAAGAGACCTTTGATAACCTGCGGGTTTATGAAATGATGCTTATCCCGGCCAAGTGTGTTTTTGGTGTACCGGCAGGCAAGCTCTTGGGCTTTTTGGTGTCTAATAGGGGCATTCAAGCTAATCCGGAAAAGATCAAAGCCATCACCTCTTTGGCCAAACTGAAGTGTATCAATGATGTTCAACGCCTGGCAGGCCGGATTGCGCGTTGAGCGGTTTATCGATCGCCTTGGCGAGAAGGCCATCCCTTTGTATCAGATGCTGAAGAAAACGGATAACTTCATCTGGAGTGACGCCGCTAATGAAGCGTTTGAGGACTTAAAGTGGCAGCTGGCTAATCCGCCGGTTCTCGCTGGTCCGTTTGACAAAGATCCATTGTTGCTCTATGTGGCAGCTAACGCCCGAGCTGTTAGCTTGGCTATTGTGGTGGAGCGCAAGGAGGCCAGAAAGGAATATCCGGTTCAACGGCCAGTTTACTATATCAGTGAGGTGCTTATTGAGTCCAAGCAGAGGTACTCGCATTGGCAGAAGTTGGTATATGGAGTTTTCATGGCAAGCCGGAAGCTTAAGCAATATTTCCAAGGTCATCCCATCACGATGGTCAGCTCTGCTCCTTTGGGGGCTATAATCCACAACAGGGAAGCAACTGGCCGGATTGCTAAATGGGCTATCGAGCTCGGGCCTCACGGGTTGACATACATAACCCCAACGGCGATCAAATCTCAGGCACTTGTGGATTTCATCAATGATTGGACAGAACTACAAGCGCCAAAGGAGAAGCCGGATCATACTTATTGGACTATTCATTTTGATGGGTCCAGGCAATTGGAGGGCTCGAGAAGTGAGTCGTATTAACTTCCCCACGAGGTGATAAATTTTGTTATGTTCTCAGTTTAATGTTCCTTGCACTAACAATGCAGCTGAATATGAGGCCTTACTCCATGGTCTTCGGATGGCTAAGGAGATGAACCTAAGCCGAGTTAAGTGCTTGATGACTCGGACTGGTGGCTCAACAAGTGTCCGCACTTGGGACTCAAGGACCCACTCATGGCGACATATCGTCGTGAGGTGGATATTGTTGTAGTTCACTTCAAAGGTTATCAGGTGGATCATGGGGACCGGCGGAAGAATGAAGCGGCGGACGCTTTAAGCCGCCTGGGTTCCCAACGTAAACCGGTTCCACCTAATGTCTTCCTGGATGTTCTGCATAATCTGTCCGTCAAGCTCCCTGGTGAAGGGATTTGGCTATTCTTGATCCGGAAGCTCAGTTGGTGGCGGCTCTTCATGTTATCCCGGATTGGAAGGTTCCATATTTGGTGTATATGAACCGGGATGAGTTACCAGAGGATGAAACTTTGGCCAGGCAGATAATCCGGCAGTCCAAGTCCATGACTATTATCAATGGAGAGTTACATCATTGCAGTGTGACAGGGGCGTTTCAACACTATGTATCCCCTGAAGAAGGCCGTGAAATTTTGCGTGAGATCCACGAAGGAGATTGTGGTCACCATGCTGGTTCAAAATCATTTGGTGGCCAAGGCGTTCGTCATGGTTTCTATTGGTTGACGGCTCATCTTGATCCGAGGACTTAGTGAAAAGGTGTGATTGATGTCAAAAGTTCTCACGACGGGCTCATGTACCGGCTCAAGAGTTGAGGATGATTCCATTTACTTGGCTGTTTGTGACTTGGGGGCTCGATATGGTTGGACCCTTCAAGAGATATAAGGATAAGAGGACCCACCTTTTGGTGGCGGTTGATAAGTTCACCAAGTGGGTGGAGGCAGAGCCAGTCAGTAAGTGTGATGCAGCTACGGCGGTTCAATTCATCAAAAAGGTGATCTTTCGGTTTGGCTTTCCACATAGCATTATAACAGACAATGGTACCAATCTATCAAAGGGTGCCATGAAGGAGTTCTATCAACATGAACACATCCGGCTTGACGTATCATCAGTGGCTCACCCCCAGTCCAATGGTCAAGCAGAGAGAGTGAATCAAGAGATTTTGAGAGGCATCAAACATCGGCTTATGGTTCCTTTGCAACGAACCCCGGGTTGTTGGGTTGAAGAGTTACCTTCTGTGTTATGGAGCATCAATACCACACCCAACAGATCGACGGGATACACGCCTTTCTTCATGGTTTATGGTGCGGAGGCGGTTCTTCCTAGTGACATCCGTCATGATTCACCTCATGTAGCGGCATATGTTGAATCTGACAACGAGAAGGCACGGCAGGAAGCTCTTGACCTGTTAGATGAGGAGCGTGACATGGCAGCAGCCCGTTCGGCAATTTATCAGCAAGATCTGCGTCGTTATCACAACCGCCGGGTTAGAACCAGAACCTTTCAAGAAGGCGATTTGGTGCTTCGACTCATCCAGGATCAGACGGATATGCACAAGCTATCCCCCCTTGGGAAGGACCCTTTGTGGTCAGCAAGAATCTACACAACGGGTCATACTACCTAATCGATGTTCGAGAGCGCAAAGACTCACGTAGGTCGGAGGAGGAGACCAACCGGCCGTGGAATATTGCTCATCTTCGCCCTACTATACTTGAGCCATAGGCTCCGCTTATGTACATATTATGACAATGTATATATTATGATCAATATAATAAGCGAAACCTCGGCTAAAGCGGGGTATACATTGTTTTTCTTACATCATGTGTGGTTACATGGAGCTTCTATTTATAAAGCGGTGTCCGGTTTACCCCTTGATTCAGCTTCTCAAAGTTTTATGTTACATCACTTGGGGGCTTGGTCGTATCTGAACCATAGCTATACCTTGATCAGTCCAATGCCACAACATCACTTGGGGGCTTGGTCGTATCCGAACCATAGTCACACCTCTTGATCGGCTTAAGTTTAAATCAATCCGGGGCCAAAGAGAGTGTTGTAAAACAACAACTCAAACATAGGCACCCACTGAGCACAACTCAAAATGTTACTTGGGGATTCTTTGCTGTCGAAATGAACAAAGAATCTACACTTGTAACGAGCTATCAAGCCATGGCTTGGAAGCACTGGTGTATACACCTAAAACCAGGGTTAGCCTGCCTATTTAAGTAAGTCACTCCGCCCATGTAAACCTGGTATGACCCTTCGAACTTTGGCAAGTTACTCTAAATAAAGACCCTGAACTTGTCAAGTTAAAATGATGATCGGTTAAGGATTGATGACTATCTTAAAAGGCTTTGGGAAATGGTTTAACTCAGTAGCCTGACAGCCCATGAAAAGCCTCGAATTTGGGGCCTGGCAGCCCGTGAAAAGCCTCGACTACAAGTTTTCATTTGCTTTTTGCCAAAAATTTTATGATGTTTTTTATAAACCAGTGTTCATCAACCTGGCTAGGCTGTCAAATACAAGTTGTCAGTACATAATTATTTATAATCCGGAGACTATCAGCCCGGTCTGGTTTTGACTCAAAGTCACCAGTATGGAATAAACCGGTGTTTATCACAACCCAGAACGGTTTTATTATAAACCGGCATCATATAACAGGAGTTACTTATACGCCGGATTAGGGTTATTACCCTCACTACAAAGTTGGTCAGCCAACATTATGCATAAAGGTCATAGGTATAATGTATTTCCATATTTGGTTATATTTTACAACCTTGGTTATAAACCTTGGTCATATATATATTTGGGTATTATGACACGCCCGGTGGTAAACCGCCAGGGCGCTATAAGCTTCTTATCTGCAGGGACAGCTTGAATAAATGGCTATGAATTATGAACATCATATATTAAGCATGGCGGATTAGCAAGCATTAGTTGTAGATAAATATGCACGAAGGCATAACAGAACAAGTGTTTTAACTAGCCTATTACAAGACGTTTCAGTGCCCAAAAGGATAATTGTTTTCAAAGAATACGTGTTGCAGCACGTAAAAGACTAAACTAGCCTCCGGATTATGATTGGCCACCAGCTTGACCTGACGGCTGCGGATCATCTTGCACCGTTTCATCATCTTCGTCTCTATCCAGCGGCTGGAAGTCAATAGTGGTCCGGTCGATCCCAGTTAACGCTTGGAACACAGCTTCGTCGCTTATAAGGGTGGACGGTTCAATATAAGGGGCATAAGTGTGCTTACGGATTGGAGGGATCAGGTTTTGAGCCTCAGGACTCGGTGCAGCAACCCGTTTGTTATTGGTTTCATTACTCGCCTGGTAAAATGAAAGATCAGCCTCTTCAGCAAGTTGACAAGCCAGTGGACGAACTTCCCATTTTATGGCGTGGAGATCTTTAGTGCCAAATTACTTACCGAAGAAGGACTACAATAGATCCCCTATACTTGTGGGTCATCAAGACTCTTTTTAATGGCGTGAATTACCGGGAGTGAAGCGCCTTTGGTAGGTGGAATTTGGTAAGGAAAATTTTATATAGTGTGCTAAAATTACTGTCACTTGTTACTATGGAAAGTAATCCTCCGAGGGGTTTGTTCGGGGTATCTTCACCCGACCAAGAGAGCAAAGAGTTGCTCCTCAACCCTCGATCCCTCTTTGAAAATGAAAATGTCTACTTTGAAATTCCTTCGGTATGGTAGAAAAACTGCTAGCTAATCCTTTTGTGAGATGGAACATTACATCTGATGAGCATCTAATATATGTGGATGAAGTTTGTGGATTATTTAAGCTTGCGGTGTATGCCCGATGATGTTATCAAGAAGAAGGTGTTCCCTTTATCTTTGAAGGAGATGCATTGACATGGTATAGGCTATGTGATGATATGGGATCATGGAACTACAAACGATTGAAATTGGAATTTCATCAGAGGTTTTATCCTATGCATCTTGTTCATCGTGATCGTAATTACATATATAATTTTTAGCCTCACGAAGGAGAAAGCATCACTCAAGCTTGGGGGAGGCTTAAATCAATGTTATATTCATGCCCCAATCATGATCTCTAAAGAGAAATGATTATTCAAAACTTTTATGCTCGGCTTTCTGATAACAATCGCACCATTCTCGATACTTCTTGTGTTGGCTCTTTTATGATGAAGACTATTGAATTCAAATGGGATTTATTGGGAAGAATTAAATGCAACTCTGAATATTGGGATCTCGACGAAGGTAAGGAGTCAGGTATGACACCTAAGTTTGATTGTGTTAAATCTTTTATGGATACCGATGTTTTCCGTAAATTTAGCACTAAATATGGACTTGACTCTGAGATAGTTGCTTCTTTCTGTGAATCTTTTGCTACTCATGTTGATCTCCCTAAGGAGAAGTGGTTTAAATATCATCCTCCCATAGAAGTAAAAGTAGTTGCACCTTTTAAAGTTGAAGAAAAGACTATCACTTATAATGATCCTATTGTTCCTACTTATTATGTTGAGAAACCACCTTTCCGTGTTAGAATAAAGGATCATGCTAAAGCTTCAATCGTAGTCAACAAAAGTAATATTAGGACACACAAACCTCCTGAGCAAGTTAAAGTTGAACCTAATATTGCTATGGTTAAAGATCGCTTGGCTGATAATATTGATGGGCATGTTATTTATTTCTGCAATGAAACTGCTAGAATTGCTAAACCTTGTGCTAAAGATAAACATAGACCTATGGTAGGCATGCCTGTTATTTCTGTTAAAATAGGAGATCATTGTTATCATGGCTTGTGTGATATGGGTGCTAGTGCTAGTGCAATATCTGTTGACTTATACAAAGAAATTATGCATGATATTGCACCCGCTGAGATAGAAGATATTGATGTCACAATTAAACTTGCCAATAGAGATACGATTTCACCAATTGGGATTGTTAGAGATGTTGAAGTCTTGTGTGGGAAAACTAAATATCCTGCTGATTTTCTTGTTCTTGGTTCCCCACAAGATAGTTTTTGTCCCATTATATTTGGTAGACCCTTCTTAAACACTGTTAATGCTAGGATAGACTGCGAAAAGGATGTTGTTACTATTGGTCTAGGTGATATGTCTCATGAGTTTAGTTTCTCTAAATTTCGTAGACAACACCGTGAAGAGGAATTGCTTAGTAAGGATGAAATTATTGGTCTTGCTTCTATTGCCGTACCTCCTAGTGATCCTTTAGAACAATATTTGCTAGACCATGAAAATGATATGTTTATGAATGAAAGAAGGGAAATAGATGAAGTGTTCTTTAAACAGGGACCTATTCTGAAACACAATTTGCCTATTGAAATTCTAGGGGATCCTCCTCCACCCAAGGGCGATCCCGTGTTTGAGCTTAAACCATTGCCTGATACTCTTAAATATGCTTACCTTAATGAAAAGAAGATATATCCGGTTATTTTTAGTGCTAACCTTTCAGAGAAGGAGGAAGAAAAATTATTGAAAGCTCTGAAGAAGCACCGTGCTGCTATTGGATATACTCTTGATGATCTTAAGGGCATTAGTCCCACTCTATGCCAACACAAAATAAATTTGGAGAAAGATGCCAAACCAATTATTGATCATCAACGGCGGCTGAGTCCTAAAATGAAAGAAGTGGTAAGAAAGGAAATACTAAAGCTCCTTGAGGCAGGTATAATTTCTCCTGTTGCGGATAGTCAGTGGGTAAGTCCTGTCCATTGTGTCCCTAAGAAGGGAGGTATTCTTTATGCTGCTCCTAATGATAAAGATGAATTGATTCCGCAAAGAATTATTACAGGTTATAGGATGATAATTGATTTCCGCAAATTAAATAAAGCTACTAAAAAAGATCATTACCCTTTACATTTTTGCTTTCTAGATGGTTATTCTGGTTTCTCTCAAATACCTGTGTCAGCTGATGACCAAGCTAAGACCACATTCACTTGTCCTTTTGGTACTTTTGCTTATAGACGTATGCCTTTTGGTTTATGTAATGCTCCTGCTACCTTTCAAAGATGCATGATGGCTATATTCTCTGATTTTTGTGAAAATATTTGTGAGGTGTTCATGGACGATTTCTCGGTCTATGGATCCTCTTTTGACGATTGCTTGAGCAACCTTGATCGAGTTTTGCAGTGATGTGAAGAAACTAACCTTGTCTTGAATTGGGAGAAGTGCCACTTTATGGTTAATGAAGGTATTGTCTTGGGGCATAAAATTTCTGAAAGGGGCATTGAAGTTGATAAAGCTAAAGTTGATGCTATTGAAAAGATGCCATATCCCAAGGACATCAAAGGTATAAGAAGTTTCCTTGGTCATGCCGGGTTTTATAAGAGGTTCATTAAGGACTTCTCAAAAATTTCTCGGCCTCTGACTAATCTATTACAAAAAGATATACCATTTGTCTTTGATGATGATTGTGTAGAAGCATTTGAAATACTTAAGAAAGCATTGATTTCTTCACCTATTGTTCAGCCACCTTATTGGAATTTACCCTTTGAAATCATGTGTGATGCTAGTGATTATCTTTGTAGGTGCTGTTCTAGGGCAAAGAGTTGATAAGAAATTAAATGTTATGCAATATGTCAAGTAAAACTCAAGACAATGCCCAGAGAAATTATGCTACTACTGAAAAAGAATTCTTAGCAGTTGTATTTGCTTGTGATAAGTTCAGACCATATATTGTTGATTCTAAAGTAACTATTCACACTGATCATGCTGCTATTAAATACCTTATGGAAAAAAGATGCTAAACCTAGACTTATTAGATGGGTTCTCTTGCTACAAGAATTTGATTTGCATATTATTGATAGAAAGGGAGCCGAGAACCCCATTCTTGAACAACTTGTCTAGGTTAGAAAATGTGCTTGATGACCCACTACCTATTGATGATAGCTTTCCTGATGAACAATTAAATGTCATAAATGCTTCTCATACTGCTCCATGGTATGCTGATTACGCTAATTACATTGTTGCTAAATTTATACCACCTTGTTTCACATACCAGCAAAAGAAAAAGTTTTTTTATGATTTGAGACATTACTTTTGGGATGACCCGCATCTTGATAAAGAAGGAGTAGATGGTGTCATTAGACGTTGTGTACCTGAGCATGAACAGAAACAGATCCTATGCAAGTGTCACTCCGAAGCTTATGGAGGACACCACGCTGGAGATAGAGCTGCACATAAGGTATTGCAATTCGATTTTTATTGGCCTACTCTCTTCAAGGATGCCCGTAAGTTTGTCTTATCTTGTGATGAATGTCAAAGAATTGGTAATATTAGTAGACGTCAAGAAATGCCTATGAATTATTCACTTGTTATTGAACCATTTGATGTTTCGGGCTTTGATTATATGGAACCTTTTCCTGCCTCTAATGGATACACACATATTTTAATTCTTTGTTGATTACGTTACTAAGTGGGTAGAAGCTATTCCAACTAGTAGTGCTGATCATAACACCTCTATTAAGATGCTTAAAGAAGTTATTTTTCCAAGGTTTGGAGTCCCTAGATATTTAATGACTGATGGTGGTTCACATTTTATTCATGGTGCTTTCCATAAAATGCTTGCTAAGTATGTGTTAATCCTAGAATTGCATCCCCATATCACCCACAGTCTAGTGGTCAAGTAGAATTGAGTAATAGAGAACTCAAATTAATTTTGCAAAAGACTACTAATAGATCTATAAAGAATTGGTCCAAGAAACTTGATGATGCATCATGGGCCTATAGAACTGCATATAAAAATCCTATGGGTATGTCTCCATATAAAATGGTTTATGGAAAAGCATGTCACTTACCTCTCGAACTAGAACATAAGGCTTATTGGGCTATTAAAGAGCTCAATTATGATTTCAAACTTGCCGGTGAGAATAGGTTATTTGACATTAGCTCACTTGATGAATGGAGAACCCAAGCCTATGAAAATGCCAAATTATTTAAAGAAACAGTGAAAAGATGGCATGGTAAGAGGATACAAAAGCGTGAGTTTAATGTTGGAGATTATGTATTGCTATACAACTCTCGTTTAAGATTTTTTGCAGGAAAACTTCTCTCTAAATGGGAAGGGCCTTATGTTATCGAGGAGGTCTATCATTCCGGCGCCATAAAAATAAACAACTTCGAAGGCACAAATCCGAAGGTGGTGAGCAGTCAAAGAATCAAACATTATACCTCAGGTAATCCTATAAATGTTGAAACCAATGTTATTGAAACCGTAACTCCGGAGGAATACATAAGGGACACTTTCCGGAACGTTTCAGACTCTGGAAAGGAATAGGTATGTGGTACGGTAAGTAAACCGATTCCAAAGCAGTTCTAATGGCTATTTTTCTCCGTTTTGGAATATTTAGAAAAATAGAAAAATAAGAAGCAGTCCGGGAAGGACGAGGGGCTCCACGAGGGTGGAGGGCGCGCCCTACCCCAGGCGCGCCCCTGCCTCGTGGGCACCTCGTGGCGCCTCTCAGACTCCATTTTCTTGCACGATACGTATTTTGGTTGGTAACAATTCATTATATAATCTCCCAAAGGTTTTGACCACCATATCACGCAATTATCCTCTGTTTTCGTTTCGAGCTATTTTTCTGACAGATCTAGATCATCATGACATCTCCAAGCGCCCCCAAGGACAAGTTCTTCAAGAAGGTCATCAACCCTTACCTCACAGAGGTGCTGCGACACCGTCAAACCATTGAGATGCGTGATGGGTTGCTGCACATCCGCGATGTTGAGGGACCGAAGGGGACCGGAAGCGTGGAGACGAGGCTCGAAGCAATGGAGCAACAAGTTTTCAAGTGCCAGGGGATGGTGGAACATGGACTCAACTTCAATCACATGATGATCGCGGAGTTCACCAACAACCACAAGCTGGATGCCCAGAACATTGGGGATACCATCTTCAAGCTTCACGAGAAGATCGAGCACCTCCAAGCCCAAATCTATGACCTGCAGAACCAAAACTATGAGTATGAATATAGATTCAAGAGGATGAGTTTGGCTGCAGATTTGAGGATCCCGAAGACTCGATCATCCTTCCATGATGGTGAGCCTATGCCTTGGAAGATGGACGACAAGCCCACATTGTCGTGGAATTGTCACATCAGATGTCCTCGTGAAAGGACTTAGTTGTGGAGCCATCGCAACTAGGAAGCTTGAAGGGGTTAATCGGGACAAAGGACACGAGGGGTTTTATACTAGTTCGGCCCCTTACGGTGAATGTAAGGCCTACGTCTAGTTGGGTTGGTATTGATGTTTCGATGACCAGGGAGCAAGATACGCTATGCCTGGCTCTCGATGAGTTGTTTTTCTGCCCTAAATCGCCCGCAGGTCGTCCCCTTATATACACGGGATTACGCCCTGCGGCTTACAGAGTCCCGGCCGGCTTATACACAATGTCCGGCTTGGTGACTAGTTAAGTCTACCTTATGATACAAGTATATTACTATGGCGGTTTACTACAACGGGCCTTAAGTCGCTGTGGGCCTTAAGCTCTTTATGAACCGCCATCTTCATACTTTAGTCTTGGGCTTCTCTACGGTGAATCTTCTTTGCGTAACCCGGCCCCTCTTTGGTGGCTTACACAAATAGTTATATCCCCAACATTAGGGCGCTGATTGATTTGAACCTGTTCATATCAATCTTAAAATACCTTATGTACTGTCCTGCAGTCTTTTGTTTTGCACGAAGAATTTTAACCCGCCGTGAAGTCATCATCTGGATCCGGGTTAAATCATCGTGACGTCATCTTCAATAAAACTTATTTTTATTCCGTCATATCTTCAACGGATCGTTGTCTTTACTGACCATCCCGAGAATTGAGGCGCCAGAGCCCATTTGGATAATAAATGTTATCTCCTCGCTTTTCCGCGCCTTCTCTCGGTCGATCTTCTCTTATAAATAGGGCGACCTAGGTCTTTCCCCGATCGTCTTCTTCCTCTTGCCTCCTCCGAGCTCTGCGCCGCTTACCGTCGAATCCCTCGTCTTCACCGACTTCAAAGCCACGATCAACCTCGACTCGACCAGAGATCAACGGGCCGAACCTCTGCAGCTCGTCCGCATCCGTGAGTTCCTCTCATTCCCTTTCTCAGATCTGCATTAGGTCCTTGCTGAGTTAAATGGTGTTCATCACTGCCCGACGCCAAACCCTCGCTAGTTCCTTCCAACGCCTTGTTTAGATCGCAAAAACTACATAGAACTGCTGTGGTGCTTGTTTGTGTTGATCTTGCATAAAAATAGATCTCATTTCTCTTGTTCAGAAACCCTCTTCGAGTGCATGACCTTCTTGCCCTGTTTTTAGGTCTAGAAAATTTTCTTTTCGAGCAATATTTTGATCGAGTAATAAGCATTAGTATGAAACTTGCTTTTACCACCCGGAAAAACCTCTTACGGTAAATGCCAGAAACACAAGCATCGAGATGTCCGGCTTAAATAAATGACACAGAACCTTAATTGCTCCTGATGACCCGATTTTTTTTTTGAATTGCACTTGATACTTGTAGCGGCTTAAATATTGTTGCACATGCATCCTTATATCATTAGGCCCATCATTAAGCCGCCACTTTAAATAATTAAGATTTTTCTCCCGGGTTAAAATTGAACCGGGTCTTCTTGTTTTTCCATAGGCCAATTGTTGTGATGGCTCCTAAGTCTACCAAGGCCCCTGTAACTTGCAATTGGGTTCCATCCATAGTTACCAACAGCAAACTAGCTGAGTTTGTAAAGTCTGGGCATCTACCAAAAAAGGATGTCATGTCTTACCGTGCCCCTGACCCGTCTGAAGAAAAGCCTCACCCCAAAACAGGGGAAGTAATAATTTTTACGGATCATGTGAGCCGTGTTTTGCTCCTCCCGATTCAAAATTCTTCAGAGAGGTTTTAAATTTCTTTGACCTTAGACCTCAAGACATCGGACCCAATTCCGTGTCAAATATTTGCACTTTTCAAGTCTTCGAGGTGTACACAGGAGAGGAGCCAAATCTGCTTTTGTTCAGTGGAACTTTTTACATGAACAGGCCAAATGAACGTGCCAACGGGCCCAGTCTTGAGCTTGGCGGCATCTCAATCCAGCGACGGAGAGATCGTTTTTCCCTTTATGCTGAGTTGCCGAGCCACCCAAAATCTTGGAACGGGCGTGGTTCTACTGCCAGACACTTCTCCGGTGATGAAAAACCTCCCGGCTTCGCGCCTGCGCCTTGAGTCTAATCATCCGCTACGGACAAAGCCGACAACCCTTGAACGCGTGCCTCTCAATTCCACCATCAAGAAGATTAAAGCTCTCTTGGGAAATGGTTTAAGCGGCATCGACACAGTTCGATGCAGGTCACTGGCGAATACTTCCATTAAGCCGCCGTCCGGCTTAATGTGTACTTATACTGCGAAAAAGAATGATCCGTTACGCCATAGCCTGACGGCCTACCGAGATGACGTAGTGGATGCTACGACCGATCCTTCGCTGAAGGAAAACCTTTGTGACGAAACAGCGCCGACTTACTTCCATTTTGCAAGAATAACCCGGCCCCATGATAAGTTATCAATCGTAACAAATACTTATTGCTATACTATACCTTTTTGGATACTCATAATTCCTTCACCTTTTCCACGGGCCGATGATAACCACGGAAAGCCAAATATGATCATGAGGCTGCCAAACAAGCCGGGACGACCAAGAAGGCTGAAAGGAAGCCGCCAAGATAGGAACCTCAAAGAAGAAGAAACCCAAGCGCCTCCGACTTACTCAGGTTGGAGGATAGCTCTTCGGATGAGGAAGAGGTAATCTTTAAATTTTCTTAAGTCCTTCTTATCACTGTCGACATTTTATCCCTTGAGGAGGATACGGGAACAATCGAGTAGCCAATGAAGAGGTAACTATAATCTCCTCCGACTCGAGCCTTTGCCAAAGCAAAAGATCGAAGGGTGACACGTAAAGTAAGATTTTCACATGCACTTGCTTATCAAGATCCTCAATTTCTTTTGAAGCAACAATAGCTTGAGAGCCGGAGGCAGACCCGAAACAACAAGGATGCTGAACTCTCCACCGGCTTACCTGACGTAACCAGGAAGCGTCGGACTGAGGTTATCTCCAACTTACGTCTGTTTACCTTTAGCGGGCTTAATTACGTCATCCTCTTAATTAAGTCCGACTCCAATTATCGAGGATACTTCTCCTTCTTACGGTGAATCCATGCGATCAAACATGCCGAGCTTTCAAAACTGCTCCCGGGTAATGTAACCTTATGCCCTTTTTACTTTACCTATGCTTGCGTATTCATCCTTCTGCTTTTGTTAACAGCATGCAAGTGAAGCCCAGTTAATGGGCAAATAAGAATAAGCCATCCGAAGAGCCGGTCGTAGCTGAACCGGTGATTAATGCATCTGATCCAGGCAGCTCTGCCCATCAGCCACCGCCAAACCCGGCTTCTGATATTCCAATGCCAACTTCTGATCCACTGCCGAAGATACTCTCCACACAAGTGACCCGGAAACTCCTAGCGGTCGAACCAAATGAACCGGAAGTTGAGATTGTGAAATCTCGGTTTGTTGAACAGGACAGCCTACCGTCCTTGCCAAATGTACCGCCAAGGAAGAATTTGCCCAACGCCCGGCAGAAAGCGAGACATTCTTGATTATACTCACTTAAGCATTGGTGATATAGTCTCGGGCTATCTGAATCAAGTGCATAATAGTCGTGACACAGAAATTGACATGGTGAAACAAGTACAGCACAAATATGAAATTATTACTTATATTGTTTACCTCACGTCTTACATCTTGTACCAGCCCCCAAGTCTATTGCTTATTGAACAAATATCTTTGTAGACTTTAGAAATCTCTTGTACTGTTAACTTATCCGGCTCAAGAAGAATTTACTTAACCCGATTATAACATAAGGCTTTTAAATTTGCAACATACATTAGCCCCCAAGTGTCAAGTATCTTTACTTGTAAGGTGCTTGAGACTTTAATATATGTGACCGGTAAGATAAGGTAAAATTCTTGACATACATTAGCCCCCAAGTGCCAAGTATCTTTACTTGTAAGGTGCTTGAGACTTTAATGTTACCTTATAATTCTTACCATAACACTGGTGTTATTGCAGGCTGCCACAAGTCGGTTTGAATCGAGCTTGCGGTCTGAAGAGTCGTCCTGAAAACTCAAGAACTTGAGACACAAAGGCTAACTCCAAATTTGAATTCAGTGTCTTTGAAAATGAGAAACTAAAGAAGAAGTTTGAGTGGAGAAGAAAACTTGGGCTGATGAGAAGGCTTTCACGGTGACTCGGGCGAAACAGCGAAGCATCTCTTGTGAAGCAACAACCAAGGGTGACCAACTTAAAACAAAGAGATGTCTCAAATGGTCTCAGACCATCTTGATGAAGTTATCGTGGACCAGATTTAAACATTGTAACCTCATAATGACTATTGCATTAATTACCTCCGGCTGACGATTATGCTTATGCCCATACAGGCCCCAGGAGTACTGAGGGAGTCCCGGACTAGGGGGTGTCCGGATAGCCGAACTATCGTCACGGCCGGACTCCAAGACTATGAATATACAAGATTGAAGACTTCGTCCCGTGTCCGGATGGGACTTTCCTTGGCGTGGAAGGCAAGGTTGGCGTCTACACGGATATGTAGATCTCCTACCATTGTAACCGAGCTACTGTGTAACCCTAACCTATCCGGTGTCTATATATAAACCGGAGGGTTTTAGTCCGTGGGGCGAACAACAATCATACCATAGGCTAGCTTCTAGGGTTTAGCCTCCTTGATCTAAATGGTAGATCTACTCTTGTACTACCCGTATCATCAATATTAATCAAATAGGAGTAGGGTATTACCTCCATCGAGAGGGCCCGAACCTGGGTAAAAACATCGTGTCCCTTGTCTCCTGTTACCATCCGCCTAGGCATACAGTTCGGGACCCCCTACCCGAGATCCGCCGGTTTTGACACCGACATTGGTGCTTTCATTGAGAGTTCCTACGTATGTCGTCACCGATAGGCCCGATGGCTCCTTCCGATCATCAACAACGGCGGTCTGTGGTGAGACTTTTCTCCCGGACAGATCTTACGTGTTCGGCGGCTTTACCTGCTGCGGGCCAATTAAGCAGGCCATCCGGAGTGATCGAAAGCTACGTCCCTGGCCATCAGGTCAGATTTGGAAGTTTGAACTATACGACCGATATCCGCGGAGACTTGATCTTGATGGATTGAGCAGCAAGCGTGCCGCGACCGTCTCACCGATGGGCATGATCTAGCTCTGCAGCCGAGCGATTGCCTGGAGGCCGCACCGATATCCACTCCGACCCTTAATCCGGGCCGGATTCCCGATCGAGGGCGAGTGGTTGGACACCGCCTCGGGGACCACAATCTCTCTGGCGATCGAGCGAACTCCATCCTGTCGCTGCGAAGACCTCGACTCCAGGTGCCGGACTCCTCTCCGGACTCCGAACCCTCAGCGCCCCTAATCGAATCCGATTAGGCGCGGTCATGGAGTTCAACTGCAGCGGACATCTTTCACTTTTCGCCCTTTGGCGACATCCTGAATTCACTAAAGTCTCTCTCTTTATCCAGAGAGCCTGGCGGACTACTGGACGGGAAGGTTGGGATGCGGACGGCGAAGAAATTCAACGCCCACCCACCACCCACTTTGTAGCCAATGTCGATGATTTAACCGACATGCTAGACTACGACTCAAAGAAGACATCGGCGGTATGGGCGGCGGCCGGAGACAACCAAAGACCGATTGCCTACGAGACGCTGGAAGAGCCACCTCGTCATATGACATATACATGGTGGACATCCCAAAAGATGGGAACGGCGATGGAACAACGGAGGATGACCCCTCAAGAAAGCGACCCGAAGCGCCCGACATCGGTGGCGCCGCTCTAAATCCTGCCACAATAAAAGCGGTGATTCCGGCACGGAGATAATAACACCGGACAAGGTGCCGAAGAGAGCCCCCTCTAGCGAGGACTCAGCGCAGGGAGGAGGGAGAAGCAAGTCCGCCTGACGGTCTTGCGGCAGAAAAAGAGAGGTCGAGGGCGATAATTTTGCGCCTCCCTCAGAAGATGAAACAAGCCTCGACGACGGCAATTTATCGTGCACGAGGATCCCGCTGAATAGGGAGCGTTTCAAATGCAGGCTTATAGCCACGACAAGCAGCCTCAAGAAAAGGCAGCAACGACTTAGAGCTGATCAAGACCTGCTAGGCGATGGATGGGTGAAGTCCTTGCAGCCGAAGAGTATGAACTCGAGCGCCCCTCAAAAGCTACCCCTAAGCGCGGGCCGTTGCCTCGACTAGAGGAGGAAGCACCCAAGTCGCGGCCGCGACATGGCGCAGCCGGCCACCCGTGGCTGCGATGCTGAGAGAAGCCTCTCGGCCCTCCGCTCAAGCCACACCCGGCGCCGCTCAAAAGTACCAAGGCACGGAAAAGCGCACGGACTCGCGCGAGATATCTTTGGAGGATAAGGCAAAACATACAAGATCGATCTACGGATCGCGTAGGCGTACAGCAACGCGGATGATTACCGTCACCGGATCTGACCAAAATCGGTAGGGCGAACATAGTGACAAAGCTCATATGAGCTACGCCGTGATATGGCCCAATACATGTAGGCACCGCACACCCACTATGCTTCACCGGATGAAGTAATGGATCATCAAATCCCGAGGGCTTCAAGCCCGTAAACATCGAATCATACGATGGTACCCACGAGATCCCATGATGCGGATCGAGGATTATCTCCTCCATATCCACATGGCCCGCGGCGATGATCTACATGCCATCAAATACCTCCCACTCAAGCTTAAAGGACCAGCTCGACATTGGCTCGATAGCTTGCCGGCAGAATCAATTGGTTGTTGGGAGGACACGGAAGCCGCATTCCTTGATAACTTCGGGGCACATATGTCTGCGACCACCCGAGGCGCCGATGACCATAGCCACATAATTGGCTGACCCGGAAGAATCGGCAAGATAATTCTGGACTCGGTTCCTAACAAAGAAAAATCAAATCGTTATTTGTCCGGGATCACGGAAGGCCCTTGCAGCCTTCGAACATAACATCCACGACGAGTGGCTTGCCCGGCACCTAGGACAGGAAAAGCGAAATCTATGGCAGCCCTCACAACCCTCATGACTCGCTTTTTGTGCGGGAGAGGACAGCTAGCTAGCTCAAGCAACAACTTGGCCAAACATCACGATAGTCCGGATACCAAGGACAGCAATGGCAGGTCGTCGCAACAAGAACAAGCGCCGCATTAACGGCGATAATACTGAAGATACGACCGTCAATGCCGGATTCAGAGGCTCTAAACCCGGTCAGCGGAAGAAGCCATTCAAAATAAATACCCAGGGCCCATCCAACTTGGACCGAATACTCGATCGCTTGTGCCAGATACATGGCACCCCCGAAAAACTAGCCAATCACACTTGAGGACTGTTGGGTGTTCAAGCTCAGCAGGAAAGTTAAGTGCCAAACTCAATGACAAAGGCTGCATAGCGATGACGAGGAAGAGCCCGACGCCCGAACAATAAAGGATGAAGGGTTTTCCTACACAAGTGCAGACGGTGAACATGATATCGCAACCCACATACCCAAAAGGAGGCGGAGCGTGCACTAAAGGGGCGTATATGCGATGGAGCGATCGCCCGAAGTTCAACCCATGGTCTTCCTACCCGATCACCTTCGATCGAAGGACCACCCACTAGCATCCGTCACGGCGGCTT
Organism: Aegilops bicornis; assembly: GCA_021605145.1. Lineage (NCBI taxonomy): Eukaryota > Viridiplantae > Streptophyta > Magnoliopsida > Poales > Poaceae > Aegilops > Aegilops bicornis. Next base: position 51,838 of record JAHIAL010000021.1, on the reverse strand, counting down.
TGCCGCATTGGTTCTTGACCCAATTATCGGCGGATTTCACCACACCGCAGTCCTCGATGGACGGCGGCAGCAATGAACCTGCTTTATCAAGATACCCGGTCGCCAAAATTGGCATTGACCCTCAAGGATTAAACCTACAAAGGCGACCTTTAAAGGCGTCATACCGGTGTAGAGGCGGTTGTATGGGCTCGATTACACTCGAAGTGGTCTTCGGATCCACGGATAACTTCGAAGCGAAGAGTTAACCTTCGACATCGTCCCATTCCGCGGCGGCTATCATGCACTGCTCGGACGAACAGCGTTTGCAAAGTTCAATGCGGTGCCGCTTTTCGCATACCTCAAGCTCAAGATGCGGGCCCTCGAGGAGTAATCACGGTCAATGGAAACACCGAGCGCTTCTCTTCGAGCGGAGGAGCATACGGCTGACCCTCGCGGCGGAGGTGCAAAGCAGCCTCTCACGGCAATTCTCGAGTCCGGCCACTAAGCGTCTGGACACCTTTGTCCAAGCGCGCCGGAGTAACCTACAACAAGATCACTGGCCGCGATTCAAGCACGAGTAGCAATCCGGCCTCAACCCCAGCCCTCGCGAAATTGCGCAGCTAGTATTACGCGTACATAACTACGCTCCGGACATACCATGGGCATATGGGGAGGGGCAAGACAACGGCACGCCAAGAATGCGGCTCGACCGCACCAGGGGCTCCCGTTTCACTACTAGGAAAAGGCCTACTAATGGCGCACCTAATTTGGCCATTAATGGTGCATTACTGGTGCGCCATTAGTGCGACGCCATTAGTATATCTTACTAATGGTGCACCACTGGTGCGCCATTAGTATCTGGTATACTAATGGCGCACCTCGAATCGCCAAAGAGTATATACAACGATCGCCATTAGTATACCTCGAGGGGCCATGTATACCAGTGCTTTGGCCTACTAATGGCGCGCAACACCCAGCTGCGCCATTAGTAACTTCGGCATACTATTGGCGCACTGTTTAATGATGCGCCATTAGTATCCTTGGGCATACTAATGGCGCATTGTCATGTGATGCGCCATTAGTATGAATATTAGGTTTTTTATTTTTTATTTTCTGTTTTTGCACAGGTTACAAAATGTATAATTGGACAAAATATAGACAGCACACATCAACAACAGATTCATCGAATACAATAGAAGATTAGTCTCTGAATACAATTCATCATATTAGTCTCGAATACAATTCATCATATTAGTCTCGAATTGAAAAGACCGAACAAAAGATAGAACATTATATTACAAGTCTTGAGACTGCGAGTAGCGAGTTTGTCTTCACATTACAAGTCGATATCGATCATCTAAACTACCATCACATAGAAGAGAGCTGCGGTCATCATGATGAGCATCATCACGATGAAACTCGTCTTCATCTGGTTCCTCCAACGCTCCCTCCCCTCTCCCGCTAGATAGCGGGCGTTTCTAGATTCGGCCTCGGCCCTAGTGGTGTACCCTTTGTAGCTGTTATCAGCTGAATCGGTGAACTGTCTCGGAAACACTCCTCCCGATCGTAAATGCGTAGACTCAGGGAACCTACCCTTGTACCCACGACATCTGGCGGCATCGCTATGCACTAGCCAAGCGAAGCGTTAGTACCAATTCACAGACAATACATAAGCAATATATAAGTATACAGCGAGCGATCGGAAGAAAAGCAAGACATTAATAGCATCGATTACATCTAAGTTGAACGACTCTAAACCAAAGAGACATACTACAAGTTCATTAAAGTTTAATTACAACATGAGCCAATCGATGTTTGAGAACTAGACCGCAGCATCACCGCTTCGACTTCGACTCAAGGGACCGGAGGCGTGGATGAAGCCGCCGTCTATCATGGGAGTCATGAAATAACGGCGTTGTTAGCCTCGCATTTGTAGCATTGTGTCGATGTCACTGTTGGACGGTTGATTTACGAGGTAGAACTGCCCCGAGGTACGAAGGACATCTTGATGGATGATTTCCGCAAACTCCATTTGGATGCGAAAGAATTCTTGTCACGATGTCCGCGTCTGGATTGCCGACACGCCTTCATGGCCCAATCTTTGAGTTTACTCGGTAGCAGAGGTTGATGATGGTCCCGCATTTATCGCCCGCATGTGATGGATGGCGTAGTAGGCACCCTTCTCGATCGCCGGCGTTGCTTGACGCAAAGCGTAACGTCAGACAGGGGAGAACATGTGCTTGCCGTACTTACGAATAGGCCTGGTGAAGGTGCCTCCAGATTTGGCGTAGCCAGGGAGAACATCATCAAGAACCTTCTTGACATTTGTGTAGTCTACGTTCGACTGACGGTCCGGGTGAAATCGTGGCCATGGAATATTTGGGGCTCAGGAGGATGAGCGTGCAATGTGTGTCACTGCGAGAAAACACGGAATGTTAAAAGAAAAAGCGATCGAAATCTAAGAATTCATATGTTACGGGCGGTTGAGGAGGAATTACTCGGGAAAGTAAGGCACAAGGAAGTTATCCTTATCTTGGTTTGCGAATAGCGCCTTCGAGGTAAGAACTTCGCGACTTGCGGGTCCAGTATTGCCCAAGATCTTGGCACGCATGTAGAAAAGGGGTCGACTATCACGATGTCCGGGGTCTTGTCGCGAATGATCCGCATCTCCATACTCAGCGAAAATAGCGAGCGAAGGTGTAGTGCAGCGGATGAAGGTTAAACATAGCAAAGATGTCATCAAACCGCGGGGCGATCTTACCCCGATGTCGCCATCCACAAAGCCCTTGCCCTCTGGCACCTTGGCCACGAAAACCCGGGTATGCCACATCCTTCTCTGCGAGATGCCGCTTCTCCAAAGAAAGAACAACGCCGTGCAGACTCCGCATAGCACCGATTGCAGCATTGAGCATATTTGGCGGTAGCATCGCCCTACCCGCCACATGCACCCTCCTCGAGATATCCTTAGGTGAAGGTGGCCCGTCTCGAGCACGCATCGTACTTTCGGTGCCGGTGGCTCGCACCCTTGTTAGTCTTTCTTTTGCGTGCCTTCTTCTTCTCTGTAATGCGACCGAGTTAACCTCAAAGACCGCCTACTTGAGTCTGATGGGGCAGATAATATTTCGCACCACGCCTATCTCGAGGCTCGGTGAAGTATCGGCAGTGAGGCGTCTCACGAGAGCTGAGCGGGACGGCGCTGTTGCAACTTGGCTTCTCCAGCGGTACCAGCTAGATCGCGCCGTCTTTTGTTGGGTTGGGTTCTTGAGAAGGAGGCCCCATGAAGTCGCCATCGTACCCATGATCGGCAAAAGTACTGATCGGCGTTGGCAAATGTATCGTCGTCGTCGTCATTACGATCACATGCCATATGCATGTTTGGATTGATGGCATAGGGATGTCCGGCACCGTTGCGGCGGTCTTGCCATGGGGCCGACTTGGCGCCCGGCACGACGGCTGGCGGTGTTGTCTTTGGGGTGGTGTCCCCCGCTCAAGCGAATCTGGCTCTTCGGCCAGCAGGGCCAGCTCAGAAGCGGCCGAGGGTCATCACGTCATCATCGTCGGCCCCCGACGGGTCGATTCGGAGGTAACAACTCGTCGCCTTTGGCAGCACCGAACCAGTTCAACCCTAAACAAGTTGGGTGGCATCCGGGTACCGTGGAACAAGGGGTTGCCGGTTGAGCGATTTTGCCCTTGGCGACATCGACCAACTTCGTTGTTCACGAAGTGCGAGGAGAGTGCCGGAGAGCGTCGGCGGCGCCTGCGAAAACATGTAGGGCGTCGGGGATGCCTAGTCAAAGGCAAGGAGATGAAGTCCTCACCGAGAGAGGCTTAATTAGTTACCGTGATGATGGCGTCGAGCTCGGCTAATGTCGAGGCACCGCCAACGGGCGGCTGCAGGTAACACGGAGGGGCCGCTTTGTCGCAGAGAGGTGCCGTCAGCGTACCCGGTGCATTAAGCTCCCGTGCGGCGTCCGAGACACCAATGCCGCCTCCGCCGGAGACACCAATGGCCCCGCCATCGCATTCTGCGAGTTGCTGGCCATCAAGCTAGGAATCAGGGGCGGCCTGTTGGCCGCCCGCAATCCATGCACTCAACCCCTCGATCAAGGTAGGCACAATGGCGGTGATTGTCGCTCCGAGTTGTTGTTGCACTTGCTCTTGGACAATCTCTCCGGAATCCGCGCCACCTGCCTTGAGTTCTTGAACCTCGCGCTTTGGCTTTCCGAGCTGGTCTTTTCTCCTTTCGCCCACCACTGTTATAGTATGAAGACCATTTTGTCGACAAGCCTTTGCCGGCCACCACGACCAGCTGGCGTCAAACTTCGAGCTTATCCTTGTTCTTCATTACATTCAACGCCCTATTTATAGTGGTGTCCCAAGGGTTGCTCTTAGTCGACCCCGCCACTGCTTTCAAATCGCTGCGGAAGGAATGTGAACCATTTAGAAATTTGGCTTCATTAATTAGAATGCAACCATATGGAGCTAATTACTGGGGGTGTATTCCTTACGAGAACAAGCTCAAGCGCCACGGTCTTGGATCCGTGGTAAGCTCCTTTGTTTCGGGTCCTTCTTATGCAGGGCCTGACAAAGTTCTGAATGCGCTTGTCACCGTATTTATTGAAGAGGGGCGGTAGGCCTTGCTAAACTCTGCAGTCCGCCTCCTCCTTGTCCCATATAGGCTCCGCCACTCTGTGACCCTTGAGGACCCAGGTGTGTGTTCCCCTAAGTTTAGCTCCGCATTTCTTTCCCCCACCGACTTGATTGGGAGTTTGCGGTGCTCGAGCAATTGATCTTGAAGTCGTTGTAGTCATCTTCGGTGATCGAAGGATTTTTCTCCTTGATCTTCTCATAACTCTCACCTTTCTCGATCATTCTCTTCATTTGCTTTTCCAAGTAGGCAGGGCCTTGCTCATCTTCGTGAGGGCAGCATTGTTCACTTTATTCCCTTTGAGGCTTGTGTTTTCAAATTCAGCGGGAACTTGTATCGTTCGTGCAACCGTGAAGAGGAGGTTGCCAAATTCTCTCGGTCGGGATGCCTCGAGGTTCGGTGTTGATCGAGGCGGTGCTCCGGAGAATGCACCCGAGCTGAAGCGAAGTACCCTTGACTATTCGTTAGGCGCCGTTGGATTCCGTCGGAGTCCACTTGATAACTTCCTCCTTGAGGGTGCGGAGCATGGTCGAGCGCCGGTCCTTCCAGTTGCCTCTTACATTGGCTGCCATCGTAAATGCGGCGCCGCCATCATCGATGGTGGCATCCTCGGCGGCACCATCGGTGGTGGCATCGATAAGGGTCATCCTCGGCGGTACCATCGGTGGTCTCGGGATCGGTCGCGGAAGGCGGCGTCCTCATACAAGTGAGGTTGTTCCTCCATCTCTGGGACAGCTCCCGAGAATGCCTTGCCGCCGAACCCTCGGCCTCATCGTTGTTGGCCATGTTTCTCTCTAAATAGGAACAAAGTTTGGTCAAAAGTTGGTTATTGTCAAGGAACTAGATCATGGTCTCATCATTTAGGGTTTTATGCGACATCGAGGCATCCTAAAAGCTAAGCTTTTATCATTGAGGGTTTTTCGGCCGAGGCACCCTAAAAGCCTAAGCTTTCATCATTAGTCACAAGTACCCGGCCCATGCATTAGTCACAAGTACCCCATATGTCCTATTTTTGGCAAAGTCATGCTAAAATTCACGGAAAATTTCAGCATGACCTTTGCTGAAAATAGGACATATCAAATCTCCAATTTCTTTGGAGCGGAAGTATGTCGACATTCCGGCAAACTCAAGGGCCTCTCCGGGTGGACAAGGCAAAAGGCCTCCATCACAACATGGAAAATACATTGGCATGTGAAGAGGTGAAACAATATATGCTTCTCCATGAGGTATCCTTCAACATTTTGGACAAACCACTACAAGCAATCTTTGGATCAGAATAACTTTCTTTGTATTAGAGTTACCTTTGCTTTTATTGTTTTCCACCCTTTCTTGTCGTGGTTTATAGTGTCCTGCGAAAAGCTCGCTTTTTGAGTATGTGTGAAGAGAAACTTTCCTAGTATTTACTCCCTCTGTTCCAAAACACTTGTCGTTGTTTTATTTCCATTTGATATAATTAATGAAAACTTATAGATAAATAGGTGCTTATGAATATACAAGTTATAAATAATTTATTCAAGCAATTCTCTAGGTGAGTAAGACACAAGGAAAACACTATGAACAAAGTAAAAGAACTCATCTCATAATCATACAAGAAAAGCTGCATCTACCTAACAGAGGCATTTTGAAAGCATAGAAGATAGCGCCCTTTTCTCGCTGAGTGAAGATAATCAATAGGATTTATAAATACACTCAATACTTTTAAATGTACATCATATCGATGATTCATTCAAGTAATCCACTATCTTGACAATTCACGCTACCATGAAGAACAACAGTCTTGACACTATTTCATCAAAGGAACAACACATTTAATTTCTTGAAATACTTATACTTGGTACAAAACAAATGGACTTAAATCAGAGAGCATCCTATGGGCAAATGCAGCTCTATATTTGTGGGTGTTTTGCTTTCTGACCATCACGAAACATACACTACTACAGGAGCATAAACAACTATATTTATCCATGAAAAAAGCAGATGAGCAACTCACTGCAGCGATATTACAACAATGGCCTATCCACAACCAATATAGAGATGGTCTTTGAATAAATCGAGGGCATAACAAGGAATATTATAATTAACCATGGCAAAAAAAGCGTTCTTTGTAGTCTCAAGATTGTGCATGAGTGCATGACCATATATGCTATATCAAAGAAAGCAATCATATAAAGCTATCGAGGATATCATAGTACAGGTGCAAGTAAACCATAGTGACCAAATATGACAAATTTGATTTAATTGAGACAAAAGCATCAAATTTTGAACTCCATCAATCTTTCTAAGTTATTTGGACAATTGAACAGATCATTAATCACAAGACACACAAATTCCTCCACGGCTTACATGATGACAGAAAATGTTCCACCAGCACATCTTAAATTCCAACTCTAGGTAACTGGGAGTAATTGTAGTTCCACAACCTTTTTGATCTTTGTATCTTTGTGTCATCCGAAATTACTTGAATCGAGAAAGTCAAACTGTTTTTCCGTCGTTAACACATGTACACAATGGTAATGAGTTTTTCAAGCTATCTATTATCGAAAGTAATCACTAGACATAGATTTTGGGTATGTTCATATATGCTTATTGATCACAAAATTCACCCCCTCATATTGGAATAGAATGTTGGGGCATCTTAGCAAGGGGAAATCTTGTCCGTTTATTTAGCTTGTATACACTTATGATTATAACCCTTTTGATCATTGAACAATGCAGGTTTTCAAGGAGCATCAAACCGACAATCTTTTGGAGGTGCTGAATGCTAACACTAGGTTAGGGTAGTCTGCTAGCTTAACAAACAAACCGTGAACTATCAATTCAATGAAGGCATTTCCTCGACATGGCTCCATGAAGGCAAGCATTGTCAAAGGCGAGGTATAAGCCATGACAACCGTTTCCTCCTGAACATATAGGCTACACGATCTATAGACTCCATTTAGTAGAAACAGATGGCTTGGCAATTTGTGTCTTGCCTTTTTTTTCTGACTTGCTTCTATCAAAATGGCAGGACGCTGCCAGAGCATTGTATCTGTGTGAATTAACGCACACAGATCGGGTTTTGGTGCAACCAGGTGTATATTATCCGCTTCACTGTAATGTGTAAGCCCATAGGCCGGGAGATCGCTGCTGTCATTTTTTACCCCGGAAAATCATGTACATCTCAGGGAAGAACAGATTTGTAATCACAGGTGTCTCTGCTGGTCCTAACTTTTAACCTTGAACCCGGCTATTTGCTGTCCTGCTCATGTCGTATTAGCAGTGTACTTCTGACTCTGGTCATATTCATACTTGCTATCATCACAAAATTCCCAGTTTCCAAGGAATTGCTGTTTAATTTTTTTATTGGTTGTCCTTGTCAAATTCATGCAGCCAATATTCGAAGGAACACATGCTCAACTTGGGTTCTCTCAAACAAAAACAAAAAGCACATGCTCACCTTGGGTGGGCGAGAGAAACTCCCGGGGAGGTGGTCGGGGAGGAGCTCCGGGAGGGAGAGGCCGAGGGCGCAAGGCGTCGCGGAGGTCGAGAGAGGTCGCCGGTGGCGCTGGCGGCAACGGCCACGGTGAGCCCCAAAGAGCGAGAGAGCGGTCCGCGCTGACGGGCCCACACCGCGCCCTCGTCCGGCTCCATGAGGCGGAGGAGGTGGAGGCGGAGCGGCCTTGGGCTTGGGCTGGGCGAGAGGCGCGGAGGAGGAGCGGGCGAGGCCGAGGCGCCGAGGCGTCGCTGGGCGGCGGGCCGAGGCGGGGGAAGCAGCTGGAGAGGAGAGGGTAAGGGATCGAGGGTGAGGCGAGGGAGAGAGGGATAGGTTTGGGCGGGGAGGAAGTATAGATGGGGCGACACAATACTAATGGCGCACCACACCTCGATAGCCATAAGTACATCCATACTAATGGCGCACCTTTCATACTGATCAGCCATTAGTATTTTTTGATTTCCGCCGAGCCAACAAAGTTATCTTCCACGACCTGATCCACATCAAGCTCCCTCTACTAGCTCATTTGGTCACCGTGCCAGTTCTCACACCGGGAGGTCTGGGTTCGATTCCCAGCTCCACAATTTTTTATGCATTTAAAATGCTGTTTGATACTTATTTGTGTTTAAATATGTTCAAACTTGTTTTAAATCATAAGATAATATTTTTTATAAGACAGTAATAAATTTTTAAAAATATCATCAAACAGTAATGCCGGGTGGAGCGGGGAGGTGCGGGGGTGCGGGGGGTCGGCGGCGGCGGGTTGAGCGGTGGGAGGGGTGCGAGGGTCGGCGTCGGTTGAGTAGAGGAATCGAGGGTGTGGGGTTTGGCGGCGGCGGCCGGTGGACCGAGGTGTGCTCGGCGGCGAGGGGGACCGGATCTGGCGAGGTGGGATAGCGATCGAGAGGAGGGATCGAGATCGAGTGTCCATGAAATTTAAAATATTCATGATAGTTCAAAAGTGCCCACGAATACAATCGAGAAATGAAGGCTCACGATTTAAATACAATCGATCTTAGCTAGCTATCTGTTCACAATCTTCTTGCCCTTCTTTTTTCGCAAATGGAGTTCTTCTGTGGAACGGATGTCCTTTAGGTAGGGTGGTCCTGCTTCTTCTTGTGGTGTATGCTGCTACTTCATCATCGTCGTCATGTTTGATCCTCGGGTCGCCGTACTTGTCGAAATCTTGCTCATTGGCTACTCCATCCATTCCGATGATCTTCCTTTTGCCTCTCCTCACGACAACATGACTGGGCTTTGGCCAGGTCGGTAATGAAGAAGAAGCATTGGTCAACTTGGGAAGCCAGTACCCATGGCTCATTTTTTTGCGGTGGCGTATGCGCCCATGATCTTGGTTAACCCGGGTATAACCATGGTTGTGAAATACCGGTCTTCTTCTAGGACGCTCTTCGCCCATCTGACACGGAACATCGGGACCTTCTCTCCAGCGTAGCTCAGCTCCCAGATCTCCTCGATCCTTCCGTAGTATCTGTCCTTGTCATTACCGGTGTAGGATTCCATCGTTACCCTGGAGTTCTGATAACCATCGCTCTTCATGTCCTTGGCCTCGGTGTAGAATGTGTAGCCGTTGATATAAATGCGCCTCATAGGTCATCAGGTTGTGCTCGGCCTCGTGACAAAGCGAATATGAGTTGTTCTTCGCGGAAGAATCCTCATGTAAAGGGTGCGACGAAGCTTCTGCTTGAACCAACGTGAAACATGAGTTGTGCTCTTTGATTATATCTCCGTCAGGTCCTCTGTTGGCCTCCTGGTCATTGTCGTCTTCTTAATAAAGGTTTTGTGCTCTACCACCCAAGGATCGACTACGTCTATGTGTTGTAAGCGTGACTAGGTTTGCTCTTTCAAAAGTCGGCGAGTCGACCCTCTAGAAATCGACATGCATTTCTTGGCGACCCTCACGGTGACCCCATCCGGCGAGCCTGCCGAGGTGCTTTGTTGACAGGCAGACCAGCGGGGTTCTCAATGCCTAGATAATTAGATGCGATGGGAGATGCACTCTTTGGTCGAAAAGCCCCTGGCTATACTTCCCTCTGGATGTGACATGTTGCGAGCGTATCCTTTGATGACACCATTCATCCTTCCGAGCGGCATCTTGTCATGCGAGGAGAACGTCGCCCCAAAGTTGGATGATATCCTCCACTATATGGACCAGCGGATGCACCATAACATCGAAGAATGCGGCGGGAAGTACATCTCAAGCTCGCATAGTATCACCACGATCTCTTCTGTAGCCTTCGAGTTGCCTCACGCCAATCGACTTCCGAGAGATGGCGTCGAAAAGTTGCATAGGACAAATAGCATTTCACGGACGTGCGGCGTCCATGATCCTGGATTACTGGCCCGGAAGTATCTGCGTCATCGACCGCGTGACATTCGTGAGACTTCATCCCGAACTTCTGCTTATTTGGGTCTAGGTAGCTGCTTATCTTCCCGGCGTAACCGTAAGGAAGTTTTACTCCTAGGAGGCAGGTGAAAAACTACTCGATCTCCTCCTCGACTTAGAGTGAAGCACGCGGGTGGGTAGTCATTTCCGGTCTTCTTGGTCTTTTTGCCTTTGCGACGACTTACTGTGTCCTGCTTCACCTCATCATCATCATCATCATCATCATCATCATCATCATCATCATTAGCGTGAAGCTCCTGCCTGATGCCCATTGATTTCAAGTCTGCCCTTGCTTTCGGCCCATCTTTGGTCCTCTACGGCATGTTGAGCAGGGTACCAAGCGGACTCTCGCTGCGTTCTTCGTGATATGCATGACATCAAGGCTGTGAGGCACACGGTGGATCTTCGATGCGGCAAGTCGAAAAACAGACCTCGTTTTCCATACCTTGGCAATGACTCTGCGCCTTTTCGCTTCTTTCCGGCTCTGGCGCCTTTTGCTTCGTTCGGCTGTGGCGATCTTTCCATTTTCAACAGCTTGTCTATTTCTCGCCGCTCCTCGTACCGGGCGTTTCGGGGAGTTCGGTTTCACCATCGAACAGATCCTTGCATTTCCTCCACGGGTCATCGTCAGCGAAGCCACCTTAGATGTCCCATGAACACGGTTTTCGAAGACCGGGATCTCTATCTAGGCTGGCGATACATTGTGTCATCCATGCACCTTACGCATCCGGAAAATCCGTGGACTACCTGCCTGCCGAGATATCCGTAACCGAGATAGTGCGTGGCACCGTCGTGAGCGTGCGGCTCTCATAGGGAAAATGTTCTTTCTGCGGCGTCCACGTATTGTTGGCGTTTTCCACAGCGTGTCAAGCTCCTCTTTCAGCAGCCCCAGATACAGATTGATGTCGTTCCCTGGTTGTTTTGGCCCTTCAATTAGCATACTCATGTGAATGTACTTCCTCTTCATGCACAACCAGGGTGGAAGGTTGTACGTCCACACAAACATAGGCCAGGTGCTATGTGTGCTTCTCTGGCTGCCAAACAGATTGACTCCATCGATGCTCGCGCCCAGCACGATGTTCCTTGGATCCTTCCCAAATTCTGGGTCTTCGAAGTTCAACGCTTGCCTTTGGCTCGCACCCTTAGGGTGACTCGGCATCTTGTCTTTTTTATCTATCTCCGGATCATTTGCGTCATCTTCTCGCTTCTTCTCCTCCCTATCTGCGTGCCAGCGCAGGAGCTTCTTCTACCTTAGGGTCCGTGAAATACCGCCGGCCCAGGAGCGGTGATCGGAAAGTACCACACCGCTTTTCGAGGAGCTTTCTACCTCTTCTTGTATCGAGTAGCGCCGCAAACCCGGACATATGGTAGACTCCAGCGTGCTCGTCCCGATAAATGATGCAATTGTTCATGCACACATGGTATTTCACGTGCGGTAAATCCAGAGGACACACGATTTTCTTAGCCTCCTCCAAACTGGTGGGCACTTGTTCCCCTTGGGAAGGCGTTCGTGCGAGAATGACATGTTCTCGTCGAAGCTACGCGCATCGTCGGTCATTTTGTGTTTTACCCTCATCTCGAGCCATGGCGTTACTTTCAGGCGGGTATCCTCGGCCTGCATCCTTCATACAATGGAGTAACGCGTCTAACTCAAGTTGATCCATCTTGGCTTTCTCTCGGGCGGCAGCTCTTGCGTTATCCGTCGGCCCGCTTGAGAAGCAGCTCTTTAATATGAGGGTCCTGCACCCAGCCCATCGATGGTCCAGCGTAAATGCGCTTTCTGCGGCATCATCATCTTCATGATCATGCCCATCGCCCCTGCTCAAGCATCTTCCTCATCATCATGTCCTGCATCTTCTACATGATGATCGTATGCAACATCACCGTCGTGATCATCTCACAGGGGATTCTTCGTCTTCTTCTCGCCCTTGAGCCGCGGTGGTTGTCTTACTGCCCTTCCTCATTTCTTGCGGCCCCCATGGGCGACTTCGTAGTCATCTTCATCACCTTGCCAGCGATAGCCATCCATGAAACTACGCGCAGAGCAGGTGGTCCCGCACCTGCCGGAATCTGGGTCCGCAATAAGGCTCTTGACTTGCCTCTTGACACGGACATCTTATCTACGTCTCGTTCTTTTGAAACATCTCGGCCTTCGCGGACCTCAAAAACCTATTCACGATGCCTTCGGTCATCGTGCGGACCATCAGTGCGCTTGAGGGTAGAGCAAAAGCGATATTTTAGAACCAAGAAAACATTTGGCATGACTTTCCCTAAAAATAGGACCAAAAAGAATGCTTAATGCCAAAATTCTCGCCAAAACGGAAATGAATCAACATTCGCAAAATATTGGCAACTATCGCATTTTCAAATACCGGTACACCTCCAAACACAAACACATATGCAACACCACAAACATATGCAACACAACGAACGAACATACATAGATCTAGCTAGGCCATAAAAAGTGCATGTGCACATTGTTGTAGGGAGAACAACATAAATATAGCTTCCCCCTTACTTACCTATCAAAACAAGGTAATTTAACCACTTAATTTGAATGAATCTATGGTGGCAATGAGGTGAAAAAGAGGAGGCACCCGAGACAAGGAGGAGGTGGAGAGAATGAAGTGGGGAGAAAGTGAGTGTGGGTAGGGGAGAGGCTGTCCAAAATATCTTGTTGTTGCTGCCCACTTACTAATGGCGCACCAACTCTAAGTGCGCCATTAGTAATCACGTTACTAATAGGCGCACCTTACGGTGGTGCGCCATTAGTAGTTTTGCAAAAAAAAAAAATACTAATGGCGCCTTTGTTCCACGGTGTGCCATTACTAATTTAAACTAGTAATGGCATGCGGTGGAGCAGGCGCCATTAGTAGTTTTACAAAAAGGAATAAAAATATAATAAAAAAAAACAACATTAGTGGCGCACTTTTCCGGCAGTGCGCCATTACTAGTTACAACTAGTAATGGCGCACTTAGTGTGAATCGCCATTAGTATGTTTGGACAGGCGCACTAGTTCAAAAAAAATTGATACTAATGGCGCACCTTGGGCAAGGTGCGCCATTAGTAGTTTCAACTCTAATGGCGTGTCGAAGGTGGTGCGCCATTAGTATATACTACTGGCGCACCGCTTGTCTGGTGCGCCATTAGTGTCAATCCCATCTAGAGCCCTTTTTCTAGTAGTGTTTGTGTCATTTCTTTTTTTTATTTTTCCTTTTTTCTTCCTTTTTCTTACTTTCAGGACTCCGTCTTTGAGAAGTCCTGTCCGGCACTTGAATCGCCGAACTCACGATGCAACAGCCAGGGAAGCGGAAAGCCACGTCGAGTGTTCAGGTGGTCTACATTACGAGCATTATACTGTTTTACATACCATCCCGCAGCTTACCTGGAGGGGACATGTTAGATAGTCCCATCCCTTGCTTATCGCATTACTTGTATCGATTCTGCTTTCATTGCAGTACCTTTTTGAATAAACAATACATAGCTTTTGCTTATTATTGCTCTACTTCCTTTATATATACATATGTTCATTTCACGACATGTTGCAACCGTACACTTTAGTACGGCCAATACACCAGGGGCTTAAGTATCCCAAAATTATCGTGTGATAAGTCTCTAACACTTCCACAAGTGGCACCCGAACTTATAGCATTATATGAATTGGCTCGAATCATGTCTTGGGTCAATAGTTGGGTTTGCCCGGCTCCCGTGTTTTGGTACCTTACGTTCCGCTATATCGGCTAAGGTAGCACGGGAGAACCACTGCGATTGTGCCCCGATTATCTTTGGGTCGAGCACCTCGATGGAGAAAGCTAAAGCTGACCCGTCATGATAAGGCGAGAGCGATCGCTGTTCGAGAGGTTTTGGTCCCTAAAGACTTATGCCGCTTAGAGCGAGGAACCGGAATTGTCGGCCAAGGTGTGGATAAGCGCCCGAACTTCGGTCTTCGAATATTAGGGGCTTCGCTTGAAATTTAAAATTATAGAATTCTATGGCTAAGTGAGAGTGTTCAAGCATTATAAGTCCGGTTGCCTTGTTCGTTGTGTTGGCGCCTCCCTAGATGGACCCAAGAATGGGAACAAGAGTGCTCAAGTTTATCCCGAACACCCGACACTACGTGGAATGGGGGCTGAAGCCAACGACTTGCCATCTCTCAAATTTGATACGCGCCCATACGAGAAGGTAATATTTTAAATTAATAAGCGTTGCTTAGCGCATATGAACAAGTTTTCAGCGTGCACGGAGATAACAAACGCGAGCCTATTCAAAAATTACATCCTTGGAGCACTCATCCGCTATTCAAGCGGGCACCCTTCAGAGGCCGTCATAGTACATTTGATGCGATGCTCATGGCCCTTCGGTGGCCCGTCCGTCACGAAGCTTCTCGCATCCAGCTTGCCCGGTGCACTTTAGCACGGGCAAGGGCCCCGACGGACCCCTTCAATGCAGACGGAGCGCTTTGATGACTTCAAGCCGCGGATAGGCATGCACCGGCCGCTACCTGCGGCCGAAGTAGCCCCGGGCATGGCCTCCAATGGCCACGGCCGCACTATAAGGCCCTTCATGGCCTGTTCGGCGACCTTGTGGAGCTTCGACCAGCTGCTCAATTTGGTCGCTTAGGGGCACCGGATGTCCGGCCTCGGCATATTGAGACGAACACCTTCTCGTGGAGCTCCCCTCCAGGCGGCGGTAGAATCTGGCGACATCGGACGCCTATCGGGGCAAATCTGCGAATGCTCTGGAGAGCTGAATCCGGGTAAGTAATAGGTAATTGACTTTTCCATTCTTGCTTTGCATAAAGAATGCCTTACCCGCCGCTATCTCCTTTAGTGCTTCAATTTCTTGGAGGGCTTTTTGGGCCTCGGCCTTAGCAGCTTTGGCACTCTCAAGAGCGAGGCGAGGCTCGGACTCTCGAGTCCTCGAGTCACGCCTCCAAACCCTCGTGTTTTTCCACGAGAGCTTGGAGCTCTTGCCCGCTTGGCCAGCTGCGCCTCTCCTTTCTCTCGCTGGTGCGTTCCGCGGCAGCTTTGTTTCGGCCCACGGACACCGCTTCCTTCGTGGTCAGCCACCTCGTTCGTGGCCCTGCAGTACCCATGTTATTCTGTTATTTTACGCAACCAAAACCTTTTCTATAAGGTATTTCTTTAATAAGGTATTACTTACCTTCCTTGTCCTCGAGCTGCTTCTTGGCTTGTCGAGCTTCGTTCTCGGACGCTTCGAGGTTCTGCTTCAATGCATTGACCTCCAGCGATCGGTCTGGCAGAGGTCGCTAGCGCAGCCTGCATTCCCATATTGACATACTTATGTTAGACTCCTGCGTAGATCTTTTAGATCCTTAGTCCGGCTTTTCTTTCCAAACACGAACTAAGCATCGGGGGCTCTTGTCTATGCGGTAATATTTTTTATATGTTTTAAACTTACCTCAAAGCCTATTAGAAGGCTGGTGCAGGCTTCGGTCAGTCCGCTCTTGGCGGGTGAACTGTCGAGATCACCGCACTCCTGCTTGATCACGATGCTCCTCCTCGATTGAGGCGCCGTTGGCGCCTCGATGCTATCCAGTGCCTTGGTTTGGGCCGGAGGACACCGGCGTCTTACCTTCTTCTTGCGAAGGAACCACTGTCCGGACTTGAACCGCTGATGGTTCCGGCATGGAGTCCGGGCGAGGTCGAGCTTAGAGCCTGAGGGTCTTGCCCCAGCCTTTGAGTCGGGAGATTGCCTTGTGGCACCTCTGCGCTTACCTCCTCTTGACCAAGCCCCCCTTGGGGCCCCACCGCGGCGTCGTCCGCAGTGTGAGGCGAGGAGGCGGTCGGAAGCGAAGTACTCTCCATTTCCGACGAGCCCAGGGACCTGCTCGATGAATCGGCGAACTCGCCCTTGGGCGGGCTGCATGATTGTTCGGCATTAGAGAACACTATGCAATTATGAAAAAGCTGTGGGTATCCGGAGAGGCGACGTTGGCCAATCTTCCTCGTCGTCGTCGACGTTGGTGGAGAAGTCCGGAGGAAGGGTTCTTCCCTTCTTGGACCCTCCGGCCTCCCCGTTAGGCGGCCTTTCCTTTTCTTCTCCTCACTGGGAGGAGCTTCTTCTTCTTCCTCCTGCGTCCTCGGAGAAGGTGCGCTCAGAATCTGACAAGACTGGCGTCGGGAGCTCCTTCGAGTTCCGTGGCCTCCTTCTGGCCTTCTTCTCCGGCACCACATGGGGCGCCAGAGCACAGCCAGATTAATGAGGGCGTCCTCCGGGTCTTCCGGCAAAGGCCGGACGATTAATCTGTCCGGGGACGTCTTCGACTAGTCTGTCAAAAGATTAGGGAGTTTTAGATCCCGCGTAGAGTCAATCTATGAAAAAGGAGTCCGTAAAGGGTAAAATAACTTACCTCGCCGGTTGGCGCCGTGAGCTGTATCCGCGATCTTTGGTAGTGGATCTTTGCCGGGCTTCAGCGCCCTTGAAGCGACACCTTCCGGGCATCTTCGTATGTAATTAGCCGAAGAGCCGGCTCAAGGCTTCGGTCTTGTGCGGATCGAACTCCACAAATTGAAGGCCCGTTGTTGGCATGGGAGAATCCGGCGGATGAGCATCACACAGATTACGCCGACAAGCCCGAGATTCTTGTCCACCGGTTTCGGACGCATGTATGGAGGTCGAATAGCTCTTCCGAATTCCCCGTCGGGCTCGTCTCTTTCCATAGCGAAGGCCGTGTGGGAAGCAGAATCTGAATTGGGGCCGCCACCCATTCGAGTCGCATGGCTCGGTGATGTAGAACCACCCGATTGCCACCCCTTTATTGTCTCCACAAAGGCCCTCGAGCCATAGGACCTTGGCCATCTTGCCAACCATGGCGCCTCAAGACTCCGGCTTGACGGCCGCCCACTACCTTCGCCGGACGTTGAAGATCTTCAGCCATAAGCCGAAGTGGGGCTGGATGCAGAGGAAGGCCTCACACCGCGACGATAAACACCGAGATGTTGAGGATGAAATTGAGGGGCCAGGTCGTGGAAGTCCGGGCCGTAGTAGAACATGAGCCGGGACAAATGGGTGAAGTGGAAAACCCTAGTCCGCTGGAGGAAGTGGGGTAGAAACACTACCCTCTCAT
This sequence comes from Aegilops bicornis, assembly GCA_021605145.1. NCBI lineage: Eukaryota > Viridiplantae > Streptophyta > Magnoliopsida > Poales > Poaceae > Aegilops > Aegilops bicornis. The sequence goes on along the minus strand of JAHIAL010000021.1, from coordinate 34,244 downwards.
GGGGCCGGGGTTGGAATAAGCGGCCCGCATCGGGCAGCTGTATGCAGCGATGTTGCCGGACAAGTATCCGGCCTCCCATGATCTTGTGATGTGCCCCTCGCGTGACGGAGGAGACCATCCACCGCCTCCCGCTCTGACATGGTTGGAGAAAGGTCGAGGTGGGATGTGCGGACTTAAGTATTTGGAGCTCGAGTCTTGGAAATGGATATGCAAAGGAGGAAGAAGGCGTGGGTGAAAAGGTGGATCCTTATCCCCTTATATGGATGGACGAAGCTATCGTCCCCACCGACTGGTAAAACTTCGCTTATTTCCCAAGCGCCCGTAATCAATGGCGCGGATGGGTTCTACGTCCGTATTGATGAGAATCCGGAATAAGGGGGCACAATCTATGCTTTGATAAGGCGTGCCAAGGAAACCACCTCACTAAACATGCTGAGGTGGAGCGGTAAAACGATTCATATAAAGGCCTGGCCGTGGTGTGATGTCACGCCGCGCGGAATACGTCGGCCAGATCTATGCAAAAATTATTCTCTCTACGGTGTTATGTGGAACTTGTTTTGCGAGCGGACACTATCCTTGTGTTCAAAACCTTCTATGAAGTATTCGGAGAAGGAACCCGCCTTGCAATGCCGAAGACAATATGTGCGCGGACTCGTGCGTCATTGAAGCCTTGGTTCAGGGGAACTCTTGAGGGAGTCCCGGACTAGGGGTGTCCGGATAAGCCGGACTATCGCCACGGCCGGACTCCAAGACTATGAAGATACAAGATTGAAGACTTCGTCCGTGTCCGGATGGGACTTCCCTTGGCGTGGAAGGCAAGCTTGGCGATACGTATATGTAGATCTCCCTACCATTGTAACCGACTACATGTAACCCTAACCTGTCCGGTGTCTATATAAACCCGGAGGGTTTTAGTCCGTGGGGCGAACAACAATCATACCATAGGCTAGCTTCTAGGGTTTAGCCTCCTTGATCTCGTGGTAGATCTACTCTTGTACTACCCAGTATCATCAATATTAATCAAGCGGAGTAGGGTATTACCTCCATCGAGAGGGCCCGAACCTGGGTAAAAACATCGTGTCCCTTGTCTCCTGTTACCATCCGCCTAGATGCACAGTTCGGGACCCCCTAACCGAGATCCGCCGGTTTTGACACCGACAAGTACCAATCTGAAGCAAAACATGCTGATCAAGCTTAAAGCAGTTTACACTTTAGTAGAAACAGTATGTCTGGCCGGGTCTAGCAACGCCTTGGCCGTTATGGCGTTATCAACTCCACATCCCCCGCCTCTTCCGCAAGACGTGTTGAAGAGCCTCGCTTTTTCTTCCTCGGCGGATCCAAGACTTAAAGGCGGGCGTCCTCAAGAGCCGGGGCCGTCACGCATTGAGCCGGGCTAAAGCATGGCTCCCGGAACTAGAACCCGGCCGACCTTGCCCTTGGGTACCCAAGTCTAAAGGAAGACGATACTGCATTTGATGACCATGATTTCACCGCCTGCGTCAGAGCCATACGTCCGGTGGCAACCCTTATTGGAAACGATACTGACCTTAACAAGTATGCGCCAGCTTATGACAGTGAAAACCGGAGAATCCCACACGCTCCATATGATCAAATCAGCCTGATCCCTCCAATTCGTAAGCAAACTTTTGCCCTCAAGTGGACCGGCCGGTTTAATAGATGATGAAGCTGAGTTTGAAGCTTTAAGCAGCATTGACCGGGCCTCACAATCCTTTCGAGACAAAACAGCCGACGGAGAAGCGGAGAAGGATAACCCGGAGCCCTCAAGCCCGGCGAAGGAGTGAATCGCCAGTGTTTGGCCAAAAACAAGGCTTCATCTATTCGGACTTCGGGAGTCTTGTAATAGGGTAGAAAAGAACTTCCCAATGCTCGTCATGCCTTCGTGCATGTTCTTATTGCTTAATATTTTCCGTGGCCGTCATGGCTGTATATTTTTCCATGGCGTTTTAAATTTTTGCTTGCCATATCCTCGCATGGAAGTATTGATACCGGAACACAAACCAAAAGACTTATAGGCAGGCTAGCATAATAGCATACCTGCGACCGCTTTGATACTCTTTCCGGCTCATATAATGTTCACGGCACATAACAACCCGGGGTGACGAATATTAAACCGGCAAGACAAAAACATCTCATAATGCTTTCCACAAGGTTTGAGGATTATCAAAATACTTTCTGAGCTTGACTCGGATCACGATCGATGAAACCGTTCCAAAGGGGTTAATCTAAGATTCGGATACGATCATATAGCCCCCCGTGGCTTGGCGATGCCGATCAAGTGGGTATCGACAGCTATGTTACTATTTGGTTCGAATCGACCTATGTTTGAACAGAAGCCCCCAAGTGACCATAGGATTTGTTTAATGGCCTTCGATTAGTATATGATCCACGTCCAGACCTAATGGAGTTAAGTTGTGATTCAAATATGATCAAGAAGCCCCAAGTAGGTTTGGCAAGTATGCCGATCAAGTGGGTATCGTGACTATGTTCTCTTTGGTTGGATATGACCTATGTTTAAAGCAGAAGCCCCAAATGACCATGGCTAGATTGAGAGATGATCATAAGCCGGACCAAAGGTAAAGGCGGATTCAGATATGATCCGGTCCCTATTGGTTGTTTCCACCACCTGTAAAAAGACATATACACTTTTTAGGGTGAAAAAAGAACGAGGTCCTGCTTTATTACTTTATATAATATGTACATTTTCAAAAATATATACATCTAAAGAGCCGTGGCTTAAGCATAGTAAGGTCAAGATGGGCTATATTCCACTGACGGCCGGGTCTCCTCCTCCGACTTACATGAGTCTTTGTGCTCTCGAATATCAATGAGGTAATATGACCCGTTATTAAGATTCTTGCGACCACAAAGGGTCCTTCCCAAGGAGGATAGCTTGTGCATATCGGACTGATCTGGATGAGCCGGAGCACTAAATCGCCTTCTGAAATGTTACGCTCGACCGGCGGCTGTGATAACAACGAAGGTCTTGTTGGTAAATCGCCGAGCGGGCTATTGCCAAGTCTCGCTCCTCATCCAACAAGTCAAGTGCCTCTTGTCAAGCCTTTTCATTGTCAACCTCAACATAAGCCGCCACACAGGGGTGAGTCGTGCGGATATCACTTGGCGGGCGCCTCTGCTCCATACACCATGAAAAAAAGGTGTATAACCCGTGGATCTGTTAGGCGTAGTGTTGATGCTCCACAGCACAGAGGGTAACTCTTCCACCCAACAACCCGGAGTCCGCTGTAAAGGGACCAAGAGCTGTGGTTTGATACCCCTTAAGATCTCCTGATTAGCTCTTTCTGCTTGACCATTGGATTGAGAATGAGCAACAGCCGAAACGTCAAGCCGGATATGTTCCCGTTGACAAAACTCTTCCATGGCACCCTTGGAGAGATTAGTGCCATTATTAGTTATGATGCTATGTGGAAAACCAAAACAAAAGATCACCTTTTTGATGAACTGAACTGCTGTGGCCGCATCACACTGACTAACCGGCTCTGCCTCAATCCACTGTGTAAATTTATCCACTTTGCCACGGGAGGTGTGTCTTTTTATCCTTAGACCTTTTGAAAGGTCCCACCATATCAAGCCCCGGATCGCAAGCGGCCAAGTAATTGGAATCATCCTCAATTCTTGAGCTGGCATATGAGCTCGTCGTGAAATTTTTTGACATCTGTCACACTTGCTAACAAGATCTTCTGCATCAGCATGAGCCGTCAGCCAATAAAAACCATGACGGAAAGCCTTGGCCACCAGAGATTTTGAACCGGCATGATGACCACAATCCCCTTCATGGATCTCTCAAAGTATCTCTTGGCTCTCTGCAGGTGACACACAATGCTGGAACGCCCCTGTGACACTGAGGTGATGTAACTCGCCATTAACAATGGTCATGGATTTGGACCGCCTGACAATTTGTCTCGCCAAGGTCTCATCCTCAGGCAGCTCTCCCTGGGTCATATAAGCCAAATATGGCAATGTCCAATCCGGGATGGCGTGAAGTCTGACCACCAAGCTTGTGCCTCAGATGCAGCCTTTGCAAGCTCTTCCTCTGTAGGTACTTTGTGAAGGATTATGCGAGCGTCCAAGAAAGGTGTTATGCGGCACCGGCTTCTACCGAGAGCCCAACCGCTTAAAGCATCGGCCGCCTCATTCTTCCTTCTATCAATATGCTCCACGATACCCTTTGAAGTACCCAGCTACAACATCTACTTCACGGCGATAAGCCACCATAAGGGGATCCTTAGAATCCCATGTGCACGAGACACTGTTGAGCCACGGTCTGCAGTCGCCCAAGCACCTTACACGGCTTAAATTCATCTCCTTAGCCATCCAGGAGACCATGGAGCAAGGCCTAAGTATTCAGCTGCATTGTTAGTCTGAGAAACACGATGGGAGCACATAACGAAATTTGTCACCTCGAGGGGAAGTTAAGACAACTCTAGCCTCGATCCTTCTAGCTGCTGGATCCATCAAAGTGAATAGCCCAATCGTGTTGTCCGGCTTTTCCTCGGGTGCTGCAACTCTGTCCAATCATTGATAAAATCCACCAAGGCACGAGACTTGATGGCGGTCTGGGGCATATACTTCAGACCGTAAGGCCCAAGCTCAATGGCCCACTTGGGAATGATGTCTCCCAAAGGAGCTGAACTTACCACCGTTATAGGATGACTTTGAAAATACTGCTTCAACTTCCGGTTTGCCATGAACGCACCGTAAACAAGCTTTTGCCAATGTGGATATCTTTGTTTAGACTCAATGAGTACCTCGCTGATGTAGTAAACCGGCCGTTGAACCGGATGCTCCTTGCCTGCCTCCTTACGCTCCACCATGATGGCAACGCTGACGGCACGTGAGTTAGCAGCCACATATAGTAATAGCGGCTCTTTATCAATGGGAGCTGCAAGGACCGGTGGCTCAGATAACTGTCTCTTTAAATCTTCAAAGGCAGTGTTAGCAGCATCGCTCCAGACAAAAGTGTACATTTTTCTTCATCATCGATATAGTGGTAAGGCCTTCTCCCTAACCGGCTTATGAACCGGCTTAAAGCGACAACTTTGTCACGCGGTAAACGCTGAACATCATTGATACATACCCGCTTAGCGGAGAGTGTCGCCGTGATCTTCTCCAAGATTAGCTTCAATGCCTCTATTTGACACGAAGAAAACCCAAGAGCTTACTGCGGGTACACCAAACACAAACTTGGCGGGTTAAGCATCATCTTGTAAACCGGAGATTGTCAAAGGTCTCTCTCAAGTCGGATATTAAAGTTTCCTTTTCTCTTGGACTTCACCACGATGTCATCCACATAAGCATGAACATTGCGCCCGATTTGATTGTGCAAACAGTTACGCACATATTTGATAAGTTGCACTGGGCACTCTTGAGCCCAAAGCGGCATAGATACATAACGAAGGCCCCCAAGCGGAGTAATAAAAGCTATCTTCTCCTAGTCCTTAACTGCCATCTTGATTTGATGATAGCAGAATAAGCATCCAAAAAGCTCAAACGCTCATAACCAGCCGTAGCATCAATGATTTGATCAATACGGGGGAGAGCAAAGGGATCAGCCAGACAAGCCTTTTTGAGCACCAGCACCGGGTTAGCCAGCCACTCTGGATGAAAAACTTCAACAATAAACCCGGCCGCTAAGAGCCGGGCCACCTCTTCCCCAATAGCTGTCCGTCTCTCTTCGTTGAATCGTCAGACTGCACGACCGTCTTATACTTGGATCAATATTGATAGTGTGCTCGGTGAGTTCCTCGGTACACCGGCATGTCGGAAGGTTTCCATGCAAAGATGTCGGTTCTCACGGATGAACTTCGATGAGCGCTTTCCCTATTCGAGGATCCAAATTGGCAGCGTCTTTGAACTGTTTAGAGGCGTCTCCGGGGTGAAGTCAACAAGCTTTGTCTCGTTGACCGATTTAAACTTCAACGCCGGGTCATGCTTTCGATAGTTGGTTTCTTGAGGGAGGTCATATCTGCCGGGTCAACATTGTCTTGATAAAATTTGAGCTCCTCCGCGGCACGGGCCGTCTCGGCGTAAGCAGCGTCGCCTTCTTCGCATTCAAAGCCACCTTTCGACTCCCATGCGGTGATGGTGCCCTTGTAACCCGGCATCTTGGCTGTAAGTAAGCGTAACACTGACGCCGTGCCATGAATTTAGCATAAAGCGGTCGCCCAAATAGGCGTGATATGGACTCCTGATTTTGACCACCTCAAGCGTCCCGACTTCTCAGCCACGGAATCATACTCATCTCCAAAGGCCACCTCTAATTCAATCTTACCAACCAGGGTAAGCCGACTTTACTGGAACCACCCGTGGAAAACCGGTGTTGGATGTTCTCAGATTCTTCTCGATCAACCCCATCTGTTGGAAGGTCTCATAATAGAGTATATTGATCTTGCTACCTCCAGTCCATGAGTACCTTAGTGAATTTATATCCACCAACCTGAGGTGCTACCACCAAGGCTAAGCTGACCGGATTATCAACGTGTGGAGGTGATCCTCTCTGCTCCAAATGATGGGTTGCTCTGACCATCTCAAATAACGAGGAACTACTGGCTCAACCGAATTCTGACCCTCTTCTGAACCTTACGGTCATGTTTGCATAAGCTAGTGGTAAACACATGGTACTGCCCACAGCTCAGCTATTTTGGTTGGCTCTGGTAACCCATTTGCTGCTTCTTCTTTGTCCTCCTGACAGTTGCTGTTGGAAGTATTTCCACCGGCTGTCCTGAAAACCGAATTTGAACGCCTTGCCCGAGGCCATGAAAGCCGCCAGCCTGAACACGCCGCCCAGGTCCGTGACTACCATCAAAAGGTATTGGAATTTTAAACGCCTTCATGATCGCACAATCCTTCCACAGGTGTGTAGCGGGAGGTGCTCCGGGTGCCGTGTTTGGGCGAGGCGAGCTCATTGAGTAGCTGCTCAAGAGATGGGCACGACCCGCGGATGAGACCACTTACCCTTCGTCTCTGTTTATGCAGCTGTGTACTAGCGTTGGCCCTGAAAGCTCAGGGCTACCGTCAGCCTATACGCTTATTATCGCTTTGATTCCTCGGGTTGTGCTGTTGACCCTTTCCATTACCGTTCCTCTTTCCCTTCCCTGTCTTCTCATCATTAGACACGGGGTCCTTGGTACTATCAGAATCGGCATATTTGACTAAAGCCGCCATCAACGTTCCCATATAGCTGCAATCACGCTTAAGGCGCCCCAATTTCTGCCTCGGCCCGGTTCAAAGATTTGCAATTTTCTCTCGGCATGAGGAAAGCAGAGCCGGCATCCATCTTATCAGAGATGAATGAATTATCTCCTTGACTCGGCGTACCCAATGGGTGGTGGATTCACCCTCCCCACCTTACAATTAAGTCAAGTCCACGATTGACATAGATTGCTTACAGTGTCCTTGAAGTTTTGGATGAAAGCGGGCTTTTAACTCCTCCCACGAACCAATGGAATTAGGTGGTAAACCTTTTAACCAAGACCGGGCCGTTCCATCTAACATCATGGTGAAGTATTTAGCCATTGCCACGTCACTGACTTCCAACAGCTCCATGGCCATCTCATAGCTCTCAATCCATGCTCCAGGCTGTAAGTCGGCCGTGTAATTCGGCACCTTTCGAGGCCCCTTGAAGTCATGGCGGCAGGCGCCGTTGCGCCAAAGCCGGTATCAAACAAGGAACTCCGCCCGGTTACGGTAGCTACTCCCATCTCAATAGAAATGCGTTGGATACTGCGGGATATCACGATGAGCCGCCGGCTGAGCCGCTTTGTTGACGCCGGTTCATTCTCTGGCGTACTTTCGATCTACGCTTGCGGGTTATAGCCACCATGCAGGTCCTGGCGTTAGGCGTTGCTTGATAAACCGGACTCCATGTGCTGCTGTAACTTCGGGCTCCGGTTAAACGGCGGCGCTAACCAAAGCGGAGGGGTTGAATGAATCTTATCCGGCTGTAGAAATAGGTCTCCTGGCGAGCGAGCCGTCTGGACAAGTCCCTGATCCTTGGTCTCCCACATTTGTTGGATCATCACCGCCTTTGGAAGAAACCGCCCGAGCGTCTTGGCGCTGCGATTAAATTCTCCATGGGGTTTGGAAAAAGTGACCCTACGTTATCGGCACATAGCAGCGGCGCCATGCTCATATGAGGCGGCATCTCAAACTGACTGAGCTGGTCCTCCTGCTCCGGATGTCATAAACTGATTTGCATCGAGGCGGGTTACTTGGGCGGCTCGGGATGTAACAAAGAACCTAGGAATTAAGTAATTCGGAGGTAACGGGATTGGGTCTTACGGTGTCTCCTCCTCATTACCTCATTGGGCCGTTTAAACTCATCGTGAAATTTGGTAAGCCTCAGGCAACTTGTGTGCCGGGCGTCGAGAGCACGCCCGCTCATCAGCTAGTCTAGTATCCTCATTGCTAAGGCCTCCTTGGCACGAGCTATCTCCCTCCTGCACCCGATGCTACCTCCGCGTCATGCTCATCTTTATTCACGAGGGATAATCGTTGGCGGTTAACGAGGCCGTAAGCTTGTCCATGAGGTTTATCGACACTTGGCCAGGCGGCGAGCGCAGGGCCTCTGCCCGGCCGCTCCTAACGGCGATAGTTGCACCACGGCTGTAGAGTTTTGTCGGGTTGAGTCCCGACCATAAAGACTCCTGCCCAATTTGGCGACTCACGAGGTCCGGAATCTTTGAAGCCATCGGAACAGCCCCGAGCACCCCATCTTGAACTTGTCTGAGAGAATCTGTTGAACCGGCGGGCGAATCACCATCAGAGTGGACGTTTGTCTCACCACCATCTTCGGGTCCTCGAAAGCTCTTCTCCGTGGGCGCAGCCCACAAAGACACGCTTCATGCGGGTTGAGCTCGAGGCGGGTTTACGCACGCTGAGCCGTCTCGGCGAGGTCGGATGCGGATGTCCGGCTCGGGCCCGGCTCACCGATCCGGCCAGATGAAGGCGTGGATCCCTCGAAGGGACCCGGTACCCGTACCTCAATTGAGCAGCGTCGGGGCCCCAGCCTACGTCGTCGATGTAGATCTATCGCGGCGACGTCTTGGTCATCCGGCCTACTCGTATCCCTTGAGCCCTTGAAGTTGGCCTTCAAGAACTCAAATCCACGTCGGCGGCCCCCACGGTGGGGCGCTATGTCGTGGAATTGTCACGTCGGATGTCCTCGTGAAAGGACTTAGTTGTGGAGCCATCGCAGCTAGGAAGCTTGAAGGGGTTTTATCGGGACAAAGGAACCACGAGGGGTTTTATGCTAATTCGGCCCCTTACGGTGAAGGTAAGGCCTACGTCTAGTTGGGTTGGTATTGATGTTTCGATGACGGGGAGGCGAGAATCGCTATGCACGGCTCTCGATGAGTTGTTTTCGCCCTAAATCGCCCTTGGTCGTCCCTTATATACGGGTTGGCGCCTGCTGACTTCTAGTCGGCAGCTTATACACAATGTATCATTTCGGTAACTGAATTAAATCTACCTTATGATACAAGTATATTACTATGGCGGTTTACTACAACGGGCCTTAAGTCGCCTGTGGGCCTTAAGCTCTTTATGAACCACCATCTTCATACTTTAGTCTTCGGCTTCTCTCTGGTGAATCTTCTTTGCGTAACCCGGCCCCTCTGTCACGTCAGATGTCCTCGTGAAAGGACTTAGTTGTGGAGCCATCGCAGCTAGGAAGCTTGAAGGGGTTAATCGAGACAAAGGACACAAGGGGTTTTATACTAGTTCGGCCCCTTACGGTTAAGGTAAGGCCTACGTCTAGTTGGGTTGGTATTGATGTTTTGATGACCAGGGAGCGAGATACGCTATGCCTGGCTCTCGATGAGTTGTTTTGCCCTAAATGGCACTTGAGTCGTCCCCTTATATACATGGGTTGGCGCCTGCGACTTACGATCGGCCGGCTTATACACAATGTGTCCGGCTCGGTGACTAATTAAGTCTACCTTATGATAGAAGTATATTACTATGGCGGTTTTACTACTAGCGGGCCTTAAGTCGCTGTGGGCCTTAAGCTCTTTATGAACCGCCATCTTCATATTAGTCTTGGGCTTCTCTGCGTAAAATCTTCTTTGCGTAATGGCCCCTCTAAATGCGGCTTACACAAATAGTTATATCCCCAACACACATCATCAACAACTCCACCACCTTCCTCATCAACAAAGGAGATATAATCACATGGGTATGGGCACTCCCCTTGGCAATTGCCAAGCTTGGGGGAGGTGCCCCGGTATCGTATCAACAACACACTCCTATCTTTACCGTTTTCTTAGTTCAATCCTTTTGTAGTATTTTGATCTAGTAGAATAAAGTTTTGGTATGATGCAGGTTTTGAGTTTTGCTTTATGATCCCTTTATGTAATCGAGTGCTTGAGCTATATAATAAAGATTAGTGTTGAGTCAAGGGCTTGATTATTTTGCTATGATCTTGAGTGAATAAAAGATAAGAGAAAAGAATAAAAAAACAAAGAGATCATATTGATCTTATGAAGACTAATGACTCCACATAGAAAAGAGTATGATGATTAAAAATTGTTTGAGAGTTGGTGAACATAGTTTTTGCATCGTTGCAATTAATAGGAAGTAATAAACAAAGAGAGGTTTCACATATAAATATACTATCCTTGACATCTTTTATGATTAGGAGCACTCATTAAAATATGACATGCTAAAGAGTTGATGTTGGACAAGGAAGACAACGTAATGGATTATGTTTTCTTATATCTTAGATAAAGTATATTGTCATGGATTATCCAACATGTTGAGCTTGCCTTCCCCCTCATGCTAGCCAAATTCTTTGCACCAAGTAGAGATACTACTTATGCTTCCAAATACCCATAAAACCCAGTTTTGCCATGAGAGTCCACCATATCTACCTATGGATTGAGTAAGATCCTTCAAGTAAGTTGTCATCGGTGCAAGCAATAAAAATTACTCTCTAAATATGTATGGTGATTGGTGTGGAGGAAATAAGCTTTAGATGATCTTGTGATGTGGAAGAAATAAAAGCGGCCAATTTTGCATAATAAAGGTCTATATCACAAGTGGCAATATAAAGTGGCGTTCTTTCATGTTAAGATTTTGTGCATCCAACCACAATAGCATGGCAACCTCTGCTTCCCTCTGCGAAGGGCCTATCTTTTATTATTATCTTCTACCTTATGCAAGAGTCATGGTGATCTTCACCTTTCCTTTTACATTTTATCCTTTGGCAAGCACAATGTGTTGGAAAGATCACGATATATATCTAATTGGATGTAAGTTAGCATGAACTACTATTTTTGACATTACCCTTGAGTGCGTAAATGGTTGGAGGCGAAACTATAAGCCCCTATCTTTCTACGTGTCCTTTTAAAACTCCGTAACCACAAGTATTGCGTGAGTGTTAGCAATTGTGAAAGACTAAATGATTGTTGAGTATGTGGACTTCCTTTGAAAAGCTCGACATGGACTCTTTCGATGTTATGATAAATTGCAATTGCTTCATTGTCTGAGATTATAGTTTGTTGGTTCTCAATTAAGTTTCTGGTTAATACTTTACATTGTGAATAGATTATTACTTGAGCATAAGAAATCATATGAAATTATCCTTATATATTCTTTGTTATGAGAATAATCATGATGCCCTCATGTCCGTATTTTATTTTATCGACACCTCTACCTCTAAACATGTGGACATATTTATCGTTATCGGCTTGACTTAAGGACAAGCGAGGTCTAAGCTTGGGGGAGTTGATAGTCCATTTTGCATCATGCTTTTATATCGATATTTATTGCATTATGGGCTGTTATTACACATTATGTCACAATACTTATGCTTATTCTCTCTTATTTTACAAGGTTTACATAAGGAGGGAGAGTCTTGCGCATTTGGAATTACAGAAGAAATTTGGAAAAGGAGCAAATATTAGAGACCTATTACGCACAACTCAAAAGTCACGAAACTCACGAAAGTTATTTTGGAAATAATAAAAAATCTTGGCGGAAGAAATACGGAGGGGTCCCACGCTGGCCCACGAGGGTGGGGCGCGCCCTACCCCACAGGCGCGCCCCTGCCTCGTGGGCCCCTGTTGGCTCTCGGTGCCCATCTTACGCTATATGAAGTCTTCGCTGAAGAAAAATCACAAGCAAGCTATCGGGCCAGACTCACGCCATGCAGTAGGAGAACCAATCTAGGGCTCTGGCAGAGTTGTTCTGCCAGGGACACTTCCTCCGGGAGGGGGGAACCATTGCCATCGTCATCACCAATGATCCTCTCATCGGGAGAAGGACAATCTCCATCAACATGTTCACCAGCACCATCTCCTCTCAAACCCTAGTTGATCCCTTGTATCCAATTCTTGTCTCATAATATGGGATTGGTACACCGTAGGTTGCTAGTAGTGTTGATTACTCCTTGTAGTTGATGCTAGTTTGTTTATTTGGTGGAAGATCATATATTCCAGGATCCTATATGCATAATAATACTCCTCACGATTATGAACATGAATATGCTTTGTGAGTAATTACGTTTGTTCACGAGGACATGGGAGAAGTCTTGCTATTAGTAGTCATGTGAATTTGGTATTTGTTCGATATTTTGATGAGATGTATGTTGTCTCTCCTCTAGTGGTGTTATGTGGACGTGAATACATGACACTTCACCGTGTTGGAGCCTAGAGGAAGGCATTGGGAAGTAATAAGTAGATGATGGGTTGCTAGAGTGTGAGAGCTTAAACCCTAGTTTATGCGTTCTTTGCGTAAAGGGCTGATTTGGATCCACTTGTTTCATGCTATGGATTAGGTTTACCTTAATACTTCTTTTGTAGTTCTGCGGATGCTTGCAATTGGGGTTAATCATAAGTGGGATGCTTGTTCAAGTAGAACAACACCCAAGAAACGCAGATCCACCACATATCAAATTATCAAAAGTACGAGCCTTGAATCATATGAGCGTGATGAAAACTAGCAGCGATAATTCCCATATGTCCTCGGGAGCGTTTTCTCCATATAAGAAGTTTGTCCAGGCTTGTACTTTGCTACAAAAGTTGGGCCACCTTCTTTGCACTATTTACTTTTGTTACTTGTTGCTCGTTACAAATTATCTTATCACAAAACTACTCATTACCTACAATTTCGATGCTATGCGAGAGAATACCTTCTTTGAAAACCGCTTATCATTTCCTTCTGCTCCTCATTGGGTTGACACTCTTACTTATCAAAAGGACTACGGTAGATCCCCTATACTTGTGGGTCATCAACACCGTGAAGTTAAAGCAAGCACCTGGGATGGTGGTTCATGGCGAGCAAGATCATCAACTCCAGAGCTACGTTCCCCATCTCCATCTGCTGACACTACACCCTTTAAAGTCTTGAAAGCGATTAATGAAGCTTGCAGTGTACCCAATGGGCGACTTCTCTCTTATCTTTTACATTACATCAAGGCAGGGTTTGAAATACCCTTGCATAAAAACACAATAGTGAGAGTATGGGTGAAGTGTGTAATGCAGGAGCTAGTGCTATTGTAAAAGTAGTAGATAGCAGGTAGCTGAAAAATAAATGACATGAGACATATGATAGCTCTACAACATTGCATGGCAAAAAAAATTAGATTCTACTCCATATGACACTACAAAAAAAAAGACACATCCGTGACATTTGGAGCGTCTGAAATTTTTTACATCATACATATGACACTTCTATAGCGATAATTGTGTGAAACCGGTATCATCATAGATGTGGTGGGCTCCTACTTCTATGACAAAAAATCATGACGATAAATGGGCTGTTATTAGATTGCAGGCGGGCGGAGGCGCTGCATGACATTCTTTGGGCCGTCCATAGCGGAAAAAACCATGGTAGAAGCGAGGGGAGGAAAATTTGGGGAGTTCCGGATTCACGGTGGGAGGTCGAGGGGCGGCGATGCGCGTTTCTCGTACGTGCGTCTGGCGTGTGTGTGCGAGGCGTTGAGCCTCTAAGCGAGCGAAACAGTACCTTTTGCGAGCTCTGGCGTTACTCAACCCGAAGCGATCGATCGATGGTGATGGCCCGAACCCGATCGGCGATTCGCCGCTACTTAGCTAGCTTCGAAACCCGATCGATCTTGCCTGCAGGATGAGCGGTGGCGTTGCGGGGGGTTTGGATGAGCGATTGGTGGCGGTGGCGTTTGCCTCTGGATTACTCGAGGACCCGTGGTGTGGTGGAGGGCTGTATGAGCGATGAGCGGTGGAGGGGTGCCCGTGGAGGGTGGTTGAGCAGGACCCGTGGTGTGGAGGCTGGATGAGCGATAGCTTGGTGGAGGGTGGTTGAGCGGTGGCGGTGGAGTGTAGCGGTGGAGGCTAGATGAGCGAGGGCCGTGGAGGTGGAGGAGGTCGACGGTAGCCCGTGGAGGCTTGGAGGAGGTCGGCGGTGGAGATGAACAATATCCCGTGGAGTCCGTTTTGCGATCGCCACACCCCTCCCAATCAACGGGACCCCGTTTGAGCGTAGGAGGTCCGTTTAAATGCGTTTTCTTGATGCGCCACACCCCTCCGATCAACAAGACCCACAACCCGTAGTAGGAGAGTCCGTTTAGTCTGTTTTGCGGTACACCACACCTCCCGATCAACGGGACCCGTTTCGACCGTAGAAGGTCCGTTTCCTCCGTTTTCTTGATCGCCACACCCCTCCCGATCAGCAGGACCCCCTTTTACGACCGTAGGAGAGTCCGTTTTCTCCGTTTTCTTGATGCGCCCACACCCCTCTCGATCAGCGGGACCCGTTCCGAGCGTAGGAAGTCCATTTCTCTGTTGTCGCGATGCGGCGGGGCCTCATTCCATCGCTGTTCCATCCAAGCCGGTTGGCTCCCGCGTTCCGTTGCCTCCCGATGAACCACAGCGCATTCCGTTGCCTCCCGATGAACCACAGCGCATTCCGTTGCTTCCCCCATGAAAAGCAGCGCACTCTGTTGCCTCCCCATATGAACATGACGGCGGCACCATTTCTCCGTTCCGACCCAGCCATGTACGAGCCCTACGGCCATAACATGCTGCTTGTCGCGAGTGGCGTTCGAGAACCTCGCCCGGTATGTACACATACGTGGCCATATTTTCTTTCTTGCACCACGGCGGCACATGCGTGTACGTACTACGTGCATGCCTCTACTACGACGTGCGTGCGGCGCCTCTACAGCGACCGGTAATATGCGTACGTTCGCGACCGAATGACAGCGCTACGTGCGCTTCCGACCAGGTGGGTCCCGACTATCGAGGCACTTCCTTGCGTGCGAAAGATGTGGCTGGTGGGTCGGCCGGTCGAGAAGCGAATCGTTTTTTTGCTGGGCCTTTTCGCTGCGATGCGAAGATGTGAAGGCTGGTGGGTACCGGCGATTAGAAGTAGTCGTTTTGTTTTCTTTGCCGGACGCACTTCCTTGCACACAAGGTGTAGGCTGGTGAGTCCCAGCGATCGAAGCGTTTTTTCGCGAAATCGGTGGCCCATCCGGTGGGTCCCCCTTTGTCGGTGGAGGAATAATTATTTTGCAGCGTAATAAGGAGGCACTTCCTTCTTCTGCGGACCGTGGACCCGGTATCGGCGTCTCCACGCGCCGCAGTACTCTTCCGATGGAAGTCGATTCGTTGACCATTGACCACGCAGCGCAGAAGCACCCTGGCAGCGGTGGGCGGCTGTGAGGCCTAGGAAGGGGGACAACAGGCGAGGGGATGACTCGGCGAGTTGTTTCCCAGCGGAGAATCTACGATTATGCGAGGTTTCTTTGGTTCGTCTGCGCGCGTCGCCGGAGAATAACAGCGCGGTGTGGGTGAGTAGAGGATGGCTAGGCGATTGATGGGAGAATACTGCGGTGGGGCGGTGAAATGCTGTGGCCCGGCACAACCCGACCGTAGAGAGGAGGGAGGGGCAGTCCACTTGGCGCTTGTTTGAGGCGGCTGACTGGACAGGCGGGGAAGAAAACTGAAGGCGAATTGAAGAAACACGGCTGACCGGCGTTGGATGGACATCAATAGTCACTTCTTGTCTGCATCAACCTTTTTAGGAAAGCCTAAATCTGTGGAAAATAGCATACAACCATCTGCCATTATTTCTTATAATTTACTGACCCATTTGCTAATTCTTAAGGTTTTTGGAGCCCATATTCTTTTTGTTAGCATTCGGCCCATATTGTGGCCACGATTAAAAATTATCTGAAATTTTGCATATTTCCCGGTGCGGTCCGAACTGTTTTTAATCCGAAATTTCGACTCACATTGAGACTTGATTTTAAAAATAAATGTATATCAATATAAAATCAACAAATACCTCCACGGATAAAATTAATGTAATTTAAAATCTTGAAATGAAAAAAAAGATATTTGAAACTAATTGCGGTTTGATGTGTTTTGAAAATGTACAACCAATTTCTCATTCTTGCGATGGGCCATTTTCTTGGCAGCAGCGAATAAGCTCTCCTCGTCTTGAAAGATTTGCAGCAGGCACGACAAAGCGACTTACTTAGCAAATCACAAAAAAAACTGAGGCTGTGGCCGTGGACCCATTTGTCGGCCTCTCCACGTCTGGTACTCTTCCGATGGACAAGTGGTTCCTTGACCACGTTGACCCACGCGGAGAAGGAACCGCAGCGGTGGGCTGACAGCGGAGCCCAGAGAAGGGGCGGCGAACCCGGGAAAGGCAGCGGCGATGGAAGCCAGCGGAGAGAATCTGAGGAGGTTCCTTTGGTTCGGCTGCGGTGTGAGGCTCTGCCGTCGCCCGCGAACCCTGGCAGTGAGCCCGGTGGGGATAGCAGGGGGTCGGTGAGGCCTCTGCTGGCGTGGCTTGACCACGGAGGTAGGAGCATGCGGCACGGCCGTGTTGCTTTGGGCGGTTTGGAAGCAAGAAGACCGGAGGTTGAAGAAGCACCTCTGACCATTGGATGGACATCTTACGGTCGGTTGAGCTAGAATGCGTTCATATTGACTAAGTTCACACAAGCCCTTCGTCCCGTCTCTTAGTAGGCGACATGAACAAGTCATCCTCCACCAAGAGTGGGTCCCAGCTAAGCCAAGGGTGAGTATTCATTTTACGTAATATGCGTAATAAGGAAGAGAGCACTTCCGGTGGAGTCCGAGGCGACAGCGGGGGAACATATTTTCGAAATCACAGTGGCCCGTCCGGTGGGTCTCCCCAGCAGTCAGAGGAAGCGATATTTCGCCAAAATACTGGTGGCCCGTCCAGATGGGTCTCCATTTGTCCGGTGGAGGAATAATTATTTTCCGTGTAATAGCATGGGAGGCGCTTCCTTCTGCGGCTGCGCAGTGGACCTTGACTATCCGACCCTCTCCACGTACAGTACTCTTCGATGGAAGTCGGTGCGTTGACCACATTGATACCACGCGGCTGAGATCACCATGGCGGTGGGCGGCGGCGAGGCCTAGGAAGGAAATGCTGACGGGCGGGGAAAACTGCGACGACGGTGGATGCCTGTGAGGAGAAGAATCTGGCGTTCAACGGTTGAGCTGCGGTGTGAGGCTGCGCCGTCAGCCGTGAGAATAACTTGAGGGGTGTGGGTGAGTGGAGGATGGCCTGGCGGTGGTGGGAAGTAGTATGGAGCGGTGAGGCCTCCCGGCGGTATACTTTAACCCGCGGGTGGAAGAGCTGACGGCGGCAGAAAGCTGCTTTAGGCTTTAGGCGTGGAGCAAAGAGGCGAGCTTGAAGAAGCACTATGGCAGCGTTGGATGGACATCATACGGTCCTTTGGAGTATTGACTAAGTTGACAAAGCCCTCGACCCCGTCAGCAAGTAGGCCCTAATCGACTACAACAATATGGTGGGTCTGACGGCTAGGTAGAGGGGTATTCATTTTTTGGGCGTAATAAGGGAGAGCACTTCCTTGCGTGCTTGAAGATATAGCTGGTGGGTCCAACCTATTAGCGGAGGACATTTTTTTCGCGAAATCTGAGAGGCCCTTCCGTGGGTCCTAGGCTGTCGGTGGAGGGAATCATTATTTGCGCCTAATAAGGAGGCATTTCCTTGCGATGCGGCCGTGGACCCAGGCTGTAAGCCTCTCACGTCTGATCCACTTCCGATGGATGTCGTTCATTGACCACGTTGACGGTAATGGCGCCCGAGAGCACTGAAGGCGATGTGGGCTGACGGTGAGAAACCCTAGGAAGGGAACAAAAGCGGAGCGAGGGGAATACTCGAAGCAGTTGTTTCCCGCAGCGAGGAGAATCACGAGGAGTTTTCTTGGTTGATGTTGCGCGATGGCGGAGAATAACGGACATGTGTGGGTGAGTAGAGGATGGCTAGGCCAGTGATGGGAATCTTGTGGTGCGTGAGGCCTCTTGGCATGACATAGCCGACCAGCGGGAGGAGGAGGCTGAGCAGTCCCGCGGTGCTTGTTTGGCCGGTGGAGCATGAAGCGAGAGATTGAAGAAGCTACGACATCCAGATTGGATGGACATCAACGATCCTTTGCTCTCGATGTGTTCACTAAGTTGACAGAGCGTTGCGTGTTCGTCAATCTTTTTTATGATAAGCATATCTCGTCAACACTTTGTAGTAAGGCGCTTTAAGTCAGCCTCAAATCTGTGGAAGAAACAACATACAACCCATACGCCATGTTATTTCTAATAATGTACAGCCCATTGCTAATTCTTAAGAATTTTTTGGAGCCCATCTTCTTTTGGTTAGCATTACACCCATATTGTGGCCCGCGGATTTAAAAAGTATGCTCTGAGAAAATTTGCATATTTGGTCTTTGGTCTGAACTGTTTTTAATCGAGAAATATCGATTCACATTCAAACTATTTTGAAAAATTATTTATATAAATATAGAATCCAAATAATTGTCCATGCATAAAATCAATGGAATTTAAGATCTTGTAATGAAAAAAATTTGAAAGTAATTCCCGGTTTGATGTGTTTTAAAATGTACAACCCATTTCTAGAGCAAACCGAATGAAACTCTCCTGCGTCTTGAAAGATTTGCAGCGGCCAGAGACCGATAAAACAATCGGCCTTGTTTGGGTATTTCTTTAAAAAACTAGAAGCTGGGCTAGCCATTTTCGGCATGAAAAAAAAACAAGCAAATTGGGCTCATGATGTGGTAAACATAAATAAAACCCTGGCTAGGCAGACTGACCCCGCACATCCCGTTGTTACCCTGTAATCATCGCTAAAAATAGTATAAATAACAAGCTGCTTGTTCCTCAAAAAAAACTACTTAGCGACTTCTTTGGGTCCACAAAGGTGTCGGCCGCTCGTAGTGTAATTCTCTAGTTTATTGACTCGTTGACAATGGTGCTTGAAGCGGATGTCCAACCATTAGGAGGAACCATATTTTTTTAGGCTTGTATGCTATAGAGAGCACTTGCCTTTGCGTACTTCCATATTTGGTGGGTCCCTACTATCATCCTCTCCACGTCTGATCATCTCCTTGTTCACTCTCGGTTTGGTGACAGCGTTGACAAGCATAAGAGAAGCGGCCTTTGCACCATGCTGTACGAGTGAACCAAGGCCGCATAGGCCCGGAGGATGTGGCCAGGCCTCGGACGGAAGAACGAGCAGGGAACCCGTTGAACATCTTGCCGGTCCCGGTCGTGAGCGGAGGGAAGTACAAGAGTTGTTGGTTTGAAGCGCGGAGTGCGTGTTGGGGCTAGCGTCATGAGAGAATAATAGGGCGTGTGGGGGAATAGAGGGAGGCGTGGCCAGCGTTGGAGGAAGTGCGTCTGAGTAGAGGCGGCGGGCGCAACCGAAAGCCATGGGAGGCGGGGCGAAGTGGCGGAGCCG
This sequence comes from Aegilops bicornis, assembly GCA_021605145.1. Lineage (NCBI taxonomy): Eukaryota > Viridiplantae > Streptophyta > Magnoliopsida > Poales > Poaceae > Aegilops > Aegilops bicornis. The sequence goes on along the minus strand of JAHIAL010000021.1, from coordinate 14,474 downwards.
ACAGAATTGGTTTAGTTTGGTGGTGGAAAGAAGAAGACAAGAGATAGAAGATACCTGACGGATGTTGGATGTCAAATCCAATGCTGGTAAGCGAGAATCGTTTGGGTGGCTAGTAAATCGACACCACCACAGATAGGCTTCTATTTCCTCGTGGGTCCCCAAGCTGTAGAATCCAAATCTTTCATGGTCATGCAGCACTTTCCTATGAAAATTTACAGCCCATTTGATGTGCTAGTTCCGAAATAAGTTTGTGGGTCTTTGGACTGGGGGCTAATCCTTGAAAGCTTACATCTTTAACATGATGAGCTCAAGCAACCGGCCGAGTGATGTTATTTCCCTTAATGGATTTGGGATTTGTTACAACATTTCACTATAAATAAAGCGAATGGCAAACCATTTTGCCTTGTTTCAAAGAAAATATAGCCCATGATCACACGGCCAAGGAGAGTTGAAAAGGCGAGAACATCTAACTCCGACTTACAAACTATACAAAAAGCTTACGAGGTTAATTGTTCATCGGGTTTACAAAAAAGCCCAGATTGAAAATGGCAATAACATCTAACTCCGGCCTTTGTTTTCGGCGATCCACGAGTCAAATGGATTCGGGTCAGGTCCATAGAATGAACATCTTTGGGTCATAAAATTTGCTTTGGATTATGACCACAATATGTTGTAAATAGAAGCCCGACCACGTTCGGAAGCTCTTTTGCCCACACTGAAACTCCTTTTTTGCTCTTCGACATATCCATCCGTCAAAACCATGCACTGGCTTGATAAACTTAAGCACGATGGACAATAGCTAACTTCTAGCATTCAGCGGAGAAGAATGCTGACAAATCTCTTGTGTTTGCACGGTTGGCTTACATATCGTTTCTGAAAGCGTTATTGTCTTCAATCGAATCTCATGAAGAAGTACAAGAAAATCACGATGCTTCTGAATCCACCGATTGATTTATAACTTTCTTACCCCTCCACATGTTGCCTAAATATACATGAAGATTGAAAACAGTTAAGGTCTAAAAAGAAGAGTGTCGAAAGAAGCAACAGGTTGTGAGCGGTTGAATTCTAGTACACTATATGCGAAGGCTTCAGATTAATGTCGTGAAATTATTACCTTTATATACAACTTCTCCGGACATGGAAAGCATTGCAACGAAGCCAATAATCTTGTTCGAGATCAAAACTATTCATTTGGATATATAAAGATCTTGATTGAGAATCCAGCACCATTGATAGGCCATCCATGGAGAAAACTCTTCATTGAGCATAGAACATAATATTAGTACAAAATGTGTACTCCAAGATGATATATAACTTATCTTGTGAAATTTAAAAATGCAGCTTATGCAATTTTACAAGTGTAGATGATAATATAATTACACGAAGAATTGTGGAGCCATGAACACCATATTGGAAATGAGCACTGAGGAAGATCATATATTACACCCAAGGTCTCCGGTTTGGGCGAGTAGAGACGGTTATTTGCAGCAGGTGAATAACTAGAAACAGGATCCTTAACCTTTGAGAGTGAAGAGGCATCTTCTTGGATGATGAAAGCTGCCTTGAGTCCAAAATAAATTCCAATTCTTACAAGGTTGGGTGACTTTATTTGGAGCAACCCGATTCTAGCGTGAAAACTAAGCACCAAGCACTCCGGTAGCGCAGAGGCGAAAGCTGGAGTGGATGATGCTGTCGCAATGATAGGAGCCTCCAGATATCTGAACCCGCACTTTAGTGAAAGTTTCTTGAGGAAATGGGAGTCGAAGGTTTAGTGCAGTTATGCAGTAGAGTAGCTTTTGCTCATCAAGGTGGCGGTGTGGAGAAGGAAGGAAGAAACCCTTGAGATAGATATCGGTCGATTGCTGAGGCACAAGTTTCCATGGCATTACGGTATGTGGTTATGTGTGATTTCCAGGAGATAGTAGAACTCAAGCAGCTGTAATAGTTCTATGAATTAGAGAGTTTCAGCGAGCAGTCCTGATGCGAGGGCATGGTAATGCTTGCTTTCCGGGAGTAGCATAGCCGAGATCTGAGAAGGCTTTGAAGCGTATACACGGTGGGAGGAGATATTAATGCAGGGAGTTTCCAAATCATTGAAGAGATGGAGATAGGCGGCGACCCAGTCGAAGATTAAGTGTACGGGCCCGGCGCCATAGAGGCGCCACTTAGAATTGAGAGGACTTGGGTGCTTGGCAACAATCCTTGGTGGGGAGAAGCGAGATGATCTCCCCCAGGGCGGCGTCCAGGGAGAGATCGCCTGATCTGATCCACCCGAGATTCTCACGGGTTCACAGGATCCGGTGGGGACGGAGTCGGCTTCTCCATGACTGCTGGGTGCGGGATCTGTGACAAGTCAGTGCCCGCCGCTGGCAGGAAACCTCATCTTCTTGGCTATGGCGCTTAAGCAGTACGTCCATTTTCCTCTCGAGGCGTCGCGTCGGCTCACGCAGATTTGAGTAGAGTAAACGAATGGCCCAGAGAGAACCCCTAGTTGTAGTCTTGAAAGCGAAGAAGAAGGGGAGCTAGGGGTTTCTCTCTAGGAGTGAGGAAGAAGGGGCTGGGGTTTCTGTGGGAGTGAGGTGAAGAATTTGGGGGTCAGGAGTCGAGCGGCTGACATGAGGTGGAGTGGGAGGCGAGGAGGAAGAAGAGCAACCAGGGTTTTATTTGGGGGCGACCTTGATTGTGCTTTGGGTGTGGGTGGCGCCTCTCATTCAAAGTAAATATATGGGCTTTTGAATTGATTTTACTGTTTGCACTAGTGTGGATGGGCTGTTTTGTGTCTTGGGCCCGGAGAAACAATTACTACCGATGCAGGTGGAGACACTCTCGGACTACCCGGAAAAACTAATTACTACTAATGCAGTCGGAGATACTCTACAGCTTCACGGCTCCTCCTAGGTCATTGAAGCGTCTCCCTCTCTTGAGATGCCGTTATACTTTTGTTCCACCCGACATGCGGGCCCATGCGTGGCATGCGCGGGCCCATAATGCCATCCACCAAATTAGAAGAAGGCGATGTATACGGCGGTAGAGGAAGTCACCCGATTCGTGGCCTTGCGGCGATAACGAGCCGTCGTATCCACAAAAACCCCACTACTCCTGCCGGTCTAAGTTTGACGGGACCGATATGACAAAACCCATCATTTTCACTCTTATTTGAATCCCCTTCTCCCTCACCATCTTCAAGCAAGGCAACACTTTTCGCATACACATCGCTTTGTTCTTCTCTCCGAGCAGAAGGGGAAGGTAAGCCCGATCCGTGATGTTGGTATATTTTAGTTCGAGGAGGAAAAAAGAACTTTTTGCAAAGTAACTGGTGATCCTCACTCTCTTTTTTGTTTCATTCTCATTGCGATTGTGTTTTCCTTTGGTGAAGTATTGTCCTGAAGTATTACGTCCCGGATTTCATGATGGACCAAGGAGAACCCGAGGCAAATATCTTGCGCGATATTGGAGCAGCGAGCGGGGAGGTTGATCCACCGAAGGGCCGAAGAGCTCCAAGAAGAAGATGGAGGCAACCACCGAGCTGACCCAGATCACGCTCCGTCCACTACCGGGAGATGGTCAACGCCCGTTTTAGAGAGTTACAGCCCCGTAACGCTACTGCGAGAAGCGATTTTCCCCTTCGAGGATGTGTCCCCCTCCCCCCATTGAAGCTGCCCAAGGTGATTTCCTTCTTTGCCGATCTACGATTGTGGTTTTTCATCTAAGTATGTGGTCATATTTTTTAGAAAAGGAAGTATGGTGATTAATAATGCAAAATTGTATTAGCTTCGATGCCATGCTATACATAGTGGTTTAAATAACTTGTGTTTCTTATCTTTTGAAAAGTAATTTAGAATTTGTTTTACCATTTCAATTAGAGCCACCTGATGGGAACCGAGGAACAAGGTTATTGTGCTGGTTGTACATGTCACTTTCGCTATGAAGTAGACTGACCTGAATATCACATACTTTGGGAGAAAGCAGAGTTTCTTAGGCTGTTAGATCCTAGAAGGCATTGCGGTTATACCAATGAAGAGTTGTATTCCAGCCTCGCTTTGTTGTCGGGCATGTTGTCGAGGTGTCTTTGAAGCACAAAGAAGTTCAAAGCTACTCGCTTGGTTTGTGAGGCATCTCTTGTTCTTGTCAAGCTTACGTGGGAAGATGACTTTGGCATGCCTCCACAAACAAGTTTATCGATAGCTTAAGAGCCACAAGGTTGTCTTCATGAAGGTTCACGAGTTGGAAGCTGCTTTGCGGGGCGTCCTCGATGATGTTCATGGCAAGCGAGTCCCATCTTGTGTCACCCCAAATTAGATCGAGGGCATGAAATAGTTGCCCCGACTAGTGTTTTAATATTAGTTTGGATTGTGTCTAATTATCACGAACCTTGCCTGTTATCGACCCCTCACAGGGGCTAGTACTACTGTTTGAATCCGTCTATGGGAAGACTGCTACTACTTTTGTGTGCCCGTGGAATCATGTGAGAACCATCATAATTGTTTGCACAAGCGAGGATCACTCAATCATCACTAGTTTTTTTCATAGATGTAGCATGGTAAGACATATAGTTGTCACGGTTTTATCATCTGAGCGATGTGTGTGTTTGATGAAATAGAGCACTTTCGTTAGAGAAGGGCCATCGCATGACGTATACATACAGTACTTGTAAACACTTTGGTGCTACCCACTTGTAGCAGTTGTGCCAAAACCACGACCTTTACATTGGCTCAGCTTGCTTCAACACTAGGCTATCGACCAGCTAACAATCAACAATGCAGCTAGCCGACATATAAGCGCTATGTATCTTGTTATAGTGGATTTCATGCACCGGTTAATTGAGAGGCCACAATGTAATAAATTCCAAAGCGTTCACCACAGCTAGTCCGAGCTCATGTGGAATACTCACATTAAACTTCGAAATCTTCATAAAAACTTGAAAAGCATAGTTAAGAAGAGGATTTTATACATCTCAAGGATTCATAGAACACATAACAAACATATACTAGTTCTGACAATATTAATGACAAAGGTTGTGAGAAGGTTTACGAAATCCGAGGAAAAAAAACAAGCAAAAGGCTTCTAAGAGGCAAAGGAGCCTCCCGGCGGAAGCTTAAATTTCCTGGGTTCCTCTGGTTTTTCTTATTGCCACCATCCAGGAGTTAAGTTCTCTCATTCCAAAATAACCAGTTATAATTGTGGTCTACAAATTTGGAATCTTTGAAGTGAACTTCATGCGGAATTATCTTACGACCCAGGCTGAAATGCTTGTGCATTCCACTAAATTTAAGCACCGCTATTTGCGAAATAAGTAGACCACAATGCCTCTTTGTCCAGCACTTTTGTCAAAAAACACGCCGTGCTTTTACGGTAGTGCCCGACTAGTCCTCGGTCCATGGATGAACTGGTAGAAGGTTTTACATTTCCGGACTAGGATGGAAGTTGTTTAAACTCATCACTACCTTTGCAATCGGAGAGATAAAAGCGTATTCTTGAATCAGCTTCTTTTTAGATTGCGTTGGGTCATTCTACCTTTAGATTACTACTACCAATGTGAGGATACCTTGAAAGGCGGGAGGTTAGGCAGCTGACAACGAGGGATAGCCATCTCATTTCTTGTGAGTTGTACTAAAGCCCGAGGTGTGTGCTTTTGATTGCGGGATAGAAAGCGATCGCAGAGCAGACATCCCTGTTTGCGCAAATACAAAATCACAGATTATTTAAAGCGATGGCCAGATATTACTACTTTCCCATTTCCTCTTAGAACCAAGTCCTAGATTCATGCTACAGACTTTCCCACTTTCTTCACTGTTTGAACCAACGCTTTGAGTCATTTTGTATGAACTAGCTTTACTTCTAATAATAAAGTAGAAGTCTAGGTGGCTTTGGAGTTAGCCAGCAGACGGAAGTAGAAAAGAGATCCACCACGAAGGGAGGCTGAGGCGATGAAGCAAGGCAGGTTCAAGGAATATATACACTGAGGTCGGTGTTGGCATGTAAAGATGGCGTCGGAGGCGCATCTTAGCCTGGCCTGCATGAGGAGGAAGAAGGAGTCGGAGGCCCTCCCAGGCGGCGCTCTCCTGGAGAGAGAGCATTCACGGCCTGACGCCCGATCGGAGCCTTGGGCAGCCGTTGGTCCTCCTCCTGCTCGCCGCCCGGCGATAGCGTGAGCGATGCACCTACACCTGCCGCGGTCGGCGCGTTGTCCGAGGCGGTTTGTGACCAACCCGTGAGCTGAGAGAGAGTGTGGCCACCTATGTCTTGCTTAGATGCAGAGAGCATGAGAGAGTGAGCAAGAGGAACCCTAGTAAAAGACAAAGCGCTAAAGGCTCCTGCTTTTATATATAGTGGAGTGATTTTGTTGAACCAGCTTCAAAACAAAAATGCGCTCCTCGTGTACCAGCAGTGGGTGTGAGAGAACTAGTTTGGCATGCATGCACACAGCTTCTCTTCGTGAGAGTACAACATACTATGCCCAAAGAGCGTTCTCCATAAGAGTAATAGTATAAGTGTGTGTGTGTTGAGCTAAAATAAAATGTCTTGGCGCCGTCTTTTTGTTTTTGAGAAGTTACGATGGTAGGGTAGGTGAAGAGCACATATGTGCGTGGCGTCTACCTGAGATATAGGCCCGGTGGGTGCAGCGATGCGAGTACTGCGAGAAGGACTCGGGAGAGTCGTGACTTCCGTGAGGTGCGTGTTGTCGCGTGTGAGAGAGGGAGACGGGTGCGTATTAATGCAATGCATGTGTCCGTAAATCATTATCCGACAAGCGTTAGCCATACAAGCCTTTTCTGACCCAGACGCCCGTAAGAACCGTTAGATCGTCATCCAGGCTGATGTCGGTTTTGCCATGTCATTTAGCAGAACAGCCACTCCTCTCTCGAGACAAATCTTCCCGCGTGGGTGTGCTGCTTATTGCCGTATGCTCCCTCCGTTTCGAAATGCACGGTGCATATAGCTTTATTGAAAATTCAAACCTACGCAAACTTTACGAGTTTTTCGTGTACCAGAGTGCACATGTAAGAGTACCTGTATATATCATTTTCATTCATCTTGAGAGGTAACTACAAAGATGGGTGAGGAGTCTACAAAAAGAAAGACCATGCGTATCACCGCATGGCAATTTCACAAGCATCCTTCCAGTGTCGAGGAATATCATTAGGAACTCTATATGATATGATTTTTATAGGATTTTTTCCTTTAGAGCCAATTGGTTCATAGGAATAGATTCATATACTCCACATTTCAAAGGAAATAAACATGATATCATTTCTATAGCTTTAGAGAGCCACTTGGTTCATATGAATGGATTCCTATACTCCCTTAATTTCAAAGGAAAAGTAAACATTGGCGTATATTCAATAGAAAAGTTCCTATGATATGAACGAAATTACATCTCTTTTCTAATGCCTCCTCATAGGAATTGAGATACATGTCATCTCTAGATTCAATAGAAAAGAGTTCTATGATCCTTGAACCAAATGACATCTCTTTTCAATCCCTACTCATAGGAATTGAGATGCTCCATGTCATTCTCTTTCCTACAACTTCCATGTATACATCTTCTATTCCTAAATAGATAGTACAACCCACTAGTAAGTTTTTTTCAAAACATGCAACTATGGCACCAAGAACTATACTTATAAGGTGTGCCAATAACTTTGAAAAGATGGTTACGTTGGATGAAGCTAACCCTTGCCAGTGATGCGGTGATAGGCAAATCCGAGGCACCTCTTTGGCGTTGGATATCATCAACATTCCACCAAATCTGCCACATGTACAATTTAGAAGACTCCATGGTTGAACTTAAGCATAATGCACAAACCTCAAAACTTCACAAACACTTCCTCCTTTGTTCTAGAATCTTACGTATCATAATTGATTATTTTTTTTCTAAATGAATTGCCATGATTTGTTTTTACTTTATGATTTACAATGCACAACCCCCATGAATCTTAACATGTTTTTTATAAAACTAATTGACTTTGATATGAGATGAACTATAAGAACTAAAAAACACCTACATCATGTACATATATGACTCAAAGCTTTACATGCTATAGTGTGTATGTTATTCATGTAATTTGGTTTGAAATCTCATGCGTTCAATACATGTGTACCTTACTAGTTTTTTGAGTAGAGTAGCAAATTTCCGCCTGTGACCGGGTATATCAAAATCGACGGGCCCATGCATCATTGCCTTTCGGTCGAACCTCGTCCCACAATTTTTTATGCGTACTTAATATCTCCTTTGGTCCCCGAACCAAAAATGCTTTATCTCGTTCCCGTAAAACCAAGCGGCCCACACATATTTAAGGCGTCGACTCGAACCCGTTTACTCTGGCCGTGGCCCCTCACGCCGTCAGTATGCTCCTACAAACCCTACGCCGCACTCATCATGGGGCGGGGCCCTGTTTGGATACTCTATGCAGTTAGAGTTAGAGTTATTCTAACCTCTAGCAAAATAAGCACCTCTCCATAGGGATAGTTAAGTTTAGATGGAACTATCCTCAACCTCTGTTTGGATACTTTTGGGTTGTTTTGAATGCTCTAACCGCAGTTAGAGTTAGAAGTTATTTCTATTGCTCTAACCCAAATAAGCACCTACTCGCAAGGATGATTGGGTTGATGGAACTAACCACTCCTAACCCTCCTGTTGGATACTTTTGGAGTTGTTGGGCCCCAACTAACCCAAACTAGCTTTCTAACCCCATGATCCAAATAGGGCCGAGGGAAGAAAGCCGATTTGTAGTGGGAGGCGCTTTAAAAAAAAGGATCATAGTGGGAGACCCCCTACCTAGGGTGCCCTAGGTAGTACCCTTGCGCATATCATTGTTTCTCTCTTTTCTTTATGCTCTTAACGCCCTAAGTGAAATGATGGTTTGCTTTGTCCGTCCGGCCTCGACTTAATGCGGGAGAAGGTGGGGCTTTGTGATTTGACCCCTCATCGCTCATTTTTCTCTCTGCGGATGACTTCATTGACCAGGGGTGCCCTCCAATTCCAACATTTGCTCGAACTGTAATTTGGTGCATCGCCCGATGGAACAAGGCGGTTGGATGAGCCACATGTCGGCCAAAGGGGTCACAGTTAAGTGTATGCCGCCATTTAGGTGAGGCAGATGAAATACCTTACGAGTTCTTCGCCCAACCTCGTGAGAAGTAGCCTACCACTTGGTTTTGCTCCTTGAAGTGAATCCCGACTATATTGATCTAAAAAGATACTGCTTGAACTACCCTCTCCATCTCAGTTTTTTTTTATTTTTTGGCGTCTCGGTTTATAGGGCACTGCACATAGTTCATTAGGTAATCCATTTGACTAACTAAATATGAGTTACTATGTCACAAAAGTATATCATTGGATTCTTAAAGCGGATGTAGTTGTATTTAAAAAGTCGAAGGCGTGACAGGAGGGCTTTTCCTCTTGCGGGTAAGGCGTAGGGGCAGTTCCGCCTGAAGTGCGGATCGTGAAGGCAGAGAAGAGCGAGGAAGTAAGGCTGCTTGCAAATGTAGGGCTGTGTGATTAGGCTGACGGAAATTCTTGCGCTGGGCGAGGTGAGGCCCCCATGATTTGACTTACCATTATCATTTTTAAGCGTATGGCGCTTCGGCCGAAAGCGTGAGTCTCCGATTTCTGACCACCTCCACTCATGTGCCTCTCCGGTGCTCCACCATGTAGTAGAGGTGGCTCTTGCATGAGAGCCCACTTGCTCCACTTTTTCCTTGCCTCTCTTTCCTCCACATATGCAAAAAAAATGCCATGTATTAAAAGCGCCACTATTGTACTAACGATGCATGTACAAGTTCATGGAAATTTAGTGGTCATTCATGCATTACGTTCCTAATTAATGCCTCGGTAAATATAACTTCTTGAGAAAAAGCAGATACTGAGAATTACTTGTGCAAACCTACGAAATTAATTCGACCACTCACACGTCTACACCTTAGTTTGGAGAAGATTTTTGAGAAAATTGAGCCATAAAGCTGGAAAGGAGGGAGTAGTAACTTTTGTCTCGATTACTATTTGTGGCCTTGTATAGATGCCAAAAATGTATTTTTATAGTGGCCTTGTATAAGCTAAATGGAGGGAGTACTAACCAAAGTATCACGTGGTAGGGACGAAGGAAGTAAAAGCAGGAGGGAGATAGTAAAATTTTCTCCTCGTCTTTTGCGGGCCACACGTCTTGGCGATGGGCGGGGAGGCGGAAGCGTAAAGCGTCTGATAGTAGTAGTAGTAGTACTACTACTCGTAAGCAACTTCACCTCATCCATGTGAGCCACCTTGGTAAATGAGGAGGCGGCGTGCTAAGCAAGCTTCTCCTCTGATTACTGAGAGTTGACGGAGACACATCAAAAGTACTCCGGTGTATAGAGCCTTGCCTCTGAGTAGGCCCCACATGGTTTTGCCTCTTTTTAATTTAACATAGCAGCGTCAAATATAATGATTGTTTGTTCACCACGTGGTAGATGATCCTCCCTCCACCAAGTGAGCTGACCCGAGTACGAATGCCAGAGTACCACGTGCGGGCTGCCTTTCAGACGATGAATAGGCTCCACCGTGTGCCAGCGGGTGTGGTTTGGGAAAGAGGCAGGGAGTAAAGTCGCGCCGTGCGTCCACCTCTTCTCTTCGTGCCGTCCCCCACCTACGTGGGTGTGTGTGAAGGAAGGAATACAAACCTAGACATAATCTTGTGAATCCATCCCCATACCTCGCTTGATCCAGACTTCACAGTCACCACCACGCCCTCCTCCTCCTGTATCTCTCATCTTTCTCCCTCCATTTTTATATTAAGAGCCACTATCAAAATTACAATTTATGCAGATATACCAAGGCCACTAACACTAATCGTGCAATATTAATGGTGTTTGCCTGCGTGGTACTAGCAAGGAGGACATTAATTTATCCCTTGCATGCATCACGGGAGTTTGTAAAAAATGCATCTTGAGTGTTGGTTTTGCAATGCGGGCATCTTGCTAGTCCATGAAAACAACACATGGCAAAATTCTCACTGTGAGCGAGGATTTGAATCTGTTGGGAGGCTTGTTTGGATCTTGCCGGGGTAGCCAAAATATTGGCGACCCTTTTTGTCCACCAGTGCCTTTGCCACCGATGAGCGAGAATGGCTCGAGGTGCTCATCTTACTGCCATGCATCCTCCGGTCTCGCCGCGCCGCGTTGGAGCGAGCTTCGCCGCGAAGCTGTGTTTTTTGTCCCCTAGCGCCGCCCGGAAGCCGCCCATGAACCGACAGGCAATGACCCACAAATTCGCCATCCAACCGTAGCCGCACATTATGGCGACGGCAACTCAACCAGCGGACAGAAATTCACGCATGAAACACATAGACAAGCGTGATATTTCATTATAAACAACGGCCGAAATCATATAAAACCACGGATTTTATACAAACATAGCGGCGAATTCATTACATTCAAATGAACTACAGCGGTGCTGAGTTACGGACATGCAACTGGTATATAATACACGGCCTAAATAATTAAGCCGCCACGATAGATTTGTGTTCCTCATGTCCGTGACACGCGATCCGCGGGACTGACTAAAGAACCAGTATATGCTTTAAGCGCAAGGGCGGCTCGCTTCCCCACTGCCCAAGCGATATCATTGGTTGGTGCCGTGAGATGATGGTGGCGGCACGGTTCGAGTTCATCACCGGCCACTACTTCACCGCCATGGCGGCACCGGCTCGAGTTCATCCTAACATTCCCTATTAAAATGGAGCCCATGCGGGTCGTGAAAGGTCCCTCGCCAACAAAAAGGATGCGGCAAGACACGTGATACGTATCTGTGCGGCGTACCGCCTCGCGGTGGCCTTCAAAGGGACCCAAGCGGCGGCAATACTCCATGTTCTACTTCTCCTCGATGATTAAGCGGGCGGGGCGGGCGTAAAGCCCACCATCTCGGCAGGCTCCTCGCGCGCACCCGGCTTACAGCTGCTTGCATACGTGGCGCATGGCATAGGAGTCTCGGCCACGCGAAGCGGGGAGGCGCCAATCTGACGGCGGCGTGGGCGGCAACAACGGCGCCCGTCACGCCCCGCTCCTGGCGAAGCTGGCACAGGCGGCGAGGTTAATGAGCATGAATTTAGCAACGCCCGGCTTAGGGGGCCCCAAGCTGGCTCCGTCAGAGCGAGGAGGAGGTGGATCAGCTGAATCCTTGACCCGGCCGGCTTGGATCGCGGAATAACTACTCTTAAGTAAGCCATTGTAGAGTGGACAAGCGAATGGTGGAGAATAGGGGAGGCGGGCGGAGGTGTCGCGATTCTTGGCGGCGTTTGCCTGCGTTCAAATAGGAGATTAAACTAGGCCGGTGGGCAGGAGAGGACCTCACCGGCGGCGTTGCGTTCTGTGCCCGGCCCCTTTCATGAGCAGACTGACGTATCTCGAGTGGGTTTCTCACGGCTTCCCGCTTAAGGCGGGTTTCATGGAAGCGTTTAGATGCAGCACGGGCGTGTTCAGCCACGGGCGTGCAGCGAAATGGCGCCCTCGACTGCGACCTAGGACACCGCGCCGTTCTTCCAGCGACATGTGGGCTCTTTGGGTGCATGGCCTTCATGTCGATTGACTCAGCGCAGAGCAGCACACAGCGAGAGGAACCTTTGGAAGGCGAGGCGGTCAAGCGGGCATTTCATAAACCGATGATTGTTCATTGATGTGACATCATCTTTTCCATGTAGATAAGCCTACTATGTTGATAGCCCGTTCGATACATTGTGATTCATGAAGAACCGCTGCAAACATCAATGTTTCACGCTTATCACAGAGATAAGATTGATTAATACCCGTAACAATCCATGTAACCGTAACAAAGGGTGCATGCGCGTATAGAGTTGGCGTGTGTCTTCACGTTGTGTCTTTGTGTTGCATCTTTAGAGCGTGCGAGTGTTGCTAACGTCGCGTGCAAGGGTACATTTTAGTGTTGCATGCATGGGTGCGTCTGTGGCGTGTGTTCGTGAGTGCATGTATGCGTGTCGATGTTTGCCGCGCCCGGCATGCGTCGCGTGTGTGCGTTATGTATGCGTGTCGATGTTGCCTGCCTCACATGCATGCGTGTCTTTAACGTCGCGATGCATGTGTATGTGCGGGGTGAGGCTACCACGTCGGTCGACCCGACTTTTCATCTCGTCATTAGATTTTCCAGCCGTTGGATCTGAAATCAAGGGCCTCCGATTTATCATCAAACTCCACTACGCCTCCCCGAGCCGCCTTGCCACCACCGGCCGAACCGGCAGCCCCGCCGCCCAGCGGCCCGCCCTCCTCCCAAACCCTCCCGCTTGCAGTCCGCGCCGCATATGGCCATCCCTCTAGCCCCCCCTCCCCAGCGCCTAGCTTTTCTCCGAGGATCCACACCCACCTTGATAATGACGCCCCCCAACCACGGTGGCTTGCCAACCCGAGGAGGTCTCCACGACTTGAATACCCACCGACCACTAATAATTATTACCATTTCGGCATCCTTCATATGCTGTGTGCAGGTGGGCCCCTAGGGTAATGTCTTGTTGCTGAATAGGGGACCATTTGATTGAGTCGATTGATCGTGTTATCAACAAATTACGGAGCTGTATGGTGAGCCCGGTGACCATATGGTCACCCTAAAATGTACTCCTATTTTATTAACACGGATGCAGACTCAAGCTACCATTTCTTTATTTCATACTCTGGGCTGACAAATTGGGCCCCCCACGGTTGCTACGCCCGATGGTGCAACACTAGTTGCGCTTGGCGTGGAAACACGTTTGTTGGTCAATTGATTGTGTCATCAACATAATGTCACGGAGTTGTCTGGGTGAGCGGTGACTATAATCATGACATGTATTTGTTTAACTTGATGCAGACGCATGAGGGCTTTCATATATCTGGAGCAAGCACTCACCACCTATAAGCACACACCACGCGAACCCTACCCCTATGAGCACCTTGAGGAGAGTGGGCGGCATATATGATCACGAAGTTTTCTGAAGTCACCATACGTGCCTCGTTAGTCGAGTGGAGCAGTAATCCTCCCACTAAGCATTATCATCACGGAAAATATTGAAATTAACACAATATACATGTGAGCCACCGGGACTTTAACCTTGGTGGGCTTTCGAAACCAGCTTTGTCCTCTAACCATCCAACTAACCACATGTTGGTTATGCACGACAAAATGTAATATGGTGACCGTGATGAAGCTTGATACTGAAGTCCGGTGACCATATACGTGCTTTTCAGCTTCAAATAATGACCGTAAGTCAGTAAATCGACAAAATCTGAACGCGCCCCATCAAATCATCCACGAAAGTCGAAGTCGGTTCATCAACAAAATATGGACACGTGTCGTGAGCGTATATCTGGTTGTACTATTGTATATACTTATTTTCTTAGTGGCCCATTCCGTTAATGTTGGTGTGGTGTGGGCACATCATTTCCTAGTTGTGGTGGAGTCAACATCAAGACTCATGGGTCGGTTCCATCACGCACCACATATAGGTTGGACGAGG